>JANCIK010000001.1:2522335-3783502 GCA_028532985.1 Stropharia rugosoannulata | reverse complement strand
CTCTGCTATCTATGTTGATGTTAGTACACTGTTCTTTACGCAACGTTTCATGTCTAATATCCATGTCTAGAGTGTTTCGGCAACGAAAGGCTCCATCAGAACGTCTAATGGAGGGATCCGAGGGTCCTTCAGCTCATCGACTTCTCTTGTCTTGAAGACGTCTAACGCACCCATCGAAGCTGAGGTTGCTCTGACCAGCGACTCCACCGATCCCGTTTTGGAGGCTACAACCAGCAATGGGTAAATCATATTTAATCTTCCATAGCAAACTTCACTGACGCACTCACGATGGATAGAAAACTCGACGCTAGATTGATTCTTGCATCATCTAGTAAAACAGGTGGCAAGTTCGACATCACCACCAAGACGAGTAACAGCCCCCTTTTCGTGGAATTCAAAGATGCGCCCCTAGAGTCGACCGTCTTGCTAGACGCAAAAACATCTAATAGCCCTGCCCATGTATCATTGCATCCGACGTACGAGGGCGACTACGATATCCGAACCTCGGCTTGGTTCAAGGCGCAGGTTAATTTCCTTCCAAGCGATGATCCCAGTGGTAAACACAGGCGCCGCGCGACAGTGTCGCAAGGTGATATAAAGTCTACTCATCAAAACGGCACCACCTATTGGGCAGAAGAAGGGAAGCCAATTCCGCATTCTGGAAAGGTCCACGTCCAGACATCCAATTCTGGTCTTGTTCTAGACATTGCTGGCGTGTAACCCGGTTTGAGAGTATTCTTGAATTTTTATCAGCAGTCGAATAGTGATCGAGATCCCTTGTACAAGTAGTACCTTGAGTGTTAAAATTAAAATTGTTGGAAAGCAAATGGCCTACTATAAAGTCCCTTCCCCGGGAGCAACAACCTCATCCCCGTGGATTTGTACAAGCTGATGGAAGGTGTTTTTCGCCACTTGATCTCTGGTTATCAAACCCTTCACGGGTTGTCAGACAGATGTTCTTTAAAGTTCGGATGATGCAGTACCAAAGAGGCGATTTATTTTGACCCTGTTTCCCGTAGGTGTGTTTTGTGATTGGGGAGGCTTGAAGCTTGAAGTGAGGCAAAATCTGAAAGACCATGGGATGATGTCGTGATTTGTTGTTAACTGCGAAATGATATACATACGTTAAGAGAGTGTGAACCGTGAAGGAACGACGATCGATGACTCTGGGTTGAACAGCAGGTCGAGTTCAAGTGTGCATCTGAACAGTAGACTGGTGCGTGATGCATGGTGCTTGCTAAGGGCGCCAGCAAGACAGTAGCTGCCGGCATTTAAACGGACAAAACTGTTTGTCATAGGCTTGTCGTGAGTTTGTGGCCAAAACCGTTGACGCGTATAAATAAGTGAGCCAAATTAAGCCTGGCCTGGAGGTTTAAAGAGGGTTAAGTGTGTACATAGTACTTAGTGTGCATATAAGTTTCGGACATCATGCATCAAGGCACACATGAGCCAATCAACTTAAACAGGTGACCGCGTGGCTGTGCGCGGCGACCGTGAGCATATAGACAGCCGCGTTCCCACGCCCACTCAATCACCCTCATTTGACCCTCTCAACGATGGGACCAATCACTTCAGGGCATGTTTTATATGTATGTCAAGCGCAAACAACAGAATGTATACAGTCGCGTACCCCGGCGGGGTAGCGTGACGCGTCTGACACGCCCGGGGCAGGCTTTCTATTATACGTAGTCACGACTTATTGTGCGTAGAAGAAGTAATGAAGCTTTGAAGCACGACTATCCCGTGTCAGCGGATAAAATTGAAGTCTCTGCACCGAAACCGCCATACATGCCTGTTGGACTCACATCCTGGCTGATGGCTTAATTCCGTAATGATATATGAGAGCTGATAAGATAAGCACAGCAGCGTGACTGCTAGAATCATTTTGATAAGTCACATGTCAAGGGCGTTACCCGAAGCCTAAAAATTGTGTGAGGTAGGCCTACTACACTGCACCCCCGCTACCATACGTCCACGATGTATACGCAAAGGCTTTATAGTGTGATACGAGTCAGAGACAAGGGTGGTCGAGACGGCAATGCAGCTGGGGTGCATAATAGGAAGGAAACGGAGCCACTGGGTGAATAGCCAGAGGTTCGGAGGTGCGAGAGTCACGCACAACAACGACACGGGCAGCCGCACACCGCATGTAATAGAAGTAATGTGATTGAAACATGAGATCTTGAAGTAGTCTGAAGGAGAGATCCAGAAGGCGGTGAAGGGTATGAAGGGGGATGGTACTTAGCACTGCCAGTGGCAGAACATATAGAGTATTACATAGGGTCCGAACATAGCGGACTCACCAAAACAGCACGTATGCAAGTCACGTACTTATGTAGTTCTTAGCCGTCACTTACTCTCGACTTAGCGCCGGACGGCGGGAAAACTCGAGGAACGCACGAGGTGTGTGTTGGGGGATCGTGGTGCAGCCCAGCAACATACAACGTTCAAGTACACTTTATAGGCGAGTTCTCTTGTCCAGTTAGGGCTACGGAAACATAGGAGGCTGTGCACCAAGCTCATGGTGGAAAGACTTGGGTAAGACATGCCACTTCGACGCGGTAAACCCACTTCACTCCGAGCATAACCCTAGCAGGAGTGCATATTCTAAGTTACACTTACAGAGAGATGCCAGCGCTTAATTAATATGCCAATCCCCGTGAAGCCCAGTGAGAAATGCCGAAAACCGCGCCAAACAACACTAACATTATCCAACTGTACCCAACACGACATAACCAGGCAAAACCAATCACATATTGCTTTGAAAGTGTCTCAAATACAACCAAACCTGAGTAAACTATTCAGAACCTCACCTTTGCCTCGCCTACAACTCCCCCAAGCTCCTCCGATCCGATCCTCTACAACTTTGACAGACTCTCAAATTAGTATTACATAATGTCATTCTCAACGTCATCATACTAAGTAGTGCAAATTATACCGAGCTTGCGGAGCGCACTGAAGCGCCACCGTAACACGCTGACACTCACTGTACCCTATCAAGTGAAGCCATTACCGGGCAAGTTGAAGGCAAGTCTCAGCAGCCTGTTGGCAGCCAGGGGCCTGCAGTGGGACTGGCAATTGTATAACTTTGGTATCACTCTCTGTGTGTTCATATATATTTTGAGTACTTGAGTGATTGTGCTACCTTGGAGGCTCTAAGAGTGAACTTAATAGTTATAGGGCTGCCTGGGAATGAAATTGCCTTTGAGATTTCCCCAAAGTCTCAGTTTCAACTCAGTCTGCACGCGACGCGCGTATGGAAAGCACGTGATTGATCAAATGCTTCGCCCAAAGTTACTAGGACTCGGAATCTGCTCCCTGTCTCACTTCTTCCTCTCCAACCACCACATTCTTACCATCGTACGTGCCCAGCTGACGTGCCAGCATTTCTCTACACATCCATAGTGCAACCAAGATATGTTACAAGGTCAGTAACTGTAACACGTCGTGACTCGGCCGCAGTTGGGCCATGGCTCGTAATTGCCTAGTACGCAGCTAAAGTGCCGCGGTTCACCCCCGAGGAATATGCAAGCGACAGGTGTCCCAGTCATCAAAGTATACACCCCAGAATTACCTCGAAGAGTCTATAGGTATGATAATAAGTGCCTATATGCGCACTTTTGTTGGTCTAATATCTGTTTAGAGCCGAAGATCATGCTTATCTCGGGCCCGGATTGGTAAAGGTAAGTATGCTCAATTTAACGGTACTTTCAGAAGCTAATTGTTGAATCATGGGGAAAGCATGTGGCGAGGAAAAGTTCGTAGTCGGTAAGTGTTCCACAAGTTAAACAGAACAATTTTTAATTTCCTCCTTTGAATTAGGAAGGTGCAGTCTGACATCGCTGGTTGGACTTAGTATATGTGCGTATATGCTCTATCTCCTTTCATTTTTTATATTCATGAAACAGTTTCTAATAGAAAGCACTACCGGAAATTCAAGCAGGGATCAGCAGCAATTTGAGCAGGGATCAGGCAGAGGGTCTGGCGGCAGGAGGATGTATGCAATCAGGATGGGGAAAGAAGGTTTGTGGAGCATGTCGATGTACTAGTAGACAGGGTATGGGTCCATGTTATTAGGCAGTATCCAATAAATGTGGTTTATCTTGGTTTTCTCTCGTTATTTATGGTTCAATTCTAGCTGGATTAAATGGACTAAAAACACAATTTATGGGTTTGCTGTGGTTTTTTATGGTTTCACGCGGTTTGACAAAATGTTGTGTCTGGTTTTGTGAGGTTATTTCTTCGGCCAAACAAAATCGACCTACAAACGGATTGCCAAACCGTACTCGCACATTTCGTGAGGCTTGGCAGTGTTTGCTTTAGTTTTTTCTCGTTTTTGGCATTTCTCACTGGGCGTGAAGCCCCATAAAGCCTTCTTCGCTTAGTAAGAACGTTTCCTAACAAGTCATCTAGCTGATCCCCGTGAAACACACTGTCTGGCGGCTCACGACTCGTCAAAGTTTAATAGACCTGCACACCTTTATTTAAATGACTGACAACCCTCCGCCTTCGCCCGCAGATATCTACATTACACAGTTCTGTAGTGCAATATTCCTCCCAACTGTCTAACGAGGTCACTGAGACGGAGCAACACAAATGAATGCTTTCCCTACTTGATGATGTTTTTTTTGGAGTGGATATGTGCATACAATACCACTCTCAAGGATACGGTACGATGTGAACGGGTTGAAAGCATATACATATATTTATCTCGCTTAGTATGCTCAAAATTAATGCTGTACTTCTACGTCAACATAGAAACCCTCTCTACTTAAGAACCGAGAAGCATGGGTATAAAAGCGATTTCTATGTGCCATCCGTGACACTGACTTATTTCCTTCCAGCTCATTCAATTCCAAGAGACATACAGCCAGTGTCGACAAAGATGGCCCGACAGAGTAGATGGCGTATACGGGAATTGATATACCTCGTACTTGCACATATTCTCCTGCTGGGAATCGCAGCCACCATTGCTTTGGTCGGCACTGGCACCAAATCCAGCCCGGACATAGTTGAGGGGCACATAGATGGCTCTGTGGATACGGTCAATTAACAGCCTAGCACCCATAGCTTCTCACTGACCTAACGCACTGTACCACTCTTGTAGCTCTTTGCGGTTGGCCGCATGTTCCAGGTGGACATTCCCGGGAGAGCAGTGACTGTCTCATGGTTTATTGGTGGGTGCGGCGCGCTGCGGCTGCCAAAGCAGGGTCCATTCCAGGGCGGTGGACCTTGCGGCGTCCCTAGCGTTCCGCTTAATATCTATGTTGATGGGTACATTTACTTCATGCGTGCAACATTACGGCGCCCTCATTGTGTCCGCCTTGCTCTAGGGCTCTCACGTCAAGCTACGACCCTATCGAGTTACATCCTCTCTTGCCCGGAAATGTTACCGTGTTGTAAGTCCATTCTAAATTATGATAGCAGGGCATTGACCTGGATTGATACGGTAGCGTACAGAACCAAGTCCAGTTTAATGTTACGCACCAGTTGGACATCCAGGTCGCGGTGTTACCGTCCATTCACAACGTCTTTGACCAAGCCTACTGGTATCCCTTTGACTACTACCACGCCACAACGTCTTTCTTCATCCTCAACGCAAACGATAATACATCTTTGCCAATAGCGCGCCTTACGTTCACAGATTCGGTGGACAATTTCATTCCTTTGTCGTTTGAGAGCGCAACACAGACGCCATTCAACGGGACGCTAGTGCAAAGCCGTACGACGGAGCTCGGGCTGACGCGGACAACACAGACAAAACTGTTTGCTATAGCCCTTTTCGCCGTAAATTGGCTGCTGACACTGATGGTTGCGTACATAACCCTACTTTCGCATCTGGGCGAGGACTTCGGAGATGGGATTATTGTGCTCCCACTAACAATTATTCTCACTCTTCCGCAAATCAGGGGTTTGTTTGTGGACAGCCCACCCTTCGGTGAGTTATACCTTTATGCTCCTCGTGTTAGGTTCCCTGAATATTCTTCATAAATGATAGGTATTCTGTTCGGTACGTATATACGAGCCCTCACACCTGTGACGCATTCCTAACCTTTCAAACTTATTGGCAGACTCCCTTGGACTGGTCTTGCAAATGATCATCGTGTCCCTGTGCAGCATCGGCATACTTTTGAGAACCGTCATAAAGAAGTATTCAGAAGACGAAAGGAAGTATGAATTATCGGATCCTTTGATGAGATTCCAGGCTTAGATCACTTACTCATGAATTTCACGCCGTTGTAGCATGTTAGAGTGTGTTTCCAATTGTTATTACTCTAGGATTTGATTTGTCCATTCGGGCTGCATGATATTTTTAGTCTTCAGCTGGGGTTCCATGCACTTATCTGTACTCTCTTATTGTCCTGTATAAACTAAATTAGTTTTTTGTAAGGATTTCTTCAAAACCGGTTGAACTCTTCTGCTCTATTACTCTAACCAGCTGGGCTCTAATGGTAATAAACAAACGACAGAATTACATTTATAATGATCGCTTCACTGCATAATGGCACAGAGAGCCGCACAACTTGCACTTCCTACGTATGCACACCATTTACAAATTACATACCTACATACTGTGTTGCATTGAAGTGACCGTGCATTTCACCCTGTAACCCGACTCGCATCCGTAAGTATTCAGTTCGACTCACGATCTGGCTCGGTAAGTGCGGATCCGCTAAAGACGGCTGTATTGGTACCTAGTATGGTGTATACCACAATCCACAGCGTCCACTATTCGAGGCTGAATCTCCAATGATTCTTACGCCTGGTCCAGGATTGGTTTGAAAATGTAGCCTCCCTGCACGATCAAATCTGCTTCGCAGGCCCGGTACAGCATCCACATCAGCAGTAGTTGTCAGCCCGTTACACATGCAGCCAGCATCATGCGCGGTAATAAGGCAAGCGAGCGGGGACAAGGGTGCGACAGTAGGAGCGGTCCAGCGGAGCGAGGGGCGCGCGTGGATCAGGGGTTGACACAGGATGTGGCGGAGACGAGGAAATCAGTACGGGGTCCTGGGAAATAGTCCGATAGGGACGAGATCTAGAAGAGCAGAGAGAGGGAGAAAGAGGGCACGGACCGGACACGGTAGCTCGTATACAATGTGAATATACTTAGCGGTGGTGGTCATGCAGACAATTGCCAGTGGGTTGCCAGTGCCAGTGGGCGTGAGCAAGATGGCGTGAGGCAGAGCCATGGCCTGTTCGTATCTCTCGGCTACTGACCGGAAGGCATGTCGATTGCGGGCGTGTACATGTACGGACAATGCGTGAGATAGGGTAGCACATATAAAGCGAATATTAGGAAGGAAGAAACTAGTCCAGTCTTCAAAGATGCGCAGTTTGGGCAGTCGTACTGTATGAGTGTTTTAGGCCGACAAGCCGTGTATGCCGCGACAAAGGCGCGTTTGCCGAAAGAACAGTAACATTGCCCAAACGGATTGTAAACGGAACGTGTTGCCTCAATACTACTTTGTCTTTCGAGACAACCAGTGTTACCATATCATAAGTTTGGAAGGGGAAAAGGTTACATCAGATATGCCTACAATCTCTTCATTTATGTATATTCCCCCATACAACTCGAATCAATCACCATTTCAACAACGACCACAAGGTTTGTAAGAAAACAAGATTTTCAGACTCAGTAGGCCTCGGTGGTGTCTGAATGTTCCACGTCGCATTCAAGTTGTAATAGTCCATCGTTTGATGAGAGTTGTCGTAGGCTGATCTGTGCTGACACTCGGTCTTGACATTCAATCTGGTGATCTGGTCCTGCCGGATGCCCATCTGGTACACGTTCCTCGGGAGCGGCGGAACAGCGCCTGGGTTCGGGTGCGCGTGCGGCGCGAAGATAACATAACCGGGGGAGTACCTGTCGACTGCTGCCCCGCCCTGGCGGATAATCTCAGGTGGCACCCAGACCTTATTCTGACGCTGCCAGAGCACCGCATCTGCAGTGACGCGGCAGATGTAGCTTTTGGTCGGGTCTGCCCCATTCGCAAATAGCTTTGCAAGGTCAACAGCCTGGAACAAGTTGTGGTCAATAACGCCGAGTTAATTCCTATCGTTTTTGGGGACCTACGTCTGCGATATAGAAGACTGCGCCGAGCTCCCCGCCTCTACTGGCCTGAGGCGGATCCGGCCGTGGATTGCCGTTGAATCCGTTGTAGCCGAGCATTACTCTCTGCTCCATGTTCTGCATTGGAGCACGGAGGTTGCTAGTCAGCGGCGTGGCGACCGCGACATGAACGAGGCAGACGAGGAAGAAAAGAAAAGAAAATGAACAAGTCCGATCTTGCATGTTTAGCTTATCAGGTTTGTTCTGGAAGATATTGCAGCATTGGTGAGGGCTTTTATAAGAGTCCTTGAGCCTTATGTATCCTAAGATGGAGAAAATCAGAATGTATGTATTACCTCATAGTGGCTGAAGTTAGTACGACGGTAATTTGTATCCCGTGAACAGCATTGGTACTGAAGCGAGTACGACTCGGCGCTAAAACAATGCGTATACGTAAACGAGTACAATTCCGTACATTGCATTTGCTCAAGTTGACAGGCAGTCGACGGTTCGAAGCGTCTCCGACGTTGCTCCGACGTACGGCAAAGTGGGTCTGTCAATCTTACATACAGAACGGTGTTCTAGAGCATGGCTGCAAGGTCTATGCAGCTTCGTACATGTTCTCATGAGGATAAATTAAAGCTTTGAGTGTATACTAATATTTAGGGCTTTAAGCTATGTAAGTCATGTGGATGGGAAAGAAGTAGGAGAAAAGCAGTGAGAATGTTCTCGGCATCCGAAACCTCCCACGGACCAGACACTCTAATTCAACGCAATCCACCCCATCTAGCATGCTCACCCCGCGATTGGTCAACGATGTCCTTCTCTTCTTCAAACAAATTGTAGGTATTATCTGGCCTTTTCTCACCCCGGTTCAACCGGAGTTCAGCCACGACCGCTAGTTCATTGGCAGCAGGTGAAATCCCTCTAAAAAGCTCGTTGAGGATTGTCTCCCGCTCTTATGATGTGCTTAACGGTGTACTGACTTGGGCAATAACAAGGTCAAAGTGAAACACTGTGCAGACGCAGCGGAAGGCACCCAATCTTGAATATTATATACAAAATATCTGGGCTTTGGCTGTGCTTTCCTTTGGTACCTTGCAGCGTGAGTAAGGAGAGTCAGACAGCTCGAGCATGCTGTGCTGAGTTCTCGTCTTCTGCCCCGCCCACATCCCGCCTATCCGTTCCGCGCCCCAAGCTCCACAGGCCGTCCGCTGAGTCGACCCTTGGGTTCACACTCTATCCGGCTGCAGAGCGAATGTACACGTGTGGCCGTCTACCAATCGGTTGATTCTACCCCTTCCATGTCCGCTGCCACCCCCTATCCCTCACATTGCATAACTGCCTCCCAGACTCTAAGCTCTACGCCTCACGCCCCCTGTCCAGTCCCGCTCTGCCTCTGCGCATTCTTCTTCCGCACCCCACACGAAGTTTCCATTCCCATTCCCCTCTCCGCACGTATATGTCGCTGTCAATTTAACATCAGCCCGCTGCTGGTCTTGTAACGCCCCGTTCTGGCAGATGTCATCATGTCCCTACCTCCCTCCTATTGTCATCCCCCGTACCCGTACTGGAATTATTTTCTCCCCGTCCGGCTGCGCACGTCATGTGCGCGGAGGGCATTCAATAGAGAGAGTACGTCATCACAAACACACTTCGTGAGAGAGAGCCTGGGTGTTGTGCAGCGCATTCAGTGAGAGTATAGGCCCTGCTGAGTGCAGGTAACGATGGGGTTGCGGATGGTATACGAGAGGAATTGGATGCGCGGAGGCGGGGCGGGGGCCGGTGGTGGCGCTCGTCAAATAACAGAAGAAACATGCGAGACCATGCGTCTACAAATTACATGTAGCAATATCTATACAACACTAAACAGTGTAGCTGCTTGTATTCTCGTTGAATATTGTAAGTACATTGTAGCCGCATGTCTGTGGTTCCTTAACAAGTATATATCTAACGTTGGGTATGTCATCCCTCCTGATCAACTTCGTGAGCCATCAGATCTCAGAATTCAATCCGGACAAAAGTGAACACAGTAGCGTGGTCTTCAATGACGAGCTAGGCAGGAGTATTAAATCAGTGATACATATACCTGCATGCTAATCGCGCAACATGAAATCCACTCACTGCGCCGTCAAATTCACCATAGTGAAGTTTCCAACCTGTCTGGGGAGGCGGGAATATTTGTCTCTGGAATGGGCTGAGGATGCTATAATCACAGGTTAGATTAGTAAGACATGTAAATAGCGTCCCGTGGCTTACACCCAATCATCTGAGCTGACTGATTGGTTAAACGGCTTGGTTATCACCCAGCTCTCATCCAGTGCATTCCCTTGCCCGAGCGGAATTGTTGGTTCCGATGTTACGCCCACCGCAAACTTTTCATTAATCGACAGAGTATAGACATTCTCCGTCTCTTCTTTGGTCACAACCCACTGTTCGGAGTATACAATCAAATTCAGTCTAAGAACAAGGCTTAATGGACAGTACACTCACGTTACCAGCTCGTGGAAGGCTGTCCGCAGCGATCGCAGTAACTTTGTCATTACGGTTTCCAAGTGACGACCGAATGACATTGTTAGTGACAAAATTGATCTCGTAGATGCCGCTTGTGAGCTGCAGAACAGTGCTGGTGCTGGAATTGACCGATGCAGAGCTTGTAGGAGCGGCGCTGGTCTCCACAGGCGTCGCGGCAGCTGAGACAATACTTGAAGAGGCAAGTAAAACTGCCGCAGATAGGTGACCGAGGAGTTTGGAGGCAAACATATTGCGCTGTTGTGAATATACTAGTGTAAGTACAAGCAATAAAGCTCTGTTGTAGAAGGACATATTATGCTTGCCTTTATACACCTCGCTTAATGTGCCGTTGACGACTCTAACTAGCTAGTTCCTGTAAGATGGGGCAAATTTGAGGCATGTAAGTACGCCATTTCGTCGAACATTGCACATAGTCTTCTTGCTCCACAACGGTCTCTTTCTCAATATTCTTTGAAATACCGGTGTGTTATGACTAAAATGTGCGTTACTACATTACTAGTATCCCTCGTCTTCCAAGAACACTTGAGTGTGGCTTGCGACATAACAAGTACTCGACGACGACATTCTCACTTTCCAGAGGCGTCCATAAATTTACTGAGCTGAGCTTAGTAGATTTGCTGTTTTTGTGGCACGATTATTATCTCCGAGGAAGAACGGGCTTTCTAATGTAACACATTATGAAAATACGATCTGGACGGGATAAACATGAATATGCCAAGAATCCTACGTGCTTAAATCAATGATCTCGGAGACTCGGACCTACAACGTTAACCTAAATAGTATAAGTGGTCGTCGCCAAATATAGAACATGGTGTTTTAGAGGGCATCGAAACATATAATTTTGGACCTCGAGCAGGGTGCGCCATTCGTACATGGGATGAGGCAAGGCTGGCTTGCTGCTTTGGATTTCTCCGCTTCATGATTCCCTGTGGGTCATGCCAGCTAGTCCCGCCACTCTAGATTGCAAGGGCTATATTAAGTACCAGTCTGCGAATAAGATCAGAGCCGTTAGACATAAGATTCAGCGCGCCGCACTGCCACATCTCCAGAGATAATGGCGTAAACTGTAGTCATTCACTCACACTTTGAATGCAGCGCCTGAGCCCCAGTGAAAACGGCTTCCGAGCAAATCCGACGAAAACCGACGAAATCTGCAATTCAGATATAGTCAGATGTCGTCGGTACGTTTGCTCCCTCTCCGAGGAGAATCTGATCTGTACGGAAACAAATTATCTCTCAGTAAATCCTATTTCTGCTTATATCTGACCTATACTGATTTCATCCGACTATTTCTGATTATTGCCAAAATCATATATTACTGGAATATTACCGCTATACACAGCTATCTACTGATACATACTGACTAGTACAGCTCACTTACATATACATATAATGCTGCCGCAGACTGCAGTTCCAATCTTAGGCTTTTCCAATCGAGGACCTGGACAAAGCGTGATACAACCTATCAGTATATAAATTCAAAGTGTTATGCAAGTGATAAACTTACAAGTTACTTAGTGTACTACAAGCCTTCTTTACATCTAATGTAAACCTGAGAGTTCCGTCAGACATGTTTTATCATTTGAAAAGTATAGCGTACCTTTAGTTATATGTCCGTTTAGGCGCACTGGGGGACAGATGTGTTGCGAGTTGCGACCTTCGACAGTGGGTCGCGGGAATGCATCGCCTTTGGCAGAACTTGAGCCGAATTTGGAGAAGATTGTACCTACCAATCTCGCTTAGCCTCTCAGTGTCTCCCATTGGTGGCCATGTTGTTACTGGGGATGACATTGAGAAAATGGCGGTGAATGTTGCTGTGATGTGGTCAAAGGGGCATGGCACATGGTAGACGCTCGGAAGGAGCCAGCATCCTGTTTTCATCTGCGTCAAACATGGGTACAGGGTCATCTAAGTGCATATATGCGGAAATAAGTACATATATGCGGCAGTGATAACCTTACACAAAACCAACACAAAACTTACATATATGTATTGACATGACCTGCTGGATAACCTTAGGTGTCGGCTTATAGTGTTAGTAAGAAAAGAGATTTGAGGTAGCAAGAGCAAGAGTCCGGAGGGGGGGATGTAGACGCATGGGGGAGGTTGTAGTAGAAAGCAAGAGGGAGACCAATCATTTAATGATGTGGGGAAAAGATACCGACTGGGTCACGTGGTTGGAGTGAAAAAGTCGATAGCAAGAGACACCAAGTGAGCTCGGAATTTCAGATAGATTCTGTTACTCTTAAGGTCAATATTTTGTGAAATTAAAGTGGTCTTAAAAAAATCAGGCATGTGCAGAAGAGATCGGATACCCGCTGTAGGTGCAGGTTTGGTGCAGTTAAATCGGAGGGCTGAGCTTGGCACAGTCTTGGCGCCTTACAAGATCAGCCCAGCACGGATTAGAGCAGACCAGATCAGAAGACTTGACCCCGTAGCTGTACAGCTCGGAAGCCGTTTTCACTGGGCCTGAGCGCCCGACGACACAACATTCCCACGCCCTGCTGATGCTCCGAACGCTGGCACGTCAGTCCAAGTCTCACACGTAAGCCATTCCCACGTGCCCTCACCCGCCCCGCTCTCCCTCTTCGTCCCTCTCACTCTCCTTCAGTCTCCCCGTCTCTCTATCTCCCTTCCCTGTACCTCTACCCAGATTTCTGAACAGCTACTGGTGGCGATTGAATTGCTCAATGCACCTGCCCAGGAACGGCATATCATTGAATCCAAAAGAGATCACCTGAGAGACAGGTCACAGGACAAAGGAGGGATCGAGTGGGAATGTATCAGTGATGGGCATGAATCACTGACAATGTGAAAGACGGGTAGAAATAGGGAAGATAGGGAAAAAATGGGAAAGCACTGAGCGTTATCGCTACTCCCAGCGGGCTTGAAAATGTTTAAATTCTCCCATACATGGTTCGGATTTCACATTTAGATCGAAACATACTATGCTGAATTCTAGGTTATTGATGTCATCTACATATGCACTTGTCCAACTCCCACGTTCATTTATTATTATATCTGATCAACGCAACTGAGGTAGTATGAACTTGAGGCAAAATTTGAGCAAATTGACTTACTCACAAGCATCAAAACTCCGCTCAGTATCAGATTCAAGGATGGAGCTCGATGCGCACCACTACAAATAGCCCAACCGCTTGGCGTGGTGCGTTCTGGCACGCATTACTACGTTTAGTTCCCCAACAGCACGACGCATTATTTATCTCTCGTTTGATCCGAGTCCTCCACCTCCACCCACGAGACGCCATTCCAATGCGCCGCTAGCGCGGTTGAGACTCTGGCGTAAAAATGTTGTGACATTCGTTACCATATCTGTAGCGTCGAAACCAACACTTCACTGGCTTCTTTTTGTCGTCAAATTTAGCTTTATAAAGGGTATAATTCTCATATCTTATTTTCGGGAACACTGCAACCGAAGCCTCCGACTCAGCTGTACCTCGTATGATGCTAAGCAGCCAAGCATACACAAGCGGCTGTCAGACTCAGTAAGTATTCGCTTATCTGCAGGACCGGATATGCCATATACTTAATATTCCTAGAGGCATTATCATCTGTTAAAAGGATCGTATACTGCCAGAGAGTAATGTATCACGGAAGTGTTCACCGATCCAATAATCCCCGAGAACAAGATAAGGCTAAGCCCTAAATACTCGATATTGTACGGTTTGGTGCTGCATAAATGTTTGCTCTCATCGTCTATTCTTGGACTATCACACTACGAAAAGATTGGTCTCACGCTTTTGTGATCATCACCCTTGTACATGATCATCAGTACAGTTAGAACCCAGATGAGGAACAACGCTAGTGATACTACGATAATGAGATATAAGAAAGGATACCACTTCTTTCTTGGACTCTGGCACAACCTCTAGAATATCCCTAGCATGACAGAAGCAGAAAAGGCAGCATATCAGCTACAGGTCACGGCCTATGCATCCGTTGGTGCCCTTTCTGTACGCTCGAATCATTACTTTTATTGTGATAAAACATACATAAACCACATGCTTTCTCAGGTTCTCATTTGGGATATACTAGACAATTGGTACAAGGACTATCAATTACTCTTTGGCACTGAACGGAAAGGGTCATTGGGATCTGCAACTGTATATGTGATTTCTAGGTATAGGAATAATTACCGCAAAGGGTTAAGCATGATGGGAGCTTATATGTTGTATACCATCTAGGTTCGCAGCATTGGGATACGCGCTCACCGCAGTGGCATTTTACAGTCAGTTCAATTGCCCTGCTTATCCGATATTTGTAAAAGCTAAACTCTATTATATATGATCAGCCGTGCCAATGCATCACTGTCAACTAATGGGCAAATTGGCAAACGCCTGGTGCCCGCTGGCACTAGTGTCAACCGCATATCTCTTTTTCCTTCGCCTTTGTGCAGTTTACAGTCACTCGAAAGTTGTAAAAATCACATTCCTACTTTGTCTGTTGGGCCTTCTTGCAGCAGTTGTATTTGTGCCTATTTCGTTCACTGGAGGCGCCCGGGCACCAGCACCGTTGTATTGCGGGTGGATCACTATAGCAGCTTCTGCATCAATTGAGCCAATTGCTCCGTTGGTATATGATACGTTTGTATTCCTAGCTATATCGTGGCGCCTCTCTCGCAGCCTGCCCTTGCGGTCCAGCGACGAGAACAATTTCGGCACGATTGTATTAGGCAGGAATCTGCCCACCTTCACAAGAATGATCTTACAGGATGGTCAATTATATTACCTGTGAGTGCGAATATTGTGCATACTCTCCTGTCGCAGTGGTTGAACTATTGCAATTTGTGACTTAGCATCACATTGATAGCGGGGTTATGCGCAGTGATCCTGTCCGTTCACCCCAGTGTCCCAAAGCAACTGAAGGTGCTCGCAGACGATCCCTACCTTGCCCTGGTGAATATAATGGCATGCCGAGTGTATCGCCATACATTATCCGCTGTATCCTACCCACTGCCAGCGCATACGAAAAGAGCCAACCATACAAAGACATCTCGTCCTATTATCATTAAGACCCAAACTATTTCGCAAGAAACAACTCTCGGTATACCAATCAGTAGCAAGGTTACAGAATCTTCTAATCGCCGCATGGAACAATGTTGATTTGTATGGAATGCACTAGTAGTACACCATAGGTAATAGATGCGTCTCCGAGGAATACCGGTGTTCCCGACGAGGTATGTACTCCATGATACAATACCGAGATTGCATGTACAACTCGAATCATTCTGTAGCCTAACACTAAATTGTATATCGCATCTCACGCCACGCTATCGCCTGCGTACTGTTGACGGACTTATGCCTACGAGAACATGCTGCTTCCCTCCCACCGAAAGCTGCCTGTGCACAGCCTCAGTCCTGGCTGCCAATAGAAATTTTTGAATGGGTTGAAGAGTCACTAGTCACTAGTCATGGACAAGCTATATCCACTTAAACTCCTTCTGCATCGCGTCCAGCCAATCGCGAATTTTTTTCTGCATAAGCAATCTCCTGTTGAACAACAGACAGACTCGGAGACGTCCCAGAGGACTGCCCTTGCCTGGCATTGAACTCCAAATCGCTTATGTGATTCCTGCCACTACTAGAAACCTCCGTACGATCAGCAGCAAGTGCGACACGGGCTACCATGACCGTTGGAGCGGCGCCCTAACACACACAGATATCAGATGAGCCGAAAACACTTTTGCAACCGCACAAATCTACACTTACAGCAGTGATTACGAATAGAGGAGATGTAAACCCTTGCAGATTGAAGAGTGTCGCGAAGTTGGAATCAGTGTTAGGAACCACTCCCTCGACTGCGAGAAGGAGGGACACGACGGTATATGCCGCAGACGACTGTATAATGGCGTCTAGAATCGCGGAAAAGGGGCTCCGGTGCAAAGTTGCTTTGCTTTCCTGTGACACGAAATATATGCGGTATGCGATAAAGGATGTCGTGAGCAGCGTAGATCCCAGAGTCATGAATATCGCCGCAGCTGTAGGGTGGTTAAGCATCACGGACACATTTGGGGGAGGGGCGACGTTGTTTATACAAATAATGATTATGGCAGAGAGGCTTAGCGCTGAAGTGCTTCCTGTTAACCTTGAAATATGGACATAATGACTACAAACCTTACCTATCTCCGCAAGAAGAAATACAACAGGCAGTGCAACGGCGTAGATCGACCGCCCCCAAACATGGTAACAGCGCCAAATCTGATTTACGTGAGTAGGGTATACCAAAGCAATAGCATATGCCGTACCATTAATCCGTCAGCGAGACAAATCACGAAGAGGTTCCCGAAATTGTTCAACAACACATCCCAGCTCTCTCCAATATCCTCCCATATAGTGAGAAACGCGTCGTCAATGTCCAGGCCGATTATACCCAAAAAACCCTGTCTAGTCGTGAGCCACGAAGCAGCAGTCAACGCGGTGTTGATGAGAAACAATGCTGTAATTGCGGCTAGTATGGCGATGTTTCCTTTTGATATGCCTTTCCTGCTCACTGGTTTCTGATCAGATTATTTCAAATGTATAATTACGCAGAGGGGACTCACGGTAGATATATGTCGTGTATAAGTAAATCATCAAGTACATCCCTTTAATGTCATTCAGATTTGATAGGTAGACGCAAAGCAAACAAGACTGTCATAGAACATACCAAATATCAATACGGCAAACACGGCGTCATTGAATGCAGTAGCTATCACGCCGTACTCGACTGAGGGAGGGGGGAGCCCAGAGCTACTCGAGGAGGCCATGTCAGAGGAAAGAATTGGAGGGAGGTCGCTACGCTGGCCAGTCGAGTTAAATGAACTCCCTTTATGCAGCACACCAATTAATTATGGTGTGAGTGCCTGGGATATCGAACAAAAAAGACCCTGATCACGGCCACCAGTTTCTGATCTGACACATAGAAGACCCACCTCTATAAATATAATATATGGTAAACCAGACTATCAAGGTTCGCTTATCAAGGCAAACATGCATAGCCCGGCAGTTGATATTGATCAGACGATTTTTAGGACCTCGGACAGTGGTTAATGTCAGAATAACATTGATTTATCTACAAGCTTGACCCATCTGCTGAGGTCATTAACGCCCGCGATTTAACCAATGCAAAACCGGGCGGCGTGAGCTTGTTTTTGTAGTGAAAGTACCAGCTTCAGTCGCAGCGCAGTGCTGAAGGCGCGAACATACATTCCGCGCCGCGCATACTGCCATCCACCGCGTCAACAGTTGACTTGTGCCTTCAAGTATTAGTGATACAAGCATCCAACATATTTTCTATTAATTATTTATTGATCATGCGCTGTGTCCGAGGTCCTTAAACGCTGCGAGTCTGATGTCAACATGAGGCAACATCAACTGCCTGACTATGTTTGTTTGTTTTGATAAGCGCTTAACAGTCCGGTGTTTCATAAAAATAGGTTCGATACTACCATCAGTAGTATTAATAAATATCACACGTAAACTACGTCCCCGTAGATGAAGCCGTCGCACTGACTATGTAATATACAAGCTTCTGCTCCTTTTTATGCCCTATAGACTATCGGTTCAAAACTTCAACTTACATATTAGACGCTAAGACAAGGAACAAGGAACCAGAGTGGCAAATCAGGCTTGACAGAAAGGGTGATCATAATATAATATTCACACGGAAGGCCTCGCCTGGGAAGGTGTGCAAAGTATCGGCCTGGACGGGTGCAGGGCTGGTGTGATAGTGTAATTTCAATGTATCAAAAGAACATTTATTCAAACATATGTAAGTACTATATCTGATGTTCCTTCTAGTACTCAGCCTTCTTGTATGTATCTTTTCGTTCATTGTTTTGGCTTGCTTTACACAGAAAGTAGGTGGCACGCCTCGTTATAGCATTTGACTGGCTCTCATTGACTGGGCGGATACACTAAAGACACGGAATGAGTACAGAGTGAGAAGCACAACGAGGCTCGCTCGAGCATCAACCCCGCAATTGTGCCAGCGCCCAAGGCTGTGCGGATGGACGATGGACGTACCGGCATTTAAGTGCGTGGGGCTGGGGTGTTACATACGTGCAACAAAGACGGGGCCCCGATCGAATGTGTGCAGAGCAGAGCCACACCTCGTTTTGTTGTATGATCCGTCCTTTTCCCCTGGGGATCAAGATCAGTCTGATAGACGATCGCGACCAAGATGTCAACAGTATTTGATGCAGACAGGAATTACCCTCTCCTCCGATTGTTATGTGCTATGTCAACTTGCAGTAAGTAAGTAATCTGAAAAGCTGTGCTACTGGGCAGCCTTACACGTAGGATAAGTACATCGCCTTTATCAACGTTTTAATTTCAACTGTCAGTTCTTTCGAGTCCTGGTTTGCCTCTCAGGCCTAGGCCGTCCCCTCTCAGACCATCTCTCTCAGACCATCCCTCTCAGAACCGGCGTTGCCTTCCATAAGTCACTCCGCGATCAGGCGCGTGCCCTTACCTAAGGATAAGACGAGGTCCGAGGAGCACAGGTCGAGGACTCGGAAGCACGCTGTCAGTGCCCGAACAAACGAGAGTTCGCACTCTCACTCTGATTACGAGGCCCTCCATTGCAAGGTCTGCATCCGAGCGCCTCCGAGTACTCTTTTTCACCCCTCGTCCTCCTTCAAACTCCCTCCCTCCCACTCACACAGCCACTGCTCCTTTCCCTTTCTTCTGTGCTTAGTTTCTTCCTTGCACGGTGCGGGCCACAAGGGCATGCAGCCAGTGGCAAGTGGCACCCCTCTACGAGTTTCCATGCGCCCGGCGATGGCTTTGCTTTGCGCGCTATCCGCTTCCAGACGCGTTGGTCGCGTCTGCGTCTGCGGACGCGCGTCCGATCCCTCCGATTAGCCCCGCCGCCGCAGGCCGTTTTTTACGCTTCCACGCTTCCACGCCTCCACGCCAGCTCCCCCGCAACACACGAAAGTGACTCAACGCGTTTCCACCTTGTTCTTCTGTGGATTTCCCGTTCCGGCGCTCACAGCAAACACTCCACAAGGATCTTCGTCCTAGTCCTGCTCCTGACCTGTACAGCCGGAGCGGAGCGCGCTAGTCTTACGTAATATGCCTCGGACACCCCCAGTAGACGGCCCGCCGTACTATGGGCCGTGGGAGTCCCACGCCCACGCCCACGCCCCACGCCCCACGCCCACGCCCACGCCCATGCCCACGCCCACTGGCACATTTTGGCCATGTGGCAGTGGAACGCATGTGGGGCCCACGGATTTCGTGGGGCAGCCCCACACATTTTCGTGGGACGCCATCGCGGAAGGCGCAGCGTCGCACCACACTGGTGAGACGCATAACCCCAGGCCAGGAATCGCACGGATGGGCAAGGCAACGAGCCCTGCTTTGCCTGCAAGTCTCAGGCCTTCCACGTTCAGACCTCAAGGCCTCAGGCCCAGGACCGGCGTCTCCGCCCCCGAGTCACCCGTTCCCGTGTCTTGGTCTCGCCGCTGGCCGGCTGTCTCCATTCCCTTTCCACCCTAAGCTGACGCCCGTCCTCCCATCAGCTCAGGGGAGTGCTGACACTTGGCCCCATGCAAGGGGAAAGGGAAGACACGACGTGATAGGAAGACGCGGGACGGCTTTTAATACGGGGGGATACGGAGATGTGTACACCGTCCAGAGAAGAGGAGACACGCGTAGACGATCAGTGGAGACGGTGTGGAGACACGTACACGGTGAGTGACCGCCGCCACTGCAGGTCGAGGAGTCTGGGAGACCACCGTTGACACTGTACTTGCTCGACGGAGACACGGGCGGCGGGCCCGTGCGCGGGCTCTGAGAGATACAGAGACGCAGGGACAATAGCTGGGGATATTGCACAAAGAAGTGGGAGGCGGGACGAGCTCGGGCAGTCGCCCAGTCGCAGACTCAGATTCAGCGTACGCAATATTGTGCGCTGGTTCGCGCAGTTTGTAGGTAGGCGGGCAGTAATATACACAGACGCAGTTCTGAGCTTTCAGATTAACGGGGGAGAGGGCTGAGAGAGATCGGCATGCATGCTCAGAGGATGGAGTGAGGTGCGGGTGTATGTAAGAAATCACGGCGGGATCCGGATCCGAGCATGCTCGACAGGGGACCTGACCTGGCCGACGATACGAGCTACGGTACGGCGGGATGGGCGTGAGCTGATGGGGACGGGCGAGGGAGACAGGCGGCTGCCGGCGAGAGAGAGGAGGGGGGAAGGGAGTGAGGAAAATATTCAGCAGCGCGGGGCGACTACTTGCCGCAGGGGCCGGGAGACCGCGAGAGCAGTATGGAGGACAGGTGGTGCGCCGGGCGGCGTGCCAAGTAGCGAAGGGCGCAGGGGGTGCAATGAGCCAGGCATGTAAACCATAACATGTACTGTGATCGATGTTGGTACAAGATAACGAACGGATCAGAACGTATTATGTCAATGTATAACCCGGGGTCGGGGCCGCTTTGTCCGGGCGTGGAAACAATCGGGGGAGGGTTGCATGCGCCTCCACCCGCTCATCGCTGACTGTCCCCGTAGACAAGCTGCTGCCCGGCGAGGCATGAATATATGGGGAGGAGATGGATCACCCAGCACAGCTGATAGGAGGGGACGAATGCGGGGGTGGGGACAACAGGACGGACTCACGGGAGAGGGGAAGTACGGCACGTACGAGGGTCGCGGGAGGCGATGTATGGGACTCGGGAAAGCAGCACGGGGTCTGCGGGTGGATGTAGGGTCCATGCACAGATGCCCGGCCGGGGAGCGGAGCGGAAACAGGCACTGGGGATTGGTGTTGGGAGAGCGTGAAGGGTGCATGGGACTGGACCGCACCTGGACCGTGCATAGAGACCGTGAGACTCTGAGGGAGAGGACGGGGCGGCAGTGGGACGGAATAATGGACCATCGATTATCGATTATCTCACGCACATCAGATCAGCGAGACCCCATGCATAGGCGCTCAACCAGGTACATGTTTTGACTACTACAAATTGTGCTGGGAGAGTTAAACTCACTTTTCTATAAAACAATCTATGCCGTCCGAGAAATATAAGACTGTGATGCCCCACGAGATGCGTGAGACGTTGATGATAGAACATTATCATGGCTACTATCGATCATCAAGACGGGCGCAGTCCTGGTTATCAAGAGATATAGTAGACATTCTTGTAGGTATATCCCCTTAACTTCCATCTTCACCACGTCCACCCAATTGAGCACTTTTTTCTGCATAAGCAATCTCCTGTTGAACAGCAGACATACTCGGAGACGTCCCAGAGGACTCCTGCCCCCCTTGCCCAGCGACATTGAACTCCAAATCGCTTATGTGATTCCCACCACCACTACTAGAAACTTCCGTCCGGTCAGCAGCAAGTGCCACGCGTGCTACCATGACCGTTGGAGCAGCCCCCTATTAACACACATGATAAATAAGCTGAGAACATGACAATCACACAAACCAACCCACACTCACAGCAGTGATAAAGAACAAAGGGGAGGTATATCCCTGCAAATTGAATAAAGTCACGGCGTTGGCCAAAGTGTCAGGAACGACGCCCTCGATCGCAAGGAGCAGCGAGACGACGGTGTACGCCGCAGAGGACTGCACAATCGCGTCTAGAACGGCGACAAAGGGGCTCCGGTGTAAAGTTGCTTTGCTCTCCTGTGACACGGAATATATGCGGTATGCGATAAAGGAAGTCGTGAGCAGCGTTGACCCCAGCGTCATAAATATCGCCGCAGCTGTGAGATGGTCCAGTAGAATGGAGATGTTTATGGGCGGGGCGAGGTTGTGTATACATGAAATGATTATGACCGAGAGGTATAGCGCTGAAGTTCTTCCTGGTAAATTTAAAAGTTTGGAAATAATGACGAGCCTTACCTATCTCCGCTAGAAGAAACACAACAGGCAGTGCAATTACGTAGATCGACTGTCCCCAAACATGGTAACAGCGCCAAATCTGACTTGGGTGATTAGGGTATACCAAGGCAATAGCGACATATACCGTACCATCAATCCATCGGCGAGACAAATCACGAAGAGGTTCCCGAAATTATTCAACAACACATCCCAGCTCTCTCCAACATCCACCCATATATCAAGAAACGCCTGGTCAATAGGCAGGCCTATTATCCCCAAGAATCCCTGTCTAGTCGTGACCCACGAAGCGGCAGACAGCGCGGTGTTGATGAGAAACAATGCCGTAATCGCTGCTAGTATCGCGATGTTTCCTTTCGATGTGCCTTTCCTGCTCACTACATAGCTGCTTATCAGAATACTTCAAGTGTATAACTATGGAGAGGAGACTCACGGTAGGTATACGTGGTGTATAGGTAAATCATCGAATACATCCCTTTAACGCACGCCATTCAGAACATGATGGTCACGGTACACGCAGGACAAATAGAACATACCGAATATCAATACGGAAAACACCGTGGCATTGAATGCAGTAGCCACCACGCTGTACTCGACTGAAGGAGGGGGAAGCCCCGGGGAGCTGCTTGAGGAAGACATGTGAGTCAGAGGTTGCTCAGAGGAAAGAATCGGGAACAGCTCGATACGCCCTGGACCGTCAATGTGGAGTAGTAGTAAGATGAGCTCTCTTTATGCGGCAAACCAATACATTATGCTGTGAGGGAATGAGATAATGAGAACACTAGTATCAGTTTCGAGCTGACATAGAAGACCACATTGTAGCTTCCATACTACCATCAGGATTCAGTACTCAGTATTAATAAATCTCGGACGTAAAGTAAAGAAGAGATGAAGATGCGACGTTAACGTTTCCTGTAGATGAAGCCGTGCCAATGAGTGGCAGTGTGCTCAAGAAACTATTTAATATAATATACAAGCTTATGTTCCATTTTATACCCTATATGCCATTAGTTCAAAGTACCGACGACATTGAAGATTCTTTCGATGGTGTGTCGAGAGCCGGGTAAGACATTGCAAGGGACCGGAGTAGCTAATGATTAATGAAGCTTAACAGAAAGGTGATCATTATATAACACTTAGGTCAATCTATCAATGGGACAGTGCCGCGTGCAGATGGAGGAGTGCTGTGCAGGCGTGGGGGAACGCGCCTGGCACAGGAAGGGAGTGGCAGTGGAGACTCCCTCAACCCCCCACCCCCCAGCCGTCTCTCCGCTGAGCGCTGAGCGCTCCGGCCCCCGCCCTTACTCATTCCCACGGAACGGCACGGACCCCACGACGAACAGCCAGACGCTGCGTGTGCATGGGTGCGCCCGCGAGGGAGGGGGAGAGGTAATGTATCGTATAGGGCAGTATTAGGATGGAAATCAGCACGGGAGCAGAGCGGAAACGAGCATAGGGCAGTGGTGTAGGGAACTGAACGTGAAGGGAAGGGGGCAGTACATGAGCGCATGAGCTGTGAAGCGGGATCGCACCCCGGTATGCCAGCGTGGTGGCGGTGAGGTTGTGCAGAGGCAGGGAGCTCGGAAAACAGTCCAGTTAGTACTATTCCTAATCCCATCACCGCGCCATGATCGTACCTCTTACACCCACGGCCCGCGTCAGCCACAATGATCCTCGGCCACCGGGGGATATGGGCTATAGTACGGTATGGAATAGACAACAGAAGTGGCGGAGGGGATGTCCTGAGTGGAAAGGGCCGAGCCTGCGCGATGCGCGACGTTTACCATGCAGTACGGTTTGCACCTTCCCACGCTTTTATCATGGCCAAATAGTCGGCCGCAGCGTTACTTTCCTGTTGAACCGTTGCTCTGTCCACTATCGCCCTTGCGGCCTAGCTCCCACTGCCCTTCGTCGATACCGGGAATAAGTCTGTGATCGACTAAACACGCAATTAAAGGCTTACCATAGAACTATCAAAGAACACCCAGATCACAGGTGTAGTTGACGTTGACCATGCATGAGCACCCCAGATTCGGGATTGCCATCCGCCGATCTGACCACGAGTGACTCGGCGTTTGCGGGCACAATGAGATGAAAGCTAGACTGCTGTACTGAGCGCTCAACGTCAACAATGGTACCATAGACAATTCACCGGCAGCTCTATACACTGCTTGATAATGAACCATGTCGCAGGTATGTTTGGACGAGTATGTTTTCCGCAGCATTGTCCTCCCACGTACAGGCGTCTATTTCTCAAAGGAAAGTCGCACGGATAACTATAATCACGCCCCATGACGCATCTAAGCGCCGGTTCATTCAATGTGCACCCCAATGCGCAAATAGGTTCATGAATGGCGGAACCCAATCAACCCACCAGGCTGTGTTCGCCAGCTTCTAAACAAGTAAACAATCATCGTGTCAGGAGTGCAAATCATGAGAATTCTCTCACCGTGAGCCAATATATCCTTAATTGACGCGGTATAATGAATCCACCGAGGTGTAACACACGCTAAAAGACCCGTACTCTTTAATAGACTATCTGGGATCATTTGGAGCTACAGTCGAACCTGTCAAAGCCCATACCTGTCGGTGGACGCGTCCAGGTATGGGATTTTACAGGGTATGGGATACCAAAAATGGGCTAAAAATAGACCGTATTTTTGCCTTCACATTTACTGTACATGAAGTGTAGATTTTAGCATAATAATGTCTTATATACATTGAGGCCACTACCGTATGCTATGAGCCACATATAAAGGTTGATTATTGTTAACTGATCTTCGATGCCGTTGCCCTTAAGAAAATGTAAATGTCTCACGTGACTGGATTACCTCGCGAAATGGCGCCCAAACTACCTCTAGAAATGTGTATAATCACTAAAATTGTCAGATATATCACTATATAATGATGCTGTACACAGAATCAAGGAGTAATATTTTTTTTTGTACTGAATGATGCCTAGATTAAGGCCCAGAACCCTGGGAACCTATGGGATTTACCCCTAATTTTCCTCAAAAAAGGTATGGGGTATGGAGTATCAGAGGGTTATGGGATTTGGGCCCAATTTCCCTGCGAACCAACTCGGTGGACCGGTTTTTCTATGGGGTATAAGGGGTTATGGCCTATCACATGTATGGACTATGGTAGGTTCGACTGTAATTAGAGCGCTTGTGCTTTGTAAAGGTGTGTACAACACCCCAATAAAGCAATGTTTCCCACACGCGATATGTCATCGCAGCTAGTTGTCGGGGCTTAATAATCTCATGCGCGTGTCCAGACCGGCACCCAAATGTCAGAATAACGCCGTAGACTTATAACTGGCTATATTGTCACGCACGTTTAGATCATCGAGCCTCGATAGGCGCTCAAGTAGGTACATGTTTTGACTTCTTTTCCGTCACCTGCTCATCTCACTCCACAGTACTACCGAAAATAAGAGTACTCTCACTCGTCCAATGCTCAATACTTCTAATACCATTAATACAAACAAGCGATAGATGCGCTTATCTACTCACCTATCACAAGTACGCCCCCAATTTGCATAAAAGCCCACCAGTCCAACTCGTCCAGTTCCCTCAGAATCCTATCTTTCCTCCCTCAATCAGAACGACCTCTATCTTCTACTGCCATGACGTCCGAAATCGTCAAAATCAGCGTCAAAGCGTCCGCGGCGGACATTTATGGCACATCCGCGACGAAAACACTCACTGTTTCTCCTGATGAAGCAACCACCCAGAATGCGGACAGCGTCACTCAAATTACATTCGCCAAGATCCCTCTTCCCAAAAATACAATTGGGATCATCTACGGCGTACGTCGTCCTCCTGCCTCATAGTACAAGTAAGCAACTGACTGACGCCCCGTACTTAGCAAATGACTGCTGCGTGGGCCCAGCGCTTCAGGACTTACCTCATTGATTCCGACGACAACGAGATCAGCGGTTACAGAGTCGTTTGGGATTGCACAGAGGATCACGGTCGGTTCTCGACCGCAGGTGGCAAAAAAGAATACTGCTATGGTCCATTCAGCACGGATTATCATATTGCGGTTCACTGCATGCATAAACAAGATTCAAGTGACACCCAGTTCAAACAGAGCGACCCATACATCGGCCATGTATGTGCACACTTTCTGTGTTGATATTACGAGTCTAATCAATATACGATTATTTAGCACGACTTTGATATTGAGCACAAGGATAGTTCCAATAAATCGATTACTAAACATGGCATCAAAGTCACGATGGTGAGCTTGTACAGTCTGTGAATTGGTGTGAGGTCATGATGAGAGGCTTTCGATACAGGTCCATGCTGAGGACGGCGGGGATAACGATAAACAGGATACCGTTGTTGGCGTTTCCGTGGCATAGTGAGTTTGCAACTTGAGGCGCGTTGTATGATTGATACTAACACGTTTATAGCATGACTACAGAGCAGTGAAGACCTAAGCCTCGTTGATGAACTCTAATTGAAATGCTCATACTGCATGTGACCTCCCCTTATCTCAAAGAAATATGTACTTGTACTTGTATTTCGTGTGAATTACAAATCAGGATAGTGTTGTGATTGTGATTATTATTAACCAGCTGCGAGCCTCTGTGTGTGAGTCGCGTCGTAAGTAGAAATATGACGGTACTCCTGTCGACATGGAATACACATTTTGGACGGTTAACAGGGCGTGTGTGCGTGATATAGGGCAGGAGAACATACCAGAGGCGTTGTTCAGTCTTGGGAAGGTGCTTATTCATGGGAGGACTGTGCTCTGCCTACGCCCGCCTTCTTTACACGATCTCTCTCGCCGAGAGTTGCCTTTCCATTCCGTCACAACTGCGCTCCAAGTCTCAACACCTGCACAATCCCATCTAACTACAGGGCCTACCGCCACTTATGTACATTCCCGCACGGTTCCTGCGTCCCTAGTCTTGCCTCTCGGCTCTCGTGAGCCAGGTGTTAGTACCCTCGCCGCCTGAGTCCCTCTTCATTTTCCCTGTTTCCGTTCCATTGGTGTTTGATCCCTCCCTTCCTTATCCCCTCCCGCACTCTTGTCCGCTCCACACCCTCCCTCTGTATCAGCACTCCCCAAGTGCCGCGCGCGAAGCGCGGTAGCCACCCGCGCGCATGCGATTCTGCACGCGCTCATACCTACACCCCTCTCATCGCATGCATGCCACACACTTCTGACCCCCTTCATAGACCCAGACACATTATTGTCCCGTGTCCCCAAATTGCGACAATGCTGTATGGGCCCGATCTCTTCTGTCTAGCCCGTGCAAAAGCACATTCCCACGCTTTCCCCATCCCTGCACTCACTTGAATGAACCATGCGGGGCAAGATCGATCGATGGCTTGGGTGCAGGGACGCACAGGCGATAGACGTAGGGTCGCAGGGAAGCCAGGACAGACTATATTATATATAGTCAGTCCTAACACGGTCATGCATGTGGATATTCATTGGCGCATGTCCTGTCTTTCTAATCTGCGGTACAATTTTCTAGGGACGTGCTATCTTCTATGTGCGCTGCACGTCAGGAGAAATGGAGAGCATGAGATCGGAACAGAGTGGTTCACTGTTTGGGCACAAGGTATTTTTACATTCTTGAATATTCAACGGTAATGACAAACATTCTTCATTCACTACAACCCATAGTACTTGTACACTTGTAACGGATTCAAAGTTCGTGGACATGAGACGGTTCATATACCAAGGTGATATGACCCCCTGATTCCGAAAATTACTTTCCCGAGCCGGTGTTGTGTCCCTTAGCATCAGCCTTGCGACCATACTCCCACTTCCCTTCGCCGGTACCGTTAATAAGTTTGTGGTTGCCTAAACAAAGAAATAGAGTTAGAATTTTGTATTTGAACCGTGTTAAATGATGTGTCTGCTCACCGTAGAACTATTACAAAACATTAATGCAGATCACGGTTCAGTAAGGCATGCGAGGCTGTCCCTCAGTTAGAAAACTCACGGTGGCCACAACCCCATCTACTTCTCTCTCCGTGGACTTGTCTACGGGAGTGAATGTGATCATGACTTTGTATGTAACGTGGTTGATCACATAATCGTTGTCTGTGACGGTGAAGTAGCAAGCCATGCCCGCTAGTCTCTCTATCTCGATGCGCGACTTGAGAATACCATCACTTAAATCATCTGAAGTGTAGTGCATTCAGTCAGTACTCTTAATCAGTTTGCAGTGGCATAAGATAATAGTAAGTGTGACGCACCTTCGTCACGGTCCCCTTGGAAATTCTTGTCGTATCTGCCGAAGAAACGAAGTACCTCGGTGCCAGGGGCAATAGTGTACGGGGGCTCGATGTGCTTGTGGGTGTCAGAGTCAGACTCGACGTAGGCCTTCTTGTAGTCAACGTTGACGATGAGCACCGCGCCTTCGATTTCGCCATCCGCTGATTTGACCACGGCTGACTCGGCGTCCGCAGGCGCGACGTACCAACGCTTAGGTGGATCGACTGGGATAGTATGCGACATGTTAACTGCGTATTACTGAGGCCACTGAGTTGAATGGTACAGATACGTAGAGAGTAGTCGGGCTTTTATAGTGCTCGATCGATATTTGACAATATTTTATGTATCTATGTCGCAAGAAGTGTCTATGTTTGGACTATATTTTCCACAACAGTCTTCTCACGTACGAGCGTCGAGCGCCTTCATACCCCGTCAATTAAGGATATATTGGTTCACAGGGAGAGGATTCTCATGATTTGCACTCCTGACACAATTGTTTACTTGTTTGGAAGTCGGCGAACACATTCCGGTGGGTTGATTGGGTTCTGCCATTCATGAGCCCATGTGCGCATTGGAGTGCACATTGAACCAACCGGCGCTTGGATGCGTCATGGGGCGTGATTATCTTTGACCGTGCGACTTTCCTCTGAGAAATAGACGCCCGAACGTGGGAGGATAATGCTGCGGAAAACATACTCCTCCAAACATATCTGCGACATGGGAAGACTCCAATATTCCAGGCCATGTCAGGAACAGCTACAGATCAAACGCTCTACAAGAGGAGGCGTACGCCTCGTCCCCCGAATGCTTTACTTCACTCAAGTTTTTGATTCTTGGCTTGAATATTTCCTGACGAGACCGGAAGTTGAAGACCTGACATGGGAAGACTCCAATATCGTCCATTATTAAGCAGCGCATAAAGCTGCCGGTGAATCGTCTATGGTATTACCATTGTTGAGTAGAACAGTCTAGCTTTCATTTCAGAAAGTCACAGGGACAATGATAAACATGCCACATGATGCGTCTAAGCGCCGATTGCTTCAATACGCACTCCCATGAGGAAACAGGTTTTCAATTGACAGAAGCCAGTCAATCCGCCGGGGTACAGCACACGTTGGTCTGTAATGGTCTTCTGTAAGCAATGTATAAATTCGTATACTGAAGGTAGAAAACGTGTGACGAGCCGCGCCCAAGGAAATGAAAGTTTTGCCGTGAACAAATAGGTTCTTAAGTGACGGGGTACAGCCAATCCACCGGGGTGTAACACATGTTCTTGCACGTTTTATAAACGAATAAAGTGTACTTAGAACCAGCTATTGTAAACGTGTGCCCAGCGCCCAATTAAAGAAATTTCTCCCACACGCAACCCACTGCACAAGTGGCCTATGTGCACCTCCCTGCCCTAACCCTCCCGTCCCTATCCCCTGCCGCACTGCCCGCCCTTCTAGACTATGCGCCGTGCGTGCCCGTGCCCCCGTCGTCTGCAGCCCAGCGCATAACTCGCTTTAACGTACAACCCTCCCTCTGAACTCGTCGAATGCATACCACACACTTCTGTTCTCCTGCAGGCTACACACACCCGCTGTGCCCGCCATCCGTGTCTCTTGTCGCTTGTCCCGTGCCATTCCCCCGGCCGCTTGCATTCCACACGCCCCGCCGTCACCTGTCTCGCGCACATTCACTGCCACACAGTGTGCTCACTGCTGCCACGCAGTTTAGTTATATTTGTTCGTGAGCGCCTCGTCTTTTTCACCCGTCCACCCTCTCCTTTTCTGTTCTTTCAATTTGTGGTGCGGCCAGGCGGGCACGCGGCTTTGGCACGCGTCCCCCTGGTCTTCATGCGCTCAGGTATGGAAACCAAGACGGTCGAGCTGCCAAGTACACCGTAAAGCTCTTGCCAAGTACACCCGGCATTGCGAGCCGTAATCGCTTGGCAGCCTCAGACACCGACCACCCATGTACACTTTAATGCACACTTTAGGCATGCATAAGTTAACATTACTTGACTGTTATATAAATAAAGTATCACTTTCAGCGATTGGGCCTTGCTGGGTTTTTTATTTAATTAAGGAGAAAATATAAACGTAATGTTATTTCCACGTAAATAGAGGAGACATAGGCAAAGTAAAAAGTGTATAGTAACAAGCGCAGTTAGAATATAAACAAAAATGGCCTGATAGTATTTGTTTTAGTATAAGGAAGAGATGGGTGAGACAAACAATGCAAAACCGACCAACATTTGAACGGGGGGACTTGAGATTGTTTAGACGTGTGAGGATAAGAAGGGACTACAAGCAGAGGCAAACCGACCAACATTTGAACGGGGAGACTTGAGATTGCTTGGTCGTGTATGCAAGGGGGGAACACGGACAAGCAGGGGCAAGAACCTTAGCTTTCAGCAAGGCCATGCACAATTTGTGTTGAATGAGGTCAAACGCGCAGTCGAATGCATATGCAAAGTGTACACTTGCACGACTGACAGTACCGGAAACAAATATGGGGAGTCAGCCAGGTTTGCGTGCCATCGGCTTTCAGACGCGCTGGTCACCCGTGGTTGCGCGCTCGATCCCTCCAATCGGCAGCCGCCGCGGGCCGTTTCCCACGCATTGGCACGCCCTCCGAGTCCGCCACAGTGGCCAGCGCCCCCCGCAACCCCACGAAACTAGTGTTTACCGGTTTCGTGGTCTCTCTCTCTTGCTTTCTTTGGGCAGATCCGAGGCAAAGTTCTCGCTCTCCGGATCTCCTCTCTCTGCTTTGGGCCTTGCAGTTGAAGCAGTCAAGACTTATTAACTTGGCAAGTTACTTTTCTCACCGTCGTCCCCATGCTTTATACCTCCAGACACGCCCCGTGTCAAAGTTCAGTAACTTCTTTGCCCGCAAGGTTTTTTTTTTTGAGGCTCGCGCGATTACGGGGGACTGCTCCGTCAAGACTATTGACCTTGGTCACAGCACACATAATCAAATCGTATTTAAAGTTTACAAACACGCGGCCCGTGACTACATTAAACGTAGTCTCAAGGCCTTGCAAACTAACTGGGCTTGGTCGACTATTATTTTACAAGTTAACCGCGTAGCAAGCCGGGCTGGGAGTGGTAACCCTGACAGACAGACAAAGTCAGGACCTATACAACTGTAAATTCATTGAATTCAACTTACTGTCCGCATGCGCCGAGCTGGGCAAACGTCGCGGGCTGCGCAGAATCAGCTATTTGGATCGTCGATTGCGTGATGGCGCTCTTGAGGAAGCACCTGGGCGTGCCAGAGTCGGCCTGGCCGTACGGGTCGTACACGTAGCCGACGCAGCCAAAGCCTGAATTTAGAAAAGAAACATAAGTACCTTGTCTATAGTACCTACGCGGGTATAAAATGAAAAATCTTACCAATGCTCGTGCTGCATGCTTGAAGACAAGCAACCTCATTGCCACCGTCGACAATGGCCATCTGTACGAGCATGGTTATTTAAATTAAACAATTTGTGGAGGGTTTCAATGACATACGTCTGAGCCGACCATGTCCACGCCAGGGTAGACAGCGTATTGGACCGCGGACACAGGTGCCGCGATGGCACAGAGAGCGAAAAGCGGGAGGAGAGTCTGGAAGAGAGTACGGGACATTGTTGATGCTATGAGAAACCAAGTTCGAGTTGTTTGGGATAGAGAAAAGTATGTCCAAGAAACGCTGCCTTTATACTAGTCCTGTGAGAGTAAACTTATTCTCTAAATGTGTACCGCAAGCCTATAATCAGGGTGATAGTGCCGCTTATGGTCTGCGCAGACTATCATATGACAAGTCCTTAGAATACTATTCACCTCCTCCAATATCCTGTATAGGACAGATCAACAACTTAATGTACCGTTGCGAAAGGGCCCTTGTGGTGCCGCAAGAGCGGAATACGGCGAAACGATATAATTAGAAAAAAAGTACAAGAGACCGGGGTTCCCGCAAGTGATTCGTGTTCTGGAAGGATACATCCTTGATCGATATCAGCGCACCTACATTCAAGTCCGTGTATCATGGTGCGTTATTTGCGCCATGGTTCCCACGTGCACCCTCTCCATGATGGGTACGCCCCCTCGTAAGGTTTACTTGACTTATCGAGTCGAAGTGCCATTATAGTGCACTGCGCAGATGCACAGTGTTTATCTATTGTAAGATGTATTAAACAATAATCTTCCATGTAAGTAAGTACCCCTCCTCTATCCATTACAAAACAATGATACTGTTGACTCAGTATCGTCTTATGAACTGTTCTACACAGTTTTATGTTAGGGTATACATAGTAGCGTCACTCCATTTGAACCAATTTTATACGCACAAAGCTTATAATAAAAACAATGCAGCGGGCATAGATTACGAAGTATGGAGCCGGATTAGAGGGCCCTAAATAATGCAACTTGTCACATGCTGGCAATCTGAATTAAAGGACCCGCCTTGCTATCATGGCGAGGGCGTGAGTAAATGCGCAAATAATGCATGGTACTTAGAACGGACGGAACCGTGCGCTCTACGAATAATGTTTACGATGCGATTGATGGCGGATTATGCTGGCCGAGAGGTTGCCGACGGTCCAACCAGCCAGCCAAACGGCTTGTCTAGTATCGAGAATCGAGATATTGGATATTGTCTATAAGTATACCCACCGGTTGCGCGCCTCGGGCGTCAATCTAGCGCGCTTAGATGAGCTACGGGATCATCCCAACAACGAACCTGTGCATCGGTTCCGGCAAGGTTCCTGCAGCGCTAGAGATTGTCTCTGAGTGCCACATACACCGCACCTTTCCTGTACGCTACTGCACCATGCACGGTTGCGCACCGGGGCGCGCCTGAGATCCGCGTGGCTTGACTCGGAGAGCGGCATTATTGAGCTAGTTTTTACTACTACTCATAATTTGTTTAAAAATCAGCTTTTGGATTATTTTGGGCATATATCACCCGGAATTAGTACTGCATCTGCTGGAGCCTGGTAATAGCTGGTAATGCAAGCAAGCAGAGTGCAATTTTAAAGTAACGCCAGCGCGGGCCCCGCCGAGCCAAGACAGCATTTGCATTAGTGCCTCATCAAAAGTAAATTCCCACACCACTACTACTTTATTACATAAAAGTAACCCTACGACATAATGCGCTGAGTATTCGAAATAATGAAGCATAATGATGTGTGTGGTGATTATCTACCCTTCCTCCGTCATTAGACGCCATGCGCGTGGTTGATAGATTGCTGAGCATGACCCGCCGAAAGATGCGCAAGCTGTACAGACTCGGTTGCATGATCCAGATGCTCGTGCGTAAGTCCAGCAGGGGTTGCTGCGTTACCATTGTGGTAGATAATTGCTCGATTGTGCGTCTCCACATGTTGACGGTGACTATCTGCGGTTGTCGCTGCCTGGGCGTATGAGCCAGCATGACCGAGCCTTGCATGCTCAGCAGCAATGCCGTCCCAAGCTGTTGCTGCATTATTATGTAGGGTTGCTGCATTATGATGGGCCATCGCTGCTGCATGGCTCTGGCTGGCCGCCGCGGCGTGGTGGTCGTCAGCGCGCTTCTGAAGGAAACTGCGGTCAGAAGGGATGAAGCTTCTTCGCTGTGGCAATTATGAGTGCGACTCAGTGAAAGTCTTGAGGTCAATTATGGTAAAATATTTACGCTAATCATGCTCGAAGCCGCATTCATTCTCTCAATACTACGGGCATTGAGTCTGACAGGTTGAGATTGCGCCATAACGCCAGTGCAGAGAATAGCAGCAGCAAGAGTGATGAAGGCAGTGAAGAGGCGCATTTTGATATCTCGACCAGCGAAGATAGGACGGATTGGACCTGTGAGTGGGTTGGAGCGCTGCTGAGGCTTTTTATTCTGTCAAGGTCGATTTTATACCTCATTTTCCAAAGCCAGGTGGACATCCATAACACCATCTAACGAGATGTTATGCAGCAAATGAGCATCTCATCCCCTTCTTACGTTTCTAGCCACAGCCGCCCAACCCGTCACCCTAGATATCGTAGACGTATTCTTGTCAGTGCACCGCGCCTGTCTGGCATCGTGACATGCTATTATGTTCAACGTTCAACCGGTCATCATACGGGTAGATCTTAGGATGTTGTTCCTGCCTTTGTGAACTGGTATGCAATGAGCTGCAATCATGAGCAATATAGCGTACTATGTCCTCCTATGTCTCTGGGTACGCATGCAAATATTCCCATAAAGAGGAAAAACACTTGTTAAGAGGTATTATTATTGAAACCTATATGTGACACATAAGAGTCGACAGTCGGTATGTACCGCCGAGCACACAACCTCTCTGATCCCAGGCTCCATATTTTCTCCGGTTGGCTGGCTAGGCCATACGGCGTGATTTAAGATTATGGCATGACTGCCTGGGTATGTATGTAAAGCTCGGGTTACCTACATATTGTACATACTGTTACCCAATGTTGAGGCCAAAGTCGTTGAACTATGTAGATCCTATTTACCTGACTTGGACAGTATGTAATGCATAATGTTGATGTAGTGCGGCAATATAAAGCAATGATATCGCATTTCTACGTGAGCGCGTGCCAAGTATGTAGTAGCATGCTGGCCCATGCTGCTGTACTCTTCGGCGTCTGCGGATCTGACGGCGTTTGAGCTGTCACTATGAACTATGTACACTTCTCGAACTGCTCGCTACCAGTATTACGGCCTACGAACTTAACCGACCACTTTGTGGAGCCCTTTGGCATTGTTTGACATTTTCACGTCGACGCTGGCACACAAGTAACTTTTGTTTAGGACTTCATCGACATCAGTTAAATATCATAAATTCCTCACATGATAGAATGGCCTATTTAAGATATGTACAACATATCAAGGCTTGGTTGGCGGCGGGCTGCACGGGCTGTGGCAAGGACAGAATTGAATAATCGACCCAATTGCTCTGACTATAAACGAGTTACGTATGATAATCCGGGACTCACAAAATCTCACGCACAACTTGAAGCACAAGGAACCATTTTCCGTGCTTTCGACTTTGTCTGTCTTGGAATAGTCGAATTTCAATTGGAGGGAGGGCCGGTTGGCAACGGCAAGGCCCGCTACCACATCCATTTTATGAACTACGTAGTAGAACTTAATACGTTTAAAGGAGACGAAGTGCTGCGTGAGGCGAGGGTAGCCCTAAAGTTGAACGTACACGCACGTACGTACATAGGACGGCTGTGTATGGTGTAAGTACATTTTCTACACTCTTATTTTCGAGGTGATATCAGACCAATGCCTCACTTACATGTCGGGTATGCAAGTATGGCATGTTCGAAGCGGCAGCTGAGATCTCCTCCGACATAATCAGGGAGAATGGAAGGCAGAATGAGAGCACTCTTAAGCTCTTGTTAAGCCTGCACAGTATACATAGAGTTGGAAAGCAATAGCGGCAGTAGTTTAGATGTGCTAAGCAATGAATAGCATTCTTTACATATCAGTAGTGATCTTTTTCAAAAGATAAGGGACCAGTGTTAGGATTTTTGTGGCATACTATTTCATTTGAGTAAATGCAGATTGAGATAAGAAACTTATTTTTTCACTAAGCAGTATCCGTATATTGAAAACGCACTGCACACTCCGAACAAGATGAAGTGTCGTGTTCGGTTGATCTTTCCTTAAAGTCTTCACCAAAAAATTGAGGTGTAAGATTGATTATGTGTGTGGGTACGAGTGACGACTGGTGGGGTCGTCTTGAGGGTAGTTCAAGGCAGAGAAATAAGAGAATAAATGATCGACTAATGTAGAGTGAATTTGACGAGGTAAGGCTCTATAGACTTATTGCAACTGAGCTGTGGATGGTAAAACGAAGGTGGGTCGTAAATTAACTGCCTAGCTACATGTACACGGAGTCCTTTTATACTGTGAAAGCATGTATATATAAATAAAATATAGAACTTCTCCTAACTCCTGAGGACCAACCGAGTTCTCTCCAGAATATTCTTGCCATGATGCCCGATACCCAAAGATATTTCTTCGATTGACCTATACCAAATGGATCTTTTCTGCGCGCACGCAAATAGCGTACCTTACAGAGGCTGGCAGGCAGCCCTAAAAGCGTCTGGGGGAGGGTATACCAGTGATAGAATCAGCGGCGCTGTCTATACTCACAATTGAGAAATACATAGGCAGTTTGTAGGCAGCTACAATGGGTTGACAGAATAAGTGTCGACAATACCAAGAACGAAGCGAAAGAGACGACACAAGTGAAGACGTGCGAAATATTGGCGAAATAAGCAAGAAAGACGGCTCTGGAGGACTTCAGTGTAAATAGACTTCCCCGAGTAGACGGTCGTTTAGGAGAGAGGTCGATGGGGGTGAAAGTGAAACATCAAGAATACGTGACTGTGGGGGAAAAGGATATAAAAGGCAAGAATGTGATCTTCTGCCAAATTTCAAAAATTGCTCCCCTAAAACAGCCTAAAGCCTACTACATACCTAAAGGTAGCGGGGATAGTGACAGCCAAGTGACATATTAAAGTATATCAATGATCAATCCCTTGCACACCATCTCTAGTACCTTTCGTCCGCTCCTTTGCGCCAATCTTGTTTGTGATCTCATAATGACTAACATTAACACTGCGGGACCAGCTATTCCTCCGTTGGCTGTAAGTCTCGACATACTCGTACTCATGGTTTATTTACTTAGGAACTTGAAACAGGAACACGATGCAGAAGCGCCACGTCAATGGAAATGCGGGAATCCGTACCATTTTAAACTACCTAAAGTGGAGGGGGATGGCTTAGAGATCCTCTTCAAACACCTTCGCGAGCAGGATCAGGCTCAGTGTAACGCATGGAGAGATGAAGTCAACTATTTGCTGATCTTTGTTGGTTGCCGCTTCCTTAGAGTCGTTGTTGAGCAAGGCTAATGAATGACAGGCCGGTTTGCTCTCTGCGGTCGTGACAGCGTTTATTATCGAGGCGTACAAGACGCTATCCCCGGACCCAAACAACACTGTGATTAATTTGTTGTCAGTCATCGCTGCTGCGGCTCAAGCGGGAGATGGACAGCACAACTCGACAAATGAATTTATGCCCATTCTCGCCAAAGACCCGTATCAACTCAACTTCTCCGCACCCGAAGCCGCTTTCAGTTTCAATGTGTTATTCTTCGTCAGCCTTGTTCTCAGCTTATCCACAGCACTGTTCGGTATTGTTAGCCTTCAGTGGTTAACTGTCCATGAATCCTATCCAAACACACTGTCACCAGAGCAAAAATTAGCGCTGATCAATATGCGAATGGAATCTTTTGAACGTTGGATGGTCCCAGAGCTCTTCGCGACATTGCCTATTCTTATTCAACTGGCGCTTGTCACATTCTTCATCGGTCTCATCAGTTTTCTACGGAGTATTGACCACTCTGTGGTTATCCCAATTGCTGTACTCGTTGGCATAACACTGGTCTTCCTGCTTGTGACAACTCTTTTTCCAACTCTCCAATCTCTCCTTCTGAATAGCCCATATCTCATCTATGACGGAGGAAGAAAATTGCCAACAGAATGTCCGTTTATGTCTCCTCAAGCCGCAGCGTTCCACCATCTCGCAACGTCATCAAGATTAGTGTCGATGTTCTTCTCCCTTCTATTGATGGTGGTTATCTTACTTCCTATTCAAGCATACCGATGGTGCGTTGGTATATTTCAGCATTCAACGATCGCTATTGCTGTGCTAGTTTCTTCTGCCGAAAGACAATTTATTAATGGGCTATGGCGAGTTCGCAAAGTACTTTTCATCATTGCACAGACTTGTTCCACAATCAAATCCCCTCCCCAGTTCCTTGATACATTTTGGCCGTGTGCCTATTGCTCAGTGGACTTTACAAACCGTATGTCATGTCTTGTCACATCTCAAGCGGCAAAGGATCACTGGACTCGTTCTGGTCTCGTGTGGTTGTATGCCCGCAATCATTTATTCCTCCACACTACTGGAAAAAGATTATTTAATGATCATAGCAACCCATCTCATTATGGTTGCCCGTTTGCACATTTATTATTCCGCACATATACTTTAAACTTTTTGCTCCGCACACTTCAATTTTTTGCGCACACTTAACTTTTTGAACCTGCATACTTGTATTTTTGTGCCGCACAATTGAGAAAAGTGCGCACATATATCAAAAACATGCCGCACACTTCAAGAAAAGTGCGCAAACATATGAAAAAAATGCCGCACACTTCAAAAAAATGCCGCACACATCGAAAAACTGGTCCGCACACTTCAAACTTGTTCCGCACATATCAATTTTTGACCTGCACATATTGTTTGCAGGTCTGCGCACACTTCAAAATTCGAGCGCGCATATATATCGCTTATTGCCGTGCCTTGGCATCAGCGGCATATTGCCGTTTCCGGCTCATGCCCGGCAACACGGCATGTGGCACAGTAGCCTGATTATGTTAAAGCACTGCCGGGCTGCGGCCGGTGAATTCCGCCATCACTTAGTCATGTGACCAATAGACGCGCCGCTCTTGCCTGGCTAACTCAACAGAGATCAAGCACAAAAACATACAAGGGCGTTTACCTAAGGTCCAACAATGTAACAAATCAATTTGTATGCTAATTATCTACCTACTGATTGCAAAGACTATCTTATTTTACATATTACTGATTTTGTACCGGGCATTTTGTTAGAGGAAGAAATTATACGGAGGGCAGTTGAAGTAGTTAGTAACATGTAGCTAACTACTGGATTGATGTGTCACGTAGAGTCATTTTAAATATGTATACGGTAATGTGGTGAAATGCTTATTAATACACCGGTCCCTCACATAATATTGTCATATTGAGACAAGTACTACAGCTACGATCTATTTTTTCACACAGTAGGTAGATAATTAGCATACAAATTGATTTGTTACATTGTTGGACCTTAGGTAAACGCCCTTGTATGTTTTTGTGCTTGATCTCTGTTGAGTTAGCCAGGCAAGAGCGGCGCGTCTATTGGTCACATGACTAAGTGATGGCGGAATTCACCGGCCGCAGCCCGGCAGTGCTTTAACATAATCAGGCTACTGTGCCACATGCCGTGTTGCCGGGCATGAGCCGGAAACGGCAATATGCCGCTGATGCCAAGGCACGGCAATAAGCGATATATATGCGCGCTCGAATTTTGAAGTGTGCGCAGACCTGCAAACAATATGTGCAGGTCAAAAATTGATATGTGCGGAACAAGTTTGAAGTGTGCGGACCAGTTTTTCGATGTGTGCGGCATTTTTTTGAAGTGTGCGGCATTTTTTTCATATGTTTGCGCACTTTTCTTGAAGTGTGCGGCATGTTTTTGATATATGTGCGCACTTTTCTCAATTGTGCGGCACAAAAATACAAGTATGCAGGTTCAAAAAGTTAAGTGTGCGCAAAAAATTGAAGTGTGCGGAGCAAAAAGTTTAAAGTATATGTGCGGAATAATAAATGTGCAAACGGGCAACCATAATCTCATAGTCTATTTGATATCCTTCAGGGCATTCGGACATCAATAAGAAATGTCTCTAGTCTGACAGACGAGTTTGTTTCGGCCGCCATCTCTTCCATCGAAAAGAATCCTACTCTTCCTACAGCCATATACATTGCCCGGGACTATACATTTTACTCTGGCGAATCTTGGGAGTTTGAACACTCATTGAATTTATTTGATCAAATGCCTGATGAAGTCAGCAAAGATTATGTCGTTGCTCGACTATTTCACGATGGAAACCACGGTTTCCTACCAAATTTATCACCAACGGCTCTTGCGCTTGCAGCAGAACTAGAGCTCAGGTTAATAGCCTATCTTTACGACAAAAACAGCCTTTTGAATCTTTACAATGGCAACCTTCCTGAGAGCCTTCAAACTGCGCTATATTAGATCAAGGAATGCATCATCTTATCCCAAATATCACCCAATGCCAAAATAGGTTTGCAATTCTCATTTTCTCATAACAATCGTTGTCTCTTACTGCGCTTGCTTTTTACTCCTCAGGTCTTTTGCTCAGATGGGCAATGAACATTCAATTGTTCTTTGAAGCTGTTGCCGGACCTGGTCCAGGAGAGTCTGACATAATGAAATTTTACGGGGAACTCTTCTTTACTGGCCTGATACAGGACTTCTTCGAGTGCTTAAACACCTTGGACATAGGTGTCATTGATCAACTATGCATTCAATCGGCCTCGACAGTTCAATTTGTAACTGAATCGCTCGGCAACCTTATCCGAAGCGGTACTACCACTGATAATATATCACCAAGAAATTTAATATACAAACACAAAAGGCTGGTCTACCATGCTTCATTCTACTTCCGTGAAGCCACAAGAGTCTTATCTCCGCTAGTGATCAATAAAATTTCAAACCTGAATATGCTTCAAATCTCCCTCAAAATATATGATGAATATTTCTCGTCGGTGGCACAGGAAAGACCTAGTCTTCTGGTTGGCGGTGGACCGAATAACAGCTCTGCTCTAAAATCACCTGGACATATCAGCAATGCAGCCCTCACAGGTTCAGATGTGCCCTACTCTTTCCCGACAACGGTAGAATCTGGTATTAACCCAGATGTCCCTGTATCTACAAGTCTTGATGAGCTACATGTAACAAATAGTTAGTCAGGAACTACAGTAGCGTTGATAGCAACTTTCTGAACTGTGAAATAGCTTGACGTACGCATAGAAATTGGGCGTACTTGAGTAGTACCTTGCCAGTCAGCCCACAGAAAACAAGTTTTCATTCTTATTACCCACTGAGGAAAAAGATCAGATAAGCGACAGAAACATGAAGGCGGTCAGGAACGAAAGAACCGAGACAAAACCAAGACAAGAAACGACATCAAGTCTAAGTTTTCATGTCAGTTAAAGACGCAAATGGTCATCAATCTGACGCTCAGCACTGAGCCCCAGATACGTGAGTGTCACCGTGAAGTCAATTAGCATTCTGCCCAACTCTACGTACATTCTCAAGACGCTTTAGAACAAGCATTGGGTTGCATGTATTCTCACGAAGGTATCGAGAAGATATACACAAAATCCTGGGCCAACAATGTCAGGAATATTAACCCAGTTTTAAGTTGAGAATGAAACATAAGAGATGGTGAAAGGCACGCTCGCTGCTTCCTCGAAGTGTTCACAGTCCATCAGTCGTACACAGCGGTACCAATTGAATGTTTATGCGATTGTCCTGGTTCGTGAATCGTCAGGCACATTTATTGCACGTGCCAGTCTACGTTTAAGAAAATGTCATGCATGGTATACAAATACAACAGATTACTGAAGGAAATAGGAAGATTAAGTCTGCTGTGCACACTGAATGTCGATGACTTTCTTACCTTGATAAATTTAGCCATAAATTTCCTAACGGTGGCGTATAGTCAACTCTGGTTTGTCAGAAGAAAAAGGGAGTGACGTACTTGTGGAACTCGGTCCGCAACAAATCGTTGACGAAGTTGCCCTGACCCGTCTTCGGCGTCATGGCCTGGTTTTTGAAGATAAGATCTAAGGAAGACACATAGAACACAATGAGTTCTAATGGACACGCTAAAGAGAACATAACGCACCGTCATCCCAGCGTTTCTTCACCTGGAAGGTGCCAGGTGCCGTGGTACTCAGACCTGGGGTTTCCTGTCCGAGTGCCGCTGCTAGATTGAGCAACGGATTTGCTGTAGCGATTTCCGCTTCTCTCGAGGCGGCCTGGCTGGCACTTTGTTCTGCTTCAAGCCTCGCCTTTTCTTCTGCGCGCTCGCGCTTGATCTTCTCCAATTCTCGAAGCAGCTCCGCAGTGTCATCCTCCTCGTCATCCGAATCCGAATCCGAATCCTCTTCGCTGTATATGGGGAGAGGGTTGCTAAACAGATCATGGAGCATGCATATACGCGGCCACACACCTGTCGTCCTCGCTTTCTGCTTTGGCCTTGCCTTTGCCTTTTCCCTCTTTCGAAGACCCTTTTTCCTCTTCGTCGTCGCTTTCAGCATCCAGCGCTAGGGCCTCCTCTAGAAGCTTGCGCCTCTTATTGGCCTCGTCGTCAGCTGGGGGGGCAGGCGCGTCTTCAATGAGCGGGGGTTTGCCCTCAGCTTTCCGTTTCTTGTTTCGTGCTTCGTGTTCTGCAGCGAGCAACTCTGCACGCAGATCCCGACGCTTTACTTCGTCCGTCGACGTCTGCCCGACTTGGCTTTATGCGCCATCAAGAAACATTCATTACGACGAAACAGTGTAAAATTTGGACAAGTGCACAGATAGAAGTAAAGGAAGATAGAGGGATTAGTGTTAATGAGGACAAATCTTTCTTATATGACATACCGGAACTTCAGCTTCGTGTGCGCGGCCATGTCGCGCACGGAGAACTGGCGTGAACCACCTTTCACATCCTTGGCCTGTGCAGGATCCCAGGTAGGTCTGTGAGCTGTCGACATTGTTAAAAAGTATAGAAATAGTTGGGGGACAGTAGCACGAAGGGAGTTTGTATTGCGAAGAAGAAAAGGGACAATATGGAGTGGAGAGACGTTGGTCGGTTCTGTGATTGGAACAGAAACAGCAGTCACTATAATGCAGCCGAGTGTCGTGCTATTATTTTCCCACCACGTGTAGCTTTACACGTCGCGTCGCGTCTTCGTGTCAATCCGCCCTCTATGAACCTCGAAAGATGTCTATCGACGGACGCAATCCTCATAGTCATCGGTCCTGAAAATTAAATCATTGAGACATGCAAGCTTCCTATATAGGTTATTATAGCGAGTTACATGGACTATTAGTTCATGTATTATATAACACGCGCAATTCGGAAAATAAAACTAGCCAAATCAAGAAGTACATAGAACATATACAGGAGGGTACATACAACTACATGTACATAGCGTCGTTGATATTCAGCTTGAGGGTATAGATAATACACTCCACGCCAGATCTTGTAGCCTAATCTAGGCAGGTAAGAGCTGTAACGTAAAGGAACAATGTCCAGAAGAAAGCATCGGAAGATTAACCATAGTGTGCAGTGCCGCCCGTCTATCACATATGCTGTGATAAGCGGGTCGATATTACTTTACTTAGTTTGTTGGGGGGATAACATCAGAGAATCGCACCCATAGAATAAGGTTGAACAGCAAGAACAGGGCAGCAACGCGACGTAAAAAGACGGTATAGTGGTAACGCCCTTGCAATGATTTGCGGATTGATGTGTGAAAAAGTGGCGGATATACGATTGTATGTCTTGATGTATGCGGATAAGAGATCCAAAATAGCATGGCGTTATATGTGCATGGGTGATCATGAGTTGGTGTCATTGTCATCGTCATAATCGTCGCAGTAGTCATAAGTATCGCTCTTCATAGTCGTTAATTGAGATTCAATATGTGAGGGTGAGAGCGCGGTTATAAATTGTGCCGCTCCTTATCGTAGAACCTTTGCTTGAGCTCGTAGAAGTCGCTGCGCAGGTCCGCACGAAATGTCTTGCCATCCTTCCAAAGCTTTTCAAAGGACGCCTTGGACATGTGGGTTCGCTGGGTCTTTTGCTTTAGAGCTTCTTTGTGCGCTTTCTTGAGGAGGAAGTGGAGGTGCCGGAGGCCCAAGCGGTCAAATGCCGTCTGAATGGTGTGCAGATAAAAGATAATCGTAATCAGCGCCCGCATCCACAGACAGAAACGAGGCAACAAACGTTGTATTTTGACGCCAGATCCGCAAGCTTCGCCTCGTGTTGACCCAGTTTCGTCAGGATGACTAGACGTTGACGCGGACGGAACGGCTGGTTCTCCACAATTTCGCTCATGCGACTGAGGCGCTGGAGAGTTCTAGTGGGACTTGTAAGCATACTCAAAGAGACGAGCAAGATAAAGAATTCATATTCACGTTCTAAGAGAGACCAGTCGTTTGGAATACTTCTGGTGCCACGAGGTAGACCGGACGCTCCACTCCTCCGCCCCAATTTTGGTCCGTTTCAGCAGGGTTGAACGCAGGGAGTCCAGATGCTCCCCAATTTTCGTGCACAGGTCAATGTATGGCGTTAAATCAGCGTCGTCAGTGCTTTGTGCTAGAAAAAACTGAATAACACACATGAGTGATAAATACGATGGTAAGATATCTTGAGCATGAAAGACGTACAGTATGCATATACTTGGCATGCTCCTGTGCCGCCATGAGCAGCTCCAGATTCTCCTTTACAAGTGCAACTTCATGAGGATCGCTACTGCTGCTGCTCGCCGCGGCTGCCGCGCCAATGTCCAGCAGCGAGCCCACCGAGTTCAGACTGAGTCGCGAAAGTGCCTCTCTAAGTCCTCGTTTAGGGCGCCGCGCGCCTCCCCCTGGAGGCGGTGTCGACATCAAGGGTATATTCTCGTCGTTCGCGTCGCGCGCACGGGGTGTCTCGAAGCTGTCGCGGTCCTCCTCGTCGACTTCCTCGATCTTCGCGTGTCCATCACTTTCCCATTGCCCTGGACCACTCTCCAGCATAATCTCTACCTCTACTGCATGGCTCCCGCTCGGGCCCTCCCCAAGATAGTTGCTGCCAGGTCCGACAGGGAATGCCAGCCCCGTCGGGCTGAAGACACTCAACACCGTCGATGGCGGGGGGTCAAGAAAGTCTATGAACTGAGAGAAAGTAGGCACTGGGTGTTGATTTAGGTGACGCCGCTGATTTGAGTGGAGTGGTCCACTTTCAGGATGGACGATGCGGTCGCCTACACCTCCGCCGATACCGCCGCTACTACTTGTTCCGCCGCGACTGCGTAGAGTGCTCGAAGTCGTCGCTGCGCTCGTGGGGTTTGAATGGGGAAGCCGCCGCCGGGGAGCCATGTGCAGGTCCTGCCTGATATTGTGAGCGGGTGTCGCAGTTGTGGTCATTAACTTTGTGTTTGTCGTGCAGCCCTCTTTCTTGCTACTTTTGTCGTTGAATCGTGATTATGAAAGGGGGAAATCGGAAAATGGCCAACCCAGGTGCGATGCGAGACTCAGTGGAGAAGTGGGGGCAAAGGTCGTCAAGCATGCATGTCGCGGGTGCCGCTGGTGGAGGTTGAAGATCAAGAACAATCAACGTCCTGGAATATCAACGGCAATGACGCTCCGAATTATGACTTCCCTTCAAAGTCCGAGCACACACTTATTATGGCTTTATTGGACACTGCATAGAAAACAAAACAAGCTAACGCACGATCATGACAAATGGATTAATACCCGCTGCCTGGTGGTAACCACCTGGTGTATGGTTCTCCCATACATAAATAGCCCAGGCTATCCCGCCCAATGGACACTGACTTCTCTGGGGGCTGGAATCGATATCGATAACCATTGTAGCTGTGCACCTCAAGTTGAACTGATGATTCGCAGAACATTACAAATGAATGATATCCGATACTTATGCGGAACACTGGAATCTGGAAACCAGGAACTCGAAGCAGGTCGCGCCGTCTAACAGAGAAAACCATACCAGTGGCATTGTATAAGTAGTATTAGTCGTTAGGGCAGTACAAGACCGAAGGACGAAGTAATGAATTATGTTCGTGTTAGTTCGTGGTAGTTCGTACCCACGATTGACCCACGATTACAATTGTTGAAATTAAGGAGAGCACCGGCACCGGCCTTGCCTCAGCCGCAGCTTTATTTCGATCCACGAAAGCGGAGCCGGTCAACATGTGGTCACCGTCTGGCCAAGGGCTCAGCAGGGCTCAGTGCATTTGTATTAACCTCGAAATTGCTTGAGTATGGTGAGACTCCGACGTACATCCCTCAAATGTCTTCTCGAATCACCTCGCTTAACCGAGGCCTTTGGGTCGGAGTGACATCACTACCTCTTGTAGTCTAAAACCGATGTCAGGTAGTAACCCGACCTCTGCAGTCGTAAGAAAGTCGTAGTAAGGTGGAGTTTTCCGGGTAGAGTTTGCAAAGAGTTTGTTCAATGGCTTTGTACTCTCTTTGTTTGGCCATGGTCTAAACGCCAAGCAGGAATAAACAACCATTGTGCATTGACGCTCAGTTGATGCTTTTCCTAAAATTGCTAGAACAATGAGTAAGAAAGACAATGGTGGCTGGCTTCGCCCTTGCATTATGTTTTTTCATAAATACTAAAGGCTTCCTCGAACTAAATCATCAACCCAGCTCAAGTCAGCTTCGTTTGGCCTCAACCTCTCTATCCCACTGGTCTTCGCTTTCTTCGACTTTCTAACTTTATTGCCTCTTTTTATCATCTTCACGGCTAGACTCCCATAAATCTACTATAACTCATATTCCCTGGCGGACTCTCTAGTTTGACTCATTTCATTACGACTAACGACTTGCAATTATCTCCACTATGTTTCACGAATTTTCCCTTGCTGTTGAACCCACCTACTTTACGAACAACCTATTCTCCTGGGTCGACTGCCCCAACGCCCCGGTATCCCAGGATATCTCCTACGGCCACACGAACTCCACGGATATGAACGTTTCCATTTACAAACTTCGCGCAACGCTCGAGTCCGCCAAGGCTCGAGTCCAGACTAGGACGCTTGCTCAACAGCTACTCGATGCCACGCACGACGAAGAAGCCGCAGAAATATTTTCGCGCATTGCGCTCACCCAGGCGAGCGGTGGCATCCTCTCTCCGTCCCCCACTCGTGCCACTTTCCCCACTTTTGCGCCCCCGATGGGCTTGGCCCTCCCCGGATCGCCTTTGAGCTCACGCCCCTCGTCTCCGGCCTCGTCATACTCCAGCTCATCTGCTTTGTCGGATGTTGAAAGCAGCATTTCAACTGCTCCTTCCTCCATTGTATCACCCACGTACGCCTCGAGGAACCTCACAAAACGGATTACTTTGGAACCCATTGCGCGTCCATCAGCACCCGCTCCAGGCTACGTGCCGTCTGTCCGCAACGCGCAGGTTGGGCCTACACGGCCGCATGCCTCTCGCCTTGTCCCTGCACTCAAGGCGAAGCCTGTCACAGCTGTTGTCGATGCGAATAAAAAGGACGTCACCAAGTACCTGTACCAGGGCGGGGTCAGCACGGTCCTCACAGGAGGAGTTATGCTCGGTCGTTCTACTGGAAATGCCCCAAAGACCTCCTCTACACCCAAGTACCGCGCGCCCGTAGGTGGACGCTCCAAGACATGCGAGACCACTGTTACTTCATGGAGACGCATGGTAGTTGCTCACGTCTAAGAAGTCTGTCTCCTACGTGACAAACGCTCCCAAAAATAGGACTATTTGAACAAATGAAACGAAACGAACTGTTGGTGCTCACGACCCTCTAATTACTGGTCTGTATATCTAGATGTACTTTTAGTCTGTTGTCTCGCGTTGTCTTCGCTTGTAGCTCTACATTTTGATGTCTTAATAACATTGCTTTGCTCCTTCCTATTCACCGATTACTTCGAGGCGCCGATTCCGAGAAATGCAAGGACTTAAATGCGATTATTTTGAAGACAATATGAAAGGATTCAGTACACACGTTTCATCGGGAGCATCCGCAGCAATATGATTGTCAACAATCATAGCTATGAATTTTTTCGGGAGAAGTTGTTTCTGTAAGAGCGCCAACGTGGCTGATACACAGCAGTTTCAATAGTGCATCATCTCATCTGGATTTTTATGATGCACTATTCCCATAAATCGAATTTAATGGACACGCATGCGCACATGGCAATACACACTCATATCCCAGTGGAGGAGTCTCGATCTATATGTAACAGCATTTAGAGCACATGGAATTGCATGTTGAAGTTGTGTCAGGTTAACTCGAAGATGCTCTGCTTGTCTCTGAAGCTTATTTATGCCACATGGCATGCAGTGAACACTGCACTCGGTTGTGCCATACCACGTTTTTTGTAGCAATCAATTGACAATCGACATTGAACAATTGATTCCTTGAAAATAGTTGCAACTCTCGCATGGTTTGCTGTGCACTGCTGATTTAAAAATTGGACCACAGCAGTCCTCCGCCATGTGGGCTCGAATCAAACAGACATAAATGTCGGCCAATAGAAATCTACCCATCTGCTTTATATGTTTGTTAGAGCTTGCAATAGGTCACGGCTTGGAAGGTTCCGCCGAGATAGGATAACATTTTTCCTGACTAAGGGCAACATCTGATATGTAGGTCCAGTCACAAACCAAGCGACCGTAATCTCCGCAGTTAAGATATTCGGTATATTCCGTGCTTGTTAAATGAAGGTACGTGTTTCATCTTGGGACTGGGGAATGTATGAAGAGGGATGCCTGGCGGCAACTTCTTGGCGCTCAGTTCGAGAACTATGATTTATTTATAGACACAAACAGGGTTATTTTTGTCCGTCCTGCGATTTGTTAGAGTCACTGACCAATGAATGGTGCCGCGCCACAATCCAGACCATCGTATCGCCCAGAGCCCAAAGGCCTGGAATCATCATACGAAACGAGATGGTCAGCCTTATAATGATATAGTTGCACGTAGGCGTAAAAGAATCTAGACGAATGCTCTGCCAGCTGTGTAAATACCGGTTCGTCACAGAGCCCCGACACATACGGACGACCCCCGGTTCGCTCGAACGGCCGACGTTGAGCGTACATGAGGGCTGTCCGGGTTCACTCATTCCAGACTGTAAAACAATTGCAAGTGCTACAAAACAGTCATACCACACGCCGCCAGTGGTCGGATACTGTAGGCATTCGGAACAAAGCTGGGCGACCGAGAGCTGTGCTTGTATTTTTGTGCCCCTTTTTATAAGCATCCGTGTGTAAGTAGGCAGTAAGCGGAGCGCGAGGAGGGAGCCTTCCGGAACGGTGACTGAAAGTGCGCAGTTCTGTAGTACTAATAATAATAAACGTCATGCTCAAGAGGCAAATTACGTGTTCTCGCCGTGTTGTTGTTGATATCTATATAAACTTGTGCAAAAATAGTGCGTTCTCACTGTGTCAGCAAAAAAACGAAACGTCCTGCAAATGCGCGGGCGTGGCGGTACCATATCACTTTGTGTACTCCGTTTCCATTCGGGCCAAGTTTCCCGCTTGGGGCTTGCCGGAACTTGAAGTTCAGGATGCTCTGAGATCAGTACTAATATTGATATACTGTACATTTACAATGTAGTAATATAACTTTAGTGGCACTGCACATTGGGACATTCTCCAAGTATGTTACATATTATTTCTCTCGAAAACATCAGCCATGATAAAATTTGCTATTTCTTTAGAGCTGTGGTTTGTCAGAATAAGCAATAGGCTTGCAATAGTAGGTCTGTCAGCAAAGGGGTTGATTATGTGATGCAGCTGACTCTGAATTCAAATGAAGCCGCTTCGGCAAAGGCTGGCACCACTCACCGATGGACAACCACCACCGCCTGATCTTGCCGGATACACAAAGCCTCCGACGCTCAAGGAGATGTTGCTCTGAATGCAATGTAGAGATGGGCGATATACTTACAATGCTTTTGCAATCAAGTGGGCCGAGCTTGTCAGCTGTGGATTGGAATATCTTGATAGATTGATGGACCGAACCGACAGTGCAACTGCGAACCTTGAGGCCAACCAACTGTTTCAGGATTCACATGCACTCACGCAGAAGGAGTGACAAGAGAGGCAGTGCAGGCCCAGCTCCGAGTCCTGCCTGATAAAGAGCATCATTCATCGTCACACTTGCGGTTTGTTTGCCTTATCAACTTCACTTCAGACAGCCTACCTTCTTCACATTGAAACCACCATGACTGCTCTGACCTCCCGGCCGGGCCCCTCGTCCTTGCAGGCCATCCCTGGCATCAACCACAGGTGTCTTCGCCGCAAGTCCCTGCGCACCTACGAGCTGCTCGACCCCGCCAACCCTGCGCACGTGCTGTCCTATGACGTCGGCCAGGTCAAGGAAATTGTCGAAATGGATCGCTGCCTGCGCGAGGCGGGCGTCGTCACGTCCGTACCAGCCGGCTTTCGCGAATTCGCCGTTCGGTTCAATGCATACGCAGTGGGCCCCGAGCGCTTTGCGACATTTACGGTGGCCCATGGAAGAGTCGACATCCAGAGCAATGGAAGCCCGATCGTGTGGGAGCACTTCAAGATTGATGACTGGCTCGTCGCTTGGGATCGCGATTCGCTAGACCAGTTGCCCTCAGCGTCGTCATTGGGAGACTCGTCTCCTCTTCAGATGCGGCAAAATGCTGCACCTTCCCTAAACTTGCTCGACAACATCGGGGACACCAAAATGAAATCGCTTTCCACTCGAATGAAGGTTGCAATGCAGACTACTGACGAGCTCACAAAATTCTGGATCAAAAGGTAGCGTAAATTTGTGCGTATTGAATCTACTGCCTTCGATATGCTGATGCGATTATGATTATAGAGGGGCCATAGAACATCAATATGCCTCTCGTCTAGCTAACCTAGCGGAGACCATGATAGGGGAATCAGACTCCAAGTGAGTACTCCCGCTTTCCCCCCGTTCCTCAATTCTGATCTAGTTCCGATCTCCCAGAGAATTGCGCCGCGCCATCGACGCTGTCAGAGTAGAAACTGCCCAGCAAGCCATGCGCAGACGAGATCTCGCAACGCGGATAGCGGTGGACCTCGAAAAGCGTAACTTGGACTTTCAACTGCGGCAACGATCTCACTGGAGCGACTACTACGAACCAAGTGCCCGTAAACTGTACGAAGAACAAATGCGGGGATCGCGTCGGAGAAGTGTTGCAGCGGAGTGGAAGCAGGAATATAAGAAGCTCCGCTATTCCCTGGATAGCCGACGTTTGCAGTCACTGAAACCTGATCCATCGTTTGCGCGTGGGGGGCACGGTCGCCATGATATTGAGTCCATCTCAGAATCATCGCTGGATTCTCCAACGGGTCCCCCAGGACTGGCCAAGAGCTGGGAGGAGTTGTGTGATTCCTGTTGGCAATTGGAGAAAGACCGATGCAAAATCATGGAGGAATCACTGGGAGTCTTCGTTGATACACTCTCGCAGATATTGGACACGGACCGGAGAGTATGTGTACAGTCTTTGATAGATTTGGGACGCTAACCTTATGTTTTGCAGTCGGTCAATACGATCAGACAGTGGAGGGACACATTTGTGCCGAAAGATTTCATTGAAGAGTTCTGTCAGAAGTTCAGAACAATGCAAACCAGCGCACCCCCAGGAGTTGTCACCGCTCCCCAACCATCATCATCTTCTTCTCATGATCCCACACCATCACACCGACCAGCTGTGTCTTTTGAACAAGGTGCGTTACATATTTTAGAGTTTGTCATACTCCCACTCATGCTATGTATATGTTATCAGCTAAGATAAAGCTCCCCTCCTCTCACCGTCAGTCACTTGACATCCAGCGTCCTCGCGAAAGCGACATCAATAGAGTTGACAGTTCGAGGTCACCAACCCCACGCGAACGCTCACGACATAGTATTGGCGGTGGTCTTAGTGTGGGCGGGCCCTCGTTTGGCCCTCGTGCACTGAATCGCAGTTACTCGCAAAGGCAGACCGTACTTTTACCCCTAAGCTCTGAACCACCAATCACGCCGCAGAGCAGGCCCACTTTGGTAAGTGAGAGTGTAAAACGATACGGTTCGGAGCACTTCACTGATTTAGAATGACTGATTAGGCAAAGATCGCTAGTGTTTTTCAGCGAAATGGATCGAGCAGTCGAGGTGATCGGGACGGCCGTATGAGTGACCGACCAGAGTACTAGAAATCAGTTTGTTGTACGTCTATGCGTCCCTTTTGCTTGCATCGCTTTCTTCTTGCTTGTTCTCTGCATTATGTATACACTAACATACCACTACTACCATCATGATATGATCTCCTCTTTAATTTATTATCTTACATCTGCTTCTGTACTTCGCATTTACGGCTTGGTTCGCCCGCTTTCTTGCTTTGTTTTGCATTTAATTATATATATAGTGGGTTGCAGTGAAGAATCATCTGATTCGTGCCGCTACTTTGATTGGACGTGTATTACGCGAACTCAGATTACCCACTGGAATATGCGATCCCGTATCACTCAAGTGACTTACCGCTGCTTCATTTCTACTTGATGTTTCTAGTTGCGAGGTATGCTGATTCCTAGTTGAACATGTGGATGATATTTCCGTGCTTTTTAGAGTAGAATGGCCTATCCATCTTCTTTGAACGATCACAAAAGCGAGGTTAACGGAAGGTTTTGAGTAGACATGACTATAGACAGAAGAGTTTTCCTATCAGAATTCTTCTGTCGTATTGATCATGATGATCCTGGCGCGTCTTTCAAATTTACCGGTCGAATCTGCATTCCCATTGGGTGGGAACCGAACGTTGAACATTTCATTTGCGTCAGGCAGGTCCCTGGAGCATGTTCGGGAGACCCCTCCGTTTGCTCATTTACTCCGCCCGCCATTTAATTATTTACTGTCTGAGCCAGTGCCGTGGTTTCTTACTATGGTCATTTTTATTTCAAGATTTCAGCTCATAAGAACTTGTCAAAATGACCTCGAATTTCGTCAATCAAATCTCTCTGAATTTATTGAGTAGAGGCATTGTTGCCTCGTACTTCTACTCTTCTCTACTAGATTAGCCCTTGCTGATAAGCGAACTCAGTGTCTACAAACATTAATTTACTTCTCTTATCTAGTGGCTGAAGTTACAATGTCGGCCTAGGGGTACCGGTAACTCTTGTCATTATGACTTCGGTTCACAAATCGGCGTTCGCTAACCCCAGTACAGGCGGGTCAATTCCGGGTAGCTATCAAGTTTCAATGTTCAATATTGAAACCTCTACGTTGTTGAACGTTGAGGAGTCGACCTTGCGGAGCCCATTATAGAATATATAGTACATGAACCTGTTGTATTGCAGTTGCGCTCAAAATGAAAGATGCATTGTTCTCATCAGTTCCCTCAACTGGTATGCAACTTGGTTATTTTTTCATCTCTCTAACTACTCATGCCACCATTGGTTACCGACTTGTGTCAGTTAAGCGACGATTCTGACCTCTGAAAGTTCTATATCAAACATAGACCACGTAGTCCCGTCCAAGAGGATGTCGTTCTGTTTTAGGTGGTTGTACATTGAGGGAACAGATCCGCAGCGTTTCCTGTGATATTGACATTCTGGCAAGTGTAAGATGCAGTTCCTTTAGCAGTACTACCAGATATAATTCGGTAAGCGACGAGACGATAGATGTATTGAGAGGGCGGTACATACGTCAGACTAATATTATCAAGTTCAATGTTGGAGCAGCGTCCATCAGGTGAGCAGGAAAGCGACGCCACGACAGTCTGAGTTCCTGACCCTGTAATGCTAAATTATCGGAGTTAAATTAAGTCTAAAGATTCAGAAAGCGCCGAGTTACTTTTTAAAAATTACGTCTTGAATAAGAGTGTTGGAGGGGAACTGAGCACAGGCTGTTGCATTTGTCATATAGCACTGAGGTCATTCGTCATGAATATATATATAAGTAATGTACCCAGTCAATTGAGATTTGAACACGCACTTGATCGATAATGACTGGGTTATCAACGGCGGTCTCAAAGAAATTTTCAAATGTGATGTTTTTGACTATTCCGCTGCCGACATTTGGCCCGGCCCATGCCTTAATTCTGGCTCCGTTTTGAGCATCCGTCATTTCAATGTTTCTGGATGTCGATATGCGTATTCAAACTCTTTGAAATGAGAAGATGTTATTTCTTACCTAGCCAAAACATTCTCGACAATGTCAAACATTCCAGGGAATTGACCTAGTGAGCTAATGATTCGAGGATTAGAGTAATGTTTAGTAGTGAGAATGATATTCTTACCCTACAGAAATGCCACTAAAAGTAATGATATACTGATTAAATCATGCAAAGAGAGAGATAAAAAGGAACTGACTGAGATCCGGTGCAGTTGAGGTTTTCTACAAGGACATTCGTAGCATCTATGTAGAATTGTTGAGGGGGGTCAAAAGCAAGACATGAGGAAATATTACTCACTGGGCTTGAAAGCAACACAATCATCACCGTTGACGATTACCGAATTCAAAATGGAGACAGTGTCACTGCGATAAACGTTCCAACCATCTGTATTAGCTGCCCCATGACTAGAGTTGGACACCGCATGGATATTAATGTTGTTGTAAACAATGTTAGTCCCCTCGTTCACGAGATTATGCCACTCTGGGCTGTTGAGCATATGTATGTTTTCGACGAGAACATTTTTTGCCTCGAAAAGGGTGAGAGTGATAGGTCGTAGTAAGGATGAGTTACTAGCGCTGTAGAATCGTATATCAGCGCTTGGTTAGAGCGACAGATATGCTGAAGCACGTACAATGTATCCCACCATAGCTTTATGGCCACAGTCTCGTGAATGAAACTATTGTTTAGAGTAACGCTCTGAACTTACCTGACCAGACCCATCCAATGTTCCACCGCCGTCGAAGAGAATGTTCTCCCCTCCAAGGAGCCAGAATGTTACTTGGGTTTGGAATGGAATAAAGAACGCGTTGCCAGTCCAGTAAGGTATATCATCGCTGAATTTAATGGTGCCTTCGAGATTCTGATACATGTTAGTTGATGATAAATGCTCGACATATGGCACAAGCTCACAATGTGTCTGTTACGTAGGCCAGTCATATTCATTCTCGTCTGTATGCTCAGAGTGGTTGACGCCGGAATGGTGACAGTGGGGCAAATTTCAACGGCCTTCACGAAATGGGGAGCATCATCGCCGCCACTTGCTTTTAGTGTGCACTGTGCGTCGTTTCTTGGAGGAGTCGGGAACCTAAACGGAGGCTTAAAGAACGGTCTATAAGATGGAATGTCTCTGGAAAGAACAGATGAAGTGATGAATGGCGCAAGCCATAGCGACAGGGACAGTACGCGCATGTCTACGAGCAATGCCATCAATCAGTAAGCGCAGCAGCATTTATACAAAAAGAACAGAGACGGACCGCTCGCCAAAGCTGCAGATGGAGCGACGATTTTTGTCGACGGTCCGGGCCATGAATATCCACCATGGCATCCGCTCTATGAAACTAAACATAGCTTAAGGGTATGCTGTCAGATGCAGCACAGGACATCCAATCAGCTAATACGGGACGAAATTTCACAAGAGAATCGCATAGCCTGTCGGAGCTGCAGCACATAAGACGGTTATAAGAGTCTATACTGGGATACTTTGCACCGGCGGCTAAAGCCTAGGGGCCACATGACGGTGACGTCGACAGCGGTTAATGTAGGTGTTATCCAATGACACAGTTCCAGGTGGTAGTAGCACGAGTGGTTTCGACCAACAAGCCTGTGCGTACAATGCTTGAAAAGGCTGATACGTTGAATTTTGGGCCACTCAGCGGTTGGAAACGCTGATATTATTTCTATTCCTTCCGTATTAATTCAGAGTTTGAATTAGCGTGTAAGTGTTAGACACGATTGATTTCTAATAGATGATCACTGACATATAGGGCCCAGCTGCGGTGACGAGTTTAAGGGCAAGAGGCAACAAGTAAGAATGAGAACGTCGGCAAGTGACTTCATGAACCGCAACGCCACGGCCCGGAAGCACCACCAGCCACTGCAGTGCCGTGAGAATGAAAACCATTGCACTTTCATAATAGTGAATGACTTTCGAGAAGGCTATGAACGTTGATATTTTTGCTTTTCTAAAGTCAGAGAATGAAATTATAATACTATATGTCGATTTTCTAGTGAGTGGTCTAATGATCAGATCTCAGCCTTGACCCCTGCCTTCGGCCCTCCCTACTACGACCAGTAGCTCTAAAATCACAACTATATGCTACATAATCATTTTTCGTTCATCGCCTCAGTAATATTTTTAAGGCAGATAAGCTTACAAATGCCTATGGATAGTACCCATTCATAATTCAACTGAAATGAAGATATATGTCCTGCATACTAGTATAAGGCTTTCACTGAAGACTTCAAGCCTACTACTACTCTGTAAGTTGAGAGCCTCTTGAAGAGGGCATGCATTAATCATCGATATCTATATACGAGGCTTTATATCCCCGGGCGCTTATGAAATCTTGGCGCCAACTTGAAGGGATCTCAAAAAGATGAATTGAGGATTTTCAAACTTTATACAGTTAGATATGTAGCATGATCTCTATGGTGGATGTATTCGCTATTAAATGGATAATGCACAAGAATATCAGATTCGAGAAGGGGATAAATTTACGGAGGTAATAAATCAGTACAATTACGAACAGGAGTTAATTACTTCTTGCATCTTCTATGAAAAACTAACAGCTATATACAACGAGCTCCACTTTACTGAGGGAGAAAGGTATAAGTTAGCATTTGAGTACTTAATAATGTCGTCCCATGCCTCCAGAAGGTTCGAGAGTTTAAACTTATGAGAGCAGGAATTTTCTGTCAGCAATGCATCAATAAATATAGTGGACACTCTTGTAGCTGTATATTTTGATTCAGAGCCCCACGATTAAGTATCTCCAAATGGGAGTCATGCTTATTCGCCATCCTTCGAATATGGTGCGACGCAGAGTCCAGATATCTTTCTTTAATATAATAGCGTTAAAGTTAGAAGATAAGGATGGATAGGGATCCAAGGAAACCTTTCCGAGAGAAGAGTATTGAAAAATTGAAGCTTAAATTTGAATCTGGATTTGAATTTGAGGGCTTGAGGGCTTCACGTTAACATGACTTTCAAATTTCCGTGAATGATGAGGCGTTTTCAAGGCGCTCTAATCATTCAACACTCAAGGCAATACTTTCTTCCACTGCGGTCTTTGCGGAATATGTAGATAAGTGAAGGACTAAGTACTAAGCGCTTTATGACATTGTGTTAACTCCTGACATGGATGCCCTAATCAGACGACTTTGTGCCTCAGAGACACACAACTTTACTTATTCCTGTCTGTTCCCTCATACGGATCTTCATTTACCTCTTTTTTACGTTGCGGAAATCGGCAGACATGATCCATGTTGATCGGAATACCACCAACGTATTTGCCTTGAATGATCATAGTCTAAGGATTACATACCTACAGAAGATAAGTTCCTTGCAAGCCGCGTACTCATTACAAAATGGTACGACTCCTCGCGTGAACTGTTTCGAAGAATTCCTGCGAAGAAAAACCAACACGCCTCGCAGGGAAATTAAAAGAGTATGGGCAAGGGTAGCCAGCTCGCGGGATACATTCAGCGAACTACCGATCCCTCTACATAGAGCCTGGTTTTATACGCCACCGTCTAAAGAATAAGGTGAAGCGGATCTCCACAATAAATTCTTGGCGCGGCATTGGTACTAACCTCTAAGTATCCAAGTTAGCGAGGCGATAACCAGATAATTCAGGTGACCATGAGAAATACTAAAAATTCCACAAAGGAATTACCACATCTCAGAAAAATGGCCAATTATTCGACCTCTAGGCAATTTCAATGAACGCCATTCAGGTTTCGCTTTGAATAAGGCTGCTCGACAAGGCGGCATGTCAATCGACAAATCCTCCCGGTAATCATCATCATGCCATTGAATTACTTCGTGGTCGAACCATTGTAGGGATTCAATTTATGGTTGTGCTCTTCATTACTCGGTCATGGTGTACAGTCACAAGTGCATGTAGTTGCTGCTCCAGAGCCGTGCCGATGGACCCTGCAAAAATCCCTGCAAAATAACGTCTAAAATTTCTTTGCAGTTTAGACCAACACACCGGAAATTTGTTAGAATAACGCAGTGTGCCATACCATGTAGTTTACTCCGTCAGTCCCTTTGAAAATTCTTTTTTAGTCACTAAATTGGGTGTGCATACACGCGTATATTCTTCGATTATCTAATCCTGATCCCATTCCCAGCCCTCCGCAGCCCAGTCTGGCATGTCAGTCGAAAATGAGCCAAGACTCGTCGTGTACTTGAGCGCATGCAGAAAGATATAGAGCTTTTCCGGTTTAGGGTCGGGGTGGAGAGGCAGATAGCATTCGGGACAATACAACTGCTCGGTATCTGATGCACACACCAGGCTGGGTGAAGGCGAGGCATCGGACACTTTCTGTATTGCCTCTTCAAGGGTGATCTGGGGTGGATCGGACTGTCGCGCATCCACACTCCCGGCGTCTCCATTCTCAGGCGCCGCCCCCTCGCCTGTGGAGGTGGACAAGGCCAGCCTATCAGAGGGTACTACAGAAACTTCCGTTACGGAGATTGGAGACTCGGAAGGCGTGGGCTCAGCGACAGGCGTGAGTGCGTCTAGCACACCAGGAGAGGTATCCTGATCCTGCTTTTCCTTGTTCGGGTTGTTCCACGCGGGGCGCACAGTCTCGGCTTTACCTCCCCGCTTCCTACGGTTCTGTGGAGGAGGCGGCTTGATCACCATATCCTTGGGTCGCATAAGTCCCTTCGCGCGAAACACAACATCCCGCCAACGACTCCAATCTTCATCCTCATCCTATGGCGGAGGTCAAGAACGGGTTAGTATAGGATTCAAGGCCGTACGCGGTGCTCAGGGTGTCGTTGGTTGGCTTACCTTCATGTTACGCAAGTTGGTTATGACGTCCACGGCTTGCTGGGATAATGGAACGGGCGATCCCATGCCAATATCTTCGCCTGTTTCCCTGGGCAGAAGCTTTGTCGTGGGTACTTCTCCCTCGATGATATCAGTGGGAACTGGCGATTGATCTTTGCTTAATGATTCTGGACTGCCTGAATTTTCCACGAGTTCCAGGAGATGTGTCGGAGGCGCAGGTGCCTGCCGAAAATCGCTCGGCGTCACATCTATACCCCCCTTCCCCATGTCTTCACCCTGTCCGAATGATCAAATAAGCTACGGGCAGAGAGGGAGCTGAGAATAGAAAAAAATGATTTACCCATATTCGCTTTTCAGAGTATATCGGGTCGTTGGCTATTGGGTGTCCCAAGAATTGAAGATGTACGCGAAGTTGATGAGCTGTTCACTGAATAAGATGCAGTATCATTTATAAGATGCTATACAAAGCTTACATCGTCCCGTGAAAGGCTGACCTGATGGAGAATCAGTATAAAAATTGATATGGAATGAATCGGCGCTCACATCTTACAACGCTGGAATCCGTATTGGCGTCGTATCGAATAAGGTTAAACACCGTTTTTGCGTGCTGTGAAACGCAAACAAGCTTCATTAAAGGATGCATAGAATTATTGGCGTGATACTTGCCTTGCCTTTAGGATGGACGATGTTTAGTCCCATTTGTCTATCCACTGTTAAGAGAGGTTCCTCGCATACAATTTCCTCCCTGTAAATTAATATCAGTGCCTGTACAGATATTTAAAAAAGAAAGTTCTTACGATGGGAAGCGACCTTTGACACGCGCCACATATTCTTTACGCACAGTCCCAGCGGCGAACTCTTTAGTAACAGTTCGTGCGCATTCCGCAGACAATGGGATGATCATCAGCCCAGAGGTCAGTCGATCCAGGCGATTTATGGCTATAATGAAGAGTATTAAGGTGTATATTCTATGATGCAAGATGGGCAGCGATTACTCACGGAAACATTTAGTAAATCCGAAATCGTCGACGAGGATCTCTATGAGGGAATTGCGGTTATATCTCCCAGATGCATGGACAGGCTGTGGCGTAGTTGAGATTAGAACTTAATAAATACTGGAAAGACGAACGAACGATGCTGCCCGGTTTATCAACGACTATGAACTCTCTTTCTTTATCGTGCAACAGAATTTTGACAGGTTTAGATGTCACAGGAGGTTCATGGCGATGTACAACATTTCTACAGTCCCATTAGTACAGATGTAGGTGGTATAAGCTGTCATACTCACTCAACTCTATCGCCGTCGACGAGGATAGTATCTGGTTTTGCTACCTTTCCATTCACGGTTGTAACACCCGACTCTAACGCGTATCTCTAGAATAAGGTTGGCGTTTTTCCAGTGAGATGGCAACAAAACCAACGTACATAGTATTCCATAGACCGATCCCTAAACTCAGTTGATACCACTTCCAAAATTTCCCTTCCAATCCAGCGCATCTTCGTCATGGTTGTATACGGATACCAATACGGGGGTATCTTTTTGAGGCCATCGACCTGCTTGGGTTTGTACTGTTCAACTTTGTCCGGCATGTATGCAGATCTGATGAGATTATATGTCGTGTGTCGAAATTGCTCCTGCGGAGACAAAGGGATGATAGGGCGGTGGACCGTCAGTTTTCTTGATATAAAGCTGAACCGTGTCGTTGGCGGCACGGACATGCAACGTCAGAGGAATAATGAATAAATCAATTCCACAGAGAGACCCTTAGAGCAGTTTATTGTTAGCAGTAAAACATTGATGTATGAAAACCGAGAGTACATACCTATAGTCCAGCAAGCTCTAAACGAAGTGAGTGGGGTTGCTTGAGGTGCTGGCCAATTGAAGTTGACGGAGCAAATTTAGGAAGCTTGCCGCATATAGTGTGGCGAGCCGCTTGGGCTTTGGTTAGGCCGGGCTTTGCCGTCTCCGCCTTTCCCCACATTCGACTTTCCGCAATGTCCATCACTCCGGGTATACACTAATCATATGAGCAAAAGAATCTTTACCTGAGTTGACCGTCTGCGCACTTTTTTTCTGTATGTCAACTAAATTCAATAGTAATAATACTTGCGCTAGTAATCTTGATCTTAATTACTCCAGGTTCCAGAAAGATTCTCAGCCGTTGCAAGCAGGCTGGACGCATACTAAGTGCTGACCGAGATAAGCTTTTTACTGATTAGACTCAAATTTTGAGCAGGAAAATCCGAAGAAACGGAGTGATGTAGAGTTATGTATGTACCTCTTAGGACTAGTATTTGTCCCGTCCGATTCCAGCGACTCCCCGTTCTGATACTTCCGCCGGCGCTTGTCAACTGGTGGACGTACACAAGTGGATTGAGTTGTGGAGCTGCTCCTCGCTGTACGTATCTATTCGAATTACGCATGTCAATAATAAGATTAGCCTGGTTTCGACAATACTTAGTAAGATGTGCCACACGGAAGAAGCTTAGTCCAGCAGCGGCCATCCCGATTATCGTAGTATTCGGTGATTAAATGGGGTACACATACTGTCGTCTACTGGTTAAGCCATCACACACCATTATGACTTGCTCTTTGATTGGGAGTTTAGGGAGCGAGTTACTCTCTGCGTTGATCTTTGGTCCGAATACCTGTATAGACTTATTTTTTTCTTTTGGAAATATCACATACTCACTTTGCTTATCGTTCTCGTCTATTTATGGAATGAGGAACAGAACATGTTTACGGAGGGCTACTTGTCTTCCGGCGGCGGCGGCGCTGACATTGAAAACGAGGTTTTCAATGCAGTGGCGACACTATCGAGCCTGGTGATCTCGGGATCGGCATTCTATACTGAAGAATACATATGACGAAGGTCGTCAGAGCAGGACGCATCATAGGACGCCTAATTGTCTGATAGCATCTGAGCCGTAAAAGTTCGGAGCATATGTCAATCTCCAGTTGGTGAAGGTACGATATCCAAATCAGTCACATCAGAAAATTGACCTTATTCATTTCTGGATCTCATTCTCATGCCGAGAATCCTATTGGTCTCATTTACTTACCTTAGTTGTACTTTATAAAAGGTTACGAGAATCAGAAAGGCGAGGTGAAGGCGGTGCCGCATGCTACTTGTATCTGGTTATATTGTCTGCTATGAGAAACATAGTCAATGCTCTTATACTCTGAAGAATGCTTGAAGACTGAAGTCAACCAGAGGGCTGAAGCATCAAATTTGCGTTATTTTTCCTCGATCTCCGGGCAATCCAAGGTAAACAGCACGTGCATGTGTGCATGTCAACTGCGGACGCGGAGAACGTCGGAGTGACACTTTTCAACCCACATCTTCCCAAAACTACAATGATTGTATTCAATAGCTCCAAGTGGATCTTGCTTTTCGCTTCTCTGATGGTGGTGTTCTAATTAAACATGTTCTGGGTATGTTCAAGGTATGTTTGTCAATTTTCTTTCACGCTCATCATTGTGAGTGCTCCAATTGTAATAGGTGTTATTAGGCACATTAATCGCACCACAGATATCATCTGCATCCTGACATAGGCAATTTTCAGTATTTGCAAGGGTTTTCCCTAACATGGAAACATTGTATGGACTGACAAGTTCGACTTCTTGATCGCGTGTACGGCTTTCTTTAACCGATACTATTCCAGAATGCGTCCACATCAACGCCGGTTCTAACGAGCTATCATGATTTTTTTTCTTGGAAGCGGTCGGCCCCCTTCTGGTGCGCTTCCTCATTCCGGCCTTCCACCAGCTAGCGGCTAACTAACATACGATATTTCCGCTGTCACCAGAGCGGCAGCTTTCCTGATGATTCATGAAAACCATCTGGCGAACCCACTTGCCCCTACTTTTCATTGCTTGACACAACCCATACTCTGTCTTTCCCCGCCCGACACTCACAATGCCACTAGTGCATAGAATGAACGATGACTCTTCGTGAGTGCCAGAGGCCACCCAACTGCCACGATGGCACCCAAGATGGTTTGGTGCAGACGTGTACGGGGTTGGTTATGTTCACTGGTCATCTGTTCGACGTCGTTTTCATTACGAAAATTAATCTGCGAGTGCGCTTAGAACGTACAATCAGGGTTTCTGCTTACACCCTTTGCGTATCCACTAGGCCGAATGCCGTCATGATTGCGACCACCACTCGGGATTTTCTACATGCAGCGAAGTCAAGTTGGGTTCAATGCTCACATACTACGTATGATTCTTTGCGTATCGTGGCAAATCTCAGTTTTTTGGTTTCTTTTCTACGTTATATCTGTCAAATGGCTGAGCGCATTACTATTACAGGCAAATGTCGCTTCTCATGCTGCGCTGCTTCTTGACCTACGTTAGGCGGTCCACTCGTTGATCTCCACATGTCTCATCTATCCCGCTATTGCAGGAGACCGTCACACTTTTGAATGTTGCTCTATTTTCGTAACACTGGAGGCTCGTGATTGAACTATCTCCACAAAGCAAAAGTGGATGTAAATGTCGGACAAGCGCCTACCGTGTACTGATTATGATAATGAAACTCACATGCACAGCTTAGATCATTAGATCCGCTATTGTTGGATCTTTGGCTTGGAATCTCCGACCTGACCCATAATGCCTTCTGAACTCTGGAAGTTGCGTCTATTTGCATGCCCCGATAGCCCGATCGCGCTCTGGCGCATATGTTGCTCTTTGTTTGATCATGACAGATCCACATGTCATTCTATGCCCATGCAGCTCTCTACCGACTCTGTACCATGTTATAGGCTTAACCAAAACAGTTTATTGGCCAGGAACTTAGTTTGTGTCCAGGTATATAACAAGGTTTCAGCGTTCTCTGTGATCCCAACAGCTTGCTCCCATCTTCAATAAAAATGGGAAACAGTCACTCCGCCCAGCTATCTCTTCCTGCACCACCGAAAAGACGCCCTTTTGAGAAAAAACGCTCGGCGATTTTTTCTCGGATGGGCCTCGCTTGCACGTCAGCTCAATCTAATGACAGCCTGCCAATCTCACACGACAGCTCGAAAACGTCCAGCGAGAAGTTTATGATCGTGGACCACCCTCGTCGACCTTTATCACCGGAATACCCCCTCGCCTACTCCATTACTCCTCCCGCTGCCCAGAACGACGAAGATATTGCCTTTACACAGTTTGTGAAACAATACCCCGGTGTGTAACATATACTTTAGATATAGTACAACTCTGATGCTGTTTGTTGGTTAGAGTACCAACTAACCTGGATACTGGACACCCTCCGTCGAACCGATTTTTCTCGTCTAGAGCGCGCTGATGAAACTTACGTCGACTACATGGGCGGCGCAATTTACCCTGAAAGCCTTGTCAAAGTGCACACCGACTTCCTCAGGCGCAACGTTCTGGGTAACACGCATTCGGTTAGCAATAGGTGAGTATATGCGCTTCTTCAAAGTCGGGAACACGACGCTGAACCCATGCCGTGACCAGCTCCAAATTGTCTGTCAAATGTGCCGAAGAAGCTCGTCAAGCAGTGCTGGCGCACTTCCACGCCTCGTCCGAGTATACCGTTATATTCACTCCCAATGCGAGCGGTGCTCTCAAATTAGTCGCGGAGTCTTTCCCCTTTGCAAACGGAAGCAGCCTTGTTCTCGGAGCCGACTCGCATAACAGTGTAAGCCTTCTTCCGATAAAATTAATTGCTTTGTCTAACATTGAGACAGGTGCATGGCATAAGAGAGTTTGCAACATTCAAGGGTGCAAGGACAATATATGTCTCGTCAACTTCCCGTGGCGGGATCGATATTCCTGCAGCCAAAGTAAGCGTAACATTACAACGCATTACAAACAGGGGCTTACTGGCGAGGTTCACTTTTTACTATCAGAACATCCTGCTGAGGAACCGGCCACAATCGAATGACTTGTCCCCGAGCCTCTTTGTTCTGACGGCGCAGTCAAACATTTCTAACAGCAAAACGCCGCTGTCGATCACCAGCCATGCATCATCGCTCGGTTATTATACCCTGGTCGATGCTGCAGCACTTGCCGCGACGTCTATCGTGCATATTTCAGAATATCCAATCGATGCCATGGCTGTTTCCTTTTACAAAATGTTCGGTTATCCTACCGGCGTCGGGGCTCTCATTGTCAAGAAGTCGTTCCTGGCGCAGTTAAAGCGTCCTTGGTTCGCCGGTGGAACGGTTGACGTTGTACAAGTACCCGGAAATATAGTTACAAGGGCACATCTACCACATGAGCAGTTTGAGGTATGTGTTTCGTCTCTAATCCATATAGCCTTCTCATTGAATTGCTGCAGGATGGAACTATCAACTATGTTCAGCTGCCTGCAATTACTAATGGGCTGCGCTTTTTATCCGCATATTTACCGTTCCTCCCTTTACGACTCTCGTCCCTGCTGATGTACTTGACATCTTCACTGTCACAACTTCGACATGACACTTCTGGACGGCATGTAGTGCAGATTCTGTCCCGAACACCCACGCGGAGGGTTCGTTCTGTTGGAGAGCAGTCTGACACAGGCTCTGTTCTCGCACTGCTATTCTATGACGTAAGTCCTTGAAACTACATGCGGTTCTCGAGCAATCTCGCAACATACATGTTGACATGTGCTTAATTTAGCCTGCCGGAGCGCTCATCCCTAATTCATTTATTGAATTCGCGGCAACGAGTCAAAACATCTCTCTGCGGACAGGTTGCATGTGTAATCCTGGGGGAGCGGCCGCTATCCTAGGAATAGAAGACGACATGCGACATCTTTATCCCGGTGTTACCCTTTCTGATTTCGAGGACAGAATGGGTAGGGAGCTTGGCGTTGTTCGAATCAGTTTAGGCCTCGCCAGCAACTTCCAGGATATATGGCGCGTCATCAAATTTGCATCCTCCATCGGTCAAGAAAGCACTCGACAAATGATGTGGCAACAATGGATGCAGTCAAAAACTGAAGAAGCGATGTAAACTTATTATAACCATGGAGTAACATTATCCTATTTTCATGTAGATCCATACGATGTAGTCTGTTTCATTTTACCCCACCTTCTCCGGAAGGACTGTAGAGTATCTGTACGGGCAGTATTTTTACTTCAATAATCTGTTGTAATGTTAATGTTTAGTGATAAAAAAAATGTAAACAAGTTAAATGTACCTCTGAAGCGATCTGGGATGGATATATGACTTGTTGTCTTGTTCGAATTTATGAAGTCCCTCGCCCCCTCTCCCAATTTTTGCTCGCGCAATTATGACAAGTTAATAAGGGAGTAGCTATAATGCCCTTCTACTATATCTGATTGATATATTGATACCTGATATAAACTCCTCGTATAAGCTTGGTATGATATTCAACGAGTCCATTTGCTCCTCGGAAAGATAGATCCTATGATAAGACAGAATGCAGATGACAGGTATGAGGACAATCGGGCTTGATAATACTTTATGTCTTAGAACTAACCGTTGGTCTGTTTCACCCAAAATCAGATCTTTGCATATAGGAAGAGTCATCGTTAAACCAGGGAAGCTAAGATCCTCATAAACGCTCAAAGCATGTATTTGTTTCCCCATCGGAGTCCAGGCTTGGGAGGCTGAAGACACAGACACCCAGCTCAAGTGCACTCCTATGGCTTGGTATTACTGGAGCAGTATCAGTATGGATTGGGTAGGAATTGGTTTTATTGACGACAACATAAATAATCCTTAAAGATGGGTTTGTCACCAGTGAATCCACTGACGGGAACTCCGGGCCGGTCATGTGCACACTCTCACGTGGAAGCTCGATAACACTGACAACGACAGCAGTCGGAATTTGGAGACGCGAGTTGCCCAAGGCTCTGCAGACTGTCACTGTCCTCGCTGCTTGAAACTCATTTGGACAAGTTTCTTCATAAGCACATTCTACAGGCGGCGCATGGAATTCTTCTCACAAACCTACGTCGCTCTTCGTGGCCCGACAGGGGCACCCCAAACGCCAACAGATACCATCGGAAGACTGAGCGATCGGCTCGCCCCCGCTACTCTGCTCGCCGATAGGAGAGCAGCAGTTCTAGCACTTAAAGGGCTTTCGAGGGACTGCAAAGATGAAGTCGGAGCGAGAGCGCTGTCTGGTCTCTTGGAATCTCTCTACAATGACGCGGAAATCGACCCGGACATGGGGAAGGCTACTTTAGAAACACTGGACGTCCTGTGCCAAACAGAAGACACAACACCTGGCAGCAAGGAACTCGGATTTAAGCACACAGACATCGTCATTAAGTCTGAAAAGACTACACATACCTTATTCACTCTACTAGGAGATACCAATTTCTACGTTCGTTTCGCTACACTTCAATTCCTGACAACGCTACTTCGCAATCGGCGGCAAGCTGTTCAAAGCTATTTTCTCACTGCACCTGCTGGCCCAGGCAGTATTATCTCTGTGCTGGAAGATAAGAGAGAAATCATACGTAATGGTGAGCTCCTGGATTTCTAATCTATCGACAAGCAGGCACTCGCCGCACCCTCTCCTTCCATTTCGATTACGTAGATACTGACTTGCCTTTAAACAGAGGCCATTACAATGGTTCAAGCTCTGATATACCAGAGTCCTGATATTCAGAAGGTTCTCGCTTTCGAGGGTGCTTTCGAAAAACTCTTTAATACGGTTACTCAAGAAGGAGGCGTAGACGGAGGTCTCGTGGCTCAAGGAGCTCTAACATGCATTGATGGATTACTGCGATTCAACAGTTCAAATCAGGTATGTGGATTCAATATATTTGTTAATAACACTCTCATCACAGCCCCGCAGAGCTATTTCAAAGAGACTTCTTTACCACCAGTTCTGTGCGCATTCCTTCAATTCCCTGTCCAGTTGGATATTCAATCCACCGCCCCTCAAGAATTCGCTTTGCAATTTTGGGATGACCAAAAGCAGACTAACACGTCTCTCATAATCGGTATAATGGGGATGCTCATTGGATCGAAAGGGAATGGTGTAAGCATTGCTCTACTTGTCCGCGTCTACCGTCTTATTGTGGTTACAGGTCTCGGAAAACTTGCCTTTCACCCGATGCCTTGTTGAAACAGCTCTTGCATCTAATGCACCTACGAATTTAAAAACTCAAGTATGGTCCTACACAAAAATTTGAAGAGCGTCAATTGAATGATCTTTACCAGTGTCTCCGCTTACTACCCACCAGCATTAACTTTCCCTTGTCCGAAATTTCACTTACTCCGTACGTGCCTGTTCCAGACACAAATGGCGAAGAGTGGGATCGTCTAGAACTAGCTTCCGCTCTTGATGCGCTTATTGAACTTGCAATACACGGTGAATACAACGGCCTGGATGCTGCGAAACGGACGAAGGAGAGCCTCGAATTGAGAAGTGCGGCCGCTGGGGTTTTTGAAGTGCGTAGTTTTCAGTCTGGTGTATCTCTAACATCAACTTATGGAAACAGAACTTTGTTCGCAAGGATCAAATTCGACAAGTCATCGTTGAGAGCATGGTACCTCCAGACGAGTCTGGTGCGTGTTAATCCTACTATCTGATTGCACATGCAATTTATTTTGTCTTCTAGATACCTCTTCGCGGTCAAAGTCGACACCTCTATTACACGCTTTGTCCCGACCGCCCTCTGCGGACTCCCCGTTGGATCCTGCTGCTGTCACATCAACGCATATAGCTACTTTATTATTTGCGCATCTATTGCGCGGCTCCCCTAGAGCCAAGGCCGCTGCACGTCTTATCGTCCCAGGCCCCGCAGCAGAAAATGATCAGTCACAATTCTTTGTACCGGCAGACGGCGGACCTCCACCGACTGCGGAAGTGCCCGAAGATGAGGACGAACATCAAACTCTGTTACAAACTCTGACAGAAAATCTTTCTCTCGCGCTGCTTTCCCGTTCAAGGAGCAATACCTCTGATCGGGAAGCGAGGGAATGGGATAGATACGTCGTGGGGTACCTTGCGCTACTGTCCCAGTGGCTCTGGGAAGACCCGAAGTCGGTTCGCGACTTCTTGGATGCTGGAGGGCTTGGCGTCGTGAGTGGCCTGACTCGTGTTGCATGTACCAGTCTCTTTTTGTTAAAAACTATTTTCATAGTTGGTCGAGCCGATTAACCAGACCTCGGAGGTGGACTCTCTTGTACCAGGTCTATGTGCCTTCCTCCTCGGAATATGCTACGAATTCAACCGTGACCCCGGCGAGATTACAAGGTAAGTCTTCTTAGGCGCATATATAAAGTTCTGACATATTCATATGTTGTCAAAAAATATTACAGAACAACTATTCATCCCATAGTTAGCCGTTTAAGTGTGGATACTCTAATTGGACAGATGGCACGATTCCGCGAAGATGAGCGGTTTAAGGCAGTTGGCCCCGACTCAATTGTTCTCTCGCTTTCTGCCTCGACTGCGCTCCCGCCGTCTGGGAAACAAAGCGGCGCGGAGGAGGCGGAAATATGGTTCGATTGGGCCTTTGTGGACTTCTGGAAGTCAAACTACTGTATGTTATACTCTATTCTTGATCTACTTTTTTGTGTCTATTTTTCGTTGGAGATCAGAAGGCGGAAAGGAGCGCTGATTGTTAACATCCATAGATACTATTCAGCGTGGGTTCTCGACTGATCCCGATCAACTATCTTCGACGAATGGACAAAATGCAGAATCGGCAATGCTCATCGCGTCTCTTCGCGATGTCATTCGGAAGCAATCTGGGGAGATTGAGACCCTGCAGAAACGCTTAAACGAAACGAGTGCGCATGCTCCAAAGGTTTGAACTTGCCAAATATGCATTCCTCGGCATTAAATTTTCTGACACCTTTGCACGGCTTAGCTCGTAGAACTCGAGAAACAGGTCGAGACCCTTCAGGCCGAAGTCGCGTCTTCTGAACAAAAGAGAAAGGAGGTAGAAAAGGAGCAAGAGGATCTTCTGGTACTGCTAGATGAGGTCACCAGCAAGAGGCGAAAAGACAAAGCGCGTATGAAGGAGGCAGGCCTAGATGTTTCTGAAGATGAGGCAGACGAGGATGAGGATGAGGACGAGTAATCAAGTGCGCATATACCCACTGAATTTCATGTCGGTGCGATTTCCGGGCATTTGATGACTGATGAAGCTGTGCGTATGGGCTAAGCACGACGTATTGAGTCTAGCTGGCTTCACGCGTACGTCGTGTTGTACATTTGAGGAATGACAGACCGCTGAGAAGCAGCGAACTGTATTCTGTGACATTTGACATAACAGATGGAATCACTCCTACAGCCATGAGGCTGCATGACATATCCTAGCATGTCCTTGACTTCGCCTCGAAGGTCTGACATCTCGTCTAAGAGTCCACGCGCCCATCGGCATTGCGACATATCGAAGCAGTGGTGAGCACGGATGCTTCTTCTAGACGATGTCACTAGTGAATATGTATGTGATTCGGAAAGGCAAATGCCGTAACGCTTGTTAAAACCTGCGGATCAAATGAGTACTTACACGAGAAACTGCAACGGGCGCATATCTCTCAACCGCCGAGTCTGCAGTGCAAATATCTCACAGCTTAACTGCGAGTTAAAGCGTATCTGCTAGGCCAGTATCACTTAGCAGTAGCTAATGCCTACTGGTGAGCGAAGGATGTCCATAGCTTAACTCAAGAAGAATGATAGACCCTCGTACACTCGTTCTGGCCTGAACCAATATTTTGGCAGCTCTAACGATTTTTATGACACTGCAATCATTGACAGCACGGTATGATTGCCCAGCATCTACATAACCACCGAGCGGAATGAAATCATAGTGATACAAGCTCTGAACTATACACTACTGAACTATACACTACTATCATTTATGGCAATATGTTCTCCGATCCGTGGAATCCGTCCCACAAAGTCAAAAATTCTGAGCACCGGACTTGTGTTATGACTGCCACACAGCACCAGCATCGAAGCAGAAGCGACGGGGGAAATAAGATTAATGGCAGCTCTCAGACCTAGCTTTTTTGCGTTAAGCTTGCGCTCCGATGGCCATCTATGTACCATCCATTATAGATCCACTCCGATATCACAGGATGGGGGTGGTCTGGGCCCGGAGTAGGTGTGAAGAACTGCTATCACTCCGTACTAGGAAGGATGGGGCAGGGGACGCGCGCTAAAAATACCCTTATTTATTTATTTTTACGTTGGCGCCAGACCGCGACTGCCAAGCCCTTCCCTCTTTTGCTGTGCTCTTCTCCCTCGACCTGCCGCATACTAAGTTGTTCTCGACACTAAGGAGAAGAGGACAGGAGAAAAAAATTCTCATGGACGCGCATAACTTCGGGCCGCAGGCTTCAGATCTGCGCGTCCATTCTCTAGGCAATGAGGCTAAGAATTCGAACTGGGCGGACGAGCCCCGCAGTGAGCGTGGCAGAAGCGTATATGCGAGCGGGGAGCTGCCGCATCTGTGGACGGCTTTGCAAGACCCTTTCGAAGTGAGACTGGTGCACTCTAGAAACAGCACGCTTGGCGACCCCTACAGCTCGCCCGGTCGGTCTTACGAAGGAGGGGACAAGGGGAACTATACGCCGGACGGGCTGACTATCACAGCGCCTGTGCCCCTTCCCTACGCCGCGAGAAGCAAGGCCGTGCTGCAGTCCATGCTATCGAGCGTACATGGTATACTCTGCTGAAACAGCTTCACAATATGAGCTAACGCGCGCTGTATGTCAAGTGCACAGGCAGGAGGATGTCGACTTTACGGTGCAAGATGTTCGGGCGACAAGGGCTTTAGACACCGCATATACTCAGGGTGTGAGCACCAGGAGGATCGATAACTGGAGTGTTCATCACGAAACCGCGTTTAGTGGTCTATCTCTCGACTTCTCTGGTCAACATGAGCGTTATCCTCTTGCAGAACGCACTGCAGGCAGCATATATGCGCAGATAGTACCAGTCGAGACTGACTGCCCGCCGTGTATTATTCGGCCAATCTCTCCCTCGACTCTAATAGCTCTGACGGAGCCGTGCCTCATGGCTTGGTGCTTGGACGAGGAGCTCAATTTCAGTTACACAAGCACTTCGGAAGCTACACCTTTCATTCAGACAATGCCTTGGCCATCTGTGGACAGGCTTCAAAATTCTGAGCCCGTCATCTCGAGTGCTGTGAATTCATGGGGTTATTGATCAAACTCTGTTGGAACTAGTGCCCTGTTGCTCATCAACATTTCTACTCAAGCAAGTTATAATAAGGTTAAAGTCTTCACAATGATTGGAATAGTCTCATAGTACATAGTTTAGCATAGGCATTTAATGACATATGTTTGCTAAACCATCTTAAAATTGCCTGGATAATGGGAAGCTGACATGAAATTTGATCAAAACTACTACTACTACGACACTAACACGACAAATATGGTAGCAATTACTATGTATGGCAGGTAGCTAGGGTTAGGGTTAGGAGAGCGGAGCGGCAAAAAAGAAGCCCGCCCAGCCAGAGTGGCCGGAGCGGGACAGGGAAATATTGAGACGGTGCATGAGCCTAAGCCCATACAAGCCGCAGACACCCCCTGAGGACAAGGTCGCCGTGCTATGGGGGATTTCCACGGCCCACAGACCCAGGTACTTGAAGGGGCCTATGCCATCAAGGTAAGTATGAGTTGTTCAAATGTCCGACCATCCCTTATGTACCCCAGAGAAACGCGCACGGACCATTTCCTGAAACGTGACCCAAAACACTTGAAACCCTCTAGGTCCTCGAATAACGGAACCCGCTGTATTGCTTGTTGACTCTCGTTGAACTAAGCAAGGATGAGGGCGACCTTGACTTCTTCGCTGGTAATATGCTTGAAGTAGCACATTGGTAGCACCCTCTGGCGATATGTTTGAGCTTATCTCACCGTGGATCGAGGACACATAAACTGCCGTTTGACTGTACTTACGGAGACTTGACTCACCAAAGGAATAGCAGACTGCTACGTCCACCAGGTGCTTCATTCCCTGAATGAAAATCACCCGGCATTTTCTCTGATGGCCTCACAAGACCCTCTAATTTTTATTGTACATGTACGCAAAAACGTTGCTTTCAGGCACTCTAAACAGTACGTAATGAAGTCAATCCCCCGAATCGCGGAAGCATGTAGTCCATAAGGGTCCATGTGCGAAATTGCTAAGATCAAGCTCTGTAACCTCCGCGCTGAATATTTTCTTGGTCCGATGTGTAACGAGACCTGTAAGATGGTCGTGCGGGGCCCATAGAAGTCTCCTATTTTGGGGACCGATAATCCATCCAGTGCTAGTATTAACTTCAATGTTGTTTTTCCAATACATAGCGGAGAAATCAAAGCCTTCAAAGAGAAGATCATTGTTCTTCAACGCGTGCTCCGCCTTTGTCGAAAACTGCACTATGCAGTTTGATGCCCTCTGACCTTGCAAAGTGTAACTGCTTTTGTTCAGAGATTTGTATTTGCCTATTTGTATATCCCACACCCGAATAGCCTGGTCTTCTGATCCTGATATGATGTAGTTGCCGTCCATAGAAATAGCGATACTTATGACTGGAGCTGTGTGGCCAGTGAAAGGCTCAGCTACGACACTTCCATCATCGGCGTCCCATAGTCGTATAGAGTCGTCGTGCAGGCCAGCAATAATAAATCGTCCATCAGGAGATACTGCTAAACACTCTGGATAGCAGGGATACTTCGACCTCTTATTACAATACAAAGTCATAACAATGGCACCTGTTTGTGCATCCCAAACGATGATTACATGGTCGCGTGAGCCAGATATTATACGCTTGCCATCCGGTGAGAAGGCTATGCAAGTAAAGTCTCCAGTGTGGCCCCGAAGTCCCGACCCCAGTTGGGCGCCTTGTACTGCATCAAATATGCGTATTTCGTGCGTCTGTTGCGACCCGGCAGCAACGTGATAACTGTTCGGAGAGGCCGCTATACAACCTGTGAAAGATGGCAAGGGACAGCCTATTGCAATGCCAGTATGCGAGTCCCAGACGCGTAAGGTGCCGTCCATCCGGGACGACGAGAAGATATATTTGCCGTCGTATGAAAACACAGCAGATGATACACGGTCGGCATGACCTATGAGAGGGCCAAGTAGATCCTCTCCTGTTTCTGCATTCCATATACGCAATGTCTTGTCAACGGAGGAGGATACGATATACCTCCCATCCGGTGAGTATGCAACACCCCAGACAAAGTGTGTATGTCCTTTAAATGCCTCTGGAGATAAATCTGTGACACTCTCCTCCATGTCCCAGATTCTAATCGGAGTGTCAAGATCTGCAGCGCCCGAAACGATTCGCCGACCATCTGGAGAGATTGCAATACTCTCTATCCAGCATTTATGCTTCTCGATGCGCTTTGTTCTAGCTTTTGTGGCGATATCCACGTCCCATATGCGTATCGTGTTGTCGCGGGCACCGGAGACGAAACGCTTCCCATCTCGAGAAAATGCGACCGCATAAATCCAGTCCGTGTGCCCAGCAATGGGATCCACAATCGTCTGACCAGTGTGTGCGTCCCATATACACATGGTTTGGTCGTATGACCCTGAAATGATGTATGTATTATCAGGAGAGAGAGCAATAGACGAAACTGGAGAAATATGGCCACAACAGGGACCTATCACCGTGACGCCTGTTTCTATGTCCCAGACCCGAATGGTTTTATCTCGTGAGCCCGATATAATACGCGTTCCGTCCATAGTGTAAGTGACACAAGTAACCCAGTTACTATGTCCTTCAAATGGGTTGCCAACGTTTTCATACGGTCCAGTTCTCCAAGTGCGTAGGGTGTAGTCGGCTGACCCCGACACAAAGTGTTTTCCGTCCGGCGAAACTGCAATACAAGTGACCTGCGCTGTATGACCTGTCAAAGCCTGGCACACCTCTTTCCCAGTTTCTACGTCCCAGACATGTATTAATTTGTCGTACGAGCCAGAGATAATGTGTTTGCTATCCAAATGGAACACGACACATTCAACTACGTTGGTATGCACCAACGGCTCGCCAACGGGTTTGCCAGTACGCGCATCCCAGATGCGTACTTCGCAGTCCTTTGATGCCGATGCAATAAGCCTGCTGTCCGGTGAGAAGCTAACTGAGGTGATTTCATTACTGTGCGTGAGAAATGGGCCAAGGACGGTTTCCCCAGTTTCTGCATCCCAGACGCGGACCGTTGCATCGGCAGAGCCAGAAACGATTAGGCTATCATCGGGAGAGAGCACAGAGCAAAGTACAGGTGCCTGGTGTCCATGCAGGACATTCTGGCAGGCAGGCCAATTTGACATAAGGCCAGATGCGACGCGTAGGGCACCAGGAAACCTTTGTGCATATTTCTGGCTCACGAGAGAGTTTTCGGGAGCGAATGGGAGGGCGGACAGGTACAGGTGGGGCGTACTTTGCGTAATTGCACCCCCGAACATGCGAATGAACCGCTGAGCATCATATGAGAAGTCAACGATATCCTTTGCTTCTTTGCGACTCTGAATGATTCAATTAATATCATACCTCTGCCAAACGGAAGATGTGTACATACCTGCGCCCATGCCATGATAAGAGACAGTGCATGTGACGCAACTGTAACACGCTGCAGAAGACTCAAAACTTCAACCCAGTACAGGAAGTTGTTATATAGGAGATGGCGCACGAAATCAGAGGCGTGCAGGTCAAACGTCGTATCGTGAACATGTCGAGCCCAGTATTGACAAGCATATGCAAATCCGGGGGAGATGTACTTGCGTATGCGCTCTTGAAGATCGAGAATATCGGAATTGAGCAAATATGATGTCTCGAGCTGGCAAATATTAAAACAAAGATAAGTCTGCATGACTTCAAGAGATGCGAGAGCCAGGTCGCGACTATGGGTCGAGTTGTCAATGTGAAAATCTTTACTTCGCGCTTTGTCGGTTAGGTAGTCCAGGAACGAGGAATGGAGTGGTCGAATAGGGGTGCAGGGATTGGAGATTCCGCTGAGCAGTGGCCCCATATGCCTTAGGACCAAACTAATATCTTCACCGTCATTAACAACGTTGGATGGGGGGAAGTGGTCCCGCAGCTCTGCTAAAGCATTAATGGACAGTGGTTCGAAAACGCCCAGGATTTGTCCCATCACGGAGCGGAAAAGATCGATGCTATCATCATCAACGATGGATCGTAAAACAGTCTCATAAAGGCTATCCAGCTTTGCCATACCGGTAGTGCCAGACGAGCTGATGACTATGTTATACTGCTTCTTTGGGTTCGATATTTTCCCAGTACCCTTGATGAACTGGCAGGCAACGAAAGCCCACTGGAAAAGACCCTCCGCAAGGTTGACCAGGACTTGAACTCTGCTACGGTCGAAAAAGGACCCTCCTACGCGAGCCAGTTGTGCGGAGATGTACATATGGATATCGTGCTCGGTATCCGATCGTGGAATATCATTCATGTACCTGCAAAGAGTAGTATGGCTTCCTTCCAGAGCTTCTGAGATGTCGTCTAGCGGACGCGATGTCAGAAGAATGCGGACGTTTGGTGGAAGCTCTTTCAAGCGGCGTCCAAGGATATCGAGAAGGTGGGTGCGAGAGTCAGAATCCCCACTTTCGTCAAGAGCTTCAATGACGATTAAGATCGGTCCTTCATTCTGAAGATGAACAGCTGGCTGAACCACCAACATTTCCCACTGCTGTATGATGTCCGTCGACCTAAGCCAGCTTTTCTTCTGGAGCGCTTCAGCTAACACTTTCTTGAAACCTACGTTACGTGCTGCCAAGTCGCGAGCGATCGTGCTGAACACCTTTTCGTGCCGTTTCTCAGAAAGATATGAGTTATCAAAAGCGAAGAAAGAGCCTAGGTTCCCGGTGTGGTCGAGCCTGAGCGCGATGGTATGCGCTATGCATGATTTTCCGGTCCCTGCTGAGCCGTTTAGCCAGACCATGGGGGGAGCCTGTGGTTTCTTTCCAAGGGCCCAGTCTTCGAGATCGTCAAGAATATCCACTCGTGTACCCGGGAGGCACTGCTTTGTGGCATTATATCCAGCATTACTCGCATATACCATTGAGTTCAGCTCTGTTCGTCAACCTGCATATTAGTCTGATTCGATAAAGCGAAATGAATGATTCGCGTACCAATCCAGTCAGGATCTGTTATTATAGTGCGTATTCTTTAAGCCAAACTTCTCAAAGATGATTGAAAGGTGTGTAACTCACCAACACCGTTGTAGTAATTTCCTTGAACGTTCTGTACGGACACATTGTTGAGAATAAGATTGTTTGCATTTGGGAAAAACTGTGGATTGGATTTGGACATAGTCTGTTATGCAGAATGCAGCAAATCCCCTAACGCGGGACTCAAGAGTTGAGGCCTGAGGGTTTGAATAGATATAATCATATAAAGCAGTGCTGGGACCTGGGACATCATGTGCCTCATGGCGTAAGTAGTAGTCCAGCATCCAACGTCAACCCTGGTCGGACTTGATTCAGGCCATGAAATTTGAAACGCTGTGAAAGGCCCCGTTTCAACTTTCCATCATCCCAGAGAGACTAAACGCAATGGCCGTGTCAAGATCTGTGAAGATGCAATTACAGTCAGAGTGCACTGAGGCTGAGCTTGGAAATGAAGGTGGGAGTAGTATATGCGTCCGATGATTGCAGGAACAAGCAGGGAATCAAAGGGAAAGTCAAGTCCTGTCAAGTCCTGGACCGAAAGTCGTGACCCGTGAATGTGACTCAAGGTCACTACGCAAGATCTTGCGGTGTGCCGCGACTTGCCTCCTCGCTCGTAACTCGCTCGACGGTCATGTCATCGTCTACTTTAATTCAATCTCACACCAATTTGCACACCATTCAAATGTCCCATCTTAGACGCTCGAACTTCCGATTCCCGAAGACCAACCGAAGACTATAATAGACGATTGGCCCACGTGAATGGCCAATGAATGGCAATGGCTAAATAAAGTTCGTGCGCCCCGCAGAAACCGGAACTTTGAGCCGCTACAACACCTCTCTACATATCTGCAAGTACGAAGATGCCTATCATTCGGTCCTGTACTCGATACTAACCAAGGTGCGCAAAAGGTGTGCGTATAAGTAACTGCAGAGTAACTGATTAGATTTAGATTCCAAATATATCTGAAGGCGTTTGCCTTGACCACTACCTGCGTCCTAGACTCCTAGTATCAGCAGGTCCTTCGTATGACAGGGTGGGTGCGGCAGGGTGGGTGTTATCTTCCTGGAAGAAATTACCACATGGTGCGGTAACATTACTGAACTGCGGGCGCGGGATCTTTTGATCACTCTACTTCAACACTCACTATAAGAAGTACACGCCCGTTCACTCCTTCCTCGTACGACGATGGAGTACCCTTTTGGTGTTACAGTTAGGCTATTTGAAAGGGGACTCGAGAGCGTTGGCTGGGGAGAATTCAAGTAAGCCTATTCGAATGCGTAGTAGCCTTGCCTGCAACTATGCTAAATGCTGTTCCTCAGACTTCCAAAGGATACATTGATCATACCGTTTTGTCTAGCAGTCTTCCTTGGCATCACCCATGGCGCTTATATGCTATTCGAACTCTACCGTCGATCCCAGGAAGACCACGATTCGGTGATTACGGAAGAAGATTCGACTGCCCATGCGCCGCACTCACTCCTTCGGGCCATACAAACCAGAGCGAAGAGACACGGCGGACGGGTCATCTACTGCTATGAATTAACACGTCTAGCTGGATGCTTAACCTTGTTTTCTCTGTCTCTCGCTACCTCACGCCGTTTCAACCAAGCAATTTCGCCGGAGTACTTCTCTTTTCAATACCCAGAAACGTTCATGACGATCACTTATGTAGCTAGCATCCCTTCATTAATCCATGCCGCATCTAATATTTATTATTTTGGCAGTTTTACTCCGTCTTTTGGTCCCTATGTGCCGTGTGCATGGTTAAGCCTTCAAAATATGGCACGAGAAGCAATATCCTGGTATTGGTTGTCTCTCTATTGGTGTACATTTATCGGGATATTTGGCCATACGCGACCTACATTGAAACACCGAAAGATGCCCATGAAAGCTACCTACTCTGGGCGAAGATTGGCACCTTACTCGTGACTGCGTTAGTGATTCCACTGTTCATTCCAAACCGTTATGTTCCTGTGGACCCCAAGGTCTGTTTGTGTACTCTGTCACCTTCAAAAACTATCTGATACACTACCGGTTGTAGAATCCAATGCCAATACCCAATCCAGAGTTAACCTGCTCTCTCATTTCATTTATTACTTACAGTTATATCACTCCTGTCATCCTCGCGGCTCAGAAAACGGACCATCTCAGTGCCGAACAGCTCCCTCCCTTGGCGGATACTGATGCTTCGAGAAATCTTGCGAAAAATGCGTTCCCCGTGCGTTTAGTAGCGGACTGGAGCCATGTTTAGTACGCTGAACCCAGTCCAACAGCACATGGATCCGTTCCAGAAGAAAAGAAAGAGGCACATATTTTTTGGACTTTTCCGAACTCTTCGTGAGCTTTTCATCACAAGGGATCTTTATATATGTTAATTGTGTTGTAGGGTTGGACTACATCTACATGGCCCTCGCTATATCTGTCATGTGCCTTGCAGAATTCATTAATCCAATTAGCATATACCACATACTAAGGTGAGTCCTACAACCGAAATTAACAATTGCCGTGTCCTTAATTCTCTCTACTTAGCTATCTAGAAAACGGCTCTGGGACGGACAAAGTGCGGCCGTGGTTTTGGATTTTAGCTCTGCTATGCGGTCCATTGGTTCAGATGACCTCCTTCCAGTACTATATCTTCCTAGGAACACGAGTATTGACTCACGTTGAAGCCATTTTAACGGCTCTTGTATTTGAACATAGCTTACGCATCCGCTTCGCAGCAGAAGTGCAGGATGACGAGCCGGAAACTCGGGCAGATAATGATGCCGCTGGTGCAACTGAGGACGATGTCTCCGAAGCAAATGTATCTGAAGACTCAACAGTCAACGCAAGTGGATCGACGTCTAAGAAAGGGAAGTCCCCTGCGCCTTCAATCGCCGATTCGACCCCTGGAAGCACTTCTACTGCATCCAGTGTCAAAGATACGAAAAAAGTGGCGACGTCAAATCTCGTTGGCAAAATCAACAATTTTGTCACTGCTGATCTGCAAAATATCACTGATGCTAGAAATTGCCTCTACGCAGGTACGTGTGACTAGTGCTCCTGTCTTGCATGACCATATTCAATTCGCATTCCAGTTATCGGTACTCCAACCCAGATTACCATCGGCACTTTCTTTTTGTACAAGCTGTTGGGATGGAGGTAGCTCCTGTTCACTGTTGACTCTTTTTGTCACTGATGTTTGCCCAGTTCGCTAGTCGGGATTGGATGCTTGGTTGTCCTCTTTCCGGTTCCGGGTTACATAACGAAGCTCATCCAAGATTACCAAAAGGCTAAAATGGAGAAGGTGCGATACTAGTTGTTACACTACACATCATCTCACTGTAAACTGTTAGTCCGACAAACGAATTCAAATTATCTCAGAAGGTGCGCAGCTTCCTGCGTCATTAGTCTACGTGCACTAATCAATGCCTCAGTCGTCAATGTTCTCAGGATGGTTAAGTTATTTGGGTGGGAAACCAAGATGCTCAACAGAATACAAGCTGCTCGAGACGATGAACTGTTATCTATATGGTGGTTAAAAGTAGGTAGTATAAAGTGCCTCTTCACAGGTCGATTTTGATCCCTTCTAGGTCCTCCGATCCATTATGGGCATGATGAAGTAAGATATGATTAACCCGCATGTTTCTATTAATTGACTTCGGACATCTCTTTTCGCAGCTCGTTAATTCCAACAATTTCTATGTTGGCGACTTATATTACATATACCGCAATTATGAAGCAGGAATTAACTCGTGAGTGGCGTGCCTTTTGTCTGTGGATTGCGTTAATAGTGTTACATACTCCACAGCATCCGTAATTTTCTCAAGCCTGACCATTTTCGATATGCTACGTTCACAACTGTTTGATATATCTTGGCAAATTGCCGACGTAACTCAAGGTACAAATTTTATCATTCGTTTGAGTTTGTTTTGACGTCTCATTCCGATGTATGTGCTTGTAGCCAAAGTTTCACTGGACCGCTTCAATGAATTTTTCAATAATACGGAGCTGCTCGACTCGTTCACAGAAGATGCACCTGAGAAACCTGCTATCGCCAATGAAGAAGTTATCGGTTTCAAGGATGCATCATTTGTGTGGTCGTTAAACTCTTCAAAAAATATCAAGGGATCCCGACCTTTCAGACTCCGTATCAACGGAGAGTTATTTTTTAAGCGCAATTGTATTAACCTAATCGTTGGTCCCACGTAAGACATATCTCTCGTTATTTCTGAATATTCCAAGCTCACGACAATGTAGGGGTTCGGGGAAGACGTCGATTCTTATGGCCTTACTGGGTTGGTATACTACTTCCATTATCATATATTCACTGAACTTTGTAAAGGGGAGATGCATTTCATGAAAGGAGACGAAGAATCGTGGTTCAACCTTCCACGAGATGGAGGCATAGCATATGCTGCTCAGGAGTCATGGGTACAGAACAAAACAATACGTGATAATATTCTCTTTGGGTCTCCCTACGACGAAGCCCGCTACAAGCAAGGTCTGTGCGTCGCCGTTACGATATATCTATCACTAAATTTTCAATGCAGTAATTGCGCAGTGTGCCTTAGAACGGGATCTAGAACTATTTGAAGCTGGGGACAACACTGAAGTCGGTGAGAAGGGACTCACGCTAAGGTACCGCATGGGCGCTATTAAGCTCCTTCTTTAACTGACTGGGTGAACTAGTGGAGGACAAAAGGCTCGCCTTACACTGGCCCGTGCAATTTATTCCCCTGCAAAGATAATACTCCTTGATGATATCCTTGCAGCACTGGATGTTCATACGTAAGTATCAGTGATCGCATCGAATCAATCCGCATATTTAACCCACTACGATTAGATCGGCCACTATCGTTAACAGATGTTTCCAAGGGAATCTAGTGAAAGATCGTACGGTGATCTTGGTGGTGAGTGTTATTTGGCACTTTCTGGAATACATTAATCTTTTTTTCTTTTTCTTTTTGTATGCAGACGCATAACCTGAGCTTGGTGCTGCCAATTTCCCAGTTCGTGGTGTCAATTGGACGAGATGGAAAGATTACGAGTCAGGCTAATGATGTGGATACACTGGCTTTGGATCCCGCTCTCACCCAAGAAACGCTCCAGCAAACAGATGAATTAGACGCGGACATAGATCCTGATGCCTCTCTTAAAAGGGAGGGTCAAGGAAACGGCCGCCTTACCCTGTCCGAGGAAATTGTCAGCGGACATGTTACTATCAAATCTTTGAAACTTTTCTTTACTGCACTGGGTGATGGCCGTCCAGTTCTGTTCCTCACAATATGGCTTTCGACCTTCATTCTTGGAAATGTCATATTTGCTTTCCAGAAATGGTTCCTGGGCTACTGGGGCTCACAGTACGAAACACACGAAAAATCCGAGGTCAATGTGTCATAGTATGTTGTTCTCTCCTTGTTATCACTTCTACCCCACGAGGCTAACAGAGTTATCAGCTACTGCTCTGCCTATGCCTGTATCATTGTGTTGTTTATTCTGGTCTCAAGGCTTTCCTATATTTACTTCATATCCGGAACAATAAGCGCGTCAAGAATGATCAATAAGCTACTCGTAGATTCTGTTCTCGGAAGTACTCTTCGGTAAGACTTTGATGTTACAACCACGATGAAGCTACTAACAGCGACTGTTATAGATGGCTGGATGAAACTCCTACAGCTAGAATAATAACACGATTCACAAAAGATATTCAATCACTCGACGGCCCTTTGCCACAGGAGTTCCATGGATTAGTCTCCCTGGTCATCACTCTGTTCTCTAGCTTGACCATTGTGTTTATCTTCACACCTGTCTTTGTTGCTCCCGCCATGGTCATTGCTGTGTTTGGGTTCTACATTGGGAGCATGTATGTCAAAGCTCAGCTTTCTACTACGAGGGAGAAAAGGTATTGTCTTTTTACTTTATGTTCGAACAAAGGCGCAAGACATATGACAAAGATTACAGTAATGCCCGAGCTCCAGTCCTTTCTAACCTCAGCGCTGCGATTTCAGGCATTGGTCCGTATATATCTTCTGTCTGCTGTGCTCGATCAAGCTCGCTCATGGTTTGTTCTAGTGTCTGTTCGAGCATATGGCGCTCAGTCAAGGTTGAAGGAGGAATCGATGGACCACATCGACAAATATATTCGAATCAACCGTATTACTTATAACTTGAATCGTTGGGTAGGGGTACGCATCGACGTACTTGGTGGCGCGTTTAGCGCGGGCCTGGCAGCCTATTTGGTGTACGGGAGATCCATCGGCTCTTCTAACACGGGTTTCTCTTTGAATATGACAGCAGAGCTCTGCACGACACTCTTATATTTGGTCAGGTTCTTCAACGATTTCGAAGTTGAGGCTAATAGGTAATTTCTATAAGAACAAATGGCGCCTTGGGCTACATTGTCGGCTAAAACTCCTTTTTGACAGTCTTGAGCGCATTCAAGGATATCTCGATATTGATCACGAAGAAAAAGCCATAGAGTCACGTAAACCTCCTGCAGCATGGCCCACCAGTGGGGATTTGGTTGTCGAAAATCTCACTGCCCGTTATTCGAAAGTACATATCACTATGCGACACAATGTAGTAATCATTTTATTCATGGGCTTATTTAGGACGGTCCTGCTGTACTACATGGTGTCTCGTTCAGGGTAAAGTCTGGGGAACGGGTAGGAATAGGTAAGATATATAATTTTCGCATCTACTTTATTACTCACTTTGTACTATCAGTTGGCAGGACAGGGAGCGGGAAGGCAAGCTTCCAACTTTGCAGTATAACCTAGAGATCAAGCGTTAACAAACTTCCCACAGAGCTCCCTGACACTGGCCTTGTTACGCTTAATTATCACGGAAGGCAATGTCTACTATGATGGGATTGAAACAAGCAAGGTTAATCTGGAAGACTTGCGGTCAAACATTACTATCATCCCGCAAACGGTAAGTTTGATCGCCATGTTTGGGAAATGCATTCAACATGTTCACTGTACTTTCCATAGCCGGAGTTAATTAGTGGTGAGTCTGAAAATATATCGACAGAGATCAGATAATGATTGAGTGTGGCAACACAGGAACATTGCGACACAATCTTGACCCATTTGAACAGTACGATGATGCTGAATTGAATGATGCATTACGCGCCGCCGGATTATATGAATTAAAGGACGAATTAGGCGAAGCAAGAATCACTCTGGACAGTAACATAGCCTCGGCTGGGGGTAACCTATCTGTTGGTGAACGACAGGTCCTTGCTCTTGCTCGTGCGATGATTCGACGAAGTAAGCTATTAATCTTGGACGAAGGTTTGTCTTCACATGCTAGAAATATGCTATTGGCACTCGAATGATGACTATATCTTTTTTGGAACATTTAGCGACATCGGCCATAGGTATGCGTCCTTTTGATTTGGTCAAGTAATTTTACCAAATGTTGTGGCAGATCACAAAACGGATGCGGTGATACAAACTACGCTTCGACATAAACTTGATCCATCCGTGACCGTAATCACAGTCGCACATCGACTGCAGACCATCATGGATGCTGACAGGATTGTAAGATCTAACCTTTCCATTGTAATAAACCGAAGTAAACTGATTGCTTGAATTACACAGATGGTTCTTGATGATGGTCGTATAGTACGTTATATTGGGCTAACTCTCGAAGCACTTCACATATCTGACCTTCGACTTTATTATCTAGGCAGAATTTGACTCGCCGAAAGCTCTTCTTGAGTCCCAGAAAGGGCTGTTCAAATCCCTCGTGGACAACAGCTCTGACAAGGAGATGCTATACGGGATCTGCGGAGCTGTAGCTGGTACTCATATGTCCGTATAAACACTACCTTTGAGCGTGACTATATTTGTCAAATTTGGAGGGCGAATTTGTTTGACTAGAGTTATGAATTACCGGACTGCGAAAGTGTACTTCGTTTTTCCTCTGTTAAAGTACATGTAAGAAGGGGTAGTAGTTAGTCGTCTTCTCCAAAGAAATCATCCTCTGCTTCGTCCTCAGCTTCCATCTTAGAATCATACATATGGGATGATGGCGTCTCTCCTGGCCATTTTTGCGAGTGTTTCGTTCCTTTACTCTTTTGGGCCGTGTCTACCTCCGGTTCTGAAGGCAACTCGCCGCTTTCCATTTGCTCGCGTATCCACTTTCTAATCTCGTCGCGCTCTGCATTAGTTTTTGCCATTTCTTCTAATGATGCTGAGGATGGTGTCTCTCCCTTTCGAACTTCAGGTGGGAATAGTGAAATATATTTTTTCATCTTAGGATAGTGCTAAGCGGACATGAGTTATGCTCTTTGCTCAACTTACGACAAACGTACGAAGATGTAATTCAAGTCCACCCTCAGATCATAAAGTTCAGATAACGCCTGCTTCTTTGCTGAATCACTACTCGCTGAGTCGGCCACTTTCTTGACCTGCTTGAGCTTGCGAGTTACTTTTTGCCGTTCTACACGATTCAATTGTCAACGAAAGCGATGGTATTACAGCAGTTTGACTCACCAAAGAACTTTATCTTATGATACCGTAGCGCAAGCGTGCGTTCCTTTCTTGACAGTTCCGCCTGTTGTAGCTCTGCCTCCAAGGCCTTCTGCCTACGCTCTGTCTCCACACGCACATCAGCTGCCAGCTTGTCCTAGGCAAATACGATTGGTTAAGATGTGGAATCATAAACATGAATTAGTGGACCTTTGCGAGCAATCTTCGGGTCTGCCTCAGCGCAGCTTTTATTTTCTGGACGCCGGGTGCATTGTTAGAATCAGGTTCTTGATTACCATGCCGTTGGTAGTTTCGTTTTGTCTTTGGTTTGGATGATGACGATGCTTGAGCAGTCTGAGCGTTATCACGGCCTCGTGTAGGGGCCATGTCACTATCAGTGGATATGACCAACAAGGGTGGAATGAATATGGATTGATGAGCAGAACAGAAACTTGCCAAGAGCCAGTGCTAAATTACCGGACAAGTTTGGCAATAGACAGGAAGACAAACATCGCCTATTAAATCTCTTGATCATCGCGTCCGACAACCGAGACTTGTATGCCACCGGCTTGTCCTTTTTCTTCATCAGATAAATTATGCGCAATCTCACTCTTATATCATCATGGGAGTCTCGAGTACCATTAAAAAAAATCACTGCGGCGACTTTTGATCTCGACGAAAATGTGATCTATGCTGCATCCGAGGCGCACAATCTTGACGGGGAAGTAGAGGTAGAATTATGGAAGATAGACCAGTCTGAGGGCTTCAGCAGACCACCCGTTCGTCCTTGGATTCTACTACGCTTTCAGTCTGCTGATATTATTGCAGTCTTCTCCTTCTCTAGCTGCAAAATTTCAGACAATAGCATCATCTAATGGACAATTTCTACAGCAGACTGTCACTTTGCGGTTTATGGCGGAGACGAGAAAAATATGTGCAATAATGCGCAGTGGAGATGTAATCGTGGCTCCGGTAGAAGAGGACGGCCCAGTACGTGCATATCAACGGTAATCCTCCAAGCTCAAAACCACAATACTGAGTCATCCAGTTTGAAGTAGAGGGAACATTTGAGTCTGGGATTCTGGCAGCATCTTGGAATCCTGATGAATCCGTCGTTGCGATTGTCACAGGTAAGACAGTAATTGGCTAGAGCTACGCTCGTTAACTGGAAATCATTTGCAAGGCGAGCGCAAACTTATCATCCTTACGTCCACCTTCGATGTCCTCTCTGAGAAACCAATATATGTCGAGGAATTTGGCGAGGGTTTGTCATTCAGTTTCCTTCCTCTAATACCTTCCAAAACTGAAAATGTTTTTATAGACGCGCCTATCAATGTTGGTTGGGGTTCGAAGCAGACGCAGTTCCACGGCTCCCTGGGGAAGACCGCTGCGCAAGCGACACCCAAAGGCATAGTTGGAATGAGCCCAGATGACGACGCACTTCCACGGATCTCCTGGCGCGGCGACGGCGCATTTTTTGTCGTCTCAGTCCTCTCGCTCGACGACCCCGGAGCAGGTCCACGCCGTCGTACACTGCGCGTGTACGACCGCGGCGGTGTGCTGCAATCAACGGCAGAAGACGTCGCTGGGCTCGAACATCCTATTGTGTGGCGGCCGTCTGGGAATCTCATCATGAGTACTCAGCGTTTTGGTTTTGAAGGCGGTGGTGCAGGACCTGCGGGACGGCACGATGTGGTATTTTTTGAACGAAATGGCTTAAGGCATGGGGAGTTCAATCTACGCGCGGATGAAATCTCTGTGAAGGGCCCTGCCGACGCAGCCCATCAGGCGAGTGAGCGGAAGTGTGGATACAAAGTGCGGGAACTGGCATGGAACTCGGATTCCAATGTATTGGCTGTCTGGATTGAAGGGGAATTGGGAGATGTTGGCGAGTCCTTTTTCCTCTCAAACATACGCTCGTTAAATGTGCCCGTCTTTGTTATAGTACAATTTTGGACGACAGGGAACTACCACTGGTAGGTTATAAATTGCATAATTAAGGACTATCTTATGCTTTATCAGGTACCTAAAACATGAAGTTGTCGCTCCAACAAGTTCCCCTTCAAGTCCAGGACGATTTACATCACTCATATGGCACCCGGAATTGGCTTTACATCTGACACTCACAACGGCTAGTATGTATTTTCTATCCTTCCTCATCCAAAAATCCTACCGTCCCTAATATCTTTCAGCCAACATTATCCAAAGAATGTATTCTTGGGATACATTTCATTCAATCGCTCCCCCGCCAAATGACTCAGGAGCAGTAGCTGTTCTCGACGGTTGTGCGTTAATTACTCTCGTTTGGTGTTAGCAGCAGTGATTTGATATATGCACGCCAGCACAAATCCTGTTGACCCCATTCCGTTCACAGAATGTTCCTCCCCCGATGTCATCTCACCAACTCGCTGTTTCGCCACCGACGTTCCCCTCAAATGTTGCTGCTAGAAGTCCAATATACATGACCTTCTGTCCTGAAAATGACGCGCTGGGATTACTCTGGGAGCATGGCTACGTCGAGATTTGGGATTTACAGATGCGACTACATCCTGGACCGACAAAGATACTAAACCCAACGAAACTTTGGGCTGGCAGTGTCGGGGACAAGCCTTTATTGCATTGGAGACAGCTGGCTTTGAAGTACGACTCAGCAGGCAGTGTGTACTCTATCACCACACTAGGTACAGAATCAACGAATGCGAGGGATACCGTAAACGTTTTAACTATTACGGGGGGTAACACCAGTTCAACCACCGAGTTCGAACTTCCGTACCGCAATTGCCGTCTCCTTAGTGGATCGGTCACGGACACATATCAGGGCCCGGACGGCGAAATATTCACTTGTGCGTATCTACTTGTCTTGCTTGTCTGTTCTTCATCTTATATGTTCTATAGACTCACCGGAGGAAGAAATCCCCCTCCCCATCGCACGATTTTCCGATTTCTGCATTCATACATACAAGGTCACCGTGCTAGAACAAAATGGAGAAGAGAGCCTGTTTATTGGACTCGCCAAATCTGGAAAACTATATGCGTCGCGGTCTGACGAAGAGGCGCGTATTTTGTCTGCAAATACAACGTCGTTCACTATTGCATCAGATTTTATTATCTTCACTACAAATACGCATGAGGCGATATTTGCCCCCGTCACCTCCCTTTCTGCAGTCTTCATGGAAACGGAGAATTCAGTCAAAACCCCTCCCTCAGAATGGGAAATTCGCAAAGTCGAAAGAGGTTCTCGCATCGTTGTGGCTGTTCCGAGCGCCATGAGTCTCGTCTTGCAAATGTCACGCGGAAATCTTGAAACAATCAATCCCCGCCCTCTGGTCATGGCCGTGGTGAAACAAGATCTTGACGCGTGAGCTACTGTATCTACTGAGAAATTATCTGACCTCTCACCTCTTTTTTAGCGGAAATTACCGCAAAGCTTTCTTTGCATGTCGTAAGCATCGCATAGACCTTAACGTGATTGTGGACCACAATCCGTCTGCATTCTGCGACCGTATTCCCTCGTTTGTAGATCAAATTCCCGAAGTTGATCATTTGAATCTGTTCCTGGCGCTGATTGGGTGAAGTCCCTTTTGTATTGCGGTCCAATAAAACGCATATACTTACGCCTTAACTAACGATTTGCAGCCGTGGTTCTCATTCACCTAATTTCATTAGCAAATGTTGCGACGCTTTCCGGGCTGAGCTAGAGAAGAGAGATCTCACAAAGTATGTGAACTCAATATTAACTGCCCATGTGGTGAAGACGCCGCCGGACCACGAGGCTGGGCTCTCACTGCTGCTTCGTTTACGCGGTGCGTGTGTGCTAGGCACACTGATGTACGTCATCTAACCTCGTCTCTATTAGAGTTTCATCCGGACATCGTGGAAGACGCTGTAAAATACATCATATTCCTGGTTGATGCCAACCAGCTCTTCGATACCGCACTGGGAATGTACGACTTCTCCTTGGTTATCATGGTAGCGCAGCACGCGCAAAAGGTACGATTTGTAATTGCTTCTACTTCGCACCATTGTGCCTATTTTACGAAACGAAAGAGTTTCTAAATTTGTCTCCTTTTAATTTACGATGCCATCGGTGCACACATTGCTTCTAATTTTGTCGTCAAAGTTGCGGCCTGGTTTTAACACATTTTTTCCCACAGGACCCCAGGGAGTACCTCCCCTTCCTGAGAGAATTACGTGCGCTAGACAAATATTATCAGAGATTCAAAATCGACGATCATCTAAAGCGACATGAAAGTGCCTTGAAAAATCTACGACTAGCTGGTTGGTGCTTAATGCCTTCGTTATGACAGTATGTTGTTTCAAAAAGTTAAATTTGCTCCATTGTGTAGGACCAGATCGCTTCGATGAGGCCATCGAGTATATTGAAAAACATCGCCTTTATGAGTCTGCTCTGGCAATTTGGAGAGGGACCGAGCAGTACGACGTAAGTCATAGATTGGTTTTTCAGAGCAGTTATAGAACCGAGCTTTTTAGGATGTTCTTAGCGCATATGGTGACTGGCTCTTTGAAAGAAGGGATTTCAGGCAAGCGGCTTTAGGTAAGTCGTATGGATTGTAGTAAGCATTTTTTTCAAGCTAACAGATATAAAGCCTTCGTCGAGGCTAAACGAACTGCAAAAGCAATGATTGCATACGAGAAGGGCCTGGACTGGCAAGAACTTTTCGAGCTTTCTCAGACAGAAGATGCGGAGATGGACGAAGAATCAATCGCAGATATGGCATATCGTGTTGCGGGTTAGTGTGATGCCTACTATGATGCAAAGATACTAAATAATTCCGTTATAATTAAAGAGGACTTGTCGTCGAAAAAGCGATATGTAGAGGCTGGTACCGTTTTGCTTGATTACACGCAAAACGTCCGTGCAGCTGTGGTCGCCCTAGTACAAGGAAATGCGTTCTCGGAAGCGCGAAGGATCGTGAGTCAGGTTTTTGGCTTTGTACAATGACAAACTGAACAGCGCGTTTTCCAGATACGTTTGCATTCAGAACCGCAATTGGTAGAGGAAATTGTGTATCCCGCTTCACTAGAAAGTCGTGCCCAGTTATCAGAAGACCTTGGCGAAATGCGAGAACAGTTAAGAAAGCAGGTTGCAAGGCTTCGCGAACTCCGTATCAAGAAGGTAGAGGAGCCTGGTGAGTTTTCTCTACTTTCACCCTTGCGCGCGTTTGGCTCATTTAGACCTGAAGACGCATTCTATGGCGTTGAAGACAATCCTGCGCTTGCCAATGTGGACGTCATGACTGACGTATCCATGGCTCCTACTGCATTTACGCGCTATACGGTGGCGCCTACAACAACGTCACGGTCTTCACGGTCGGTTGCGTTTCATGTCGGTTATCTGGTCTTGCTGAATTTGATTCAGGCGCACGTCGCGATCCAAGCGTAAAATGGAAAGGAAGGTGGGGTCAGGAAGGAAAGGCACCGTCGATGAAGAAGAGTATCTTCTGCGTTCAGTGAGCAAGTTGGTGGACAGGTTCGCTGTTTCTCAAGGTGAGTCCCTGCTCCTCGTCCCAGACTCCAGTAATATGGGCGGAGGGATCTATCCTAATCTATCCATCACGGGAGCAAATTCTGATCGAGTTTTGTTCCGTGCCAAGGCGAGGCCCGCAGTCTGCTCCCGCATCTGTTCCAATTCACGGAAGAACATCGTACGGAGGGACTTGCTCTGCAAACTGATGTTGCAGAGTTTGAAACAGAGTTGAAGAAGGCGGTGGAGGAAATATGGGCACGTCCTGTGAAGGAGGGAGAAGAGGAGGAAGACACGGTGGAGGGATGGGCGGCGCGGATGGCGGAGGTTGAGAAACGCAAGGCAATCAGTTCGGTGGAGAGGGTGCCCAAGCCGGACGCGTCCAAGGTCAGAGACTGGAAGCTGGATCTGGTATCGCTGTAGGCTGCGTATGTAGGTCATGAAGATATGGACTGCGGTGGGTGATCGTTGTGGTGAGTTTATTCTACGACGATAAGAATGGGCAAATTAATTGAGTTGGACAAAAGGTCGTTAGGCTAGAAGATCTGCGTGTCCTGTAGAAAATGTTTTCGGTATCAGCTGTATAAAACCATTTGTGACTAATATCCTCCAAGGCGGTTCTCCAGACAAAGCAAAGAGATGTTCGTCGTTCTTCTGCGATTCGTGAAGGCGAGATGCTGTAACCCGGGGTGGTGATGGGTCCGCGTCGACCGCCGCACCGCTTCTAACGTGGCTAAGCCTGTCCGCGACATTTGTTCCGTGATCGTGCAGCTCTCGTAACGGCGGTTGAGCGATGCAAGTCGGTGAGTGGTGCGGCGGCGGCCATTAGCGGCCGCTGCTCGAGGCGCCGTCGTCGCCGTTGCCACCGAGGAGAACGGGTGGGAAGGGTCCGATCCGCGGCGCTGGCGAGGGCCTGGGGTGGCACGGATGCAGTGAGGAGATTAATAAGGCGCAGAAATCGAAGCGCCGTAAGGCAGGATGCGTCCGTGGAGGATGGGCGCCAAACGATACGTCGGCGGCATGTTCCCCATCGCAACGGACAATCACGTGGGGAGGGGAGGACAAGATCATCTCATCAGGACCCCATCTGTCAACCTTTTTCTTCCCGATACCGGCCTTTTCCTTTCCTCAGCGCAAACCACGACAGTCTACCATGGCAGCTCGCGCGCAGCAGCCCTCAGCCACCTCCCTCGCTCGCTATGCCGCTCCACGCCAACCCGACGTTGATGTTTTCAACGGCAGCTCGTCCAGAGATTACTGCAATTCCTTCTGGGGCGCGGGCGATGCAGGACCGAACATCATGTTTGCAAGGATGCGCGGCGCTTCCAAAACGACCGACGAGCTGCGCAATTTCTGGAATGAGAGGTGCGCCCATTTGCCGTCCCGGCCCACTGTCTGCTTGCTGAACTACTTTGGTGCTGTGCAGGTGTGTGATTGAGGAGGAGTATGCCAATCGACTGGCAAAACTCGCAAAGGCTCCCATCGGAGGGGACGAGATAGGGTGAGTGATACGCATTATTAGTACTGGGAAGTGTCTTGAACTCGGGGGGTAGAGAGCTGCGAACCTCGCTTGACGCACTGCGCGCGGAGACCGACCGCCAAGCCGAGTCACACTTGGAACTGGCGAACCAAATACGGGTCGGGTTGGAGGCTCCTACTGCAGCTTTCCATCAGAAGCAGGTAGCGCATCGGCGAAACATCCAGGCACCGCTTGAGCGCAAATTCAAGGAGAAGCAAGTCCATGAATCATATGTCAAAAAATCGCGGGAGAAATACGAGGCCGACTGCCTGCGAATCAACTCGTATACACAACAGTCCACGTATATGCAGGGGAGTGACCTGCAAAAGGTGCAGCAGAAGCTGCAGCGCACGAAGCAGACGATGATTGGAAATGAGAGGGATTTTGCCAGATTTACGAAGGAGCTACTTGAGCTCGTGCGTTCATGGGAAACAGAGTGGAAAGAGTTTTGTGACTCGTGTCAGGACCTGGAGGAAGAGAGGATGGATTTCATGAAGGATATTCTATGGACCTACGCTAATGATATATCCACAATTTGTGTGGCTGACGACCAAGTACGTTTCCCCCTCCCACAGTCACCTTTTGCTGACATTCATTGTTCATTTCATTTGAAACCGATCAGTCGTGTGAGCGGATCAGGACTGCTTTAGATCAACTAGAGCCAGAAAAGGACGTGGAGAATTTCGCCAACGAGTATGGCACAGGCAATACAATCATCACTCCAACCGAGTTCCAGCCTTCCAGCAGCTTGCTGGAACCACAGCAACCTAGCTCACCCATTGTGCGCACCATCGAGTATCAACGTGTTACTGGCCGCGTCGCCCCTGATTATCCCGAAAGTCAACCACATGTGAATGCACACCATAGCCATCACCAGTCCGCTGATGATACACAACATTCGGTGCATGCTGCAAGCGGGCATCAAGGGATTAATGGCGGAAAGGGATCTCCTTATGCACAATCAGTCAACTCCGGCGATGGAAATGGTGCTGCCAGTATGGTAAGCTATCCTGGACGATCAACGGCGTCTCCACCGCAGACCAATCCCCCCAATCATCCTCCACCTCCAGTACCTGACACAATCTCCGTGTCGACTTCGATCAGGACCCCATCGCCATCGCCTGCCCATAAGATAAACAGGGAGTCGCAACCGCTTCCTGTACTACCTGACACAGTCACCTATGGGCCTGGTCGATCACATTCGCCGCCCCCTCCTCTCCCAACGCAGCAGGACAATCAACCGCAAGGCAACAAGATTCTATTTTACGGTAAGAATCTATCTGCTTTGGAAGTACGCGTTATTGATGACCAGACTTGCTTTACTCATCTCCCCGTTATTTGCCCGCCCCATTATGCAATCATCAGTTAAAGCGCTGTATGACTACACGGCTACCATTGAGGAGGAGTTCGATTTCCAAGCTGGAGATGTTATTGCCGTTACTGCTACGCCTGATGACGGTTGGTGGAGCGGTGAGCTTCTGGACGAAGCGAGAAGGGTAGAAGGGCGCAACGTGTTCCCCAGTAATTTCGTATGCTTATTTTAAGTGCTTTGGTTAACTTGAATGGTTCACCGCATTTCTCTCTCTCTCTCCCTCCCTCCCTCCCTCTCTCTCTCTCTCTCTCTCCCTCCCTCTTCTATCCTTTCCTTGTTCGGGGGCGTTCAATTGTATTCGCTGGGCTCTGACTTACTAAACATACAGTGCTACTACTACTTATCTATATCCCGCCAATTTACCCCAGAACCTCACTGGGGATCGACGTCTACCCATCTATCTGTACCGTCTCTGTACCCAACTGTGTCTTTCTACTCGCCAACAATACCTATCTCATGGACGATCTCTACTTGCGCTTCTGATCAGTGCGTGTGTCGTACCGGTCCAGTCTATCAAACCCTGCTGGCGGCCCATGTACACCAATATACACACATCATTATATTGGGCCGCTGTTCTTCCGTTCTGTTATATTTAAATATTTGGATGGTCATTTATAGTGTTACTCATTCCCACTGTATCAGAGCTCACGGAAGTACTGTATTTATTCCTGTACAAGTGTTGTTATTTTGGACGCTCGACCGCTCAAGGTCTTTTGCCATCATCATCCGGTGGTGTCAGACATGCATGGGCGCTCGGGTGATCCTTTGTTTTTGGACAATCCGGGGAGCCGCTGATCACCGCTAGACCGTACATAGTATTAAGAGGCATCCGCTGCGTATATATAATCTTTCGCCGGCGGGTCAAGGCTGCGCGGCGCCGATGTCAGCTGTCGTAGGAATAAGCGCGCATCTAACGCGTACCGTCGGTCACGGCGCACATAAAGGCCGCGTACTTGCACCCAAGGTACCCGTGTGAATTGATTTGGAATGGATCGATTTGGACTCTGATGAGAAGGCTATACTAGTAAGTTGTGCTTAACCACGAGGGAAACTTGTTTTTACTCGTGTTATATACAGGACCTGTTGAGCTTGGTGATTTTTTGATGGCATAAAATAGTATAAAATATTTGTCGCATATATTCTACATATTCTACATGCAAACTTCTTTCACCAATATTTAAAATAAGCTAGTAACATTACCAGGGGATCTTTGCCTTGCAACTCGGAATAATGTTCCATTAGTCGCAGAATGTGATAGCAAGGTTGACCTGCAACTCAATATTATATAGCAGCTTTCATCCGTATAAGTGGAGACGTACGTTGTCAGCTTGGCACGCAACCTGTACGGTGGTGTCCCCAGAGCTCCTGAACGCGTCAGGGCAGTTTGCGTTTGTGCCTATAGAGAGTTATCGTAACACTTCATTAGACTCTACATGATTGACTTCACTCACAATCGGCGCCACTTCCGTCACATCCGTTAAAATATCTAAATGACAAAGGCCGTCTTATCAGTAAAACATCTTACACCGATGTCCGCATGGAACACACCCGAATCCAGTAGCCACGGAGAAGGCATGTCTGTTCGGTTAAGCAGTATATGAGACCATCATCTCCTTACTTTAGTTAGAAGCACCTACGGAGCAATAAGCGAAATGTCTGTGCTGGAACCACTACCGGGGGCCGTGGGGTTGACTAAAGTCGTCTCTAGAAGGGTGCATCCCTCTCCGTTAAACCCACAGTTGCCGGTTTGGAGATATCTGTAACGTTCCTTCAGCAGTAGAACAAAGTACAAGAAAACAGAATAAATTAATTACGCTATAGCTGAATTCAAAGGACCGTTGCTAGTGAAATCGCCACCTGTAGAGAGAACATTTCCGCCTTGGATCAATGTAGGCTAAGGTGCATTAGATTGTTGAACGGTTGAGTTCCTGATCTACTAAATTAACAGACACTTACAGTTCCAAATCCACAGCTAAAAAGAGACTTGGTTAGCCATGCGCGTGAAGGGTGACATATTAATCTATCATACTTGTTGGTGAAGTGAACGGTGTGCGTCTCGGCATTGGCACCAATGACGACGGCGGCGAGGAGGAGAGAAAGAGTAGACTTGAAGGACATCATTTTTCTTTTGAAGAAGCTTGAGTAGAGAGAATTGACGGTCTGAAGTGTCTGGTTGCTGTAACTGACTGAAGGCTCAGGTCTCTGGATCAGTCCTTTTATACGGTTTCGGTGTCGCAGTCACCGAGTGCGGCAGAACCTGAAAGAGAAGTGAGTAAAGATATCCGCCGCTAAACAATGATATCTCCGTAGAATGAGCATGGATGCAAAATCATGCGCGAACATCTAGACCTAAAACCCAATTCGACAGAGTCACAATGAGTATCGAGTAGCCGTTGCACTATAAATAGATAACTAATGCATGATGATGCATGATGGCCTGATGCGCGTACCGCTCGTAAAAATAGATTAGTACTTCCGCCTGCGGAGGTACGACACAGAAGGTGTACTGGGTAAAACAGCATACTATCAAACCATTAGGGCTGGAATGCCCTTCGAGCTAATTCGCGAGGCGTCTGGGTGAGATTATAATAACTTAGCTCTCAGATCTCAGCACTCATCCATAATTACATCAAACAGTTTGGATAGTACTTGCAAACTCAACACTGTAAATGATAGGCTATGCAAAAGTGACCACACTAGTACTAGTATCCTTCGGCGACCATTCCCAAAAGTCGTGTGTATGCACACCGGCTTAAACGCAATGAAGAACGACCTTGTGTTTGAATTATAACTCTTGATTCGTATCCATGTTTCTATTGTATTCAAGTTGTCGGAATATATGGTAAGGTTACTAACAGATGCTAAAAATAAAATAAAAAGCAATCTGTGGCTGAACTGGCAAAAATATACATTGTGCTGTGCTGTGATGCTCTGTGTCATGAACGCCTTTGTTTAAAAATATTTGAAACTAAGTGTGGATGTTATACTTTATCCATACAGTCAGCTCGACATGCTACCACCCCCCGGTACCATATGAGATTCGGCAAGCAAAGTGGAAGAAGCATTCCTGGTATATGTGACTCAGTACTCAGTGTCAGATAGAGGATGCCTCCAGAAACATTCTTCATGCATCATCATTAGTACTAGGCCGCCAGAGTCTGTTATCCAACTGTTACATGTGAGCAACGAAACGAGAAATACAGCCCACGGAAGAGCTGTGTAATTCTAAGATGTGCTTCGGACCGAGAGGGACGCATGATTGTGACAAAGGTCTGAATGGTATGGATTTGCTTGAGCGCCACACTAAACACAAAAAAGCTGAATCCTGTCCTTAACCTTCTTTACCACTACGTGAGTTTCTCCGAGTCGTTTGAAGTTCCCGCATCTGTCGCGCCCGCATTGAAAGCCGTTAGTACGATTTTCTGGACAAGGCAGAAGTTCGCCGCATGTTGGTCGTAAGGTTTATGGAAGTTTCATAAGCGTACTACAGGACGTTCTCCGAAAGCCGGATGAATATGTAAACTTGAGCTGCGGGTTAACCGTCTGGGTGTGTACAGCTAACATGGCGAGAATATTCTTAGGAGCCTTCAAGAAGCCTTAGTACTTACCGTCTCAGACGGACTCCCAGGCATTTGAATTTCTGATTAGTAGTTGGCACCAATCTTGACAAAGTCTTATACAACAATAATCAAGTAGCCGACTCGATATTTCTCTAAACATATGTAAAATTGTATTTGTTATCGCGTTGGAATAAGAGAACGTTTTAATTGGCGGAGCTTGAATTCCAAGGATCTGCAAGCTCCGGAGATTTTCCCAAATTAAGCATGTTCTTCCATCTTTGGAAGACAAAGTTACGCACGTACCCCGCATTCCACAACATGGCGAGCTCAACGTACACCGAAGCATGGCTCCAAGGACCTCAAAACACCAAGTTATATACCCGCACGTACCTACCGGCCTCTGAAATACCACCTAAAGCCGCTCTTGTTGCCGTACACGGGTTCGCTGAACACATCGGGCGCTACGAGCACTTCCATCCGCTCCTTACCGCAAGCGGGATAGCTGTTTTTGCTTACGACCAGCGCGGCTTTGGTCTGACAGCTCAAGACAAGACGGGGAAAAAGAGCAAACACAGTGCATACGGGAAGACATCATGGAACGAGCAGATGGACGACGTCGACTGGGCCGTAAAGCATGCAAGAAGCACATTCCCAAGTATCCCCTTGTTTCTTGCGGGACATTCTATGGTGCGTCTTTATATTCCCTATATCACTGCATTAATGTTGATAGTTTCCCGTAAGGGGGGAGGGGAAGTTCTTGGATTTTCAATCCAAGGCGACAAATACAGGTCTTCCATCGACTCCCTGAGCGGCGTCATTGCCACTAGTCCTCTCATCAAACAGACAACGCCCGCTCCAAAGGCCATGAAATGGGTTGGTGGAAAGTTGAGCATAGTTATGCCCAACATGCTGTTTCCAGCGCAAGTAAAGGCAGAGGTAGCATCAGATTGTATTGTCCAGCTACGACTTAACAACTCACGAATATGCAGCACCTGTCCCACGACCCACAAGTCAACGAAAGATACCTCAAGGATCCTCTAGTACAACAGGCAGGCAGTCTGCGGGGAATTAACGAGATGCTGACCAACGTAGGTTGCCACCTGTGATGTTAACAGTGCATTCAACCATTTGCAGGGCGAAGCTCTCTTGTCAGAGGCGAACACTGGCCGCTGGCCGCCAGCCTTACCTGTAAGCAATCTTCGCATCATCCCATTTGATCAAACTACTCACTGGATCTAGGTCATTATCTTTCATGGGACTGAGGACAAAGTAGGTGAATTTGACAGGTTATTGAATTCATTGTTCATTTCGCTCCAGGTGACTGATCCTAAAGCATCTCAAAGTTTCATTGATAAAATCACTGCCTCTGACAAAAAGATCTCACTCTTTCCTGTAAGGCCGTTCGCGGTTTTTATTTATTTATTACGCGATGCTAATAATCTACAGGGCGGGTACCACGAGCTTCAAAACGAGCCGGATGGCGTCAAGGAAAAGCTGGCCATGGAGATGGTGACTTTCATTCAAGAACATGTCAATCTTGGGTCAACAGGTAGACCGAGTACCGCTTACACAAAAATAAATGACATAGTAACGGGAACAGATAATGCGACAAAAGCAAAGATGTGATCAGACGATGTTCTTTCTGCATCGCTGTCCCAGACGCGAATCATGCGTCCATGCACAAAGTCCTCGCATATATACTCGGCTGAATTTATTTATGTCAACTATCCAAGCTGCCAGTGGAATATCTTATCGTCGTTTAGGAACTTTTCTCTCCTATATAATAATATCCGGTCTGCATTTCCAACGAACCATCAGAATCGGATAACATTCCATCCAAGAAAGCGTGATTACTAGCAGCACTAAGCTAAAGAAAGCGAACAAAAAGATAAACGCTTAGTATCCCGCTGCGCCCGGCGCAGCATCTCCCTCCCTTTTGAGGCGCAGAAGAACCTCCTTGAAACGGGACAGGTCAGTGGTTCCAGCTCCCGTCCGGGCAATAGTTTTGCTTTGCGAATTCTGGAGTTCAATCAAGTTGCAGATGCGCTCCCAGGTTGTGCCTGTAGAGAGCGAACTATTGAGTTCGGCAAGATACTCAGCCTCCGAGTTTCTATGTCCAATGGGTAAGTAATGGGTAGCATAGGAACAGACAACGAGGCGCACTTGTTGTCACGGATGCTCCTCTCCTTCTTCTTTGCATAATTCTCGTAGAACTCCTCGATCGCGCGCTCGGCCTTGTCTATAGTCTCCTGTCGGCGAGCATGGGACTCTTCGTCGCGAGCCTTTATCTCAGCCTGTTGCTTCTCGCGCCAGTCTCTGCCAAGGGCCATCAGTTAAGATACAGGGGCCAGTAGCATGAAAACGCGCACTTAATGACCTGAGGCTCGTCTTCGATGGTTTGAGTCAGAATGGGGGTCGCAGAGTACGCAGATTGTTGGGGCTGGGGGGCGAATGTCGGCGTGAATGCTTGTTGGTGGGGAGCAGAGAACTGCGACTGATACGTGTTAGCTCATAATCGTCTTCTGCCAATGTAATTAAAACATCTGAGGCTCCAGGACGTCGAATGTCATTACATTTAATACCAGCAACTCCCCATGTGCAAAATGACGCGGAGCCTGGACAGCAGGCATGAGCAAAACTCACCTGCGGCACCTCAATATCCGGGAATTCGTTCTCGAATTTTTCAATCTCATCGTCACCGGTGATCTTCACTGCTGAGCGATCAGGTTCGGCATCAAACTCCTCGAACGAGAATCCGCTGCTGGTCCGCCCAGCAGGCAAGTTGGGTATGGGCCCGCTGCCGTCAAGCGAGATATCAGGGAAAGCTGACGCGGCAGCGTCAAAGTCGATCTCGTCGTTGTTTCCACCTGTGAAAGAGGAACTGAAGTCGCCGTCAAGCAGGTCGCTCATTGTAGGGATGAACTTGGGGATCGACCGTTCAGAGGTTTTGGCTATGGGTATGGTCAATGCTGCGCGGCGTTGAGTTGAGGCACGCTGAAGGCAACGGAAGTACTACCTGTGTGTCATTAACCGTGGGAATAATGTGCCGCCGGCTTGGGGATTGTTAAGTTTGTGCAAAGTTTGTGCTAAGTACAAGTCGAGTACAAGTCAAGTAAGTACCGAACCTCGAATCCTGATATCACCCTCTTTATTCTTCGTGCTTATCGACATGTAAAGAGATGTATAGCCTTGCCCAACTCAATTGGACTGGTAAGTGGAAAGCACAGGCAAAACATAAGCTGGGAAATGCACGGCAGCCGGCCCGCCTCGGAAAGTCACGTGCTCATAGCCCCTTGACGTGGAATTCGGGGGCACTCTACCAACTACTGTCGCTCTTTATCTATCCTTTAACCAAACGGCAGTATTCTTAAGGTGAACGCAACATGCGTGCCTGGTCACTTTTAGGAGTCTTGACTCTGCTTGTTTCCCAGGAAGCATGGGCGTTCAAGGCTCACGACTTTAAAACATGCTCACAATCTGGGTTTTGTAGACGTGGACGCGCCCTCTCAACCCGAGCTAGAGAGGCGAAGTCTTGGAAGTCGCCCTATTCTGTGGACACATCATCTATCAATATATCCTCTGACTCAGCGGTATTCTCTGCTGCCGTCAAATCTTCCTTATACCCCGAAATCAACTTTGGACTAGAGGTCCGCGTTCAGGAGGATGGCGTTGCGAGGGTCCGTATGGACGAAGTTGGTGGGCATAGAAAGAGATATGACGAAGCTGCCTCTTGGGCCTTGATTGAAGAACCGACTGTCAGCAAGGGCATCAAATGGACTGCTGGTAAAAAGGACATTCGTGCAACTTACGGCGCCAAGAAAGAGATTGAAGTTGTCATTACCTACGAACCCCTACGCGTCTCCCTCCTCAGGAATGGCAAAGAACAAGTTGTTCTCAATGGACAAGGACTCCTGCATATGGAACACTTCCGGAACAAGGTAGATGCTACACCTACAGAAGAGCCTGAGCCGGAAGGCGTGGAGCCACCTGAAGGCGAAGAGGAGCAAGTCGTAATCAAAAGCGAAAACCCCAATGCATGGTTTGAAGGCGAGGAGGAGGATAATTACTGGGAGGAAAGCTTCGGTCAGTGGACGGACTCAAAGCCCAAAGGTAAATTATCTATTATTTGCGCGTTTATATATATTTTCTAAAGCTGAAAACATCTAGGTCCTGAATCGCTCTCCGTCGATATAAATTTCCCTAACCATGGAACCGTGTACGGTATCCCTCAGCACGCCACGCGCCTTGCACTCCCAACTACTACAGGGGAAGAATCAACGTTTACCGATCCTTACCGCCTCTACAACAGTGACGTATTTGAATATCTCGCTTCTTCCCCTGTCTCGTTGTATGGATCCATTCCCCTAATGCATGCCCATTCTACGGATTCCACTGTTGCAGTCTTCCACGTTGTCGGATCAGATACATGGATTGATGTGTCCCATTCCACCGACAAATCTACTGAAACGCACTGGATTTCTGAGTCCGGCATCATGGATATATTCCTTCTTCCTGGTCCCACTCCAGAGGACGTCTTCAAACAATATGCTCGCCTCACAGGTACTCAATCTATGCCTGCTGACTGGAGCTTGGGTTACCACCAGTGCCGATGGAACTACGTCAGCTCAGATGATGTGCGTACTGTCCAGAAACGATTCGATGAGGAAGACATGCCTGTGGACGTCTTCTGGTTAGATATTGAATACGCAAAAGATCATGAATACTTTATGTGGAATGAGAAGACTTTCCCTGACCCGGTAGAGATGACCAATGACGTGTCTGCCAACGGGCGCAAGGTATGTTGTACCATATGACAAATTGAAGGTTCAATAATATCTGTTCATAGATGGTTGTTATTGTGGATCCTCATCTGAAGCGCGACCAAAACTATCCCGCATTCAAGGAGGCTTCTGACCTTGGCATCCTTGTCAAGCCCAAGTCTGGAGAAGGAGAATATGAGGGCTGGTGCTGGCCAGGTAGCAGTTCATGGACTGACTTCTTCAATCCCACGTCATGGGACTGGTGGAAGTCTATGTTCAAGATTGAAGGTGGCGAGAAATGGTCTTGGACTAAGAGTACAACCGATATCCATATCTGGAATGATATGAACGAGGTAAGCTCTACCACCTTCTGTGTCAACAACCCCTCATTGATATGATAAAGCCCTCTGTTTTCAATGGACCTGAAATCAGTATGCCCAGGGATAACATCCATTATGGTGGCTGGGAGCATCGCGACATACATAATATCAATGGCATGCTCTATGTCAGTGCTTCCTTTTTGCAACTGCAGAATCACCCGTACTGATACGATGATATAGTCGAATTTGACTTATCAGGCTGTAGCAGAACGCACGGATCCTCCCCAACGCCCTTTCGTACTTACCCGCGCATTCTTCGCGGGCTCTCAGCGTTTTGGTGCTATGTGGACGGGTGATAACCTCGGCACATGGGAGCACATGGCTGTTGGGATCAAGATGGTTCTTGCAAATGGACTGGGAGGCTTCAGCTTTGCTGGATGTAAGTCTGCATGGCCTGTATGCGCCCATCTTCTTCCATGCCTGACTGCACTTCCACAGCTGATGTTGGTGGATTCTTTGGCAACCCTGAACCGGAGATGCTCGTCAGGTGGTACCAGGTTGGCGCATTTGCACCCTTCTTCAGAGCGCATGCGCATATCGATACCAAGCGCCGCGAGCCATTCCTACTTGATGACCCATACAAGGGTATCGTGAAGGACATCCTGCGCCTGCGCTACACTCTTCTACCGGTGTGGTATACCGCATTCCGGGAGACGAGCACCACCGGTATGCCCATTCTCAGGCCGCAATTCGTTATGTTCCCCAAGGACCAGGCTGGGTTTGATATCGACGACCAGTATTACATCGGTTCCTCTGGTCTTTTGGTAAAACCCGTCACAGCTAAGGATGCCAAAGAGGCAAAAGTGTACCTTGCAGAAGATCAGGTTAGTCCTAGCATTATTTGTTTCGCGTCATGACTCACGCTACCCGTGCAGGTCTACTATGACTACTCCAACAACCATGCCTACCGTGGATCATCGAAGGGCAAGGAGATTACTGTCCCTGCTGCACTGCACCAGATTCCACTTTTCATCCGCGGCGGGTCTATTCTCGCTACGCGTGAGCGCCCGAGGCGCGCGTCATCCCTCATGAGGCACGATCCATTCACCCTCCGCATCGCACTAGGCAAGGCCGGCAATGCCCGCGGTGAACTCTACCTCGATGACGGAATATCATACAACCACCTTAAAGGCGACTTCATCTGGCGCCAGTTCGTCGCTGAGAAGGCCGGCAAGAAAGGGCTTAGGATCAGCAGCGGCGATCTTGGCACAGCAAAGCCTACCGAAGCTGTCGACGGTGTCGCACTCACGACATATAACCCCGGTAATGAGTTCGCGAAGAGCATTGCAGATGTTAGGGTGGAGAAAGTCGTCGTGCTTGGTTTGCCTAGCAAACCTAGCAGTGTGAAGATAGAAGGTGGCGATGAGCTCACATGGGAGTATACTCCTGGTGTGGCTGCAGGCGACAAGAAGGAAGCAACGGCGAGTATCCTGACTATCAAGGACCCTAGAGTATTGGTTCATAAGGATTGGGCTATCATTATTCAGTAGCCAGTCGACTTCGATCGTCGCAAGCTCTCTACAAGCCTCAAAATATACTTAACATAATGGATCTGCCAGTCTAGACAACGTTCAATCAACGTGTAACTTTTTTAAGTAATGCGAAATTGCATCAGAGGAGATCATTTGCATGTTGTAAGTATACTACTAAGTGTAAAGAAAACTACCGGGGACAAGAAAATATTTTAAATGCTATAAACCTCGAGCCAACTTAAGCAATTGTGACGTCGGGGATAAGGAAAGGCAAATAATCGAGCAGCAAGAAAAAATGCTATGTACTGAAATGTAACCAACCACATTGCACGATACACATGATGTATGCAGCTGGAGAGACGACAGGGTCGGCAATGTATATAATACACGCACAGACGCATGGCAAAAGAGGTCAACCAAAGAAAGGTCCACGACGGCCCAAAAGAGAAAATAAAAGGAAATGGCCTGGTTAGTGCTTCGACAGAACAAACATGTGTGATAATACATGATTCACGGGGCACTGGCAGGTGAGGTGAATGCTATCATAATAAGCAAGCGGCGGTAAGCAAGCGGTCCAGACAGACGGTCTGATGGGGAAGCAGGTGGGGAAAACGGTTCTGCATCATGAAAATGAAGGTGGTGGTTGTGCAGATTCACCAGACTGGCGTGTTCTTTGAACGGAAAGGGGGCACGTTCCCACTGCTTCCACCGTGCTTTACCTGTACTCCAACAGGCTGTGGGGGTATTCCCAGAGCTGGTCCCATAGCATATGCAGCTGGGGGAGGAAGTTGCGTTGCTTGCATGGACATGGCAATATGGTAGGCAGGCATCTGCATAAATGGAGAGTACGCGGCCATCGTCGGTACGCCGACGGATGGATAGGCCGGGAAGAAGTACGGCGGCGGGAGCATCTGCGGCGGAAGCATCTGCGGAATGGCGCCGCTACTGGGGGTGTGAGGCGGGTACCCAGTCGAAGGGAATGGAGGATGACTATGAGGGGGTTGCAAATGTGAATGAGAGTGGGATTGTGCATGGCTTGAAGCTGAGTTAGAGGAAGTGCGAGATACGTTGTTGGCAGATTTCTTCCTGCCGTGGTTTGGCGCGGGCTTCGACTTTTTTGGTATTTCCGTAGGCGGTTTGGGACTGCGCTCTACCCAACCGTCGGCCGAGGGAATGGGTAGTGGCCCTGGCGGTGGTGAAGACACAGAATACTGGGAAACAAACTCTGGAGTGCTACCCTTGTTATTTTCGTTCGTCAGCGAGTCCGTCCGCCGTCGTGTAAGAGCAAACAGCAGTTCGCGCGCACGCTTGTTCTTCTGGCCGGGAGAGGGCATGTTCGGCTGAGAAATGTCGACCCATCCATCTTCCTCTTCACAGGGTGAAGGAAGACGAGAGACAGCGTCGCCGCCATCTTCGGACGCGCTAATTCGCTGGGCAGAGAAGTTTGTATCCGCTGTACCAGGAGTCGGACTGAGGCTAACGGTCGTCTGTGACAACGGTTCATATGGGGGAGTCATGCGAGAGCGCAAACGGTCTACAATCTCTCGCGTGCGTGATTTGCGATTCCGGCTCCGAGAGGAACTTGAGTCTTGCATAAAGGGTGGTAGTAGGCCGTCTGGGCTCGCTCCGTCGCTGAAGAACTGATCGTCTTTCTTTGTCTTCGGCGTCGGCATATTTGCGTTAAGCGTAGGGAATGTGAAGTTTGAGAATGATTCTGATATCGGTTTGGGTTTCTCTTCCAGACTCACTGGCTCATCGTTTAGATGAGAACAGAAAGTTGGGACGAAAGAAGAAGCAGCAGCATTGAGAGATCTTGTCGGAGAAAGAGGGAAGTAGGAGCTACCAGACGGTGAAACGTCTTTTATTTCAACGTCAGCAAAGGTAGATCTGGCTTTCGGGGTCGTTGGTAATCCAATAGAGTCAATTGAACTCAAACTTGAAAAGACCGAAATAGACCGATGGAGCTCGACGCTGGACGAAAGCGACGAATCGTCGCTGTCATCTAGTGCCGGTCCATTCATTAGGTCGTCCAGCAAGCCGTCCCACACCTTCTTTGTCTCTGCCAACAACTCTGCTCCATCTACCTCCCGATTCCAGTTGACCACTTTCCGCTCATCGAGGCGAAGATCCGACAGTGCAGTGTAGAAACCTACGTCTCGCTCATACGCAACCACGGCATCCAAAGCTGTCTTGACCCCAACCAGTTCTGGATTGACTGACTCATTTTCATCTCCAAGACTATGCTCCTTGGGAATACACACAAGCGGACCATGGAAGCTCTTTCGTCGTAGTTTGGTGACAGATCCGGAGATATATGACCACGGAACATCGCAGAAGGACGTCCTCCACCAGTCTGAGCCAATTATCTCCCAATCCTCTGGCTCGAGAGCAGGCCGGAACGACATAGCTCGTTCTTATGTCCTTTAGTCGTATCTGCACACAAAAGCTAGTGAGTCAACAAAGTGAGTCGGGACGTAGCGACCTACGAAGTATACACCAGAAACGACACTGCGCTCCGTGGCGAGACTTTCACAGAGGACTTTCAAGATATGTAGAAGTGGTCAAGAAGGAGGCTGGGCCGCTCTACAGCATGTGTTCGTGACAAGAAAGGACAAAAAGCGGGCACGTTCATTTTCACAGTCACGTTGCGGCTAGCTCAGGGGCGATTTTCTATTTCTCTCGCTAGCTACATATGCAGGATATCCTAAAACCATCGTGGTATCGCCTTTCTCTTCTTCGTGCCCCCACCAATTATATTTTTGTCATGCTCAGCTCCATGTCTCATATCCATATCATCGCTATTTTTGAAATCTGGGCGCAAACGGCCTTCCGATATCGCCGCTTCACCTCCGAGGTTTAACAAGTCGAGGAACTGCTTTTCGGGAGGCCCAGCGACATGGCCCGAGGACATGCCACCCGTTTCTTCCCTTTCTCGCAGATTCTTCAAAGTGGCGACTAAGGACGGGAATGACATGTCAGCAGAGTTGATCCGCCCTCTAGACCGCGAAGCCACCTTGGGCTTGTGGACGGATCCTCTTGGGCTCTATACTCGAGCATGAGTCTTCGACAGTAGTTCTGGCTGAAAGATGACATACTGTGCTTTTGGTCTTCGATGCATGAGGCCTAACTCCCAATGCTTTGGACGGAGAAAGAAGGGTTGGCGCCGGCGGAACATAGTCGATGTTCGATAAAGATATGTCTCCGAACCCCTCCAAGGTGTATCCGTCCTCGTCATCTGGCCCGGCAGGGGTCACAGTTATCTCCTGGAAATCGAAAACACCTCCAACATTTTTCTTTTCGTTCTCTGTGACAGTTCTTGAAGGCGCAGTCTCAGACGGGTGCTGCATTGACTTGTTCATTCTGAGGATGTTGGCTGTATCACGATCAAGGGTGAGCAACTCTTCTTGAACTCACGAATCTGATTTGGCGGTCAATGTATAGGGACAAGCGTCGAAGGATTGCGGCTCAAGATTCACTGTTGATATTTACGTCCATCTCAATGAATGAGTGGCTCAAATCATCAAAGAAAAAGAACGGACCAGCAGATCTCAAAGAAATAGGGTTGTCCCGGCCCGATTGCTCGCCTTCTTTGTCCGCAAAATCTCCTATGAGATATAGTCCAAGGCAGCCTGCTCATAGGCGTATATGGAATTGTGAAGCTTCTGAATCTCATACCGACGGTTAAGGTACAATGCATGTTGGATTAAGTGCGGTTTTTAAGGCATTTCCAGTCATTATCTAACGATTAAAGTGGGCTCACTTCATTTAAATTGGGAGCAACAGATCTACAGGATCCCGACGATAGGAACTTGACCAGAGGTGGTTAAGCATACTGTGGTCCGAATGGATCTTTTACAATCAGTACGGACCCTGCAGTTTTACCCTGCCTTACAAATAACAAGAAACGACTTTCAGGCAGAAGTACTTGTACAATTTATCATTGGCAAATTATACTAGTTACTCAGCTAGGCAAAAGCGGGGAGACCTGTGTCAATATGGAACCGAGGACATCCTGATTGTTGCACACTGCGTCGATAAAGCTACTTTCTTCGAAGACAACACCACTTGTATTGAAGAAATTGCCCAGTTGTGCCAGCGTGGGTGTTTCTGGGTTATACAACGGCCACCCAATACTAGGCAAGCCTCCTGCTGGATCTCGCGCGAAGGCCACCCATGCTCCTTGTACGTACTTCGACAACGCCACCTGGTCAACAGTGGCGGGGAGACTTGTGCCGTTGATGACTGTTCCGTTGTACGTCCCAAAGACCATTGGTATTTCCGAAGAATGGTATGCCCGCAAGTCAGGACGAGTCGAAAGACTGCGGAATACACCTTGGTATTGATAGCAGAATGTGGGCACTTTTGTATCCAACCGCCTACTTGCAGTCAAGCTGATAAGACAAGTCTCGTCGAGCTGGCAGTGGAAGTACGTTAATTTACTATTTATTTGCGCTTGCTGTACACTCACCGCTGTACTTGCATCCGAGCTCAGTTCAGTTAGGAGGGGATTAGTGAACCCTGCTGTTACAAGCTGCCGAGCGACTATGAATATGTCGGCCTCATTTTGCGTCGTCCCGATTAGCAATGGAACGCGCAGGAAATCTCCATTAATGGCACGAGTTTGTGTATCAGCAAAAATTGTCGTATCTTGCGATTACCTGTTCAGCAGAATGAATGGGCGATCAGAAACAATGTACTCACTATCTACAACAAGCTCGAACGCGGCCCCAGTATTGATGACAGCGTTTTCAAGGGTCACCGCGGGTACCCTTTGCATGCATTCAAATTGTTGCTTGGTCGTAGCTATCAGCAAAGGTGAGGCAGCGCTTCGAATAATGTATAATACAACCTACCGCTCCCGCAGCCCACTGTTGATGCAACGGTATTCCAGTCAGAATGATTTCCAGGTGTTCCTGTGAGTGCCACTCCAGATACTGATCCAGAGACGCTGTTCCCTTCTCAGAGTCTGATCTAATATCCAGGTGGACGTCTCTGGCTTACCTGCCTGATTGCTCAATTACGCCTAGGCACGAAAGTTAGTCGAGTTTGGGACTATTTAAGCAGCGTACATCACCTTTCACGATTGTGTCATGCGGGTGAGAAAAAGTGTATGCATCCACTGCTGCTCCTCCGGCGCTTTGACCGAATATTGTTATTCTCTCAGGATCGCCTCCAAAGTTCGCAATGTTCGCATGCACCCATTGGACAGCCGCTTCTACGTCCAGCAGTCCGAAGTTGACGTTGTCCTTTGCACTGAACTGCGGCGCGTTAGGCTGACCAAAAATATTGAGACGATAGTTGAGCGTGACGAGCGTGATATCGTCGTTGTCGCGGACCATGTTGGTTCCTTCGAACACAGGTATGCCACTCTGTTAACAGTCTATGAGTTAATCTTGAGACGCACAAGAAATGCCCCTACAGTTCCAAATACGAAGCCTCCGCCATATATCCATACTAGGACGGCTGTCTTCTGCTTCCTATCCGTGCTTGGTGTCCATATATTGACGGCAAGGCAGTCCTCGCCCGAAGGTACGTCTAGACCGCCGTTTCCATTGAGCTTGAGGTATTCGGCATTAGCAGGGGCGAGGTTTTGTAAACATCCATCTGCAAATTTTGTCGCCTGGAATGCACTATTCCTTTTTGAAGGAAGCTGGGGACGTTGCCAACGCTGGGCCGTTGCGAATGGAATCCCAAGAAATTGGCGCACGGTGGGTAATACCTGCGTTCCGACTACGGGTCCCTGTTCTGTGGAAACGGTCAATCCTGTTCCGCATACAAGCAGGGGCGTAGTGGACAAAGCCAAAGCGGAGAAAAATATGGAAAGGTATCTCATCTTCAAAACTTGAGTTCACATCCAAAAATCCTTCCGTATAAATAACTTGAACTTGACTCGACAAAAATAGATTCGAAAGGTTGCCTGTTGGTAAGTCAGGGTCCGGAATGCTTCTCCGCAGCGGGATTGATTAGAAGCAGAAATGCGTATGTAGTTCTGTGAACATACGCCTACTCATGGTATAATTGTGCAACAGGCTTGGCATGAAAGGGTCTCATGTGGTGGTTACGGAAGGGATCAGTGCGAATTGGTAACTACTTTTGGCGGTAATTTTACCCAAGGGTACTCCTGGGTCTCTTGAACAGTGCCTCGAGACTGGTTAACACATAGTACTCAACCGAGCTTACCAATAGCTGTAACAAACTTCACCTAATGAGTACCCAGAAACCTATTTTGGTTTACATTAATGGTACCGGTAAGCTCTGACACATTTCCTGGTGCACATTGTAATCTGACAACTTGGCAGGAAATTGTCTCTACCATAGCTGAAGCTTATGTGCCGAAAATATATTTGTTCTCTTCCCCCACAACAAAGGTCTGCAAAGGTGTATCGGAAGTGTGTCACCATTGTTTGTCATGACTTGTGTGTTTGAGCACCTATTAAATTGACTTATGACGACAGACAAAACTTTAAGGCACAATTGTCATTTATTCAATGCGGCTATACAAGTACTTACTCAGCTATGTAGGTAAAAGCGGGGAGACCTGTGTCAATATGGAAGTGAAAACGTCTTGATGATGATTGCAAACAGAATCGATGAAGCTGCTCTGCTCAAAGACAACGCCACTCGTGTTGAAGAAATTGCCCAGTTGCGCCAGCGTCAGTGTTTCTGGGTTATATAGAGGCCATCCAATGCCGGGAAGGCCTCCCAGCGGATCTCGCGCGAAGGCCACCCATGCTCCTTGCACGTACTTCGACAACGCCACCTGGTCAACAGTGGCGGGAAAACTTGTCCCGTTGATGACTGTTCCGTTGTACGTCCCGAAGATCATGGGGATATCCGAGGAATGGTATGTCCGCAAGTCTGGGCGAGCTGAGAGACTGCGAAGCACAGCTTGATACTGGTACCGGAAGGTGGGTACATGTAAAGTGGTGAGACTTATGGGGCAAGTTTCGTCAATCTTATTCTAGGTGTTAATCCAGAATTTTGCTTATGCTCGTTACACACTCACGGCAGTGTTTGCATCAGCGCCAAGTTGTGTCAGCAGTGGGTTGGTGAAGCCAGCGGTGACGAGCTGTTGAGCGACACCGAATATATCGTATTCATTTTCTGTCGTGCCTGTTAGCAGTGGGACCCGAAGAAAGTCGCCATTGGCGGCCCATGTGTCAATGTCAGAAAAGGTGGTCGTATCTGATACTCAACTAAGTATGTTATTTTCTGAGGGGAAAATCTACCTACTATTTATGACCAGTGAAAACGCAGCCCCAGTGCTAATGACTGCGTTTTGCAGTGTTATGGCAGGCACTTCCTGCATGCATTGAAATTGTTGTATCGTCGGGGCTGTGAAAAGACTGAATTTGATAACTTCTATTGAATAATATCGTTACCTACGTACCGCTTCCGCAACCGACTGTAGACGCAACCGTATTCCAATCAGTATGATTCCCTGGTGTGCCTGTGAGTACTAAGCCCCCAGAGAAACTGTTCTATTTTTAGCATATGGGCCAGGAAGTTACGTGATTCCAGACGAAGTACCTGCACGATTGTGCAATAACGCCTGTAGAAAAATTAGTCATAAGTGAGTGCAAATACATGAGCTATGAGCTGACCTTTAAATATTGTATCATGTGGGTGCGCAAACGTGTATGCATCCACTGCTATTCCTCTAGCGCTCTGACCAAATATAGTGATCCGGTCGGGATCACCTCCAAAGTTGGCTATGTTGGCGTGGACCCAATGAATTGCGGCTTCTATATCCAAGAGTCCAAGATTAACATTATCTGTATAGTTTAACTGAGGAGCGCTCGGTTGTCCGAATATATTGAGGCGATAATTGAAAGTAACAAGTGTAATATCATCGTTGTCGCGGACCATGTTGGTACCTTCGAATACAGGTATGCCAATCTGAAGGCCCATGTTATATCAGAAAAGTATTAGCATTATTGCCTGAAAACATACGGATCCAAAGACAAACCCTCCACCGTATATTCACACAAGAACGGCCGTCTTCTGCTTCCGACCTGTGCTTGGTGCCCATATGTTGACGGCAAGACAGTCCTCGCCCGAAGGTATGTCTAGACCGCCGTTTCCATTGAGCTTGAGGTATTCGGCATTAGCAGGAGAAAGATTCTGCAAACACCCATCTGCGAACTTCGTCGCTTGAAATACGCCTTTCCTTTTTGGTGGCAGCTGGGGACGCTGCCAACACTGGGCCGTTGCGAATGGAATCCCCAGAAATTGGCGCACGATGGGTAATACCTGCGTCCCAGCTACGGCGCCCTGTTGGGTTGAAACGGTTAGCCCACTGGACCCAAGTACCAGGAGGAGTGATGCAGAAAGAGTTATAGCGACTCAGGGAGCAGCAGAAAGGAACTTCATCTTCACTCTGATTTTACTGTAAGGCTAAGCTCGCAGCTTAAAAGCCTGGTGGAAGTAAATACATAGAAAAGTCATTCGGGGTGAACGGAGCATCGGGTTATCTTTCCGTAGGTACTGCGCGAACAATAATTGATAGGATTGGTTCTCAAGTTCGTATCATTATGGAATAAACCTGTAGATGGTATAATGCTACAGGTCTCGTGTACCATGATAGTCCCTATTTTTATGCTACTCGGTATTTATGGACTTCATAGGATAATTAAGGGCTCAATTGCGCATTCAAAATATAACAAGCTAAGAGTTGCCGGGAGGGGGGTCATGAGGTGCATCAGCCCACACAGTATATAAACACAATGACAGACCTTCTGTCTTAGCACCGTCAAAAACTGTCGAACTGCAAGTCTTGCACGCGTCTCATGAACATGGTTTCACCTCGACTTCTCTGTTTCAAATCTCCAGTGGTCTCTTCAAAACGTACTACTATTCACTAGCACTCTCGCCAAATCAAATACTGATGGCAGACAAATCGCCAACAAAACTAATAAAAAGGGGCATTGGAGGGCGCGGCGCCCATCAGTGCGCACTAGACGGGTCACTGCACATTTCAAAAGACGGTATCTCATCCGAATCATGGGAAACTCTCAAGTGCTTCCAGCCCATACGAAGGAAGCATCCCAGATTTTACTTCGACGACGGAAACGTGATATTCCTGGTGCGTCTCAGCCTTCTCTACCCGTAGCGCAAAACGCGCCATGCGGTGAGAGGAACTTTAGGCGTTAGTGCAGATTCCCGATACACATCCGCAGGTCAAGTCCACGCTCTTTAGAGTACACCGCTATTTCTTCCAACGCGACTCCCCAATCTTTCGTTCTATGTTCTCGCTTCCCCTCCAGGCCGATCAGGCACCAGAAGGAGAGGACGATGACAAACCGATCAAGCTTGAAGGAATGCTTGCTGAGGATTTTGCGGCCTTCCTTTCAATTCTCTATCCCGAGTGCGTATGTTCCATGTTACCACTTCGATTTTGCGACGCTTAGAACAACCGACAGAGACTTCTATAAGAGCGAGCTCTCTACCTCACACAAATGGGTAGCAGTGCTCAATGTCGCCTCATTCTGGGATTTCGCGTCCATCCGCAGCCTAGCGATAGACAAGCTGGTACCCCTGTTGTCCACAGCAGAGAAAATTGCAGCGGGAAAGCAGTATGAGGTCGATGCTTGGCTTCTCCCAGGTTATATGGAACTGTGCGCGCGTGAACAGCCGCTTCACTTGAAAGAGGGAGAGATCTTGGGTATGGCAGACGTTGTGGAGATCTATCGCATCCGCAGTCTCATAAGGTACCGCGCGCACTTGAACAGACACATCGAAACCATACGATCATTAGTACGGAGTGAATTTGGGCTGTAATAAAGGTGTGTATATTGTAATATGTCTAATTGAACGAGATGGGACGGTTAGCATAATGACCGACAAGGAAACATAGATAATACGCACCAAAAATATACAATGATTAATTACAACAGAGCTGCCTGCACAGGCTTAATTATGCTTTTTTAGGCTATCCTCGTCAACGACAGAGCTTGAAAATTCGAAGCGGCCTGTTTCTTGGAGACGTTGAATTAACACGTCGCCGAATGCAGACATCGGGGTGAGCACTCCTCCTTCTTGAGCGAGGGTAGGGAGGGCATGAATGTTGTCCTTTGGCGTCGCATTTGAGTTATCTTTATATGAAGAGACAGGAGGTAGAAGAAGGCATAGAGCGGACTCGGAAATCATGACTGGGTGAGTTTATGAGATGAGGTAGCGATGAGTACGAGGTGACGACTACACACCTGCAGTAAGGAGATAACCTGGGTCCCCTTTGCACCGAATAACTGTTTTCACCTTTAGAGACGGGTCTGATGCAGCGGTCGTGATGTTGGTGCTTTTGAGGAAACCTTTTTGCATATTCCTGTGCGATGTCTCGTATAAGATCCAACTGAGCACGAAGTATGGGATGTACTCACTCATCAGAAGGTCCTGCCCCTGAAGGAAGTAGTCTGACAGCCAAATTACGGAACTGTGACCACATCTTGTAAGTAAATGCCGATGGACACCACTGTAATAGACTGTACTCACTGGCTTAAACAGTAGCATTCCAAACCCAACGACCACAGTAACTGCAACCACGATGGCTGAAAGGGGACTGGATGTTACCATGAATTCATCATAGCAGAATTTTGGCCCGTAAGCGAGCAGAGCGTTCTCCTTGGTATTTTCTACGTATAAAATAGAAGTTAACGGCAATAAAAATTGGCCAAAAGTGTTGACATACTCTCAAGCGCTCGTAGTGTCAATAGTCCAAATGTACGCTGCACTATAGCACGGTTAGATGTCGCCATGACGAAAGCGGCTCCAGGTAGGGTTTTCGCCCCAGGTATTGTGAGTTTGTACAAAATACGAAGAGATGGTGCAATTCCAACAAAGGGACTGATTGCATAGGCTCGTGTTGTTTTCCGTAGTATGTGAGTCGGAACTTTTTCCAGCATTGTTACAGCTGAGGCCACCGTACCGCCAGATAATCCGCCGCTTATTTGATGAGAGGTAAGGGATTCCCCAGCAGCAATATATTCTCCTGATGGAGAAGGTCCCAAAGATTTGAGAGTCTTGTTTGCAAGATAAGCGGATATATCTGAAGGGACAGAGTCGAAGCCACATGATGGTACTATGATGGATTTAGTCTTGGTGGCATAATAATCAAATCTTATGGATCCTGAGTTGATATATGCGGTATTGCCAGCATATGAGCACTCACAAGGTAACAATCTGTGATATCCAAGGAGTTTCGCCAGTCAAGTCCACATAATGGACACCGTTTCGAACACATGAACTGGATACATATCTTCAATAAGCCGTATGTACTGAGCAAACGATAGCATACCGAACAACAGGCGTGCCCCATCGCCAGTACGGGCCTACGGTGTTGATAACTACACGTGCACTCTTGACTGCCTCATCAACCTCCTCAGGTTTCGTTACATCGACCTGTACAAGCTTCACTGACGAGGGTAAGTTGAGGTCTTGTACGAGTTTTTCTAACTTCTGTGACGAGCGCGCTCCGAGTGCAAGGGTAAAGCGAGAGCGCTGAGGGTGAGCGGCGAGGTAGCGGGTAACCAGACCGCCAGTAAAGCCGGTCGCCCCAAGAACGAGGATATCTACTTTATCAGACATGGTAGTGAAATGAAGAAAGGAGGGGGTACGGAAAGAAGTTCGTACTTTTTATGACGTGCGCTTGAGCCCAGACTGTCGGTGACCATCATCATTTCAATTATCACGCGCAATCGGTGTTTGAACTGCCACAGCCTGACTGCTGCCTTCACCACCGACGCGACTAACACGGCGCTGTTGCCATCTCGTTGTATCTTGACGTTTCATAGTACCTCATAGCGCTCACTATTCAGCGAAGAATACAGGTAACAGGGAAGTGGCTGCCAAGCTGCAACAAGATATTTACCTGCATCGTCAATGGTCAACACGGTTGCAACAGGGCATCGAAATGCGTCAACATCGGAGGGACTCCTTGGGGACTCCTCTTCTCTACTCCGATATCACAATTCATTTGGCTTCGCACAAGATGATTCTGTTTCTTTCATGCCTCAGCATTTACCTTCTGGAAACTGCGCTCAGTCTATAAGAACTCTACTGGTTGGCTACTAGGCTCACTTAGTTTTGTTCTGAAAGTTACTATAGTCATGCTCATCGAATCTAGGTGCTCAAGACAAGGCTGGGTTCTAGTCATAGGGACCATGCAGTAAATATATCTTCAAAGGGGCGCAATATGAACCAACTAGGCAGTCAAACACCTTATAACAGCAGAAATCTTGCGCCCGGTCGTCTGAACAGCCCAAGCACAGATCTCCATACATTGTATAAAATGAAGTACAAGTCCTGGAACCATTCCAGAACCATGAAGCAAGCACCGTTCATTAAAACCTGGTCTATTCTCTGCCAGTCAATGTCGATCTGGGTGCGTGATTGGTTAACAAATAGATCACAAAACAGATCACAACACTGACTTGACGTTTTAACGGTTGCCAGTGAAGACGCTTCGATTCAGTACTATCATTCCCTGGGTCATTTTCTTTCGTTCTCGCATTAATTAGGCGGATCCTTGGCCCCATCCTTTACAACTATCTGCACATTCTCTCGCTTAATAACATTGCAAAGGCGATGCCGAGGTCTCTGGACGAAGAATACCAGCTACTTCCTGCAGGTGATGACTTCAAAGAATCTGAGTTTACTGTACATAGCCTGTGAGCCACCACGCTTAGCTCAATTTTTTTTTTCTGCACTGAATCCCTCTTAGCAGGACAAGACATGACCACTCGAGCTTTCTGCATCGTACACTTCGCAAATACCCAATTACTGTACTATTGGTCTCAATCACTTGCTTGATATCAGGCCTGGGCTTTTTCCTATGCGATGTCGTCTACCTCAAAACAAAACTAGCCTTGGCGGGGTCATATACCTCTTTTGTGTCTCATCTCTGGCCTGTGGGTTTACCCAATCGTACCGATATCTGGGAGAATGAAAACAGTAAAGCGATGCATTCATTGATGACGTGTATTGCGGCGGATAACTGTACACAGAACCAAAAGAGCATTGTGATGTTGTCTAGTGGGCATTTCGCAGGATCGATATCGGGGCATGTTTCTGGCGAGGATATATGGTTTGTCCTCCACTTAAATGTCCCGGTATCTGACTAAGTCTATGGGCAGGGCTACCAGTGTGGTAAGGACCTACTCTGCCTGTTTCTTTGTGTAGTCCTAAATTTTTGAAGCATGAAGCTGTCCGGGATTTGGGGTATACTGCGATTTTTACTACAAATAACGAACAGCTTGCCCGGACTTATCGCCAATACCCTGACCTCGTCAAGGTCATAATTCTTGAAGGTTCTCAAGCAGACAGCTGTTTCTCTGATCGAAGCTGCATCAAAGCGGTTGACCATCCTCTGGGAGTACCTGCTTGGAAGATGTTCTCCTTCCACTTCTGGACTGGAGCGGCGCATCCTTTAGGGAATGCATGGACGCTTTCTCCCGAGGACTACGCTTTGATTTCACCGTCCTCTCACTCAGAAGAGAACTTTTACCTGGGATACAGCATCGAAAACGCTTGTTTAAGAATTCCCTATATTCCTAATGAAGAGCGCCTCGACCAAGCATACATTCTGGCGAAAAACGAAGATTACTTCTACGACAGAGACTATTCCTGGCCTGAAGTCGCATTTGACCCATCACCATTCGATGTCGAGCTAGTAGCGGGCATTGCCTCTCATAGTCATGATGCGGATCACGTCCTCCCCAAGGGTATTACTGACCTCGGTCATCTGAATAAGACGCAATTCTATCACCACCTTGGGCATAGCCGTGTGCTAATCGGAATAGGCAAACCTTTTCTCAGCCCCAGCCCATACGATGCCCTCTGTATGGGCGTACCATTTATCAACCCTATCCTTTCATGGGACCGTAAGTTCCCCGATAATAGGACACTTTGGTATGCACAACATGGACGACTAAGATTCCAGGAGCCACCATATGTCTATAACGTCAAAAAAGGTGATGTTGACGGCTTCTGGGATGCGATTTCTCAGGCAATGCAAACGCCCATTGACAGGTGAGTTTCCCCGAGTAGTTTATATGAGCCGTCTAACCACCCCCATCACCCTCGCCTACAGATACATTATTCCCGAAATGACGATGAATGCGTTGAGATATAGGGTATCCCAACTCGTTGAAGCCAATTGGAGAGAGAAAGCGGCGACACTATTAGACGAGCGCAAAAATAGTGGAATAGGACAAGTGAGTTTAAGAACTCAAGTACTCATTCCTTAAAACTCTCCCATCTAATACGATATTAGCTCTTTGAGCTGTGAACTTGGCTTAATCCTCAACTATCCGCCTTTCACGATTTATTTTTCAAAAGTGTAATAGATTTATCTTCTTTTTCTTGTAGTGTATCATGCATGGGGATTTTTTTGTACGTAGTTCTATCTTGTCACGCAGACCATTACCCTTGAATTCATCCTTTAAAATCATTATTCTGCGTCATCGTTGTATTCTAGTCACCAATCTTATTCTCTGTTAACCTGACCTACTTCGATATAAAAATGATAGTCTATTGTTACAGCAGGCAGTTTCTCCGACATCGAAGCATGTACTGCTTGGCTGTAAGTCTTCCCTAACTTTCTGATTCTTTTCTATTCGCTGATCTTATTGAAAATTCGTTAGGTATATATTGGGCAAATCCGCCTACAGGTTGAGGGCGAGGTGCGGTCCTGTGGCGCACCTTCTAGCTAACATGTAATTATGTATGCACCAATTAGTCACTAAGCAGCTGAGTGTCAAATGCATCACTTAGTCGATCTGAGTTGATACCCGCCATTCTTAATGCCGCCCTGATCTTCAATTTTCAGCATTCATAATGAATTCGTTCTTCATCGGCACCTCTTCTCAACTGCCCTTTCCCCTCGACCTTGCCCTTGCTGCTTTCACTCAGAGCAGGGCCATTTTGTGAACTTCCTTTCGCTGCTAGTTCTTGGGGAGTCCACTGTCCTAGATGACTATCCCATTTGAAGAAGACTGCCAGCTTCTTCCCGTGCGCGAGCCCTATCAAAGTGGATCCCACTCATGGGAGCAGTGAGCGGTATTTATTGACTGGAGAACATCTAAGCTTGTGATTAACCAATAGTTTCTTTTGCCACAGTCGTTCAAAACCGCGACATCCGTTACTTCGTCGTGCTCTCCGTGGACCTGCTGTCATCGTTCTCATAGTGTCCTTGTCTTGCCTAGGTCTTGCTTTATGCCTGCTATTATATGATATCATCTACGTCAGAGAAAAACTGGCCTTGGCGGATTCTTACCATACTGTCCTGACACATCTGTGGCCCGTCGGTTTGCCAAATCGCACAGACGTGTGGCAGAATGAAAATAGTAAAGCCTTGCACGCACTGGTGACCTGCGCCGCTACGGATAGTTGCACAGTGAACCAGGGAAGTATTGTACTTCTTTCGAGTCCTCATTTTGCGTTTTCGATAGCTGGTCGTGTTTCAGGAGAGGATATATGGTTCGTTCCATCTTAGCCGATACTCAAAGATAGAACTCACTTCATATTTATTATAGGGCCGCAAGCGTGGTACGAAGTCGGAGTTTCCTTGATTGAATGAATTTGACAAATTTCCATAGCTCGATGCTATCCATGATCTAGGTTATACAGCTATCTTTACAACCAATAATGACGAGCTGGCAAGTACCTATCGACAGTACCCGGACCTCGTCAAAATTATTATTCTCGAGGGCGAGAGCGCTAGGAGGTGCTTCTCCGATCCCAAATGTATCAAGACTGTCGATCATCCGCTCGGGATACCTGCATGGAAAATGTTTTCTTTTCACTTTTGGACTGGGCCGTCAAATCCTCTAGGAAGTGCCTGGACCCTGTCTCCCGAAAACTATGCCTTAATCAAACCGCCTTCTAGCTCAGGAGATAATTATTATCTGGGATACAGTATCGAGAATACGTGCCTCAAGCTCCCGGTTACATCCAGTGAAGATAGGCCTCTGCAGGCTTATATTTTGGCAAAACGAGCCGAATATTTCTATGGCGAGGAGTACGCCTGGCCTGGACTGGTTTACGACCCCTCACACATTGATGTCGAGCTGGTAGTTGGTATCGCGGATAAAAAATTTCCAGGAAATCAAGGACTACCAGAGGGGATAATTGACCTTGGGCACCTGAACAAGACACAATTCTACCATCATCTCGGACGTAGCCGTGCACTTGTTGGAATTGGTCTTCCTTTTCTTAGTCCAAGCCCATATGACGCCCTCTGCATGGGCGTACCGTTTATCAACCCAATATTGCGCTGGGATGAGAATGATCCAGAGAATCGCACGCTATGGGAAACGCAGCATGATGGCCTAAAATTTCAACAGTCGCCGTACGTGTATCACGTTAAGAAAGGAGACGTAGAAGGTTTTTGGGATGCGCTGAGTATGGCAGTTAGTACGCCGATCGAGAGGTTTGTTCTCAATTACCCTGAATGATAATCTTAATCAACGTCCACCTCTGAAAAATCCAATAGGTACATTGTATCCGACAAGACAATGCAGGCGTTGAGGGAAAGGGTTTCCCAACTCATAGAAAGTGACTGGAAAGGGAAAGCTGAACAACTTCTTGATCAGCGAAAGAAAAGCGGGAAAGGAGAGGTGAGTGTTTTGGTGTATCTGAAAAACTGTCGGTCTTATTTAGCGTTTGTCAGCTCTTCGAATTGTAATCTACTGTATATGAATTGTATTCAGCAAGCTGCCATGTTCCACCCTTGGTCAATACTGGCTAAGACTCATGTATTTGTCCATGAAAAAAAAAGTGAGTTGATCGAATTTCGACCAGGAAATCCTATATATGCTTCTGAGCTTGCGCCTAACGCACATGCCAGAGAGCAGTGAAAAAGAAGTAGGGAAAGAGATTCCGAATATCTTGCCCGCCGAATAAATAACTATCAGGGCGACAAGACTGTTTGTTTCCATGATTCGGTATCGCCAGGCCTAGTAGAACCTAGCCGGACCTGCCAGTGGCGGCGGGGTATTTAACGACCAGCTCCGTCTCCGCTCTTGCGCTGAACCTATAATACAGACTGAACCAATCAGCTCCCGATATCAGGCAGACGATAAGCAAACATCAGTTCACCAATTGATAGCGCACGCCACAGAACTGCATGAAACGGTTGAGGTTCCTGTCGCGCGACGTCGAGGGGTCGGGGAGCTCGTAGTCCTCCATGAGATTGTTCACCTCGTTGGCTTTTGTCGGTTGTTTTTCATACGGTCGAGCACGAAGGGATAGCGAGAATTAGCGAGAGCGACGTTCGCGGGTTTTTGTTGGAAACTTACCATTTAAAGAGAAAAGGCCCTTTAGGTCTGCAGGGTAAGAATTGCTCACATTTCCGTCTTCCATGAGCATAGTCGCTAGAGGTTCGTTGGGCTTGTTGGATCTTAATTTTCCATTGGCGCGTCGACTCTCCCTAGTAGGGTGTGCTTCCGTAAATACTAAGCCAAATTTCATTTACTTTGTCTAAGGACTCACGAATTATGGAGTTTCAAATTCAACTCCTCTAACTCTTGCTTACTCATAGCAAACTCTTCCTGGAGTTCAGGAGGAATATGCTCTTTGAGACATTGTGCGACTTGCTCGCGTACGAGTTCGTCGATCTGGCTCTTGATGTCTTCTTCTACTACAGTTGCCGAATTTCCAGTCAGATAGGAGGCACAATTTGCATACCAGTTACTTGACAAGATCAAACAACCAACCTTTGTCCCTCATTGCTTCCATAACCTGGTTCTGGAGTAGTTCGTCAAGAATGTCTACGCCCAGCATTCAAACACGACTTCACATGGACAAAAGCAACGGACACGAACTTTGAATCTCGACAATTCCTTCCTTATGTCTCTGATCCTGACTAAGAATGCGCTCACGCAGTCTAAATGGCACGCAATCATCAGGGTCTGCTCCGAGCAAGCAGATTGCGTTCACGAGGAGACAAATGGTAGACGAACTCGTTCAACTCTTCCTTGGTCCCGACCTCACCAAGGAGTGTATTTCTCATCGTCTGTACGCTCAACGCGTCGAGCGACGCCTACACAAGACAACATGGCAGACTAATCAGACCCAGGCGTCGTTGGCGACATGGTACCCGTGTTTGAAAACCGAACCGTTAAGCCATCCAAGGGCGCCTTAATCTCCTTGGCAAAGTTCTTCGTGCGCTCAACTTGAGCGTCTATTGCAAATGAGCCGGCGGTCGGGGTCGTGGATCGGTCTACTGTCATGGCGAACGAAGAGCAGGATATATGAGGAGAGTGAAGATCACTGAGAGGAGTAACCTCGAGGATGGCACAGTGTTGGCTGCCCTTATTACTGTAGTTGTGATGGGGCGAGGATGATGTCACACATATGTCACTTTCACTGGATTTCTCCACAATGAAAATACAACGTTGCGCCTCCAGGTCACCATGAGGTGCCCGGCAGGCTTGTGATGGACGTGACCAGATGACTACCAGCTAGCAGCTCCTGAGCAATCGGCATGATGCTGATGAGAACGTGCTTCTAATTGTTAATAATGTAAAGAGAATAAAAAAATGCCTAAGTTCGATACAGATGCTGGATTGGAGAGATATTGCTAAAATTATATGTGTTAGATGCACCACACGAATGCCGTTCGCGAGGAAAATAATTAAATGACATGGCGTCATGGCTGTCATGATACCCGGATCTTAACTGCCTTGGGGTCGCCTTCAAAGGCTTCGACATCCTCTTCTTCTTTATCTTCGGTTGCCGAAGTATTTGTTTTCTCACCTACAGCTGCATTTAGTTGGGCAGCCATTAATGTGCGGAAGCGGGAATCCGCCCGGGCGACCTATGACGTTGGTTCAGTCAATGTCGGTCAGACAGCAAAAGCATAACTTACCAGTTCCTGATATGTTCCTGACTCTGATATCTTGCCGCCCTCAAGCACAACGATGCGTTCTGCACGCGCAATGGTAGACAGGCGATGAGCAACAATGAGAACTGTTGTCTGTCTTGATCGGAGAATCTTGTCAATTGCATCATTAACCTTCAAGAGAGATGAATCAGCAGCGGTAGACGAGACAAGAAAGCGAACCTTACCCTTCGCTCTGACGTAGCGTCAAGTGCACTTGTCGCCTCATCCAACGCCAAAATGACAGGCTTCTTAAGCAAGGCTCTAGCAATGGCAAGACGTTGTCGCTGACCTCCACTCAGGCTCAGTCTGCCGACTTAAAAACAATGTGAGCAACAAGAATAGTAGCACATGCAAAATAGACCAACTTTGAGTGTCGAATCCGTCAGGCATACCCCAAATAAACTCGCAATTCGCGTCTCTAGCAGCGGTTTCGATTTCTTCTCTTGTAGCATTCGGGTTTCCAAAAGCGATATTAGATGCTATTGTTCCTGTGAATAATACCGGATCCTGAGGTACGATGCCAATGGTTTGACGCCATGATGTCGTAGAAAATTCGCGAATGTCTGAGTGGTTGTAGGGATTAGCAGCTCGATACAAAGATACGAAAGATACGAATGGGGGCGCACCTTTGCCATCATACGTTATTTTTCCTTGAATGGGGTCATAGTAACGCAGAAGAAGAGAGTGGATAGATGATTTTCCTCCTCCACTTTCGCCACTAGAAGGACAACGTTAACTGAACGGAAGGGAATACATAGTACACGAATAGAAACTCACACGATAGCAACGCTTTGTCCAGCTATCAACTCGAGTTCAAAGTCTTTGAGGATAGGGATGCCCCTCCGACTTGGGTATTCGAAAAACACGCGCTCAAACTTGACAACGCCAAGATGGTCTTTGCTGACTTCGTCGCCCCTTGCATGGGGTATAGCGGGGGCCCTATCTACAATCTCAAATACTCGCATTCCCGCGCCAATTCCGCGCATAATGGAAGACTAGGAGATGTGAGAAGGACTTGGCACATGACAGAAATGTTCACATACGAAAAATGAGCTATTCGAAAAAGTCAGGTCCTTTCCACTGTCAAAGGGGCGCATATACATACGTCAACATCTGCAATCCACTTCCAACATAGACGGTATACAGGAGAAGACTTGTCAGGTCTCCTACTGAGATTGCTCCTTGGGATACCAGTGTGCCCCCTGTCATTTTTTAAAACCATAACTTAGACATTAGGTGAAAACTACTTACCATAACCAAGTAACCCAAGGAGGGTAACGTTTCCACTCCAACCTGTACTTCCAAAAAATATGCCGCTCGCGATGGCTTCTTTTCTTTGCAACGTGAGTACGTGTTTAACCTTTTCATGGAACTTTTGTTCTTCTTGAGGTATCGCGTTGAATGCCTGCACAGTGCGCAACGCAGAAATTGATTCTGTCGCGACCTTGGTCATTTCACCCATAGCTTCCTGAGTTTGATTTGAAAGTTTCTTAAGATAACGTCCGTAGAATACCTGCCAAACGAAAGAGTGAGTATATGCGGTGGATTTTCCAAGTTAACCTACAGCTCCTAGTGAAACGGGTGGCACAACGGCCAGCATCGCAAATGTAAGTTGTGGGGATACATAGAACATGGCACCGACTAATGTTTGTAGGAAGCGGTCGCCGGTCAAAAATAGACAGTGAGCCTAGAAAGTAAGTCACTCACGCCCAACGGTAGACATGACCACAGCTCTCAGGCCATCTGAAAGGTTCTGGGTAACGCTATTTGCGATGTAAGTGATCGCAAAAACGAGCTTATTGCATACGCACCTTTCACCAACAATGCTAGAGTCAACACTAAGCCTGCTGAGAACATCTCCTTCGCCCTTTTCGACGAATTCAACTTCTTGTTTGAGCGCAGCCGCATATGTCCGTTCCCTCAAGCGCGCTACAATCCTTTGTCCTGTATCCTAATGAGAAACACCGGAATTGTGATGAACTTAAGTAGCATCCTCACCTGAAAGCCTCATGAGCATAGCTCGTCCCGCGTTGGCGGCCGCGCCGAGCGTAAATAGCAGCAACAGTCCAGCCGATGCTTGCCACGCAGAAAGTCCGAAAGGTATTTGCTTCATAAATGAGTATATAAGCGTTTATCGAAAACACACGTCAATGAAGTGTTTGCTTACTGGATTTGTAGTCGAGAAGAAATCTATGAGTTTACCTATAGTGAACGGCACGCTCATCGACACTGCCGAGGATGCAAGTAGGAGACCAATAGCTAGAGACAGAGGCCTCCATTCAGGCTTGGCTAGGGCAACGATCTTGCGGAAGGATGAGCCATTGGGAGGGCCTTTGGTCCCACCGGAGGTTGGTATAAACCGGGCAAGAATAGATCGTTTCGCCGCGGGCGCAGAACTCGTTGGTGCTCCTTGGGTTGAATTGAACCGCACTACGATGTTTCGGGTGAGATGAACCGTCGCGGACGGCTTCAACGTCGACACGAGAGCATGCTGACCCGCAAGACGGCTTCGCGTCCCCACCGCCGAAATATGGAAGCTCTGCGCGTTAGCAAGCCTAACTATCATTCTGGAGGCTGGCGGTCGGGACAGGGACAATCTGCCCCATATACCGAGCATCCTGAATACTTTGCGTCCTGGGCGACGAGATGGAGGGAAACAGGATGGTAATGAAAAATCGGTGTTCAAGGTGCCGGTTGGGTGCCGTGTAACTTTGTGTAATCCGCTGCAAATACGCCGACTCCCGACGCTCCACGTGCTTCTACCATATAAGGATAGTGCTGATCAAGTGCTGATATAAGTAAGCATTCTTGACGGGGCGGCCTTCTTCCAACTTTCGTCACTCAAACTCCTTGAGCACAACTCGGTCAACATCCATTCAAATATTTAACCTTTATTTTCACGCTATCCAATGCTTCCCCTTGTGACCTGTACCTCTCGGGCTACATAAAATAAATACCTTCAAGATGTATGTTTTACGTCAGTTTACGGGACAAAAGCTCTGTGACCATTTACTCAAATGCTACAGCTACGGTCTAGAGGTCTAAGTCTCGCGAATCGGACGCACCAGCTGTGTGCATATTTCATGTATGGCGCCTATCGGGCTCTCTTTGCTTTGCTTCATGGACGCTCCGCTGGGCTTTGAACTTTGAAGGCTGTACCTTAATCCTCCGACAAACTCTTTTTGACCCTTTTGAACACGGGGAACTGTTTAGGTATGTTCAATTAAAACGTGACATCCACAGGGTCCTTATCCTTGATGCTGCCTAATTCCCATAGCGTGTCTAAATGGGTCTCTGTTATTCCACAATGCCGCTCTGTCAGACATGTGGTCCATTTAAAGGTATGCCCTGCATATAAGTATGGGAATATCCGTATAGACTCTGGGGTTGTGCTCACAGTGAATATGTCTCGCGAAGGCAAAGTTGAATACCGCTCTTCTCTCAAACTTGATAGCTCTGGACTACCTCTGATTCCTCAACCAACCGGGAAGACAACTGATCCATTGAACTATCCGAACGTATGTAACCAGTCAGTCTCTATAGTATGTCTACATGTAGCTGAAGTCATTGAACAAAGTGGCTCAAATACATAATTCTTGCACAAGCCTCCTTGTTGGCCTTCGTCGGATCCCTTAACACTGCCGTCATCAACCCCGCAGTCGTACCACTATCCAAAGAGTTCAATATCACTCCCGTATTCGCAACCTACCAGACAACTGTTTCGATTGGATCTAGCGCCCTTGGACCATTGTTTGCAACCCCAATTGCAAACGTATATGGTCGAAGGCCAGCATATCTAGTTGCCGTGTTCATTGGTTTTGTTACTGCTGTGGCTTCTGCTACAGCAAAGTCGTACGGAGGCCTTATTGTTGCAAGACTATTCAACGGACTAGTTCCTTCCGCTGCGCTAGGTTTGGGTGCGGGAACTGTCGTTGACCTATTTTATGGTCATCAACGAGGCCGGGCGATGGGAATTTTCACACTCATGTCAACCAGCGGTGCTCATTTGGCTCCTATAGTACGTCAAAAATCCGTATTAAAATCCTATGTTGCCTGAACGAGCGTATATTTAGATTGGTGGCTATGTCGCCAGAGATAGAAGCTGGAGGTGGTGTTTCTGGGTGGGCGCTATATTGAATGGCTGTATGTTCTTGATCACCCTATTCTTTATGCCGGAGACCGTGTTCGACAGGCCTGAAAATGAACCACTGGTGGAAGACATGAACGACCTGAAAGAGAATATTGAGGAACATGAAAATATATCTGTGGACTCAGCAGAAGCGTACCGACCTCCACCTATGAATTTCCATACTTATTTACGTCGACTTTGGTTCTGGGACCTTGATCGGCCATCAACGCGAAGGATGAAAGCAAGTGACTTCGTCATTAAGCCGCTCAGCATGCTGAAATATCCATCGGTGGCTTTGCCGGCACTATACTTGTATGTGTTTGTTTTCGACTGCTATTTTACCTGCGCCAGAATAACTTAAGTACCGCCTGACTACCCCAGTTCCGTAACATATGGCTTCGCTTCCATCGAACCTGCATTAATCTTAGCCACCGTGTTCACGAGAGTTTATAAATTTGATACTGTGCGAAATGGGTAAGTTTGCCACTTCGTTTGCTGACTCTAGGATTTCCAAATTGACGAGCACCTATTTAACGCAGATTGGCGAATGGCCTGAGCCTGTTGATCGGCGCGTGCGTAGACATGTAATCTGGTGGTGAGTATAGCATATATGCTGAAGTTATCTGTTATGCCAGATCTCTGGGCGAACTTTGCTCCGGCCCAGTCACAGACGCTGTAATGCGCCGTGCCAGAAAGCGGGCTCTTTTGCAGGGAACTACCGTTCCTCTAGAGCTTCGCCTCCAGGGAATTTGGACAGGAGCGATCACTGTACCTCTCGGACTGATAATGTAAGTATTTATCGCACCGCAGGCATACCATAAATATGACGCTTAATACATTGATTAGGTGTAAATGCAAAGGCGTCTCTCTTTTGCATCATCTTATTGAGGCCTCTTGATTTAGATGGCTTAACCATACACTTCGCAACCAACTTCATTGCACCATGTGTTGGAATGAGTGAGCAACGTTTATTCATTTTTCGTGCATTCTAACATCCCATTTAGCCATTGCGTGCTTCGGAAGTCAGTATTTTTTGCACCTGCTGTTCACACCAAGGGGTGCTTACGCTTCATACTAAAAGTCCAAATCATAACATCGGTGTGCTACACGTACAGCTGTGGTGACTGCTACCGTCAACGCAGCAATGATGTCAGCCTTTGCTTCAAGTTGGTCGTTTATTCAACTCTGGTCTACCTCAGAAATTGACTTATATATGCTTTTGCCCATAGTTTCTTTCGGCAAATATTTGGCATGACGTTGGGATTTTACTCGTGAGTATCTTGTTGTCATACGTATTGTTTGCTACCCTTGGTACTGATATTTTCCCCGAGTATACCCTTTGGAGATCAGGTAAATGTTCATGCTGTTACCTCTCGAACTCCGTGGACTAATTATGTTTCGATAGATTGGCTTCCAATGGGCGTTCGTAGTCTTTGCTGCTATATGGTACGAGGTTTACATAAATGGTCATTTCCACCTGTCTGAACGATCTTTACTAGTGTGGTCACCTTTATTCCTATTGTAGTTCTCATGTTCCGTGGAGAACGCTGGAGGAAGTCACTTGGTGAGCCTCCTGCGTACTAAAACCTGACTGCCGTCATGCCATGATTTTTTCTCTCCGTCCTATGTTTGTTATGTGGAGCCTAGAAGTTCAGAATGACAGATCGATAACCATTGTGACGTTTGTTATATAATTCAGAGAGCCAGCAATAAAATTGGGGTGATTAAATGATTTGTATAGGCGCTTGCCAGATATATTGCCTCTGCGAATCGGCCGTCTCGCTAATCATCAAACTTGGCTGCCCGGAACATGCCTTGCAGTACGGCACTCTACAAAAAAGCTAGGACAGCTGGTATTCATGTCAAAACGTTGCTTTTCTACAGCAAAAAATATATCTATTTATGCTCATGTCTTGTCTTCCGATGTTCTTTCTTAATATAAGCGTTTTCTTCACAAGATTGATCGTTCACGTCGCACGCCACCTTTCCGGCATTCTACAAACCTCCTCAATTCGATGCTTCTGAAGCATTCATCATGGTACACACAAATGCCTTTTGACGGTGCCATCAAAGGTGCTAGGTGAATATATAATGTCGGCGGGTCTTAAGCAGGTCTTATAGGCTTTGTGGACACATCCCATCACGCACGTACTGCGGGCCAGCTAGCTATAGAGGACAGCGATCGAGTATTTGTGGGATTTGCCGAAACATGGTTGGTCGGTCTGTAGTTATAGCGTGTCTAACTCTATGGTGAGTAGACTACTTTCATGTTTTCGTCCATTATATCACAGGTGTGCTTATATTACGTACAAGGTTAAGCGTGTTATCACGTAGCACTATTGCGGCTAGCGCGTCTCCTGTTGCGAACGCGACCAACACATATGACTACATAGTGGTAGGCTCAGGTCCAGGCGGAGGCCCTCTCGCTGCACGTCTCGCCGTTGCCGGTTTTTCAGTCTTGCTTATAGACGCGGGCGACGATCATGGAGGAGATGATATCGTTCAAGTGCCCGCATTGAATGCATTGGCGTCCGAATATACTCCCATCCATTGGCAGTTCTTTGTTTCCCATTACGACGACCCCGCCACTGCTCAAAGAGACTCGAAATTTACCTGGCAACAGCCCGATGGCCAGTTCTTTGTCGGTCCGAATCCGCCTCCAGGGAGCGAGCCTTTGGGTATCTATTACCCGAGGACGGGGACTCTAGGTGGATGCGCGCAGCATAACGCAATGGTTATGATCTACCCCGCAGAAAGCGACTGGGACAATATTGCTAGTATCACCGGGGATTCGTCGTGGTCCGCGGCGAATATGCGACAGTTTTGGGAGAAGTTGGAGAATAATCAGTATTTGCTTCCCGGGACCTCTGGACACGGTTTCACTGGATGGCTCGATATTTCACTTACAAGTCTGACTCTCGTCTTGAAGGATACCAAAGTGTTGAGCATCGTTCAAGGGGCTGCGACAGCGCTTGGGCAAGGTCTTCTTGGGGGCTTGTTGTCGACTGTTGGTGGCCTGGCGCAAGTTCTAACAACTGATTTGAACAGCGATTCGCCTGGACGCGACACGAAGACGGGCCTTTATCAGGTTCCTATCTCAGTATCCAACGGACCGAAGACGCGCTCGAGTCAACGGCAGTTCATTTTGGATACAGCTAATGCCGTGAATCAGGACGGAAGCAAGACATACAACCTCGATATCCAGCTCAACACGTTGGTTACGCGTGTCATATTTGCCAACTCCACGACTACTACTATTACTACTACTCCGCGCGCGGTCGGCGTGGAATACCTTTCTGGATCTCACCTCTATCGAGCTGATCCCAATTCCGGTTCTGCAGCACCTACAGGCTCGGGCTCGTTCTTTGCAAATCGTGAGGTTATTTTGTCGGGTGGTGCATTTAATACGCCCCAGATCCTTAAACTCTCTGGGATCGGAGCTAGCGGGGAGCTCAACGCTCTGGGGATCCCCGTTGTACTGGACTCGCCCGCTGTTGGGACTAACATGCAGGACCGATACGAGGTGGGGGTCGTGGGCACGGCTGACAGCGACTTTGTCGATCTCGCTGGGTGTACCTTCCTCAATACAACCAATGACCCATGCTTCATCCAGTGGCGTGACAACACCCTTGATCACGGCGTATACGCGACTAACGGCTATGCGCTTGGCATAGTTCAACAAACCTCTGTATCAGCGAAGACCGAAGCAGACGTGATCATTGCAGGTATTCCAGCCAACTTTCAAGGCTACTTCCCTGGCTATTCGAACCGCACGCTAGTGGACCACCGACACTGGACCTGGCTTGTGCTGAAGGCTCATAGCCGGAATAACGCGGGAACTGTAACTTTGAAATCAACGGACCCCAGAGACACGCCGCAGATTAACTTTAGAAGTTTCACCGATGGCGGCGACCTAGATGTAGAAGCTTCCTTCGAAGGCGTACAACTTTCACGGAAAATCTTCCAAAGCATCATCCCTCTTGGAGGTGAATTTACGGAGGTAGTGCCTGGACCGTCTATTCAGAGCGAAGCCGATATCAAACAATGGATCATGGATGAAGCCTGGGGTCATCATGCTAGCTGCACCGTACCCATTGGAGCTGATAACGATACCAATTCCGTTTTAGACTCGAAGTTCCGAGTCAAAGGCGTAGATGGACTGCGGGTCGTTGATGCTAGTGTCTTCCCCAAGATTCCCAGCTTGTACATTGTATCAGCGGTGTACATGATCTCCGAAAAGGCTGCGGCCACAATTATCGAGGATGCTCAAGCTCCATAAAACATTTTCATTTTTCTTCATTTAACTTTCACTTATATATACCTGTTCAACTTTCTCAATTATCGTTGCATAAGTACGTGTTTATTAAATGTAACAGTACATGTTTTATGAACGTGGTACAAAGCAAGTATCAAAGCATATACCAAAGCAAATACCAAAGCAAATCACAACAAAACTCGACATCTGGTGCATAGCGAATCAGTACTAATCTCTGTCTGTTCTTACATTATCCTCCAAATCATGACCCCGAGAGCATTGTCGCTCATTCTGGATAAACCAATGTGCGCCTATAATCGTAGATGGCGCGCTGCTGTGTTATTACGGCGTTGACCACCTTGTTCCGCCACGGAGTCGATGTAGCTACATTGTGTTCAGGAGATCCCAGGGCGGAACGGCTTCCCCACTTATGCATCGCTAAATAAAACGGTGCATCGTCGCTGGACGTAATCAATCTGTACCTCGTCGACTCCATCCAAGTCGGGGTCTTGCTGAGGAGTAAGATGTGCTCTTCGTCGTACCACTTGTTGAAATCCTCCTCAAGATGCAAGGTCGGTGTCATAGCGACAGAAATGAGGATGTGAGATATGTCGGCCGTCAAGGATGTCGCTGGAAGCACTGGTACATACAGGATCTCATAGAAGCGCCATCGAATTAACTGTTTCTGCTTGCTGACCCAGGCTTTTATGGCCTGGGGAAATAGGTCTTCCTGAGAGGTGTCTAGTAGAATCGTCAACATTTCCTCTTCCGGAGAAGCATAGAGCGAAGCAGAGTTGATGTTTTCGGGACCAAGTGCATGTTTCAAATAGTCGATGACATTCCCTAGCGAGAGAAGTGTCAGTGATAAATACTATGCTCTTCAGGGAAAAATGCTTTACGGGCCCAGGAGGAGTCCTCTGTCCTACCACCATCTAATAGCCTTCCTACCCTGTCGGGCTGCCTGCCGCCACCTGGGCGAAACACAACTGCAAGCATGAGGCCATTCATCTCAACGCTCTCCTGGGATGACGAGGGAAGGATAAAGGCAGTGGGTACTTCTTTCAACCATGGGAACCGGTGACGTGGGTAAATATTTTTTACTTAACGTCAGCTTGCTGTAATGATACGCGGTATGGAAGCTTTACTAACCAGCTTTCACTTGGAACTTAGGCAAATGATCTTATAGCAGACGACGCTCTTTAAGGATTACTGATGTAAATCAGAGGAGTAAACCAAGTATTTAATGCATGTTTTACTGAATATCATCAACTTGAACTTTATGTAATGTACGGGTTTAATGAAGTGGATATAAGTAAATAAAGGTAGGGACTTGAATGAGATCCAGGCTCGTAATAAATACGTTTGAATGTGTGTAAGGCCCTTCATGTCAAAATGTTATGCTAGAAGACGGTGGTATAGGGTACAACTATTAAGAGAATAGACAAATCGTTCCTGGGGCTAGAATGGCTCGTTATAAAAAGACTATATGAATAGTAGTAAGTAGTATACTTGGACAAGTCGCAGTCAATTCAGTTTTGTGCATCTTGGATGATAACAGCTGCGGCCTTCTCAGAAATGGTATAGATTGCGCCGGCAATATAGAAATCAGGAATCTTGGGGAAAACGCTTGCGTCGACGACGCGCAGGGCGTTGATGCCCTTGACTCTAAATTTTGAGTCTAGGACGGCGTTGGGGTCGTTTGCGGCACCGATCGGCACGGAGCAACTCGCGTGATGGCCCCAGGCGTTGGTCTTGATCCAGCTCTTCACGTCGCTCTCGCTCTGTACCTCTGCTCCCGGGAACGTCTCGACGAACGTGCCGTCCGGCGTCGTCGTCTGGTTGAACATTGCCCGCGCAAGCTGCACTCCCTCGTAAACCGCCTGCAAGTCGAGGTCGCCGCCCACCGCGAAGCTGTTGAACGTCACCTTGGGCATGTCGCGCGGGTCGGTAGAGGTGAGCGTCACGGTGCCTGCATTGTTATGACTGTGTGCCTTCAAGACTAGGTATGACCAGGTGTGCACGTCTGCCGCAGAGGAGTAGCCTGGGAAGTACCCATGGAAGTTGGCCGGGAGCCCGCCAACGAACACGTCCGTCTGCTTGCCCGTCGAAATGCTGCTGCTCACAAATGCACCGAATGCGACACCATTCGTCCCATAGATCCCGTGGTTTGTCTGGTTCGTTGCCCACTGAGCATAGCACGGGTCGTTGGGCGTCTGCAGGAACGTGCACCCGTTGTAAATGGGGAAGTTGGTTGGGAGCGAGCCGGTCACGGTGACCTCGTAGCGGTCCTGCATGTTAGTGCCCACGCCCGGCGCGTCCAGGACGACGGGAATCTTCAGCGCGCTCAGTTCTGCCTTGGGCCCGATACCAGAGAGCTTCAGGAGTTGCGGCGTGTTGAATGTGCCTGCTGATACTATGACCTCGCGGCGGGCAAACGCAGCCCCGGAGCCAGTCTGAGTCGCGGTCGCGGAGCCTGGCGCAGCGCGGTACAAGTGGCTGCCGGTGAGATATTGCACGCCCACGGCGCGGGGAGTCTTCGATGAGCGGTCAAAGATGATATTGCTCACGAGGGTGCTCATCTGGATCTTGAGCTTGTAATTGCGGTTGCTTGCTGTGCTGAGGAGCAAGTTGCGCTGGCTCGAGCGCGCGCGCGTCGACTTGGTCACTGACAACGGGAGCTGGTACAATCCAGAGGTTGTGTCTCGGCTGGGGGAGTTGTTGTTCGCGTCTGTGATCATGAGCGATGCAATTGCGTTGACCGTTGTGACCGCAGTGCTAATAAACTTGGTGCCCATCGCAGTTGCCGCGCCTTTGAGGAGGCCCAGCCACCGTTGGTCCTGCAGGATGAGACTGAGATCCGTCAGCGTCGTGTCGAGATAACCCCCAAATCCATGGCCCGAAGCTGCGGGCGTGCCTGCGGTCAGGTACTGGTTGTTCTCTAGCTTTTTCCAGTACTGTCGCATATTTGATGCGGCCCATGAATTGTCCCCAGTAATACTGGCGATGTTGTTCCAATCGCTTTCAGAGGGGTACAGCGCGACCATGGCGTTGTGCTCTGCGCATCCGCCGAGTGTGGACGCCCGGGGATAGTAGATTCCCAATGGCTTGCTGCCGGCAGGCGGGTTCGGGCCCACCCAGAAGGTGCCGTCGGGCTTCTCCCATGTAAATTTGGGGTCCTGCATGGCCACTGACTGGTCCGCATAGTGGTCAACGAAGAACTGCCATGTGATGGGTGTATATTCTGAAGCAGAGGTCTGAAGGAGCGGGACCTCGATAATGCTGTCGGTGCCGTGGTCCTCTCCGGCGTCGAGAAGAAGGACGGAGAAGCCTGCCTGTGCGAGACGGGCGGCTAATGGGCCACCACCTGGACCGGAGCCGACAATAATATAGTCGTAGGTGTTAGACGCATTTGCACCCGAAGTAGCACTTGTGGCGGTGCTATTTGTGCTGATTACGGCGGCACCAGCTAACGGCCTGATACCACAATTTTAGTACGCAAACAATGAGAGCTCAGTGGGCGTACGACGTACCAAACAGCAGACAAGGCGGCAATAGCACAAAAACTGGCTTGAAGACGCATATTAAGATCGTACCAAGGCTAAGATACAAAACTGAAGAGAAGAGATTGACCAATCCACTGAAAGAGTGGAAGGTGGAAGAAGACTGGCGAAGCACTGTTTGCAGGCCCGTCTTTTATACAGCATAGTCGAGGCCTAGAGCTGAGGATTTATGAAGTCCCCGGTTCAGAGGGCAAATAGTTGGACGAGTTTCATGTTGCGGTCAGCACATGAACACCTCTCGCAATAGGCAAATAACGTATGTTTCGACAAGTTACCTCGTCTGTTCTGCGGATAACATGGGGCCCCATCCATTCAAGCACCTGCCGAAACGAAAATCTGCGTGCCAAGCGATCTGCCAACGTCTGGCAGACATTACTGCCAGGAAAGCTGTCCAATAGTATTGTGCATACTCGGAACGTCAATATGCTATTGCTTTCGCGCGGAATGTGAGCTGTCCATCAGTAAAGTCGCTGATGAGACGAGCCTATATGTCACCGCCCACTCGGGGCCTTCAACCGCGTTTATTCCCAGTGTCCAAATTTCGTACTGGACGTAGTTTTCTGTACCGACCTGTAGTGCGCCTGTGCGGTTATTCAGTGCCAAAAATTCCACCTTTTTTGCCTATTTGCCGACCACCGTATCGAAAAAGTCCCTGCTTTTCCTGTAAATTAATGCGTTGAAGAAAGTAATGTGCGCTCTATAAATAGTACCCGATGTCTAAAACAGGTCCAATGATCCGTTTTGCTTCGCTCTTCCGCTGCACGGATGTTTCTATCCTCGTATTGGTTTCCGGTATCTATGGTTCCTGTGTTTGACCCTCATCTTCTCTTATCTCGGGTTGCTTTTATATGTCCCCGACATTGCCCCGACAGTTCATTTGAACAAATGTTCTAATCCATGTTCAACTGCATCTCGAAACGCCTGAGCGACAATTTATAAACGGACATGATTGATTGATTACGCGGCATTGCGTCAGTTAGCACTTGGAGGTTGAAGAGAGTATCGTCCCAGTTTCAAGAGACATTCCAAGGAAGTATGCTGACGGTAGTGCTTAATGTTGAAGATCGCTCAAACAGCTATGCGGGCGGCACCGGCAAACCGAAGAATACTTACCGGCTTCTTCCGGCATGAAGAACCGGTTGTTATATGTTGATGTACACTCTACTTTGTTTCTGCTAACACGAACTGCTGTAGATGATACTGTATGAATGCATGGACTTTGAGCTTGAATTGAGCATCGAGTTGTAAGCTTTCCTCGAATACACTAATGGCTGGTCAGAGTAGGCCTGACAGGTGGAGTAGCTCAGGAGACCTATCTACACGAGTCCTAGCCAATAGAGCTAATTAGGAAGCCTGAGACGCTGACGCCCATCCAAAAATTCTTACCGACTCTGGGCAAGTCATCTACAGGAGGGGCGACTACGACGGATACGCAAACATCTTTCGTTGTCCATGTTAAATCAGGTAATGAGCATCATTGGATGCCATGGTGATATTGTATAGTCGCCCAGATGAAGTGAATTGAGAGAAAGTGTATATTTAACACAATACATGAGAGGTATGTTTACAAATATAGTTAGGCTGTGTACTCGGGCACCTGGCCGCGAAACAGATATGAATGTGTCTAAAAGGAATGAAGGCCATGATTTGACAGGGATAAATAGTAGGTGTGTATTAAAGTGGCAAAGCAAGTCAGTACATATTATAAAGGATTGTAAAGCTATGATTCGAGGTCAGTTGCAAAGAATGAAAGGATAAATTACTGAGATTGCTCGATGATGACGGCGGCTGCCTTCTCAGAGATGGTGTAGATAGCGCCGGCAATGTAGAAGTCGGGGATCTTGGGGAAGACACTGGCATCTACGACACGGAGACCTGTGATGCCCTTGACTCGGAAGCTGGAGTCGAGAACTGCATTAGGGTCGTCGTTGGCACCAATGGGAACAGAGCAGCTGGCGTGGTGTCCCCATGCGTTAGTCATGATCCAGTTCTTAACGTCCTCCTCGCTCTGAATGCTGGGGCCTGGGAAAGTCTCGGTGAAGGGACCGTCAGGAGTGATGGTCTTGTTGAACATGGCACGCGCGAGCTGGACACCCTCGTAGACGGCCTCCAGATCCAAGTCTCCGCCGATTTGGAAGCTGTTGAAGGTGATCTTGGGCATGTCAAGGGGGTCGGTGGAGGTGAGGGTGACGGTACCGGCGTTGTTACGGCTGTGTGCCTTCAAGACAAGGTAAGACCAGGTGTGGAGATCAGCGGCCTGGGAATATCCGGGGAAGTAGCCGTGGAAGTTAGCGGGGAGACCTCCAACGAAGATATCGGTTTCGTTCTGAGCAACACTGGTTTCGTAGATAAGACCGAAGGCGACACCGTTGGTTCCGTAAATACCGTGGTCAGCAAGGTCGGTCATCCACTGGTCGTAGCATGGGTCGTCTGCGGTCTGGAGGAAAGTGCAGTTGGCGTAGCTGGGGAAGTTAGTAGGGAGAGATCCGGTGACGGTGACTTCGTATCTGTCCTGCATGTTGGTACCAACTCCGGGAGAGTCAAGAACGACGGGGATGTTGAATTTCTCGAGCTCTGCTTTAGGACCAACGCCAGAAAGCTTCAGCAGCTGGGGAGTGTTGAAAGTACCAGCAGAGATGATGACTTCTTTCCTTGCAAAGGCTGTTCCGCTGCCTGTCTGTGTAGCATTGACGGAGCCCGGTGAAGCGCGGTAGAGGTGACTACCAGTGACGTACTCTATACCGGTTGCACGAGGAGTCCTGGATGGGGTGTTCTCAAAGAGGATTTTCGTCACCAGCGTGCTGAGTTGGATATTCAGTTTGAAGTTCCTGTTGCTAGCGGTGTTGAGCATGAACGTCCTGGGGCTGGAGCGCGCGCGGGTAGAGTTGGTGACAGAAAGAGGGAGCTGGTAGAGGCCAGAAGTCGTATCGCGAGTAGGAGAGACACTGTTTGCGTCGGTGATCAGAAGACCGGAAATTTGGTTCACTGTTGACACTGCTGCATTGGATGTAATTTCTCCCATCTCGATAGCTGCTCCCTTGACCAAGCTGATCCACCTTTGATCGTCTGCGACGAGTTCAAGGTCGGTAAGAGTGGTGTCGAGCCAGCCTCCAAATCCATGACCTTCAGCCGCTGGTGTTCCAGGAGTCAAGTATTGGTTGTTCTCCAACTTCTCCCAGTATTGGCGCATGTTAGATGCAAGCCAGGAGTCATCTCCGGTGATCTCAGCAATGGTGTTCCAGTCATTCTCGGCAGGGTACAAAGCGACCAAGGCATTGTGTTCGGAACATCCGCCCAAAGTCGATGCGCGAGGGTAGTAAATTCCCAGAGGTTCGCTACCGGCTGGAGGGTTCGGGCCGACCCAGAAGGTACCGTCTGGCTTCTTCCAAGTGAACTTGGGATCGTTCATTGCCATTGTCTGATTCGCATAGTGGTCCACAAAGAACGACCATGTGATCGGTGCGTATTCAGAGGCAAACGTCTGGAAGAGAGGGATTTCGATAGTGGGGTCTGTTCCATGGTCATCTCCGGCATCTACAAGCAGGACAGAGAATCCATGTTGTGCGAGACGCGCTGCTAATGGACCACCTCCTGGACCGGATCCAACAACGATGTAATCGTAGGTGTTAAGGGAGGTTTGCGCAGTAGAGGACGTAGTAGATGTAGTAGTATTAGAGACGGCTGATGCAAGACTCGCAGCGGGAGCCGTGCTAGTAACTGCAGCGCCACTTGCAAATAAATAAGGCCTGAATTCACGTTATTAGAGGCTGTAGACACATGAGTAGAGGAGTTAATTACCATGCGGAGGACAGAACGGCAAGAGCGAAGAAGTTAGTCTGAAGACGCATATTAGATTAGTATGATAGGAGAAGTGTAAGCTTGAAGCTGCTGAAGGAAGGGAGGCGAGGAGCTCGACGGAGAAATGCCATCCAACCTGCGCCCTTTTATATTCCTAGATGTCCTGGTGCTATGTCTTCGAGTCATGAGTAGTAGAGATTACAGATGCCGGCGCTCGAGTGCGATTTTCGAGATTAGTATGAACACGTAACACCGACATAATTGCATTCCGTTTCTTTGACACATTACCTGGGATGCATTGTGTGCATGTATGGAATCTGAGAACTAATATTGGAATGCAAAAGCAGTGGCATAGCGTCGGCGTAGCGCTGTGCCAATAACGGAAAGGCTACCTCGACAAGAATGTGTCCGCAATGCGTTAGCCGCCATGATTTGGCGAGAACACGTCAATCATATGTTGAAATAGCGCCATGGAGAGGATCTCTTTTTACCTTGGGTACGACACAGTTTGAACAGCGTTTCTATCTCACAAGTGTCGGGCACAGGAAAAAAAGCGGAAACTAAGTAACAACGCTTGATCTCATACAACTACTGAAAATGCGGACTAGCCACAGACCTGTTACAATGTTCTAACTGGTTTTCAAAAGCCAAATACCAGCTGTATTAGAACAGAGTCATAAATGTTAACCCTTCTGAGCTCATGCGTCAAATTGCAGGGCGGGACATCTGCAATCACTGTCATAGCACAGATCTCGATGCAAATCTGTGCCTATTTATATCATCCATAATTAAAAGGCGTTTCTGCTAAAAATAGCCTAATATTTGGTAACAATCATATTTCTGTCGCAACCCGTCTTTCGTACCTTACATTCTTCGGTTCCTGAGTGTAGCCTATAAATCCTCGCCCGTCCCCCAGAGACAGAGGTACATGGACCGTATAAAATCACATGTTCAAATACTATTTCAATGAATGCCCGAGAAGACAACCTAAAACATATTTGTGACATGTTGATGACCAGACTTTTATTGGGACTCGCAGTGGGACTCGTGAAACACGCTAAGCAGTAGAGACACTCCTAGATGGAGCACACTCCTAAAGAGGTACTGTACTTGGAATGCGCATGAATACTAACCGTTAGGATAAGAGTCAAGTGGAGTGTGACTCCTCCGTGAGAGCATCTCCATAATACTTACAGCGTCAAAATAGTAAAACAATCATTAAAGCCCAGCATCATATGAGGATTGCGGATACGAGTCTTTGCACGTTAGACCGAATAAAGCACTCCGAGCAGATAGTTTACTGGAATATCATCCTATATCACCCCATTATACGTCATACAGACTGCGGTTACATATATTTGTTAGACAATGGTGGATTCAGATTTCCAAGGCGGCCGTAACTGTGCCGCATCAGATCGAACACACCAGCTAATATGTATGCTACCATCCATCGCATTCAACCGCTCACATTTCTGGTCGCTACGCTATTGGATAAGTTTGAATATCAACCCCGGTCCATGTCACGGTGGCGTTGAAGCACAGTGTGCATCCCATTGTGTGGGCTATACTGACATTTAAATTTCTACTTCACTTGCCGCTTATACTCCTCTCAGCCTTAGTGTGAGAACAGAGGTCAAACCATTATTATGAATTCAGAGCAGGGAGCAGAAGTAGAATTGTATCAGTGGGCGCTTAAAGTCGGAACACACACAGGCTTGATGCCGGCCGACGGCGGAGTTAGAACCATTGATGCATGCGGCAATGTCATCCTACGTGAAACGATTGATGCCACTGGTTGGGCAGATCAAACACAGGATTGGGTCTTCGTCATCTAAGTGTGTCCAGAGTTTCATCATAATCATTACAAAGCTCAGAGTGACTGACCTTCCAACCTTTCCCCCGGCACGGGCACGATCTTGTTTATTTACTACTTGAGCGAAGTAGCGTCTTTTTCCAGACAAATTCAAGACAAATCAATAAATCAAGTATCCAAAAATTCAATCCTAAAATTGGGTAGAAGATGGTACTCAGTGATGCGAGAGAGAAAGTGATGTACTACAGGCCCACAATCTTCTAACCGTGACTATACATGTACCGCCTAGAGGATCGACAATCCTGAACATAAAAGCTCATATGTTATCTATGACATATGACCTCTGAAAATCCGACAATCATCTATATAGTAATGAATGAACATCTACAAACACAGCCTATTAACGCTGCTTAGCGGAGCTGTCCATCCTCTTGTCCTTGACGGCATAAAGGACTGTTCAATTTACCAAAGTATTCGACGTTGTATCTTGAAATCGCGTCCCCTTCGGACAGATTGCCCAGTACCGCCATTGGCATGGTATCAGTATCATCTGTAGAAAAAGCCCGGAGTAGGTATATCTGAAGTGTTTAATCAGACACTGCTGAAGGAACTCGATTCCTGTCGCCTCGGTACGCTAAGCGACGGGTCCAGCCGCGCACTTCTCTCCAGCATGTCATACTGGTTTAAATTACAAGAAATACAAAGGGTGTGTACATCTTCAGCGTGGACTATGTGCACACATTGTAGAGTCATTCTCAAGTGCACAAGGTTCATGCGTTTCATCTCTTGATGGGTGTTCTCAGAGAGGTGTGCTTCAGCCAACATTTCTCACAGAATATCGGAACAGAGACATCATTCGGCTTCGGTGACGCGCTTGTAGGCGAGATGATATTAGATATGTCAAGCAGGAATTTTGTTGTCAATATATGGATAGAGGTGCCAATAATGTCTCCGGGAAAAGTCACTGCTTACTCCGAAAACAAAGGGACAATTGGATAGGATTAAGTAGTATATAAAGAGAGGTACATGTTTAGGCTAGAATGATAACATGTAGAACTGATTTCGACATTTCCAACTCTGGGATCGCATAAATAAATAAAGGAATGGGGTCGGTAGACATAGGTTCAGAGTACAAAATACAATTAACATGGCCAAAGGAGAGGATGTAGTGTATGTGGGCTAAGAAAAGCTCGTGGCAGGACTATAAATAGAATAAGAAGAATCTAAGAGCGAGTGCAAGAAGGGAGCGGAGAGTGACAGATGGAGAAAGAACCCACTTATGCAAGATGTTATATGATATGAAATAGACGCGCACCTATATTTAATAGTCTCAGGAACTCTGAGCGTCTTGGATTATGACGGCTGCGGCCTTTTCAGAGATCATGAACACTGCGCCGACTATGTAGAAGTCGGGGATCTTGGGGAACACGCTGGCGTCTACTACGCGTAATCCATTGACTCCCTTGACTCTGAAATTAGAGTCCAAGACGGCATTGGGATCGTTGGCTGCGCCTATGGGAACCGAGCAACTTGCGTGATGCCCCCATGCCTCTCTCTCGATCCAGGCCTTGATCTCGGCCTCAGTTTGCACAGCAGGACCGGGATATGTCTCAACAAATGCACCATCTGGCGTGATGGTTTTATTGAACATAGCACGAGCTACCTGTACACCCTCGTACACGGCTTGCACGTCCAAGTCCCCGTCGACCGTAAAGCTATTAAAGTTGACGATAGGCATATCGCGCGGGTCGGTGGAGGCAAGAGTAACTGTTCCGGCATTGTTGCGACTGTGGGCCTTCAGAACGAGGAAGGAGAACGTGTGCAGATCGGCTGCGGCAGAGTATCCGGGGAAGTAGCCGTGGAAATCGGCGGGGAGCCCGCCGACGAAGAGATCAGTCTCGTTGGGGGATGCACCGCTGCTCTGGAGAATAGTTCCGAAAGCGACACCATTTGTACCGTAGATTCCGTGGTTATTGGGATTGGTGAGCCACTGGGCAAAGCAGGGGTCACCCGGAGTCTGAAGGAATGTGCAGTTATTGTATGTGGCAAAGTTGGTCGGAAGCGAGCCCGTAACCGTCACTTCATATCTGTCCTGCATGTTCGTACCAACTCCCGGAGAGTCTAAAACTACGGGAATGTTCCATGAATTGAGTTCTTCTTGCGGCCCGATTCCAGAGAGTTTCAACAACTGAGGAGTGTTGTACGCGCCCCCAGCTACAATAACTTCACGCCTTGCGAATGCGGCTCCCGTGCCTGTGACGGTTGCGTTCTCCGAGCCAGGAGCGGCGCGATAAAGGTGGCTGCCTGTTTCGTATTTAACGCCCACAGCTCGAGGAGTACTGGTTGACTGGTCGAAGATAATCTGAGTGACGAGAGTGCTGAGTTGTATATTGAGTTTGTAGGCTCTGTTACTGGCTGTGCTGAGCATAAAATTCCTGTGGCTAGAGCGCGCACGCGTAGAGTTCGTGACAGAAAGCGGGACCTGGAATATGCCTTGAGTGTTGTCTCGGTTTGGGGCAATGGAGTTGGCATCCATAATCATTAGAGAAGACAACGCGTTGACCGTCGTAATCGCAGCATTAGCGAGAGTGGATCCCATTACTGCGGCAGCCCCTTGGGCCAAAGCCAGCCACCTCTTGTCATTTAAAACAAGGTTCAAATCAGTGAGGGTGGTATCAAGCCATCCGCCATAACCGTGACCAGCCGCTGCGGGCGTCCCTGGAGGGATATACTGGTTGTTCTCCAACTTCTCCCAGTACTGGCGCATATTCGACGCTAACCAGGAATCGTCTCCAGTAATATTCGCGATCGTATTCCAGTCGTCCTCAGAGGGATACAGAGCAACCATTGCGTTATGCTCAGCACACCCGCCCAGGGTGGAGGCACGCGGATAATAGATGCCGAGTGGTGTACTTCCCGCGGGGGGATCAGGACCGACCCAGTAAGTACCGTTGGCCTGTTTCCAGGTGAAATTGGGATCTTGCATTGCCATGGCAGGGTCGGAGTAGTGGTTTACGAAAAATGACCAAGTGATGGGTGGATACTCGGACGCGGCGGTCTGCAGAATAGGAATTTCTATTGTGAGGTCGGTTCCATGGTCATCTCCCGCATCGAGGAGAAGTACGGAAAATCCAGCTTGAGCAAGTCGTGCGGCGAGCGGGCCTCCTCCTGGTCCTGAACCAACGACAATATAGTCATAGGTGTTTGTTAAATTCTGGCCATTGATCGCGCTATCCGGGGTTGTCGTATTAGAGGTACTTGAAGTAGTTGTGCTGTTACTAGTAGCAGTGTCCCTTGTAACAGTTGCTGCATTCGCAAATAAATAAGGCCTATTGTAAATGTTAGCGCGGTATATACAAGAAAATATTTTAGTACTGACCACAAGTTTGATATTATGGCTATCGCAAAGAAGTTGGTTTGCAGCCGCATTGTGAATTAGTAAGTAGATAATAGGTTGAAAAATGCTGAGAGAAGTGCGGTGAAGATGTACGGCGCTCACCTCGAGCTTAAATACGCAAACCCTTCCCATATCCGTCTCTGCAACTCGTTTCACCGTCGAACCTAGACCATGCAGCACTCTTTCACACCTCGCAGGTTGAACAGAGACCTCGGTGAGTGCATATCGTTGTCGAGGCCTAGAAGTGGGCTCTGAGATGAAAGTGGCCTAGACAAAGGTCTTCAAGTCAAAAATGGGACGCATACGTTCGCAAACGAGCGCCGAAATCAGATAAAAATAGGAACTAAAGAAGCATACTTTTACGACATAAGGAAGTTAACAGCGGATCATTTGGACTTAGGTACAGCTCGAAGTACCTTATCAGTATCCCGAAACGCGGGTAGCTCCTGACGATTTACATGTGCCGCCTGCAAAAAATAATTTGAGAAACGCAACAGGCAAGTTGACACGGCGATATATCAGGTTGCAGCCTCAGGAGCCTACGATGCCGACGAGTCAATCGCAAGGAAAGAAAATGTGACTGTTACAACGCACTCACAAGGACGTCCGGACATTGCAAGTTTCCCATTCTAAAGTTAGGTGAAGCAGATCCCGACCCGCAGACGATCCAACAATAGCGTGATCCGTAGACAGATGCGCAGAGCAGATATCACAATCTTGTCAGGGCAGTGAACATGTACATATTCGTTTACATTCCAGTTGAATTCAGTCTCTACGTTTGATCATTTGATCCACCCCGGGGCAGAAACATCGCCACGACGTAGCAACCGCGGGAAAGAAACGCAGAGTAGAGACCAGTGCGGCTGGATAATACACGATGCCGGTACAGTCCAAGCGCACTGAGAGACTAACACAATCCAAGACAAGGCCGACACCGAGGGCGATGGAAACGCAAATGGGCGGCAGGCACTGTATGTCCGCAGCATAATGCTCTGAGGAAATGAACTGGTTGCTTCCGCTCGAGGAGCAAACAAATTATCCAGAGCAGCAGCAGCACATAACTAGATGTCGGTTATTAGCGAGAGCAGATCAGCAAGTGGAGGATCACAGTAGGGCTCAAGCACTCAACTAATGTCATACAAAATGAAAGAGATCGCGAGACATAGTCGAGGGCGAGCTAGACCACTTCTGTCCAAGCGGAAGACTTCAAAAGAGCAAAGGGCGTATACGGAATATGCAGCTTGACTCGTACAGACTCACGAAGTATGTCTCCTAGGAGTAAGATCTTAGTAGCTTGAGATATCTCACCTCGAGCCTCGGCATTATATGTTCCGATTATCTATTAACAGATGATAGAAAAGGAGGGTTGAAGATAGGGACGCTCCCGAATGAATTAGACGCTTCCAGCATAGTATCCCCGCCAAATGAAGCATACCAAAGCCTTGAAAGGTATATGTATCTCCACCGTCAGTGAGCGTCAGTGAAATTACGGGAACCCTGGGAGATGCCCAGCAATCGGTAAGCTTTAGTTTGAAGCCGTGAGCAGATCAGTCAGCGACGAGACCTACCTGTCAGGACCTTGGTGAAGGTCCCCGTAGAACGAATGCGCAAGGAGACATGGTCGATATGAGGACTTCCGTGTATGTATGCACCCGGAACACGACAAAGGACATTTGGAGCAGTGCATATAGGTTGTAGGGGTTCAATGATGCTTGAGGACAGTCAAATTACAGAAGTTTTTTCAGTCCAGAGAGAGGTATAAGACACGCGGCAGGGTAGGGCCTTCTGGTAGTTGGGCTTCAAGAACGTAAGCGAATTGCTCCAGCGTTTTGCTTCAAGTCGACTTCAAGTTTGCTGCGAGGTCGCCAGAGAAGAGGCAAGGAGGGGTTGACGCAACGGCATGCTATGTAGTATGTATTAATCATTTAGCGCGAGTTTTGGCAGGACATTGGTCCCGATAACCACAAAAACAACCAAGCTTGATCAGTTTCGTAGTTAACATTTTCACAGTATGTAGTAACCAGCACAGAGGCTAGGGACATCTGCTCAATGTACAAGATGATGGTGATGGAAAGAAGCATGAAACTCCTCGCCGGTTGTCCATGATTCAAATATTCAAGTCTTGCTCGAGTCTTTGCTGGGCAACGCAAGCTAACGAAAGGGTACTGGAGTACTGAGATCTGAGACTTCGAGTTGACTCGAAGTCAACCGGTCACGTTTTCCAGCATGTTGAACAATTATGTAAGTCAGTAACATTTCCGACAAGTTGCCGACAAGGCCCTTTCATTCAGTCCATCAACCACTCCATTGTCACCAACTCACTCACATGGCTGCGGCCGTGATTCAAAAAGTAGCTCTTTCTATTACCTAATTCCGCATAAACTGGATTGAATGATTGAAATTCGAAAGTAATTATTGGAATAGGCTTGCATTGGGCTTGCATAGCCTAGAATAACCCTGTGACAAGGCTACCCTAAAATAATGTCAAGGCCACCTTGTCGACAGTTACATGATTACATCCGCTGCGGATAACCGACTATGTCTATCTCTAATCCACAGTTTTTTTCCAAATGCAAATGGACTTATTCTCAATAATGTGTCCGTACAAAATGTGCAAGGCAACTACTACAACGGTGTTGGTGAGTGAAACATCTTCGACGACTGCGACTCAACTACTAGATGGCGCCCTGGATAATAGACTCCGACTGGATTGGTATGCGGATAGATCTTTTTCAATTATCGCAATGAACTAATTGATGCTGCTCATCGACAAACAGAGCTGAGTTCAATGGCGTACGCGAGTAATGCGGGATACAATGCCACAAAGCAGTGTCTGCCCGGTACACGCACGGATATTCTCGACGACCTCGAGGGCTGGGCTCTTGGAAAGAAACCACAACTACCCCGCACGACCTGGCTGAGCGGCCCAGCAGGGACTGGAAAGTCATGCATAGCCAACACCATAGCACATCGGCTCAAACAAATCGGTAGCCTTGGGTCCTTTGTCGCTTTTGACAACTCGTATATTTCTGAGAAACGTCACGAAAAGGTCTTCAGCACGATCGCCCGCGACTTGGCAGCACGTAACGAAGCTTTCAAAAAGGCGTTAGCCGAGGCGCTCCGCAAGGAAGGCTGGCTTAGATCGACAGACATCGTACAGCAATGGGAAAACTTGGTGGTCCAGCCTGCCGTTCACCTGCAAAATGAGGGACCGATCGTGATTGTCATTGAAGCCCTGGACGAGAGTGGAGATCCTGACTCTCGGAGCCATCTACTCTCAATCCTTGGAAGCCGCTTGGAAGAGCTCCCACCAAATATCCGCATTCTTCTCACATCACGGCCGCTAGACGACATATCAGAAGCACTGGAACGAAGTTCTACTACTCTCTGTAAATACATGAATGACATCCCAAGATTGGACGCCGAACAGGATATTCGTATGTACATATCCGCACAACTGGCTCGCGTCGGAGGGTCTTTTTTCGACAGTAGCAGAATCCGAGTCCTAGTTAATCTGGCAGAGGGACTTTTCCAGTGGGCATTCGTCGCCTGCCAGTTCATCAAGGGCACTGGTGGGAAAATATCTAATCCAAAGAGGCAGTACAATATGCTCATCACCTCATCTGGCACTATTGGTTTGACAAAGCTGGACAGTCTTTATGAGACCGTTTTGCGGTCTGTGGTTGACGACAGCAGCATCGATCTCTTCCGCTCCGTGTTGGCACAAGTCCTTGGCGTTTTCGAGCCACTTTCAATCGACTCGTTGGTAGAGCTACGCAACCACTTCTCCCTGTCCGATAGTGATAGTGACGGAGACGATATCAGTCTTGTCTTGAAGCATATGGGGTCACTGCTCAGCGGAACGTCTAATTCTTCAATTCCTATTCGACCTCTTCACTCATCATTTCTTGACTACCTCAGTGACGAACGGCGCAGTAAGGATTTCTACATCGATAAGTCAATCCATGGCCGTGACCTAGCTCTGGCGTCGCTTGAAATCATGAAGGATGGGCTTTGTTTCAATATTTGCCAGCTTGAGACGTCATACCTACTTAATTCCAAGGTTCTTGATCTTCAAGATCGCGTACACAAGCACATCTCGCCTACACTTTCATACGCTTGTCGGTACTGGGCTCGACACGTTCATACGACAACGTTTGACCAGCAAGTTTCTGGCGCTGTGCGCTATATTCTGGATAATAAATTTCTCTACTGGGTAGAAGTTCTTAGTCTCTTGCAGTGTGTTACAGTTGCATCGCGAGGGATGTCTTTTCTCATCAAGTGGGCACAGGTATGGTACCCATCCCCGACTTGATGCGGTATGCCCCTACTAATGAAGTCTTCTATGCAGGATCATATTGAAGGAGGGGATATCGCCGAGTTCTCATCCGATGGTCAAAGGTTCATCCGTATGTTTGGAGGAGCCATTGCACAAAGCACGCCTCACCTGTACCTGTCCGCTCTTCCATTCGCACCAGAAGACTCCATCGTGCGCCAAAAATATGCCCATCAGTTCCCCGGTGCCCTGCGCGTAGCGTCAGGCCTTATGTCGAATTGGCCTGCTTTCCAGAACGTTCTGCACGGACACCAGGGGAGTGTGTATTGCGCTGTTCTCTCTCCGGATGATACCCTTATTGTTTCCGGCTCGTACGATTCGACAGTTCGCATCTGGGATGCAGAGACGGGTGAAACTGCATTAGGTCCACTCGTCGGGCACACTGACATAGTCAACTCTGTGAGCTTCTCACCAAATGGTAAACTTATTGTATCAGCCTCTAGTGACTGTACAGTACGCATTTATGATGTGCTCACGGGGAGACCTATTCGCGAGCCATTGGTACACTCTGACTCCGTGACATGTGTCGCGTTCCATACGGACAACAGACGCGTTATATCTGGCTCAGAAAAGTCGTTTATACGCATCTGGGACATGGAAACCGGGAAAGAAGTTTGCGACGCTCTCATAGCACATGCAGGCAAAGTATGTCGTATTGCAGTTTCGCCAGACGGAAAACATTTTGTATCGTGTTCAGAGGATGGGACCATACGTACTTGGAAAACTGGACCATATGAGGACTCTGGCATCCTATTCGAAGGCCATAGTACGGAGGTCACTTGCGTCAATTACTCTATGGATGGAAAACGTATCGTATCAGGTTCATCGGATGAGACTATTCGCGTCTGGGATGCAAAAACAGGCCTCCAAGTTGTGCCTACAATTAATCACTTTTACCCTTTGGCTGTTGCATTCTCTGCAGATGGGACACGCATCATCTCAAACACATTTGAACATGAAATCTGTATATATAACATACAGACTGGGCAGATCACAGTTGGCGAGACTGTTTCTACTGGACACACAACCTCGGAGAATATTTGTGATATTGCATTTTCTCGTGATGGAAAACGAGTTATCTCTTGCTTTGATGACGGAACAATACGCATATGGGACATGGACATACCGAAACGCGTCAAACAACGTAAACGTCGGATAAAAGGCATTGCGGTCTCTCCAGATGGTCGGCGAATTGCTTCGGCTGCTGCGCGTGCCCTTAATCCGATTAACATTTGGGATATGGAGCAAAGTAACACAAATATGCCTCTGCACACTTTTCATGGACATACCAACGATGCTGCTCTAAATATCGCATACTCGCCGGATGGGGAGTATCTTGCTTCCTGCTCCATTGACGGGACACTGCATATTTGGAATGCAGGTACTGGGCACGATCTATTTGGCGCTCTGGCAGGTCTTGTTTCATTCGTTGCTTTTTCATATGACAACAGATATCTCTTCTCGTTGTCAACCTATCCACTGGGACTTGACACATTACGCGTGTGGGATACACAGACCGGGAGTGCGGTGGGCAGTCCCATTCCATGTAAAGCAGCTAAGATAGCAGTGTCTTCAAACAGCTATCAAGTTGCCAGTGATTTCCAGATAGGGACAAATGAAATACACATCTTTGATGCGGTGGACGATGCACAATCGCGGGTGGTATTTCAAGAACATAATGATACTTCAACTTGCATAGCTTTTTCACCGGATGGAAAACATCTTATATCTGCCTCAAAGCTGGACTTTACAATCAAAATCTGGGATATAGAGAAAGGAATCATTATTAAAAAATTATCTCGGAAGGTTGGAGACCTGGTGTTCTTCGACCATCCAGACTGCGTGGCAGTATCCCCTGATGGAAGATTTGTAATTGCCAGTCTGGTGGACAACTCTATACAGCTATGGGACATCAAGAATGGAAGTATTCCAGTCCAGAATCTTTTTGGCCACACCACGCCAGTCAGGAATGTCACCTTTTCTCCGGACGGAAAATATATTATAACATCAGAAGATCTTGCTATTCGGGTATGGGAGATGCAAGCAGAGGAATACAACTTTCTGGACAAACATGACTACTTCGTACAATTTTCAACTAAGGCAGAGCACGCACTGAAGGACGCCAATCTTCTCTTTGCAGGGTTTGATTTCGACAGCATGTATTGGAAAAATGCCATCGAAGTCGAGCCTAGCACAGGGTGGATTATTGGTCCCCAAGACAGGAGGCTCGCGTGGGTCCCGTACGACTATTTTCCAGGCCTCATCACACATCGGACCACGAAGATATTCGGCGCTGAGATTACGGAGCTCGATCTCAGCAGTTTTGCACATGGACCATTATGGACAACATGCTTCCGCGATCAGGAGGATTGATTTCACAACACGCTATGCACTTAGTGAATGTATGACTAGTGTGCTTGAAAGCAGCTATTTTTTATGGAAATGAGATGAATACGTTCCCAAGTATTACGTCGAACTTGCTGTGAGGCCGCCAGAGAATATGTAGGGTGATTGAGTCATTCAAGAGATGAAGCGTCTGGTAAATGTAGCAAGTCTGCTATTCCTTTAGCGAGTCGAGCTGTTGTTGATTCTATTCTTTCTTTTAAGTACAGTCTAGTTCGTGTGTACTCTTCCACGGAGAGAGATATGACTAGAAGATGCAATGAGCATGCATTCGTATTCGTATATGCTGCAAGTAGCGTCTTGGTGGACCCGAGCAGTTTGCCAGAAGGTGAAATAAACGTGTTCCTTTAAGGTACTGTGAGATTACCAGCGAAGAAGTATAGGTCGTCTTCGCCTTTGCTTCCAACAAGCAAATCACAGCGGGTTGACGTAACTATTCCGTTATTGTTGTTAGTGCTGTGTCAGCAGATGTCCCACTTGGAATTTCAGAACGAGCTCTTAAGGAGCTGTGTCGGAATTCTAGATGGCGCTACCAAGTAACAACTTGCTGTGAAGCCGCCAGAGAATAAGGGAATGAAGCACCTGGTAGACGTAGTAGTCTGCTATTGAGCCAAGTCGTCGTTGATTCCGTTCTGTAAGTACAGTCAAACGGTAGTTTATGTGTCCTCGATCTAGGAGAGAGATAAGCTGGAACATATCGCCAGAGGGTGATATCAAGGTGATACTTCAAGCATATTAAGTACCAGCGAAGAAGTAAAGATCGCCCTCATCCTTGCTTAGTTCAACGAGAGTCAAAAAGCAATACAGCGGGTTCCGTTATTCGAGGACCTAGGGGGTGAGGCTGCGTGAGGCGACGATGGATGGCAGGAAAGATGCGGGCCAAGTGTTTTGGGTCACGTTTCAGGAAATGGTCCGTGCGCGTTTCTCTGGGGTACATAAGGGATGGTCTGACATTTGAACAACTCATACTTACCTTGATGGCATAGGCCCCTTCAAGTACCTGGGTCTGTGGGCCGTGGAAATCCCCCATAGCACGGCGACCTTGTCCTCAGGGGGTGTCTGCGGCTTGTATGGGCTTAGGCTTATGCACCGTCTCAATATTTCCCTGTCCCGCTCCGGCCACTCTGGCTGGGCGGGCTTCTTTTTTGCCGCTCCGCTCTCCTAACCCTAACCCTAGCTACCTGCCATACATAGTAATTGCTACTATATTTGTCGTGTTGATGTACCATTAATGTACCAAGTGGTCCTTGTAAATACATATGAAATTTATCGGCATTGAGTCAAAGAAATTAAGTAGTCAAATGTGTCCATTTCAGATATTTGAATTGATACTTGCTCAATGACTTACACTTGCACATTGAATGAGAAACCTGGCTGACAAACTGTGATGGCTATGGCAAGCCAGTCAGATGATCAATATACAACACGAGAAATGACTAGGACTGGCTTAATGATTGTGCTGCCGGTCCACAGACGAGTCTACAATAATCAAGACATCAATTGACCAAGTTCAATGCCGTTTAGATGTGCTTTCCAGTTATTTTGGTGACAATCTCATCCTGATATCATTGCTGCCGCTTCTTCCACGCCGCAACTAGATGCTTCTCTTTGATCGGCCGGGTATTGAAGGTTACCTGTGAGCGGATGTTGGCAGCACGCAACAATCCTTTTTTGTAAGCTTTCCTTTGTTCAGTCTATGGGCTGGCTATATGGTTGCTGTAGAGTCTTGGTACGGTCACCAATTATTTAGTTTATTTGGCACGGGCGCCTAATGTATTCTTGGCGCCAAGAAAAAAGAACGTGGCCAATAAGACATCTTACAAGGTACTACTACTAGCATGGGTGTTGCATTTGCTCAATTTAGCTTGATACTTTGCCAACGTCTGCCACTTATTACACTTAAAGCAGGTTTACGACATGTGTGGCCGACATCCGGATCCACGATTCCCTATTATGGTAGCCCGGCACCTTTTGGGTGGCCATAAATACCCGCCACCATTTGGTGAGAATTCTAGCCCAGAACCACGGCTGTGACCTCATATTCTCCTAGGAAACTATTGGTATATAAGGTCCCCTTTTCCATACGCACTCTGATATACAACTTCATTCTATGGGCCAAGGCAACGACTCGGAAATGCAATCGGTCTTTGTATGGGAAGACGACGAGGAAGATTATGATTCTGCCGACTCACAAAATTTTGCTAAACCCTCCGCGCGGACTTTAATTTTGCTTCACACCCATGACTCACAGCAAACTGCGATGGAAAATAAAAGTTCATTAGGACGGGTTATAGCAGGGCATAAGCGCGCACTGAAGGCACATGCTGCACTCAATGGGAGTGCCACTCGAAATGGCCGATTCATGCAAAGTATCACCGCCTTTCCTACAATGTCCAACTCAAGCTTCGAGGTACGTATCCTAACCATATCAGCAGAATAATAAATATTGAATAAAACCAGGAACTACGTCTAGAAAGCTACTTGCAGTCCGCTGTTGCAGAGGGCAAGTGGCCCGCTTGCGTTGAGTGTGTGCAGTCAACCCAGTGGCCCGGACCTGAGCCTTCAACTGAGTACGACAAGGCTGCAAAAGGGCGTACAATACAGAAAGCTCTGGTACAGCCGCCGTTCAAGGCCGTATGGATCCCGGATGAGCAAGACGCTGAAACATATGATGTTTCTATGGAGCGTGGGATTGATGAGTCTGTTGAAATGGAGTACTGAGTGGGCGCTTAGACCTTTTTAGCTTGAATCCTCTGCTAGGTTTCGTGTTCAACGTCTATCTTTAATACATTGATGGGGAATTGATATGCTCTGGTACACCTCTCAGCAAGGACCACTTATGTACCCATTCTAATAATTATTCCAGATCAGATTCAATAAATATACACAACAGAGCTATCAAAACTACAGCAACATCTCAAAAATAACATAGAAGCCAAGTATTGAAGTGAGGCTACAAACATAATTTACCATATTTGTGTCCGCACCCGAAATGTGTTGCATTCTTGCTTGTATAGTGGCCCACGTGGCAGTACGATCTATTCGACGGAAAAATCATACCAGATATTGGATAACAAACACAAAGCCCACGAATAGCGATAATATGCCTAGTGTGGCTAGTACCTGGCAGAGCTGATAAAGCCCCGCGTATATGGCAAAACAATGGTAGGGTGGTGAAGCAGCCACAGGCGCATGTTCTGGGTCGCCGTCTGCGGTCAGGTGCCTCGGACAGTGGCAGTCGTATCTTGGGTAAGCGTCGTATCTTGGGTAAGCGTCGTATCTTGGATAAGCGTCGTATCTCGGGTAGGCAGGACCTGGACTGTCCGGATGGTACAACGAACTTGAAGGCGCAATGTTTGCGGTAGTATGCATATGGTTTGTGAAGTGCGCATCCTCCATTAATATTTTCTCGTCCACCGTGCCATAGGAGTGCTCTTGTGGGATGACGAATGGTGCCATTTCGTATGCGTACATCGTGGGCTGTGGAGTCTGTGCGTCGAGGAGGGACGCAAGCTCGAGGCGCACCTTGTGACTGTCAATGAGGAAATGTGCGCAGAGCGAAACGCCCACTGATTCAGAGGATCGTTCAGAAAGCCGTCAGCAATTGCTAGCCTCGAGAGGTTGCATAACTTACCTGTGAGGATGTAAAGGAATATTCCACAAAGGAGACTCGCTACCACCGTCTTTGGGACCGGAACCTGTGTATTTTTGGAGCTGTAGATAGTTACTATTTTGAGGAACCCTGCTTGTACGCAGGTAAGGACTGTTGCCTGTATGAGATAAGAGAAACTTCATGGTCAGTAGTGACACATCAGATAGAGTGAGTTTTGTGTATTCTCACGGAGATGCATATACCACGCAGACGAGCAGACCACATTTCCAGATTTCTGCCTACGTTCCGGTCTATGTAAAAGAGCATTGTCAGATGACGAAAAGGGCTATTATCAAAATACTGCAACTCACTATTATCAATTGTCAATGGTTCCATACGTCTAGAAAATATCGGAGGGGGGCTGTAGTGAAGCTGAGATCGCGTTGATAGAGCGAGTGAATTAAAAAGTGTTGAGGAGTTAAGCTTAATGACTAAACTCAACCCGATACTGCTCTTTATACAAAAATTATTCTGTGTAGAAGATTTCATCAAATAGTTGTGCTGTGCATCAGTTCTCTGTACAATGCATCATGTCAGTATACCAAGTCGTCCTGTATACAGCAGTGCATGCATAGTATTTTATATGAACGCTGTCAATGAGGGATGTACTAGGAGTACCAAAAATAGAATTTTCTGTTACTTGCAGTGAACGTGCTGTGAAATATGCACACCCTTTGGTGTAGAACAGCAGTCGCACAATTGCACGGCATACATAGTTCGAACAGCTTATGGTATTCCGAATACGTACATTACTTCACGATCATCTTATGTGCTATAGCCATACACTGGGATACTACTTGAACACATTACAAAATCACTGCTTTTCCTTCTCATTCTCTCGCCCATCTCCTGCTTGGCATTTATCTCCTTCGACATGCTCTGGAGCAAGAAAAATAATTATAACAGCGACAAGGCTGGTGGAAATGGCCGTAAGAGCCACAGTGCCGATAACGGGAGGCAAACGATCGTATGCATCGCAGATGAGTCCAAGCACGGAGAATAGGAAGCCGAGGACAGTCAATACCACACACATCAAATGGTAATACTCCAGGAGACGTGTCGGGAAGTACGAAGGAGTACGACAACGGCACCTTCTGCAACGTGCAGTCCAGTAGGTCGCGATAAGTGCTGATGGATAGTCCTTCAGGGAGAGTGTGGTACGGCTGAGTCGTTTCCGAAATTGTGAAAACTAGTTTCTCGTAAGTACTTGGAACTCAGCGTTGAGAAGAACGACTAATGTATTTATTACCTAGTTTCTCGTAAGTACTTGGAACTAGATAATCAAGTTAGTACGTAGTGTGTACGTGAATGAATGAAATAGTCACCTCAGCGTTGAGAAGAACGACTGAGGGACTGTGAAGTGAATGTGAGTGATAAATAGTATGTACGAAGATATGCGTTGAACGGATAAGGGAATCGTGAGCATGTGCGCAGAGCGCAATGTATCAGAGAATACGTAGTGACGTGACTGGCGCTACGAAGATGCGTAAGCGAGACAGCAATTAGAAGGCAAAGAGCGATAAAGGAAAGAGCAATAAAGGCAAACGATTTACTTCAACACGCCCCCTCAACGCATAACGAGGCTGAGGCGTGGAACAGAGTCTAGAAATTTGGAACGATGAAGTGGTTTTGTTAAAATGTCAGCAGGATTGGAAATGCCAGGAGTATGTATAATGAGAAAAGTACGAGATTCAATGTGAGAACGCACGAAATGATAGCGAATGTCAATGTGCTTTGCACGACTGTGAGAAGAATCATTCTCGCAGAGAGAACGAGCGCCCTCGTTGTCAGTAAATAAGGAAAGAGTGGAAGGACAATCGATATGAAGAAGATTCAGAGAAGAGCGAAGCCACAGGCCTTCTTGAACACCTCGAGTAATGGCAATGTATTCAGACTCGGTGGATGAAACGGACACGGAGGTTTGAGATTTGGAAGACCAACTTATCGGGCCGCCTGACATGTACCAGATAAAACCAGAGACGGATGCGCGAGTGGTTTTGCATCCTGCCCAGTCAGCGTCAGTGAAGCAAGTGAGCGGAGCAGACTTGTCGACGCCCCCATAATGCAGACGAAGAGAACGAGTTCCCGCGAGGTAGCGCAGAAGGCGTTTCCCAGCTGCGAAGTGACGTGGCTCCGGTTTGGAACAGTGTTGTGAAAGAAGCAGAACGGCGACAGAAATATCTGGTCTGGAGTAACGTTGCAAGAAGAGTAAGGAACCAACGAGACGCTGAAATGCATGAGTGAGATTAGGAATATGAGGTTGAACATCAGTATCGCGACCAAAAGGGAAAGCGGCATCGAGAGGCGTTGAGACGGGGTTGCAGCGTGTAAGGCCATATTCTTCGAGGAGGGCATCGATGTAAGCTTGTTGATGAAGCCACAATTCACAAGTGTCGAGATTACGTTCGAACTGTACCCCGAGGAAGGATTTGACAGGCCCAAGATCCTTGATTCCAAAGGCTTTACCAATTTCAGCCTTGATGAAGGTCAGAAACGGACGCGAGTTGCAGCCGGCCATACCATCGTCAACATGCATGGCGAGAAGGCAGTGAACCTTGATGTGATTCCAAGTGTGCGTGTATATGAAGACTGCATGATCGAACTCTGAGCGAGTGAAGCCAAGTTTACGGAGAACTTCACGCAGAAGGAGATACCACACACGCGAGGCTTGTTTAAGGCCATACAAGGACTTCTTCAACCGCCAGACGGAGGTGGAAGATGATGACGAGACACAAAGCCAGCAGGACGTCGCATGTAGATGACCTCAGAGAGATCACCCCAAAGGAAAGCCCTTGTTGCATCGAAGCAGTCAAGATGCCAGCCTTGGGAGATCGCGTAGACAGCGATGATGCGAACACTTACGGACTTGGCAACTGGCGCAAAGGTATCAGCATAATCGACCAAGGGTACCTGAGAGAAGCCTTGTGCAACAAGACGGCCTTTGGGCATGGGTAGAGATCCGTCGTCTGAGAGCTTGAATTCAAACACCCAACGATTTCCAATAGCTCTACGACCCGCCGGGAGATCCTCCTCTTCATATACCCCCATGGACTTGAGCATGGAAAGCTCCTTGTCGACAACGGCTTGCCACTCATTAGCGTCAGTACGGGCCATCGCCTCACGATAGGTCGCAGGTGGAATTGACATATCATATGTGGGTGACAGAGGACTGCGCCGAACGTCACTGCGAATTGAGAGCATTGCAGTTTCACAGTAGGTGTCAATGTCGCGTGCCAGGTACTCCTCGGCATCGAGAGATAAAGCAGTAAAGTCACCGTGAAGAGACGGAACGGGTGCGTTGAATATTTCTGTGGAACAGAGGCCGACAAACGGATTGTCTGCATCGTCGCCAGAAAATTCTGCTAATGGTGAAGGCAAATGCGTTTTGGCCCGATGTTCTTTCTGAGCATGAATAATGCTATCGTAGAATGTGCCTTTCTCTGTTCGACGGCGCTCACGAGAAGAGGCGCGAAGCGGAGGGGGAGGCTGAGGAGCTGTAGAATCGGGCAGAGAAGATGATGAGGGATTCGACGGTGAAGGAGTGGGCGGTTGAATAGACAGAAGTGGAGTCGAATGCGCTGAAGATGGTGAAACCGAGTTGAAGTCATCTGGAAGAGTTTGCTGCGAATCAGTGGTAGCAGGAGCGGTTGACGGAGATAGACGTTTGAGAACGGATGGAGAGAAGGGTAGAGAAGAATAGTCAATTGGTACAGTAGACGGAACGTGTAGAGCTTTGTAAGGGATGTTTTCGTCGAACATAACATTAGTGGAGTCAAAGAAGTGATTAGTTTTTAAGCAACGAACACGGTAACCACGGCCACCGAGAGGATAGCCCATGAATAGGCACTCCACGGACTTAGCACCAAGTTTGGATTGCTATTCGAGAGGGACATGCGCGAAGCACCTCAGGCCCCAGACACGAAGATGAGCAAGATTGGGCTTGCGACCGTGCATTAGTTCGAACGGGGTGACTCCATCAGAGTTAGTTGTAGTGACATTGACGAGATACGCAGCTGTGAGGGCTGCTTCTCCCCAATAAGTGAGAGGAAGCTGCGCTGTAATGAGCATGGCAAGCATCCGTTCTTGCAAGGTTCGCATGATGCGCTCCGCTTCGCCATTCATCCAATGCTCCGTGCGTGGGGTGACATCTAAAAATATCCCTTCGGCTGTCAGATATTCGGAGAACTCGGCCTTCCACTCGGATCCACCGTCGCATCGGAATGTTTTAATGACAGCGCCTGTCTTTTTCTCCCACCTGGCCTTCAGAGCCTTGAACGCAATAAGGGTCTGCTCGGGTTCGCGACTGGCCAACAACTGAACGTTGACAATTTTCAGATTCGAGTCACGGAAGGCCACGAAGCAGGACTTATGATGAGGAGTGAGGACTGGGAATGGCCCACAAATGTCACCGACGATGCGCTCGAGAGGTCCAGGACGAGGTTGATCAATGGCGCTCTTTGGGTGAGGGTGATTTACATGCTTCGCTGTTATGCAAGGCTCACAAACAGGGAACGAACTGTTGACGATGGAGTTCGCATGTTGAAGAGCCTTGATAAGAAGACGAGTCGTACGTTCGCTGGGATGACCGAAGCGAAGATGCCAGAGCTCGACAGTCTCGGCTACCTTGGCGAACATGACACAGAGAGACGGCTCCTTCACAAGAGTCGACCTGAGAAAGGCGGCCGGAATGAACTGGAGCTGAAGCACGAAAAGACAGTTACCTGTCATGTTTCCTTCTGCAAGCGGAACATCGTCCTTGTAGAGAGTGACTCGACCATCAAGGTCAAAGGATGGACGAATGCGTGCCTTGATCAGCTTACCAACGGAGACGAGATTAACTGCTCCAGTTGGAGAGTGCAGGGAGTTGTTGAAGCGCATGCGAATCGTTCGTCCATTGTAGGTGACATTGGCGACGCAGGTACCGCCCCCATAAGTGGTGAGTGTCCCGAGATTGGCTGTGGTGACATTGCGCGCCTCTTGTTCACTGTATGAACAGAAGAAGTCCTTCGATTTGATCAAGTGCGACGAAGCGCCGGAGTCTAGCAAGGTGGAATCGGGGTTGAGGTGCGCTACGAGACTCGATTCTCCATCTAGGCTGACGATGGATACGCAGGATATTTCGCCAGAGTCTGAGTCTGAGGAAGTGGCAGCGGGAGCGGGCTTAGCAGTCACGGCAACGGAAGCAGATTCTCCGGATTTGCTCCCGCTGCTGCCCTTGGCGGCAGACTTGGCTTTCTTCTTAGACCTGACCTTGAATCCTTCAGGAGCTTCGTTCTCCATTCCACCGCCAGGGGAGTAGCAGTGGGGTTTGTCATGTGAGTGGCCCCCACAGTTGTCGCACGGAATACCATCTGGATTTTTGGAATGTTTGCGAATAGGACGACCACCGGATTCTTTCTGAGCGCTAGAATTGGCGCTCGCCAAGCCAGAATATTCCGATCCCGGAGTTGCCTTTTTTGGATCATCGGACTGCAGTCGATAGCATTCAAGAGTGATGCGCGAGATAATGCGATTCAAGAGTGTGTCCGGAGGAGCGGCGTCTCTGCCCTCAGCCTTGGCTTTGATCTCGGAATCAATGTGGTCCTGCATCAGCTGAATCATAAGCTGTTTGAAGTGAGGCCAGGCATTGACGGACGGAAGACCACGGACGATCTGGTGCGCCATGTCAGTTTCGGGGAAGGGAACGCCCATGGCCAGAAGACGATCGCGTCCAGAGCGAAAGATACTGAGGTAGTTATCAATATCGCTATAGTCCTTCAGTTTGAGAGACATTAACTGCTCCTTTAGATCAAACTGGGCTGTGACGTCGATGCGGGCATATTTGAGCTTCAATTCTTCCCATATAGTCCTGACGGGAGTATCATCGTTAAGGGTGATATTGTCGTACGTGACTCGCGAGAGTCGGCGGGTGATGATTCCGCGCGCGCGATGATCGTCCTTCCACCAGGCCATGAAGGCAGCGCGAACGGCTGCATCTGAATTGTCCGTCAAAGCCGCAGGCTGTGGGATTCTCGGATGAATGGCAAGGTGGTTGTCACTTCCCTCCACATGACCCCAAAGTCCTTCGTCGACGAGGACCTGAGAAATGTACCTTTTCCACTCGGGGTAGGAGGCGGCACTGTCAAGCTTCGGAACATGACTGAGTTTTATTGTAGACATTGAAAGGTGAGTCTCGGATGTTCTCGTGTACGCTGGTTCAGTAGTCGCCTACAGGGCTCATAACCTGTGAAAACTAGTTTCTCGTAAGTACTTGGAACTCAGCGTTGAGAAGAACGACTAATGTATTTATTACCTAGTTTCTCGTAAGTACTTGGAACTAGATAATCAAGTTAGTACGTAGTGTGTACGTGAATGAATGAAATAGTCACCTCAGCGTTGAGAAGAACGACTGAGGGACTGTGAAGTGAATGTGAGTGATAAATAGTATGTACGAAGATATGCGTTGAACGGATAAGGGAATCGTGAGCATGTGCGCAGAGCGCAATGTATCAGAGAATACGTAGTGACGTGACTGGCGCTACGAAGATGCGTAAGCGAGACAGCAATTAGAAGGCAAAGAGCGATAAAGGAAAGAGCAATAAAGGCAAACGATTTACTTCAACAGAAATGATGTAGGAGACTTTCTTGCGTCTTCATGTCCATGGAGCGAGAAGGGAATGCCGATGTCGTCTCGTGCGCATGTGGACTTGCTCGGGCGGGAAATGGGAACGTGCTCGGTGTGCGTGATCATTGCGGCACTCTCGGCGGTGGATTGCTGTTGCTGTGCCTTGGATGCCCAGTCAATTTTGACTCTGATGAGAAAAAATCCTCCCAGGAAGGAGATAGATGCTAGATACGGAACAATGGTAAGATGATTGCGTGATCGTTGAAGCATATTAAGGAGATAAATAGTACCTGCAAGGATGTGAAGGACTAAGCCTCCAGTAAGACCCGCGTTGGCCGCGGAAGCCAAAGCGGTCAGGTCTTTTGCTTGACCTTGCGGCGGCGTAGTAATGCTAAGTAAAGTAGCTTCTGTAGATGCGAAAAATATGGTCTAAGATATGTTTATCAGAGATACAGTGAAACTGGAATAATAAATACATACGAGGACGCTAATGAGCTGAAGCCTCTCCATCCAGGAATCAAGTAATCGTCGTAAGTTCTCTGCTTCGTTATTGAAATTTTGATTATCTGCATGGCTAGGAGTCGTGCTGTATGCGCGCTTGTCGGCTCCAGACGTGGGAAGTACGTCAGGACCCGATTGAATTCCGTGTACTGTACTATTGCATTCGAAGTTTGTTGTGACGTGGGGTATGCGTTCAATAGCCAAGTGTACATCGACGTGCATAGGAGAAAGGTGACGAGGAACTGATTTTTGGTGCGGTGAAGGAAGCGTCATCTTTCGTGAGACTGGTAGTTCGGAGTACTGTGAGTTTGTCTCGGTTATATACATTTCATTAAGCTATGGATCTACTATGTTGGACGCGCCGCTTTCGCAGACAACTATCACTGTAGTGATCTTGGCACCGGCTCATGTTTTAGCATCAGCGCATAGCAATCGCCACCGTACGTCAAGAATATTGATCATATTTAGGTTTATGTTTATACATGTTTCGGTATAAGCCCAATCCTTTCCAACCCTTGTATAGATATAAAGTCCGCCAAGAGCGCGTTGCAGAGCTCGACACTGGACAGGCCTGGGAATGCGAAACTTTTCTTGTGGACCAAGCCTGTCCATGAGACTCGTTCGTGCTGTTCGAGTCCCGACAAGTTTTTTCGGTCAAAAATTCCTTGGGTAAACTCTGGTCCCTCTATAGACCTGAGCAATGCAATATCTAGTAGATTATAGGCCATGACAACACTTGTATGTACTCTACATCAGCTCGATGGCAATAAGAAAAAATCCATACACTTACTAGTTACAATTGCAAGGCCGTACATCCGTGGACAAGAGTTTATTTTAAAATGCACAAAAAATGCAATGTTATATTTCCAACTTCTAGTACACACATGCATGTAGCGATTCTAATATGGTAACAATGCAGGATGAAGTCGGCGATTGGAGGATAGTAGGTGAAGTGATAACGACAGTAAATCTGAAAAAAAAGAGAACCGTATAATACAAAGATAAAAGGAAAGAAAATAAATGAAAAACCAAACAAGAATAGGAATCAAGAAGTGTTCGCCTAATATAGTACAGTAAGGAAGGAGTGGGACTAGGGAAGATGATTAGTGTACATACACGAAAAAGCAGGTACATAGCAACATACATTTGGTACAGCAAAAAGAAGAGAAAGAAAACATGAAGAAAATATATCGACGGAAAGGGAGCCGGTGATGATAGAATGAGATAGAGATAGTGTTAGTACGACGATGATAATCAAAAAAAAATCTAACTCGACAAGGTCACGGGTTCAAGGAAACTGGCTAAGGCCCATCCCACAACGCCATTCCTGTCGCGGCAGAGCAATAGACAGTCTTCGCCGTCATCAACATACAGAGGGAGCTTCGGGTGTATGCTGGGATGGCCAGCTTCCTGGAGTACCTCATAGAAGTCTCCGACTAGCAAGGTGAAGAAGGGGAACGAGTAGTACTGCACAGAAGTCGGCGGGCGACAGGGATGAATGACCTGGCACATGTACTTTGCAGGCTTGGAAACCCAGGAGTCACGCTGGGAGGATGTGAGAGGCTGTGGATCAGGGGGCATAGGATTGTTGTTGCGATCAGAACTGCTGCCAGTAAAAAAGGATGTGATAGATTTAGTTGATCCTGACCGCTTCCTCGTGTGAGTGGGACGTTCTTTGGACTTGGCCTTGGGACCTGTCGGTGACGACATGCTGGGCATAGAGTGAGCTTGCGGAATGGAAGTCCGTCCGCGCTCTCTGCTTTGATGTTTGTCCCGCTCCTTCTCCTTCGGCCGGGAAGGCGATACTGCCTGTTCGGGGGTATACTGCTCCCAGTTACTCCCAGATGGCTGATAATATACATGGTCATCAATAACTACAATTTCTGTTCCGTTAGGAATATGTGAGCCATGCCGGGCAGAAGTCTGCTCCGGAGGTGCATGCCCGAGTGGCATCGACTTCCTTCGGCTCAGCTTGTTAGTCGTGCGACTGTTGCTCGGTGGGCTGCTCGGTGGGCCGTATGGGTAGTGCGCGCCCTCGTATGGTGGGGGCAGCGTTGCACCGTTGAGCGACATGTACTCCTCGAAATCCTGTGACATCCCGGAACCATGGGTGCGCCTCCGAGTTGGGGTGGGTCTGTGCTCTGGTAGATGTCGGCCGCTGTCAGGGGAAGGCGTGCGGTGGCTCAGGTTGACGCTGCTAGCCGTATGCCCACTATGACTGGATCGCGACCCACCAGCAGACATACTGGCATCACTCGTCCCTCGACCGCGACCCTTCCTCCCGGGGTCACGGCCCTCGCGATATCCTAGTGGCATGGGCCCCGAGACATTATACAGTGACACACCACTGCCCCCAGCTTGCGGGTTAAGCGAAGCCAGCGTCGACGAAACGTTTACTGCAGTGGAATGCTTCTTTGAGCTACTTGCGTGGGCGGGCTCAAGGGAGGAGAAAATCGAATTGATAGCGGCGACGTTGGGTTTCCCTTTATTAGCCCGTTCGTACTTCTCCCGTTCACGTTGCTCTCGCTCCCTCTCCCGCAGCTCCCTCTCGTGCAGCTCCCGCTCACGCTTCAATTCGCGCTCACGCTCCTTCTGCTCCCGCTCGAGACGCTCGCGTTCGCGGTCCTTCGGGGTGCTTAATTGCGGTGTCAAAGGCGTGTAGAAGTCCGGGTACGCATAGTAAGCATCCTGTCCTTTCCCTCCGCGCTCGCGCTGGCGCTCCTGCTCCAGCGTCGCCATTTGCTGTGCATGGAGGGTGGCATAGCCGCGACCCATCATAGCCTGCATGTTGGCCTGCGCCTGTGCCTGCGCCATCACCGGAACGACATGCACGACGGGCCGGGTGATCCCCAGCGCCTGAACAACTTCGTCAACGTCCGCCCATCGCGCACACCATACAGTGCATGTTTCTTCCCAGCCAGCATTCAGCTCCTCCTCCACCCGCAACATCTCCCACAGCTCAGCCCAGCGATCCTTCACGTCACGCCAGAAGCGCGTCTGGATGTCGGCAAGCCGGCGCACGAAGACGGCGCAGCCTTTGTGGAGAAGCGCAAGGTACGTCGGCAACTCGGCGGCCAGCTGGCCACGGAGCGCGAGGTAGTTTGTTGATGCAGCAAGAAGGGCGGCTGGGGGCCGGTTCTTCTGCGACACGGGCATCGTGAGCAGGTGATAATGGTACGGTTCTTGCTCAGCCATCGAAGCCAGCAGCTTCAGGGGCTGGCTCATGGTCATCAGAAGGTGAGCCATGTCTTTGAGCAGCCGCTCGTTGATCGCGGCATCGAGATCGGCGGTGAGGGGGAGAAGGCCCTGGGTGACCACGGCTAGGAACGCATCGAATGCTTCGCTGTGCTGCTCCGCGCTCAGGCCGATCACTTTCCCGAAGGAGAGCGCCCAGCCCCGGAGCGCAAGCATTACATTCGACATCATCTTCCCCCAGTCGACAATATTCTTGGCGAACTGTTGCGCGAACACCTCGATGCGCTTGAGTTCGGCCTGCATCCTATCGACCAGGGCAGCCTCGCTAGCGCCGCCCTCAGTGAGCTGCGAGACACGCATCGTCGCCGCGGTAATCCCGCCATGGCGCAGGCTTTTTACCTTTGACAAATTGACGGACGCTGCGACTCCTACGGGTGTGCTGTTTTTCCTTGTGGTCTTATTTGTGAGGACATCCTTGACCACCTCGGCACGCCGTCTTCCCTCGTTCACGTTCCGTGCAATCTCCTCAACTTTCGCGCGTGCCGTCTTGAGGTTCTCCTTATCGGGGTGACCGTCTGGCGTCTCGTCGATTATCGCTCCAAGCAGCAACGGATACTTGAGCAGACGCTGCACAGGCTTTATAAGTAAGGATGATAGATCCCATGCATGCGACACGGTAGATGCAACGGTCTGCGTATAGCTCAGGTATGCCTGTAGCGCAGGTGTCTGAGGCAGGGCTTGGAGGTGCTGCAGCGCAGTGGGATGGCGGGTGATGTAGTACTTGTACGGCCTTTCCAAATCAGGAATCTACACGCGCCCATAAACGATCGGCAACCGGACCATAAAAGGCAAGTACTCACAATACGCAAAAACAAAGCTCCGACGCAGTCTTCTCCTTGTCCTCCATCCACGATGTCTCCCAATGCCAGTTCTAGCTCCTCTGAAAGCAGATCAGAGAACATGGCAAGCTCAGAAACATTACTGAAAATAATTTTCGCGTCTTCCGCTGTCATCGGCGACTGGCTGTTTAGTGAATCCGATGACGCTGTCGACACAACGCGCGAACTAGAACCTGAGCTCGAACCCGAAGCAACGTTGACCGTAGAAGCCGATGCCGAGAGCAATTCTGGGGGTGGTGGAATATTGTGCGACAGTGATACGGTTTGGCCTAGAAGATCAGGAGATAGGAGGTCAGTTCGTCTGATTAACTACTGCACAGCTGGACTTTGGTCGCACAAGAAGAAAGAAAGGAGTTAAAAGGGTATTCAATGAAGAAGCCAAGGCTGCGCCCAAACGAAAATAGGCCCGCCTACGGAAATGTTACGACGTCGCTTGGAAGCCGACCTTCTCCCGCCCGTGCAAACTGTTAGGGGAGCGTATACCCATGAGTCGAGCGAATGAGGCGCATATAGCCACTTCTTTGCCATAATCCAACGCGCAGAAGGTCATATCACCCTAAAGAACGTACACCCTCGTACTTTCTCAGTAGAATGGCGAATCGAGCAGGTGTGATAGAAACGGAAAAGTAGGCCGAATAGTGGGGTTGTGGTCAAAGGGTCCGACCTGGCTTTACTGCTGCAGTGCCAACAAACAACAGTCTGCCCATATCGGACATAGGACCATCCCCCGAAAGACAGATCGATAATAACCGGCCTGCATGCATATCCATCCTGCCCTGCAGGTCGTCGGAAAAGACGGAAACGGACCGGAACAAGCACATTGCAGCCTTGAGCTACGAAGTCTTGCAGAAATGGGATACACAGCTCGATGTTCCGATATATCGAGACATGCCCCGCAGCCAAGAAAAGAAACTATGAATTGGGCAGAAATATGGAGAAAAGACAGAACAGAAACGAAGAAGAAATCTGAGTTACTCACCGAGTGCAAGTGGAATGTGGACCTCGCGTATGAGTGCAAGGTCAGAAGCATAGGCTCGCTCAGAAGAAAGTAGCTCATGCAGGGCGTGATGTCTCTTCGTCATGGTCATGGTTGCAGTCGTAGTCGACTCTGCTTCATGAGACGCAACTGAGGAGGGTGGTGTGGATCTGACGGACGCTGACGATGCTGTGAGACTGGGATGCGAAGTCATAGAATTGATGGTTGAGCTAGAAGAATCCCTGCCTCTGTTGGTCTCTTCCTCTGCGTCCCTTTCTTCCTCGCCTTCCTTTGATTCGCCTTTCATAAGCGAAGTGGGCGAGGAGCTGAAGGACGATTGACCTTTGAATGGCTCAAGCGGCGTGAACAACGTAGCTTTGACTCGCAGCGGTGGCGTCGCGTCCTCTATGTTTCCTGTGAGGCCGTACTCTTCGCGCACGCGGTCCATGAGGCCGCTGAGCGAGGCGAGGGACTCGTGTCTCTGCCGTGAGTCGTAGACGCTCATCGCGGCAGTCACGGCAGCTTCTGCGGGTGTCTGGGGATCGGGGGATAGACTGATTGTGTCGGCGGTGTCTATGGACTGGGAGATGCTGGTCCTGCGCGAGGAGTCGGAGGTGGTGGATGAGATGGAGCGCGCTGGGGGGCGGAGTGGGGAGCGGGCAGGAAGGGGTGGGGACGCTGGGGCGGGAGAAATAGAGTCCGCGGGGGAGGGAGCTTCGAGCAAGGGGAGGGGTGCACGGGACTGGAAGGGCACGCGGCTGGGGCGAGGCTCAGGCTCCTGCAGAAGCTCGCTGGTGGTGGTGGGGGTGTCGGTGGGAAGTTTGCTGCTGCTGGCTACTGGCACGCCGTCGTCCATGATTTCTTTATCGGACTTTCCGCGTGAGCACAGAAGCCAATTCGGAACAAGGCCCAGATGTCAGGCAGGGCGCAGGCGACAGCGATCAGGGTTGCAGGCGATAGTCCGCTCGTCCGCTGGGGCGTCGCTGGCGGTGATGGTGGTAGTGGCAGACAGAAGGATGGCGGCTCCCGCGGATCGTGCGCGTCGGTGCTGGGTGAGTCGCTAGTGTGACCAATCACGCGCCGGCCTTCTCCATGTGAATCTGGCGCTCTAATTTAACGCCATCCATCCCCCGCCTTTCCTCCACATTTAGTCCGTCTTCTTTCTTATATTAACTCCCGATCGACGGTTTGCGCAGCCCGAGGCGCCTCAACGGCTCTTGCAGTGCCTGCAGGCTACCACTCCTTTCTCAATTATTTATCCAGACAACTCCAGACAAACGGATATTTTCAGACACCTCGCTCTCAAATGGCTTCCCATGGCGCTCTGCCTCCTATCTGCACATGATACTGTCAACGTGGCCTCGCAACGGGTGGTGTCTGTGCGATTACATGTGCAATCCTCTTGGAGACATGCGAGTCTTGGGTCCTCATTCGACCTAACTGATACGGGAGTCACGCCGCAGCACCTCGCAGCACACGAACCAGTGCCAAATCGATTCTAGAAGGAGTGTGCTCATATTAGGCCTCTCAAGCAGGCTAGCTCATGCATAGCTTATCTGATGAAATACTGTATGTAGGTGGGTGCTTGGCACTTGCGTCAGTAATAGGTACACCGCCGGGCAGCTCATCCGTTTCACCAGTTCCAAAGAATTCTCTGCGCTTCAACGTACTAGAAAATCCATGTCTATGGCATATGAGGAACGAAACAATCTCTCAGAGCACACACCCATGACGCCATTGCTAGGTGGTTATCTGACTATGCAACATCTGCTAACTGCTCCGAAACTCATTTACATAGCCATCAGCCCTCACGATCTCAATTCAGGCTAAAGCGGCTAAGAACATCACATTTATATGAAGATAATAAATGTGAAATTTGCCCCTCTTCTTTATTAAAGGCACACCAATCCTTCATGTCTATGACCTCTACTTCCCATCTTATTTCAGGTAGGCAAGTCCTTACACTGACCGCATCTTATTCCAGCCATCAGCCGGCAGGATATAGACTTTGCGCATGCGAAACATCCGCAACGGCCCCGCAGCCCCAATGAATACCTTATTTTTAAGACGAGTGAGAAAGAAAGGCGTGAGCTAAATCAGGCTGTGTTACTGGTGGAGATATTTACCGGACAAGTGCTCTCCGACGGCCCCCTTTGGCGTTGAAGGCCCGAAGAGCCCCCGCACTCCAACCCGCAGCGATCCGTATCTGGCGATTTATAGGCGATCCCGGGAAAGCGGAAGACGGTGCATATGTCTTTTGAAAGCCTACATACGTAGGACGGTCCTGATCGTGAACTATATCGGACTGCTTGGTGAGAAAACCCAGGCTATGTATAAGAAAGTAAATTGGGGGTGGAGTGCGTTACCCGGCATGGGACTGAGCACGCCGACGGAGGCGGACGCGGCCGCCACCGCGCTCTATGCGGCCCATAGACGTATACATAATAGGCGCCGGGCGAAGCGTGCATGTAGTAACTTCTACACACGCGTAGAGCACTGGGATCAATCATCATTTTTGTCACAGCCTGTATAACTTTCAAAAAGCATCTTCTAATCTGTTTCAAAGCATTCTGAAAAGCCATTGTCACTGCTAAAAGTATAGCATGCATTGCTTGACACTATTACAAGGCAAACAGAGAGGCCCTGTTCATTGGGCTAATCTAATCAAAGGCGGCCACATCTAATCCGACATTAAGTTTACAGGACACTTCCGATGACAGGACCTATTTTCTAGATGCTGAGCCTAACAGGTGACTCAGACACCTTGCAGCCTGTGTAAAGCAGTAACTGTAGTTATGGAGAACAGGACTCTACTGAAGGTGGGCCGCAGAATGTACTGAGCTTTCTTAGAAGAAAGAGGGTCTTCTGGCTGGCAGTGCCTTCCGCGCGCACAGGAACGACGCCTCGTGCTGCCGGTGCTGAGTGTCACGGAGGACAAGCACCTAACCCACAGACGCATACTCACGTAATGTGAGTCCAACAGGATCCGAAACTAGCAGCCTACACCGGGCAAGCAAGAAGACATTCTAGCTTGACACAGAACTCGCAGCTTCTGGTACGCTCCGGCGTCGGGGTCTTTTACAAAGCCAACAATATCGCGTTTTGGCCTTGCTGCAGTGGTAGAGATGAACCAGTACTGCACAGTGTAAGTCCAAGAGTGTGTAAGCCGTAATTTGCATGATGTTTTTTGCAGCATGCTCAGGCAAGCACTGCTGGCGTGAGGGAGTCACACAATCACTGTATTACTTGAGTAACCCGGGACACGTTGTCCAGCAGGCTCGAGTACGGTGCTCAACACGCTGAGACAGATTACAGTATACGACCATAGCTGCTGACCCTCGGTCCTTGTATATGCCACAGAGTTCAACGGTGAAGGCGCTTAACTAGTGTGCCAGCATGTTGACAGTAAAATGGTGCCCCCGTTTCCTTTCAGAAGTAAGTATATGCCACGATGTCACAAGTCGCCTGAAAGGATGCAGTGAGTCATTTAATCATTCATAGACGCTTCCTGGCCATCTTGAAGACAAGTTCCGACGAGCGACACGGGGAAAGCAGAAGCTTAATGATGGGGACCAAAGACGAACCTGCCGCATGGAGCCGGCACGCAAATAAGCGCTTGCCAGACCCCATGGCATCCTCGTGACCGCGAACCCGATTGAGACAGCTTGGACAATACTACTGACAGAGTACTAGTAGTAGTACTGACTATAGTCAGATTGATATACGAGTATTATGAGAGTTCCGGGCGACCGAAAATTTGTCCCCGAGGGTCTTCATCCCTCTCAATCATATAAAATGCCCGGGTACTTACGGCGACTTCGTCTCCATCCACGCGTATGTTGTGTCCACAATGAATAATTTTTTCCGGAGACTAATGCATTGCCTGCCTATTGCATAGGCGGCTACAGCTTCATCCTCAAGGTCAGAGTTCTGACGCCTGAAGGTCATCTATTTTCAAACCAAAAAAATGGTCATAGCTCGTACAAAGTTCGTAACACTATCAAATTATAAGTGCTCAAGCGCTCAAGCGCTCCGAAAGCTCAAGTGCGACAGTTCCACCTTGGGAGTGTTCGTTGCGGGAAAAGCCGTGATTCTATGATTGATTACCTAGTAGAAGTCTCCGGTAAATCGCTGCCAGTCATCTCACAAGTATTCGAAATGCTTCTGTTCAAAATAATAATTGGTACATTCAAGTCGTGTAACCGAGCTCGAAATCTTTTTTAAATTATTACAGCTTGAATCTAAGAAACCCCATTATAAACCACTGCTACCACTCGGGGTGAGAGTAAAAAGGGAAAGATGGATAGTAGACTAAATAAATACATCGTGTAGCCCGCATGACTATTGTTTTTTTGCACAGCGCCGCGACCGAATAGGTGTGATATAAGTTTAACAGAAGGGGGATAGTGTTAATACTGCAGTAGTAAAGGTATCTTTTGGGTGTATATCGATCTAAATCCACGTAGAAACACAACCGCGATGACAGTAACATATTAATCCAAGCAAGAAGGGGCCACACCTATGAGATCATTTATGCAATTTCCTCCATTACATTGACATAGGTTTCTTCCGCATCAGCCTTGCGCTCGTACCATCTCCGAGCCTCATGCAGTAAGAAACTTGATACACCGAGCGCAAGGATGACACCAAGATCACGTCCAGAAAGAGAGTCCGTCTGAAAGATAGCTTGCATGAAGCCGATATACACAAGCGCGAGCTGGGTCACAAATGAGATAGACACTGTCGTCAACAGAATCTTGTTCTGCGTCAAGCCGCAGCTTAAGCCACGGTTTTGGATAGCCGATACCAAGTCAAGCACAACAAATGCAGTGAAAGTCTGACGACAGAAGTTATCAGAGGTTGTAAGCAAGTAGGTGAATGCCGACTGACCATAGTTTGTTCCCTTCGTGACATATCTTCATCTGACAAAGCAAAGGTGTAGATGAAGAGCGTCCCGAACACGATGATCGACGCCGAGAATAGTACACGGAGCAGTAGTCTTTTGGTAATGATTGGTGCATTCTTTTTGCGCGGGGGACGACGCATAACTGCAGGATCAACGGGGTCGACTCCCAGAGACTGACTTGGCGGACCTGGAAGGAAATTCTATGAGCACGAGTACAATATGCAATCAACAAGCACCGCAGACGCCGATACTACAGCAAGAAGGCAGTGTTTGGTTATAACTTACCGTCCATTAAGATGTTGATGAACAAAATCTGCATAGGGTTCAAGGGATTATCGAGACCTAGCATCGTGCTGACGGTAATAAGCGTAAGCGCCGCTGCAGCCGTACTGAGTTGGAAAGACAGGAAGTTCTGGATATTATGGAAAATCGATTTGCCTATTTTTACAAATTGAATCGGTCACACTATTGTATAGAGGAGAGACAGAATTTAACACACCTTCCTCTACAGCGGGCAGAATCGTGCTGAAATTATCATCGACGAGGATCATATCAGCCGCCTCCTTTGCCACATCCGTGCCACTTTTTCCCATAGAAATACCGATATCCGCCATTTTGAGAGCGGGAGCGTCATTGACTATATCGGTGACATAAGCCAACCAATCACACGGCACAGCAAAGCTGGAAAATTAAGCTCACCTCCGTCTCCCGTCATAGCGACCACCCGGCCTCTCGACTGGAAGGCCTCCACAATAGCCATCTTATGCTTCGGCGTAGTACGCGCAAATACACTGACGTTCCCTACCCGTACCTTCAACTGTTCCTTGGTCATCTGGTCTATAGCTTTACCCGTTAGACAGTGTGCATTTGACACCCCGCCACCAACGCCACCCACGCGCCCTACGCGGAGGCCCAGCTGCTGGGCAATTGACAAGGCGGTGGCCTCGGCATCACCGGTGATCATTACGACTTGTACGCCTCCTTCTTGAAGGAGTTGGATGGAGTCCGAGACGCCCTTTCGAGGTGGATCGAGCATGGCCTGGAACCCGACAAACACGAGATTTGTCCGCTCCCCGGTACCATTCCGTTCCGCAGTGCCGTTCAACGCAGGAGACGATGTTCGTGAAGGAAGGGGAGTCTGAGATGATGCTGGAGGTAGAGCTGAACCATAGCCGTAGGCCATAGCGATGACACGTAAGCCCCGGGCAGCGGCAGTATTTGCCCTTGTCAAGATCACATTTCGCATATTGTTGTCCATGGCGGGCGTCGATTCTTCGTTGACATAGTAGAATTTGCAGCGGTCGATTATAGCTTCGATAGAGCCCTTAATATAGTACATTTCACGAGGAGTGCCGTTGACCGCAGAGCTAGATACTTGGGATCCTGCGGCATCGTCATGTATCCCTGACACGGCCATGTATTTTTGTTCTGAGTTGAAAGACTTTTCTGCCAAGCGACGGAAACTCTGAACAAAAGAATGACACCGCTATTCATAGGGAATAATAGCATTAAGACGTACCTCACGCCGATCAGGGAGGCTAAAAATGTGCAGTACATTCAGTAAAGCAACATCTGTTGACTGCCCAACGTAAACACCGTCTTCATTGCGAACCAGAGATGCATTGTTGCACAATGCACCAATGTCCAAAGCCCTTTTGATGGCAGCAGATACATTACCCTCGTAAGGATTAGTTGAGTGGGCGTCGACAAAAATAGTTTCGTCCACAGCATACGCTTCAACCACAGTTTGCTCGTTCTTAGTTAGAGTGCCTGTAAATCATCTGAATGATGACATCACGCCTAATTATATGCATCCATACCTGTCTTGTCGGAGCAGATAACAGAAACCGATCCTAATGATTCAACGGAGTGCAGTTTCTTTACGATAGCTTTCCGTTTGGCCATGCGTAACACCCCCAAGGCCAGAGTGACGGTCGTAACAATAGGGAGACCTTCAGGAATTGCAGCGACGGCAAGAGACACTGTATAATTTGTTAGGCACTACTTCATATAAAAATGATATCAATTATGCGGACCTCCTATGGTGAACATGTCCAACCACGACCGTTTCTGGATTACGCCAATTAAACATATGACACCAATGACACCAAATGACAATAGAGAAAGTTTCTTCGCAAGTTCGTCCATATTCAGCTGAAGGGGAGTGCGCTTTTCTTCGACCTTATAAGGACAACATTTAGAATTGGAAAGGTGTAATATCTGCAGGTGCTTACTTCCTGCATCATTGAAAAGATGACGCCGAACTCCGTCTGAGCACCTGTAGCAATCACAATGCCACTACCCCTCCCTGTCGATCATCGGTGAGCGCTAAGAAACCCTAAGGCACGAACAAAACCGACCGTTTCGGACCAGTGTACCCATGTATGCCACGCATGTCCTATCTGCAAGTGCCACCGGCTCTCCGGACTGTAAACCGTTCTCGAACTGACAGGCCGCTACGTCCTTTCTCCGCGCTTCTGTTTCGCCTGTAAGGCTGCTCTCATCAATCTCCAAGTCCACAGCATCGATTAAACGGATGTCTGCGGGGATACGATCACCAGTTACGAACTTTACGAGATCGCCTGGCACGAGCTCGTTCGCAAGCACATGTATTGTCTCGCCTTCCCTGTGAACAGCTCTTAAACCCTGCTTCTAGGTCATCTAAAAATAAAAACATACCGAATAACATGACAGTGGTGCGGCACTAACTTGTTTAACGCCTCCAAACTTTTCTCAGAACGTCTCTCTTGCACGAAACCGACTGTAAGTTATGTCAGAAAAGCCTCCCATATCACTTTGTTTTGACATACCTGTGAGCACAATTAGGACAGCCACCGTGATGCTGACTGCGTCGTCAACATTCCCCATAATCGCGCTGACTGTGGCACTTGCACATAGCAATAGAATCAATGGCGACTCGTAGATTGTTTTGGCAAACTTTAGCAGTAATGGTTCTGGTGAAGCGACGGAGAACTCGTTATATCCATAGTTTTCTCGTAGAACGTTTATGTCTGAGTTGAGCAGCCCGCTCGCTGCGGATGTTCTGAAGAAGTGAACTGTCGCCTTAATAACATTCAGTAGTTGGTCAGCACGCATATATGGCGACAGCAAAAGAAAGTAGACATACCTCAACAGTATGGTGGGCAAACTTTGCAGATGCAGTGTCTTTCGCCTCCGTCCGTTGGGTCATCTGCGGAGAGTCCCTTCCTCCCCCCTCTACTGGCTGGTATTCATGATTAGATATCCCCCTGATAGCATTTACGGCGCGCCACCAAAGGCTCGTCGCCTCCGCATTCACGGCTGCAACAAATACAGCTGGGGACGTGAGTGCAGTGCCATCTGAGTGGTGTCGTCGTAAGGTCGTAGAGTATGCAAAGTGAGATTCTGCATCCGGTGTGGGTCGTAACCTCGTATTCGTGTCAGCAGAAAGAAGGGGGAAGTATGCCGAAGCTGGGGGTGACGGGGTACGTGCTCCTTGACCGTACACGCTGGCTGAATGCGCTGCGCCACGATATGTCGAAGAGCTCGATGCAGCCCTGGGGGAGATTATGGGGATCGCTGTAAGATTCTTCTTCCTCCGCTCGTAACCTGTGCCAGCCGACCCTTTACTTTGACCGGACATTTGAAAAGTGGGGACACCAAATCCAGCAGGTGGCCAAGAGGTGACTTTGTCGGGATCTAGGTCAGCCAACGGATGAAGATTGGATTGAAGGCGTCTTTACTGTAGTTATGAATATATAGAATCCGGTTAGTGACTGTAGAACCAGTCGACTACACGTTGGTCATTTTGTCGTGCACCGCCTCAGTGATATTTCGCGGCCCGCCGCCAGGGGTACTTATGTCAGGCAGGTACACGTGATCGCCGAACGTGTTGCCGGGGTAGCTGATGTCCACATTTGCGACCGTAACTCCAATTTCTTTGCTCTTTCTGTAGGTGAAGCAACGAAAATACGACGAAAATCTTACTTAATTAAAACACCAGAAAGTGCACATACACCATCAATAAGAACTGGTTATACTAGACACTATCAAAGCATCTATAAAATTTGTATAAAACTTGAATGAATATGATTGCTTCTAGGTGACCAATTCGACACTTGGAACTTATTGTTTTGAAGAAATATGCAATCGTTACATTTTGTAAAGGACATTGTCAACTTTTCTCTCTGAACTATATTGGAAAGGCTAAACCTCAATGATACTTAGCGTTAGTACAACGGGCGCTTAAGCCTTAAATGCTAATGCACAACGGCTATTGTACGGCGCTATACCTTTCTCAACGACGTCACGTAAATTTCTGCTAATTGGTATATAAAGCATTATGAAGATAACAGGATATGGAAAGTTAGACACATGACAAAGGGGCTTGTATCACTCACGACATAGTAGGTAAGATAGAAAGAAGAAAACATTGAACTGAGTTTCCAAAAAATCAAAGCCCCCGCATCACGCGCAGATACCAGTTGAAAATGAAACTTGAGAAACGCCGTCGTAAAAACACATGTTATGGAGCATTTCTTTTCCAACACCGCAGATTGAGAACTGGCTTATATAAAGATCTTGCGCTTCTGGCCTCGAATCGAAGTCGAAAGGAACTCAGGGGTAGGCGGCTCATGCAGCTGTGGTTCGATGGTCTCGCCAGCAGCGTCCAGCGGCCAAAATGAGTTTCTGAAAAGATTTTTAGGATCATATAACTGCTTAATTTCGCAAAGACGCGGCCAGTTATTCCCGAAACAGGCCTTGACACGTTCTCCTGGTTCGTGTCGCCCTATGAACTGATCATGAACGAAAGTGAGTACATAAAAGGCCGCAGTGCAATCTAAGTTCAATCAAGGAAGCTCACACTAGGGAAGGGTCCGCCAATATGGACCGGCTTCAAAGTTCCAGAAATCCACTGTGAATAGGGCGTTTCAATATGTAGTGCCATAACCATAATCAACGGTGCTAGAACCCACCTCTTCTGCAGAATCTATACAGCGGTCATCGTCGATTTCCATCTCCCACTGATGCAAGGCTGCAATGGTGAAGGAGGCCTCCCTCTGCGACTTGGGGATACAAGTGTCTTCATAATCCATGATTGCTCCACCTGCGAGTTCAAAAAGCCAAGCTGGTTTATTATAAGAGTAACGAGTAAGATGAATACACGCGGAACAAAGTGGCAGACACGCACTGCATCCGACAGGGCTGTCCGCAAATTGCATGACAGTGTCGTTGATAATGTCATCTGGGAGGGAGGATATCAACGCAGAGCGGATGAACCACTGGCGTCCCGCTACGCGGAAATAGATATTGTATCAGTTATGAATCATGCAAATTAGAGAAATACACCAGGAATACCTTTTCCGCGCAGAACCTGGGCAACACTATCTTGTTGGTGCAAAAAGCTCTTCTCGTTAACCTCGTTGAGCAGGCACTGTTCTCCATCCCATGACGAGATCGCGGCCAGATACTCTTGACCTTTTTCCTTGGGCCCGACATAACACATTTGGATAACCACCAGAGAATCCTTACCAGCCGGACCTGCGGTAAGCAAGACATTGGCGTAAAGTTCTCTGGGAGCTCCTTTGATACAGTCTCGGAAGTGTTTGATAAGAGAAGGCGCTGTTGCCTTGTTGAACCTACTGTAAACAAAGTTTCGAGTCAATGGTGAATTTGTGCGGCGGATTACTGCCAAAAAAAATGGAGTATACTAACTACAGCAAGTTCCCCGCGAACACTACTGGGACAGGGAAAGCTTTCGCTTTGTAACGGGTAACTATTCCCAGAGCGGGACCCGCTCCTCTTAATGCCCACCATAGATCTATACATCAAGGATATTCAATCATTAGAGGACAATGAAGCAAGAACGGAACAGAAGTCACGAACCTGGATAGTCATTCTCGTTGACAATAACAACGCGGCCATCTGCAAGAACCACCTCCACTTCAACAAGGTTGTCGACGCTAAGTCCATGAAGGCGGCTCAAGAACCCGAATCCCGCTAAAAGTACAACCGAAGAGCCAGTAGGATGTGCCGCACTACAAATTAATGAACATCTGGAAACAGTTGAAAGATGAGATGAACTTTTCTTACAAGGGAACGTGGTAGGGAATGCCGTCGCCGTTGCCAGTAATATACCTAGCCTCGAGCTTTTCTTTTGCTGTAAAGGTATCGATTTCTTTCTGACGCATACCCGCACCGAACGTGACATAGGCGTGGGGATAAAGGGGCTCGGCATGGGCCGTCATCTGTGCAAGAGGGGTGTCAGGGTTGGGATTGGTAAATATGGAACTTTGACTAGGACCCCATGAAGTAAGCGGGGGAGGCATGCTAAAGGGCAGGTGCAATGCAGAGAGTGAGGGAGCAGGCGGGAAGTCGCTTGGGTCGTCCATGTATCCAAATGGGTTTGATGCCTTGGACGTAGGCCTACTGTCAGGTATGGCGGTACCTGAAGGTGGCGAGGGGGACGTCTCCATTGTTGAAGACGAGTGTTCACGGGAGCCTCTTGAATCATTGGACGATGAACCAGATGATAACAATTGCCCACTGTTCCCCGGTGGCATTGGGGACGCGGACGAAGATGAAGAATGGCCTTGTTCATTGAGGCGCCTCCGGGCGTTCGGCGGCGGCCCATCGCTCCTTGCTGCTGTTTCATGGAGTGGCGGGCCACGCAAAAACGACGCGACAGCATGAGACGCCGAGTCGTAGTGGCGAAGGTTGGCATCTTCCTCTCGGCGCCGTTTGCTAGAGTTGGCGGGGGAGTCCTTCAAAGCTAAAGTCTTTTTCCCTTTGCTATTCGCGGAAGCCACGTCGCGTAAACTAGTAAACGAACCATCTGAGTTTGAGGGTTCAATGTCGACTTCGACCAGTTTGCTGAGGTCTATGATGATGTCTCCCCCAATGGCCCATCCAGCGGTACCATATCCGCCAGCCCTTGCCGAAGGGGACAGAGAATGCTTATTGCAGAAGATGATAACTCTACACGATGAAAAATGTTAACATCTGCTAGCCAACCAAGAAAACATTGTCCAGACGTACTTACTGACATCCTCTGCATCAAGAGGACATACTACGGCCTTCGCTGCACTAACAACGTTGCCGTTGAAAACAGTCGCATAATCCGCGAACCTGGAGAAAATAGAGTTCAGTGCCCCGCGTCCGGCTGTTTGAGCCCAAGCGCACTGACGCAGGTTCGTTCCGACGGTACACCGGGCCACGGCATGTTGAGCCAAGCTCTTCGTAGAGATCGTCAGACAGAGACTCGAAGACAGCTGGCATCGTACTTTGACTGAAGAAATGGATAGGGATTGCCTCTTGCTGAAGGGGCTTTTTATAAGTCCAAGCAGTGGAACTAAAGGAAGGCACGCTGCCGTAATTAGATCTGTGGAGCCCCGTCAGATCTCGGGGTGTGCCTATTAATAATCGTGCCGCTTTTACTTACACTTTGCAGTTCGCTTGGGTTTGCTCCAAAGTGCCATCTTTTCACACTTGCGGCTTCCAATGCCCCATGAGCTACTGGACTTATTCCTACTCCTTCCAATTAATCTCATCGGGAAAACCATTTTTACTACTTATTGTACGGCTGTGTCCTAAAATTCCATTTCTCAAAAGTATTGCAGGTCTGAAAAAGCGACCGACATGTCAAGACAGTCCAGTCCTTAAATTGGCACACGGGGAGGAACTTATCCTTATCGATGCGGTGAGACACAAGGCGCAAATAAGCCATTACCTAAATATCGTTATCTTTTACTAAGAAGTCAATGTGCTCCATAATACAAATATAATAGTTTGTTATATGATGTATTTGAATGATCGCTTAAGAAACTAAGCTTTAAGCAATAGCTCTGCGCTCCAGGTTGAATGATCATATTAACTCATGCTATACAAAAATCTGTTCCACACTTACGCATTTTTCTGCACATCTATTGTCACGGTTTCTTCTCACTACATATGAGTGCGTCTTTTCGTAAAAGAATACGTTCTGTCCATCCATGCTATACAATAGTAAGCTCAAGCTCAAATTCTAAACAACAACAACATTTAGCATAATGGCAAACTTTATATATATCAAGATTCTCAAGAAAATGCTTCTCTGTATTACACTTTGCCACGAACAATGCGGATGGAATACAAACGAATATATAGCAAGAATAGCGCGATACATCAAGTGATCGATTGTCGCCTCTGAGGCGGTGTAGTGTATTCAAACATGCACGGTAAGTACGGAACTACTACAGACATGCAAAATATATCTGTACATGCAGAGAAGCATAGCCTGCTGCTGATTAGACATTGACGGTGCATATTTTTAGAGAGAAAGGTACGAAAGTTAATGTGTCAACTGTACGGAAACGAGGGACGATTCACATGTATAGGGGCTATAGCACATTCGCGGAGTTCTTTTTAGTTAGCGTTGCTGAGCTCATCCAAGATATTGACGCTAATCCGCTTCATTGAGATCGCGCGCGTACACAGTAGGTAGTATATTGAACGGAAAGTCCATGTCAGACACTCTTCACTTAAACACGTACTGTGGATGGATGAGTTACGCCCTCATAGCTTATGCTAAGTATAATGTCGACGGCGATCAAATTACTCAAGCTAAATTTTTCCAATGGTGAGTAAAGACGGTACAAGACGTGACATGTGTCGGATGACTGGTATCGATTTTGCAGTTCTGTGTTATTATGAACGTTAGATCAGGACCTATAGTAAGCAGGTCTATCCGAGCTACCGTAAACCCAGTTAATTTAGTATCTCCCTGTCCTTTATTTTACTAATGGCTCAGAGACTCGAAAGACCCGGAGACTCCTCTAAGCCTCTTTGGCAGTTGCAAATGCTGTTATAACTGACACTTTCGTCCACATTAAAAGGGCGTGTATAATGAGCAGGCTTCTAGACAAGCTTTGTTAAAAGAAGATTAGAAAATGCCCACTCAGAACTTTGTCAGTGGTTTGTCATGGTTGGGATCTCACTGATAAATAGCCCGCCGCTTGGCATTATTTAAGCGCCGGTGACTAGACTATAGTCTTTACTAATGCTACTTACTGTGATGCTCATAAAACTATGAAATCTGCATCGACGCTGCAACAAGCTGCAGCTAAAAGAGCAAAGAGTGAGGTGTACATATCCGAGCTCGTATATTCACTAGGGTTTTCTCGTGAGCGGGTATTGAGAAGTGTTAATTCCTATTCCATGCGACGTTCTATAAATAGTTAGGACGCTCATTGGTGGTCGACACGCGTAACTTGTCAAGTGAGTCCTCAGACCTCACGCCTCAAGGCCGTACTGTCCGAGCCGAATTGATATATATTGCACCGCACGGGCGCACCCCAAGTATAGGATGCCTTTGAGTGGCTCATTACCTCATCTCAGGTACTCTTCTTATGAAGGACGCCCTCGAGATAAGTACTAGAAGTTCTCCAAGCAGACTCATGTTTGCATGATAAAGCTTCTTTGTCATGGCCAATTCCGAGCTACAAACGTTTTGCGGCGTAGAAAAAATCATTTACGAGATTTGTTACAGCTAACATGGAGCAATTTTTGACATTGCGGACAGACGTCTACCAAGGCATTCTAGACCGCAGTGAACGAAGGATGTCATTGATGCAAGCATCCGATCACGATGTAATGGAGTCTGACCGACCTTGCATGGGTCCAGACTTGAAGCTTAATCGTCAACTGAACAACACATTGGACCTATGAAAAATAGGAAATGATGCGATCTGTAAACGTGAATCTTCTTCGACCTCATCGATCATCCTCACTGGTACTTGCGATTGCGGTTTTGACTGCAATGCGCTGTAGACACAAATACATTCAGACTGTCTCTCCTTATGGCAGCTTAGACGAGCTCGGACGGTACAACTCCTCAAATTATGGTGCCTGGTCGGTCATTCGCGATTCTTCAAAGAGGGTACACAGCCTTGACATCACGTCGAAAGTCGAGCGGTGAAGTATTCCAGAAAAGAATCAACAATAAAAAGCAGGTACACCTATACGATGAGTCCTTTTACAACGTCGAATGAATGACAGTATGCACACGAAAATCATACACGGGCGGCGATTACAATTTTATGAAGATGCTGATTCGGTCGTGCTAGTCGGCTTCCCCGAATTCCCAGAGATGGTCATCTTGGCTATCTTGCCATCAGCGTCCTCGATTTCGACTTCGATATCACGGTTACTTCCATCCTCTGATTCCAGAGTAGCCTCATCATCGATAGGCTGTTCGGTTCCCGCGGGTTCCAGGTTCATCACCTGCACGAACCATTTTGCGCCCTCGTCCCATCCAGCGTTTTCGGCCTCGCCCAGTGGCGTGTGTCCCGCCTTGTTTTTGATATCGATAAGATCGACTTTTGGGCCCGTGGGGTGCTCGACGAGCTTTTGCGCGATCTCCAGCTGCGAGTTCAGAGCAGCCCAGTGGAGAGGCGTGGAACCTGAAGAATTTTGTGCTGACAGAAGCGTTGGAGGAACAAGCGGCAACAGGTAGTCCAAAAGGTCTAAAAATCATACTGTACATATCAGAATGGAAAACATCAAACCGGAAAATAGAGTAATGGGCACTTACCTACATGCCCGTTTGCAGACACCATGTGAAGAACTGTATTGCCATTGTCGTCGCGGATGTTTGCTAGTGAGGCAGCGCCGCTTTTGAGAACAAAGGCCTGAACATCCTCGAGATCACCGTATCTGCAGGCCAGCAGAAGTTCGGCGGTTTCGTCCTCCGAGAAAGTAGTGGACATCGATGGCGGTGCTGAAGCGCAGAGGGCTAAGTAGGCTGAGCTGATGGGAATTTAGAAAAGGTTTCATCTTTTCACATGGCAATCATAAATTTGGTTTGCCGATTGATGGCGAGCATGTGGCTTGACTCTGACAAACGTCCATCTCTACTGCGTCCATTATAGTCCTCTGCACTCCTCAGGCCCGCTTGCAACTTCTGCGATGGTCTCTCTGTAGCAACGGCTGGCAACAGTCTGGCTGTAAAGCCTTGTAAAGCGCGGGCAAAAGAAGCGGAGACCAGCGAGCTAACCGCAGAAAACTCCGAATCTCCATAACGCTCCGAATAAAATGGGTCCTCAAACTCTATGTAGGTTCTTATCATTATTGCATATAGGAACTGATGTAAAAATGGTAACACATGGAACAGGAGACTATTCTGTAGCAGTCTGTAGCTTACGCGCTTGTGTAGACGTGTATGCCGTCCGCCTCACAACCGGAAGATTTAATTTTTATATATACCCTTATGATGGATCCTGACATATTTGGCCTCCTCCTCCTTCACTCTGACGAGTTTGTCAACATTTCTTGAGAGTCCAGCAAACGCTTCAGGCTCGAGTACGAGGCTGCTTACCACGAAATGTCCCATACTTCCCCAGCCAGTTTCCTCGTATGGGCCATCCTCATTTCGCTAGTATGTGCGCGGTGCGCCTATCCAGTCCATTGGTCAGCTCTCTAACCGGTCTCTTCAGCTCGGAGTATTCCTCATATTTCACTTGTGGTCTTTTGATCGCTTCAAGTGCCTGAGGTAGTAGAAGAGAAGTCAGCATATACGAAGGGACTAATGAGCTCGACATTAGATGGGACAGTGGTTCTGGATCAGGAGCGTTCAAGCGTGTCATGACGGTGAGTGTGTCCCCGAAATCACAATTATTCTAATCATTCATACACATTGTAGTACTCGTATCTATTAACGATACCGTTGATATTTATATACGCGCTTGGGAACACCATCATCAAGTATCATGAGGGCTACATCCTACTCCCGGAGTTTGGTGGTGAGCCTCCCTATGCTTTGCGTTCATGCTAGTGGGGGTCATTGACTGTTTAATCGATATGCTCAGTCGTACCCAAGCCACATCAGCTGTGGGAGCCATGGGCCAGACATACTATCCTTCCATTTATGCTTCTGTTTTCCATCGGATGGGCCTTGGAAATGTACAGTTCTTTTTTTACTGCAAGTCAGAGGGAGACTGACATCCACCTCTCTCCCCAAGGGTCACTCATTTGGAAGGTTTGTATTCAGACTTCGTATCTCCCGGAGGTGATTGTTAACCCCGCCTACAGAATTGTGTTTCTGGCTATTCCTCATCAACTCAGGGTCTGGCCAGCAAAATTGGTTCAAGAGCATCTACTTCAAAATATGGATCGTTGGTTCTATCCTAGCTGTGATATATATGCCTTTGGTCACGATCTTTACACGATCAGACCCACTCAAGGTAGTCAAGACCTGCATCCAAAAATAAAATGTGACAGCTGATTTCTACTTGGTGCAGAGCGAAGCTTTCACCTTTTTAGCTGGGAGCCTCGGCAGCTTGTCATTGACCTTGTGGTTTACTCCCATCCTGTGCGTGATTGATACCTGTCTCGTCTGCATTCCCTAATCAACAGTAGGTGGACTTTCCCGGCGTTTTTGAACAACCTGGTAAGTATTCAGCTTCGCATTAATCCGCCACCATTTCTAATGCGGCGGGGAATTTAGCGCGTTGAAGGGGTGGATATCGGCACTATCGTAAGGCTGACAAAGTTCTCGGAGCTAAACGTACGTTCCTCTTGAACCGAACTCCGTTAGCATTGCTAACAATCTACCAAAAACACAGACTATCCGCATCGTGTTCCGCTACCTCTTTACTGTTCCGCTCCTGATCCTGGGAGTTGATGGAGTGCGCCCGCATGTCCACATCAACGAGAACTATATCTGGACAGGTGATCATCTTTCTATCAGTTGCTGGTCGTCGAGGACTATCACTGACGATAGTGCTTCCTTTCAGACACCCTGTCAATGATTGCAGGGTTTGGATGTTGCATATCTTCGGGGATTACGTTAGTGGTATGGTCACTTCATTGATCCGGATGGAAACGCGCCTTACGTTTAGCTTCGTAGATCTTCTTCCCGAGGTCCATTGAAGGCGAAATTGCTGCACGCGATGAAGCACGGGAGCGCAAGCGCACCAAGTCTATGGGGAACAACTCGGTTGGGCTGGCAGATGACGAGTCCATGCATAGACCTGCTTCGAGCTACGGCGGGACCTACCTCTTGACATCCTCGCCTGTCAAGAAGAACTTCGAGTTGCAAAGCTTGGACGATGTCCCCGCAACAAGCAGGTATCATCCGAGCACTGAGAACTGGGACGACGAGAGCAGGGACGTGCCCTCGGCTCTTCCTCAAATGATACCCAATCGCAAAAAGACGGACATAGAAATGGCCGCACTGGACAGGTTGGAGTCGCTCACGGAAACAAATCTGTCCGTGCACAACCTCCGGGAGTCAAGTGTTAATCCTATGATTTCAAACTTCACCTCTCCCATCGGTAAGCAATATTTCGTTCCATTTATGGAATTGTCTCTAACACTCGTCTTTAGCGTTCGTCAAGTCAACTGTTGAAGACAGAAACGCCTCCCGGCTGACATTCAACCGGCGATAGTCTCCATCGTATACACTACCACTCAGACAAGTAATATCAGAATAAGACACTCTTTTTGACACATAGTAACTTCATTCGCATGAATCGCGTTGTACTTAGCACTATTATATATCACAGTTAACTTGTTCACTCTCACGTTCATTTGTTTCTCGTGAAGCAGACTGCTTACATTATTGTCTGCTTGATTTGTGTAACATACTTGCCAGGATTCAGATAAATCGTTACATCTTCTTTTTTATATTAAATGGTCAAATACCAACAGATACCAACATTAGCCATGCTGCAGAGTAGAGCTCTATAAAAGACGTCATCGCTCTCCTCAGTCAAGATTTTGTGGCATGTCACCAGCAACTGCTGATTTTCCTTTGATTTTCCCTTGACGCAGAGTCCAGACTGTAGACTGCTGTCGGTGATTTCCGAATGCGGCCTGATGTTTGCCCGGGCCGTCAATGAAATTCTCCGATTTCATCGTCACAGCGACTTTCAACTCCTCCACTGCTGCTGACTTTCGGTCGACCTCAAACGTCTTGGCTGCTTCTGTCCAAATTCAAACTACCCCACATATCCTACTCATCACTGCATATCTGAGCATGTGGTGAGTAGTTTTCTCCTCATTCATACAGTGCGCCTATCATGATTATCAGCCACACCGCCATTTGTCTTGGGTTTGGCTTCGGGCGGCTAATCGAGACCCTTCCCTAGTAAACACATCCTGAACGCGCAAGTCTCCGTGCGCGCGCCTTGCTGCAAGCAGTGGTTCGACTGCCCGGAATGCCACGCAGAAAAGGAAACGCACCGGCTCACGAAGACGATGGAAATGGTGTTCCTGTGCAAGAAGTGCAAAAAGGCGTTTAGGAAAGACATGACGGCCTACGAGGAGAGCGACGAGTACTGCCCGCACTGCGACAACCACTACGTGAGCCACTTCTTGTTGCTTGTCAGTGTGAATGATGATGGCTGATGGTGACTGTTAGGTTATCGATGCTAAAACGCCACAGGCCGTCGTTGGAGTTGAAGGCGAAGATGCGAGAGTTGACGCTCGGTTCGTCTTTCCCTTTCAAAGATTGGGGTGAAATATTAACTATCGGCTTAGTATGCTGAAAGACGATCGCGTTAAACAAGTGCATAAGCAATCCGTATTCCAGCTGGACGATGACGACTTTGTCGATCGCATTGGATAGAATAGTATAACCACTCCACCCCTTTATTGTTATGTACAGATAATATCAAATCGCTTTTACTTGAATCGGACCAGATAAACGTTGAAGCGTTAATTTGCGAAGGTTATTCTTCCTACTGAATCCAGTTCACTCGATATCGCAATAGATTGGTGCAAGGTACGTGTGCTTAATTAATTATATATATAATGAATTCTAATAAGATTATGACAGGTAAAACTTCTATGTTACAACAAACCAGAAAGGAGGACGATGAGAAGATAAATAAGTATAATACTTATCTTCGCACGCTGATTATGGAAACACAACCTATCTAGAAATAAATTACAGGGTGAAGGAGAAATGACGCCGAAAGGGCATAAAGTCGCAAAGTCCAAAAGAAAGTTGAATCACATCAAAAGGCCCAAAGTGTCGATATACGATCAAACCAAGAAAGGACAGTGGAAGGTTTAATAACGGAGGGTTCATTAGAAAACCGAAGAGCGTTTATGCGGCGCAGAAGATGAATTTGTGCGCAATGAAGAGGTTGTATAAATCCAGAAGGATGAGCGGTAAGAAGTTGTACCAATTGTAGCCTTCGACGATGCGCAGCGAAACCCCCACGGTCATAGCAGTGACGGTCGTAATCATCCAGGTCCCACAGAGAATGCGCATGTTGCGGTACTTGTTGTTTCCGCTCTTCTTCTTCTTGTCTTTTACGTGGCTCTTATTGTCGCCCGACGGCACCCAGCTCGCGGTGGTCCCGAATATCCGGTCCTTAACAGCCATAAGGTACGCATACTGCTGAATGACGAAGACGAAGTTGACGTTAATGTTGTACCGTTGACGCGACCATAGGCGGAACACGAAGATCGAGTAGATGAGCGACGGGAAGGCGTAGGCGAAGTTGTACCAGTTGACAAGGCCTGGGTTGAGCCAGAGCATCAAGAGACCAGGCATCGTGGCCAGGAAGGGCGACATCGCGGCGGCGGTGTAGTACATCATACCCGACATGAAGCAAATTTTCTGGATAACGTTCAAGTCCGATTTCCAGAAGTCGGGGTTGGTGAGGAGAGTAGTCGAACCAGAGCACCACCGCATCTGCTGGGAGAAGAACGCACGCGGGGTGTCGGGGGAGACGCCGCAGGCCAGGGCGAGTGGGATGTACTTGAGCCTGTGACCGCGCGTCATCGCGTAGAATCCCGTATGAACGTCCTCTGAGTGTCCAATTTCTGCGGTGCCGCCGACTTCTTCAAGCGCTGCCCGACGATAGAGTGCATTGCTTCCAACACAAATGGCCGCACCCCAGCGATCGCGGTTGACCTGGACGATACGGTAGAACAGTTCCTGGGTGGCGCTGGCTCCCTGCTCGACCCACGTCTGCTCCTTACAGGGTCGGAAGAACTGGGGAGACTGTACGATAGCGATGTCTGGATAGCGGTTCATGTACGGCAACATGGTGTCCAAGAAATCCGCGCGGGGGCAGAAATCGGCGTCGAAGATGGCAAAGAAGTCGCCTTTGGTGCGAGCGAAGGCCCAGCGCAAGTTTCCGGCTTTCTTGAGGTGTGGCCTGTTGTCTCGGCAGAAGTAGGTGAAGCTGTAACTCTCCGCCAATGCCTTGACTGTGTCCAGTCCACCGTCATCGAGAACATAAACCTTGAAATTCGGGTACTGGAGTTTTTGGACGTATTTGTAGGTATTTTCCAATACCTCAAGTGGCTCATGGCAGCAGGGCAGGTAGACATCAACGAGAGGAGCCTGATAGGTCGGGTAGGAATGTTCTTCGACAAGTTTGTGATGTTCTTCCATATTGAAGTCTCGTCCGGCATAACCGACAATATATGATATGATCAGATAAATTTGAATGAGACCTCCGAAAACACCAAACCTTGGTGCAAGTCAATATGTGACCGTCAATTTGGAGACTGACGCTTACCAGTAGAACATCTTCGAAGAAACCGCAAAGAACCACATCCCAACCGAAACCGACAAGAACGATAACGTTCCGAACATATACAATGGGAGCCTAATCAAATGTTCATTACATTGGGAATATTTTACAGGCAACTCATCCACTTACCGGCGAGTCTGCGCATAGATCTCCTTTTCCGAATCAGTCGGGGGCGTAGGCAAAATAACAGTAGAGTTGTCAGCAGCAATTGTGGCAATAGCCGGTTTGACAGCAGACTTAGTGCCAGAGAATTGCCACCAGCGCCTTGGCTTGGTCTCCTCATCCGTCAAGAAGCCCGGTGACTTAGGTGAGTCTTCGAGCAATACTGCAGTGACAGCCGCTGGAGGTGATGGTGGTTCAGGAGTGTGGACTTCCCTCGTTGTTTTGGGGGCATATATTGCAAGAGGGCGCACAGGTGCAATTAATTCCTAGTTAAAGGGTCAGTTCAAACGGGTTTATCGAGCTTATAATTATGTAGCACGAACCCTGACCGGATGTTCCTCGGGGTAGTTTAGATGAGGATTATGCACGTCCTCATTATATTCTGCAGGCAGGACGTGCTCGACTACAGTCCGGTGCTCCTTCTGTACTTCGACAAACTCAGTTACGCGGAAGGATGATGACATCGGGGTCGATGGAGCCGTGGTCGAAGTGCTTGGGGTATCGGGAATAGTAGAATGCATCCCTACCACGTATTTTCCATAGCCCTCATGGCGCGACCTTAAGGGATGTAAAGTAGGAGCTGGTTTATGTACGATCGAAGCATCGTCGCCAGTGATAGCAGTAGAAACAGACGATCGGGTAGACTGCGAAGTTGACTGACGGGCTAATTTTCCTCTGATAGATGGATCAGAGGTTAATAATGTCATCAGAGCCTTCAGTGCAGCTTGGACTTGCTCATCCGTAGAGTTGAGAGCTGTGAATAAGTCAGTGAAATTCACCTCACGAATCATTAATCATGAGCTTGCCTAAGTTAAGCGCATCCTGGAGAATTGACGAACTAATTAGAAATGCATTCAGGATTAAGGTGTGTGGCGAAATGAACAAACTTCTTTAGGTATAGGAGGGAGTGACTGAAGGTCGAAATCGACAGTCTCGGAAGAGACTTCAGGAAGATCCTCACCATCCGTGTGTATGGTGATAGATAGACTGTATTTCCTTCCTTTTTTCCTAAAGGAAAATGTGTATTTAAGCAATATTAAAAGCAATAAAGGCTTACACTGGTGGGAGAGGAAATTCAGTAGGGTCCGGCAGAAGCTGCCTCGAAAGAGACGTTTTCTCTGAGACAAATGTGTCTGGCAAAGGAGGTGGCGCTGGAAGCACACTGGCCATTGCAGAATACAGATCAAAGGAGCGACGGGAAAAGAATGACTGTCAAAACACAAGGAACGAGACAAAGAGCGTGAAGAAACCTAGCAAAAGGCTCGAGAGGAGGCTAGTAGACCTTGGAGGGAAATCGATAGCATGTATTTAAGGGGCCAGGGGATTCCCATGGTGCACGTCGCGCCCAGGTCCGATCCAGGGCAGGTTCCTATACGGAGTTCTGGTGGAGGATGAGCACCAAGAGAATATTGACAGTTGAATGTTGACAGGTTACAACACCGGTTTACTTATCTTTTGCATCGTGTCGAGAGATCTGGGTCTGGTATGATAGATACCCACAATGGGTTCAGGGATGGCCACAAACGTTCTCAGTTGGTTCTCAACTCAAGAGTCTTCCAGGAAATTTGGGTCGTGATAGGAGTGGAAGTTTAGACAGCATTGAGATTAGAAGGTCGTACAGCAGAGATAGCCTCTAGATTGTAGGAACCTATCACGATATTAGGCACAAGTTGTGAGAGGTTGTCGACGCAATATCGGCGATAGGCGTGGCGTTCTCGCGAGGCGCCCAGGTTTTCTTTTTTGACAGCATTCCTACGACAGTGGAAAAGAGCAATCCGAGAGCCTGGAAGATTGACAAAGCAACGTCACTCAAGCCCAAACAACCCGTAAGCGAAGGGTTGATGGTGGAAGAAAACAAAGAAGGGACGATCAACGGAGGTGACACTGACAGTGAACTAAGTTATGATGTGTGACACATCACGCATTTCCTTTATCCCTTAAAGGTGTGTATGTTGCCCTTTTGAGAAGTTATCTATTTTTGGCACAGTCATGCAGGAGATATAGGTGTTCTAGGACGCAAGACCACGCTACAGGCTTGAATTCTACATAAGCAAGCTCAAAGCCTCACCATTTTTTGTCAAATACCTAACTACCCAGATAGCAACTTTGCTGCAAAACTCTATGAGAAACATCAGCCTCTCCGCCAACAACCTTCGGATTCTTCGAAATTTTGCTAGCCCCATAGATATGGGCATGTTCAAATCATTCTCTGAGTATACATTGCTTAGCTACTCCTTTTGGCTAATGTAAGAGCTACTTAGTAGGCGTAAACAGTAATAATAGAGATAGGGTCGACGTCAGTCACAATGCTGAGCAAGGAACTTGATTTATCCTCCGGTTAACAAAGTTGATGAGGGGATATAATTTATTATCTTAGAGATGTATAGGTGGAAAGATGGTTGCATGAAATTTACCCTCATAGTGATCTTAAAGGGCAGTCATCGACCTGACACAGCATGACACCCGTATTTATTTTATTGCGTGAAAGAAGTGCTACTGATAGTAATATCGATTCCACTTTCACTGTGACTAAGCGACTTTGGTTTATGAGCGAGTCTGATCTTAGCAGAAAGGATTCACAGCTCTCTCTTTCCCTTGGCAAATAGAACACAGAGAGTATACTTGAACTGTGTGTGTGCAACATTGAGCAAGGCACGGACTTGCAAATACGGAAAGACACATGATAATAGCCGAGACTTTGGGCGCTCTGAATGTTTTTCTTGCCACTGGCTTACGCCGGAGTAAGATGACAGCGGAACGAAAAATAATCCGCGGGAAATGTGCTCCAGAGCACCTACAACCTGGATGGCCTTTTTTCAACGCCTACTTTGCTGACAACTGTTTCGAGCTATCATTCAATAGATGAGTAGGCGCGTTTGTCATCTAACGTATCTCCAGCACTCAACATCCTCTGCGGCCTCTTGAACAAATAAATTAGTTAGTGTTTATTTCAATTTTTGTTTATCTGTTGCAGCACAATCATGCTGCGCCGATATTACCGCTTGAAAGTCTGTGCTTGTAATCACTTAAGAGTCGGAGCTCCGGATTTGTGGATGCCGCTGCCACATCAATCACATTTTTTGGACGGCGCTTGGGCGGGTTCCTGGTTTTGGCATTGCTCTCGTTAGACTTCAATGCAGATAACACTGCAAGCCAGCATCCGCCCACATATCGCGTGTTAGAAAAATTCTTCCAGTCGGTAGGTACGCACGTCCGTCTCATGGCGAGGCGTACGCACGAGGTGGCTACGTTATGACAAATGCAGACAGAGCGAGACGTGAGAATACTTTGGTTTTACTTATATTGCAAGCGGCAAGGATAGCCCCCAAATCCTGAGTCTAAACGATGCATTTATGCACTACACTGAATCTTTACTGCAGCAGACTGCAGCGTGACTGAAAGAACAGGCGGTCGAGTGATTGATGACAGGGGCATTTGGGCTGCTTGCTGACGCAAGTTTGGGTTCTAGGTTGGACCGTTCCGCTATTAGGATTGTTGCCTTAAGGATACCACATTTCAGCCACATGGACTGAGCAACTGCATTTCTTTCGAAGACTGTATCTTCATTCATTCACCGCCTTGAATTTACACAGAATTAGCTCGGCGACAGTGCACGCAGCAATAATTAAACACGTGGTCCCATTGAAAGCTAAAGACAGGCTGGGAGCTGGGCGGCGGCTGGCTTCTTTGGTGTATGTCTTAATCGTCGTCCATTGTTGAGTTTGTTGAATGGGGCGAAGAGCCACGGTGGATCAGAACGAACCGGCTGTGCTTAGGCGGCACGTGCCGGCAGTGCAGTTACACTAAATGAACGCAGACCTCCATTGACATTGACATCTCCCATTCGTCCCACCACTCGTCGTGTCTTCTGACTATCCCTCTCTCAGGGCTAGCCACCATGTCTGCACGAAGGCAACCATCAACAACATCGCTGTCCAAGTATGCCAGGGCCAACTCTCCAAGCCTTCAGAGCAACCGATCTCTTGATTTCTGCAATTCATTTTGGGGCCATGGCGATGGCGGAGTCGATGTCCTGTTTGCCCGTATGCGGGGCGCTACAAGGACGATGGAGGAGCTGAAGGTTTTTTGGAAGGAGAGGTGCGTTGCCTGTTCTTATCATCTCGTCCGTTTTGCTGAGATAGTGACCAGAGCGGCTATTGAAGAGGAGTACGCCAAACGTTTGGCGAAGCTATCGAAGATGATATTAGGACGCGATGAGATTGGGTATGTGTCTCCTTAATTAGCGCTTGGATACCCAGGGCCTGTTCCCTGAGTGCTTTTGCTAAGCGCATGGTGTGCGCGGATCGAATAGGTCCCTTGTTCATACCCAATCTGCGCGTGTGGGATGCACGAGGCCCTTCGTCAGACCCTTATGATTCAATATCTCACTTTCTCACTTCAGGGAACTACGGAATTCGTTGGATACAGTCAAAATTGAGACTGAGCGGCAGGCGGGGTTCCACATGAACGTCGCACAGCAGATACGAACAGAGATGGAAACACCCACAGCAGCATTCAACGCGCGCCAAATACAGCACAAAAAGGGATATCAAAGCGTAATCGAGAAAGAGTTCAAGAACAAGCAGATTCAGGAATCCTATGTCAACAAGGCTCGCGAGAAGTATGAACAGGACTGCCTTCGGATCAACTCTTTCACGGCTCAGGCCTCCCTTGTTCAGGGTAAAGACCTGGAAAAGATCAATCTTAAGCTCGAACGAACTCAGCAGACTGTGCAGACTAATGAACGGGAATTCGCTAACTACTCCAAGGCTCTACATGACACAGTGCAGAAATGGGAACAGGATTGGAAGGCCTTCTGTGATAGCTGCCAGGACATGGAAGAAGCGCGATTGGAATTCATGAAAGATAACATGTGGGCGTACGCGAATGCGATATCAACAGCATGCGTCGCTGATGACGAAGTATGTGTTCTATTCCCTTTCCGTGACGTTTAGTGGTGTTTACTGAATACACGAAGTCTTGCGAACACATCCGACTTGCTCTCGAGCAAATGGAGCCCGATAAAGACATGGAGAGCTTTGTACGCGAATACGGAACAGGAAACGAGATACCAAATCCACCTCAATTCGTAAATTACCAAGCCGCAGACGCTATCCCATCTTCCTCCATTCGTCCCACCAGTCGGCCAGCGAACTTTATGCGCGAGTCATCCCGTGAAATAATGCCACGACAAAATTCCATGCCACCTGAACACGAGGCTGTGATGAACACAGCAGGTATCGGAGCTGTTGGACAGAAACGTGCAGACTCCTATGCAAGCGACACATCAGATTCCCTTTCTCGACAACCCACTCGCAACCCTGTCCCAGCAATCAGTTCTCAACAAAGCATCCCCCACACGAATGGAACAGCAAAGACTGTTTACCAGAATGGCCCGAGTTCCACAGCAGGGCCCTCTGCGTCTTCTCAGCCTGCTCCCCGTAGACAGTCTTTTGGTGGCTCTTTGCAGCAGCAACAGTTGCAGAAGGTTCTTCAAGACCCATATGCCGAGCCAATAGACCCATCTGCGGAGACTTATATCAAAGTTGGCAACAATGCCTACAAAGTTGACCTTTCGAAGGATCCCCAGCAGCAAGGGTCCTCTTCCTCCCGATATACCTCCACTGTTCCATCCAAAACGGACAGCAAGCCAGGTTCAGCGCCGGCATCTTCACCCGTTGGTCAAAATGGAACTGTTGATCCGCTCATGAAACAGTTGGAAGAGCTGAAGAATGCGGTCTCGTCAGGAAGTGGTAGGAGGAATACAATTAATTCGCGAGCCAAGGCAGCATCATCGCCGGAGCCCAAACCAGGGCATGCTTCGACGCCACCTGCGCCGCGCACGAGTAGCGGGGCGTCCTCTTCTCTTTTGCCGCCCGGAGGGTCATCAAACGCAGCTAATGCTTCGCGAAATCGATCGAGCTCGCCTGCGCGTGACTATCGAAACTCTGCAGAAATCGTTGTCGGCGCCCATCCTTCTCTGTCGCGGCCGACCTCCCCCAACCCTCCCACGGCCGTCTTCATGCAGCCCAAGAGTAGCCCTGCTGCACCAGAAACGGAAGTGGTCCAGGAAGTCCTGGCTGATTATCAGCAGTCACTTCCCGGCGAGAGGAAGTCGATTAGCAGGAGCAACAGCGTAAACAGAGGGCACGTTTCTAATCCCAGCCAGGCGTCGATTACTGCCAGTCATGGACAGAACTTGGCGCGGCCACCCAGCCAGGTGGGGCATGCTGGAATTGGGGCGCATGGGTCGAGGAGTAATAGTCCACAGCCGATTTCTCGTGGACCCAGTCCGTCACCGATCCATGCGCCTGCTCAACCGCGAGGCAATTTCATCCAGCCGCCAGCGCAGCTCGGGCATAGCATGGCCCGAACACCCAGTCCTAACACCGTTGGTATTGCGCTGGACCCGAGCGGCAGGGTGCTCCATGACGACCTCGCTCAGCGGTACCACCAACAGCACCAACAGCAGCAGCAGCAGCAACAACAACAACAGAGGGCGCCCGTGCAGGTCGCGCAACCGCCGTACCAGGCGCCTTCGCCTGTCCAGCCGATAATGCAGCAGCAGCTCCCGAGGCAGAACACCTATCCTGTACAAGCACCGGCGGCGCCTATAATGGCGGCGCCCGTTGTTGCACCACCGTACGGCGTATCCCCCCCACCTCCGTCTGCACTGTACCAACAGTCGCAGTCCCCCCAGCCCAGCTACATCCAACAGCAGCCAGCCGCACCCAACGCGTACCACGCGAACCAGTACCAGGCACCCCCCGCGCACGTCCAGCAGCAGCAGCAGCAGCAGGCTGCGCCGGGCAGCTATGGAAGCGTGAGCAGCATCAACGGCGTGCAGCGCGGCGGGTCGATGGCTTACTACGGCAACAACAATAACACGCCGCCGCAGATGCAGCCTGCACAGCCGCCCGTGCAGCAGCAGCAGCATCAGCGCCAGATGTTAACGGTGCAGACGCAGCCTCAGGCGCCGCCTCAGCAGCAGCAGCAACAGCAACAACAGCCGCGCGGGTACCAGCAGCCGCCCCCGCAGCAGCCGCAACCGGCGTATAACAGCTACGCCGCTCCCGCGCCTGTTCAGCGGGAGCCGTCCCCGCAACCCCCCGCGCAGTCCACCGACGACGGCAACAACGTCCTGTTCTACGGTACGCGTCTTTTACTAACTACCCGACCCTGGCAGAGGTGCTGATCCCCGCGTTTTAAATTTCTAGTGAAGGCGCTGTACGACTATACTGCGACGATCGAGGAAGAGTTCGACTTCCAGGCGGGGGATATCATCGCGGTGACGTCGACGCCCGAGGACGGGTGGTGGACCGGCGAGCTGCTCGACGAGAACAGGAGGCAGAAGGGGCGCAATGTGTTCCCGAGCAACTTTGTCTGCTTGTTCTGAGTGCTTACTTGGTACATAGCATGCTTCACCGGCACCTCTGGCCCTGCTGCCCACGCGACACGCCGCGCTCCCTGACGTTCGCGTAACTTATGACAGGCGGGGCTTTACGGCGCGTTCGTGCGTTTTCCATCCCTTATCTTGCCACTACATGGCCCACCTCTTGCCCGTCGTTGATCTCCCGCCCGCAAGTCCTGTCCCCTGCTATGCCACGCCATGTGACGTGATGCTGTCCGTATTTTATATTCCCCTTCCTTTCCCATTCCCCCGTCGCTGTCAGCCCCTCCACACCTCTATTTCCGCTCGCTCACCCACCCACCCCACCTTCCTTCCCCACTGACGCTCCGTATCTATACCGTTTTGGTCTCCGTGCAACGTGTACATACACATCAAGTGCACGCACTCCACCCCGCGCTGTGCTCTGGGTGGCGTATGCCTTGACATTACATATTTATTGCCATGTGCTTTCCTTTCTTTCTTCCGTTTCCTTCCTTTTTCCTTTCCTCTTCCCTTTCAACCTTCTACTGCACATTTTCCTATCCATCCCTTCTGCCCGTGCCCCTACTGCCGATCTGTGTCCCGATTTACTACTGTATGTATGTACGTACTATCTGCACACTGTAATTTTTTGCGCTATGTGTATCGGGACTGCTGATTCCTCCCGCCGGCGCTTCGTTGAGTGCGTGGGTGCGTACATGTGCACCTCTGCTCCGTCTTTTTGGGAGGTATGCTGGCTTGCGCCGCGTCCGTGAGCTTCGTACGGCCGTTGCTTGATAATTGTGGCGCTAATCCTCGTTTAGGTGTAGTTTGAACTTTGAAGAGGGGCGGGTGTTGGTTGATGCACACTCTATTCTTTTTCGCCTTTTCACGTTTTCACCGAGACGACTGCCATTTGCCAAAGTAGACGCCGGGGGAGCATATTACCGTCTGCCGCGGAGGCACTGCGATAATGAACTCAATTAATGCTTGCTTATACATACGACAGCAATAGGCTAAGGTATCAATGTCGCGTGGGCATCGGATCCTGCAGGACTGACTTTTGGCTTGCTTTTGGCGCTCACGGAGATAAGTCCAGTATTAGCATGCATTGCATATGTACTTACCTGAGCTCGGTCTCTTATAAGTAGATAAAGCCTAACACTAATCTGCAATGCAGCGGTCGATAAGTAGTGGTTAATAAAAGATTCGGATGAGTGTCCTATCTCGGTTTTATCTCATATCAGCTTCAGCGTCTGATTCTGAAGTGCAGCAGGCTCTTTACGTGACAGTTCGAACGAAGATGCTGTGTGCTTTCGAGTCGAAAGAGCGGGAAAGTCCGAACAGACCTTTGAAGCAGCGGATGTTCAACGGATGTTTCGTAGTACTCTGTTCTAAATCACGCCAACAGTGCAGCTCGGGCAAATCCAGGCACACGCAAATCCGCGCTCGTAGCACACCCAGTCATACACCCACAAATCAAGGCTTCAGTAGGTTGAATCTGCGAATCTTGGCGGATTTGCATGTGATCTACCCCGGCGCCTCGTTCTGGATGTGGCTTGGGGTGTGCCGAAAAGGACGCGAGGTCGAGTACTTGCTGCATGTGGGATACCTGGACAATTGCGGACCTGGGGGACTTGTCGGCCGTCCCTTCTTTTAGATTTGAGTCCGCAGGGACACTGTTTTGGAATGCTATAAGATCAGGAGAGCATCCCCACTTCGTTTGAGTCTTGTCCAAGCATACTCTCGACCCTCGTCCTCCCAGTCGTCCCTTTGTGCGCAAGAGCCAGTGCGCCACGACCCGCTTTCAAACAATAACAATTCGTTGAAGACCCGAACAGAATACAAATACAGCCCTCCGCGTTTCAGTTGCACGGTTTATTCAGGACGCCCGGTTTAATTGCGAGTAAGACTGACATATCGAAGTGCCTCTCTCATTCGGTGGGCTAAACATACCTCGCGGGACGGCGTATTTGTTGCTCACGAGGCATTCCCCCGCACAGCACCAGCACAGCAAAACCCCAGCCGCGTTACGTAGCTGCATCTCGGGTCGTGTGGAGACCGAAACGTGAGTAGCGCCGCATGCGACTGATCATCGGGTAACTGACGGACTGACCTTGTGTGCCGCCGACGTCAACCGGAAACTGCATGCAGGCCTTCATCTCAAGCCTCAAGTCCCGCCCCGTACTCTGAGCTAGCCGCAAGCCGCGAGGCTGCTACGCTATAAACGCTGCTCTGTGCTGTTCTATTCCTGCACACGCGGGGTCCCCCATATATCCCTCCCAGAATCAGAATCAACATCAGTCCGGACTCCGATACCCTCGTAGCCCAGCCAGTCGCCAACAAACCAACCTTTGGCAGCGCACTGCTACGACTACTTAACCTCAATCGATTAATCCCCACCACTTCTACTACCACCGATACTCTAGCAGACATGCGCGGCGCCTCTGATCTCTACGTCCACCCAAATCTCACAGACTCCGAGGTATGGGACAAGGACGCCTACAACCGCTCGGGCACGAAGCGCGTCCTCGCATCCGTCGGCGTCGTCTCCGTCGTCACCCTCTCCACCGTCGCTGCAGGTCTGCACTACACCGGCGTCGTCGACCTCGCCTCGAGCGCGCTCCAGATGCCGTGAGTTCTCGTCTACCTGTTTCGTCACTACCGAAGCTGACTGCGTGCTTTGCTCCAGGCACCTTATGCAAGTGCTACATGGAGCGTCATAGCTTGTCCAAGCTAGCTTCAAGCTTCACGTTTGATTGTCCCCCACCCCCCACCGCCTGACACGTTGCCGCCACGAGGATCCGGCCGAGCGCCAAAATGAAATCACCACCACCTAGGCAGGCGTCCCTCGCTGTACTCATATCCTTTGGCCCCTGTATATCATATCATATCATATCTGCCTTCTATCTATTCAGCACACCCACACCCAGATCTCTCCTACGCTACCATAGCCTGCTTTTGTTGCTTAAATACCTGGAATCCTGCTACTTTCTCGAATCTCCGCATCACCCGTGGTCCTCACTTTTTTCGTTTCTGTGCTCTGATTCATTTATGTATACTCTACAAAGCACCTTTATCCGCCCTGCCATCCATATCGATATCTGTAGTTTGTCTGCCTGTCTGTGTACCATTTAAGCTGCGAATACCATGCATCTTACGCATAGTTACGGTGTGTGTGTGCCACCAAAAGCAAGAATGGGTATGAGAGGCATAATACAAGGGGTCCGGTGATTAGGTGATTAGGGAGGGACAGGTAGGTACGAGACCGTATAGGCTGAGGCTCATAGCTGCCCTATTCTCTGCTGCATCTTTTCTTTCACGGTCTGGTACGCGCTCATGATCGTCTGCTCGTTGATGACGATCTCTGTCGTGTCGGGCCGCGGCCGCGTCACCCGCGAGGCGATGGCAGCTGGATCGGTGTCGACGATTATCCTACGAAGTGAAGGGGGTATTAGCATAAGAGCTAAGCAGCAGCGCCGGCCGGAGAGGTTATTAAACTACACACGCACCCGTCGTCGATCGTCTCGTCGAGGCAGAGCAGGACGAGGTCGAGGTTCTCGAGCACGCCGCGCTTCTCGAGCGAGTTGCGCAGGAGCATCGTCAGCGCGTCCGCGAGCGAGGTGAGCGTCGAGTACAGCATGATCTCGTTCTCCGTCGGCCCCGCGACGAAGTAGAGGATGAGGTCGAGCGAGTGCTTGTACACTACGAGGTGCGAGTCGTATAGGATGATGTCGCCTGTGCGTTACAAGTACCAGGCCGCCAGTCAGTCACTTTCGGTACTCGGTCTCGGTCTCAGGGCGCCCGCATCCATCCTGCGCGCAAGAAACGCAGACGCACCTCCTGCCTTCTTGGTCTTCTGCCACAGGCCCTTCTCGAACGCCTTTTGGTCCTTGAGCGAGACGAGGTCCTTCGTCTCGCCCTGCGGGTGGCTCTTGGAGCGGTAGTACTTGGCCAGCACGCGGTTGCCCTCCGTGTCGAGGATGATGAAGGCCTCGACGCTGTATAGGGACAGGTTCATCGCGGGTCGTGTGTATGCGGGGGCGGCGGTGGCGAGGGAGGGTGGGTGGTGACGACGGTTAACACGTCGGTATACTTAGAAGGGAGAGAGAGCGTGGCAGTCGGAGTTCAGATTGCCCCTTGATCCCAACCCATTAACATTTCTCATCTAATCTACGCGCGCCAAAGCTCGTATTCTTCCCGGCCGTCTTTCTGAGTGCAAATAGGCTGCATATATGCACTCCATATGGTTCTTCTACTACTGTAGTACAAGCATGCCGCAATGACTCCCCGCACCCCTCGTCGCCGACGCTATACCTACTGAAGAACAACACCCGAGGCTAACAAAATGCTAGACGCTCTACACTTACTCGACGACGATGACGTCGCGTTTTCCTACTTACTATTAAGCTCCTGGTACACAATGTAGACCTGCCAGCCTGCTGTAAGGACGTCGACCTTACATCTTTTGGGGTTTTCAGCTGACGCGTTCGTTTTGTCATTTCGCATTGCGCCGCGCTTTTCTCGGTTCTCCTCTCCTCTGCTCTCCTCTCTAGGATTTGCCGCGCACCGGCCTTCCTCTTTGTTTCTGAAACATCGGTGCGTGCTGTCATGGCTCATTTCAAGATGTCACTGCCTCCATGGGCGCATATATGAACTCCAACAATTCTAAATCTAACTCGGAAACTTCCTATGGCTCAGCATAACATCTCTCTATTTTCCTACCTCTAACTGTCCAGACTCGGGTTCTCCAGACGACTCTGCCAGAATGCGGAATGACTCTCCCGGATGGTATACCGCAAAAATGCACTCATGAACACTGTTACATTTCTTTTGGCTCGCTGCCGCTTGGCTGGCCGTAGATCGGAGTTCAGATGGGCCTTGATCGATGATCTCTTCTTCTTCGCGCTCGCGGACCATTCTAGTCGCATGTAGGCCCAGCTCTTTCCCAAGCTCTCCAAAGAGCTCAGTAAGAGTACGAGCAGTGCGCGTTTATCATCGTGCAGCATCGAAACTGGGTAGGTTGCTTGTCTTTGATATGACGCCGGAGCGCGCTCAAAGTACTGAGTGTCAGGCTTTACTTTTTTTCTTCGACAAGTGAGCTTGAACTTTAGGCGCCTACAGATTAAACCCCCGAAAGCTTAAGTACTAGCCCATTTATTTAGTGATTGAAATTTATTATTAATTTTGACATGCACAGCACATTGCATAACATAGCTTTGTGATGACCCTGGGACCATCTGCCCTAGACACTGGATGCATCATGTTCAAGCTCCCTACTACGCCCAGAGTATCTGCCGTATTGCGGGTAACAAAAAATGTCTACCTCTAATCCCCAGTTTTTCCCGAATGCAAAGGGGCTGATCCTCAACAATGTGTCCGTACAAAACGTCCAGGGAAACTATTACAGCGGTGCTGGTGAGTTTCTCATTTCTGACAACCGTTGGTCAAATGCTAGACGCCCTGGATAACAGATCCTGACTGGACGGGTATGTAAACCCTCATTTCCAGTTATCAGATTGAACTAATAAACTGCTGCACGTCAACAGATAGAGCTGAATCTAATGGCATATGCGAGCAATGCTGGATACAATACCACAAAACACTGTCTGCCGGGGACATGCACGGGTATTCTCGGTGACCTCGAGGGCTGGGCTCTTGGAAAGAAACCACAACTCCCCCATACGATCTGGCTAAATGGCACAGCAGGGACCGGAAAATCATGCTTAGCGCACACTGTTGCAAATAAACTGGCGCTCACCAGTTAACCTAGGGTCTTTCTTTGCTTTCGACAAGTCATATCTTTCCAAAAAAACGCTACGAGACGATGTTCAGCACAATTGCTCGCGACTTGGCGGCACGTAACGTAGCATTCAAGCAGGCGCTGGCGGGGACGCTCCGAAGGAAGGCCTGGCTTAGGTCGACAGCGGATACCTTACAGCTATGGGAAAACTTGATAGTTCTGCCCGCCGTTCACCTGCAGGACGATGGGCCAATCCTTATCGTCATTGAAGCCATAGACGAAAGGCATTCTTCTCACATCGCGGCCACTAGACGACATATCAGAAGCCCTGGAAGGTAGTCCTACTACTCTCTGCATATATATGCATGACATCCATCTGTACATCACTGATCAACTGGCTCGCATCGGAGGAACCTTTTTCAATAATAGTAGAATCCAAGTCTTAGTCGACCTTGCGGAGGGACTTTTTCAGTGGGCGGCCGTCGCGTGCGCGTTCATAAAGGGCACTGGCGGGAAAATATCTAATCCAAAGAGGCAATACAACATGTTCGTCAGCTCGTCAGGCTCTACTGGTTTGAAAAAGCTGGACGGACTTTATGAGACTGTTTTACGATCTGTGGTTGACGACAGCAGCATCGATCTCTTTCGCTCCGTGATGGCACAAGTCCTAGGCGTTTTCGAGCCCCTTTCAATCGACTCATTGGCAGAGCTGCGCAACTACTTCTCCCTGTCCGATATTGATAGTGACGGAGACGATATCAGCCTTGTCCTGAAACATATGTGGTCACTGCTCAGCGGAACGTCTAATCCCTCAATTCCTATTCGACCTCGACACTCATCATTTCTCGACTACCTCAGTGACAAACGGCGAAGTAAAGATTTCTACATCGATAAGTCAATCCATGGCCGTGACCTAGCTCTGGCGTCGCTTGAAATCATGAAGAATGGGCTTTGTTTCAATATTTGCCAGCTTGAGACGTCATACCTACTTAATTCCAAGGTTCTTGATCTTCAAGATCGCGTACACAAACACATCTCGCCTACACTTTCATACGCTTGTCGGTACTGGGCTCGACACGTTCAGACGACAACATTTGACCAGCAAGTTTCTGGCACCGTACGCTATATTCTGGATAATAAATTTCTCTACTGGGTAGTTCTTAGTCTCTTGCAGTTTGTTACAGTTGCGTCGCGAGGGATGTCTTTTCTCATCAAGTGGGCACAGGTATGTACCCATCCCCGACTTGATGCGGTATGTTACTAATGAAAGCTTTTTTTTTGTAGAATCACACAGAAGGAAAGGATATTGCCGAGTTCTCATCCGATGGTCAACGGTTCATCCGCATGTTTGGAGGTGTCATTGCGCAGAGCACACCTCACCTGTACCTTTCCGCTCTTCCATTTGTACCAGAAAGCTCCATCGTGCGCCAGAAATATGCCCATAGGTTCCCTGGTGCCGTGCGCGTTGCGCCAGGCCTTATGTCGAATTGGCCTGCTTGCCAGAACGTCCTGCACGGACACCATGGGACTGTGAGTTGCGTCGCGATTTCTCCGGATGACACTCTCATTGTTTCCGGCTCCTACGATTCGACGGTTCGCATCTGTGATGCAGAGACGGGTGAAATTGCATTAGGTCCACTCGTCGGGCACACTGACCTGGTCAAATCTGTGAGCTTCTCATCAAATGGCAAACTTATTGCATCAGCATCTAGTGAGTGTACAGTACGCATTTGGGATGTGCTCACGGGGAGACCTATTCGCGAGCTGTTGGTACACTCTGACTCTTTGGAGCTTGTCGCGTTCCATACGGACAACAGACGCGTTATGTCTGTCTTAGAAGAGGCATTAATACATGTCTGGGATTTGGAAACTGGGAATGAAGTATGTGACGCTCTCACAGCACATGCAGGCAAAGTATGTCGTATTGCAGTTTCGCCAGACGGAAAACATTTTGTATCGAGTTCAGAGGATGGGACCATACGTACTTGGACAACTGGACCATACGAAGACGAGTCTAGCATGCAGAAGCAGGTCTCCAAGGTGTGCCTACAATTAATCACTTTTACCCTTTGTCTATTGCATCTTCTCCGGGTGATACACACTTAATCTCGAGCGCACTCAGAAGTGAAATACGCATATGGGACATACAGACTGGTCGGATGCTTGGTGAGCCTATCACTGGGCATACCAGTTGGATCAACAATATTGCATTGTCTCGGGATGGGAAGCGCGTTATCTCTGGTTCCCAAGACAAAACAATACGCATATGGGACATGGGCATTGCAATGAAGGCGACGCCAAAATATGTTGAAAAGCATAAAAGTCCAGTTCAAAGCATTGCAGTCTCTCTAGATGGTCGGCGAATCACTTCGGCTGCATACCACTATTCACTTGATGATAATCCAATTAGGGTCTGGGATATGGATCAGGCCAATATTGTTATGTCTCCGGAGGCTTTCAGGGGGCATACCTATCATGTCTGGTGCATTGCATACTCTCCGGATGGGAAGTACATTGTCTCTTGCTCCGAAGACAGGACATTGCACATTTGGAATGCACACACTGGGAACGATGTATTCGGCCCTCTAATAGGCCATACCGGGCCTGTTGTATCCGTTGTTTTCTCCTATGACGGCAGGTATATCTTCTCGTCGTCATGGTTGGAAGGCTCATTACGCGTCTGGGATGCACAAACCGGCAGTGCTGTGGGCAGTCCTATTCCACATAAATCATTTAGAATAGCAGTGGCTCCCAACAGCTATCGAGTTTCCATTGCTGGTTGCCATGATGGAGGGACACATAAAACATACACCTTCGATGCGGTGCACGATGCACAAGTTGGCCCGGTACTAGTGTCTCATAAACATAGCGATGTCTTGATGTGCTTAGCTTTTTCACCAGATGGAAAGCATGTAATAAACAAATCAAGGTTGGACGGCACAATCATCATCTGTGATGCCCAGAAAGGGATTGTCGTTAGGAGATTGTCCCGGGAAGTTATAGGCCAGCAGAGTTCCTTCCAGCAAGATCACTGTGTAGCAGTATCCCCTGATGGAAGATATATAGTTTCTGGTCTGAAGGACTATTCTATAGAACTATTGGACACCAAGGATGGAAGTAATGCAACGGAGTTTTTTTATAGGCCACACCGCTCCAGTCACCACTGTTGCCTTTTCTGTGGACGGGAAATACATTATATCAGGCTCGGAAGACATAGCTGTTCGTGTTTGGGAGATGAAAGGAGACAAACCAAATTTTGAACAAGTCCGGCTACTCTGTGCAATTTTCAACTAGGGCAGAGCACACGTTGAAGAATGCTGACCTGCTCTTTGAAGACCTTGATTTTGGCGACATTCTTTGGAAAGACGCCATCAAAATCGAGCTCAGCACTGGGTGGATTATGGGTCCCCAAGGCCGGAGACTTTTTTGGATCCCGCACGACCATCTCACAGGGCTCACCACACATCAGACGAAAAAGATATTTAGTGCTGAGGTCACGGAACTCGACCTCAGCAATTTTTCGCATGGACCTCTTTGGGCGACATGCTTCTACGATTTGGAGGATTGACCTCGATACATGCTACATACTTGCTACATGTTTAAATAGTGTATGTGAATGAAAGAAAGGTAACTTTTAATACCGTGACAGTGACTTTTATCTTCAAGGACATTTCAAGCATACTTAAATCAAATGTGTAAATTTTAACTAAAATAAAAATCAGTTCATATGTCCTGGAGCCTTGACTCTACATGTAGCCCCATAATTTGTCCATAACTATCAAATTTGAATCAATTGATCTTGGACTTCAGTTTCATCCTCCGCGACCTGAATATGAATGCTAATAATATAATGATCTATCCGATGGTCACCAACCGCCATGTCCCTCACACGCTTCAAGCTCGTCTTTTTCGCGCCTGCAAACCACACTAGGCGCATCCTAGCCCACCTCTTTGCGAAGTTTCCCAACGAGCTCGGCAAGATCGGGGAGTACGAGCAGTGCGCGTTTATCAGCCGCGGAACCGGTCAGCTTGCCATGCTCTGAATGAGACACCGGAGCGTGCTCGAAGCACTAAGTGTCGGGCCTCACTTTTCTCTCGTTCTTACAGGTCAGTTCATGCCTCGGGGTACCGCACGCCCGGCCATAGGCGCACTGGACCGGCTGGAGCACGTCGAGGAAGATAGAGTGGAGTTGCTGGTCAGTGGCACCTCGGGTGCGCCGCACGAGCAGGTCAGGCAGGCTGTACAGGAACTCAAGAGTGTGCGTATTCATTTGACTCTACGAGCACAGCGTGATAATGCAAACGTCCTGCGCGCTTTTTGTAGGTGCACCCCTACGAAGAGGTAGCTTATGATGTGTACAGGATCGAGGACTTCTAACTACTAAAGTATCCCACTTCTTCATGATGCCACCGCAACTGAATTACCACGTCCGTTCAACGCTACACACACTGTCTTAGGAATCTCGCGTGCGAACTAAATTTTCACTACGGTTTCCTTCACTTCCGAGCTTACTCGCCCTGATTTTTCCTCTGATGAATACGATGAAGAATGATTCTTATCTTGCTGACTCTGGGACGGCCCTGTCTATCATCAATCTTTCTTGCGATACTTCTAAACTCTAGGCGAAATTGGCGTCAGACAGATCAAAGCGATTCAGGAAGATCTAATTCAAGCCGAACGCGAGCGCGTTATAAAAGCCCTGCGTCTCGAAATTCCAAACTCTCGAAATTGAAAACACTGGGCGTCTAATTACCAAAGAAGATATAACTCAGTCGAGTGGGCACCCCCTTTGTCAAGAACAAACATGCACCTGTAGCCTGTTGTAATGGCGTTGGTCTCGGAGGCTTGTCAGATGAGGCTTCCCATATCTGTTCCTCCCCAGCTGTTTTCTCGGTTCTCCTCTCCAATACCTCTCCAATTTTGAATGCTCTTATATCTCAACCATCTGATCTTCCTCCGGCTGCCTTTCATGTGCCTAGTTTCCGGTTGTACTTGTTTACGCCGCTCTTACCGTCGAAGAAGGCGCCGAACGAAATAATCCTAGAGTACCCGTGCATGCAAAAAAAAATGAGAAACAATATTTTGGTTTTGCTCTGAAAAGATTATGCTCAGCGCCGCCTGCCCTGGACGCACCCGACCAACTGGCGCACGATGAAGATAGAGTGGGGCTGGGGGTCAATGTCACTTCATGCCACGCACACGGCGAATACGCAGATCAGCTAGGCTGTATGGGAGCTCAAGAACGTGCGTGTTTGCTTATAAGTCTGCTGGGCCAGCGTGATAGTATGAACGCCGCGCTTGCGCCGTGCGCTCTATTTGTAGGTGCACCCTACGATGTGTATGGCAGATCTATTTGACTCTCCCCGCACAGAGGGCGACTGCGTGCGAGGAAATATCTCCAATGACCGCCTGCCATCCGACGCCATGGGCAGGCGACGGGTGCCATATGGCGCAGACCTATCACCCGCCATATGCACCCTTCTTATTTTTAGTTCTGCGTTAGCCGACCCATCGAACTGAACTATAATTTATAAGAGCATGCGCTCCACGTAACGCCTTCTTCACCTCCTCGTATGATGATGCTAACAACCAGCTGGGTCCTTGGTCTCCTTGGCTCGTTGTCCGCTGTGTCTGCCTGCGCGGACGGTGCGGACGGGCACACGCATGACCACGCGAAGCGCGCGCTGCCCTCTGTACCCCTCACCCCGCCTTCGCGGCCGCTGGTCTGGGGCGACATCAACTTTATCCACACCACCGACAGTCATGGCTGGCTACTTGGCCACCAGAAAACGTCCTTCCCCGAGCCCAATTACAGGTGCGTTGGCCCTTCCGAGTTGCGCGACGGCTGTATACTAACTACTGGCTCTACGGAGCGCAGTGGCGACCTGGGGGACTTCGCGTCGTTCGTGACCCATATGAAGCAGATAGCCCTGGTGTGTGGTACGCGTTTAAAGAAAACATGGGCTATGGTTAAACGTGCTGGCAGGAACGCGATGTGGATCTCCTTCTTGTTGATTCGGGCGACCTCCACGATGGTGAGTCGTACCTACCCGCCTTCTGTCGTAGGTTCTGATCAGGTCATTAGGCACTGGCCTCACCGATGGGTTCCCAGCCGGTGGGATCGACGCGCACGACGTACGTCCCATATCACCGTCTGGAACGTAATCAATGTTCACAATAATTCTTTTTTCCAGGCCAATCAGTTTATCAAGCAGCTCCCATACGACGTAATGGCCATTGGAAAGTGAGCATGTGGTATCCGGATTTTCGTGTATGCAAAGGCCGCTCTGACACTGATGGTGACAGCCACGAGCTGTACATCTACGCGAATACGCTGGATATGTGGGTTTATGCCCGTTATCGCACTCTTTATCGCGCTAACGCAGAGACATGACTCTTCAGGCACACCAACTTCGCGCCCGCGTTCAAAGGGCGTTATCTGTCCTCGAATGTCAACATCACGCTGCTCAATGACAAGGGACAGGTCGTCACCGTCCCCGTGGGAGGTACGTGCTCCGCTTGGTAAAATAAGATTAAATAATCATGTCGCTACGTTAGATCGCTTTGCGAAGTTCAAGACAAGGAAGTCCGTACTTTTCTTCCATGGAAACATAGAAATTATACTCCGGTATTGACCCACCTTTCTAGAGGGCGCAAGGTTACGTCTTTAGGCGTTTTGTACGATTTCACCGGCAATGACCACAACACCACTGTGCAGCCGGTGGCGGATATGGTCAAGGAGGCTTGGGTGTGTTCCCGGTCATCGCACGCTCCACTATCCGCATTGTCTGATCCTGATTATTTACTTTCCATTAGTTCGCTGAAGCCATCAAGGATGAGCCTGACTTCTTCCTGCTCGTGGGGTAAGCGCTCTCTCGCCCTCTGCCTAGTGGAGAAAATAACAGGCTTGCTTACCTATACGCGCTCCCGCAGGCACATGCCAGTTGCCCGCGATAATTGTAAGTGGCGGAGTACCGAAACGCAAGGTGTAGCTTGACGCCGAGTTTATTTTTCGGAAATTCTCAGGGCCTGTGGTGTTCAACGCTGTGCGCGCCGTGCACCCGCTGACCCCGATCATCATTTTTGGAGGGCATACTCACATCCGCGACTGCTGTACGTTAATGATATTGGATCCATTTTGCGTAGCGCGCCCCGCTTAACTCATTCTGGCAGTGCAACTCGATGGCCGGTCAATGTCCTTAGAGAGCGGACGCTACATGGAAACAGTTGGTGAGGAAAGACTACATTCTTTGAGATGGACCACTGCTGACACGATATTGGCTGTACACAGGGTTTTTGAGTACGCCACATCCTCCTTCTAGGTCGTATTATCGCCTAATACTCGTTCTCGAACAGGCGCAAACCTAGGAAATAAGGACTCCAAAGGGAACATCACCTTCAATCGCAGATACCTAGATCCGAATGTGGTCACCTACGAGGTACCCAGCTTTCCGCACTGAAGAAAAGTAAACGCGTGCTTATCAACGGCTTGCCTTTAGTTCCACACGAAAACGAATAACTTCAATTTCAAAACCGCCCAGGGCAATTTCATCACAGCTGGACTGAACAACCTTGCAAAGAAATTCGACCTGAGCTTCTTCTTTGGAACAGCCCCTCAGGACTTTACTCTTACCAGGTGCGTGAGATAGGCAGCCTTGTTGAAACAGGCGGTGGTTGTTTAAACAGCGCTTCAGGGCACCATATCCGTCGAACGACTCGCTGTTGACGCTCTTTGCACAAAATGTATGTCAAGGAGCTATGGTGCCTCTCCCTTACCCTGTCTGATTTGCTTTCACCAGGCCATGCCAGTCGCACTCGCCATCAACAACACGCGCGCTAACATCCCCAACATCATGATCACCAACTCCGGCTCACAGCGCTTCGACGTCTACGCGGGCACGTTCACTAAGAACGACCAGCTCACCTCGTCGCCGTTCGCAGACAGCTTCCTCTTCATCGCTGACGTGCCCTTCAGCGTCGCTAACCAGGTACTGCCCGCGCTGAACCAGCAGGGCGCGAACGAGCGCCGCGCGATCCTCGAGGAGCGCGAGCGCACGGAGTACGCGCGTGGGTACGTCGACGACGTATACCGCCGCTGGCTGGCCGAGATGGACAGACGGAACGATGGCATCGAGCGCCGCGCGGCGGCCAACCTCACGCTCGGATATGTCACTTCTGATGTGAGCGCTTTTTCCTTCTAACACAACTCGATACTTAGGTATTGATATTTGTCAGGCCTGCCCTGGAGTCGGCGATGACACGCTTCACGCGCCGCTGCCGTTCTTTGACACGCCGGACTTCATCGGCTCGGTCCCGCCTACGGTGGCGAGCCCCGACACGCCCATCGACCTCGTCTTCGTTGATTTCATCTCCGACCAGCTGCTCGAGCTGCTCAACTCCATCCAAACCGCAAAGGTGTACACCAACTCAGACGTGCAGACATACAGCCCCATCCTGGCTAACGAGGCCCTCGGGCTGTACGCACAGGCGAAGTGGAACTGAACGCACTAGAAGATTGTATATAGGAAACGTTTCATAAAAAGAGTCTCGGATAAATAAATAACAAAGTATTTCAAAAGGGCTGGTGGGTGTCTAAGTATGTAAGAGTTATTATAAGGGTATAGTAAGTGGGTGGAGAAGGTATCCTGGATATTGAGTGTAACCGGTGCACTCCGAGTCTAATCACTTGTGAAGTCCACATCTTGAAAAACACCAGTCAGGTCCATTTTCCTGCAAGTTAAATTACATACATGCGCAGCCGATCTTGTCAAGCACGCTGTGTCGCCCTAACACACAGCCGCAGCACATACGAGCACAAAACGCACTCCGTCCACGAAACCGCAGCTAAATAATATCCAATATTATTTTGCACGGACAAGCCGCCTGCCTTGAGCGCAGTGCAGTTGCTTACGAACATTGCCGCCCAGAACGCTGCTGAAACGACGCTCCAGAGGAAGAACGGCTTCTCTAGCGGGCTAATATAAAACCTCGCGCGATGGAGTGGCCTGCCCTGCGCCGTCGGAATTGAGAGGAGGAGTGTAGTATGAAAGAATATTGTGAATATTGCTGCTGAGATGTGGTAGAGGGGCGGCTGGTGTTCGTAGGCGCCAATTGTGAGTCCCAGGTATACGGAAGTGCATATGATTGAGAACAAAAGTAAGGATAAGGGCAATGTGAACCTTCGCTGCGGCAGGATGGTAGTCATGGCGAGATAGATCGATGGTGTCCCCTGCACCCGAAACGATGCCTATTTCTCAGATTTACTGTACATACTTTATACATTTTTCCAGGAGACTGGCATGCCCTAGTATTGTCAGCCAACGTGTTGTAGACCTTTCTTTTATTAGGCGTCCCGCACATCATGAGAGTGGTTTCAAAATTCAACAGAGGTACAGCCGTTGGTTAAAATGTTGATTCACATAGAAATAACGAGCGAGCGCCGCTGTGTCGTTCGTGTGATATCGATGGCTTTAATTTAGAGTGACTGTTGCGACTCATGGTAAACACGAGTACTTTCTTCTTCTCTCCATATTTGTATGAACTTGCAGAGAAAGATAGATAACCGATATTATCCTAAATATAACACGAGCATGTATGTACTAGAATCAAATGCTCATTCTTAAGTCTTCCAGGCATATTGCCCTCACTGGCATCGTTTGGCTCTGCTACGACTTTAAGTGTTTGGCAATTGACCAGATCGATCAGATTTACTAGCCGTGTATTCAGTAGTGAAATATACCGGTAACAAGATTCTTGCCTCATGTTACGTTCGATTAGGCCGTCGGTACTCAAAATAGTAATATCAACACCTCAATTTACACGCCACAATCCTGCAGTATGGGTGTATACATTGAAGCACACTACTTATCTAAAGACTATTAGTAGGACTTGTACCACGTACACGACTTGATAAAAATGAGACTCTCAAACTTGGTCTCAAGAGTGGACGGACTCAAGATAAAATATATGCCGCATAGAGTCTGTCAAAGTCTGCCACCTGCCAGTCAAATAACCTGTGTGTATATCAGAATCGGTTACAGGCAGTTCTGTCTCAATTCCAGGCAAAAGTGGAATACATCCAGCCGAAGTAACTTGGTAGACCAGGTGTGCACTTAGACACCGAAAGAGTGCAAACGCGCGTGCTACAAAACATCCACATCGAACTAGCGCTCATCGGCATCCTTATTTAATATCCTCCGAGACCCTCCAAAACAGCCAAAGGCCCACATACCGATGATCACGAGTAAATAGCAGAAGAGCCGAAAAAGTAGGCGATAGAACCTGCGTTCTTATCATTTTGTGTTTGAAGTTGACATTGCATATTGAACAATGAAGCTGAAGTATATTGCATTCTGGATTCAGAAGCGCCGCACGCCTGATGACACAATTACCAGTGGAGACGCATCAAAAAGCATGTAACCCAAAGTCTACTGAAGCCACGAGGAGAAAGGCAGGACTTCGGGTGTTATTACTGCATATTGCAGTGCGAAAGCTGGGAAAGGCAAACAACATAATGATAGTGTACTTATGCAGTTACAAACAAGCTATTTTGTGAGCTATGCAGCTAGCGTCAAACACATGCATTGACAAGCACGCATGCTGACGTACGTATCCAACCTCTACATACTTAGCGTCTCTGTACATGACATACTAATACTAATAGTACACAGGGAAATCAAAAGGGACGGAAGCAGGGAGGCGTGAAATGTAGATAAGCTATTCATTAAGTATTATTATCTTGCTCGAATAATACCACGATGAACACGAAAGCAGGCGGGGGATTAGTGGACACAAGCGACGAGACGAAAACGGATACTGATTGCAATTGCGGCGACGTGGATTGGTAGAGTACAATATGTATGGGTGATTTTGGGGCGGATGCAGGCGGTATGCCAAACGAAGGAGGGGAGGGTGTGTGCAACAGGACATTGGGGATTAGTCGCCGTTATCGTTTTGGGTAGAGTCAGAGGAGAGATACGAATGAGAATCGAGCATAAACAGACGGATGTAACAGATTGCAGCAGACACTGGACAAAGCGAGCGGACGGCATTCACATGCACAATACACGTGGTACGCCAAGGCGGTGCGTCAAAGGTTGCATCATCAGGGACTAACCAGCGAGACCGAATAACGAAAACTGAAAGAAAATAGATGAGAGAAAATCAAATGAATTTCGTTTGATAGAAACTAGGGGGAATAAAGAGAAGACACAGCATATATAGTAATTCGAAAAAAGAACGAAGTAATAAAAGAGAAGATATAGGAAGAGAGAGAGTATAAAGATGCCACAACCAATAGCCCAAAAGATCCAACCTAACAGAATCGAGAGCAGCGACCACGAACATAGGACGCTACTTCCGAGGCGGGATTCCGGAGCCAAACGTCTTCCATCCATTATTTATGAGGGGGGTGAAGCAATGTTTTGATGAGTTTCAATATATCGCGAGGAGGTGGCCGAGGCGGGACGGGAGCAGTGAGCGACGGGAGCAAACAGACACATGGGTAGCTGGCGATAACGAGAGAGAGAGTGGGCACAGAAACAAAGCGTAGATATACGATTCGCCGGAGATAAAATATACACAACAGGAGCAAGCCTTCCATACGCGCGCAGCGTCAAAGTGGGTATCCAATATTATCTTTGTCCGCGCGCGAGCAAGAATCCGAGGTCAGGGGTAATGTCGATATAGGGATGCGTACACTGCACCTAAGCAGCGATGCCGTTGACGTGTTGTGTCTCATCGATATGCATAGGCTGCACTTCGACGATTTGGCCGTCGTCTCCTTCCAAATAGCCATCCCCATCGTCGTGTCCATCCATAGTATTGCCCAGAGCCTCGGCAGAGTTGTTGGCATTGCCATTAGCAGCGCGCTTAGCGCCGGAGCCGCCCTGAGGGCCTGAACGTGGTGGGTTGGCACACCTATCCTTGCCATGGGCGATACGCAGGTTGGCGTACTCTGGCTTATTCTTAATTCCGTCAATAGCCTTGATAGCGTTAGAGATATTGGTGAAGTTGACAAAGGCGCAGTTCCTGAGTGAGTAAAAAATAGCATGTTCAATGATCCGGCCATCAAATGAGCGAAGATAGAACAAACTTACTTCTCCTTCAAGAAGTTGACCAGCTCGATATCACCATATTCGCCGAAATCGCGTTTCAGCTTCTCTTCAGTGAAGGTCTCGTAGTCTTCAACGTTTCCGATGTAGACGTTTCGTGTCGCGCCCGAATGGACGGCGAGGGCGAGGGTGGGGGGCAAAGGGCCAGAATTCTTTCCCCAACCAATCTTCAGGCGGCGGTTATTCAGGGTAAGTCCCTGGTAAGATGCCACCTGGAAAAATGTAAACGCAGCGGCAGGGTCGACAAATGTGACGAACTAAAATGCAAAAAAGCCACGTCAATGATCCGAATACACAAAAATATCAAAAACGGCCTGGAATAAGGCGCCACGTCGAAAAAAACTCACAGCAATATGCTTATCCTGCATGTACCTGATGCTCTGCAATACGCCTCCGCGAATGGCATTGCACAGGTCCTCCGTGGTTGTCTCAGGGTGGATGTTGCCCAAATAGACAGTCCTGTTCATGGCCTGAACACCACCCATAGTATTTGCCATGTTCCCAGCGTTCATCATGTCAACGGGGGTGAATGGTGCACCAGCATATTGTGTGAAAGGAGCAAATGACGCCTGTTGGGGCGACATTGCCTGCTGGGCGACTAAAGATTGCGCAGCGGCGGCCTGAGCCTGTTGCGCGGCAGCCTGCTGTGACTTAGGAATGTAGGCGCATCGGTCCTTACCATAATTAACGCGCTTGCCGGCCCAAGAAGGTTCAGTGGGCAGGGTGTTCACGACCTAGAGTAAAAACGATAGTCAGCGGGGGTGCACTGCGAAGATGATCGAGGTCATGAATGGAGCTAACCTTGGTGGCAACAGAGATGCTCAGGAAATGAACGAAGCCGATGTTCTTATCCCTGACGATTTTGACTTGGTCAATGAGACCAAATCGGCTGAGCTCATCGCGAAGCTGCTCCTCGGTCATACTCTCATCGAGACCACCGAGGTAGACGTTCCTGCTTGCATTGCTCTGGCTGATCGCCAGTGCAACTTGGGCAGGGACGGGGGAAGGTTTTCCCCAACCGATTTTGAGTTCTTGACCGTGAAGCGCCAACTTTTTGATAGTTGCATCGGCATGGAAGGCAGCGGCGGTGGCACCGTCTAGGAAGGAAAGGAACACACAGGACTTTTCCGGTAGGACGCGAATAGACTCGAGAGGGCCGAAATGCACCAGATTAAGCAATTCGTCGACAGAGGCTGTCGCCGGAAGGTTTCCGACGTATACCGTGCGTCCTGTGGCGTTCGATGAGGCGTTCATGGCAGCGTTGAGGGCGACGGGGGAGTATGCGCCGGCGGCTTGGCCAGCAGGCATGCTCATGTTGAGAGATGGCAACCTTTGCTGGGCAAAGTTCTGGAACAGATATTTTAGCTACGATAGCCGAGGAAACCAAAGATAGGAGTACCTGGGCGAAGTTGCCCATTTGTCCGTTGTACGGGAATCCGCCGAGCATGCTCATCGCGGGCATGCCCATACCCAACATACTGTAAGCGTTAAAAGCGTTGTAGTTACCGTTCTGGCTAAGCTGCTGCTGCTGCTGCTGTTGTTGTTGCTGCTGAACTTGCTGTTGTTGCTGTTGTTGTTGCGCAGCGAAAGCAGCAGCGGTGTTGGGACTTAATTGAGCATTCATTACGTTTGCGTTGCTCTGGGTGCTGACCGACAGAGAGGGGGTAGAGTAGAGGGGGCTGCCAGCGAATGGGCCGCCGTTTGCCTGGGAGCTGTTGAACGCGGGTTGGGCCATGGTCGCTTGGGGTCCGTAGCCGTAGTTGGCAAATGCGTCCCGGTTAGAGTTGTTTTGACCAACTGTGCCATTGTTTTGCCCTGAAAAGGCCGAGGTAGGGGACCAACGCGCTTTTTTGGCATCGGGGCCGCCAACGGGATCCATAGAGCGCTGCTGGCACGGTGAGCAGACATTCTGTGGGGCAACGCGAGTGCCTACCTTCATCATGTCGATGTCAAATGCGTAGGAGGGGTACTGGCTGGCAAAGGCTGTTTGCACGTCGTCCATTGCAGCGGTATGTGTGTGGTGCAGCGGGTAAAAATGGAGGGGGTATGTATGGCAACGGCGGAATTATTGCAAAAAAAGGGGAAGAAGGATGTTAGAATTGTAGATACTAATGAGTAGGGAGCGTGTGGGCTGGAGTCCAGCAAAACGAGTGTGGTGGTTGGGGTGAAATAAAAAGACACGCACGCGAAGGAGAAGAAGGTTCAACAAGAGATGAGAATTGAACGAAGTCTCTGCGCGAGGAAAAGGCGCTGTGCGTGGAGGTCAACGACGAGAACAACGACGAAGACGAGGCAAGAACGACGGCAACGACAAACAAACGACGAAGACGGCGGCAACAATAACGAACGTCCAACGAAAACCATTCCCAGCCTCTTTCCATTCCAATCATCTCACGCGCACGGACCTCAGACATGGGTTAGGGTTAGCACCTGACCAACATCAGCCATTTTTACATAAAAGACTTACGCCTGCCGCGCCTTTCACTCTTTAACTTAGAATTTTATCTCAGTGATAGCTATACTGAAACCCTCTGACAAATAAATCAGAAAATAAACACTCAGTCTCCGACGCAATAATATGCCACAGCGTTAGCCGAACGTAATTTGTCATCTGAAGAACAGCTGTACTCCTGTGGTTTACTCCAGCTGTATACTACCTCCTTGCAGTGCACATCAGTATGGCGCAAGTCTACAGAGACATTGTCCTTATGTAAATCAATACACTGAAACATAGAAGGGCACACATTATTCGACCTTGATTTGCGTACCGGAAGCCGCCCGAATTTTCTCGGGGCTGGAGTCAGTCTTACTGCATGAAACCGGACGAAATCTGCTCTCCTCTGAGCTCGTTTTCAATGGACCTGAAGTTCTTTTATCGTGTGAAAGAAATAAGCGCCCTGGGTCTGCGCGACACTTTCGGACGCTCAGGCACGCGTAATGTCCTTAGTGGTTCTTCAGGCTTCTTCTATTCAGACTGGGGCCGTCTTACCTACTCACTTACCTATAGACAGACATCTTCTGAGATGCGTTGACGGTCTGTCAAAACGGGAATACGAAAATCTAATAATAACCATGTTGATGATCGTCGACACTCATCTTCGTATTTGTGATGGTCAAGCGCTTAGCGACGTCTCACTTCAGCAAATCCACATCCAATTACCTCGGGACGCTCCGACTCATACGGCTCAGGCTTATAAAGTCAACAACTTCAAATCCAATTTAATTACTCTACAATTTCTACAGAGGCTAACAATAAATAAGCTAATGGTGTAGTAATAAAAGTACAAAATATCATAGAGATCAACTCATAAAGAAGGCAAGGTTTCACCGTCAACAAATGAGAGGCAGGATGTCACTGAATCAATGAAAGGCTGAAAATACTCTGTAACAATAAATAAATAGTTAGTTGCAACGAAAGCATGGAGAGGAGTCGGTTAGAAAGCAAACGGATCGAGACGATCAGGAGCTTGACGCCTGAGAGATGATAACATCGGCAGCCTTCTCAGAGATCATGTATACAGCGCCGACGATGTAGACATCCGGAATCTTGGGGAATACGCTCGCATCAACGACACGCAGTCCGTTCACACCCTTTACGCGGAAGCTTGAATCGAGCACCGAGTTCGTCGTGTCGCTGGTGGGGCCAATCGGGACCGAGCAGCTCGCATGGTGGCCCCACGCATTGGTCATGATCCAAGCCTTCACATCGGTCTCGCTCTGAATCGCAGTGCCCGGGAAGACCTCAGAGAACGCGCCATCAGGTGTTATTGTCTGGTTGAACATCGCGCGCGCGTTCAGCACGCCCTCGTACACCGCCTGCAAATCGTCGTCGCCGCCAACAGTCCAGCTGTTAAAGCTGACCTTGGGCGGGTCGAGGATGCTCGAGGACGAGAGGGTGACTGTTCCGGCGTTGTTACGGCTGTGCGCTTTGAGGACAAGGTACGACCAGGTGTGCAGATCTGCTGCGGTAGAGTATCCGGGGAAGTACCCGTGAAAGTTGGCCGGAAGACCGCCGACAAAGATATCAGTGCTCGTCGGGACCGAGACACTGCTCTGCAGCATGACGCCAAACGCGACGCCGTTGGTGCTATAGATCCCATGGTTGTCCTGTCCGTCCTGCCAGTTGACGAAGCACGGGTCGCTGCTCGTCGCGGCGAAGGTACAGTTTGCGTAGCTGGGGAAGTTGGTAGGGAGTGTGCCAGTAACCGTGACCTCGTATCTGTCCTGCATGTTCGTGCCGACTGCGGGAGAGTTGAGGACGACAGGGATGTTGAATGACTGCAGCTCTGCCGCTGGACCAATACCAGACAATTTGAGAAGCTGGGGCGTGTTGAAAGTGCCTCCAGAGATAATGACTTCATTCCTGGCAAATGCAGAACCTGTACCTGTAACGGTAGCACCTGAAGAGTCGGGAGAAGCGCGGAAGAGGTGACTACCAGTCATGTATGTAACACCGATTGCGCGAGGAGTTGAAGTGGATTGGTCAAAGATGATTCTATTAACGAGTGTGCTGAGTTGTACTGTCAACTTGAATTGGCTGTTCGAAGCAGTGTTGAGAATTAACGATCTCGGGCTGGAACGTGCGCGCGTAGAGTTAGTGACAGAAAGAGGTAGCTGGTAAATTCCTTGAGTGGTATCGCGCGTCGGGGAGTCGTTGTTGGCGTCAGTGATCATCAGGGACGAAAGGCCATTGACGGTGGTCAACGCAGCGTTCGAGACTGTCTCGCCCATGACGATAGCAGCGCCCTTCAACAAGGCAATCCACCTCTGGTTCTCGAGAATAAGATTGAGGTTCGTAAGCGTGACGTCCAGCCAGCCGCCGAAACCATGTCCAGCCGCTGCAGCCGTACCAGGAGTGAGGTACTGGTTATTCTCCAGTTTCTCCCAGTATTGACGCATGTTCGAAGCGGCCCACGAGCTGTCTCCAGTAAGATTTGCAATGACGTTCCAGTCATCTTCTGCAGGATACAAAGCGACAAGAGCGTTGTGCTCCGCGCATCCTCCAAGCGCTGATGCGCGAGGGTAGTAAATACCAAGAGGTGTGCTTCCGGCAGGTGGATTGGGTCCGACCCAGAAAGTGCCGTTGGGCTGCCTCCAAGTGAACTTGGGATCTTGCATAGCCGTGGCTGGGTCTGAGAAATGCTCTACGAAGTATTGCCAGGTTATTGGCGCGTATTCGGACGCGAAGGTCTGGAAAAGTGGAATTTCTATGGTTGTATCCGTGCCATGGTCTTCTCCGGCGTCTAAAAGAAGGACAGAAAATCCAGCCTGGGCAAGGCGGGCAGCAAGGGGCCCTCCACCAGGACCAGAACCAACGACAATGTAATCGTAGGTATTATTCGCGGTCTGGGCTGGAGGAGCAACAGTAGATGTCGTGCTGTTAGTTCCCCGCACAGCCAGAGCATCGGCCAGTAGAATAGGCCTGTAAAATAAAATAAAAGATAAGCACACTTTTCTCGTCAACAACGACCAATACTGACCACACAGACGCTAAAACGGCAGCTACACAGAAGTCTAGACGAAGGCGCATATTAAAGAGAGTGTAAGTGAAGTAGAGCTGAAGCGCTTGTGGGTGATTTTTAACTGCAAACCACTGCTGCCTTTTATACCTGAAAGCGACCCCTTGTCCACACCTTGACTCTGCCTCAGATAGAGTCACATTGCTGCGTAATTCCGCGTAATTCCCAAGCAGAAAAAAACTGACGTTTTACCGTGTGCAAGATCCAGATGGGCATGGAGTTTATCACGGGCGCTTTCTAATTCAGAGGTCAAAATGAGCGATTATCATCCGCTGGATCACGATCCCAAGTGAATACTGGTAAGTTGCTGTGTATTTTCATACTTGGGTTAGTGCTTGAAATAGATATCACTATGAAACATCTACCATTGCGTCGAAGTCTCTCAGACAGTTATTGTCTTTTTGGTGTCCTGCTATATTTCACGAAAGGTACGTCTCACGAACGCTTTTCTGAGCTTTTAAATCTGTGGAAACATTCCAAGCAATATTAGTAGACAGCGACCGTAGTACATAGACTTGGGAAAGCTCGAAGGTAGATTAATTATAAGCAGTAACCCACTGGAGGAATAATGCTCACTTCATGCGTGCTGCTTGGCCTTGTAGCGAACAGCGCAGATCTTAAACAATATAGTAATCCGGCAAGCTAAAATTAGCTCTGCAATACTTAAAAATAGGATGATCCGCCTACACACGCGTCTGACATGCAGCAATTGCCATCACACTTCTGTCAATCTTCTTTACAGGACGAGCTGGCTTAGAATTGAGCGGGTTCTTAACTCCTTTCGAGCTGCAGGCGCTACATTCGGGATATGAGGCCACGCACAAGTTGATATTCTTGCCGAGGACAATAGCGTTGAGTTGACTGCGACCGATGGGAGATTTCGCTGCAGAATACTATAACGAGGACAAACTCCCCTCGGTACTATAATGCACGGAATAGTTACATTCCTTTGACATGTAAAAGCGTGAGTTCAGTAGATTATATTGGAGTGGGATACGATACTCACATTAGAGAATTAATTTGACGCCATATGAAACGGGCCCCCTTTGCCGACTGCATTTACTTACTCGTTGTTTTTGATAGTCGCGTTGAGGTACTGTCGTGCGCGATTGAGGTTTCCGAGATATACTTGCAGCGCATGTGAGTCGAGCATAACAACGAGTTTCTATTGGTCACTGATTTGCAATCGGTCGTGTACCGAGAATTTCGCCGATGAAATGCAACCACAGCACTAGACCTGTTTTCTCCTTCCCATAGACCCCTAGCGATACAGATATGAATAGCAGTGTCTGACGACTCCACGAATGGGGTAGTGACGCCATATCATTCCAGGCTAGTTGAATGGTAGGAAGTTGTGTAGTCTTGTAAAATCAAGACATTCCGGGGAGCCGAAATTAGCAGAAGAGCTGAGTACACGTTTCATGCAAGAAAGAGAATTGGTACTCAGCCTCGAGACGATTCACTACGCTTTTTATTATTATCACAATGGTGCCTTGAGGTCAGATAGATAGCAAGAACCGGTTAGATGGACTTCGTATGTATCTCTTGCGCCATGCCCAATGAGAGACCTATCGTGCGCACATGAAACGGGAAGAACCGCAGGCACTGCGTCTCTAGTTTAGTTGCAATGCCCCATTTCAAGCAATTGAAAGGCCCATTAGAGGTAGTAACGTACAACAAGAAACAAGGCTATATTTGATGGCATGAAACACATCGAAAAAGGCATGCAGCTGGAAAAAAGGCATGTTGAAACGAGCGTCCTCTATTTGATTTTTGTCGCTACCCAAAATTCTGCTTTGTAAGTCCACCGCATCATGGCATTCCTGTCCCCGGTGTATTCGCATTCAATAGTTTGCCTTGCGCGTGAATTGCCTTCCCCTTCATCTAGGACAAAACCAATTTCCCCAGCTGCATGCAAAACTTCCTCGAGATTGAGCTCAACTTTGGATTGCGCTCCTCCAGTCCAAAGCAATGGTCCTAGATTTATCCATACACCACCTGGACGAAGTAGACTGTATATGTGACTCATAGTTGTGAACACATCTAAAGAAGTGTCAATGAAGAACAGAGTCACAATATAATCATAACCTATGTTCGTGTTGGCATTGCCGGAGGGCGCCTTTAATTGCAAGAAGTCTTGTTCGACTAGACGAAAGCTTTCATTCAACCTTGGAACAGCGTCGGGAAAACTGATAGCGCGAAAGAGTGAGTCATTGGAGAGCTGATGTGAGAACCAGTGTGCATAGGGACGGACAAGGTGTTGGTTGACGACTGTTGTTTTTGGAGATAGGATGAAGCGAAGGGCCAAGGTCATAAAAAAAGAAAGCTCGTTTGCCGTTGTATCAAAGCCTACACGTCTGTTAATCCTTTGATATAAAGTGGATATGATAGACTAACCAAGTTGTGATATCTCCCAAGCTAACCGTCCTAGTCCACACCCAGGTATTAGAACTTTCGTATTTGCCCTCATGTTAACATCGACGTCCCTCAACACTTGCAGAATTGGAGTAAATATGCGCTGGCGTTCCGTTGCACCCTCTTCACTCCAGTCTCTGACGAAATGCTTCAAGGACTCTCGTGCCCGACCGAGGTCAGCCGGACCGCAATTGATAACTGGTTCACTCTTGAGAGAAGGAAAGTCTTCCAAGGCTTGTTCCACGATATCGTCAACAAGCATGGTGTTGAGACTTGTTACATGTTGCAGCCTATCGAGCTTCTTTGGATATCCAATCTTATATCCTATATTCTTCCCGAAACGAGAGAGAGAGGCGTAGGAGTTTCGCATTCCGGTTAACTCGTATGACGATAGGCGGGCATATTGGGAGTAGGAGAAGTAGGCTCGCTCCAGACAAAATGAACCATACTGACGTCTTGAGTGTCTGGGAGATACAATATCGCGGAATTCTGCAAAGGAAGCAGCCGGAAGATGTTTATAAGTGGCGAGCAGTATGACAAGAGGCAGGAAACAGGCGATGAAAATATCAGACGTCAAGAGCAGCCGGATATCTGGGAAGCTCATGTATCATGAGAGGAGAACTCTTCCCTGACAAGTGTTGGCGAGCAAGTTGCAAATGTTAGATGCTTTGTAGAAGGCTATATATTGCCAAATTCAAGACTTGTAAAACCTAAACGAAGATAGTCCGGTATGGTGTAACGGCTAACATTACCGCCTTTCATCAAAGAAGTGTCGCGGTAGCTCGGGGTTCGATTCCCCGTACCGGAATAATTTTTTTGAAATCGTTTTGCAGAAAGTCAGATGGTTTAAACTTTATGGTCCATGGACCGCGATGGACGTCGGACGATGACTCACGACTCGTCGACTCGTCGATGACCATTGTCAAGGCACCAATCACCAGTGAGTCTGGAGTCTGACCACCACGAATCACTTCCGACTCCTGAGTCCTGAGACTCGAGGTCAACCGTCAACTTGTCAAGCCATCGTTGGAACTTGGTAGTGCTCCAGAAATCCAGGCTCCGAATCCCGATGATCAATTTTCATTTTACTCTTTCTTTCAAGTCCCAGTAGACTTGTAGTTCTAGTTGAGTTCCAGCCTTTTGATTTGTTGATACTTAATACATAATACTAGTTAAATTGAATGCAGATATCTGAAATTCGTATATGTCTCGCGCACACTCACTGAGTCGTTACCTGTCAATCAGAAGGCACATCATTCTCCTCCTTGGCAGACTCTATCAAGTCGCGAGCAGTAACACTGCGAAGATTGAACTGAACTTTGAAAGGCTTAGGATGTCTTCGTATTGATCAATAAAAAAAATGCATGATTAGCAACGTCGACTTCGGGATAATCGGGCATACATACACGACATGCCCATCTGTACTTGTCACTTCAGGTTCAATTATTTGTCCATTTTCGTCGGTTGCTTTGCTAATAGTCATTGTTGCCAAGATGGACGCAATGGCTATCCAAGCATTATCCAAAGCGAGATATCGTCCAGGACAGATCCTAGTGATTCGTCAACAATCTGAAGTTCACTATGGACAAACTACAAAGTAAAAATATCAATTACCTTCGACCATACCCAAAGCCTCCGATCAACAGTGGATCTGGTTGATTTTCAAAGCTAATTTCTCCATTTTTGAGAAATCGTTCTGGCTTGAAGGTCATAGGGTCAGGATATATTTTCTCATCGTGCAATATGGCCCTGTGAGTGAGGTTTGATTAGCATGGTAAACAGTGGAAGGCAAGGCTGCCTAGCTAGTAGCTTGCAATCACCAAACATTAGGGAAGACAGTAGCTCCTATAGCAGGGTAATCGATCAGAATGTACAATTGCACGCAGATGAAAGGCTTTCACCTACTGGAATGCGGTAACCTTTATACACATCCTCGCTAATGACAGCATGCGGGACGGCTATGATTGTTATAGTTCAAAGACGAATCGTTTATACGTTAACAGTCCAAATATTATAAATGACGCGAAGGACTGTACCTAATGGTAACACAGTCCACCATCGCATAGCTTCTAGAAGCATTGCTTCGACATAGGGCATTGATGTTCTGTCGTTGGGTTCCGGCAATTTACTTGAGCCAAGTACTTTATCGACATCTTCCTGTCCTCGTTTCTGTATTTCAGGATAGCGAGCCATAGCTAATATCCATCCGAGCAGCAGGGCCGACGTCTTTACAGTATAAGTTAATCAACAACGCTTATATTAGAGGCGGGATGTGATATACCGTGTCAGCACCGCCCAAGAAAAACACGCCTGCACAATTTTTGATGATCTCTTCTTCCTCTTGCAATTCTTTACTGGTGGCCCTTTTGTTCCATTTGAGCTCTTCCAATTGGTCGTATACAAAGCACTTTTTGGAAGAGCCATTTGCCTATGCCATCCATTCATTAGCCTAGGTCAGAGTGCCACATATTAGCGAAAGGGGGGCACTTACTATGGATGTTTTAGCATCTTCAAAAGGCATGTTAAGTACATCTCCTGCGTATTTGGCGCCAACTTTTGCGATTCGTTTGAATCCAGCACCAGGAATCCATTCTTCAAATCAACAACAACCATTCAATTTTAGTCTCTTTAGTCCGTCAAGTTGACGATGATATGACATACCAGGAATGTAACTAAGCATAGGGAAAAACTCGACAAAAGATCCTCCGGTGACGGCGAGAAAGAGTGGTTCACTAGCATCTTCCACGAGTTTGATGAAGAAATCATTCTTAGGTTTGACTTCGTATCCGTATGCTGCTTGTAAGACCACGGAGCCTACAAAACTACCACAAGTAATGAGCTGATAGCATCACAGAGGAACTCAGGACTGACTGTTGTATATGAGAGGCAAATTCTTCTGGAAAATTAACCAATTGGTCCATAAACACGGTAACCCTTTTCTGTAGGAGTGGATGATAATCGGAGATATGCTGAGGAAGCAAATACTGCTGGAACATCCGACGGTGGCGTCTATAATATGATAGTTGGTCTTAGCAGAGCTCATTCTACAGCCAAGACCCCTTGATACTGACCTCCACCAGTCTGCATAATCCATGACGCCAAAATTCCAGCCCCAGTTTAAGAGCTCCTTCGTCATCACCTGAAGCAAATAGTATAATATTAGGTGTCTTTGTTTCGATCGCGAGAAGAGTGGACCAGACCATCCTCGGGCGATCAGAATATATACCAGATCTCTTCTCTAGTAATTCTACAGCGGCTTCCATAGAGTTGAGGATAATGGTCGTTTTTCCGAGGACGGTATATGAGCATATTTCTCCATGTTCCTTAGACCATCGAGCATACTCAAACCAAGGATAAGATGCCGGGACGTCGTAGAGATTTCCAATCAAGGGATAACCTTTGGGACCAGGTGGAAGAGGAAGCCTCTTTCTAAGCAGAAACTTCAAGAGATATGAGACAAAAGTAGTGAATAATACAGGATACGCATAGTTCATGAAGGTCATGATGTTCGAGCAAGCAAAGACGCGAGATTTGTTCCGCAAACAGGGTAAGATCGCCTGACCTTATATAAATAAGTTTGTGTCTGGTACATGAGAATTCGAGATACGAGGATGATACGATGGTGGTGAGCACACACATGGTTCCTATTTTCCCCATGCGCCCGATAAACTCCACTGCGTTATCATGTGTTAGGAGACGCGTGAGACGCCTTTCCGAAAGGCCTAGCACGGTCACTAGCACTTGTCATTGGTCAAGGCCTATTAAGACATGTTTACCCACAAGACAGCAGTAGGTAAGCTTGGTGGCATATCTGCGGATGACCAGAGAGATGAGGTAGAAAGTGAATCAGGCACTGCAAACTGCCATAAAAAAAAGACGTTTGAAGGTCGTGAGGGTGTTTGTCGAGTGTTTGTCGTGAGAAAAGTACTATGGTGGTTGCCGATGACAGGTTGCGATCGGACTTGCTCGGAGCACGCATCCAGCGGCCGTGGGGAATGTTGAGGCAAGGTACTAGGACTTTGCACATCTCAAGGCAGCTTGAAACCAACAATTCTCGCTGCTGCTAGCTACCTCTTTGCTTCCCAGTAAATGTCATAATGCTCTGTCCTCAGTACTACTAACACTTGACTGACACTACCGATAAATCCAAGGAAGATCCATATAATCATGACACGCTCGCTAAATCGTAACTTCGTCTCACAACAGCCATTTTACTCCTTTGTAGACTCTATCAAGTCACGAGCAGCAGCGTTGCGAAGATTGAACCGAGCTTTGAACGGTATGGGATGACTAGTTAAGTGATAGAAGTGCAAGTAATTAGCAACATTAACTTAAGGACTAATCACACACGTACACAATCTGGCCGTCTGTACTTTTCATAGGAGGTTCCACCGCGTGTCCATTTTCATCGACAGCTTTACTAATATTTATAGTTGCCAGGATGGACGCGATGGCTATCCATGCGTTATCCATGGCGAGATATCGCCCGGGACAAATCCTATTTATGTTATCAAGGACAACATCATGATGTATGCCGAAAAAGAAAACAGGACATACCTTCGACCGTAGCCAAAACCTCCCGTCATGACGGGATCTGGCTGATCCTCGAAACTAACTTTCCCGTCTTTGAGGAAGCGTTCGGGCTTGAAGGTCATAGGATCCGGATATACTCTTTCGTCGTGCATTATGGACCTATAATTGACTCTTAATTAACACTACTGGACAATATCTAGTCAATCGCAGTTACCAAATATTTGGGAAGACGGTAGCTCCTGCGATGAAGGCATCATTCAAAAATAAACAAGATCCTACGTATAAAAGACTCACCTGCTGGAATTCGATAACCTTTGTATACATCTTCGCTAATTACAGCGTGTGGAACGGCTGTGATTCATACATTTCAAGGATGTCACCGATTACTTAACGATGCAAATCAGTTCAAAGTGGGAACACAGGACGTACCTAATGGTGCAACCGTCCACCATCTCATTATTTCTAGAAGCATTGCTTCTATGTAGGGCATTGACGTTCTGTCACTGGCTTCCGGCAATTTGTTCGAGCCGAGTACTTTGTCAATTTCTTCTTGACCGCGTTTTTGTACTTCAGGATAGCAGACCATAGCCAGCACCCATCCTTGCAGAAGGGCAGACGTCTTCACGCAGTTCAAATCAGAATACAGTTAGTGGACAACAAATGGGGTGTGGAATACCGTGTCAGAACCGCCCAAGAAAAAGACGGCTGCACAATCTTTAATAATTTCTTCTTCTTCTTCGAGTTCCTTGCTGCTGGCGGTTTTATTCCATTTGAGCTCTTCCATTCGATCGTATACAAAGGACTTCTTAGAAGAGCCGTTGGCCTTGAATTTTTCAGTGAGTACGGTACAATGCAAGAAGCGGAAGAATATACTATGGCTTTTTTAGCGGCTTCGAAGGGCATGTTAAGTAGATCTTGTGAAGTTTTGGCACCAAGTCTTGCGAATCGTTTGAATCCAGCTCCAGGAAACCATTCTTGTTAAATCAGCGACGACGTTCAATCTTAGCCTCTCCGACGAGTCAATCGCGTGAAATGACGTACCAGGAATGTATTTCAGGATTGGCAAAAACTCAACAAAAAAGTTGCCAGTAACAGCGATGAAGAGTGGTTCACTAGCGATTTCTACAAGTTTGATGAAGAAGTCATTCTTAGGTTTGACCTCGTATCCGTATGACGCCTGTAAGACAACTGAGCCCACGAAGCTATCAGAAATAATGAGCAAAAAGTTTCACAGGGTAAGAATAAGACTAACTGTTGTATATGCGACACAAACTCTTCCGAGGAATGAGCCAGTTGTTCTAAGAGTACGATCACCCTTTGCTGTAGGAGTGGGTGATAACCTGAGATGTGTTGGGGAAGCAAATACTGTTGGAACATCCGACGGTGGCGTCTATGTATACAATCTTAGCAGGCTCATTCTACATCTAAAGTTCAATAATACTGACCTCCACCAATCGGCATATCCCATATGACCAAAATTCCAACCCCAGGATAAGAGTTCGTTAGTCATTACCTGAGGAAAATGATAATTTTAGTTGTTGATCCTTATGTTGTGAGAGATAGCAAAACAGACCATTCTTGGGCGGTCAGAGTAGATACCAGACCTCTTCTCGAGTAGTTCTATAGCGGCTTCCATAGAGTTGATGATAATGGTTGTTTTTCCGAAGACTGTATATGAACATATCTCTCCATGTTCCTTAGACCATCGATCGTATTCAAACCAGGGATAGGTCGCGGGGACGTCGTAGACATTTCCAATCAAGGGGTATCCTTTGGGGCCAGGAGGAAGAGGGAGCCTCTTTCTCAGCCGAACCTTTAAAAGAAACGAGACAAAAAGAGCAAACAAAACTAGATACGCATAGTCTATGATCGCCATGGTGCATCAAACCGATGAGCTTATAATGCTGGTAGATGGTGAAATAGCAGTAAGAATTTTCCGCAGAAGGTAACATGCTCCATACCTTATATACGGGTCCATGTAGCGATGAGAATTTGAAATACGGGATACACACGGTAATACGGTGGGCGAGCACTGCCAGCTTCGTTTAAAATGTGGAGTTGATGTAATGGAGCTACCTCCGGCCAGTTGAGCTTGGCTGTTGCCTGCCACGGTTAGCTCCGACTCGGCATGTTAACGGCACGCGTGTTGCCAAACTTCGTGGTAAAACTATAGTCATATCGCAGTGGGTCCACCCGCACCGCAAGCGCACATAGTGCTGTATGGCACTACTACACTATGTAGAATGGTACTATGTACAATGTATTCCTCATAGCAAATATAATCGGATATATTTCATCATTAATCCGTGCTCTTAGGTTCATATAACTCACGGCAGTTGGAATACTGATTTTTTCCGGTTGTGTTGGGCATAGGATACAAATTTGATGTAGATTTACTCCAAGTCAACGTGCAATGATACAAAAAATCCTGCTTATACTCTCTACGATACAGTCAGCCCCAACCATGCTCCTTAACATGATGAAGTACATCCACATTATCTTTAAATATATCATTTATGATTCACAATATCCATCATGGGTTTTCGTGCTTAATTTACATAGTGACTAGGTACTGGTGTACTCTCCAACATCATAGCTCAGTGCAGAAGCCCAGTGTGGAACTCGGAGCTACTAAATGTCAATTTAATGACATGAATCAAAAGGTAAATTAGGGGCCTGCACAACGCGCGCTCAATGCACGCCTGCACAACATGTAGTTACTTGGGGCGCACAATGCACTCAATCTGTGCACGCACTCATCTTGCTTGACACGCACTCAAGAACGACCACCGAGAGCGCCGGTCTCGTATTTGGTACATGCCTTGTATGTGCCGGTACGGTGTGCCGTCCACACATGCTTGGCGTGAGGCCAACTCCGAAACGAAATGATGGAGGAGCACTGCAAGCGAAGCTGGCAGTGCTCGCCCACCGTAGGTAATGTAATATTTTACTCATACACCTGTTCGGTAGACCTTATAGACTGACAGTGGTGAACGATTCATGGTCGAGGTTCGAGTGTAACGTGAGATGAAAATATACACATTGCACCTTACGCAATAGTATTGCCATTGAAGCCATCGCTATTGCCAGAAGGTGTCTGAATACGAAGACCTGGGTATTAATTGTCACTTATCAAGGCTTCTCCCGTATATAGCCACCGTGGTGAAGTTGCGTTGGTGCACTCTGAACGTAAACCGACATCGACACCTGGGAACATGACTGGCAGAAGCGCTCCAACGGGCTGCCACAAACTGATAAAGAAAGACGAGGGTGTTCACTAAAAACATAGCAAACAATAAGATTTACACTGACTAAAAATATGATATGACACGGACTTGAGCTAAAACTGAAATACCTAGAACGTAAGTGTAAGGAAGAAGTTGCTAAATATAATAAATTGCTGTACGCACCAAAAGCACACCAACTCGTCGGTGACAATATCCTAACGAAGGCGATTTCGGCGTGTAGCCTCTGCTGTAAATAGAACGGAGATAGTCAGACTGCCAGGTACGCACCCCGAGGGGCAGTCGGACGAGAACAAGTATAATGCAGCCCTAAGCCATCTGAAGATTTCGTGCCTCGCATATACAGAACCTCCATCTATTTCTGTTACATAAGTAATGGACGCAGCATGTCTGAACCAGCGTACAGTATTTACACGTCTTGTACTCTATAAATGTCCTTTCTTGGTCAGGTTTTCCTCAATGGGATACGCTACCTTGCGGTCGATCCAGTCTCTAATAAGGACCCCGGCGATAGCTGTTACAGGAGGAAGGCGGAATGGCGGCTCATCATCTGTAACCGGAGGAATGTATGCGGTTTTGCTCTTGCTATCTGGGGGTGTGAGGGCGTGTGCAGCAGGGCCGAGGAGAACGGGCGGTGGCTTGCTTGCTCCTTCTACGATCTCGGCCATCTTCTTGTAGTCAGCAGGCCGGAAGGTCGTGCCTGTCGAATGACCAAGTACAGACTCTACTTCTTGCCTTGTAAACCAGCGTGCGTCTGTGTTGCGTGAAGTCATACTCATGACATGATTCGACAGACATTACTTACCGACTAACTCGTTGTCGAGATCGGTCCGTATAGGTTTTGTCGAGTCGGCGCGCGCATAAAAACCAACCATCAAATTGGCGGGGTATGGCTGGGCAAAAAAGATTGTCAGCAAACAAAAATAGGCCATGTGTAATAAGTTTACTGACCCATGGTTGACCGGAATGGTATGTCACATCCCAAACATGGACACCAGCTTCCTCCCACATCTCTCGGGCGACGGCATCTTCAAACGATTCCCCTGGTTCGATGAAGCCAGCCAGAGCAGAGTAGAATTTTCCAGGATATTTTCTCTTGTTGCGAATTAGTTTCCAGATGCAGTACTGGTAGCGAGGAATTGAAAACTCACGCCTCGCCCAAGGAGGATCTTATCACCGGTTTCATCTATTGCTATCATGATAACAACGGCGTCTGTTCGGGGATGGGTGAAGTTGTGTAAACCTTTACTGGGTGGGAACTCAGTAGTCTGGATTTTCACATAAACAATGCATAGGGTTGGGCACGTACATTGTGGGACAAGGTTTCCGGTTGCTGTTATCTGCCCAAGGCAATAATGATGTACACGCGATTTTCCATCCTCCCCACATCGAGTACGTAGCCGAACCACAACCTGGACAAAACTGATACGATACATGTTAGGGATAACTTTCGAAATGACAATTTCAACAGCGAATTACCTTGTTGCGTTGATTCCAGTCAACCATGCTCCTTGCCGGTGCAAATATACCAGCAGTGACCGGGTCAGTACTAGATATTAGAGCCCGCGGCTCTGTCCAACTCAAAGTGTTCCCTGGCCGTCGACTCGCTGCATGCTTCAGGATTTCTTGGACTTTGTCCGGCAATTCCTCTAGATCCTGTACATCAACCGCGAAATAGGGTATGCCCTCCAACTTCTTGATAGCTTCCTCTGGATTACTGAGCTCGGTGCTGGGAAGGGCGGTGGCATTGTGTCCCGTCTTCGTTTCATGCAAGCCAAGGAAGACAACACGCAGACCAAGATGACGGGCTCCCTCTGTTGGTGGATGTTCTCCATAGACCTCCTTCTGGTCGCTCTCGCGGATTAGTTCGCCGGCCTTCTGCCCTTGACCAAAAAATGGCTCGGGTCCCAGCAAAGGCTTCACATCCTCAGTACTGAGATAGGCTAACTCCGGCTTCGTTGTACGTGGTTCTGGCGAGATCATCAAGGGTTGGCCAGCGTTGAAGATAATCCATCGCGTGTTGGGAAGAGATACGATTGCATTAAGGAAGGTATGAGATGACCGCAACCAAGATAAGCGATTCAACGGCGAGCCGCCGTACATGTTGACAGGACTGAAGCTTCGTTAGCATTATATGTCTACAACTGCGTTTGAAGCACGTACGCGCTTGGCATTCTTTACTGGATGTATCGAGATGTAGTATCGTCGGATCAGCCTCCTCGCAGGATGGGTGAAGAAAAGATAACCGTAGAACACATTGCGGGGGACCTATATGATGCGTGTACAATTATTTTGGTCCAATTCATCCTTGACATATGTATTCGTCATCATCGTCAAATGGTGCTTCATAAGCATGTTAAAATAAGCGTAGCACTGCGTGATCAACACATGAGAAAGGAATATGTGAATTCACGTTTGGCCTCGGTGAGCTCAAGAGGCAAACGAATGCGGGAAAAGTACATCGATGGCCTACTAAATACTGTGAAGTAATAATAGAATAATAGCTAGAACGTTTACAGAACAAAAGTGAATGACAGGTAAGTAAGTAACAATAATAGATTAAATGGACAATAACTCAATGATTGGGTAATGAATGGAAGAAACTTAGAAAGTACTCATTGCGTACGCTCGCAAAGCACGCCTGATGCGTCTATAATTCCAACAAAGCAGGTTCGGAGAGGGATGCATTTCGGCGAAAACACCCACTGCTTCGCCATCTCTGAGTCCGAATCCCTCCTTTCGCGTTTCCATGAGTGTACTGTCGGCAGCGAAATTCGACCAATATCCGTTATAGTCGGAGCCCTAAATTCGTTCCCCGATGACAACCGGAGTCAAGCCGAGTTCTAGGCTCGCTACCATCCGGTTCTTTTCAAACCCCGCTTACGGGTTCGTCAGAACCGGCTGGGACAAACTGACGCGTTTTTGTGGAGTCACGCATTTGTGACACGGGACTTAGTAGAATTCAACAAAACCACATGGTAAGTCAACTACTACCAGTCAGCTACGACATTTACTCGCTCATTCCCGCATCCTCTGTTTCCCAATCTGTCTCGTCACTCCCTTCCGACAACTCATCGACTGGCTCGACAACGTCCATGTCAAGAGAAACTATGGTGACAGCGCAGCCAAGTTCATCTCCGGCTTTGTTTTACACTCCATATCAGTATCCTATGCAGCACTATTATCAGTTTTAAACTCCATCACAAACTCAAGCGCACAACGAGGGCTCACATACTAATCTATCCAGTAATCCTCCCCACTGCTCTAGTAGTCCGGCTGCTGATATCTGACTCCTGAGGGCCCGGGTGTTGAGCTTAGATTTGCAGCATATATTTGACTACAAATAGTGTACTTTGAACTGTATTGGCACTATATAGAAAATTTGGAATAAAGAGGAACGCTTGGGGGAGGCTAAACGGCACGGTTGCTTGGGTCGCATGTCGAAACAGTCGGATTTCACTAAGTCCCGTGTCACAAATGCGTGACTCTACAAAAACGCGTCAGTTCCTCCCAGTCGGTAGGTGGGCTTGATGAGATTTCGCTCTCCGCTCGTTGTTTGTCCCCCAAACAAACACTCCTCCCCTAGCATGCAGCACGTGTAGAAATCTCATCAGCCCACCTACCGAACTGGTAGCGAGTCTAGCCGAGTTCGTCTGCAGACTTAAAGTTTTCCTTCTGATTTCCAAATAGCCCGCGGAGTATACGGCAGGATCCCGACTTATGCGTTGTATCCCGCCTCTTCTCTTCTCTCGATAAACGAGTCTACCGCTTCCTGGGACTTGTTCAGCTACGGCGGAATTTTCTAGTCTTCAAACTTTCTCCTGAAGATTGTATCGCGCATACATGGTTTTTTGATAATGCTCAATAATTGTTGTCTTTTGAATAAAGCTTTTCGGGTTCTGTTCCACTTCCTTCTCTGGCAACAATTCGACCCTCCTGCAGACTTCGCGCTGAAGTAGTTACTCTATGGCAACTTCAACAAGCTGAAACAATGGGACACAATTAGTAGATCGGCTCATGCAGTTGTGCTATCCTGTATGCGAGATGCTGCTGGAGAAGCATCATTTCGGTATCATCAAATCCTTTCTTTCACAATCACGTCTTTAGGTGAGTAGCTCTCAGCTCAAGAATGGCTTTTAATATCTTACCGTGAGATTAACAAAGGAACCACGTAGATGCATGTAGCCATATGTTCTGGGAAGGGTAATATATAATCTTAGAGATTCGAGCCTGCTGCTCTGGTAAGTAGCGCTGATAGCTTCTTTCTTCGACCGCCAGGGGCGCAGTCAATGACTTGTGACCTTGAACGTGATCACCGAATCCTTCACTTCAATGTTCAACGTTAACGTTCACATTCATTTATAGCGCCATACATTTACGCATTGGAGGTATACAGGCTGCGTATTAATATGCAGAGTTTATCCATGGCGCACAGTCGCAGTTGTTCTGGCCCATCGCAATGTCAGACATTAAACGAAGCTATACCTCTCGTTCGCTGAAGTTGGACAACAGTGGCTTACCGCTTATCCCCCAGCCCAGTAGCTCCCCGTTTGATCCATTGAATTATCCAAACGTATGTCTTACTTGAATTTTATGACGTTCTCACACCTGGGACTGAAGTACTGACGACTGTAGTGGCTCAAATACCTAATTCTTGCTCAAGTATCTGTGTTAGCATTCGTGGCGTCGCTGAACACCGCTGTTATCAACCCAGCTCTGGTGCCTCTCTCAAAGCAGTTTAACATCACCCCCGTAGTCGCGACATATCAGACCACAGTATCTATTGGGACAAGTTCGCTAGGGCCTCTATTTTTCACACCCATCGCCAATGTATATGGACGCCGACCCGCTTACTTGATGTCCACCCTCATTGGACTGGCGTCCGCCATAGGAGCTGCCTCAGCGCAATCGTATACTACCCTCGTCGCGGCGCGGGTCTTCAATGGCTTTGGGCCTTCTGCTTCGCTGGGCCTTGGTGCAGGCACAGTGGTCGACCTGTTCTATGGCCACCAACGCGGTAGGGCGATGGGAATATTTGTATTTATGTCGACTAATGGTGCTCATCTCGCTCCCACTGTATGTTGTACTCATTTTGCAATTTCGCATGTCCTGTGCTAAACTCGGCTCGCGCTCATAGATCGGTGGATATGTCGCGCGAGACCGAAGCTGGCGTTGGTGTTTCTGGGTCGCAGCTATACTCAACGGCACCTTATTTCTGTTCGCGTTGTTCTTCTTGCCAGAGACGATATTTGACAGGAACAACGACGCTTCAGAAGAAGCTTCCATTGAAGACGTCTCTGAGCACGACTCCAAGAAGATGGAAGATGATCAGATAGAGACTATAATTGTACCGGAAGAATCGTACCGACCCCCGCCTATGAGTTTCAAGACCTATTTGCGTCGCATGTGGTTCTGGGATCTTGAGAGACCTGCATCACGCTCCATGAAAGCGAGGGATTTTGTCATTAAACCCCTCAGTATGCTCAAGTACCCATCCGTGGTCTTTCCAGTGCTATACTTGTGCGCATTAATTGAAATCTCCGCGTTTTTCTTTCGTCAGCTAATTTTTTGGAAGTATGGTGACGCATGGGTATGCTTCAATAGAGCCCACCCTGACCTTCGCACCGATCTTCACCAAAATATTCCATTTCGACACGGCACGCAATGGGTGAGAGTATAGTTCGGCCTTTCTCAACCGACAGGATTGACTCAGTGGCCACAGGTTAGCAAACGGACTGTCCTTATTAGCTGGCTCGTAAGTTGGTTATCGTAATGTTGACAATTTAGAAATGATCATAACATACTTTCCAGGGCCTTGGGAGAGCTATGTTCGGGCTCGGTTACTGACGCTCTCATGCGGCGAGCCCGGAAACGTGCAATTGAACGAGGGGACACTGTCCCTGCTGAACTTCGCCTCAAGGGCATTTGGGCAGGTGCAGTTGCAGTTCCTGCGGGACTTATGATGTAAGTCCTGCCTTGCAACTAGAGTGTGGCACGGTTAATGATGAATTAACAATACTCAACCATTCAGATGTAAATGCTACCATCTGCTTTATCGTTCTTCAAACTTGCTAAAATCAATGACAGATGGCTTCACACTTCATTTTATAACTACATTCATTGCACCGTGTATTGGCATGGGTGCGTGTAACGCATCTCCTATTGCCGACATATCACTCACTGGCTAGCGTCCATGCAGCTATTGCTTGCTTTGGAAGTAAGGTTCTCTACTGCACTGTCATTCGATTGTCGTTTATGTTTTTTTTCAAGTCCAAATCGTCACCTCCGTCTGCTTTACCTATAGCTGTAGTGATTGTTACCGCCACAGAAGCAACGACGTCAGCCTGTGCTTCAAGTATGTTTCTGTATATTTTTTCAGTATCAGAAGCCTTATCATTCCATTAGCTTTTTCCGGCAGATATTCGGGATGACGCTTGGATTCTATTCGTGAGTAGAAGGGAGGTGTTTTGTTCGTACAAGCTACTTAATCATATGCATTGTCTTCAAGTATACCATTTGGAGATCGGGTATGTCTCTCCTCCCTCAGGAACACCCAGAATGATGTTCACATTTTTAAACTCGTAGATTGGCTTCCAGTGGTCAACAACTGTCTCCGCTGCCATATGGTTTGTTCCATCTACAAATATGCATGTTATTTTGTTGCTAAAACCATTGAATTCACCAGTGTAATTTTCTTCTTCCCGATGATTGGTCTAATGTTCCGTGGAGAGAAGTGGAGGAAAGCACTCGGGGACCCGCCTATGTAACATCGTTAGTGATCGGAGGGACCTCTCTGAACACCACGTAACTTATACGGTGCTAATTTTCGGTTAAGATAGCTGAGTCCGTTCACATCTTTTTGTTGACGCCGCAAGGCAATATATATCAGGACTACATGAGCCAGCCTACTGTAAAACGTAGCTATTGATAATTTTGACAGTGTGTGTGGGCTACAGTAGGTACGAGTATACCGTCCGGCGATCATGACAGAATTCATAATGGCGGCGGTCCTGCAACGACGGATAATTCTGCAAAGACTCTAGAGAAGTCCCCGCTGATGTCGACTCTCCACGCTCGTTTATCCTGAAAAATGTGTTACTACCATTTATAGATATGTAGAATGCGATATTCTGACCAGCGGCGCCTTGTACCAAATGGCCAGGTACTCCATTGTCTGAGAAGATCCGTTTTTGAAACGATACATGGCGGAGAGCTTGACCGAAATTCGCTTTTGTGCCACCCAAACTGATGGACAATTAGAATTGTCGTGCACTTGAACTGAAGAAATTTCAAGAGCTTACTTTCTTTAATGCTAAATCAGACGAATAAAGGGCCAAATGAGTACTTGGCGGGCCACGCGATACGGATCCAGCGTGCTCACCTATGCTCGATACGTGCGCAAGCTCCATATTCCCAATTATACAACCGTTCGAGAGCAGCATGACCCTTCAACGAGCTCGTGCTCGCGAAGTTCAGCACAGTCTCTTCCTGCATAAAAGTCGGGACCATCGCAATACTCTTGCTATCTGCTAACCTATACATCTGCATGCCACATTAAAAAATCACACGGTGTTTTTGACAAACTTAAAAATTATTGGAGACAAACCTCATGTACCCATGTTCTTGCATATTCAGCTTCCTCGTGTGTTACGTTGTCCAGTTGGACCGACATGCCAGGTGCTTGAACCAAAATACTGAAAGCTTTAGTACGTTCAAATAGGTGTTAGAAAACCGATGACGACGGCCAGTAGCCATCGTAAATGACTCTTTATATGAAGGTCGAGACCAGGCTTTGTGGTGCTAGCTCAACCCTCACACTATCCTTCTCACCAGTGCAACATCCGACAAGCTCACAAGAATCTCTGAAGTGTTATCACGCGCGGAACCTTCTTTGGGTGGCGGCTGTCGCAATAGACAGATTTTCTGCGAAGATGCTGACGATGCCCTAGAAAGCGCGGGTAGCGAGTCAGTGGGTAATTCCCTGACCATCCGGTTGGTTCTAACCGCAACTGTATTTTGTACCCGAGTGCATATGCAATTAAAAGGCGTACATTGAACGAATAACATTGCATAAATTATATAGATGTAAACAAACACTATACCTACTCAAGAGGTCTCAAGAGGTAATCTGGCATTATGACGTACAATATTCAAGCTCGGTGGGTTTCGTGAGTAGAACAGCTTCTAGCGGAAGTAAAGTCTATCCTGAGTCCTGGGTATAGAATTAAAATGAGCAGACATGGTCTGTAGTAAACGACGGTTGCACAAGTGCTCAGGGCGTAACAGTGCGATATGGCTCGGTTTCTCGGAAGTATGGGTGGTCAAGGCATTGCTTGCTGGTAAGGCGGCTCTTGGGGTCGTACATCAGCAATCGTCGAAGCATAGAGAGGAGAGAGTCAGGCGTCGTTGGGGCAAACAGGGAGGATAGGGGTCGAGCAGGAATCTAAGTAAAGATCGTTAATAATTTATGCACTGCCGAAGAGGGTACCGATTACCTTTGGTAGAGTGATCCCAGCCTTCGCTGCGAGAATCTTTCCCACTGGCCACTGGCCAGCATCTACCGGCTGTGCGTTCATATCGACGCGGGTATATTCAGATGGGGCACCCAGCATCTCGACGATGCGGACCATGAGCATCGGACCGTCGTGTCCCGCGAACATGGGCTGCAGTCGTAGAATTTCGCCAATAACGGCGCCATATGCCCACATATCAACTGGCGTGGAGTAGTCCGTATCGTTCAGCGCCACCTCCGGTGCACGGTACCAGCAAAATCCACCGTTCACATCGGCCACCCTACCGCCTTGGCGGCAGGCAAGGTTAAAGCCAGAAATCTTGATGGTTACAATGACGTCTCGCTGCTTGCTAGAAGTTGGCGAAGGCCTTGATTTCGGCGACGTCGGGACAACGCTGTACTCGTACAGCCCTAGGGAAGTCACCAATATATTTTCTGGACATAGGTTGAAGTGAAAATAGTCGTGGCTGTGGATATGATCCAAGCCTAGGGCAATTTGGTGAAGGATAGAAGACACCAAGCCCCCCGCTAGCGCGCGGCCACGGCGCGTCCGAGTTAGTTGATACAGGTTTCCTTCCATATTGCCTAGCACGAGATGGACCTGCGGGCATTCCCCAAATGTGAAAAAGTAGTCATACAAGGCGATAACGTTTTCGTGCGGAGGTAAGGCGCGAAGCGTCTTTCGGAGACGGAGATATGCCAATTGTCGGTCAATGATGAAAACTGTGCTTATTAACCGTCCGATACTTACCTGTAGCTCGACCAGTTTCTTCTCGTCGCGTTGCATGCCTCCGAAAAGGCGGCTCTTAACAACGACTACGTGATTCTCGTCGCCATAGCGTGAGCGTTTGAAGAGAGGCGGAAGGCTGGCATTTAACGACGACGGTGTGTGCCATGCACATAGACACGCCGTATTTGCGAAGCCTTCTCCACGAGAGGAGCTCAGAACCTTAAGAACTGTATACTTGCGCTGCATGATTACTACAATCAAAAGGTTGGGAGCTTGATTAATAAAACGTGAATGGCAGACGTACGAGGCATTGAGCGGTCAGCTTTTTCTTGTGCTGAGATTCTAGAACCAATGACTTGACATTCTTGCCCTACTTGAGGAGCGACCAGTGCAACCTGCTGAGGATTCAGGGAGGACATTTGACGGTAGATGGTGGTGGAGCATCATAGTTGCGCAGTGGGATCTATATAAGTTGCGAGTGTAAAGCCATTCGCATCTATTAAGATGTTATCATTGGTTCCCTCAAGCGAAGGCGCTAGAAGACTTGATTTCTCCTGACATTTCACACAAATCTCAAATAACCTATCCATGCTCACCCAGAAGGAAAGGGCCGCACGATGTGGCGTGGGGGCAACCGTATACGGTTGCCAAGTGTTAAATCACAATATGCACAAGTTATTTGAAAAGCGTTTGATAGATCTGAATGCTGCCAGAGCTTCGAGAAGTAACTTGGAGGAGTACATTTTGCTAGAACTTGGGTGGACTATTTTCAACATTATGTATAACTCTGCGAGCAAGAAGAGTAAAGTAACGCTGCATGGGCTCGAGAGTCGACTTGACCTAGCTGTCACCGGGTGGCAATATTGGTTTTTATCAATTCAGTGAATTGAGGAACAGCCAGACATATCGCCGGCCGGCGTGCGCTGCAAACGACGGAGTGGGAATGGAAGATGGCCGAAACGAATAGGACGCTGATGGCAAAAAGAGACTTTGTCGTTTTCGGTATGTTTGTTCAGGAGGCTGTGCTATGCGTTCCTCAATCGGGAGAAGGGGCCCAGAGGAGGAAACAAGTTCGCATGGATGCTTAGCGGCGGGCACGACGCAGAGTCCCGGCAATAAATATGACATGCATATGTTGGGAGAGTCGGAATCAGCATGACGGTTGTATTAAAGAAAGGGCGCTCGGCTAACTTCGGCTCCGCGACATTAAATAGGCTTGCCAAACAAATACAAGCAACGGCTATCTAGTCATCGCGGGCGTGTCGTCTTAACTTGGCTCTCCGTCCATCTTCTATTCGTCTTCCGCTGCAGATTGTATAATGGCTCTGATTGAGGTGGGCTACTCTCCAAATATTTATCTAAACGTATCTTGACGGAACTTTGCTGTGGCTAGGTTATCGCTAACGATCGTCTAGGACGCAAAGGTGCAGTAATTTATCAGCTAGTATGAAATCAATTAAGCGCTCAAATAATAATCTGTATCCACCTGTCATGCTCATCGTACCTAGTTCGCGTCAAGTGCAGTCCTCAGGACACTGTAGGGGACTTAAAAAAACTGATTGCTGCACAAACCGGAACCGATGCATCAAAGATTCAATTGAAGAAATGGTGAGTCCCTCCATCCCCTACCTCGGCTCTGAACCTTTCATGTCCACTTGCTCTGTGACATGCATTAATCATCCACAATTCTCCCCTTCAGGTATAACATCTACAAGGATCATATAACACTGGAAGACTACGAGATCCATGACGGGATGAGTCTCGAGATGTACTAGTGGGTCTGTGGACTGTTGACCCCGGTGCTGTCTCTCCCAGGCGGGACTTTATCAAGAAGCTAAATGTAATATATAGTTGTTATGAATAGCAATTTCTTCCTCTGGCTCGTGAAATATGGAGAAATCTTCATTCCAACAGCCATGAAGACGGCAGGCAGTAGGTACAGGCAGTACTAATGGCGCAAGTGTCGGTTCCAAAACACGTCCACATCCGCCAACCGTCCAAATTTCTCCCGTGGCGTCTTCAATAGTCGGTGCGTTGTTTGTCGCTGATGGATTTGCCCTGCGTGTGGTCATTGATGTTCACATTGGACTTGGTGTCCGTCATCTTGATGTTCATGGCTATGCTTGCTATTACGGGCTCCGTGGTCTTCCCTGAGTAGGTATTCCTCTTGGTTCATCAGCGAGGCCTGCAATTTATGCATCAGCAAGCGCCCCAAGCGGTAATTATTGTTATGACGTACTATTGAATATCACAGCAGAAATACGTTTGCAGACAGGAGAGCCACAGGAATCCATACAGCTCGACGCCCGCTGCGACCATCCTCACCGCGCCCACCTTCGGCATCAATCCAACCGTGCGGTTCAATTGTTCCATCTTCCCCACACAGAAATAACAATCGCAGTATCAATAGTGTTACAGTTGCTAGAGTAGTACTGCGAGCACAACGGCGGGCTCAACAAGGGCACCAGAAATCTGCTGCGAACACGAGGCGCATCGCCGCGAGCTCTGCGAAGACCGTGTACAGGACGAGTTCAATGAGGACAGCCTTGTCTACTATGTGCGGTGCACTCTGCAGCAGCCCGATTAGCTCACCGAGCGCTGGTGAGAGGGTGTATCACTATTCCAGCTGCGGGTTGATACAGACTACGGCTATGGCTCAACTAGCTGTAGCAAATGCTAGAGTCAAGATCACATTAAGTGCAAATCTAGTGACGTTATCGGTCGGTTGACGTAACCCGTCTGGCAAACTCCCCGGTGCCACTGAGAGTTGACACAAGACGGTGCTTCAAGCTCCAAGCTCTGCGCCTCGGGTCCATCAACAGTCGATATTCTTGCCATATTATCCAAAGTCCAAAGATGAAAAATCGCCTGGCAGTACAAACGACGAATCCTTTGAAGAAGGGTATGTAGTATTGGAAAGATAGACGAATAAAAGGTTGTTTATTGGGTTGCCCTATGGGCGCTTAAATACACTACGGAGTATTTACTAGAAAATTCTGTACATAGGTAGATTAGTAATCTAATTACTAATGTCCATTCCAATTAATGAGCTCCATCACCGATGCTGGCTTGGCCAACTCCAACATGTAGCAAATCTGTATTTTCAGACTCACCAAATTCTAATCTATCTAAATGATATGATAGCTTTTCGGGGGGACTTCTCTTCTGAACGCCTCGCTATAGTGGCCCATCATGAGTAATAAGGACCTGCCCCCAGTGTTCGCTTCGATTCATCGACTCATTATTGATTATCTGTCCTTATGTGGATGGACGGAGCCTAATATGCGACAAAGTGAAGATATACATAGGTACACGAGAGTGAACCTCAAAATTTAGTGTCAACCTTGAAGTCAGTGTCTGTAATGCGGCGCAACATGTATTTTGTAGTTTATGCTATACCCATGCATAGAATTACGAGTCCGCCTGATCCAACGAAGGTAGTAAGTAGTTATCCCACCTCATCCTACCAGTATTATGCACAAATACTGTACAACCGTAGACAGTCTCTAATGCATGATCCTCTATACTTATAGACATGGTAGGCTACTACAGTTTTATGCAATACTCAGCTATTCTAATGCAAGACTAATGCATGACACACAGCCCCTCATGCAATAATACACCCTTCGCACGCTCCCCCTGTCCGGCCGTCATGCTGATGCCCATCACCGTCTCGGTCTCGGGCATCCCGTTGCCTTCCCGCCCTACTGATGCGCCCATGCAGGCCCACGCGCCCCCTTCCAAAAGCGTCGCAAATGAACCAATTCAGTTCCGAGGTATATTTAGATTCCCCTCTTTGCAAACCACCTGTTCCCGCCGGTACCCCACCCTCCTCGCTCACCTGCCAGGGCCCAGTACCTGTACCCCTCGTTCTCCCTTATCCGCTTTTTCATTATCCTGACTCCGTTAACCTTAAGTATATGTTCTCCAACCATCAGTGCCTCTACCGCTCCCCTTGTTTTTACTCATTTATGTTAGTATAACATATACAAATACATTGCTTCAGTATTGCGGCCTATTGCCTAAGGAGTGAGATTGGAGCGAGACTTATAACATTAGCTTGTGAGTTTGATTCAGACTACGGACTCCTAAGTTTGTCACAGAGAAGTAATTCAGTACAGTTTTTGATTGTGCCTCATGGACCAGAGTTATGCATAAGCGCAGCATTTGACCAGTGACGTAGACCGTCGTGCAAGCAATATACACAGGGTACAAGTTGTGCATGACCCTGAACGACTTGTTGTGCAAAACAATCACTTATGCGTACCTGTAACTAACCTCAGGATAATAGGTGCATATTATGCATTACTTTTTGCCTTTGTCCCACCGGCTTTCCCTGGCAGGACGTCTGTCTTACATCGCGTCAATTTATGGGGCTCGCTACCTAGTGCCAACGCTTGTTTGTCGTTGAGCATAATACTATGGAAGTGCGCAGCACTGAGCACAGTTTAACCAAGAAAACAAGTTACATTTCAATTCGTGTGACAATACATGGTTAAGTACTTCAGCTTGCAGTGAATACATATGTCCAAAATATCAAACCAACCGCCAAACTTACAGGCATACCCTGATCTGAGCAGTGAGATCGATCAAGGTGACAAGATCATACTTAATGACGCACCGTTTTTTGGAGCGACCAGAGGCAGCATTTACCGAACTCTTGCGCTTTTTGTGTGACCCCGGAATGGCCGCAATAATGGACTGAAACGCCAACTTGACATCGAGTTTGTAGGCGGACCACATATCACTACAATCGTCCTGCCATCTCGTGCGTTCTAGGAGTGCCCGGCCCCACCAAGCAGAAAGAGTCATCAACGAGATCAGGCCGTTGGGACCGGCCTTCATGAGGGGATCCCAAGACCCCTCGGAAACGTTATGATATTTGGGAGCCGGCATTGATCCTGTCGAATGCCTATCATTCGGCTGGATTGCATGCCACCACTTCACCAGGGCGATGCCGAACTCCGCAGAATCAGGGATCATGGGCTGCGCGCTGTAATTTCGGCTGCGGGGGCCTGATATGAACTTTTGCCATTCCGAAGGCCTTAGCTCGGTACAAGGGAGTGCATTCTGACTCTTCGTTAGTTTATATTAAAAGCGAAGAGAGTATAACGCACCTTCGTCCCTGCTTGTGTCCCGTAGCCCAATTTCCCTTCAATCTCCATCCAGAGGTCAACACACTCTGCCCAGTCGGGTCCCAAGTCACGAATAAGGAGGTTCTCCTTCGCACGGATAGCCCATTCAGGTGGCGAATCGGGCGGTATATTTTCTTTATTGGACGACGATACCTTTGGTGTGCTTCCCCCAATGCCATTCATAATCTCGCCGCGTTTGGAAGGTTTGATTGCGCGACCTGATCCAGAGCGGCGCTCTTCAACACATCCGGCCGTAGGTGGAGCGGGATTTGATGTATTTGTTAAATTAAGAGATAAAAGGGGTTCTGTACGCTGTTCTGCGAGCTGCTGGGGTGGCGGCAGGGCCAAGGTTGAGGTGCCAATGGCAGGAGCGGCACTGGGAAGGGCTTCGGCTAGCCCGGTAACCATTCCAGTAGATTGGAGTGGTTCGACACCGGGTAGAGATTGTGATATAGCGACATTTTCTGCCAGAGAAGCAGTCGCGGTAGTGGCAGCTGCAACTGTAGGCGTCGGGGTAGTAGGAAGATGAGCAGTTGACATGGTTGCCGGACTCGATTCCGTCGCCTTACCCATCGGAAGACTGCCCAATGAGCCAGAAGTTCCGGTACCACAGAGTATGAAGGGGTCGGCAGGATAGTGAGGGTCTAGACTGGCGTTCGGAAGAAGCGGGTTGAGCAGTAGCATGTCGTTAGCATCATTGCGTAGTGCACCGCTTTGTGCTATCAGTTATGGATGACTCGTCAGAGCGGGCAATAGCAAGATAAGCTGAATAGACTTACAGCCACTGTCAAGGTAAGAGAAGTCAAAGTTATATACTTGCCCGAACTCGTGAGACGTATGGGGTGCCTGTGACTCATTGATGCCTGGGACATTATCAGATTGCAATAAGTCTAGCATCGACTCGCGATTGTGGGCGTCCGTGACCAAATTTTGTTCACTTTGGCAGGCAGTGATCATCTCAACCTCAGCTCTGTGTCTGGAAGAAAAGCCGAAATCAAAGAGAGTGCCGGCTAGTTATGCATAATGTTAAACCTCAATCATAACAACGAATGGAGATTCTACTCACGTCGAGTCGTGGGGGTAAAGCCGCAGCCAGAAGGCACGTCATACATGTGATCCCAGCTCCAGGTCGGTGTACTGGGATCATAAGTGAAGTCATTTGATGTTGAACTGAGGAACAAATGGGTCATGGTATCTAGACAGATGAGTTAGTGGCGGCAGCGTGAATGGATTGAACTCGCACTCACTGTTATCTGGAGAACCTGATAGCGGATATACAGCCTGGTCGCTATTGGAGTTCAACCCGAAACCTTCTGCACTTTATTAATATGGGCTTGTACTTGATTGATGTATATCACTTACCGCCTATGAAGGTATTTACGTTCGTCTGATAAGTTACAATGCCTAGGTAAACCAGCAATACAACTCAATTATCGACACCTGATTACCCGTCATGCATGACTTACCTTTCTGAACATTCTCATTGAGCGGAGCCGGTTGATAGGTGTCGCAGAAAACTGCACATTAAAACCACAGTCAGGTAACTCATCGTGGAGTTATGCATGACTACATACCATCATTTCCTGGCGCCTGCAGATCTACCAGATGCTCGAAGATGGGTCAAAGTAATGCATGACATGTAAGCATAACTCACCTGTAGTCGCGTTCCCCGCCTCTGGGCCTGGAGCGCTGTCCTTACGGGTCTTATTTTCTCCTTCATTTCCAACGTTTCCTTCGCCTACATAGTCTAAGTAGCCATCCAAAATTGCAGATCAATTCCGCTGGTCATGCAAGAGTGATGCAACGGCTGTAATGTACTCACCTGTAGTCACGTTTGAAGCCCGCGCCGCATTCGTAGTCTCTGTACTTTCACTTGCGGTGGGCAGGGCTAGTTGCAAGTTCAAACGTCTCAGTACGAGTTGAAGTACTGCAAAAATAATGCATAACTTACGTGTAGGTGTAAATCCACTAACATTACCCCTTGCAGTCTGCTCTGTTCTTGCAGGGCTGGTCAGCGCGGTCGTAGAGTTAGTTGGTGTTGTCCCAGAACCGGTCGGCGTCGGAGAACTAGCTGGCGTCGGAGAGTCGGTTGGTGTCGCAGAGCTGGTCTGCGTCGCGGGGTTGATCGGCGTCGCGGGTTTGGTCGGCGTCGCAGGTTTAGTCGTAATCGCAGCGTTGATCGTAGTCGCGGGGTTGATCGGTGCCGCAGAGTCAGTGGTTGGAGTCGCAGAGCTGGCCAAAGTCATAGACCTGGCTGCTGTTGTCGCAGAGCCGGTCCGCGTGCCGGCAGAGCTAGCCTCTGAGTTGGCCGGTGTGTTCTTAACAGCATTTCGCGCCGTGGGAGTAGATTTCTCTGCCTTTCTGCGATATTGGCCCCTCTTCGTATTGTCCGCAGGCTCTTGAATGGGCTCTGCCTTATCAGAGAGCTGTGCAACAGGGGTCGGCGCAGTGGGGTTGATATCGAAAGACGGCTGTGAGACGTGTCCCAGGCTGCGAGATTTACAAGTCCGCTCATCTATTAATAGAGATCATGAGAATTATTATAGGAGGAATATGATTCGACCAATACACTAACCATATTCTCTCTCAAGAAAAGATGTGAAGGGGCCTATAACTGTGTCGTTGAATGACCGAAATGTGTTCCCAAAATTCCTGTCCATATTCATATTGTTGTAATGGACACTGATAGATGATTAGATAGAGTGCTCTCAAATGAATACAGATGACATACCTAGCAATCTCTACTTTCCCGTCAGACTTCGGGTGCGGGCCGCCCATTAAGACGGAGAATGACCATCCCGTTACTTTTGATAGAGCTTTTAATACCTCCGAAACGGTATTTGGCAGATCATCAATAGCCCTAAAAGCAATAATGTAATAATAATTAGTTGATAATTCCACCATAGGATCAAAATGAACGTACTGAGCATAACTCTCGGGAGAAGGACAGTAATCTTGTCCATCATCCTCGTCTTCCTGTTTTTCTGCAATTTGATTGAGAACAAGTTCTCTAATTTCCTCATCCTCAGCATCGTAAAACTCTTGTGACATTTTATTAATAAGCTTAAGACGATCACCAGGACTCTTATATTCTCCGGTTTGCAAAGCCTCGAGCACAAGCGGTCGTATTTTGGTCTGGTACACAAGTCGCTGGTAAACTTCTCGAGGCTTTGCATTACGACAGCCTCGCTTAGCCACATTCTGAAGCAACTTCCCGAGCGTTTTGCCGCGGCCAGAACTCGTTTTGGCTGCCGGGCTCACACGCCAGCGGAACCAGGTTTTGATTTGCTAAAAGCACAATATGGACTAGTTAGTATATATATATTTAGGTTTATACACGGAAGATATATGCACATTCATACGCGTTTTCAATGCAGTCTTCATGCATTTAGTCTCTTCTTCGGAGAGGTCTTCTTTGAGTCGATTTGGATACAAGCTCTCTAACACAGGCCAGAGCTCGAACCAATCGTGCATAACTTTTGTCCAAAAAGGACCATACTCCCGATTATCTTCATTGATTTCTTTGTACTCCTCGAGCCGAGCTTCAAGGAACGCCGCTTGGTCATCCGTTGTCCAAGGCGTTGGCATCTAAAAATAACAGACTTTTAAGAGACCGGTAATATGAATAAACATGAATGATCCATCACTCACCGGTAATAAAAGTATGGGTGCTTGTAAGAGCGAATAAAATTCAGAAAATTTAAGCAGTAAGAGCGAATACACCCAAGCTCATGCATGACTTTGGCATGACTCCCTTGACGCCTGGGGAGCAATTAAGGTTTAATTTCGCATTGTTGCGTAGAAAGCTGTATAGCTTTGCGAATCTTTGAGAATCCCAGTTCAAACTCTAATGCGGACCTTATAAGGTGGGTGTTTTTCTTTTCTTGCCCCTCTCTAACATCGTTGTATCTACTCACATCTGCACATACGCATTCTTAGCAAACATGGTCCACAAATCAACCCAGTCCAACGCCGAGAGGGTTCCTCCCAGATCAGGAGGTGCCCTCCCGGCGGTAATCACGGTTGGAGATTTGTTCCATGCGGTTTCGGCACTGATGGCCCGCACTGGAAGCAGTAAGCTCAATCACCCCCTTTTGATGATATATATGTTTATGTTATTGTTACCCATTTAGCCTTCCCCATTCCGGCGCTCACAACTGAGAGCGCTGGCTACTTGAGTCATCTTCTCACGCCTTTGTTGCGCTTGGATGACACTACCCGCGAGGTCGCGGAGTCCGGTAAGTTCTCTGTGCTTGTTGTGCAATAGTATTCTTATAAAAACATTATAGCTGCTCATGCCCAGTGGCCTCTTCGTGTTTCAGTTGACCAGCTGAACATTGTCGGATTCGGAAGGACCACAGATGACGAGTCACTCCCTGACACCGTCCCAAATAGCTCTGTCCCAAGCCCCATGGACACCTCAACCCTTGGTGCAGCATCAGCTACTCCGGATGAGGCCCTTTCCGACTGGTCGCACATGTCAAATGTGCTTACCACAATCGATAACTCCTCGCTCAGTAACGCGGCCGCTGTCGAAGACGGGGCGACTTGCTCTCGCCGCTTGGCAGGCGATAATGCACACAGTTACAACAGCATCACTACGGCTGCCATAGAGGCATTCAATGGCCAGGATGCCAACGTGAACCCTGAAGAGGATGACCCTGACCTTCGCTGGTATGCAGTTACAGTTGGTCTCAATATCGGGGTGTTTGCGCACTGGTAAGTTTCGCCTAATTTTATTTTTCTTTCACCTTTATCTTAGTCATTTTCCAGGCCCACTGTAGCCCCATTGGTTGTTGGAGTCAGCGGTGCTTGCTATGTTCGTTTCAGGACCCGCCTCGAGGCCCGCAGGGCCTTCATTGACGCCATTGCCCGTGGAGCAGTCCGCGTCGTCACGCCTCCTGCCGCGTTCTACCCGACTGCCACCATCTTCCCCGGAAATGGTGGCGATGATGGCAATAACGGCCCTTCTGGAGGCGCGGGTGCCGCAGGTGCAGTTTCTGCCAGTGCTTGACTTGGTGCCTCAATGTTTACCTATCTCCGTGACTTGCTTGCGAATTCCTGATCTGTTTGACATGTAAAGTAAAATTAGATATCTGACCTTGGTAGTCGATGTAGTGAATGTTGGGTATCTAGTTCTGAATGATATAACCTGTTGCTTCTCCATCTGGCCAAATAAGACTGAATAAAATCCCTACTGTCTGTTTAACATAAGGTTATGCTATGAGTTCATCACCTCGTCAAGACTTCATTGAAATGCTGCTCGACGCGACCATTTGTGTACTAAAAATAGACGTCCCTAAGGCGAATGGAATACTTGTAAAACATATAAATTTCAACTTATAAATGCGATGTAACTGCATGAATTGTTACAGCCATAGACTCTCTGATATAAGAGCTACGTAGTGACCGTTTTTTAAATACAAAGATAATGACTCGAGAGTTCACAAAAGCTCGGATTTACTGAACTGTATGTAATGTATGCTAAGGAATTGCGTTCAAGGTCGATGCAAACAGTGCACATCTTCGGTACAATTGATATTCCAGCTCATTATGTCAAGTATACCTTGAAACAACTTCAGATTCTGGTAGAGTATTTACTTTTTGATCATTCTACATACTACATTGTCTGAATTTACTGCTTAAAGCATGGTTTATAGAAAATACATGTTTTTGACGCTTGTTTCAGCATACATTTATGTTAAATCTGATTGGATGGTAGCGCATGCTATTTATATCCCCGGTCAGATATATACCGCTGCATGCGATTTGAGTTTATAGACCGGTCATGAAAACTTGTAGGGTACATTATATATGTGCAACTTGTCCCGAATCCTCTTTCTGTATTATAACTCTTAGCAGGAGAGGACAAAATTCATGTTTATATCTTTTTCAGTAGGTATTTATATGGCTTGCTATTGGCTGCAAACAAACCCCAAATAGTTCTATCACCCACGTCTAGAGATCCTCAATGGCCTCCCCCCGGCTGTCAATGTAGAAGGTATAAACTGTACAGTTTATTACTTCTATGAAATCTGCGTAGCTATTGCCAAGTCGCAGAAAGATCAGTCACCCAGCTTCGACAGAACCAAAAATGTGAATTTTACATTGTCTATGTTTCTATATACTGACATAAAACATATATGGTAGGAAAGGCACCAAGAAGTCCGCAAAGTCTACTTTCAAGTACATGCTGGAATTTACAAAACAGGATGAGCGCAGGGCAATCCGTGAGATCCTGCCATACTACCGCGCAGCTGTACAAACGGGCAACGTGGACAAGATCCAAAATTGCCTCGAGCGATCCTACTTCGTGTGGTTTGACTGGTGTCCAGTTTACCGAGGCATTGATATGGGGCCGGAGGAATGGAAGAAGATTTTGGAATCTAGGAAAAGGGTAAGTTATGCATGACTTCGTTACTAGCCGTATACTCATGCATGACTTGAAGCACCTGCGCAACGCACTCCGTTGGCGCGTGTGGAATTTCAGCGGCCATCGCAAAAGCTCTTGATTTTATGAAGGGTGGACCTGGGGTTGAGATGATTGCAAAGGAGGGGGCGTATGAAAGGCGCTTGTATTTAGAAATGATATTTATCAGAGAACAAAAGTTGTAGTCGAGATTCTTCTCTACCCATATTGATCGCATTCCACTCATCTACAAGATCCATTACATGCCTGGCTTTTCCGTAGAGTAGGTCCTTTCCCATATTCCGCGAAAGCGAATCACGCTTGAAAGTACTGTCAGAGATTAGGTGTCGGATATCCTGCCATTCTTGTAAGAGTTGACAAATCTTGGTATGCAATTCGCTGAGTACTTCGTCGTCGTTGTCGGCATCATTGTAAGCATGCAAACGAGCGCGTGCGCTGTCCCGCTGAAGTCGAGTCCTCCGTCCAATGACCGCAACAGCATGTACTTGAGAACCACATCTTGGAATGTGTTTCATTGGCTCGCAGTAGGGAGGACTATCCCAGTACTTGTACCAATAGTCGTCGTCGTCGTCAATTGGGGCGAAGCTTCGAGCCTCTTTGAGGAAAAACTCTGAATATTTAGGTAATGGTTCACTGGCATGTCGCTTAAGTTTGGACGGAATGAGAGGAAGCAGCAAAGAGGGTGTGTGGTCGGATAGGACACGCTCAGTGGGTGTCGGCACAATTTTGTACAGTGTAGACTTTTCTGGCTCTACCACACCGGCCTGTGCTACTCGTTTCTGATAGGCTCGCTTGTTCTGAGCAGAACATATTTCCTTTCCCCTACACTTTATGTATGAGCAAGGTCGATACATTAAGCAAAAAAGACTTACCGCAAAGACCCAGAGTACTCGCCCCGTTTCTGTTTCTTGGCATGCTCTTGCTCTTGAGATGTAAGATACTTTGCTCGACGGCCCATTTTTGGGGAGAGACAGGATATCTTTGAACGGGTGTTATAACTAGGTGAACCACAAGAAGACGTCAACGTTCCACCTGTTCTAAGAAGCTCTGACCTTGACAGAACGATATGGCACTGCACCACTCATGCATGACCTGCACCTCTTCCTCGAACTTCATCCTTCATTGCGGTGTCTCTCCCATAGCACGTTCCGTTCATGGCGCGAAAGTCCAAAAAACTCGGGGCTACTGTGATTTTCCATCGAAATGCCAAGTCAGGAGCAAAGACGACCAACCACCGCTATGTCCAATACAGTGTTTCCAATGAGCCCACAGGAAGCAAGATTTCGGCAGCTCTATCGAAGGTGCAGACCAAAGTAAACCGTGACGACAGCAATGATATGCCTGTAGATATGCCTTCTGCTGTGGAGCTAGACAAGGCTTCAAATCAGCAAAAAGAACAGGTTGATAATACTTTGGATATACCTATAGATGAAGCCTATCTGTCCTTCCTTGCCTTGAACGATCCGAAACAGGAACCTGAAAAAATCAAACGCATCCGGAAACAAGGGGTATGTGTAAAATTGAGAGAGGAATACCTATACTGATGTATGCCATACCTCCAGGACGAAGCTTTGCATCACTTTATGTCTCAGAAGGGCTTATTCCTTGAAGAAATGATCGGTGTGGAAGGTCGATCTCCACTAGAAAATGGCATTTGTCATACGTGTAAGGAACAGGCTGCTGAATACGAGTGTGAAGAATGCTTGGGTCGTGAGATGTCATGTAAGGATTGTATCGTTGAAGCACACTCTCGTCTCTTCCTACATCGCATTTTGGTAAGTGGTGAATCATGAGATTATATGCCAAACTTACTGACGGTATGTTTAAGAAATGGAACGGCCAATATTATGAAAGAACATCTTTGAAGGAACTAGGACTTAGGGTACAGCTTGGTCATCAGCACCGCGATACTTGCTTGAACCCAGAGACGGTTCGCGGGGACGATTTTGTGGTCGTTGACATTGATGCTGTTCATGAAGTCTCCATAAACTACTGCGGATGTGGGAATGCTCCATATAGTCACGTTATCCAGCTCCTCCGTGCCTGCCTCTTCCCTGCTACCGTCGTCAACCCGAAAACAGCGGCCACTTTCCGATGCTTGAAATTCCTCGAAATTCTTGCGTACGAGTCAAAGGTGTCTACGTTCGAGTTTGTACAGACGTTAGTCCGTTGTACAAACAATACGGGCAATATAAAGGTTAAGGTATGCAAATATTTTCTAAGTCATGACTGCTTCGATAACTTTCACTTGTCATAGGACCGTTACCCCGAAGTCCTCCGGATGATACATGAATGGCGCTACTTGAAAATGATGAAGAGAGCAGGTCGTGCTCATACAAGCAAAGGAGCAGAAACTATAGGAGACGGGGATTGTGCAGTTTTATGCCCAGCTTGTCCGCAACCAGGGATAAACATGACGCCAGGCTGGGAGTCTGATAAGGACGAGTTCCAGTACGTTAACAAGTCCAAATGTTGCATTCACGTCTACTTATATCGCTGCAGGTACCTCCACACCATCTACATAGCTCTCGACGCCAACTTCCGACTCAAGCGAAAGAACATTTCAAGCAGTGTAGCTGATCCAGGCCTTATCAGAGGGGCGGCATACTTTGTAGAGGAAACTAAGTATAAGGAACACCTAGACCAATTCAAAGACGAAAAAGAACCTGTATGTACACTACGCAAGCTACGGAGTCATGCAATACTAATGCATAATCCCTTGATCAGAAAAGTACATGCTCTCGACATGACGCCGTTAATTTGTCCGAGAAGTCGGGACAGGGTCATGCTGCCACAGGGGTTGCAGCTTGCGTATGCGCTCGCCACGATATGAAACGGCCCAGTGGTGTGGCAGATTTGCAACGCGGAGAGCGGTGAGTTAGTTGTTCATGTAGTCGTAATAACACTGACAAACGGTTACAATTAGATACTGCAATATGGACTATATATTTCTTGAAACCATGAAACGCTATTCTCCTGAAAACCGCATTAGGAAGTATGTTGTGTCGTACGACATTGCATGCCAGTGGTCGATTAACTTGCACGAACGGATATCTCACATTGACCCCACATCATTCCTCATGGACAAACACACAGACATGCACTTTTTGGTCCCGAAGTTTCACCTCCCTGCTCATGTCACCAAATGCCGTGAGGCATATTCTTTCAATTATGCTCCTGATACAGGACGCACTGACGGAGAAGCTCCAGAGCGGGGATGGGTATATATCAATGGATTAGCCACCAGTACTCGGGAGATGGGACCCGGGAGCCGTTATGATACCTTAGACTGTCACATGGGCGATGAGAATTGGAAGAAAGTAAGCGGTATAGGTGAGTGCCTAGAGGATCCAATGTTGTTGCCAATTTCTCACATAAAACATATAACTTCGCGCATTTAGGACGAAGCCTGGCACGAAAGGTGGAAGCTGCGGCAAGGGACATGGCTGAACAAGCGATTTCGCATGCAGAGTTATCTTCAACTATTGCTCCTGCTACTCTTGAACGATGGACAGAAACTGTGCAGGCGTGGGAGGCTAATCACTCTGCGTCGAATCCCTACGAAGTTACCGCCTCCGGTATGTCCTATCACGTCATTCTTCTACCAATTGACACTCATGCATGACATGCATCAGGGCCTACACAGGCTGCGGTTCTTCGTGAATTGGCTGAAGATGAAGCCCGCGATATCGCGGCATCTAGGGATATGAGTCTTGATGACAAGATAACATCTTCTGTCCTGATCACCCTCGGGATAGAATTGGAGCGGGAACAGTATGTATAGTATTGTATGATATCGAGGAGTCATGCATAACTAACTACGATTTCATGCAGGCGGCGAATGAAGTTGTCAGCACAAAAATTGTGGGATCACGCACTCGACCGCCAGAAAACGAAACATCAGCTTCAAGTGAATACACTACAGCGCAAGATTGATCATTGGATCACATACCAGCAGTTGTACATCCCTGGCGTTCAAAGGCTACGTCATCTTACAGAGACCAAGCGTTCTGAATCTACGACTCCATTACCTCCGCTCAAGGTGCATGAAATCGATCTTTGGTTACCATCTCAGATCAATGGGATGACAGACGTATCCGTTCATCTTAAGCGCATTGAGTGGAAGATTAGATACTCACAGGCTCATGAGGCGCTAGATACCCTACAAACTCAACTCCAAATTCGCACGCATCTATACAAATTCAAGGATAGATTTATACGCGGACAAGGGGCAAATACCAGAGCAAGAAACATGATCAATGGTACTAACGCCAAGATTGACGCTGCGGCAGAGGAGTACAGAGCAGCCTTCAATGCTCTTGTCTTGCTCGCTCCTTCCTTGAACGAAGTTAGGTGGAAGAATGAGCTCCTTCCGTTACTTCCAGAGGATATTCGCGATATATCCGAAAGAAAAACGACAAAAAAGGGTAAAGAGTCTGAAGGTAAACGGACGTTATCATGGATCTGGAAGAAGGTACCAGTCGAAAACCTTGAAGATGATGGGTACTTAACTGACCGTACGTCTATTACTTTAATTATCACCTATGAATGTAATACTCAGTCATACAGGAATGTGTTCCAAATGGTGCAAGTCAAGAGCCAGGGCTCTTCGATTACGGGAAGAGGTTGCGTTGCTGAAAGAGGAGATGATGCGCGTCTGCCGCTACTTCGAATGGAAGGCAAACGACTGGCAAAGCAAGTGCTCCGACAAGGTTTGGCCGGAAAACAGGCAGTATCTCCTCAATACTGAAGGTCGAATTGCATATGCAGAACGGCAAGCACAAATGTATCGCGACATGATGGCGACATGTGAAGATCAGTGGAGACATATCCCAGCATATATCAGCCGAATGGAGACGATTATAGAAAATCCATTGCTTGCGAATCCAGGCGAGTTAGATGCTATTGCGGAGTCGAGATCAAAGTATAACAAGTAGCACAAATGTTGTGTATTTGACATTGGCGTCTAATAAATCTGCTAGCTACGATGCATGAAGTCATGCATAATAAGGCTTTTCTGTGTAAATAGAGCTTTGGCATGCACGTCGAAGGCCTCATGCAAAAATTCTCAACTGTAGTATGAGTTAATTAGTTACAAAATTGCTTGCTGACTGACTGACTATAAGTATTTAGGTTGTCTGTATTGCAAGCCCGTGCATACGCACAGTCATAACATAACTCTCTCTCTCTCCCCCGTATACCGCCGCCTCGAGGGAGACAGTCATGCATAACTGTCCCCTGAGCATTCACCAGCCCGGGGGGTTACTTGGGGGACAGTGATGCATGACTCTCGTCCGCGTGTACGCTGCCTCGGGGGAGAGTTATGCATGACTATCTCCCTGGTAACCCCGGAGACAGTGATGCATGACTCTCGTCCGCGTGTACGCTGCCTCGAGGGAGACAGTTATGCATAACTGTCTCCCAAGTAACCCCCCGGGCTGGCGGGCACTCGGAGGACAGTTATGCATGACTCTCTCCCGGGTGTACGCTGCCTCGAGGGAGACAGTGATGCATGACTCTCGTCCGCGTGTACGCTGCCTCGAGGGAGACAGTTATGCATAACTATCTCCCTGGTAACCCCGGAGACAGTTATGCATGACTCTCTCCCGGGTGTACGCCGCCTCGAGGGAGACAGTTATGCATTAACTGTCTCCTAAGTAACCCCCGGGCTGGCGGGCACTTGGGGGACAGTTATGCATGACTCTCTCCCGGGTGTACGCCGCCTTGAGGGAGTCAGTTATGCATAACTACAAGCCCTGATGGTGCGCGTGGGTGGGTGGTGATGGTGCATAAATCTGGCCACTATTGAGCAACCCAACCGAAACCTGCTTTGACTGTTATGTTCCAAATTACTGTCGTGTTAATGATGTACAATCCATGGACCAGAGCATTATTAGCACGTAGTTCAGGCTGTAGTTTTATTACGGCTGGGGCCAGCTTTCAGGCAGAATAAAAATCTAATAATAGAGCAATGTAGTGAGCCAGCCGCGTGAATTATCGAACCGCGCTCTATTTGAACGGTGTATAAATAGAACAATCCCAAAGCGAACCATTTCTGCCAAGGGCGCATCAGAGCCCATCAGTACGCTGCCCCGGAGAGGGCCCCGGAGGCGCATCAGAGCGCATTTCGGACTAGCCCTGGAGCCGGAGCTACGTTGGGACAGCCGGCGATCAAATGGCTGTGCTGTCATGCATAACTTATGCATGACTTGTGCATGACAGCACGCGTGTCTGTCCCCTATGCACCACTAATATTGTAAGTGTACAACTGTAGAGAATCATGCATTAGATCCCGTCTACAGTTGTGCAGGGTTTTGCAAGATTTTGGCACCAGCGGCTGGTTATCCGTCCAATCAATCGCTTCACCGGTTACTACTATACGCAACTCTAGGTCAGTCCCAGCCTTTCTCGTGTCCGAGACCAGTGTGCCCATCTCGTGCTTTTGAGTTACTGGAACTCAATCGGATAATCGGATGTTCATAACGACATTCTTCCAGTATCTTTGGGGCGTAGAAGCAACTTGTCCCATTCTTAGAAAAAGTCTCAAAATAAGTATTGATGACGCAGTGGGTCCACCGAAATATTACTCTTAAGTTGGGACACGGAAAATCACCATATACTTCTGTGACGAAGTACTCCAGAACATTGTCCACGGAGTTGTTTTCAGACCGATCTATTCGTACTAAAAGGGAGGTAATTTGAGGGTATTTAGTCCACAAACGTCGAAAGAGACGAGGAATGCCCAAGAAATGCCAATCTTCGTTGGAAAGGACATTGAAGCTGAAGCTTGAACGTTGACGTTGGGCCACGGATCCGACTTGAATGACCTGGCCTCGCGGTGATATAATCAGAATCTTTGCAGTTCCTTGGCGTAAGCGCCCACGCATGAAATGACTGCGCGACGAATCTCTGATAAGATTTCAATGATATCTAGGAGGACCTAGGCTTCCCATGCTATCACCCTTCGCCAATCGAGCAAAAAAGAGGTTACTTCAAAGTAAAATGATACTTAGTTGGCCCGACTTAGAGACAACAAGTGACAACGAGGTAATCCAAATGTCACATGTCATACGTATACCAGCACTACACGTAACTGCAGGTCAATCCCAGATTTTCTTGTCTCCGAGACCAACATGTCCATTTCTTCTTTCTGAGTCACTAGATTCCAATCCGATAACCGGACATTCATAATGATTTTCCTCCAGCGTCGTCGGGGTGGAGAGTCGCCTTGCCCCATTCCAATAAATCGACACAAAGTCCCAAAAGAAGTATTGATGATGTAGTTCCAACGAAACACGCTAAGATTAGGACATGGGATATTGCCATTGTGCTTTGTGACAAAAAATTCCAGAACATTGTCCATGAAACCATCTGGATACCAATTTACTTGTACCGATAGGGAGGTAATTTGAGGGTATTTGCGCAACAAACATCGGAACAGCCTAGGGATGTCATTCTTGATTGAAGAAAAATTGAAGCTAAAGTTACTTAGGAGTGGAGATTGTGCCAGGAGCCTTTTGCAATTAGGAAATTGATGTGCATTCAATTTGAGAGAACATAATGCTGGTGTATTCATATGCCTGAGTATTGTATCAATCTCAAGATCCTGAGCAGTCACTTCTAGCACCTCCAGGCGGGGAAAGGTGACATAACTGAAGGAGGTGTCCCGGCCGAAAATATTGCACTGAGAGTTGATCGAGAGATTGACCACGTGTGCTGCTTTTTGAAGCAATGAACAAACATAAGAAAGATGGGGAAACGCGGCGTGATTGAGCTGCCATATATGGATCTCGAAAGTGGTAATATGGTCCCAAGAGCTGGTGGAAAGATTGTGTAGATGGAACCCAGAGGTACAGCTGGTCAAAGATAGCCTTTTGAGACTGGGGGCGCTCAACATACGCCATGCATTACTCGGGTGGTCTTCGCCCGTCCACAAAATAGTAAGGCTTGAGAGGAAAGGTGCGTCCTCCAGATTCAAACGGAGCAGTGGCTCGTAGCATGAAGGAAGCGATACACGAATCAGGGAGAGGTGGTGTAGTTGAGAGGCGCAGTTTGCTATGGTTTGCATGTACTAGTTCACAAAATTCCGATCCATATTGAAGTTCATGAGGGTGCCGGAACCAGGATTCTTCGCATTGTATGGATAAAGGTAAGCTACCTGAGCGGTTAACACACTCCCTAATAACATCTATTCGTGACTTCAACATCGACCTAGATTCGCTGTCCAGTGGCGTGGCCGGTGGGTTCATAATCATGAAGGAAAGCTTGCACCATAGGGAACATGTAGCAATAGCAACCTACCGGAACCGACTTGAAATGTGCGTTAAAAGAAGAGGCGGATTTTTGGCGGAAAGTTGATCGTCGGAGTCTGTGCGGATTAAAAATATCTTAGACAGAAGTTCAGTTGGAAGGACTTCGATAGGTGCCAAAGCAGGAGGAGTAGTCTCCATTACAGTGGTTTCTTCAATCATCCAAACACTTTTGCAATGGGTGCCAGTGATGGCTGTGAACTATTATCCAATGATTTCAGATAAACTTTACATTCACTAAACGATCAACATGGAAATATACTTGCCTTCCCAGCGATACTAGAAAACTGTTTTGTATGAAACGACTCAGCGTCTTAGGTCCTTGCTCTGCGGTTCTATTGCCCAAGAGTCAGGACAACCCCAGGAATCCAGGTGGCAGTAACAATCAAAAGGCGGTTGCGATCTGGAAAAAGAAGCAAAGTTGTAAACGTGCATGCTGCAAGGCTGGTCGAAAGTTCCACGGTTGACGTTGAACGTTGAACGTTGACAAAGTTGGACCATGGATCCGGCTTGTATGGCCTGTTCTGAGTTTCAAATTCAAATTCATTCGTGCTTGCGGCTTGCGGCCTTGTGGTGATACATATACGATTCTTGGCAGTTCCTTGGCTTAAGTTATTTAAGCGCCCACACATGAATTCACAGCGACAGCGCAAACCGATCGACCGTTGGTCTCAAGTTGGTGTTGAATGTTGAAACCTTTGTTCAAGTCATTTGCAGGTGGCTCGGCAAACAGTAGCAAACATGTTCGGCACACACGGCTGAGCAATGGTGGCAGGCAAAGCCAAAGTTCGATACCTGGCTAGAGGCGAAAATTTGTCTTTTGCCCCATATCTTCATAACTTCAACCTTCTCTGAACCCATGGTTTTTAAATGTATTCTTTTGTTATATCTACAAAAGAGTTTTTTTTTCTGTATTTTTTCTAAAATTTTGTCCTTGTTAGAATGTCGGAGCCAGCTCCGGACAGCTCCGAGATGCCGTCCGGGACTGTGTCGTTTTGTATTTTCTAACCTTCATGAATTTTTATTGTCCAATGACAATTGCACAGGCGAATTAGGATGCCGCAACGATTTTCCACTCATAGACCAGAGCATCTTCGTACAATCAATCCAATGAGCATTATAATTTACACTAAGAGAAACAAGCATTTTACGGGGGTGCGTATGTGCGTGAGTACGTATGATGTTTGGGGTAGGTGTGGGTAGGATGGCCGGCGTCGGTGGAACCGTGAGTGGACGGTAAACAAAACCAATAAAGACGGGTAAGAAAATAGGCAAGCAAATGGATGTACTTGAACAAACAAGTACCGATTTTCTTTGTGGGAGGGGTACAAGGGATGGAGGGAGGGGCCGACGAAAGGGCTTGCCATTCTGAGCGAAGACGTTGATGTGACGTGATGCAATGGGAGGTTCTTTGTGTGAGAGCGAGTGATGGGCGGATATCGATGCGATGATGAGGTGTCGAATAAATGCAAGCAAGATGGGTGGTGATGCGAGACGAGACGAGAATGAAGGCGGTGGTGGACTGTAGCGGGACACCGACGACACTGATGCAGGAAAACGAAAGAAGCACGAAAGAGCAGTAAGAAGAACAACTTCGAGAACCGACGTGGGTACAAAAAAAAAAAAAAAGGAAATGGAGCACAGGCAGGGCAGAGGGCAGGCAAGACAGGAATACCAAGAAAAACCAGGAAACCGAGAATCGACAAGTAGGGGTTAGTTAGTTAGGTTAGAGTAAGTCAGTCAGTCAAATGCAAATGGGAGAATAATCAGTATGTCGTCGAGTCCTGTAACCGCCATCGCTTCAGTGGGCCCCACCACCATATTGAGCTCCTGCCTTCGTCCGCCGGGGGTGCAGGTGTCCCGGGTTGGTGGTACCCCCGCCCGTCCCGCTCCTGGTCGTTCGCATTTACCCCCTCTTCTCGTCCTTTCCCAGTACGCACTATCCGAGACGGCTCGTCCTCTTCTGACACGTACATATCATCGTCGTCCTGTTCCTCCGTTCGACGTGCCCGGGGCGGCTTCATCTCAATCTCACTAAGACTCCGACTTCTGTCCTTAGGCCCGCTCCCACTCCTCCCGCGCCCCTTCTCCGCGTCGCTCGCACTTGCACCAGCCTGTCCCCGTGGGCCGATCCCTACATCCGACCGGCGCCGCCACCCGAACCCATGCCATCCCCACCCCCAGCCAACAACCGACGGCGGGCGCTCGCGCGACGCCGGGTCGTCCGCACGGGCTCCACTACGGCCCATGGCCCGCATGCGTTCAACGCGCTGCACCGCCTGCACGCGCGCTGCCGCATTGTGCTCGCGCCGCAGGAAGGCATAGTAGCGATGCACAACCTGCGGGAAGAAGTTTGGGAGCGGCGTCTGCGTGTGCGTTGTAGTAGTGGGGGTCGTCGAGACGGCGGAAGAAGTGGACGAAGTGGTACTGTTTGGCTCGTCTGCGACGGTTACTGTAATTGAGGATGTCCGGGAGAGTTGTGAGGCTGCGTCCGTTATTCCCGGGTCGTCACTGTCCGTGGTTGTTGCTTGTATGCGCCTCCGCCGGGTCTGGCGATGCGCCTGCGGCTCGCTGTCCTCTTGCTCCTGACTAGGGCGGAATGCACCCGCGACGCCCTTCCACATATTTTGTGCTCTCATACGAGTTTCTCTTCTCTTCTCCCTCGCTTCTAATCTCTTCTTCTCCTTACGCATCGCGCGCATCGCTTTATCCTCCACCTCGCGGTCATCACGGTCGAGGTGTTGCACCCGACTACTCCCCGCGCCGACCCACCACCACCACCCAAGGAAGCTCTGCCACAGCACGACGGTCCACATGACCGAGCTAAGCCAGATAAAGTCCTGCTCCTTGTGCACATGCAGGAAATTGAGTGCGGTGCTGAGCACGGCGAGGGAGAGTGCTGCGCTGCCAAAAACTGCGGTGCCCCCGTCCGTACGCCAAGCCTGCTTGCGGTTGACGAGGAAGCCCCAGATAAAGAGAGCAAGGGTGAAGAGGAGGGAGAGTGTGGCATTGCAGACGTTGCGCACATCGGTGGAGAGCTGGACGACGTCAGCGTTATTGCTAATGGGCAGCAACTGCATGATAGCCGACAGGATGGCTAGGGGCCCGAGAAGGGCGAAGATGAGCCTGCCCTCCAGCCGCGAGGGGTAGAGCAGCGTAAGGAACTGGATGTGAGTGATCTGTAGGTGGACAGGTGAGCGATGGATGGGAGAGGATCAGACGCAATGCAGCAAACCTGGATTAAGCCAGAGGTCGAGGCGTTCATAACGAGCCAAGTAGCGCGCTCGGCGGCAGTCCACTCTTCGATATCGACGAGAATGTCAAGCGGGGGGACGTAGACGGCGATATAGTCGAGCATATAGGGCCACTTGGCGGATGCGGTGTAGGACGACGAAAGGATAACATGGATGGTGGCGATGAGGGAGATGAGGAGGGTGGTGACGCCGGAGAGCTGGAGGACGTAGTTGACAGGGGCGAGGGGCCAGTGGTACTGTGCGGTGAAGAGGAGGTGGACGAGGAGGACGAGGACGAGGGTGAAGACGATGCCGGTGAGGATGATCTGGACGGGCAGCGAGCGGGCGAAGGGCGGGCGGTAGGGCAGGTACGGGTCGTGCGGGAGGCTGTGGACGGTCAGTATTAGTCAGCAGAGGGAGCAACGGACGCACCCGTCGTCCTGGGCCAGGCAGAGGGCGAAGAGGAAGGGAAGGATGGCGGAGGCCTTCATTGCATGGCGTGGTGAGAGTGAGAGTGGGTCGACGGCGGATCCAGCGAGAAGCAGGGTTAGGTGTAAATACATCCAAGCACCGGCCTTGGCGTCCTTGGCCCTTTCCCACATCCCCGCCCCGCTGCCGTCTCTTGGCCTCCACGTCCACGAGGACTTACGACCACCACACCACATGCCTGCGACTATCGCCTACTGGCTCTGCCCTCCAGCTGCTTATGATGGTCAAACTTGACTCCAAGACAAGAATCACGCCAGCCAGCCGTCAGCGTCTCGCCTCGTTCATCCAACAACCCGCACCTATTTAAATGTCGTACACCTTCAAAACTACATTCGTGCCGACCTACTCTTCTCTGACGGTAACTCTTGGCCTGGATCCCCCATCTAGCCTGGCTTCACGCGCGGTCTCTCCGGCGTCAGAAACTCCAAAACATTCAACTATGCTTACTCTAAACCCGACGCCCGCGCTCCTGGCTGAATCACCTTGGTCGCATGCATATGTATATGCGACTGTACTGGCGTCTAAAGGCACATGCCGACTCTAGCTCTGTCAACTACGCCTCTCGGCAGATACCATCATCATTTTATGTCTGATCTTCACCGTTGGCTCTTGAATAGACTTCGCTACCGAGGTTCCTCTTCCGAATTCAACGCATATATTCACGCATACACACACCAGCAACTCGGTGGCTCGCCCAACGGCTAATCCTGCCAGGTACATATCTTGAGCTTATCACTTTGGACCACACACAAGCACTTTCATTCCAAAATCTCAGGATACGTGTACGCTCCGATTTTCGAACACTCTATTATCCCTGGTGAGTGGTGCTTTAAGAGCGAATCACGCGCTTCCATGCGCGCACGCCTCCTCTACTTCTCGTCCCTTGCACACCTGGTTGAATCAAGGTGGACTGCATTGTACAGCTTATAACTTAACCATAGTGACTAAATCTAGCGCATATATTGAACATACTCGCTATCGCTTCGCAACCTTGTCAATGCAAATACAACACATACGTTATATATCCGCACCAGAAGCTCCGTAACTCGTCTTCGAAGACTACACGCCACCTCAGGTACGTCACGTAGCTAAATTGCTTGAACTTGAACTTAAATCGTGTACTACGAAGGTCCCAAATCTGGAATGTATTAGCCCGTCCGGAGGCCAACCCCCCGGCACCCGACTCCTTGTGCTGAATCGCTCTGAGGCTGCTCGCTAAGCATATATATGTACGCTACAAATGAACACACAGACCAAGCGACGTAATCTCTGCGGGCCCGCACGCCGCCTCATGGGAATGTCAGCAATGTTGAAGAGTGACGGGTCGCCTACCGAAGCCTCGAAGCGCGTGTGGTAGATTATGTATACTGGTTAGTCGTTAGCATACAACCGAATAGACAAAATACACAATCGTGACGCTGATCATTGGCTGAACAACAGCGCTCATGTTAGGTGTGTTGAACGACCTCGGAATGGCTGGATGTAATATGGCTCTTCGTGTCTTCAAGCTCAGGCATTTTGACTCTTGAAGCTTGAATTTTATGCAGCCGTTTCCAAGTCGCTTCACGTGTTCGTATGTCACCGGTCACTTGCTTTGAAAGAATGCGACATCGGGAAAGATGATGTCCGCTTAGCGCTACTTGCTTCAAACCTCTTCACACGGGGCGCTACCTCCCAGCTTGAACACTCACTATTGACTAACTAGACCCCGTGGTTGACTCTTCGCGCCACGTAAAACGATTTAGTTTTGCATGTTTAGTCTTTCTTGACAAATTTGCATGTTGCTTCGAAGTTTGGCTCAGAAGCAGAATGGCTCAATCAGCGCCAGTAACACGATCAATACAAACCCTTCCGACAGAAGTCATCAACAAAATATTCCTCGCTTGCGTGGACGACGGTCGACTTAACCCAAGGGAGGCTCCTCTATTGTTGACACACATTTCAAGCGGCCTCAGGCGCATTGCCGTGAACACCCCAGCTTTATGGTCCAAACTATTGTTTTTGCTTCGCGAACCACGGCGGCGCATCATATCCCCACAAATTGTCAAGTTACATTACAAAATGCGAACAGAGGGGATTGATGAACTTATCAATCGCTCTCGCACTTTACCTCTTTCAATAACCTTCGTAATAGACACGCTGTCGAGAACTGCCACACCATATGCATCAGAAATCAAGGAATTTGCACAGAAGTTAGCTGCCCTGTGTGCTCCTCGGTTGCGCTGTCTCATTTTATCTGGCCACCGCCAAGAGCCCCCCGATTTTTACAACCCATTCCTGAAGCTACGGAGAGAAGATGCACCACAACTGACCATTCTCGCCATAAAGAATCTGGGTATAGAGCAAGAAAGCGCAAATACCACAACATATACTTTATTTAGCGCACACAGCCTGAAAGAGGTCGTGTACGCTGATTGCGACCTTGCATGCCTACTGGAGCTTCGCATCTGCTGGGAGAACCTCACCGTACTCAAGCTTAAGTTATGTACGAGTCACTTCGACACGGAAACACTACGGAAGACCACCCAAATATTGCGACAGACTACCCACCTGATTACCCTCACACTCGTAACGGGCAGCGTCGAAGATAGCGGTGATATTGACAGCACTACCCTTCCATGCCTCAAGTACCTGGAGGTTGCTGGAGACGACGACGATCCTGATAATACATCAATTACTGATTTTCTAAGGACACCGGTCTTGGAGAAATTGCATGTCGGTGATTGTTCTACTATACCCAAGAAACTCCTGCAAAATTCCCCACTTCTACAGCACCTGCAACTGTCTGGTATATCGGACCCATCATTTCATTATGCATTGGCTACCTTATTGGCGTCTTCTCCTCAAATAGCCTCTCTTACTCTTGAATGGAGATTTGTTAAGGTCCCAGTCATCAAAATTCTTGAAATATTCAACGAGGTTAAAGATGGTATCCTTGCCTTTTCTGATTTACGCGAATTTCGGAGCACCCATGTTATTAGGACGTCTTTTGACACGTTGTCTCGCTTTCTCGGGATAACAGCAGGAGACACTCTCCCACATCGGCCTTGGAGGAGCGTAGTTATGGGGGTCAGTCTGACGGATTGGAATGAAGACATAAAGCAAATTTTGGAGAATTTTGTTGTGGACAAAAGAAAGGAGGGGGTTGACTTACAAATACGGCTGGTAAATGTGAATACTTAGTGGGTAGGCTTAGGTCATAGGCAAGGCATACTGTATATCCTTTCATCATGGAACGCCATTTTTATTTATCAGTGATGCTGTGTATACCATCGCCCCGGTCTAACTATGGTGACCTCGCAAATACCGGGGTTTGCCGATAGACACCTTCACTGTCTGTCAGTTGCGTGTCAACATCACGATTCCAACATCACGATCCAACACGAGTCATCCGATTACCTTGTACAGAGCTTGCTACCCATTAAGGTTGCTTAACACATGTGAGGTTTTCCCCAGTTATACCAAAATATTACTGAATTAACAGCTTTGTTTTAGTCGGACAACACTCTAACTTACTTTTACTACCAAGCGGTGGCCTACCTAATAGCTCAAAGCAAGACATATGTCGTCGAAGATACTTTCTGGATCCTTATCTCTTATCCAAGCTCTGCCAACAGAAGTCATCGGGGAGATATTTCTTGCTTGCATAGACTCTGGTCTAATATCCCCAAAGGAGGCACCTCTTCTTTTGATGCACATATGCAGTGGGCTGCGGCGTATTGCTCTGAAAACTCCTGCTTTGTGGTCCAAGCTACGGTTTGTGGTCTATGAGCCGTGCAGTACTCTAAAGCGAAGAAAATTCAGGTCTTCCATGAAGATGCGAACACGGCAAATCAAGGAGCTTGTCAATCGCTCTGGTAGTCTCCCTCTATGCATACAAATCGAAGCACAGGTCACGGCAGTGGGAATCGCCATAGCACGATCAGAGATCTCAGGCTTTATTCAAACTTTAGCCTCTACCTGCGCTCCTCGCTTGCGTCATCTTATTCTGCACCCCAATATTGACGTAGTTGCACTCCAGGCATTCCTTATGCGCGGTGCAGACTTTACCCCTCTGCTTTATAGCCTCAGCCTTAAATCGCTGAAATGGTCCCTTGGAAGGATTCCAGAAATACGCAACTTTTGCAACGCAGGTAGCCTGAGAGAGCTGTTTGTCAGTAATTGCAATATTGCATGCTTGCCTGACCTTGGCGCGTGCTGGGCTAATTTGACAGTGTTCAAGTTTTCTACATGTCCTCGGAGTGTGTCAACAACAGAGGACCTGCGTATCATTGTACAAACATTGCGCCAAACAACACTATTAATTTCTCTCTCACTCGAACTACAGATGGACAATATACAAGATTCAGATGGTGTATTTGACCATATTGTGACCCTCCCGCATCTCAAGACCTTCGATCTATGGATTTTTGGCGACCCTGAAACGTTATTAATATCTAATTACCTGAAAACACCAGCACTGGAGAAATTGCACGTCAAGTTTAACTGTTTTAATATGTGCCAAAATCTACTAGAACACTGCCCCCTCTTACAAAGCCTCCAAATTTCTGGTATTTCCGGCCCATCATGGTTTCACTACACTTTGGCAGCCCAGTTAATTTATTGTCCGCAATTAACTTCGCTTGTACTGGAATGGGACTATAGCCTGGAAGACCCGGCCTTCAACATCTTGGAGATCTTTCTCAAGGGAAAAAGGGGGAAAGCCGCTGTGTGCCCGAATTTATGCGAATTCAGGTGCACTCGCATCATTAGAACAACTTTCAACTCTTTGTCCCGCTTTCTTGGGATACAATCTGACAATTCTCTCCCAAAACGGCCTTGGAAAAAAATAATTATGGACGTCAACGTTACAGATTGGAATGAAGAACAGCAGAAGCAGGCATTGGAAACCTTCGTTAGGAAGAAAGTGAAAGCGGAGACTGATCTACTACAACTGCGCCTTGTGAATTTAGCCGACAACGGGTTTTTGGAGTACTTCAATGTCTACAGTGGGCTCCGCACTCAATTAAACATCTGGTAAAGAGGGGGAAAAGTGCGTTATCTGTGAACTTAAATGCTCCTATGTTCCCTTCGAGCGTATACATTTTAATTTGAATAATGACTACTGCTCTGTGTCGAATTCCATCAGATGCTTCAGCATTAGCTCTGGAAATGGCTTAACATCGTCATGAATGATTGTGATACCACGTCAAACATTATACTCCCACTCGTAGCATGTCAAAATACAAGAAAATGTTATATCGTCTACGTTAATTGATATCTGGTTTTGATCAGGTTTAGCATTTTGCAAAATCTAAGTAACAATATTACATCATCGGATGGAAAATAACAAACCATGAACACATATCAGACTTATAAACTTGCTCTTTGGGGAGCGCTAGCATGCTCTCAATATCTCAGTGACCTGCTCAACGTTCAGCGCGGCTATCTTGAATGTGGTAACTTTGTGCGGTTCTCGGCAGAGTCCGCTCGGCTCTCGGCAAGACTGGTGATTGCCGGCTTCGCTTGTTGGTCCGTAAATTTCTCATTCAACCCACTCGCCAATATACTTGCAACATTGCTAGTGGGACTCTGATTACTGAATACTCATGTATCAACTCTAGCCGCCATTCAACATGGGTTTTCTACATTATCCACTGCGAATCCAATAACACGTCGTACATACCCTCCCGCCCAATAAGAATTACGCAGCCTGGAACTCGATAAGCGTAGACTCCCCGGCTTCCCACAGCTTCAGGAACTCAAATCCAGCCTGTTCACTGAGCATAACACGTATTAGTCAGTTACACCCATCCATGTGCGAATCGACACTCTGGGACAAGCACAGTTGCTGCACAGATGCCCGGGTCATTCAATCAAGTTGTGCAAGATTACTCACCCCATCTCCACGAACTCACGGAGCGTGCGTTGCTGGCTATTGCACAGTGCAAGCATGTTCATGTCGTGATAGTACGCCCTCACCCGACTCATCCCGAAGTTTGCAAGAAGTGGCTTGGGCGCCTACAGTCTTGCTAAACCAAACGAACATGTGAACGAGACACAAACGCACTTCAATCTGTTTGGGATACCCCGGATCGTGTACAGCGCTCTGAAGAACCAACTCGTCTGACAATGCGGTCGGGGAACAGCAGGGTCGGTTAGTGATCTCTAAAGCACAAACGAAGGGCGAGCTTACGAATTAACAACCGACTGGACGGGGCCATCACCTTGCGTACATTCTTTAGGATTGAGATGCAGTCGCTCGTAGGCCAGTCATGCCTGTATGGCGCAATAGTCTCAGTCCACTTCCATGCATTTCACATCCTCTGCCGCCACTCACAGGACATGTCTGATCTACCGCACACGTAGGGGAAAAAATGAAGTCAACATATGTTTCACCGAAATATCCTTACTGTCGGTCAGCTCACATAATAAAAGTCACATTTTTCAACTGGTGATTGCGCAAAGAAGTCTAATGGGACAAACTGCACTCGGTTGCTCGTGATCGCAGCTGGATATTCTTGCGTCCAGTACTGGTGGGCGTCAAGGCATCAGCAAGTCAGTCACCTGCAGAAACCCGGAATTAAATACCTCATGTGCAAGACGGACTGTTGCCGGGAGGTCCTGGACAACAACGCGCAAATGCGGGAATGCCTTGATAAGCTCGAGGGCTACATGCCCGTTATTTCCACCTATGTCGCAGACCATTGCGTCCTGTGGTGTGTGCACCCATGGGTATGCTTCAGACAAGCGCATTTTAGCAGTGGGCTCATTCTTCGTTGGTAGAGAATGCAATCAGACGAGGAGCGTGGAAAACCACTGACCTTTTGGAAGCATTGCGCGTCCTCCTGACACCTCGCCCCAGCCGACCATCGATTTCGCGAACCTCTGTCCCATAAACGAAAGGAGTAGAATCAGCACCTTGCAGAGAGATGCGATACACGATTAACTCTGCTGTCCCGCTTACATCTCGTGACGCCTCTGCTGCGGGCTGGCAATGCGCATAGAATTAGAGGAACAACAACGAAGTAAAAAGGAAACAAATAGTCAGTTCTAGGCAAGGTCCCCCAGTTCTGTGTATACGAGGCAATGTAATACTCACGGCGTTGTAAAACTCAAACAGTGATTCTCCATAAGCCAGTGCAAAAGCTGTGTCCTCTCCGGCGTTGGAGGCAGCACGTACAGGGTCGCGCATTATCTCGGGGAAGCGCACTGTGCCCCGCATACATTCATCGGTTCTACATGACCGATCAGTTATTGCAAAACAAAGAGGCTGAAAGGCAGCCTCATGCGTTGAGTCTTGATGGTGGGCACAAGGCACTTACATGTGGCTCACGAGTGCACATATAGGATTGGTCGAGACAAGCGGAGTGCTGATCCTGTTGTGTGCGAATACATCAGGGCGAACTATTATTGCAAGGCAGATTGGTGAGTATATGTCTTGCCGTCCTCCAAAAGGTACATCAAAAAGAAGGACCGACCTTCCTGAAAGCAGTGCTTCGTCGCGAGCATTCGCAAGATGCGCCCCAGCTTCTTGGCGTCTGTGCCTGCAAGCTTGCTCAGTTCGTCAATATGCATCCCTTCTGGATTTCCCGCCAGGTGGTCGGCTATCTTGGTGGACGTGATGACTTGTAACATTGTCGGCTCTTCGTACTAATAAGCGCCCAATGGAAATATGCAGCAGATCTCAGTGTCAATGCCATATGGTACTACCTGGAAAGAAGATATATACCTCAAACGCTTTCTATCTCCGTTAAAATCACGTCAAAAATTGTACCGGGTATATACACGCAAGACGCACATTTGTAAGCACATGCGCAGGGGGAGCAACGGTATATGCTAGCTGTGCACAAGCCGCCTCGACCGTCTGTATTGCCAGTGCGAGCTTTGAGGACTGGAGGTGCGGTGCGTCGAACGGACCTGCTTCCGCAGCAAGCAGCGATGGTAACTCTTTCTGCGCACTTTGGTACTCCGCCACGATATCTGCGACCGAAGCAACAATGAGCTGGGCGAGCTGGGTCGCCTCTGCTAACCCCCCGCGCAAGGCCTTGTCGGAAGGGTATACATTAGATGATACGTTGGTCATTATAGATGAGTTGTGGTGCTTTGGCTTGATTTAGTTTATAGGAACGATGCTTTTCCTATGTGCAATGTCTGCTATTTTATATTGGCTTACTGGGAGGCTATTTCCTGGGGCGCGGATCATGGGGATGTTGCGCGTTGTTGTAAACACAATGCGTTCGGGCGAGATTAGCAAATGTAGAAGCAGATTTGGCAGTCATTTGCGTTCTTATCTCAACTTCCTGGTATGTGTCTCTTAGCAAATAGTACCTCCGAGATACTCTGGAATGCAATGCATTATGTATGCTCAACGTACTTCATTATGCAGGCGTCAAAGCTGACTATTAAACATATATATGCATGTCCGGATCTCACTCTGCATCGCAATCAACCCCCGCTTGTTGATTGTTGATTCCCCGTTGGGTTGACATGTCTCCTGTTATCCTAGTATGCTGCTGTGGATATGGGTCTAATTGCGTTCGAGAAACAGTTAAAGTTTAGATATCGGACCATCCTTTGCAAGTTTTGGCGCCTCCATCGGTACTAGGTACTAATATCAACTTTCAAAATTGGTTGATACAAACTCCAAAGGGTATATCAAAGCCTCAGGTTAGTATTCGATTGCTGTCTACATTTAATGCAGTCGTTATATAGGGTGCAGTCCTTTTCAATGTTATTCAGGATTGTTGCGACATGTTGAGTTCTTTACGTCCAAGACGCTTGAGTGAGGGTACCATGCCAATACAATTGAAAAGATGCAACTCAAGCGCATGATTTATCCTTCCGTTTTTGCCTTTCTTCTGCGGTATATATGCCTCTGACATAGTACTTTACTTCTGATGCCAATCCCCGTAATTCAGAATAGTCCTATCACTTTCAAGATATGCTCACGTGGAATCTCTCGGGCAAAGTGATCGGACGGGCCCGACGACATGATATCAGGAACTTTATGTATGCTTTCTTTCATCAAGGTGTCGGAAACTCCCTAGGCCCCTGATCATGCCGATCATGGCCGTTTAGACGTGCCGGCCTGATTATGCCTGAACAAGGGACAAGTCACCATGATCAGATAGACGGTTTAGTCTGATCAGATAGACGGCTTAGTCTGATCAGATAGACGGCTTAGTCTGATCAGATAGACGGCTTAGTCTGATCATCCCGGCCTACATAATATTAGCAGTCTGATTATGGTCGTGGCTATGTCGGCCTGATTAGCCTGACTGATCAGGGTATGATCAAGCTTACATAATCACCTATGGTGATCAGACAGTACTTCGACACGTCATATCCTATCAGTTTTATTCTCTTACTTGACACTTTATTGCTTATAGTTACTGATATTATAGTCCCTTCACTTATTTGTATTAATACTTGGATGTTGATTTAAAAATTAGATAGGAAAATAAATTTATATTTCACTAATTAAACACTACTGTAATACATTGTCTGTACATTGCAGAGACTAAAGCAATTACTATACTACATGATTTCACTAATAATACTACAATTTAACTACTAAACATTCTTTCGACACTCGACTCAGTAAAGGAACAGTGGGGGGGCTCAGAATGCAAGAGGCGATACAAGTCAGCCCCTTTATACATTTTCCATATGCCACACCCTAAAGAATGTCTCGTGATATTTAATAGGTTGGCTGACTGGGTCGTCAATTCAGACTGGGCTATAAATAGTCACCTTTAATCTCCGCTAAGTAGTAAGGAGAGTAAGGTGTACAAAGTGCTATGTGTGGTGGGCTCAGAGAATCAGAGGTTACAACTTACCAGCCTCCTTCGGAAGGTACACATGCCTACAAGTCCTAATAAGGAAGTACGACTAAACTTCATTTAATTGTAGATGTGAAGTAAATTAACATATGTGCATCAGATCCGTAAGTTCATTTGCCACCACGCCCACGAGTCGACTTTACGTTTGCACCACGCCGTGCAGACCTAAGTCTCATGGCAGGTGCATCAATGGTAGGCTGTACAGCTAAGGTGGAGGCGGCCGGCGCTGATGGAAGTTCATTTGTCGAGATGCGGCCATCAGTCAAAGAATTTGTCAGGTTGACAGCCTGAGATCTAGTTTGATTGCGACCCGACGATTTGGCAGGCAGACTGCTAGGTAATGTGCGAGACTCTATGGAGTCGGAGCTGTTACCCAAGTGCTTGTCCTTGGCCTGTGGTGGTATAGAGACCTGTTCAGGTATGTTACCGCTATTATCAGTGATGATTGAATCAATAATTGATGGGGATTCCATCAATGCTGCTATATTTAGGTCTGCGGCTGTGTGAGTCGGGGTGACCGATGGCTGCTCCTCAGAGCTCGGTGGATCTAGAGATTATTAGTATGTTATATGTCCTGTTAATAAAGAATTGTGAATACCATTAGAAGGCCCAGTATTAACTGTTATGGCTGTGGTAATATAATCAGGGGCTGTTGCGGTCGAAGGGGAATCCAATAATGCAGGATCTGACAAGTACATGTCATCTGTACTGTCATTTTCGCTGATGGGCAACATCTTGACAAGGGCTCCCACAGTGTTCTCAGTGCCCTCTGTAGTGCCGTTTAATGTGATTTGACTTAATATAATAAGGCAAATGTACTACATACCTTCCATTTGCAAGCTAAGCATGCGCATCTTGGACTCAATAGAGGCAGAAGCGGTGAGAATTTGAGTGGTTGAAAGTGACTCCTGGCTGGATCCGCTGAGATTGACAGTTCGAGCCCGATGCATGAGGATCAAGGTTCCCCTTGATGGTGTTGTGGCTTAAAAATACCTCAGTATTCCAAGTGTGCAAAAGATTCTTTACCCAGACTGGATTATGTACAGTCGCTTCAATGAGGTACTGCTTGTAGTAGTGATAGTCCTGTGCATAAGTAATGCCTGTTTGTGGTCCGATGCCTGTGATTGTGTCAAAGACTTTGTCGATCGAAAGAACATAGCGCCCCTGATTCAAATCTTTAGTCATCAGAACTAAAAATGTTATCTATGACGACAGTGTACTTGCCACGGTTGAAACCCATGCAACAAATCCAAATGTTGTTGCAGGCACTACATCATTGCGCAAGTACATGCTGGCCTTTCTCGAAACAGCACTTTGTGTACTGAATGTTGCTCCTTTACCAAAGACTACAGTGCGAGCAAGCTAATATCATAGATAATGTGCATGTGCAATCATTTTAATCAGTGTGTAATACGTGTATAATATTTGTATACTTACCATGAACAGTTCATCTCGGAGAAAGTATCCGCTTATGTTAGTTGTATCACCATTTTTGCATAGAAGCGGTGGGAAGCGTGCATAACCACCCGAGCTGTCTTCACCCTCGGCGCCATGTCCAAGAAGTTCCATGATCTCGGGAACGGTGCTTCGCAAGAATGACTTATCTTTGAAATATTTTCCCTGCATGGAGAAGATTCCAGCTGCGGATTCACGTAGCCTTGTTATTGTAGAAGAGCGACTAGCAGATGATGCAGAAGAAAACTAATTTACTCACAGCAGTATCAGTATAATTGTTCAAAGCCTTCGAAGTTTAATAGAAAATTATGCTTACTATTTTGAAGTAGTCAGACTGGTATCCAGGATCAGACGGCATGGCCATGATGTTATAGTAAGCTGGGGGGATGGCCTCGCAGAATTCAGCAGCATATCCTGCACGGATGTTCTCTGCAGAAGTGTAGCGGGTGGATTACTGGAGAAACGATGGGCAGGGAGTGGTAGCAATTAATGGGTCAATGTACAAATTGCAGAACAAGCCATAATGATTTCCAAGTTTCTCAGCATTCTTCTGAATTGCTTTAGGAGTAGTCGTAGATGTAATCTCGAATGTATTGAGCCCTTCTTTAGCATCAGCAGAAACCTTGTTCTCGAGAGAGTCAATGCGAAGTTGCAACTCGGAAATATGACGCTTGAGATCCTTGTTCTCCGTTTGAGCGGTGCGCATATCGCGAAACGTCTGCATATATATCTTGAAGAATTAGGACACAGAAATCATATTTAGAGTATAGTTGGCGCTATTATAGTTAAGGGACGTACCCCATAAAGTCGAGATATGTCATGAAGATTGGTTGGCATTTCAAATGGAACAGGTTCACCATTTTCTCCGGTTCTGTGTATGTATGGCTGAGCAGCAGGTGAGTTTGATTGTCCGGATAGAGATGGTGAGGTTGATATATGATCAGCAAGCAAGGTGTCCGTAGAGCTGGCCGACAAAGAGGACTGAGAAGACTGAGAAGACTGAGAGCTCCCAGAAATGTTCAAAGGGTACTGTGCATAGCCGAGATAATGGTGTCAAGCGGCGAGACATAGTTTCAGAGTAATAGAAAACAAAGTGTAGGTCTCAGAATTTTGGCGTAAAAAAGATCCCCTGGAGTCAAGTACGACAGATTGTTGAGGTTTATACCAGCTGCTGAGCTTGTGAATGAGAAATTTGACTATAATTAACTCTCTCAACTGTCGGGACATTTTTACTATCTATGGTTAATTAAAACTATTCTAAAATCTCTGTGAACCATCAGGTGCAATTGACATCTATTGCTATCAAGCAAAGGCATGGGTACAGTACACATGACATTGCATCCAGAGAAGCAATTAAACCAAATGGCACATGGATCAATTTATTTCTACTTATATATTCTTGGATACCGTGTGAGAACGATGAGCAGTCACTGCCTCAGTGGACTCAACTAATTCTACTCATAGCACGCTCCAACGGGACCAGTATTATTAGAAAACTTGTAGATATGATGGTATACATATACAGATGACATCTATATGTGTGTAAAGAGGACCCTCATCGATAACATAATTAAAAGCCCAAGTATGCTGCATAGCCGTAGAAATATTGCGCATCAGAGACTGCTGGGTAAACTCTCACGCCTATATGTGGGGCCAAATCACGCTTGAACTTTGCACTAGAATCAATTACAATCTAGTTGGTATAATACCTTGGGCATAAGCAGCATACTCGAAGGTGATACAAACTCCAAAATCCTGCCTAATTCTACTCCTAGTGCACTGTAGCTGTGAGAATTCCCAAGACAACGTAAAAATAATAGCATTCAAAGCCTTGTGTAATGTTCATAGTTTGTAAACTACATTGGTATGTTTGTAGGTAGGCTCATTGACTTCAATCGCATCCACATATCTTCATCCACAAAAGGAACAACCAAATGTTCACCACCAGGTGAAGATGGATCTTCAACTAGTAAAGCACCACGGATAATGCTATTGGTATCAATAAACACACTTGATGCCCGAGGCCGTGGACATACACGGTGGAGTCGTAGATCTCTGTCACGGTGGTGATGCATTTGCAAGAGAGGCGATCATATGGCAGAACAAGTGCCATAAAATGTTTGATGTCCTTGTATGTAATCTGGAGTATAAATAGAACCTGGACAAAAACAGAGCTTGATTCATCGATTTTCACAAGGGCAAAGTCGTATCGTGGCCTGTTATGAAACTTTGGATTTGCTCTGATTATGTTGGAGTTAATGCGCCAGTCAACAACTGACGTGAACATAGCTTTAATGTTCTGATAAGGTGTGATCTAAAAACATTACATTGATGCTGGTCAATAGAACTAGCAAATCATGCGTAGCAGACTTGCATACCATATCAGAATCATGCAAGGTGATTCGTGGTGTGTTGAGTTTTTGTTCAAGTGACCTGCCTAATTTTCGTCGTAGATTAGTAAAGGCAGAATCATCCGAATGGCCATGTGCAAGTTGCTCCAGTGTACATGGTGAAAGATGTGAACCATGAAGCACACGAGGTGTCTCTATATCACCACCTGAGTTACCTGCATCCTGATTGTTGTTTCGATCCACAATCTCTGCTTTATTCTCCCTCGCAATTTCTGCTGCAGCATCAAAAAGGGTAATATCTGTTCGTATTAATGTTGCAATGACATCCTTTTCTTGGACTGCAAGAACCTATCAGATTGTATGAGATATTAGCGTCAAAAATACATGCTATTATACACTACCTGTTTTGCAACATTCTTGAAGTTGGTATGTCGTTGATAGTATTTTTTCAAAGGTCCATTGGCCTTCTCACTTGGTTTGGTATTGTAATTCCGAGTTGCTCCTTTCTCAATTATGTCTTGGAACATATGCTGGTGAGTATGAAGCTTGGGAAAGTTCCATTTCTTTTTTTTATTTGATGTGCCCTTCAGATACTTCTAAAACATAATCACAATTTATTAGCTATCTGTATTCACGTTATATAAATTAGAAAAGGTGCAGCTCACTTTAAGTGCACTTTCAAATGTGAGAAGTTCGGCTTCCCCAGCAGCAATAGTTGATGTTGTATGGACTGTCAATCCTGCATACATGTCAAGCTCAAGGTAGCTGCGTATAACTCTTAATAGGTTGTATCCCTCTCGTGAGTATTCATGGCCACTTCGAGGATCATCTTCGGCATAGTGTGTGACCGAGTTGGACTGGAATGCGTCTAGTGATGCAAAGATAATAACCTGATAGAGTGCCACAATAATATTTTGAGTAAACGAAAGTCTTGCAAGCTAATACAAGACATAATTTACATACCTTGGAAAGGTCCTCAAACTTTGTTCCATCGGCAAACTCTCCAGTTGCAGCAAGTGATTTAAAATGATTCAAATCACTCCATGGCGGAATTTTGCCTAAGCTTTAATGTAGAATTAATTATATTATGAGCATTCTCTGATTTTAAAATTAATTAGGACAGCTCACGCTTTATCAATTTTCTCTGCAAGCACACGCCCTGATGCCTCTTTCAAAATACGCTTGACTTCTTCAAGAAGATGGTCCTCAAACAATCCTCCGTGGTATGCATGCAGGCGATCCCAACAGGATAGTTGATATACATCAGCATCCTTCAAGCTCCAAAATACATTCTGCCACAATGCAATTAATAATTAAAGTTCACAGGAACATTATTAGTCTGATTAATGAATTTGACATGTAGAATAGCGTGGCTAACCTTAACATCCCGAAGGCCATGGGCCTTTAATAATTTCTCAGCTTCTGTTTTGCTCAGGTCTTGAGCCTCGTTCCAGATCTTTTCCATTGAGCTCGAGGTTCGTGGTATCCACCGCTTAGACAAGTTTATGATTTCGTCTTTTGGAACAAGGCATCTTGGGCACGGGAAATGGCTCTTGCCTCCACGGATTAGAGTAATCATGGATCTTTAAGAGAACAAAAGAAGTAGAATTAGAATTATGTCTGTTACTACAAACATTCATTTAGTAATATGTGATACATACTGCTCTTCATAGTCGGCTGATAACATTAACAAACGTGGGAAGATTTGACGCTCGACATTGTCGCCACATTTGACAGATGCCCCAAAGGATGCATATGCTTCGATAGATTTGATTATTTCATGGAATGCCTTGTGCAAGATAACACGTTTCAAATTTACAAAATCCTTTTTAGCACTGTCTCGTGCTGTTTCCTCAGGCTAAATGGAGATTTAAATAATGAGTGATTAATAATAACTGAGAAGTGCGTCAAACATACAATGGGTAACCAGCCAACCAAACGACCACCACCAGATGTTGTACTATTCCGAATGGATATGGGTAGGTTTGCACACCGTGCAAGAACTGGATAACCCTTCTCTGTGCCAAATGATGATAGCCTAGTCTTGTCTGCATACATGATTATAAAGAAAGGTGATGCAGTTGGAGGCATACCACTCTAATAAAAATTTAGCTTGTGTTAGCTTGTCTTAGATCATACATATTAGAAGAGAGATTTTACCTGCAGGGACCACCATAAATCTGCAGTCCAAGGTTCATCAAGAAAACGCTCAAACTCTTGGCCATTAAACTTGTAAAGCCTTTCTGCAGTCCAGTGAAACTCGTGTATGAGAGCTTTGTCAGTAAGCAGCTCGATACACCAGTCCCATAATGGCCTGTACCACACATCATATACAAGTTCTTCTCCTTGTAAATTACTGGAAAGGATTGTTTCACAAACTAGTGGATAAAGAATATGTGTTAGGGTATTGTTGATTAAATAGAATTATAATAAATAGACATGATTAGCTCACCCCAACTGTGCGTGTTCTACGTGCATGATCCCAAAGTGTGTCGAGGTGTGCTTGGTTTCGGATAGTAACAGACTCTGCATGTGCCTCGATAATTGTTTGTTTAATGCTGTTGACTATTGACAAAATAACACCTGTTTGCTGTCCATTCATATGGCAGTCGAGGATGAGTTCAGCAAGATCAAAATCAAGTCGGGTTGAGAATGGGTGCCATGGACGGTTCTTGTAAGTCTCTGCATTAGACTGCAAGTCTTTATTACCTGGAATGTAAGCTGATTCAAGAGCTACTGAGCGTAGGTATTCATCCGTAGGGTCAATGTCACTTGTGTTGCAGTAATCATTAAATGAATATGTTACTGGTCCTTCATTTGAAGAGGGGTGGTATTCAATCCGGATATCGTTCAGGGATGCCATTGTTGTCAGAGAACGTTCACCCGCATAGCCTAGAGTCGCACTAATGCTTTGCTGCTCCAATGATCTATAGTTGGCAGTAGGAAGAGCCTCTGAGTCCACGGATTCATCATCAGAATCAGTATTAGAATTGCCATTAGCAGGATCTGAATCGTCATGGGCATCGTCAATGTTACTCTGTACATCCTCATCCATTATTTCAGAGATTTGTGCTGTTTGTTGTCCTGTAGGTTTATAAACCAATATGTACAATTGACATGTAGATATAGAAGTTAAATAGTAGTTACACACCAGAAATGTCCAGACCATCATACTGGTTCTGAAGTAGTTGTGTGCCAAGAAGTAGAGACTGTCCTTGACCAATTGTGTTCTCAAGATGATTGGTATTGAGTAGCTGAGCTTGACGCTCCACAGCCTGGGATAACATTGATGCTCGGCCTTCAAGGGCATCTATTTAGATAGAGATAATCAAGTGTGTGAAACCCAAATATGCGCACCAGCTTGAAGCTCTTCAAAGTTTGAGTGGTCTCTGGCATCATTATGCACTGGCTGTGGACGTTGTTGACAGTATCGGCGCTCGTGTGATGCAACTCCACGGGCATTGAAAGATTCACCACAGTACTGACAATTAGCAAAGGCTGCTTTAAGTCGAGATGTCATGGCAAGCTGATGCAGCTGGTATATCAGGTTTAAGGATATTATATATGTTTTTGGGCCTTGCCTATCAATCACAGTAGCACTGATATGGTAGTTGTACTCTATTACATTACTACTATAGTGCCTCTCATTATATTCTTAGCTTATCCCCTATGTCCATAGCCCACATTGTACTGTTTTGTGCAAGTCAGTTTCCCACAATAAGTCAGTTTCCCACCGTAAGTCAGTGTCCCACGGTCTAGTAAGCAATGTGTCGCTATGACATTGGCCTTTTAATGAAGCCTCCTTTAGATTATCATTGGGTCTAGTATCAATACAAACATAAATCACAGCCTCCTCCTGATACCAAACGGTATGTAGAAACTATTATAAAGTTTCTTTACCAAATAGCTTTAAGACTAGTGGCTGCTGTTGCAAGACTATCTGATGGATCTACCTTGGTCTGTTTCTACAGCCTTACTAACACGAACATTTGCATATCTGGAATGGTAGAAACAAGATGTGATGCCTATTGGAATTCATGAGCGCTGGGCCGGTGATGGGCATGACAAGCTTTACGGAATAGGATTTCCAATATGGACTATTGTTGATGATGCCACTAGTAAGTGGCTTGACAGATAGGTTCTTCCAAGCAGGTCTCTGCGTATCGCTACAGATGCTATATGGCAACGTACTTGTTTACTGTTGATACTATACTTGTAACCTTCTTTGACTTCGTGATACAATAATTGATCCGGATGCTGGAGTAGAGCAAGTTGTGACACAATCAGATAAGGCAAAGATCTCATATATTACAATTTCTTAGATTTCTTCTACTACCTCCTACATTTTCTTCTTGTACAATCTTTTTGGCCTTGCATATGCTCCTTGTTCTTTGCGCTGCCTTTTACCCAGTAAGACTTCTGTTGCTTCCTGAACCATTGCTTTATCAGCAGATATATGACTTGTTTTTCTCTTGCGAGGCGGTTGAGACGGTCCGGCAGTAGGACTGCTTGGTTCAGATTCATAAAGGTTTGAAGTCAATGCAGAAGATGGTGAGACGTTCCTTGATGAGTATGAAAGCCTTTCAATAGGGTTAAGTAATGACTGCAAGTCGTCGTCTTGGTTGTCAGAAATCTCAGAAATTGCAGAGGAATACTGATTTTCATCTTGACTGCTGGACGCATCAATAGCTTCTGAGGAGTACTGATCTTCAGACTGAATTACTGAAGAAGATGACAATAGGTGGGGAAATTGAGGTGTTTCCTCATGAGGGTATTCTGGGCCATATTGCCAATATAACTCTGGTTTTTGTTCGGACTCTAGCTTGTCCTCTGTTTCTTCTGTCCTATTGTCCTTGGTTTCTGCATCATTGACAGCTGCACTATGGTCGCTTTCTTCTTCTGTGGTAGGCTGATCATCGGATACTGGCCTATTCTCGTCCAGCACAGATTTCTTCTTCGGTGACAAATATCCATACTGTATAGGCTTTGTGGAAGACATGGGCTGTGCAAGTATTTCGTCTCGAGTAGCACGTATAGCAGAAACACTAAAAAATATGGAATCAAAATATGGATTGAAAAAGAAATAGGAGTGTACCGTTTTTTACTGTGTGTTGTCTTCACAACTAAACCATGGCCGCAATATTCCAATGGCCCTACTGCAACACCATTCTTGGCTTTAATCATGTTTAAGAAAAACATTGATGATCTTTGAGCTTCTGCTACGGGCTCAAGACCTTTAGGCTGTGCGGCACCTTTATATGCAAATGAGTTCGCAGAAAAAGGAGGAGATATTGACCAGATTTGTTTTGAGCTAATCCGGGAAGTTTTTGTTGTCCATTTCTTTAGGTTTTTAGGATTCTGTTGTTGAAAAAGATCCACATACTGGCTGAGGTGCGTTGAGACACCTATCCAGCCTAGTTTAACATGAGCATTATGTTAAGATAACACCAAATGTAAATTTAAGAACATACCCATCCTACGATACAATGCTGTTATTGGATCATCTCTAGTCGGCATAGATTGACCGAAGCCCTTCCACTGCTCTTCTCCAAAGATTAAGTGTCCAAGATTCAACTCTTTCAGAGAAGTATTCAGTGCATTTTCAATTAAATCAGGATCGAAAATGTCAAACAAGCCATTTCCTTTGTCATTCCGATACCACGGCTGACCATTGTTCTCCAAATTATTTAAGACACTCTGGACTCAATATTAGTGTATGTACATTATGAACAATAGAGGCCAACATACATTATAGGTGTGCTAGCGCATACATGCGATGAGATAATGCAGAGTACTCTCTTGCATATACATGTAGCCAGCTATTGTATTCCTTTCTTTGCCTATTTGTAGGAGCAATAATGCCCCCCTGCGATGTCTTGGACAAAAGGTTTCTATATGTAATTAGTTATTTACATACATGATTTTAAGGATAAGTTGCATACGGTAATTTAGTGTGCGACTTGTATGCAAATTCCCAGAAGGCCTCACATAACCGGGCCACTCGAGAAGGACAATTGAATATTTCCGACTCAGTAAGATATGGAGACAGTCCTAGTCACTGGTTAGATTATAAGAGACTGTTAAACATTATTACAATACATACCTGCATCAAAGAATATTTCATTGATTGTGTAAACTCCAACTCCTCCAAATACCTCATTTGCTCCTCTGATAACAGTACATGCATAGGATAATCTTCTAGAATCGGCCAAGTCAAGCCTGGATTCAATCCAATTGGCAACAACTTGAAGAAAGTCCTTGAAATTGTATACATCTGCTGGCGGTAATTTGAGCCCTGACTTTAGCGTTGCCCATTGCGGCTAAGACAGATACTGTAAGTAAATACTCATGATAAACATAATAAAGATACTACAAACTTGAAACAAGTTATCAAGAGAAAGAAAGGCTATGACACTATTTGGAAACTCAAATGCTATAGCAATTCTGTACCTCGCCTTGCATTTGGAGTTATCTTGACAACATTATTCCAGGTGTCTTTATTGTACCATTGGACGGATGTATGAGTTAGGTAGGCCAACTGTAAAATGGTGGTTATTTTTACTAGCATATAAAGATTTAATAAGCTTACTTGAAATACTTGAGAAGTAAAATCCAAGATAACAGATCTTGGAGTTGACCATAAACCTCTCCATACAAGTGTGTTAACCTCCGGTGGATTTGGGTTGCTTTTTGTAAGAAGTAGAGCTGGAGGAAAAAGACTAGCCATATTATACTGGCTGCCTCGTTTAGCAGTAGAGGTATTTTCTAAAGGAGTGACTAAGCTGTTTTTGCTACGCTGTTTCCCAGTACTAGTTTTAGGCTTTGTTTCATCTGCCCACAATTGTTGAACCGAAAGATCATAGCCTTTATCTTTCATGTAGTTGAAGGCTGATTTCAAGTATAAATAATGAGCTAAGCACTCCCGGTATTCAGGCATGGTACTAGTATGATGTGAGGGGAAAGAAAGAAAGCATACTATTCACTGAAGCCAGTGATATGAAAGCGGAGTAAAGATAGACATCAGATAATACAACATGACATGAGACTTATCAAGTCAGTACGCGTGAAGTTATTGATTTAAATAGTAGGAAAGCAGGGGTTCTCTATTCAACTTGAGAATAATGTACATATACTACTTAGAATAAACTATAGCACTTCTCTCATAATACTGGTCCCTAACAAGTGAGCTACAACATGAATGAGGTTGGGATGAGTGCTATTCAGCTGCATCAAAGTTACTTTCACACGGACTGCCAATGGACTTCACATCATAGTCACAGAATCATTTGTAAGTTTGAAGGACTAGATATGGAGGGGTCCTCTATTAAACTACATAGGGATATATATCTAATGTACACTAGCTGGTATGTAAAGTATCTTGTAATACCGGTCCTTACCTGGTGAGCTACAACATGAATGAGGTGAGGTGAAGGTCAATGTGTGGGAATGTCCGACTTCAATTACGCCTATTTATATCCCTCGCTTAATGATTAGATCGACCTGGCATGATTATGCGAAATCTCAGCTAATCATGGCCTGGCACTAGTCTGATCAGCCGGAGGACTGGCCTGATCAAGGGACTTGCCTGATCAGGCTAGTTTGAAGTTTCCGACAGGTTTAGCAGCTACTTTTATAGTACCCTCGGCCCATCCCCGCCTTCAGCGCATAGGTGAGGGTCAATAACATGCTGATCGATCTTCTTAAGCTTAGACATTACAGGAAACATTACAGGCATCACATAACTTCTCATCACAAAGAAAGTCGGACTGGTAGTTATGGTGGAGACATCCGAGGACAAATCCCCAGCTGTGTCACTGCTTCAAGCTCTTCCAGCAGAACTAATTAGCGAGATATTCCTGGCCTGCGAGCGTTCGGGTCGGCTTTCTCGGAGAGAGGCCCCTCTCTCCTTGACACAGATATCCCGCGATTTGCGGTGCATAGTTGTGACGACGCCTGCTCTATGGACTAAACTTTCATTTGAGCTAGGGGATCTACCAGCAGCTGGGGGACTGTCCCGGGCAGATTCTAGCAGATTGCTTTTGAAGTCCCGAATAAGCACCATCCAGGAATGCATCGATCGCTCTGCTCCTTTTCCATTGTCTATATTTTGCGAAGAATCATGGAACAATATTGCTAATATAACGCGGTACCCGGTAGAATTCCGGGAAATGGTCCAGATCATAGCCAACGTCGCCACTCGCTTGCGCCATCTCTCCCTGCAATGTGTTTTACATCCGACAGGCTACCAACCGCTCTTTGACCTCAGCGCCAATGACACACCTATGCTTTACTCTATCAATATTTCGTGGTCAGGTCAAAGCCACCCACTTGGATCGAGCAACATACTTGGTGCGCCCAGTCTCAGAAAGTTGTCATTAAAGGGGTATGACAATTGGTGCTTGCAAAATCCTCGCGTCTGCTGGGCGAATCTGATCGACCTAGACCTCGGAGCGTCGGTCGTTCCAAGGAACTTGGTGCTACGCACACAGGCGTATGTGCTACTACAGACAAAAAGCCTGAATTTCCTTTCAATCAACAGTGGTGAACCAGGTAACGATACCATTGATCAAATATTTCTAAGCCATCTCAAGTCCTTGGAAGTAATCGCCGCCATCCCGGGAAGCAGTACAACTTCAATTCTCAAATATTTACACACGCCTGCATTGGAGACATTGAAGATTCACAATGACTTTTCCCATTGTGAAGGCCTGTTAAGGAGCTCCTTACTCCTTCGCGATCTCAAAGTGCATATCTCTTACCACGACGCTTATATGCTATCCCTTCGGGTGCTATATTGCCCTCAAATTTCATCCCTCTCCATTTCATGGAAAACTGCGCGAAGCAACCTGGTTACAGAAAATATTCTCGAAAAGTTTCTGAAGCAGCAGGGTGGATCCTTTCTTTTGGGTCCTAATCTCTGCAATTTTAGATGTAGCCACACCATCCGCACGTCATTTGACACTCTGTCTCGCTTTCTTGGAGGGGGAACGAGTAGCTCTCCACCCCGGCGACTCTGGAGGAGGATTCACATGAGTGTACAGCTGACAGATTGGAGTACAACAACGAAGCAGGCATTACATACATTAACCGCGGAAATGATGGATGCGGCGATTGACTTACAGTTGAACGTAGTTAATACACCGTAACCAGAACAGAGAGTATGTTATGATGTAAGTATCATGTATATACGGTGCGGAAGCTTCTCAACATATTTTCTGGAGCCTTTCACTTCATATGTGCTGGACTTTTGTATTATGAGTATCAACTGAGTATTATGACCGTTTGAGTCAAGTGTGGGCGCTTAAATGCCTTACGCCAAGACGCTTGGCAAGACTGATCGATTCTCAGCCTTTTTATCACTTATGACTACAGTTCATCACCGTGCTGAAAACTAAGGTCCCACCAGGTCTGAAGTCCTCTTAATTTGGAAAAAGTGTAACGATACCAATGAACCTCTTGACAGGATACATAAGATAAGATAACTCACTTCTCTGGGCACAGGTCACTCGTTTGAAGTTATGTATTCAATTTTGTTAGTTATATGCATTTCGCCCTGAAGAATTCATGTCTTTTCTTAGCCTATCAAGCTATTGTAACCACACCACTTTCAGTACGGTTTGAGGCGACGGAATAGCGACCATTTCATCTGAAGTGAGGTTTTATGTATGACAAACGTGGCTATCGTGTGATGACACGTTTATGTAAGCACAAAGCTTCGCCCGAGTCCGAGCCACTAACTCAAGGCCTAATAGTTTACCACGTTAAGCTCTCCAAAGCATGACCATTGTATATTTAATATTCAAGCTTCGAGGATTACTGCGCCTCCTATCGACTTCGCCACTCCAGATTCAGACCTCTCCGACTCCCCTGGCGGAGAACAGTGGTGAATAAATCACTACTTATTATCATTTCAGCATCACTTTCGAATCCGATTCAACGTCGTTGCATAAGTAAGATTGTTTCAACTCGAAATCGATTCTAGACTAATTAGCTTGTTTCTTTGGTCTAAAACTCATTGATTCCTCATAGGACATACTTTGATTTGAAGAGAAAAACAGCCTTTCCTCGGTACAAAGCTTCTGTGCATGTTGGCAGAACACATCGACTAGATATCGGGGATTCGTGTAGATCGCGAATATCAGTTCAACACCGTCTGTCCGCCGAGACCAAGGGGGGTCTGCTGGAATGGAGAGCTCCCCATCGTTAGCTCCTATCTACAAGCTTCCGCCAGAACTAATCAGCGAGATATTCCTGGCCGTCGGAGTTGACTACTCAGTCCCGATTTCCCCAAATAGACAACCACTTCTTCTAACACATATTTCAAGTCCGTTGCGACGGATAGCTGCGACTACTCCTCGCTTGTGGAACGCTCTCTGGTTCCAAATCCGCGTTCCCCCGCAGCGACTGCGCGATCCGACTCAACCGTGGCATATTTTATCGAAACCATCTCTGAAGTCGCAAGTAGGCACGATCAGGAGATGTATCAATCGTTCTGGAGGATTGCCTTTGTCCATCAGACTCGATGGACCATGCTTTTCGATTTCTAACAATTACCCTGCCGAAATACGAAAAGTAATAGAAACCATAGCCAACTGCGCTTCTCGTTTGCGTGTACTAGCTCTCCACTGGAGGATGAACTACTCGTGCTATGAGCCACTTTTGAGGCTCAACGTAGAAGACACGCCACATTTATGCAATGTTGATCTTTCCTGGATCGGACAAAACCATCCCATCACTACATGTAGCATATTCCGTGCGCCAAGTCTCAGACAACTCTCTTTGACTGGGTACGACGGAGCGTTTTTGGAGAATATTCGTGGCTGCTTCCAGAATCTTGGACATCTCAGGATGTCCTCAAAATTGGTTGACAGAAGGTTCGCACTGCGCATGCACGTAGAATTCCTGCGCCAGGCCACACGACTGCACTACCTTACACTTGAGATGGATGCTGATCACGAAGTTATCGAGTATGTCCTACTTCGGCAGCTCATTTTCCTGGAAGTAATTGTTAACAACCCTAACTGGGCATCGATAACGAGTTATCTGAAGGCACCTGTCCTGCATACCTTAGTCGTTCATCACTTTCTAGTTGGATGCCGAAATCTCTTCGAACACTCACTACGTCTGCGCGCTTTGGTGATCAAACGTATTCCCGACCCGCACCAGTACCATGTTATACTAGTTTCTCAGTTGATTTATTGCCCTCAATTAACCACCCTTATACTGGAATGGGACACCACGCAGGCATCTCCGGCTATCAATATCCTGGAGCTGTTTGTCACTCCAAGACATGGAGGTTATATCTGTCCGAATCTGCGCGAGTTTAGATGCAATCACCTCATAATCACAACATTCATTTGTCTAATTCACTTCATCGGAGTTCCGGGAAAGACTCGACCCATTCGTCAGTGGAAGGTCTTACATTTGAACGTACAAATGCCACATTGGACCCCGGATTTAAAGAGAATTGTAGATGAGATAACTGCAAATTGGATAAATTCCGGCACTGACTTGCAGCTAAACGCAATTGTTCCTGCTGATATCATCCAGAGTGCTCAAAGTGGAACTACTGGCCCTATGTTAATCGATTCCGGGTAATATTACACTTCTACCAGTGTCTCTTCTACATCGTCAACTTGTCGCAAATTAACTAAGCGTCCACCTACTTTATACATGAACATTCAAACATCCTTCACACACACATACACACTTCAAATATTCTCAGCCATTGTTTACTGGAATCGTTTACTCCTTCCTTTAACAATATACTCGATAGCATTCAATGTCAATGAAATCCCTGAGGTTTAAAGTACATTCTGCTACAGAATTGTAGACGCTGAACATACTCGGCACATACATAGTAACGTAAGTATGTACATGGCTAAGAGTAACACGCTCAAAGATTGAGGTTGAGCGGGTCGCAACCGAGAGTAATCAAGCCGCTCTGTTGAAGGATGTTCAGTATTCTTGAGTGGGGTGACGGATTTGGTGTATCGACTTACGAAAGTGTTTCCTGTGCAACATGCAGGTTGAGCAGAGCTGTAGATAGCGTGTTAGATTTAAGTCATGGTGACACGGCAGGGTACAATGTCTTAAAAGAATTCACATACCAAGAAGTGCCTGAGGCGCCGACGGCGGTAATCGATGAACAAGTCACTGTAAGAAAATCAGAACTCATAACGAAATACTTTTTTGTACAAAATAGTAGCTTACATCCGACAGTCGGGGTCAACGAACCCAGACTGAGTCCAATCTCGCTAGCGAGTTCCGCAAGGCCAGCTACGGAAGACTGAGAAATGAGTTAGTACAGGTCTATATTGACTGTCACTTCTGAAATTTAAACAGTACTAACAGATTGAACAGAACTGCAACACATAATGCTTCCAGTGTCGCAGTTTCCGGAATCTTGACGAGGGACAGCGGTGGCAGCAGCAAGGACTGGGAGAGCGAAGGCAAGCGCGATAGAAGCGTACATTTTATGTTGTAGAAGAGAGTTGGATTTATTCAACTTGAGATGTATGCGACTTGGTCTGCCTGCTTTTATACCTTTTGCACGGAAGCACCCACCATAATCTCCATAACAAGCGAGCATGGATTATATTTGTATCTTGATACATATGTTGTTTTCTATACTGCCATTATTCATCGCCCTTTGAAGTCTCCGCTTTTCTGACACACATGAGAGCTAGATTAAATTCAGCCAGGGCATTAGAAATATTATTAGAATACGTTGCACACCCGTCGGTCAATATTACGCCAAAAATAGAGCGAAATTAAATACTCACTAGTCACTAGCAGACTGCAAAGCGAGGTGAATGCTGTTCATGTTGTTTGCAACCCCACTTCGAGGTCCATGTTGTAAAAATAAGTTTGTTGTACGCAGCTTCCATCTATTTTTATATACTGACTTAACTTCGGTGATAGTTGTGGATGTTTAGACGGAGTATTTTTTGAAGAAGATGCGGCAGGTTTGTGCCTGAAACTGTTGGAGCGGCATTCTGAGCACCAGCACCCCAGCTTCGTTCAAGGTAGCAGTAATAGTACGACGAGCGGTTGAAGGCGGTACAACTAGTAAAGGCAGAGAGTACATACAGAAGGTCCTTCCAAGAATAGGCCGCTATAGAACAAGTCCACAATACAGAGAAACGAATCTTGCTATATAAAAGAGCTTACATATCATATCATAAGGGAAAGAGACATCTGACAAGACAGCGAGTGAAAAAAAATTGAAGACGTCGGGAATTGTGGCTAAAGCTTCGGGACAGTCCACACGGGTTGCACTGACTATTGAATCATCTACCACCCCGCTGCACTATTCTTCTCGAATAAGATCGTCTTGATATAGGGAAAGAAAGGGGTAAAACTTACAATCTTCTCTTGCCTTCTTGCTTCGCTGTATATAAAAACAAGAAGCAGAAATACTTCATCTTTGGCCAATGCTTCTCTGGAGAGGTTGAGTACAACGGGTTTCTGTTTGCCAAACAACTTCGGCCGATAGGGAGTAGAAAACGTTGCCTCTATCTCGTTGGTGCTTGAGCCCTTAGCCTAATTGGTGAGGTTTGTTATCACAACATAAACCTACAGTTCAGTTATGGATAATTGGATACCTCCCACCCATCTTCGTGATGAGCAATTTCATATTCCCTTCGTCCTTCGGTCCATTTCCAAAAATGCGACCTTGAAAAGCTATATAAGTGGCAAACGCAGTGACATATCTAATCGGCTCACTTGTTCCTGAATCCACTCCCTTTCCTTCTAAGATCTTTTATCAGGCGACGATGGCCATGCATCTCAAACGTCTTCTTCTTCCAATTGATAACACCCACGATCGTAGAGCCTTCCCCCAAGGCGGGATTTGTATCCTTCACGTACGTATATGTTCGACCCCATAGCGTCTGGTCCGTAGATATGGTGTAGATGACTGAGTTATCATGCGACGTATGCAGCTTCGCATTCAGGACATTCGCCTTGTTGTCAAAAGCTGCCTCCATCTGACGACTATATTCAGAACGGGGGTTGATCGCTGGTGATTACAGTGGGAAACACTGTTGGCGAAGGACATACGTGGTGCTTCAATTATCGACCACCAAATGGGTCTAGTATGGCTAACAGTGTAGATGTTCAGTTAAGGGTCTTTGTGTAGGACCAGGAGCTCTTTTAAATCAGACGAAAGTAGCTGGACAAGCTGTAGCGGGCGTTCCGAGAGGGTTCTACGTTGCATGACACCTTTGCGGCACATGGGATCGGACAAATGAGTGAAGCCCTCGGCGGCACCCCTATGCACTCAAATAAAAATAGAACCCGCCCTTGGCACGCGTTCCAGTCTCTACGACTTTCATCCAACGGCTTGAGAGTGACCATTTAAAAAGGACGATCATAGACCGCAAACGTGCCGCTTTCATTACACAGGCATTACTCGGGCTACTTACATCACCATGGTATACTTGCGAACAAATGCCGTTGTGCATGTAATAAGAAGCATAGCTGGTGCGTGTGAGATCAAGATTGCACGGTATTTTTAAGTAGGTTTATAGTTATGATAGGTTATTAAGCATTATATGAAAGTGTCAAGAGGACGATAGAGAAGAATTAAGTGTGCTATTCCTACTGTGGACGGTCTAAAAGTCGGAGATGCGAAGGGGGAACGACTTGGGTAAGCTAGAAAAGTTATGGAACTTGACACCTTCGTCGTCCAGACTGGATGCTGTCGCAGTCCATTAAATGAGCATATCAAGTTCTTGAATGATATTGATTATCATAATCAAAAGGAATGGACTCAGTCACTGCAGTAATTGCTGATGGAGTGACGATTCTTGGACGATTCTAGCTCACAGTGAACGTAAAGATGCGTGATACAAGGCCTGGCTGTCATCAAGCGGAATTGTCGAGACCCATACATATATACGAGGGGTCGCCGAAGAGATTGAGATGGGGTTAACAGAAGAAGAATTAAGCTGTAGTACTAGCTGAGGGCAGGTCCAGGTTTATCAAGCCTCAAAACAAGTTGCTTGAAGGTCCATAGACCAACACGTTCATATACCAACACGTTCATATGCATACTTCGAAAGCTTTCATAGCGTATTATCCAGGTCCGAAGGCCAAAAAGATTTTGGAAGTCAAAAACAAGTTGAAAAGATGGAAGGCAAGACTCGAGCCAACAAACTAATCGGAAGAAGCCGAATGACTTATGTAATTGAAAAGCACGGCAGTCCCGGCATGAACTCCTGCCAGTTGGCCTGTTATGTTGGGCACTGACGTTTATATCTATACAATTTGAATGGTCTTCTACGATACCATACGATGAACTCTTATCCTCCGGAACTACTGGCGCAGCTAGCGCCAGTAATGTTTGTTGCAGGATTGGACGCACAGCCTGCTCTTCAGAATGCGCCAACAAGCCCTACAACAACCGCAGCCGCTGCTAAACCGTCAGACCCTTTTCAGATTCTCGTTATGCGACTTCGGGAAGCCCTGGTTTCTCAAAGGAAAGTAGCAATCTGGCAGCCGGAAAAGAATAAATCATTTCAAGTCATTCTTGTCGACAAGGACGTGAAATTCCCTCCCAGAAAACTAGTGCCTCCTGAGGATCCGCAATATTCTTCTGCTCATTCCCCACTCTCGCCTCTGACGCCAACTTCTCCCTTACACCCAGACGGCCTTATCGCCCCAATATGGATCCGGAAGCACACTACGCTTGTTCCATCTGTGTTTGTCTTATTTCTCCGTATATACGAACATCCTCCATATGCATCACGTAACCCTCTTGACCTTCCCGATCCCGAGAAGGAGAAGGAGAGAGAAGCTGAGGAGCGACGGAGAGATGCTGAGCTAGCCGCGGACGTAGCACAGCGAAAGAGGATCACCAACGAACGTGGAATCAAGCTGACGGTGGTGCTCATGGCGAGCCGGAGAATGCTGGGTATGTTCCCACTAAATATTCTGGATGCTCGTCTACTGAATATGGTCGTTAGATGATCCATCACTCGACAGCAGACTAACATTTATCAGAAGACAAAGTGGTCTCGACTCTCGTGCTGCTCTGTTCGTACTCAGTCCCGTAAGCCCGTCGGAACTCAATGAATTTGTACGAAGGTGCCTCAGTCTAATACCCGTGTATCCAGGCGTAGGTTCTAACTTCTTGCCCTTAAGTCTACAGCAAGCCCTATATGAACCAGCCATAGAATATTATACAGCCCATTCCAAACGTGTTAGACGCAAACGCAATCGACACTCTCAGAGTGTATCAACCCATGCCACGCCAGCCGTCGCAATGGCTGGGGGCGTCAGTATTGCACGCCCGCTTCGGCCAGAGGGATGGACTGTTCGATATGAATATAAAATGGCATGCTTTGCTGAATTCCGAAATGAGGATGAAGTTGCATTAAAGTAAGTCTATTCAACAAGTTTTGCCCCCACAATCCGGTCTGATTAGTGTTAGACATTATCAAGATGCATATGAGATGCTCATTATTATGTTCGGCTCAACAGCTATCCTTCCTCCGCGCACGAAGAGATGGGCAGAAGCCAAGGTATTAGCGGACTGCATAAACATCAAAGTGAGTTCGCAATGAGATGCTTCTGCTGTAACGTGATTCGAGATATTTTAGATCGTCAAACTGTATCTTTACAACAATGAACATGCTCTCGCGTTGTCTCATCACAACACCCATATCCGCCACTTCGGAGACTTTTCTCGAGGCTGGGGCATTGGAGAGGAGACATTTGAATTTTGGAGTTGGATTGCACGACAGTACGCTGAGTCTGTACTCCCTGGATATGACGGGTTTGATGGAATTTCAATAGGCATCGCATACTCGCCGAACTACTAGAGCAGGGCACTCGTTCGACGCTAGTGATACCCGTGCACAAACCTTTGCTCACAAACAACAACCTGTCGCAGTCACAGGCGACAATCCGGCCATCCGTGGGGCCCGAACATGACGCTATGCGCTCCCTGGGCCTGAACCCAAGTCATGCTCTTCAGCACCCGGGCTTCTACTACTATGTCGCTGCACGGTGTACAGAAATGCGGAGAGACCGGTTTTTATCCGCGTTAGAAGGTGAAGTAAGTGACAACGGACCCCTTGCAGAAGAGGTCTCATAAGTTATGCAGGCCAGTCAGAAGCCCGTTACCCTTTCTCCAGGTTTTACAAACGAAAAAAAGGTCGACCATCTTTCTATTATTAATGAGGTACCGCTGTATCTGTTTGGTGTGATTATATGATTCTGACACAAACGTAGCTATACACTAAAGCGTATGAGCTGTTCAAGAAGTATTCGCCTGCTTCCAGCCAGGGTCAAGGACGTTTGACAATGTGGATCGCTTATCGCATTGCTCAGACCTATTACGAGGCAGGAAAGTTCGACATGGCAGTTCGGTAGGGGTCTGACCTTGACTTCCACTGCTCAGTAATGGTACTAACGTCTTATCCAGATTCTTTGAACGAATAGCTCGTACGTACCGACGAGAGAAGTGGGGTTCCATGTTACTTCCTCTGCTGTCAACTTGGTATGCATGCGCGCAGCAACTTGGGGACGTTGATTTGAGTGTAAAGCTCCTGATCGAGATGATTGCTCAAGGCAAGCGTTTTTATCATGCGCATACATTTGCGAAGAGTAATGGCTGCCGTAGACTCTGCCGATTCAGACGATCCGGCTTCTTACGAAGAAGACCTGCTCGCGGTTTTGAAGGTAGTAGTTCTGGTTCCTCGTCTTAAATTTTAGTGACCTATGTATAGAGCACTGTCCCATCGTCTAACCAGTCCTTGGTTGTCGATCTGGTCGAGGCACAACCGATCTGTGCGTAAGGAATTATACTCTGCTGCCGTAAATGATTTTTTATGACCCCGTTATGCAGTCAATTCCGAAGTAATATTCTGGTCGCCAGAAGTCAAAGTCGCAGAACCAGCTGCATTCCAAGTGACACTGTTGGCGCCCGGAACCATCTCCATAGCGTCGTTGCCCTTTTCGTGCCTTGCTGTGTACTTTTCGCATCTGGATGCTCCAGTGATTATCGAGCATCAACCTCCTCCTGAAGGCGATGCGGAAAGCAGGTCGCTGAACGTGGTGAAACTTGGCGACATCTCGTCCGAAGACAACACTCCCCGTGTATGGAAAGCAAATCTGCGATGGGGTCTAGGAACGTCCATGGTTATCACAGGTACAACAACTTCTGCTGCACCCACCGTGCTCAAGGTAGGTCGAAGTTGCGTATGCCTACCACTACTCCGTATTCACTCACATGCCTCAGGTTACGTCAATTGTTGCGACTATCGAAGAAAATAAATGGACTATTGAAATGCCTTTTGAGCCTGGAAAAAGGCGGTCACTCAAACAAGCACCTTTGAAATGGCTTAGCTCAATAGACCGCCCGAAATATGTGCACCTGCAGCGGGAAGAGTATCACTCGACAGTGTGAGTGCTCCAGTAGTAGTATATGATGTGTATAAATGTCTAATATTCGTATAGTGTAAAACATCGAGAGCACATGCTTGCAATCAAATTCAGACATAATGCTCCAGCTTACTTGGATGAAGATTACCCTGTCGAAATTGAAGTGACCAATGTCGATACTTGCGAACTGGATGTCGTTGTTAACCTTTTGTTGCAGCCCACTGAGATTGACACAGCAGGTATGTCTCTGAACAACACTTTGTGAGTCGGTATCTAACCCTCCTTACCGTACTAGTGAACTGGATCGTTGTCGATGACGAACGGTCCTCAAGTCTAATCAAAGGCATACATTTGGGGGTGCTTCTACCCGGCGTGAGTGCAGTCAAGACCATGCATCTTTTCAATACCGGTGCAGGAGGCGACCGTATGGTGGATGTTTCCATTCAGACAAAGTCGTCGATAGTGGTTCAAGCGGATGGCGGCGAAGGGGAGGACAAGACGACGTATGACGAGACGGAACATCTTAAGATGCTCGTTATCCCCACTGTCGCTCCCCTGAAAGTCTCTCAGACAGTTGCATTTAGGCGAGCACTGGGCTCGTGGTCAGGCTTGGCCGATCTGGCCACTTTTGAAGAGTCCTACTGGGACAGCCAGAGAGGTGGGGAGGCTATTGTCACTGCATCAATTAGTTGTGTGGGTCCGTGGGGCGTTATTATTGAGAGTGTGGAATTGGAGAGACAAGTAAGCATTGCAAAATAGTCAGAGATGGTATGCTAATTTGGGCACCAGCACAATGTGGGGGCTAAAGTTATCGATTCTTCCTCGGACCTACTGAACGAAGAATTCCCAGCAGGTAATTTGAGACAGTTCGCTTGAAGCCAGGAGCATTTGTCTTACGCAGTGTTTCCACCAGAATTCGTAGAAGGTGACGAGTTTGCTACGTGTTGCCGAGTTAGTTATGCGGCAAGAGACGATAAAGACACGAATCAGGAAGTTATTAATGGTCCAGGCCGTTTTGTGATTACATGGTGCCGGTGTGTGCACAGATTACAACATTCTCAGGAATTCTGACTGACTTGTCTCAGGGTACTCGGAAATGGCGAACGTGGGCCTAAAGCCGTCACCTACAGCGCACTGCCGTCTCTGAAACCGCCAAGCGATACGTTGGTTGCTTTGTTGGATGTACCGCCGAAGGCGACGCTCCACAAACCCATTTCTATGTCTCTCACCATCCGAAATTATCACCCAACCCGGTCAGCCAATGTGACTGTGCAGCTGGACCCGGATTCGCTGGATGGGTATGTCATTTCTGGGGTAAGGAGCGGGCGCGTGCCGGTACTGCTCCCAGGGTCTGAGGAGAAACTTGTGTGGAGTGTCATACCGATTGAATGTGGCTACCTCAAGCTGCCTCGGATCAAGGTCATGGACCGACGAAAGGCGACGCATGTGTCGCAGAGTGCGGGGGACGGCGGCGCGGCCGTCGAGCAGTCCGCAGGGGATATCGTCAAGGTCGTCGACCTGCGACAGGACCTGCGGCACAGCCGCCCTGACGGGAGCGTGGACGAGACGGGGGGAAACGAAGCAGCTATCCTAGTACTACCATAGTCGTCTGACATGGGTATTACGAAATACAAAACCGTTGTGGGCGGAATTGCGTCAAGCTGCGTGAAATATGCGGCATAGCAGTCGATCAAAAGAGGCGTTGATTGATATGGATCGATCAGTCACGTGTGTGTATTTATGTCTTAAGACTGTTGCGAGTTGGCAGGATGCTCTGCCTGTGCCACCACCTTTCCCCGAGCCAACAGGCTTGCCCTGTCTGTGCTTTTCTCTAACCGCCTTGTATTGGTCTAGACGGTATGCCTGTTTTCTTCTTCTACGTCTGTCTCTAGACCATGAAGGCAGATAGCCGCTTCGCCATCACCCCTCTCGGACCATAAACACCAACACGGCCTTTGCGCTTCCTTCGTTGCAATCATGGACCACCCTATTTCCCACCCGAGTTCTCCATCTTCTGGGCAGGTCGCAGATTTGGACAGCTCCTGCCGCCATATAGATGCTAATAGACATGCCCACGCCCCGCATCCCTCACGCCCTTCAAGCCGCCTGGGGTTCAACAGGCCAGAACTGTTAACATGTCTCCCTAATGCTCCTGCCGAGTCTGAGGCAAGTCGGTGGTCGCATACGCTTTTTCAGAACGTGGGCGTGCCCGAGCTGCGCTTGCCTCCAAGTGTTGCCTCCAAGATGGACGCCGCGGCCCCTGTATGCTCTTCTTTGTCGATAAATGCGCTAGGCGAGGATGCGAAAATTCAGTCAGGCGAAGGATCCCCTGCAGGCCCGCCGTCTGCGCGTATGGCAGACGAGCAGGTAGCTACTGCACCCCGCAAATCGCCCTCCGTATCAAGACTATGTTTTCCTTTCCGTCGTAATAAATCGCCTCCGCCCGTGCCAGCACGTCCGCCGCCCCGCCACAAATACTCTTGTTTTCCTACACTGATGTCCCCGACGCCTGCTGGTCGGCCCTTTCCTAGATATCCGCGTCATGACTACCGCCAACATGGTCATTCGCGAACGGCCTTGCAAGACCTCAAGGCGTTTTGGACGACCCGCCAAGAGAGCTGGAACGCGTCAAACGACAAGGCATACGGCGGGATAGCTCAAGACAGTGAACTCTCACCGGTGCCTGCGCAGAAGCCCGCTACGCCCACACCAGCACCGGATACAGTCCCAGTGCAAAATGCGAATCAGGACACCATATTTCCTCGCCATGGCGACATATCGGCCCTACAGGACCCTTATTGTGCTGACATCGATCGTTGTTTTGCAGGATTGCCTTTATGGACGATCAACAAGACTCTCTATATGCATGACCTTCACATGGTGACGCAAATGCGATGGAATGCTCCGCTTACGCCGAATGAGGAAGACAGCTATGATGACTATGACGATGAGGTGGCGAGTTCGGCATCGACGCAATTCGGGGATGATTCAGACGCGACCTTGGTGGAAAGCGAAAGCGAAGCGGAATATCCGGATGCTCATCATCCAAGTTACTTTGAGTTCATGCCAAAGGGCAGGCACGGTTCAATCGACCGTCTTGGAGAACCAGCAAGTGCTCTTTTGGTGTATCAGTCGCCCGCGAAACAATTTGACACGCAACTGGAATCCAACTGGTTTGGTCGATCTTCGGAAAGCAAGCTCATGAAGTCTCGGTTGCAAAGACGAACTACCCGGTTCCAATGGCCAATCAACTGGTATCAACGCTGGGACCTACTTTTGACCCTCTCTCGGCAAAATGGTATTCATGACAGCGTTCTTGGTCGTTCACCTCCCGTCCCGTCTGCTTCATGAATATAATCCTGCTCGCCAACACAAAACTAGTATCCTGTACACAGCCTGAACGACATTACTACTCACCTCCACAACCTATATGTCGTCTGGTCGATACTATGCTAAAACTGTGACTCCCTCGGTCTGCTTCGCGAATACCTGGAAATTGCAATGGACACTCTGGCACTTAGAATTTCTTCCCACACGACATACAAAAAGAAGGCCTACGATCGAATGCGCACACGTTTTCACCTCCCTTTTTTTCAAATATTAATGCTATAATGGCTCCAGGTTTTCGTTTAAACCTTCTGCTTTTATACCTGGATTCCTTTTTGTTCTCTTTACTGTAATCTACTTTGGACACTCTTCTGTACTGGTGACTCGTTCGTAACTTCGATATAGACTGCAATGTAACAGCAAGCTGTTGCATCACATGATTCTTTGGTCCTTCTAGACCAAGACAATAGTCATGTTCAAGAAACTGTCGCGCACAGGATGATGCAATAACGTGCAATACAAAGTGTCTATTTCGATCTAGGTGCATAAATAACTCCACGAGAACTTTCCCTACGTTCTTGTTTTCCACCATCACCACCACCATCGCCATGAGCATTCCAGACGCACAGATCTACCCTCACGCAACTGGCCCAGCTGAGGCTGTTGTCGCAAAGCATCAGGAGCCGCAGGATTTAATTTTCTACGCCGGTTGGGTTAGTCTTCGTTTGCTTTCATAGTGTCGCCGGTTCTTACACAGTTGTTTACAGTTCTGCCCTTACGTTCAGCGAGCCTGGATCGCCCTCGAAGAGAAGGGTATCCTTTACCAGTACAAGGAGGTTAATCCTTACAAGAAGGAAGCGCACTTCCTTGGTAAGTATCTGATCTCATGACATCGATTTCCCAATATTTTCTCCTATTACTAACGGCATTCAATGAATTCCCAAGCTATCAATCCAAAGGGTCTCGTCCCAGCCGTCGAGTACCAAGGCAAGGCGCTCTACGAATCGCTCATCCTGTGCGAATTCTTCGAGGACGCCTTCCCAAAGCACAAGCCGCTGCTGTCAGCGGACCCCGTCGAGCGCGCGCTCGCGCGCATGTGGATGGACCACATCACTAAGGCCGTCGTCCCCGCGTTCCAGCGGCTCCTACCCGCCGCCGACCCGGAGAAGCAGCGCGCAGCGCGCGAGGAGCTGAACGCCGCGCTGCGCAAGTTCGCGGGCGCCGTGAAGGGCCCGTACTTCTTCGGCGACGAGTTCGGCATCGTCGACGCTGCGATCGCGCCGTGGGTCGTGCGCGACTATGTTATCACGGAGCACCGGGGGTTCAGCCGCGCGGAGGTGGGCCCCGCTTGGGAGGCGTATGCGGCGAGCGTGGAGAAGAGGGATAGTGTGGTGAACACATCCAGTGTGAGTTTCTTTTTGCTTTGCTTTGCGGCGATGCGTGGTCGTTGTTATGCTGATCGTTTTTGTTGCGTTGATAGCTGCGAGAGCACTTGGTGGAAATTTATGGGCGTTACCTGCGCGACGAAGCGCAGAGCGAGGCCGCAAAGGCGATCCGGGCGGGGAGACCTATCCCGTAGATAGAATGTTGTCTTTTGTAGCGTGTAGTGTAATAATCATCAAATGGTACTTATATTTTTCCTACGACAGCTGGCGAATTTCGACTTTAAGTCTTTACGTTTGAACTGCTAGCACTGTTTCGCGCATATTTTCACGATATCCTAGATATATTAACAGAACGATGGTCGGTCCCAAGTCAGTCCTCAGGCCTTAGGCAAACCTCAGGTCTCCGGGAGAACGGAGGGAATGCCAAGGGAATGCCGTGACCCGTAGGTGACGCTCGTGATCGGTCACCGCGTCGCGAGGAGTCGGGCCTCAGCGCTCAGCTTCAGCTTCAGCCTTCAAAATAACTACAACACCATATCCCACAACCTTGAAATGCCCCGTTTTGATTGCCCCAGAATTGTGTACCTGCTAAACGAAGTTTTTGATGCATCTAACCACCACATAAACCTTGATTCTCTGGGACTCATCATAAACAACGAAGATACGTGCTGGGGAAGTTTACACGCAAGCGGCCAATCCCATTCTCAACAAGTCAGGGCGTTTACCTTTAAATTATCTATGGCATGCAAACATTAGGAAAACCAATTTATCACAGCGTGGGTTCAATATCTCTGATATAGATTGCTGACAGGTGGTGCGGCCAAGGTGCGGCGTCCGCAAAATGACAGTGGGAGTGGGATGTTTGAGTCATTGCTTATAACTTCACTGCAATACTTACCCCCGGTCCTTCCTTCAACGAAGATGGACTATTCTGAGGGGTTCACCTTTTTTCTCGTTAGGGGAATATCGAAGCTTGCTAGAGAACTCAGGCAAGTGTTAAAGTTGACCGTAGTGCGTGCAAGTATACTGATGGCTGCTTTTCAGAGTTCCAGAGGACACGTTGATCATACCGTTCTGTCTGTCCGTCTTCTTAGTCGTTACTCATGGCGCATATATGCTAGTCAAGTTATGTCGTCGATGCCGGGAAGAACACAGTTCGATGGTCGCGGAAGAGGACTTGACCGCCAACGCGTTGCATTCACTTCTACAGGCCATACAAACCCGAGCTAAGGCACACGGCGGATGGATCATCTACTCCTATGAACTGGCACGCTTGGCTGGATGCATAACTTTCTAATATCTCTTGCAACCTCGCGTCGCTGCTATCAAACAATTCCGCCGGAGTTTCTCTCTCTTCAATGCCCAGAATCATTCATGACCGTCACTTATGTAACTCGCAGTCTTTCTGTATTTCGGCACTTATCTCGTATTCATCATTCTTTTTTCCGCAGATTTACGCTATTTTTTGGTCTCTTTTCGTTCTGTGCATGGTTCAACCCTCAAAATATGGCACGAGAAGCAATAACTTAGTACTCGTCGCGTCTCTTTTGGTGTATGTCTATCGGGATATTTGGCCATACGCTACATACATTGAAACACCAAAAGACGCCCATGAAGGCTATCTACTCTGGGCAAAGATTGGCACCCTATTCGTGACCGCGGCGTTGATTCCGCTATTTGTTCCACGTCGCTATACCCCGGTTGACCCCAAGGTCTATTTCTATACAATGTTACCTCCGAGCAGCCTCTGATTGTTGTGATTGGTTGTAGAATCCAATGACAGTTCCTAATCCAGAGCTAACTTGCTCTTTCATGTCTTTTATTACCTACAGTTATCTCACTCCTGTTATACTTGCTGCTCAAAAAACGGAACATCTGGGTCCCGACAAGCTCCCTCCCTTGTCTGACACTGATGTTTCGAAGAATCTTGTCAGAAAAGCATTTCCGGTGTGTTCTGTTGGATATTGCACCTACCTTCCCTACGCTAAGGCGCGCAGTATATGGACCCATTACAGAGGACAAGCAAGAGGCATATATTTTTTGGACTTTTCCGAACTCTTCGTGAGTCGTTCATCTCGAAGGCTACGTGTAACACTAACGGTTCTGTAGGGATGGATTACATCTACATGACTTTCGCTATGATTGTCATGGGTCTCGCAGAGTTCATTAGTCCGATTGGCATATACCATATATTAAGGTGGGTCATCGCATATGCAACAGTTATTGCCCCATTCTTAAAGGCATTGTCTATCTAGCTATCTAGAACACGGCACCGGATCGGACAGTGTGCAGCCATGGTTTTGGATTCTAGCTCTACTATGTGGCCCATCTCTACAAATGATTTCCTTCCAGTATTATGTATTTCTAGGAACAAGAATACTGGCCCACGTTGAAGCCATATTAACGGCTCTTGTATTTGAACATAGTTTGCGTATCCGCTTTGCAGCGGATGTACAGACGGATGAGCAGGAGACTCGGAACGACGTCGATGCCGCCGCTACATCTAAGCCCGCGTCTGACAACGTCTCCGAAGCAAGTGTATCGGGACAGTCGACGATAGATGCACACAGGTCGACATCCAACAAAGGAAAGTCACCCGCATCTTCAATCTCGAAATCAAGTCCTAGGAGCGCTTCTGCTGGATCCGAATTTGAAAAGACAAAACCAGTAGTGACATCGAACCTCGTTGGCAAAATTAACAACTTCGTCACCACTGATCTAGTAAACATCACTGACGCTAGACATTTTATTTACGTAGGTACGTGTAACTACCTTCTAACTTTCACCGTCGTTGCTTCATAGCCCATACTTCAGCTATCGGTACTCCAGTTCAAATTAGCATAAGTGCATTCTTCTTATACAAATTATTGGGGTGGAGGTAACGTATTTATATTATTCACTTTCTTAGTTCTTGATGTTTGCCTAGTTCACTGGTCGGGATTGGATGCTTGGTTGTCCTCTTGCCGGTTCCAGGCTACTTAACAAAGCTCATTCAAGATTACCAAAAGGCTAAAATGAAAAAAGTACGGTACCAGTTGTTTGCCTCATACACTACATCATCTCAGGGGAAAGTAGTCAGACAAGCGGATTCAAATTATCTCAGAAGGTACGCAGAACCATGAGCCTTCGGTCTATGTGCACTGATCAATGCCTCAGTTGTCAATGCTCTCAGAATGATTAAGCTATTTGGGTGGGAAACCAAGATGCTCCACAGGATTGAAGCTGTTAGAAACGATGAACTGTTATATATATGGTGGTTAAAAGTGGGTAATACTAAACCGTCTCCTTCAGTCACATTGTTTATTCGTGCCAGGTTCTCCGTTCTATTATGGGCATGATGAAGTACGACCTGACTACCCCCACATGTTTCTAATTGTCGCTGAACAAACTACCATTCGCAGCTCGCTAATTCCAACCATTGCTATGTTGGCAACATATACTACCTACACTGTGGTTATGAAGCAGGAATTAACTCGTGAGTAATGGCTTATTTTTTGCCCATGCAATGTGTTAGTGACAGTATATTCCACAGCATCCGTGATCTTCTCGAGCTTGACTGTTTTTGACATGCTTCGTTTACAGCTATTTGAAATATACTGGAGCATTGCTGATATAACTCAAGGTATGCCTCACTTGCTTAATGTTTACCTTAAGTTTTGTTTAACACCTCGTTCGTGACTCGATTGCATGCGTCTGTAGCTAAGGTTTCATTAGATCGCTTGAATGAGTTTTTCAACACCGTGGAACTGCTCGACTTGTATACCGAAGATGGTCCCACGGCACCTGCCATGATGATTGAAGAGGTCATTGGATTCAAGAATGCATCATTTGCATGGTCCTTGAACTCCGCAAAAGCTTCCAAGGGATCCGCACCTTTCAAACTTCATGTTAACGGAGAGTTATTCTTCAAATCAAATTGCATCAACCTGATCGTGGGTCCAACGTAAGACACGACATCCACTTAGTCCGACTATTACAACCTCACAGACAATATAGGGGCTCAGGGAAAACATCCATGCTTATGGCTTTACTTGGTAGGTTTGCTACTCTGATAAAGTGGGCGTATGTTTACCTAGTATGAAAAGGGGAGATGCATTTTATCAAGGGCGATAAAGAGTCGTGGTTTAACCTTCCTCGAGGCGGGGGCGTAGCGTATGCTGCTCAGGAGTCATGGGTACAGAATAAAACAATACGTGAAAACATTCTCTTTGGGTCTCCCTATGACGAAGCCCGCTACAAGCAAGGTTACTTGTCACCGTGGTATTATGCTTCTGCTGCTAACTTGTCCATACAGTCCTTGCGCAGTCTGCCTTAGAACGGGATCTGGAATTATTTGAAGCTGGGGACAACACTGAAGTCGGTGAGAAGGGAGTCACGCTAAGGTATTGTATAGGTGCTATTAATCTCCTTGTATAACTGACTTTGTGATCTAGCGGAGGACAAAAGGCCCGACTTACGCTGGCTCGTGCAATTTACTCACCGGCAAAAGTAATACTTCTCGACGACGTCCTTGCAGCACTGGATGTTCACACGTGAGTATATATGATACCCAAGATGTACGCACTTAACTTACTGACCAGGTCTGCAACAATTGTTAAAAAATGTTTCCAAGGAAATCTGGTGAAGAATCGTACAGTTATCTTGGTGGTGAGCGGCATCTGGTACCTTCTGGAACATATTGACATAATGTAACTTTGTGTGTCATCTAGACGCATAATTTGGGCTTGATGCTGCCAATTTCCCATTTTGTTGTTTCGATTGGACGAGATGGCAAGATTGCAAGTCAGGTTAATGATGCGGATACGCTTGCTTTGGGCCCCACTCTTGTCCAAGAAACGCAACAGCGTCGCGATGAATTAGACGCGGACATAATGAATCCTGGTCATGCTCCTGTTATGAACGAGCCTCAGGCAAATGGCCGCCTTACCCTGTCGGAGGAAATCGTCAGCGGCCATGTCACTCTGAAATCTTTGAAGCTTTTCTTCACTGCCTTAGGCAACGGTCGTCCAATTCTGTTCTTCACAATATGGCTTTCGACCTTTGTTTTAGGAAATGCCATATTTGCTTTCCAGAAATGGTTCCTTGGGTACTGGGGCTCGCAGTACGAAGCACATGAAATATTTGAGGTTAATGTATCATAGTATGTTATCTTTTTTCTTTTCTTAGTTTTCTTCTTCTTTTGTTTTTATTCCTGGAGACATAAAGCTAATGCAGGTTTCAGCTACTGCTCCGTCTATGCTTGCATCCTTGTACTGTTCATCCTGGTCTCAAGGCTTTCCCACATTTACTTCATAGCTGGAACCGTAAGTGCATCACGGGTGATCAATAGTTTGCTTGTAGAATCTGTCCTTGGAAGTACCCTCCGGTGAGACTCCTACGTTACAACTAAGGTAAAGCTAAGAACAAGAACTTTACAGATGGATGGATAAAACTCCTACAGCTAGAATAATAGCACGATTCACAAAAGACATTCAGTCGATAGACGACTCTTTACCGCAGGTGTTCTATATTTTGTCTTCCTGGCTCCTTACTCTGTTTACCAGCTTGGCTATTGTTTGCGTTTTCACACCTTTCTTTGTTGCACCTGCCCTGGTTATTGCTGCTTTTGGGTTTTATATTGGGAATATATATGTTAAAGCTCAGCTTTCTACTACAAGGGAGAAAAGGTAGTATATCTTCTTTTTAAAGGAGAAAGATACATAGTAACACAGCCATTGCAGCAATGCCCGAGCTCCGGTACTCTCTCAATTAAGTTCTGCGATTACAGGCATTGGTGTGTGTACATATCCTGTGTTCGATTGGCCTCATTCATAGATTTGTTCCAGTGTCTGTTCGAGCATACGGCGCTCAGTCAAAGCTAAAGGAGGATTTGATGGACCTAATTGACAGATACTCTTGCATTAACCGCATCACATATAACTTGAATCGCTGGGTAGCAGTACGCATTGATATACTTGGTGGTGCTTTTAGCACGGGCCTGGCAACTTACTTGGTTTATGGGAGATCCATTGGCTCTTCTAACTCTGGTTTCACTCTGAACATGACAGCAGAGCTCTGTACGGCACTGTTATATTCAGTCAGATTCTTCAACGAATTTGAAGTTCAGGCAAATAGGTAAAGATTCTTCAAAACAAACTTTCAGCCTCAGTCTGCTGAACTGCCTTGTTTGATAGTCTTGAGCGTATTCAAGGCTATCTCGATATCAATCATGAAGAGAAAGCTCAGGATTCACGCAAACCTCCGGCATCATGGCCTACAAGTGGGGAATTGATAGTCAAAAATCTTACTGCCCAATACTCGGAGGTACATTTCATTATGCCACGTCACGTAATAATTGTTTGCTCACCAACTTTGTTAGGGTGGCCCTGTTGTACTACACGGTATCTCATTCAGGGTGAAGTCTGGGGAACGGATAGGGATAGGTGTGATATGCCTTTCTTGTCTCTACTTCATTATTAACCTTCTATGTTCAACAATATCAGTTGGTAGGACGGGGAGTGGCAAGGCAAGCAACCAATTTCATATCATCATCTAAAAATCCCTTTTTAACTATTTTTACAGAGTTCCCTAACTCTGGCTCTGCTACGTTTAATTATCACGAAAGGCAATGTCTACTACGATGGAATTGAAACAGGCAAGATTAACCTAGAAGACTTGCGGTCCAATATTACTATCATCCCACAAATAGTATGTTTACTTTGGACTTGACATGTTCTCAAACATCTCAATTGTACTCTTTCATAGCCGGAGTTAATTTGTGGTGAGTTAAGATATATCTATTGACCTCGGTAAATAATTGAACGCAGCAATACAGGAACATTGCGGCATAATCTTGACCCCTTTGAACAGTACGATGATGCTGAATTGAATGATGCTTTGCATGCGGCCGGATTATGTGAATTGAAGGGCGAGTTAGGCAAAGCAAGAATCACTTTGGATAGTAACATAGCCTCAGCTGGCAGAAACCTATCCTTTGGTGAACGACAGGTCCTTGCTCTTGCTCGTGCGATGATTCGACGGAGTAAACTATTAATCTTAGATGAAGGTTTGTTTTTTTCACACGCTGGAAATATGCTATTAGAACTTCTTGAATGATAACCATACCTTTCGGATTGTGTAGCGACATCGGCCATAGGTACGCACCCTCTTGATTTGGCTAGAAGACTTTACCAAATGTTGTGGCAGATCATAAAACAGATGCGGTGATACAAAATACGCTTCGACATAAACTTGATCCATCTGTGACCGTAATCACAGTTGCACATCGACTGCAGACCATCATGGATGCTGACAGGGTTGTAAGATTTTCTTTCCACTGTAATAAAAAGAATGTTAACTGATTGCTTGAATTGCACAGATGGTTCTTGATGATGGTTTCATAGTGCGTAATAATGAGCCAACTCTCCAGATCTTTCAAATATCTGACATCTGGTTTAATTATACAGGTAGAATTTGACTCGCCGAAAGTTCTTCTCGGGTTCCAGAGAGGATTATTCAAATCCGTCGTGGACAATAGCTCTGACAGGGAGTTGTTATATGACATCTGTGGTGCCACAACTAGTTCTTCCAATATTTCTGTATAAACTTTGCTAGTGTTGTATTCTGCCTTATTCTGAGTACTTAGCCCTCAAGCGTGGTCACAGCCTACAGTTGAGCCAATATATAGGCCTGGTTTACTTGATTTGATTTATGGATGACATTTTGCGCTGAGTAGACTGCAATAAGTAATGCATGTAAGAAGGTATACTAGTCAGATCTACGTCTTTTCTGTAAAATTATCCCCTTTCTCAGCTTGCGTTACACAAGTACATAGTAAGCAATGAAGTCAAGCCTCCAGGTCCCGGAAGCATGTAGTCCATAATGGTCCATGTGAAAAGTCGCTGAGGTCGAGCTCCGTGACGTCAACGCCAAATATCTTCTTGGTTCGATGTGTAATGAGCCCGGTAAGGTGCTCGTGCGGGACCCACAAAAGCCTCCTGTTCTTGGGACCAATAATCCAGCCTGTGCCAGTGTCTATTTCGATGGCGTTTTTCCAATACATAGTGGTGAAATCAAAGCCTTGAAAAAGGAGATCAGTGTTTTTTAAGGCGTGTTCTACTCTGGTTGAGAATCGCAGTACGCAACTTGATGCGCTCTGATTGTGGATAGTATGACTGCGCTTGTTGAGATCTTTGTATACGCCCACTTGTAGATCCCACACCCGAACAGCCTGATCTGCTGAGAATGATATAATGCATCTTCCGTCTGGAGATGCGGCGATACTTTTGACTGGAGCAGTATGTCCAGTGAAAGGTGCGGCTGCAGTATTTCCCTCCTCACTATCCCACAGTCGTATAGAGTCATCTTCCAGACCAGCAATTATCAATTGGTCATTGGGAGATACTGCCACACTCCTGATAAAACAGTGATCCTTTGACCTTCTATTGCAAGACAATTCCTTGATAGCAGTGCCTGTCCGGATATCCCAGACAGCAATTGTGGGGTCCAGGCCTGAGCCAGCAATTATGCGCTCGCCATCTCGTGAAAATGCTATGCAACACAAGCTACCATAACCATCAATATTGGGCTCCGATTGTAGGCCTTTTAATGCATCAAATATGTGTATTCCATGTCCAGATGTCGAAATGGAGGCAAATTGGTGACTGTTAGGAGAGGCAGTTATTTGTCCTAAGCAAGATGGTAGGTAACTCCCCACAGTGATGCCAGTGTGTGCATCCCAGACATGCAGTGCCGCATTAACTAGAGAATCTGCTAGGAAGACATACCTACCATCATACGAGAAAAGAGCAGATGCACCATAGTGAATTTGACCTGTCAGAGGGCCAAGTAGATCCTCTCCGGTTTCCACATTCCATACGCGTAGTGTTTCACTGGAGGCAGAAACAAGATACTTCCCATTCGGTGAGTATGCTATATTCAAGATTTCGTGAGTATGTCCTTTGAATGCCTGCAGGACCATCTTATCCTGCACCATATCCCAGATCCTAATCGAGTTATTATCACATTCTGTAACAGCTAAAGCGATTTGCCGACTGTCTGGAGAAACTGCAAAGCTCGTGATCCGCACTTCATCATTCTCAACATTGTTTAGTGTTGCCTTTGCTGCAATGTCTAAGTCCCATATGCGTATAGTATTGTCGTCGGCACAAGAAATGATGCGCTTCCCATCTCGATAAAATGCAACAGCATTGATCAGGGATGTGTGCCCAATGATAGGTTTGGCAATCGGCTGGCCAGTCTGTAAGTCCCATAAACGTATAGTCATGTCATATGAAGCCGAAACAAGTCGTCTATCGTCCGGAGAGACTGCAATAGACGCAACTAGAGAAGTATGCCCACACAACGGATCCATCACTGTGACACCTGTTTCTGCATCCCAGACCCGAATGGTGGTATCTAATGAGCCTGAAACGACACGTTTTCCGTCTGTGGAGTACGTGACAGAAAGAACTTGACGACTGTGCCCTTTTAATATGATGCATGTATCTTCATACGGCCCAGTTTTCCAAATACGTATAGTACAGTCCTTTGACCCTGTAGCAAAGTGTTTTCCATCAGGAGAAACTGCAATACAAGTGATATCCTGTTCGTGTCCAGTGAGGGCATCGCATATTTCTTTCCCAGTTTCGATATTCCAGACGTGTATTGCTCTATCAAGTAAGGCAGAAATGATGTGTTTACTATCCAATTGGAACGCGACACATTTGAAATAGTTGATGTGCACCAACGGCTCACCGATAAGCCTCCCTGTAAGCACATCCCAAATGTGTACTTTGTGGTCGGAGGTCGATGCGATATACCTACCGTCTGGTGAGACGCTAATAGAGTCGACAGGGCTGGTGTGCGCGAACAATGGGCCGCGCATCGTTTCTCCAGTCTCTGCATCCCAGACGCGGACAGTCTTATCCCAGGAGCCAGAGACAATAAGAGTGTCATCTGGAGAGAGGACCACGCACAGGACGGATGCCTGGTGTCCGCGTAGGACATTCTGGCAGGCTGGCCAATTGGACCTAAGGCCAGATGCAACGCGTAAGGTACCTGGGAACCGAGGGGCATATTTCCTGCGCACGATGGAGTTTTCCGGTGTGAATGGAAGAGCAGAGAGGTACAGGTGGGGTGTGCTTTGCACAATGACACCTCCGAACATGCGGATGAACCGCTGAGCATCGGTTGAAAAGTCAACAATATCTTCTCCTTCTTTGTAATTCTGCATACAGTAACTGCATTAATATCATACCTCGTCAAGTAGTGGATGGGTACATACTTGTGCCCACTTATTGAGAAGAGACAATGTATACGATACGAATGGGACACATTTTAAGAGACTGAGGGCTTCAACCCAGTAGAGGAATTGGTTATATAGGAAGTCGCGTACAGCATCAGAGATGTGCAAGTCAAACATCGTCTGATGAACATGTCGAGCCCAGTATCGACAAGCATATGAAAGCACAGAAGAGATGAACTCATGCACGCGATCTTGAAGATGCTCAACTTCGGAATTGAGTAAGTATGAGGTCTCGAGCCCAGGGCAAATGTTGAAACGCAACCCGATTCTCATAACCTCAAGCGATGCAAGGGCTAAATCACGACCGTGTATTGACTTGTCGATGTAAAATTCTTTACTACGCCGTTCATCGCTGAGGTAGTCGACAAACGATGAGTGAAGAGGTAGGATAGGAGTGGATGGGTTAGATGTTCCGCTGAGCAGTGACCCCATATGCTTTAAAACAAGACCGATATCGTCTCCGTCACTATCAATACCGGACAGGGAGAAGTGGCTGCGCAGCTCTGCCAACGCGTTGATAGAAAGTGGTTCGAAAACCCCCAGGACTTGTCCCATCACAGAGCGGAAGAGAGAGATGTTATCTTCTTCAAGTACGGACCGTAAAACAGTTTCATAGAGACTATCCAGCTGTGTCAAACCGGTAGAGCCAGAAGAGCTGATGAGCACGTTGTATCGCTGCTTTGGGTTAGATATTTTGCCAGTGCCCTTGATGAACTCGCAGGCTACAAAGGCCCACTGGAAAAGTCCTTCCGCCAGATTAACTAGGGCTTGGATCTTGCTACTGTCGAAAAAGGGTTTTCCTGTGCGAGCCAGCTGTGCAGAAATATAAATATGGATATCGTGTTTAGTTTCCGATCTCGGGATGTCGTGCATATATTTGCAGTGGATGATAGGATTTCCTTCCAGAGCTTCCGATATGTCGTCCAACGGCCGTGATACGAGAAGAATACGGATGTTTGCTGGAAGTTCTTGCAAGCGACATCCAAGGATGGAGAGTAGATGGGTCCGAGAATTGGGATCGCCACTTTCATCTAGAGCTTCGATGACTATCAAGATCGGTCCATCGTCCTGTAAGTGAACCGCAGGCTGCACAATCAAGTTCTCCCATTGCTGTATGATGTCCGTTGACCTAAGCCAGCCTTCCTTCCGGAGCGTCTCCGCTAATGCCTTCCTGAATGCAACGTTACGTGCCGCCAAGTCGCGAGCGATCGTACTGAAGACCTTTTCGTGACGTTTCTCAGACAGATAGGAGTTGTGAAAAGCAATAAAGGACCCTAAGTTACCAGTCTGCTTGAGTCGAAGTGCGATGGTATGCGCTATGCATGATTTTCCAGTCCCTGCTGCACCGTTAAGCCAAGTCATGCGATGGTCTCGGGGTTCCCGGGTCTTCCCAAGAGCCCAGTCCTCGAGTTCGTCAATAATAACCGTACGTGTACCAGAAAGACACCGCTTTGTGGCATCGTATCCAGCATTACTCGCATATGTCATTGAGTTCAGTTCTAATCGTCAAAGCACAGTAATATGTTAGTCCAATTCATTCATGTGTACCGAACTGTCTGCATACCGGTCCAATCAGAATCTGCTATCCATCGCATATCATTTGAACAACGGTCGTACGAAAGATGAAAAACTCACCGACACCGTAGTAGTAGTGTCCTTGTATGTTTTGTATGGACACATTACTCCAATTTCCGTTTGCGTTCGCAAAAAATTGGGGAGTGGAGGTAGGCATAGTCAATTATGTGGAGTACAGCTAGACGTAGCAGTCGAGCGAGAGGATTTCATACACGTCAAATGCCTCGTGGTATTATTGTAATTCCAGCTTGAGGCCCCTTCACCGTCTCATCGTCATCATGCTGGAGAGGTAAAAACAGGTCAAAACCAAGTCAAAACTCACTCCTTACTCGTTCAAGTTCTATGTACGCTGGCAAACAGTTTTAGAATGATTGGAAGGTGTACATCCTGTGATCAAGACATCTAACCAACGCTTGACCAACGCAAAGTAAGAGAAAGTAAGCGAGCCGGAATGAGCGGCTAGGAGCGGTTCTGAGCGGGGGCTGTGCTAAACATATGTAAACCCGTTCTGAATCTGATCATGTCGGCTAGCAAATATCTGCAACTGGCTTGCAGCTGACCTAAACTATTTCTCCCTGTATCTGTAACTTTTCTGACGGCTCCATCGCGCTGTATCTGTAATACCTCATTATATCCTGCGACGTGAGGCCGGTCCTTGTCCAGTCTGTATTGTGGAGCATGTTTTCAAACTCGTTAACGCGGGAGGTTGGCCTCAAGGTTGGACCCACAGTTCTGGAAGTTCTCGTCAAACATTACTTTGATAGAGTGAAGGACGATACCCAAGATGGAGAGGCGCGGGGAAGCTTGAAGCAAGACGATGTCCTTTACCATGAGGCATTCGCCATCATCAAGGTATGCCGCCACTTTATCTACAAACCCTCTGACGGCACTGACACCGCAAATCCGCCAGTCGTTCTTGTCTGCTTCCACCTTGTAAGTACTTTCATGTCCTATTATTTTTTGCGGACCCTGATTGCAACCTGATTGGATTATAGGCATACTGTCGAGGAGCTCCAGAGTACGTTGGGAGTTGATATATGCTTCACTTCTTTTTTTTGCTGAAGGATCATCAGGTTTCTCAAATACGCGCACGCCATCGCCACCATGGACGCACGTTGTCCGTGTAGTTGTTCCAATAGCTTCCTGTGATGAGGCGGCGCCGTATCTAATACAAGCCCTTGGAGGTGAGGATATGGCTAAACGCCTGGTCGGCGGCACCAAGTGGTGGCAGGTCCGCGGAATCAATGGGTATGTGACATCCTTCGCCAGTTTTCTCCCACTCATTTTTCTCAGAGTGGATGGGCAGTGGATTACCGCGAAGAAAGACTACCAAGAAGCAAAGAAGAGATACAAACAGCAAAGCGAAACTCGCGCCTCGACAGAGCCTATCCCGCCTGTTGTGGAGCCGCCTGGCTCGAGTGATAGCGCCAACTCAGCTGCCTATGAGAAGAACATGGACGCTATGCGTTGCATTCTCTATCTACACGGAGGGGGGTACTACTTTGGCAGCGTTGACCAGGAAAGGTGTGTTTGCATTCCCTTACTCAGTCTATACCCTCAGAATCCCGACCTGTCTGAACAGATACAGCATACAGAGACTTGCACGCAAGATCAATGGCCGTGTATTCGGTGTGTCTTCTACCCCAGTTGCACTAAAACGAATTAATAAGTGGAGTGCATGTAGCCATCAATTATCGACTTGCGCCTCAGTACCCCTTCCCATGTGCACTGCATGATGCGTTAGCTGCTTGTATACATATCCCTTTTTCTCACATGGGCGAAGGCTTATGCATTAGGATGATATAGATCTTTTCCTTATCCGCCCTCCTGCTGGCTCAGTACACCGTGCAGTGAACCCCAAGCACATCATCATCTCCGGGGACTCAGCAGGCGGCGGGCTTTCGTTAGCTTTGCTTCAGGTTATCAGAGACTGTGGCCTACCAGCGCCGGCCGGTGGCGTCTTAATCTCGCCATGGTGTGATTTGACGCATTCATTCCCTAGTGTTCATCTCAACACAGCGACGGTAAGCATTCTCTTTACTGCATTTTCTTCGTCAACTAGAAAGTTAGTAGGACATAATACCGGAGTCCGGTCTTTCCTTTCATAAACCGAGTTCGTTATGGCCCCCTCCTTCGGAGGAGATCTCAGACCGCGTCAACGCGTCTATCCGCTTCCGACTCCGCCAGGCACTCGGTTCGGACGATACCCCGGCCTTCAATCCCGTTTCTACCATTGATAGCCAGAACCAAGACCAAGGCCTAGCATCTCCGAGCACACCTCTATTGGACAGAGGGGTCTGCGCAGACCCAGAAAAAGTGACTGTGTTCGATTCAATGTCTGGTGAAACTATAGAAGTCAATGAGCAACTGCACTTTTACGCCACGAATAGTCTACTTGCGCACCCTCTGGTCAGCCCAGCGCTTTCATACCTTGGAGGTCTCCCCCCTCTGTTATTCATTGCAGGAGATAAGGAAGTACTGCGCGATGAGGTGATATATACGTGAGTATTTATTACTGAATTGTCATAGTAAACTGGTGTTAACAAATTCATCCAGGGCGCATAAGGCGGCTTACCCTGAAAAGTACCCAGTAGAAGACCGTATTCGCAAGCTGTATCCAGTTCTAGATGGTATTGAAAGTAGATCGGAACCTACGCCTGTACACTTACAGGTGTATGAAGGTAAATACTCAGTTTCCGCCTTTGTAGACACCATTTACAGTCATGTACAGACAGCCCGCATATATTACCCATTCTGTTCTCATTTAGCACCCCTGCTAAATTCTGCTTCAGAGCAATGGCTAGCTTCACAAAATTTGTCACCAAAATGCCCCTTGCAAATCCCAATAATCTCGCCAGGAAAGGATCCTCCAGCTCTCCGCAGAAGAAACTGACACGACGACAGTCTCTGTTTGCCGGATTCAAGCAATCAATGGGAACAAAACAGAATTCCTCCATGTTGCCGCAGGCGCCTCTAAACACGCGCATTGGCTCCCACTCCACGGTCACCTCACCGACCTCACCTACATTTGCCGCTGAACTGATGCACAGCCCACCCGCAATCAGCCTGACCGCTTCCCCGACTTCGTCAGAGCAGCAGCTGGATAAACTGGACTCGCCGCCCCCGATACGGAGATCGATATCCGCCTCCCTGACCCGGCCGAGCAGTAGGTTTATGTTCCGTCGCTCGCCGTCAACCATTAGCCGCTCAGAGAATATACGAGAAGCGCTTCAAGAGGACGAGCAGATAAACGTGACTGGGGCTGGACAAGCAGGGAAAGTGCACTCCGAACCCACGTCCGAGGCAGGGGGACCTGCCTCACCACCATTACCACCAACAGCAGCGAATGGAACACCGAAGCCGTCTGTTGCGTCGAGCGATGTAGGCGGGCCGCGATTTATGATCGATCCTCTGGTAGACGAACCTAAACCAACAGAGCGGTATGCCGGCGAGGTGGAGGTGTACGATAATATACCTGTATGCTCACCTCTCCGCAAGATCAATTGTATGTGCACTAACTACTCACATCTCATAGGACCCCATGCACTGGCCCACGCGCATGATCCGCGAGCGAGTGTCAACGACTGGCACCGTTGCGCAACTTGAACCTGAGGCAGAGCTCGACGCGTTCCAGGTCCCCGCAGAAAGTGTAGGTCGCTTCAATGCGCAGACGATGCACCGCTACCGCCGTGACCGAGCCCGATTCGAGAAGAAGTTCGCACACACGGCGGAGAAGATTGAAAAGCAGCGCCGGCGGAACTTGCAGCGCGCGAAGCAGGACACGATTAAGCGCATGGGCGTGCTCAAGCAGGTGCTTAGACGGGACAGCAGACTCGTCGGTGGGTCTGCCAGCCATAGCACTGTCGGAATGAGGGGTGGAAGTGTGAGTGGGACTGTAGGGCCGGAGGCAGGGGTTGTAACGGAACCCGCTCGGGCGAAGGAGACCCCGACCTGGGCGTGGGCGTGGGCGCTCGACGCGGACGAGGCGCCACCCCCGAGCAGCATTGTCGCGCGACGCGACACAGAGGAGGCGCGCAAGCTCGCAGAGGTCGCTGACCAGGCTATCATGGGGCCTGACCATGTGCTCAGCGGTAACAACTTGTGGGCTGTCGTTAATAATTTCTTGACCATCACGCCTGGCAAGGAGACACATTGGCTGGGCGCGCGGAGGAGGAAAGATGGGAACGGGAAGAAAGAGCCAGAGACGGAGCCGCAGAACGAGAACGAGAAAGAGAAGGAGAAGGAAGCGGAACGGGAAGAACGTGCGAGTGGTACTGGCACGGAGGGCTCGGTGTCGGAGACGCAGAGCGAGGGGGCTGCACCGCGCAGAAGGGGCACTCGATTGGCTGGTTTGAGGTTCTGGGATACCAGCAAGTGGAAGTCGCATTCACAGAATACTAAGGATGTGCATTCATAACAATGTCTGGAGATGGAATGTCCGAAATACGCGACCTAAGATATTTATTTGTGTAAATAAGTTTGTTTTAATAGATATACAACCAGTGAAATGATATGCGGCGGATTCGTATGTACTGTGTATGAGAGCGGATCACTGTGATATGATTGGTTACAGAGGTATTGAGGAGATATATGGTAGAGTATAATGCTACACTGGAAATTAAAGCTTCACTTTGGGTGAGAAGGAAATTCCTTCGTCTTTCAATACCCGCAATGCCAAGTCGCCGATAATTGGGAAAGCGATGACATAAAGATGGGCCTTTTCTGAGCTTGCCTGACGGCGAGCATACCGTGCAGCGATGCCTTGAGAAATAATAGACAACTAACAACATATGTTAGGTACTCATTGATCTGCGTGGAGAAAATGCGTACTCGGAAAAGCATCCAACTGCGGACAAATATCATGTCTTTAATGGGGTATGGTTGGGAAATCAGGTTACAATATTCGCGCTCGAGTTCTTCCAATGAGATGGGAGCAGTCGGGTCATTTTTGAATCCCAGCATAGAATACTTTCTGTCCTTGAAGCTGTTCTCGTCGATTGACCACGGCTGCGTCAAATTGCCAAGGTCTGCCAGCTATAAGGTATCATTCAATAAACAATAAAGTGGCGGATGAATTGAATGAAATTAATATTATTACTGACAGGACTTCCGAGAGTGCACAGTTCCCAATCCAGGATGCCAATAACCCTGTTCTCAGTGGGGTGGAAAATTAAGTTATCCAGCTTGTAATCTCCATGAACGATGCGCAGACCGGTCTTGGATTCGTCAGGAAGATTCTGGCGGAACCAGGAGGTTATTTCTTCGAAGAAAGGAATGTCGCCCGTCTTCTTCCCAGTATCGAGGTCCACGGCTTCCGCTTGCGCTCTCGATACTTGCGTTAGCGACTTAATTTGGCGCGGGAAGTACGGCGTAGAGGGACCGAAGGACGCAAGCCCGACGTCGGCGGGGGAGATAGAACTGAGTTTTACGAGAGCGCGAACGGCAGCCAGCCAGCTAGATATTGCGATGATGTCAGAGGGCCACGATGAAATGAGGCGAGCCGAACGTACAGTTCGCGCTTATCTTGCACGGAAGACAGTTCGGGCATGCGCCCATCTGTGAAGATACGGCCGTCGAGGAATTCCATGATGTAGAACGGGGTGCCCAGGACGGTTGTGTCCTCGCAGAGGATAATCGGCTCGGGGACAGGTACGCGTTGCTCCGGAGATGTGGTGGGACGCCGGTTGTAGCTGTGTAGTGCGGCAAGCATGGTGTACTCGCGCTCGACCTGGTGTGCTGTTTGTGAAAGGAGCTGCCCCGCGGGCTTCTTCCTCAGCACGTATTTGGTCTTCCTGTAGACATGATTAATGTTGTGCAAGAAGATTTATGGGACCACTCACTTGGCGTCGGTGAGGAAGTAGGTGGGATTGGACTGGGGTAGTAAGTGCATTCAATGAACACGGGTGTTGCTTGCGTTCGCGGAAAGGGTGCGTACCTGTCCATGCTGTATGGTACGTTGTTAGACATGTCAGTATACGTGGATGAGTCGATACACGCCGACCTTGAACTGCTTCACTTGCACAGGAGCGTGGATGCTCGGTGTACTCCTTGCGAGGTAGGCGTTCAGCGAGGCGACATCGATGTTGGCGCGAACTTCTCCGTAGGCACCACCGACTTTCTTCTGACTACTCGACATGGCTGAGGGATGATGATAGAGGAGAACGAGAGGAATGGGAACGAGCGTTCATAGGCATCCGCCACAATCATGAACTGGTAACATATTTACTCGGACACCGGCTACCCCGCGGCCGGTGACATTATGTGCCTTCGCATTTCCTTTTTCAGAAATTTAATTGCACCCGCGTCGCCTCCGGACAGGCGCCGGTGCAGCGGCCTGCAGCGGCTTTAGTTTGTATGTAAGTAGGGAGGTTACAGGACATCCATTCGTCCCACAAACACCGGTATTTCACTCTGGTTGCCTGTTAATACGTAAAATCTTTGTTATTTGCGACTGGAGACTGATTTCTGGGTGAACTCTGCGGACCGCGTAAGCCGTGTCTGGGTAACGTCCAAAGCCTGGCTTAACAAACAAAAAAAACAACAGTTTCGTCTTCCAGAGCGTCTCACAGATTTTATTCTACAGCTCGTAGCACTGGCAGAGGTGTGGTCAAGTCGGGACGGTCGTAGACCCTTATTACATAATCATTAGAGTCATTTTCTCACACGTGGATCATTCTGGAAAGTGCTTTTACGGTTATACCCGGCCGGCAAAGCTAGACACGCAACGCGAAAAAATTGACCTCTACCTTTTCTTGTCCTTTTACCACCATGTTCTCCGCATCCCGCTCCTCCGTTTCTCGGGCCACCCAGTATGCTGTGAGCTCGTTTTCTCTCTCCAAGGTGCTCTCTCATGTTGATATGTGCACTCCAGGGCCTCAGCCGCAACATGATTGTACGAAACATGAACTCAAAAGTCAACGGTTCGTAAAATTTGAGACGTGTCAGCGTGTTTCGCCAACTTACCTTTTCTCTTCACTCAGGCCCTGTCGTCGGTATCGATTTGGGAACCACCAACTCATGTGTGGCCGTCATGGAGGGGAAAACCTCGCGCGTCATTGAAAACGCCGAGGGTGCGCGCACTACTCCATCCGTCGTTGCCTTCACCAAGCATGGTGAACGTCTCGTCGGTTTGCCAGCCAAGCGCCAGGCTGTTGTTAACTCTGCCAACACCGTCTTCGCTTTCAAGCGTCTGATTGGTAGGCAGTACAAGGACAAGGAGGTCCAGGACGATATGAAGCACTGGTAAGGGTACCCTCGTCGCCTTGCTTAGAGCATGGTTCTCATAATTTGTATAGGCCTTTCCACATTGCACCGAAACCAGACGGTCGTCCTGCCGTAGAAGTCGACAATGGTGGCAAAAAGCAGCAATTCGTAAGTTTCCGAACGTTTATTTGTCATCAAAAAACTTATTTTGACGCCCATTAATAGTCTGCTGAAGAACTGTCATCAATGGTCCTGACGAAAATGCGCGAGACTGCGGAACAATATCTTAATAAGAAAGTGAAGTAAGTATAAATGCTATCTTTCTGAAGTTGTATACTAAAGTGTATACTAGCCACGCCGTTGTCACCGTGCCCGCTTACTTCAATGACGCTCAACGTCAAGCAACCAAGGATGCCGGACAGATTGCAGGTCTCGATGTCCTCCGTGTCATCAATGAGCCTACGGCTGCTGCGCTTGCCTACGGTCTTGACCGTGCGGATAATGCAGTTATTGCTGTATATGATTTGGGCGGTGGAACTTTCGATATCTCCATTCTTGAGATGCAAAAGGGCGTCTTCGAAGTCAAGTCAACAAACGGTGATACTCACCTTGGTGGTGAAGACTTCGACATTGTACTTGTCGAGCATATTCTTGACCAATTCAAGAAGGAGACCGGCACCGACTTGAAGGGTGACCGCATGGCTATCCAGCGTGTCCGTGAAGCCGCTGAAAAGGCTAAAATCGAGTTGTCGTCGACTACCCAGACCGAGATCAACTTGCCTTTCATCACCGCCGATGCCTCCGGCCCCAAGCACATTAACACCAAGCTCATGCGCTCACAATTTGAAGCTCTTGTCAACCCTCTCGTCCAGCGCACCATTGACCCCTGTAAGAAGGCCCTCGCTGATGCCGGTGTCAAGGCGAACGAAATCAACGAAGTTATTCTCGTTGGTGGTATGACTCGTATGCCCAAGGTTGCTGACACTGTCAAGTCTATCTTCGGTCGCGAGCCCAGCAAGGGTGTTAATCCCGATGAGGCTGTCGCCATCGGTGCCTCCATCCAGGGAGGTGTCCTTGCCGGAAACGTGACTGATATCCTCCTCCTCGACGTTACGCCCTTGTCCCTCGGTATTGAAACCCTCGGTGGTATCATGACCAAGCTAATCTCTCGCAACACGACTATCCCCACCAAGAAGTCCCAGGTCTTCTCTACTGCTGCTGATGGTCAGACTGCCATCGAGGTCAAGATCTACCAAGGTGAACGTGAACTCGTCCGGGATAACAAGCTCCTCGGTAACTTCAACCTTGTCGGAATCCCCCCTGCACCAAAGGGCGTTCCTCAGATTGAGATCACTTTCGACATCGATGCTGGTGGGTACCACATTCAAACATATTTTTCTTTCGTTAACGCCTAATTTAGATGGTATTGTTAACGTCGGTGCCAAGGACAAGGCTACTGGCAAAGACCAGTCTATGACTATTGCATCATCCTCTGGTTTGAGTGACAAGGATATTGAGAAGATGGTTTCCGACGCTGAGGAGTTCGCTGAGGCTGACAAGGCCCGCCGTGCCCTCATTGAGGAGTCGAACAAAGCCGATTCCGTCTGCGCTGATACTGAGAAGGGTACGTCAAGCTTTGTGAATCGTAGTCATCGTTTTACTCATACCTGTTTAGCCATGGAAGAATTCAAGGATCAGCTCGACGCTGCTGAGAAGGAGAAGGTTTCTTCCCTCATCACCCAGCTTCGTGAACTCGCTGCTAAGGGACAAACTGGCGACGCCTCTATCACTGCTGATGAAATCCGTGCCAAGATTGGTGAGACCCAAAATGCATCGCTTGGTCTCTTCCAGAAGGTCTACGAGAAGCGCGCTGCTGAGAACTCGACCCCCAACTCCGAGTCTACCGAGAACAAGGAAGAGAAGAAGGATTAAACATTTCCTTTATGATCTTGACCTTCTTTTCTCCCCCTACCTTGTTCAGTCATCTTGCTGATACCGGAGTTGGTGTCTGAATGTCCTCTCGTTCATCTTGCTTAGACTTATTCTTTATATTTGTCAAAAGTATCGCGCTTTGATCATACTACTTACCTATTTTACGTCTTGCTATTACCATCTGTCGCACACACCCCACTCAGTTGTCTAATTGTTTCTACCAGCATTGTATTTTTCCCCCATACATTAACATAGTTATCATATCCTGGACATGGTGCGATGTAAGGTTGCAAGGAACAAATGACATTCCAAAATAATGCTCTTGAAAGGTGTTGAAGTATGTTATGGTTGGGTTGAGAGGCAAGGCGGAGATAAATATAGGTGCTTTAACAGCCTTGTGTGATTGCGTCACCTCCGCACAACTTTGCAGCAAGGTCTCTTCCAGCAGCCATGGCTTCCATTCTGAATCTGGCCAAGCTTCCTCTGGACATCCTACTGCACATAACAGCATTCCAAAGCCTAGCTGATAATGTTACATTTTGCCAGGTTTGCCGGGCGTTTAACACCCTGGCGTTTAACCGGAGTATGTGGATCCAGGCGCTGAAACGCGAGCGCCTTTTCCGGCCAATAGCATGTACGACTTGCGAAGACCTCACCAACCTAGATCTATGTAGTCTCAGGCGAATCGTTCTGCACACCCTGCGCCTGGGGCACAACTGGAAGCGCCAGGAACCACGCGTGATTGGGCCCATCAAGGCACTCACTTTAGGGTTGGAGGTGCGCTCGCTCGACCTCATATTCCAGGTGCCGGCGACCGAGCTGTATGTCTTCCATTCGCGGCTTACTGGCGAGCTGGTGACGTGGAATGCGGGCGCGGGCAGGCAGGTCGGCACCCCTGTCTATGTCGCGAAGCGGGTCATGGACGTATCGCCCGGCCAGGAGGATAAAGGGCAGTTTTGGATGGGCCTGTTGACAGCGGAGGACCCGAATACATAGTGAGTCTGTGGTTAGAATTGTTTCGTGCCTATGCTGATGCACGCACGGTACGAGTAGCAGGGGTAATAAAATTATTGTCGTGAGTCTAGAGTACGGCTCTAGTTCTGTACCAAAGCTCTCGGTTATGTTTAAACATACGCTGGAGCCGCAGCTTTCACACTGGGCCATATTCATGACGAAGGACTGTGTGGGAGTCCTCGAGTGCCCTCCTGCAGCACATATTTTGGGCGAAGTGCACCATGTCAGTGTGATTTCGTTCAACCTTTTAGACAACAGAAAGACTGTTATCAACACGGACATGCGCGGCCAAGTAAGCGCTGATTTAACGAAGTGCTCGATGGTGACTTACGTTATTTATTCATGCTTAATAGGATTTCGCACATGCACACTCAGGCTCGTCTACAATCAACGACGACGTGTTTATCCTCATCGAGGACGAAAGACAATCGCACGTAACGCATATTCCGAGGAATGCGCTACCACACAACGACAACCCCAACTGCCCAGCCCAGTCAAATATAAAATGGACAGATATCCCTCCTGCCATCGTCCGGGACCTCAATCCAACCATAGCGTATATTCCAGAAGGCGCACTTTCTGCGAACGACTTTTATAAGGCCCCGGCCGTCTCGCTACACGCAGCGATATCAAACCCCCCGGATCCATCTGGCCGACCGCACATCACGCGGAAGATGCACATCCGCTTCTGGGGCCCCTCTAACTCTGGCTCTGCCGTCAGTGCCGCGTCGCTCGTGTTGCGCGGACACATCGAGGTCCTTGGCCAACTGCAGGACTCGCCTTACGCGTCGTGGAAGCTGATGCTGCTGTCGCACACTGGCCGGAGCATGCTGCTGGTCATGGACCTGGGCACGCATCTCGAGCTCCGCCTGATAAACTACGACCCCGAGACCAGTGCATGCAGCTCACACTTGTTGGAAGTACCGGCTTTCATCGAGCTGTCTTACGTGTATGGGCTGTCCATGGATGACCATCGCGGCGTTATAACGTTGTTGGATACGAGAGGGTATTTGTATGCGATCCCTTATGCTTAGCGTAATTCCATTTTTCACAAGGGATTTGATTATATCTCGGTGTTGTATTATTAGTATGGGAGGCACCTACATCCACAATGATATCAATTGATAGTACAAGTTTGTTTGCTCTGATTCCAGACGCTTCTACGTTCTGATCCATGAAAGGAGTTTGGAGCGGTAACGCCATTCCTTGGCACCGTCGGACGTCGGCGAATCCTCTTCTTCTCGCAAGGTGCTTACGGGAGTTGGGAGTCCATAACGAAGCAGGGATGAATGACGCGCTAGTGTGAGATTTGTTCTCTCGGATGCGAAGAACAAAACACGATGCAAATTGTAAAGGTCGTTAAAATTCTGGAATATTTTGTGAGGCTATGCCGTGTTCAGATATTAAAGGTCGACTTACCTTCCCCTAACATATTTTAAGATGTACAATATCGGCGCGGTGGATATCATCGGGGTGCGGGCTCTGCTTGGAAGCGTGTGTAGTATTGTTTGGTTTGTGCTTCAACCATTTCTTGAGTAGATTCAGGCAAGTCTTCCATAAATCTCCCTGTATACGCGTCAGAGGCGTCCAACGCAGTCGATCGTTATTGTTTACCTGGAGAGCCAGCGAAAAGAGACAGTGCCGGGACCACAGTGTTAGGAGGTATTATGGTACCGTCCGCTATCCTAGCACAATCTTTGATAATGGTGAATTTTCCCTGAGTTATAAAATGAATTTGCATGTCTTAATCTCGCCTGAAGCTAATGCGGAGACTTACAATGACACAGTTCTTGCCTATCACAACATGGTTCCCAATCTGTGCCGCCTCCACAATGCTGTTCGCACCGATGTGTACATGATCTCCGATCTTCATAGGATAATAATTGAAGTTTCCACGATAGGTTTTGTATGGAGGCCTTTTGGAGTACCTTTAGCAATCGTGCGGGAAACAGATGAAGTTGTATATTAACCTCATGACGCAGTCGACATCAATTAAGCAGTACCGCCCCAGGGATATGACTACAGCATGTCCAGGGCCTGTTCGGCGAAGGTCTCCACGGATGATTGCCCCACTTGCGATGATGGTCTTGCCACCGAGAATGATGTTTTGCGGCCCAGCAATAGTGGCGCGTCGCGAAACTTTATTTCCGGTGTCCTATGCAATTGGCAGACTGAGTATTGTAAACAACGGCGCCTGGACGAGATGGAGCCACATACAGTTTCAATGTATTCTGACTTCTTGTAGTATATGGGAGGCTCCATGGGTATTATACGACGACAGCGGGGGCCTTTCGCGTAGGCCCAAAGAAATATTGAAGACTTTCGTTATGGGGCTGCTGGTTGGGCGTTGGCGACGCGTAGTGTCAACGTAGAGTGATGGTGGGCAGTTGGTGAAAGCAGCTAAATGCGGAATTAGTTGCCGTGCAGTCGGCATCTGAACCGAGCGCTATAACTTTTACATCGCCCTTACCTCTGTCCGCTGCCTGCATTCACAGAATCCAGGCTAGTATCTCAATGAATACAATGCTCGGACTGACGGGTGGTCGAATCGCTCACATCTCCTGCGCTAGCCCACGCTCATCACTCATTCGGTCGGCTTTCTCAACTTCAAGGACATGGCAGCAAATCTCAGCGCGTAAATTCTCTGCACCTTCATATTCAAGGCGCTCGGAGGCGAGTGCATCTGCATCCAAAGCAACTGAAACACCAAAAATCATTGAAGATCCCTTTTTGTACGAGGGACCGTTAACTTCAGCTTTCAAACGCCTCAAGGTGTTCTCGCTGGCGTCATTTGGTCTTTCGCTCTCATTATCCCCGCTGCTGGTCATGATTGAATCCAATCTTCCTATGACTGCCCGTCTGGCACTTACTGGAGTTGCTCTCGGAAGCTCTGGAGTCAGTACAGCACTCGTTGCTTGGTGCGGAAAACCATACGTGACCGCAATGAGCCGTTCGCGTCCCGATGTTGCCGGCAGTGCTGAAGAGGTTGAGATGACCACGTACACTCTGTTCTTGCGCCCGTTGAAAACAAAGGTATCTTCAAAATCTACTGACATCTTGGCAATTCTATTGTATCTTATGTGTGACGCATTTAGGTTTACGATCCGTCATTCTTGATCGAAACTCGGCGACCTCTTGCGAAGTGGGAACTTGCAACAAAAATTCATCTCACGCCCAGTCGCACGGACGCTGTCGGTACCAATGTACATCCGACAGCGGGACACGAAGAGACCGTAGCAGAAACTAGGAATGAGAAAGGAGATGTTATCGGCCGATGGGTGGTAAAGTGGGGTGAAAACGGTGTTGGAACTTGTCATGAAGTTGGATATGTTATCAGGTGCGCAGCATTTTGCCTCACGCACACAATCTACATACTCACTCCATGGAAACCAGGCATTTCAATGTCCACGAAGAATTATTGAAATGATTTTATTGCCGCGTATTACATTATCTTTATTATAATCTACCCGACATTCATTATAGCCCCACTCAATTGCGGACCTGTGGGTCTTGTGTTGACAATTCAGAAGTTCGAAAACTCCAGTACGTCGTGGTACAAACCACACAAAATCTGACTCCAACGGACAGAAGTAAACTCCATTTTGTACTCGGCCCTTCTCGATTTAATTTTCTATGACAATCCTTACACGAAGACAACGAAATTCGCTGTATCTCGCACAGCCTTGGAACGTAAACCTGTCTTCACTCAGCACTAACTGTCAATATTCTGACAAACTCGGTATTCCGGCGATCTCTGGCGATCCATGAATCCGGACGCCGACTGCCTTGATTCTAATGTGGATTCTACATTCACCGACTATGCCTTATGTGGGTGGCCTCCTACTGCAGCGTTGCATTGCAGCGCCGTAACTCACGGGTCATCACTTAAACAGGGTGCGTACATGTGCAAAATTCTATAGAATTCAAAATGACTTGTAAAATCATACTTGTAACAGATATGTTGTCGTGCCACTGTTCATGACTCACGACATATCACCTCGTCATCAATAAGATGCGTTTTTACTCTCTGTTTCTCTGCACAGAATGGAAGAGATAGGACCTGGCGCAGTACTGCGCGAGCTCAGTACTGGTCAGCAACCACTCTATCGCCGCACTTTTGCCAAGGAACGCGGAGCGGTATGTGAACAAGGTTTCCAATTCTCTCAGACGGGACTTCCATCCGCAGAAGGCGTGGCCACAGGGCAGCTTTGCACGCCAAGCTCATCTCTGAACGCTCCGAAGTGGGACACCTACTAGTGCCGTAAACCAGCTTCTCGTCTGCAAACCTGTGTTTAATCCCTGAAATTAAGCGCCAGCCCTTTATGCTCCTCGAAGAATTGTGCTATCCTTTTTCTATGGTTATGCCAAGAATGTACGGAACATAGACTACTGTTCATGAATATTTGAATTGACCGGTCCTTTGCAGAGTGACGGTGTGGTAACTTCTATCGCCGTCGGGATGTGAGATAGAGGTATGTCTTGTCACGATTTCCATGTGTACATCTATTAAAAGATCTGTACCGTGGATTAGTCTACCTTGAACGGGAAACTCCACAACCGTGTTCCTAATTAGGAACGAAAGCCAACTAGATATACAACTCGGATTTGCTTTAAAAGCAGGGCAAACCCTGCAGTGGAAAGCCAACTCATTCCCCATCCCCTTCCAGCTTCCTTCTTCTTAACACCTCCACAAAACTCTACACAAAATGCCAGGCCGCGACGTCTTGTCTAAAGCAGAGACCCCTACTGCGGATGCCCCTGCTACCACCACCACGGAAACTATCCCCACCCCCGTGGAGACACCCCGCCCCGGTGTTTACTATAATGCTCGTCTCGACCCAAAGAACTACCTTGACGGTCCCCTCTCTCCTGACCCCGCCACCCGCCTACGCCAGATGCTTGCCCGCCCGGGAATCGTCGTAGGTCTCTTTTTGCTACATTACTTCTTGAATTAATTCAACATCAATAGGTTGCGCCCGGTATTTGCGACGGTATCAGTGCTCGTTGCGCTCTTGAGGCCGGCTTTGACTGCTTGTATCAAAGGTTGGTAGCATGATTTTACTTGGCTACCGCATGTACTAACCGTCACGTCTTCAGCGGTGCTGCTACTACTGCTTCGCGGCTGGGTCAACCTGATCTCGCTATTGCAACCCTGAATGACTTCGTTGGTGTAAGTGGACTCTGCTAAGTCACTACCCTGCAATAGGTAGCTGATCTGCGTCTTTGCGTGTACACACAGGCTGCACAAATGGTCTGCAGTATCAGTCCTTCCGTCCCCGTCATTGCGGACGCTGACACAGGGTGAGCTCCGTTATTTCACGGTAGTGAATCTTCTTCTGACGCTTATACAGCTTCGGCGGCCCTGCTAACGTCGCCCGTACGGTAAGGCAATACGTCCGTGCTGGAGTCGCTGGCATGCACATCGAAGATCAGGTGCAGACCAAGCGCTGCGGACATCTCATGGGCAAACAAGTCGTATCACGCGAGGAGTTCCTTACTCGTATTCGCGCCGCTGTCATCGCGCGCGATTCTATTCCAGGCGGATCCGACTTCGTAAGTTTCTCTTCCTATGGTACCTTGACGGGTAACTGACGGGCTGGAACTGAAGGTTATCATCGGCCGCACAGACTCAGCCCAGGTCCTTGGAATGGAAGAGGCAATCACCCGTCTCAAGCTTGCTGCCGATGCGGGTGCGGATGTCTGCTTCATCGAGGGTGTGAAGACTGAGGAGCTCCTCAGGTCCACCGTCGCTGCACTCGCACCGAAGCCTGTAAGTTGCACTATGTCTCTTGCCACTCAACCCAATTTGACTAAGTGATGACGCAGGTGCTCGTCAACGTCATTTCTGGCGGATTGACACCGTCCTTCACATACCAAGACGCGGAAAGAATGGGTGCCAAGATCATCAGTAAGTCGGCCCTGCGTTCAGTGTCATCGTCATGCTCACATCTGAGCAGTCTTCTCGCTTGTCTCGTGTGTGGCGATGGTCCATGCCGTGCGGGAGGCTATGCGGTCGCTGAAGAAGACCGGCACCGATTTTACTTCCGCTAAGGGCATGGATCCCAAATCCTTCTTTGAGGTCATGGGTAGGCATTGAAATCATACTATTTTAGTACGTGTTTAAACTGACTGGTCTGACTAGGCTTGAATGAAGTTATTGAGCTCGACGCTCAAGCTGGTGGCTCAGCTTTTCAAGTAGTTTAAACTAAACGTGTAATCGTGCTGTTAACTACTGTTGTTCATTAGTTGTTGTGATCCTAGAGGCTTCCCTGGTTCCCGCATCGCATGTCTTGCACAAATATTTTGTAGACGTCTTCTTTTTTCCTTTGCATTATCATGTACTCCAAAAATCCATACACGTATATACCATTAATAATTACACGGAATCGGATTACAATTTGGGTTTAACTTCACGAAGACGTGCGTGCTGCATACTTTCATCTGATTGTTTTGCCAAAATTGAGTATGTTGTGAAATGGACAATAAACAAAACCTCACAGTTAGCGTCGTAAAGCCTGTCCCCTGGAATTGCTGCGACATGCGAACTCAAATTGGAGGCATCAACCATATCAGGTCTGATGTCCGCAATCGACGTCGCACCGATCAGGCGCATGTTCATCTCAAACTCATCCTTCGTTTCGAATCAATACTGATATTCCAATGGAGATAGAAAATAAAGCGTACCTGTAAAATCTGCAGAGCTTTCTCCACTCCTTCTTGACCATACGATGAAAAGGCATACAAGAATGGCCGGCCGATCCCAACAGCCGTCGCACCCAAAGCAACTGCCTTGAGCACATCAGTCGCTCTGCGCACACCTCCATCCACGAACAACTGGAATTTTTCATTGGGGAAGCTTAAACCGCGCTTCACCTTTAAATTTTTGACGACTTCAGCAAGGACTTCGATACCAGATCTGGCAAAGTCCAATTGGCGACCACCGTGGTTAGACAGAACTACTCCTGCAAGACCAAGGTCATAGGCTTTAAGGGCGTCTTCCCACCGTTGAACACCCTTCAGAATCAAAGGCACTAAAAAGAAGGAATTTAGTATGTGAAACAAGGGAATGTAACTTCAACAAATGCACTCTTTGTGATGCTCTTGAACCAGTCCAGGTCGGCCCACTTGAGACCAGGGTCAATGAAGGACTGGTATAAAACTGTCAGAACACGATTTGACTGTTGGATCGAGGTAAATTTACACTAATGGCTCTAGCAGCTCCTTGAGATCTGTCGACACCGTCAGAACCAGACTTTGCAACCTCTGATGGATCTTCAGCCTCAAATTTCATGCGCATATCCTATTATTATTTTCATAATGAGTGACATCTGCTAACATTCTGGGTCGTGATCTCACCTTTTCTCGTCTACCCAGTTGGGGTGCATCTACCGTAATAAATAACCCCTTGATACCACGTTCTTCGGCGTGCTGGACAATACGCTTGGTGATATTACGGTCTTTGTTTACGTATCTATATTTCAAGAATGGTCCATATGTTACTTGTGCAAGGCAAGGTCGGTGCTCACAGTTGTAAAAATTGAACCTGACCTGGCTGAGCAGCATCCACAATCTCGTCGAAGGAGCATGATGCAAGGGTCGGTATCTGTAATTTTGCATGTAATCAAATATAATAGCAATTACACAGTAAGAAAGACGATCTTACCATTTGAATTACATTATGTTTCGCCGCGGCTCTTGTGAGGTTGAGTTCGCCATCAGGATGCCCAAGTTTACCAAGTGCAGTTGCGGTCTAGCCAGAAGTATATGATGAGTATATGGTGCCGCTACAACATGCAAGATGCTTACAATATATATGGGCATACTGGTGCGACGCCCAAGAATCGTTGTCGACCAGTCAACTTTGGTGACATCAATTAGAATCTGGGGACGGAACCATATCCTAAGCGTGCATGAAAACTAATTTTGAAAATTCGCAAAATGGAAGAGAACTTCGAACCTGTGATATGCGGCGTGGTTTTCACGATTAGTGATTTCATCGTCTGCTGCAGACGAATAATAGGCCCAAGCTTTCTCTGCCATAACCAGCTTTGCGATGGCCTATAAGCGCATACGACGACCCCGCACTATCAGCTCTGACCGCCAGGTACGCATATTGTGCCAAGCATACCTCAAAGTCGTGCAGGTTGAGGATCTCATCCAGTGGAGGTCTGCTAGCCACGCGCTCTTGACGGGCCTTCTCCTCATCTGTAATCTTCACTTCAACAGTCAGCGCTGTGTCCGGGGCCACTGGTCCCAGGCTGAGCGTTCATTCAGTAAACAGCTACCAAGAGATAGGATGTGTGTACTTACTGTTTCTCCTTTGGAAGATTAGTGGTAATCGCATCGGGTGGATGGATGGGCTCGTATTCGCGCCTGTTCGGATAGTTTGCAGGTGTCATCTAGTTTAAACGAAGTTTACGTACGTCGCATCCTTTCCGGCGTACTTCAAAATGATCTTGCTACCACCTGAGGCCAACCTGTGAGTTCTCATTGCGAGGTTTACAAAGGTCGCGAAAGCGTACCGGGATGATCTTGAATATGAATAATATTAGTTCTAGACAAGATGACGATTTGTTTTTTTTCAATTTACGTACCGTCAAGGAACTCTGTTACGTCGTATACGTTCCCTATGGCCGAAGACCTGCTTGAACACTGTGCGCCTCACGATAAAATACTCCTACGCTCACCATGAACAATAATCCAGCAACTGTCTCGACTATTGTGCTTCGACACCTCTTTTCCGTCAATATACTTCTGTTCGGCCATTGTGAAGGTATTTTGTTAAAGTAAATGAGTAAGATGCACGGCACAAATCGGTATGAAGTTAGTCAAGAGGTGAGAATATCATGGGTTCAACAATGGAGGGGGTGTGATTGGCCGGGACAGAGCTACTCCAGATTTATGACGGCCCGGTAACGGCGTTCTAAAAACAGAACACCCGCGTCGCCTATTTCATAACACTCGCGCATCTACTCGCATTCACACGCAAACTTGATATCGTAAGGACCTGCAAAATTGGGGCATACGCACACGCATTTTTATTCTTATTCCTCTTTTATACTCTATTGTGGCTGACCATATGGTATACGCGTGCCTGCAAAAAGTTGAAACGGGTAGAATAGAATAGAACCAAGTTCTATGAACCGAAGAGATAAGAAAGATTGTAATAGCATATTCCAAAATACTACATGACTACTTCGCCATGAGCATAAGAGGTAATTAACGGTGTTCCGCAAGTGGCCCTAATTATTCCCTGCAATTCCGATCCCAGACTTTCGTTCCTTTGATCCATGTGCTCAAGACAATTCCTCGTCTGTTCATTACGACTAGGTCTGCATGTGCTCCCGGACGTAGAGTGCCTTTCTTATCCTCGATGCCCAAACACCTATAATTAGCTGCCAGTCAGTTACTAAACTGTATTCGAAAGGCAGAAAACTCACTTCGCAGGGTTATATGTGGCGCATTTGATGGCTTCCCCGAGAGAACATCCAGTGAAGAGCGAGAAGTTCCGGACACAAGTGTCTAGGGTTACAACGCTGCATTGAAGCAATTAGACGTATGTGCACCAATACGGTATAAATATAAAAATACTGACCTTCCTGCCAGCGTATTGGTTCCTTCGATGAAAAGGCTAGCGCCGTCTTTGACGAGGCGCTTCCCGTCGCGCCATTCATGAACACCGTCTTGAAGATGCGGGTCAAGAATTTTCTGAGCTGTAAGCGCAAAGTCAAGAATTCCGGTTGACTCTGCGAAATACTGAAGATAAGCTAACCATCCGTTATAAGAATACATCCGTCAGGATGAGATGAGTACGCCAGCTAAATTCGGTGTTCGACGGTCAGTCTGTGAACTCCGAGAGAATAACAAAAAATGCTGACCCTAACGGAGTTCGGGTGAACATGTATTCCATCAACAATGAGCCCATAGTATGGTCGGTCGAAGGCCATGTCTGCAACCTGACCCTTGTCGAGATGCAAACTGGGCCTACTCTCCTTCCGAACAGGACGAGGCTTGTTGCCTTTCAAAGATGCAGTTTTATGCTTCGGTGATGATTCTAAAGACGAGGATGATTCAGAGTGTTTAGGCGTCTCAGTCGGGCTGATAGCTTCCAGAGCCGTAGAAACGGATATGTCGGGGTAACGCGAATCATCGATTATCACAGGTGCTGATAAGTGAGGAGAGGCGCCCAGCAACCCAATAATGGATGGATCGCGGTGATGAAGTTGAGGCATTGCATTGAAGAGGTGGGTAATTAGTCGGGCACCGTGTAGAACGGCTTCCGTTGCTATTTCAGTCTTCGCGACACTAAAGGAGAAAATGTTAAGCACACTGTAGTGAAATGGACGAAGTCATTGCAAACCTGTGGCCCATAGAAAACACAACGCCTCTGTTGTTAAGTTCATCCAATGCTTTCATCACGCCAGGGATTTCTGGAGCAGCAGTGATAAGTCGAACAGCGGGATTCTGGTTTCCGCTCATCACCCAATCCTCTGTATCTACGAGATTCTCAGGTCCATAAGCATCTTCGAAAGACTTGAATCCGTCGTCCGCAGAAAGAAGATACCCTGGCATATGGGCGCCGCGCTTGTCGTAGTCTATGAAGGGTCCTTCAGCGTGCCATCCTAAGAGCGTGGCGGAGGTTGGGGTAGAAAACGGCTTCAAAAGGCTCAAAAGTTTGGGGTACTTTGACTTCTCTTGTGTCTGCCGAACTGATTAGTTCGTCAATCTTGCCATAGGCGGTAGCCTTACAATGATAGTGGGCAAAATCCTGCGAGGCAATATCAGCGCACAGAACGCAGCCAGTGACACCGTACATACGATGTGACACCAGTCTCTACAATTCTTTCCGCGATCATTTGCATGCCTTGCTGATAGGTCTCATCGCTGTCTTCGTAAATGGAAAAATCGAAGCCATAAGCTCCGTTGAGTTGAATATCCAGTAAGCCGGGACTTGACTGAGCATGAGCAGCGTACAAACTGAATGTGAGCAAACTTTACCTCAAAATGTTTCCGTCTAAATCGATTATTATACTCGGACGTTCACGTCGAAGGTAAAACGTTTTCTACGGGAATAAGAAAACCTGCGTAGATAGTGCAATCGTCTCTCGTACCTGAGCGTCTAGAATTAACCCACAGGATTCATCTACCCATAAGTCTTTCTTGATGAGACTGCCGTCTTCCTGAGGGAGCAGGCAGTTGGTGAAGCAGATCAATCCGTTGGCGGCACTCATTGTTGTCGTGGTCCTTGGTCGGGGCATAGGCCTATACTTACTCTCTTATAAGACATTTCCGCATTGAATGTGTGCTATTATTACAGGAGAAGCTCTCCTAGACCACATGGAACGAGACTTGCCGCCGAGTAACAAGGATTAGGATGCATGCGTCGAGCAAGGTATCCAGACGATTGTCGGTCATCTGAGCCATTTTTTCCGACTGATAGGTATTCATTAGTCTTTTGGAACGTTCGTCCTATTGTGATATGGCTGCCAGTTGTCTCGCAAGTACCGTCTGGTATTCGAAGTCTTCAATTGGTTTTCAATTGATGCTGTTTCAAAATGGAAGCTGAGCGCGGCCTTATATTAACAGATCGACTGTCATCTGTTTATTTGGTCTGTGAAGGAGACTAGAGCGCGGCCCTTGCCAGCGGAAAGAACTATATTTGGAAATGCCATCAAAGCTCCCGCTCCTCCTTTATTCTCTACCACCACCAGCAAACCACCAGCGTGTCCGCACCAAAGTATCTGCTGTACCCATTCTTTGCTGTGAAATATGTATGGTGCTAGAAATCCCGTGGTCAGATCATGGAATTTTATCATCTTTCTTCCCATACTGTGGTGCAACGGTCGTATTCTCAGGTCTTGCTGGCAATTCTGCTTGAGCAAATGGAAAGTGTGTCCGTTTCTATGTGATTATAACACTCCAAAGACAAATAACACCTTCCATAACACCCTTCTCTGGTGCTGCTCAGCTCGTGAGTGCTGTTATGCCTGATCTCCATCTATACCTCACTTCACTAATCATATCATCGGTCCGGAGATGCCACATCACAGGCGCGACCTGTATCCCAGACTGTAAAACTTTCAGAGCTCGATAACCTCTTTGCATAATGGTCAATACGTTTCATCGCAGTCTTAGCTAGCAATGTATGCGATTACACCGTCACTGAAAAATGTCCGACGCAAAGCAGATTCAAATTGTGAGTGCCATTTAAATGTTGTGGGTGTATGTATGCGCGACTTTGATTGCCCTATCTGGCTGCAGAGGTTTCCCACTCCCTTCGGCAAGCTAGCGCTCTGGAAGCATTATACCTGACCTCCTTCATAAAGAGCCTTAACATGAGCTTCTTTATTATGCTTAAATATGTTTGGTGACCTTCTCCAATATCCACCTTTGTCTTTCATCTGACTTACTCTGCTGTCTCGCTTTTCACCCATGGCGTGTTTGTGGATATCATGACTAACATCAATTTACTCAGTGGCCTGGAGTATCTTTACTTATCTTTCATTCAGACCGCGAACAATTGAGGAACGGGAACGGCTTATGTGGTGAGGTAGAAGGTGCGTTTTCTCACGATACTAATGAAAGGCCTACTCGAACTTCGACGTAACGGTGGGCGAATGTCGGGGCCCACTCGGCAAATATTCAGTGCAATCTTTCTCGAGCTACGAGCTTGTGAGACAAGGGTTCCCGGTATCGGACTGCCTGGCTGCGACATCCTCAGTGGCTAACGTTCTACCTCAAATCTTCGTCCTGACTCCTCACTCTTATCCTCGCTTATGCATACCACACTCTTCTTGCTCTTGTTACAAGAGTTGGCTGGGGTCTTGTTTACCGAATTCACTACTCCGGCTCCTTGTTTTACCTCCTTCGTTGGCTTATGATATTGCATAGTGCAAAGAAAGTTACCGTCAAGACCGCTTTCACATCGGCTATCGGGCATATGTCGGATGCCAACATATTATCACCGCCAAAAAGCATCCTTGGACAGAGGTCTTTCCCACTGGTTTAACCATTTGGCAAGGACGCGGCTCAACACCGCGACTTACCATCTTGCCTCGCGGACAACTGTATCAAAACGTACGAACCAAGGCCTTCAGATCTTCATGCACGTGACCTTCGTATGTCTACATCGTTCGAAGACGGCCGACTCAAAGTTTACGTTTGGAAGAGCGTATATCGCACGCGCGTCCAGGCTATACGTTGTAATGCGGCTAAGCGGCCGCCACGCGCTTATTGTATTTCCCCTTCCTTACGACCGTAAAATGCACGCAGTGGACAAGGCGAAAGTTGGCTCAAGGTTACCTGAGGCTTTTTGCATACCAATGCTTGTTCAAGGCCACCTTAGAAGGACTGTTAAGCTATCGGTTTATACCATAATTGAAGTCCACCAAATTCCGATGGACTCCTATCACTTGCTTGGCGTCAGCATTCATTATCTTCCAACTTCTAGACTCGCTTCTCGACGTTCAAAACGTCTCCCTTGGCATACGTTTACTGTAATGAAAGGGAGTTGAAGTCTCCCGAGCAGCTGTTTTCAACAGAGTAGCAACTATCTTATCACTGCCTAGGGTGATCGATAACTTCGACGTTGCGATATCATTTCATCCACATTCGGCCGCGACGGCCTTTGGGCGCCAGTCTCAGCTCAGTCGATAATGCCGATTGCTGATATTGTTCTCTTTTAGAGCTCCAAATCAAAAACGCAATAGCAGCTTTGTCAGTTCATCCGACTTGAAACATCCACATCTTCAGCGGCTCCGCCCATCCACGCCCATTATCAACGGATAGCACCACTCATCATACTTCACCCATCGTTGTGCGGCAGATGCATGATCAAAACACTCGTAGTTGATTGATGGTCTAGGCTGAGCCTATTCATATTCATAGGAGACCATCCCACCATCGTCCAATCCATCCAAACGCCATCAATACACCGCATTTTCGCCCTCGCCATCCCGTGCTAAGTTCAGTAAATTTTCTGAAGGGCCGGAGAACTTAGCGTACATGGGCACCTGGTCCTCAAGTAGCTCCTTCTCTGTCCGGAGGCGGGATAGCCTCCGGTTGAGCGACAAGATGCACATGCACAAGTGACAAAAAGAAGTTAGATTGTGCAAAGAACGGAGCGAATTCGAATGGACCTGGTTTGTTTGACGACTGAACCGAACCGGTTCACACGCCATACAGGCAGAACAAGCGACAGGGTCGGCTGAAAGGAGCCTTCAAAATTTTTAAGACCGTGCGAGTTACGTATGGGCCCTGTTGGCTAAGCGCCTCACGCGAACTCCCACAGCAGGCGGGGGCGGTTGGTTGACGCGCCCGCCGTGGATCATTTTGCGAGCTTGAACTCGCGCGACGGAGCGCCGCATGTAAACCACAAGTGCTAGGTATTCTTAAGGCTGGAGCATTTGACGGTGCTCCGCGGTATACACGCTGCGATGTCTCCGTTCGTCTACCTCTTACTCTGCAGCAAGGCCCAGAAAAGCCTCTACTCAAGCCAAAGCCTTACTATGCTCAGCGTCCGCGACCGTCGCCCAGGTCCGGTGACTTGCATGTGATACTGCGGCCGTGGTCTCCACTAACCCTGTGCTTACAAGTTCAAGTTGCCTAACACCGGAGGCCGTGCGCGGCGCGCCTACATATTACAAGTATTTTTAGCGCCGCGCTGCTCCTTCCAGCGAACGCGCTGTAAAATACGTACCCTCAAGCCAAATCAGGGTATTGTGTCTTTCTTAGCACCCTACACGCAGGCGCGCAAGTACACACGCACATGCGCCCGCAAAAACGACATCGCGACGTCATATGCCTTTCTCTTTGTATTCTATTTCCAGTTGATTTCCAGATAATGCGTACCTATTGCAAACTTATCGCTTTCGCTCGCACTCCCTGGATGGCGTGGAATATCATGAGCGTGTTTCTAGAAGGATTTCATGCCGTGAATGTACTCGTTTCAGCGGCGGGATGCTGATTTCGAACCCGCTCCAACTTCGTAAACATTGACCGGTTGCAGACGGGGCTTTTAGATGCTGGTTTGAAGTATATCCACGTCTATCTCAATTAAAGCCACATGGCTGGCACATGGCAAATGGACTTCGATTTCGAAGACACAATCAGCCTTCCCTGGTGCGAACGTGCAAACAACAAAGGATCCATACAACCCCTTGAAGACGCGTACTTCGACTTTCCAGCACTCTCGGTCGGATGTGGTATGTCTCCCCAGGGCGATGCTGCTTCTCCCGACCGCGGAAGAAATATGGTACAGCTATATTTCTCCACATTCGATTGGTTTTTGTTCCGCCTATTCAATATGTTGTCGTGTTCAGCACAGTTACACAAGGCACAATTTCCCAGCCGATTGTGGAGGGAAAGCAAGCCTGGGGTATATCCAGCTTTTTTTTCATTGGTGCCCGGGGCTTATCAGACCTAAACGAGGTTGAATAGGGAATGCACGCCCAAACAGCTGGGGTGAGTTTCAACCATAGAAGTGCATATGCTGTGAATCCTGTGCATCTCACCTTTCCGTTCCATTCTTCTGCGCGCAGACGAGCCAAACCAGCCTGTGTGTGGCTGTCTGGGGTAATCGTAATTTTTGTGGTATCAGGTGCAGTGGAGATGCGCAGCTGACTGTATCTTTTTCACTAATGGCACACACTGATCTTCGACTCATGCAGAATTTTCCTATAGGTATCTGGGACGTTTGGACGTTTGTGGTCGCCCTTGTAATTTTTATCGGGCTTCTGTGTCACTGGTGACGTTCAATTCTGTTGAAGCTGCGCATGTCGTCTAATTCTCGTGTCCGAGGTCATGCTCATGTTCACGACTCTAGTGAATACCCCGTAAGGGCTTTGGGTATTTTTACGCGCTCCTAAACCCGCAAGACGCATATTGTCTAGTTCTTTGACTTGGTACAGAGAACGTATTGCGGTGCATCTGACATACTCGCATGACAACTTCATGCACGAGCGTCATGACCTCCAAAAATTGACTTGCTCAGTGGACGCGCCTTCTCCGCATCTATCTTTGAGACTGCTAATGCTCTGTGAATTATTTGGATGTCAAGACCAGGTTATCTGCTTTTGACAGTCTATGCATCAGGTCGGATTACTCTGGCGGAGTTCTTTTATTTTCTTATTTCTGTACGCGACCCGGCCAGCAACGCCGCACTCCGAGACCCGGTTCAAGCAGTGCGTTGACGATCACCGACTCGTCGGGATGATGGCTCCCGACGTCTGTACTGGACACGGCGTAAGCAAGCTCGTGTTTTGTATGGATGGATGTATACCTATGTCTACAACTACGCGGCCTGGCCGGTACCCTTTCGCGTCGCGGCGGAGCAACCCCGTGCGTGTATACTTACATACATACATAGCTTGATTACTGCCTTTCTGGATTCTCTTGCTTGGTTTGTTATTTTGTTTAGGCTGTGTGATTTGTTTTTGGATTGTGGTCGCTTGGTTTGTGCGTTGCTTGGAGACTTGCGAGTCTCTTGAAAAGTTGTGGGTGTGGGTATGGGTATGAGTCTGTGCTCACTGGTACTGCTCATTCATCAATGGTGTTGTGGGCTTCATCAGACAAGTCAACTATTCCAGTTAACCTGAAGTGCAGACCCGAATGTTGCCAGTTCCAAAATTTGGGCTCTTGGCCCACATACACCGTATTCAAAAGGGTCGGCACCTGCCGTCGCATAAGCATTACTCTATACTGCCCAATGCACGTTAGGAGTACGTACGTACGTACTTACAGAACACTTACGTTTAATTACTACAAAATAAGCAAAGAGTATTACTTACCATACACTATGCACTATTAATTTGCGGCCATGTTCAAATCAGGTTCAGGCTCAGGTTCGCGTGCCTTCGCGTCGTCCTGGACCATGTCTGCCCTGTCCGTATTTATTTATTTACTTACATGCATGCATGCATGCATACATATGTATTCTACGACGTTTTTCCATCGTGGAATTCCCGTTGACTTTTCTCTTCGCGTCTGCCGCGGTCTGCAACGCATGGAATTTGGAGGTTTAGGTTAGGTTAGGTTAGGTTGGGCGCTCAAAAGGTCTGACAATCGAGCACGCTATGTATATATGTACTATTTACCATGTTCTTATGGCATGGGGCTGCGGCGCGTGGCATTAGCAGTATTTTTTTGCTCAATTGAGAAAGTCGGGAGTCGGGAGGCGGGAAACGGGAAACGGGAGACGGGAGACGGCCGGTACGGTGTGTATGTACTTGACACAAATTATGTCATTTTCCGAGTGCTGGGACTTTTCCTACATTGAAAATATTTTGACTTTCCTACATATGTATGTATGTAGCTAGCCGCTTCGTCTACTCTATTCTATTCTATTCATTTCTAGTCTATTCTATTCAACCCAATAAACCTTTTCAACCCCTGCAAGATATTAGGATTATACTTATGCAAGGTCGGTACATGTGCAGACATAAAGATAAAGTTATGCGAAAAACACATAAATAGCATAAACAGGAACTTCGCTTGAGCCCGCCGTGTGTACATTGACCTGACACCACACCGGCGCCGGGGTGGAGCGTGGGGCACCCATCGCCATGGCGTTGACAGATGGCGGGGACGGGGGGTAAAAATTCTGTTACTACATACATACATATATACATACATACAACAGTGTGCATAGTTCGAATGAACATGCTATGTATGTATGCGCAACGCGCTAAAGTTTAAATTAACGGCCTGCTCTGATACGAACCCCAACTCTGAGCGCTTGAGCTCTCGCCCTCACTCAAACTCAAAACTCAAAAAAACACAGATGCATAACACAAAATCTCATGAATTATATCGCGCACATACAAGGTCGGAAATACCGGGTGCAGGTACATACGCCGGCGCCGCCCCCGCCAGGGGCCCACCATAACAGTAGTAATATGAAATAGCGGGGGCGGTGGCATAGGTACCGTTTATCTATGTAGGACTAGGGACTAGGAGTAGCTAGGTAGGTAGGTAGGTAGTAGGAGTAAGGATACGGAAAAGTAAAGTGAAAGTAAGGAAAGGAAATGAGAAGAAAAAAAAAATAGAAGGCGAAAAGGCGAAAGTAAAAGTAATGAAAAGAAAAGAGAAACCGCGCTCCAGACAACTTGTGCAGCCGGACAACCAGACCAAGAGGGGCGCTGCCACGGGCGGGCGGCAGCGCCCAATCGAAGACACACGTACAGACGAAAGGGGTAGTAGAGGTATAATAAAAAGATGGGGGGGCACAGACCAAGCGGTCAGGCCGCAATAGAAATAAAGAGGCGAGAGACCTAATAAAACAGCAGAGCGATGGGATACGAGGCGAGCGAGCGGCGGTGTGTCTGTGTCTGTGGGAGAGAACTAGTGGATATACGGGTAATGGGTGGCGCATAACGACGACGACGGGGGTGGGACGACATAAGGGGGATACGATGCATAGAAGACACAAGCGCAACGCGCGCGGGGGATATTTTGGGTGGGGTATAGCATATCATAAGCAGCGAACATAGGAGGAAGGCGGGGGGCGGGGTGCCAGTAGCAGTGGTATATTTTAGGGTAGCGAAATCCAGTGATGGTGGTACAACTGCGCCGGGGCAGTACGCCGGGGCTGAGCCTAACACAGGCTGACCTCCCACTCGCCGCCTTCGCCTGGGGCTGCGGGCGGACTCTTCATGGCGATACGGACGCGCTGGGTGGTGCGCAGGGCGGGGGACTCTGAGCCGAGCTTGAACTCGAGGCCGCCGAGACCAAAGTCCATATCGAGGCCGCTGCTGCCAAAGACGAGTTGTGGGGCAGGCGGGGGCTGGATGGCGTACGGATTGTGGTGTACGTGCGGGGCGGCCGAGTAGTCGTAGTGCAGGCCGCCGTCGGGGGCAAAGGGCCCGCCGAGGAAGGGATCTGTGTCCCATGGGGCGGGGGGCGGCGGAGGCGGTGCTTGCTGCTCTGCGCCGGGAGAGTGTATGCGGACGCGGATGGTGCGTGCGTCTGCGGGGGACGCCTCGAAGGAGACAGCGAGCTCGCCGAGGTCTGCAAGGGCGTCGTCGTCTGGTGCGAAGCGGATGGTGTGCATGCCGGTATCCGGGCGGGCGGCCCAGTCGTACTCTGGGACAAAGGCGGGGTAGTCAAAGGGGGCCGGCTGGGGGAAGGGGTTCGGGACTGCAAAGGCGGTGGGCATGGGGCTGCGAATGGAGAGGAGGGAGGGCAGGGCGCAGAGGAGGACCATGAGGCCGAGGGAGGCGCCTGAGCGTTGTGGGGCCCTTGGGAAGAGGAAGGGCTCGTGTGCCTCGAGCTTGACGGGGGGCGCGGAGCTTGCGAGGCGTGCGCTGAGTGAGCGCTCGCGCTCCTCTGCGGCGGCGAGGCGGGCCCGGAGTTGTTCGATCTCGGCATGGTCGGCCGGGGGTGCAGCTGCGCCGGCGAGGGAGAGGAGCCGTGCGTTTTCCTGCTCGAGCTCGGCGACCCGACTGGTATGGGTCAGCAGGGGGTCGTTTTAAGAAGAGAGAGAGAGATACTTACATCTCCATGCACTCAAACTCCTCGCGCTTGCGCTGCCGGCTGAGAAAGGCAGCTGCGCGGTTCTTGACAAGGCGGGCCTCGCGCTTGGAGAGGCCCGAGACGTCCGGGGGCACAAAGTCCTTGGAGGAGATGCGCTCTGCAACAGCCCTGCGCTTTGTTGCACCCGGGGACGGGCTGGCGGAGCGCTTGCGGCTGTCGTGGTCGTGGTCATGGTCTGGGTCTGGGTGTGCGGGGGAGTCGTCTGGGCGGTGCGAGTTCTCGCGGCTGGGGGGTGTGGGGGGGCGGTGGATGTCGAAGAGCTGGTGTGTGGGGAGACAAACGTCGGGGGAGAGCGGGGCGCGCAGCATGCGGGTGTGCGGGGTGGGGGAGGGGGGTTCGTCGGAGAGGGGCGGGGACGGGGGCAGCTGGTAGTAGGCAAAGCTGTCCGGGTTCTCCCAGCATGCCTCTGTGGGCGAGAGCAGGGGCGCGTCTGCAGCGATGATCTGGGACATCTGGAGGGAGAGCGAGTGGTTGTGCATCGTAGGCCCCGTCGTCAAAGTTATAAGCAACCTCCACCAACTCGGTTCAGTTCGTTTCTTCTCCTCGGCACTTGCCGTCTCGGCCCGCCTCCAGTTTCTCCGCTCGCCTATTACCCCATCCCGTCACGCGCTCTTTCTCCGAATACACCGCACCGAGTCTCCGCGGACTACCATTATTCTGCCCCTAATACGCTCTCTCACCCGCACATGGCACGCGTACCTTGCACTTCTAGTCCTCCATACATCGCAGCACAACCACACCCAGACATACCAACACCCCCCACTCCCTTCTTCCCCAATTCAGCCAGACACAGACGATCATGATCACCATCATATCTCCGAGCCCGACCGTAAATGTCTGCGAAGGTCGACTTTTATAAATTCGGAGCCTGAACAACAACAGCGTCGACCCGCCACCTCCCAGAAATAGCTGTATAGTCTACGAAACAACGAAAATGGAAAATACAGGGACAATGTCTGCCTCGTGAGCCCCACCTCACTCACCCCGTACCTGCCTATCTATAAGTACCCCATCCTTTTTTCGGCTCGATCAGGCCCCGCGCCCCGCATCGCGCGGCCAGGTCCCATGCAGAACTCTGAGCGAATGCCTGCAAAGTCGCCGGCACATATCCAATCAAAAACGAAAATCCCATCCCCTGCCTCCCAGCCAGGGCCGCCTTCCTATCGCGGACATCTCTCCGCTTTTCATGAGTAGTAAGACAGTTAAACTACGGTCTGCAAATATATTCCCTACGCATTATTTACCAAGTGGGTATTTTCCATTAACCACAGCGCACATGATGCACTCCCCCATTCGCCCACATACCCACCCAGCGCAGATACCGCGCGCAATCTCCGCCTGCGCGTGCACATGCGCAGAGAGGGCACGGGACCGCACAGGCGTGCGTCTCGTCCTGTATATAGCCCACCGGCGTATACTTTATAGATACACCCCACTGCGCGCGGGTCAGGAGACCGGCGGGGCCCGAGCGGCCGCTGCCATTGCGCAATGTGCGCTTACGCACTCGTATGCTATGCACTGCGTGCGTGTGTACTCTAGAACTCCGGGCGCACATGAATTACCTACCTACGCAGAACCGCGCTGGGCGCACATGGAGTATACAAAACCCCGAACGCACGCTCACGAGTGGAGCCCGCGCACGCACGAAACGGGAACAAGGGCGCGAGCTATCATCATGCAGACACCTCCGAACGCGTCCTCGAATCCCCCGGCCGGCGTGCTTCCTGGACGCCGTATCCCGCTCGGATCCTCCTCGACATCAATAACGATCGTGCTCATACACCCACCGATGTAAATCATCACCTGGGCCACCCAGGGCCACCGGGTCCAGTACAGCACGTCCCGTGCTGGTGTGCAATGGGGATAGTGCGAGCCCTAGTTGCACGGTGTTCCGTGAAAGTAATGTACAAGTAAAGTACACTGCACTGTGTATGTACTATGTAGAGCGCTGTGCATGTGCTGAGGTGGAGCGCCCGCGTCAACTCGAGCCCTGTAGGTATGTACGTACGTACAATGACGCGAGCCGACTCGCGCTGGACCTGCTCCTACCTGCTCGCGTATAGGTGGCTCAGCGCACCGTCTAGTATCAAAGGCGGGCTTGGCAGCAGGCAGCAACCAATGGAGTGGAAGGGACTTCAAAACATAGTGGGCTCGGAAGCGGGCCGTCTGCATCCAGGCAGGTGTGGTGTCCATTAAGCTTTCCATTCATTAAGACGCCGACTGGGTTCTTCGTAGGTATGTATGTAGGTATGTAAGTACAGTCCCAGATAGCCTGAGAGCTTGTTCGCCATATTAGAGTCGATGGATGCAAGAAGGTGATTGGCTTGTGATACGACTCGGGTTGCGTTAACTCCGTGCTCGACGCGTCGCCGTCGCTGGGTAGCCGGATAGCGACTAGATAGGTATATGGGAGCATAAGGGAGGTATGTATCAGCAGATACGCTGAATTAAACAATCAAGAAAAGTCGTAATACAAAAACAATCTTCTTTCCTCACAGACTCTCCTCTACTCTATTCCAATTCAAAAAAAGTGACACAAGTTATCCAGACCCAAGTTCAACGTGCTCACAGCACTACCAAGAGCAGGTTCCATTTCCAGAAAGACAAAAAAATGGTATGCACATTCTGAGCTCAACAATACCTTTAGTCGCTCTTAATGGTCTAGCGCAACGTCTCAAGTCCACTGAAACTGCGCTGACATTGACAACCAGCTAAAAAAACGACAAGTCCATTATCCCTCGGCAAGTCCCGCGTCGGCATGTTGTCCGGCAGCATTTGGAAGCCCGCGGCCCTCCGACTCGCACCACCACCACTACCACCACCATCACAGCACTGTCCAAGTCCAAGGTGTACTATACTAAATCGTATGCATTTAATCGCGAGTGCTATTTCCACCGCTGAGTCGCTGTGCTGCTGCCCGGGACGTGATAAATGTGCCGCACAGCCCCGTCTATCTGTGATGTAAGTTCGCACTCCTATAGTAGGCTGTTGGGCTAAGGATAGCAAAACTATAATCACCACCACCATCAGTAGTAGTGGCGGTCACCCTGTGGTCCCATCCAGCTCTGCCTCATGCACATTGGAGTCTCGCAACATACCTATACCGTAATGCTGTGATCTGCACGCCCGGATCAGTGCGTGTGCCCCGGCTGACGATGCCCCGGCACCCGCACCCGCACCTCAGCAGTCAGCGTATTCAGCTGCCCCGGATCCTGTAGCTTTCCTTCGTATCCATGCCGCGGGCAAGGAGGCTTTCGCAGTGGATAACATACTTACATACTTCCATACATACATAATTACTCATACTGATGCTGCTACTGCTGCTGCTGTTGCGAACGTTCGCTACAGATATATACTTAGCCCGTTCCAGGCAGAACAAGAACACTGGTCGATCGTTGCAACTGATGTCTTCTAAAGGTTCTAATAAGTACATACATATACATATACATAACATGCTATCGCAGCGCACAGGCATAAGCTGCGAGCATGAGGCTCACGCCTTTCGGCCGGGCGTCGCCGATCATGCCATCCCTCAGCAGATCTTTTTCTAGGCGCCCTCGGGTGGGAACATCGATGGGGCCCATAATAGGAAACACAAATGGTTTTTTTGTGCATACGGAGATAACATACCACCCACCCACCCACCCAGGCAGGCAAACAATGGGATCTGCCGGCTGCCAGGCTCGTCCAGGCAAGTTCGTGCTAATTATTACGGTTGTATCGCGAATGCGATCATGGCCTTATCCTGCGATAGGCCTTTTCGAGCACTGTGCAGTCTAGAGGATTCATTCGCCTGTGTTTGGGGAGGAGATAAGGGTGCCAGTGTCGGACAGCCTTTTTCATTCGTGCGGAAATTTAAATAATGCGCCGTAGGTTGTGAGCCTAATGCTCGCTTAAATGAAAGTGTGTACTATGTAGTATATACAAACAAACCAAAAATTGCCTTCTCGGAATTTACTACATGTTTCTTCAATTTCCAAGTTCATTTCGATGGTATGTTCGGGCAGCGGCCAGATCCAGACCATTCATCCTGTATCTGTTCAACTGATAACGTTACCATCTGAATCCATTGTGTTGTGCATATAACATCTGATTGAAGCACAAAATAGATCAGTCTAGATGAAAGGTTTGGAACAGCCAGAAGGGGGGCCCCGTCCGATATCATCTCGCAGTGCCTCGTGCTATGCCCGTTTCATGCTGGTTAGGCAGATTGGCTAAAGCAGAACAAGGGCAGGAAGTAGTTTAGTTCGCGCGCGCGGCACACCGACCGGGCCAGTCAGTCAGTCAGTCAGTCAGTCAGTGCTCATCAGCGGTCTGCCTTCCGTAATTCCAATTCTGCACATAGTTTTTTTTTCAGCCGTGGAGCTCCACCATGGATGGACAGGCCATCACCACCGTTTGCCCACCGCATCGTGCTCGCACGGCGCCACACCCTCCGTAGGAGACATCCGTGAGTCTGAGGGCAATACAGAAACTCAATTCAGCACGGCCGTGCCGTGCGTTTCGCACTGCTCAGTACACACGGGACTTCTGCGCGCAGCGCTCGCGCTTGGCAGATACACAGGACTCCCGCTGATAGATGAATACATAAACCCGTTTTTGCACATCAAGTGGGAATAAGGGCTATGTTCAGTGCGCGGGACAGCGCAGGGCACTCTGGGGTGCATTATTATTACTGGCCGCCTTGGTTCGCGAGGCCGCGTCCTACTTTTGCACCTACCAGCACGGTTGTTTCTGGGCGCGCGAAATCCGACATCGGCCCGGCGGGGGAGGGGAGTAGGCGGGAGGCCTGCACGAGCTTGGTCTGCGCTGCGTTAGGACCTGATGGGTGCCAAAGCGGTCCTTCGCGGGAGTTTCGGAGGATTGTTGGGTGTATTTATGTACACCTGTGTTAATATTAACAGCACGGGCTTCTATCCAGCGAGACGGAAATAGCGCTGCTCGCGCAATGCATCTGAATTTAATAGGTGGTCTTCGGAATCGTTGATGTCCGGTAGGCGAGCATGGGCAGACGGGCACGCGCAACGCCCATGACTTCACTGGACTATCTTGGCAAACGTATATAGAGAATTGGACTGCGATATGGTTATCGTATATACGCAGAGGCTGTACTCAAGGAGATATTACGTTGACAGCGATCGAGCGTCATGCTGATTCTGTTCAATCCTATCGCCCAATGCTAGAGAAGACATAGACTATCGAGAAATAATCGATCGTATGTGTTTTCCCCTGACCCTTACTATAGTGATTGAAATATCAGTCCGAGTCGTATAATCGAAATAAAAATACATACTATAAGCGACGTCGATCGACGTAGGGCTCACAGACATTATATTCAGAGAAGCCTGGGATAATGCGTTCGTCGAGCTCATTAGTTTTCAATTGCTGAGATGTCGACCACACTCGCCCAGTTCGCGTTCGAACTACTGCGCACATCTGCCCAACGTCATCCTCTATTTCTGCGATGGCACACGGGCACCTGGCATAGGCCATGGCCAACGTTTTTTGCGGAGTCCGAGGACATCAGTGGAAAAGCCGTCGTACGCCGGCCATACCTCTGCTGCGGCCAAGGCACCCAAGGTCATCACTTCGGGACAAATGCTTGCGCACAGGGAATGCGTTACCACGAATAGTCATAGACATTGGGAATGTCATTCTATAAATGCGCGTGCACAATGAAGGACGCCATTAACGGGTTCGGGCACCGTGATGGCTGATGGACATAGTCCGATATCTGAACGACAACAACATCCGCCTGCACCGTCCACTGTAGAGTAGAGGCATTTAAATAACGTGATGCTCGGTACACGGTTATCGAATTGTCAAGTAGAAGTCTCTTCAGGAGTTATCGGAGAAATCCCCGTGATCATGCAGGCGAGAATAGATCTGATTTGGCCCCTGGGGAGATTATTCGAGTAAGCCGTGGATTGGCAGGACCTGATCTCTAGTAGCTAGCTCGCAGAGAGAGTGACCGTCGAGAGAAGAGTCAATAAGCTTTCAAGGGCGGTGGAACTACGCGCATCGATCGAAAAAGCTTATGGTATTAGAATCCCCGTTGATCGTCTTGAGTAGAGCAATCACCTAGGTCTTTGTGGCATGACGTCTGCCAACTATATCCCTGGCTTCCCCTGGAGAGTCAGACCGATTTGAGAGGCCGTCAATATAATTTACTATATGAATGTCGCACCCGAAGATCATGGGCAGGACCCGCATGCGTACCTATTCCGAAATTGCCTTGTACTTGGTATTCTTCCGGTCCGTACTATTCCTCCGAGGTGAATGTTATATTTAACCGCGTTTGCCTGAGCAAGAAACAAATTCTCAAGGGCTCTGACCTGCAGACAGACAGGGCGTTCATCAATGCGGGAGAAGGCAGCGAAAATTCACCGTTCGCATCACTTGACGCACGGTTGACGTCTACCTCTGTAGACGAGCCAGTCCAGTACGCTGAGATGTGATATCACAGAGTTTAGTATAGTGCAAGCTCACGTACGTACTGTGGTCACGCCGGTATCAGAGTGTAAAGTGCTGATAGGAGTACAATTGTACTTTGGTCAGTACTGTATCAGATGCTCTTACCTGTTTGATTCTCCAGTATGGTGTAATGCATCGTTATCACTTTCTATTAATGCGACGGATACAGTAACGGAAAATCAAGACTCACTGGTGGAGTCTCTCGCTCGTGGTCTTCTCTACGTTTCTTGCTATCTGCACCGGTATTAATCGCAACAATTGCACCATAAAATACATCTTCAGTCCGTTCCCCGTCTTCCGCAATATCTTCCAGCGAATCGCGAGACCGAAAAAGACGTGCTAAACTCAAATGACTTGTTCTAAGGGGCCTTCTTTGCGTGCATTTCGACTATAACGGAGTCCATTAATAAGTTAACGAAAACAATAATCACAAATCCTGCTAGTGAACAAGAGCACCTCGAGCAAAGCATATCGAAAACAGATTAGTATAATGTGATATCAGTCACCTTTCCTCCATCCTCTCCGAGACGCAGCGCCACTACCTGCGTAGTCAGGCTTGAGTATCCATTGCCTATGAAAATGTCTGCTTGCGCGGCTATCTCGACATCCACGCAGACGGCGAAATCGCGTTCTCCACGCTTGATCGGTACATCTGCACTCTGTGTTACGCGCCGCATAGGACCGCCTAGCCATTCCTGGTCCTCTGCCCACTGTTTATTCGTCAACGCTTCCGCTAGTTTATAGAACTGTAGGTACACTGTCGGATGTTCCCACGAGCCGTCGTGTAAGATATGTAGTGTGCGCACTTCGGGCCGCGTGCGCGCTTGTGCACTGACTGCAGCTAGTATCCGCCGAAGGGACGGGTAGCAATGTTCTATTATCGACGTTGCATTCGTTGTGTCGAGGGCTGGAGGCATGATAGCGGGCGCGACGACGGGCAGTGTCGCCCAGGTCGTGAAGCTTTCGCCCTTGCTGGCAAGAGTTTGACAGTGGTCTTCAAAATCGCCACGCCGGAGATGGAGAGCTATGTATGCGTCGCCCTCGGCTTCGTATGGTGCCAACCTCGGTCGCAGATTGAGGGAGGTTTGCGTACGATTTACGATGTCCAAGACGTTTTCTGACCATTTGAAATGGTTCTGAATGTACTTTTGGAATGTGGGCCATATTTCTTGTACTGCGGAAGATGAGAGGAAACTGCCCAGTATCTCGTGTTAATACGTTATAATGGGACGCATATAGATACGCTTACTTCCAGGTGAAAACCTTGTCATCAACGACCAAGCACCTCTGATCCTGCGACAGGACGTCTAGAGCATGTTTCCATTGGTCTTTGCTGTCGGTCCCTAAAGTGACATGTACCACTTCGCTTGCAGGACACACTTCATCGAACACGGCTTCGCTAATGGTACCCTCTGTAGGACCGCGCATGAATGCTGATAGCGGGACCGTCGCGTTTTCACCTCGAGGGCGCCATATCAGAGGTTGGTAAACGTATATTCTCGATGTCTGCAAAGCTAGGTGGTGGTACAGTAGAATTTCTTGGGCCTGAAGAAGCAACTAGTTAGATCACATCACCCAAAGCGACCATTCACAATAGTTAGTTACATACCTGATTGTTGAATCCTGCGCCTTGAAGCTGCTTGAATTTTACATATTTGTTCCCAATTTCGTTGTGCAGCAATCTCTCTGAATTCCTGGTCTCCTCTTGGAAGAGATCGTCGTAGAATGTTGTTGGTGGTTTATAATCGTTGTACAAGTAGTGCGAAACGAATCCCAGGATGATGACGACTAGCAGAAGAGTTTTACAGCCACGCTTGTTCACACTGAAGAAAGACATCGATGCATACTTTCGAACTTGATGCTGTCCGTTTGGGTGCCAGTGACAACCATCCAGATTCCACACCTGGCACCACCGACGTGCCTGATGTCAACCGGCCCGTTGCACACCATCGTCATCAGCGAGTTTGCTGCCTTGAACTTGTACTGCTATGTAGCTCAAACCATCTACTCTACAATCACTCTAGGATTAACTCGAAAGCCTCTGCGTGTTCAGTCTATCTCATATGGGAGACCCGTCTTACAAACTTGTATGGCATAAACTGTCCTCGACACTTGCTAGAAAATTTCGTCTCAAGGCTCCCTGGCGAAACAGCTTCAACAACTGTGAATATGTTCATAGGAGCCGATTTACAGCCATTTTTACGACGATCAACGGATCTCACTGTACTTCTCTCGTTCAGGATGGCTAAGAACTAACGAGACTTGATATATTTCGGGCTCGGAAAAGCTCGAAATTTAATGGCTATTTTTGCTGTCTTCAGGACTTGCTATTGGATTATGCCTCGCTCTGCTCACGAACAGAGCAGCGCAGCTTCGTACAACTCCATTTGACTCCAGTACCTTCCGTAGAAACCCACGCGCGCGGATCGAATGAAGATGTACCGCCTTTATCTCAATGAGGCTTGTACGTTTGTATGTCATGACTCTCTCTGCTGCCAGACGCTAAATCCTGGCTTATAGACGACTCGGAGCAGCAGAGGAAAATGCGATGCACTTCTAGTAATTCACCAACAGTATATGTCCCAGTCTATTCATTGGAATTGGGATGCAAGTTCGCTCTTTTACTTCCCTCAAAAAAATTCAATTGAGATTGTAGGATGTTACGTATAACGATAACTGACGGCTCGGATGTCTTGAGTAGTCGCACCGCTACTTTAGGGTGAAGCCTTCACCACGGACCATCATATTGCTACTGCATATCGGTAACAGTCGGCAAGAAAGTGGCCTGGTAAGCAAATTCCCAGCACCGTGACGCTTGTTCATTACACTGGAGGATGTGCTGGTCCACATGCGCTTCAAGACTCGACCTCGACTGCGACATCTATCATTTCTCCGGTCTATATAGCACCGCCCGGGACATGCTCAACCGCAAAATAGTATACCGGATGCTTGACGGTTGATTATCCGCTGTGCTTCTTAAACGGACGCATTGTTGCTCGGGATAAATTGGGAAGCTGCCTTCGGACAATATGCTTCTTGACCTGCTATTGGACTCTGCATTTCCGCTCATAGCTTCGGTTCAGGTGGTCCTTCTTTATCAACAAATTATAAATGAGGCTGAGGACCTGTAGCGGGAATTCATTTCGGCACCTCCTGCTTTCGATGTTTCCCACTCAGACCACCAACGACGGTGAGATGGACGGAAATATTCCTTCCTCATCGCAACGTCGTTCTCATCTTGAAGATTTCGAGGACACGAAACTCGACCGTGTTCATGTACAGATCAACATGGGAGGCCCAGTTCTAACAAGATCTGACTTACAGAAGATTGAACAGTCCATAATGTAGGCAATCTCTGTGGCCAATGTGACTTGCTATTACTGATTATTGGTTTTGCTGGCTTTAGACGCAAAGTAGACTTGCGCATGCTCCCTCTTTTGGGCGTCCTTTCGGCCATGAGTTTGATTGATAGGACTAATATTGGATTGGCGCGCACAGCCGGGATGGACCATGATCTTGTGCGTTCATCCACGATACATGCAATTCTAATTGGGCTGATTTTCGTGGACAGAAATTATACCTCGGATCGCGATACAACATTGTAGTCTGCATTTACTTCGTTCCTTACATCTTACTGTGAGTTAATATGCCACTCATTGCGGCAATTACATTAGGCTTATACATCTCCTTTTATAGCCAGCTTCCGAGCAATTTGTTCCTGCGTAAACTGGGGGGCGTTTACTACTTATCTTTCTTGGTCATGGCTTGGGGCGGCGTGCAGCTCAGCATGGGTTTTGTTCCTTCTTGGGGTTATCTCGCGTTTGTAAGGGCACTACTTGGCGTCTTTGAGGCTCGTAAAACTCTCCAAGTATGCTCTATAGGATGCTGATTTGATGCTGAATAGGCCGGCTTTTTTCCAGCTATGATATATATCATCACGACATGGTAAATAGTACTTAAATCCTGAGAAAGTTTCTTGCTTATATGTATTATAAGGTACACTCGACACGAAGTTCAGACACGGTGGGTTTCCCCTTCATTCTCAACGAGTTGCTGGCTACACAACACATCATGATATCCTTAGTCTTGGAATATTCTACTTAACTGGTGTTTTATCTGGCGGATTTAGTGCAATTTTTGCATATCTCTTGACGCTGCTCGGCGGGAAGGGGGGCCTCCCAGGCTGGTCTTGGATATTTGTACGTCTGTCTGCTTAGCTCTGCCGAATCCTTGAGTAGCTGACTTTTGTCTGCAAAGATTGTCGAAGGAATCATCACCATCTTCTTCGGCATCGTTGCGTGGTTTTTCCTGCCCGGGTTTCCTGATCAAAATAGGTTCCTCACGCCTGAGGAGACCGCGATCGTCCTTGAAAGAGTCGAAAATGACAGAGGAGATTCACTTCCTGATCCAGTTACGAAGGAAAAGATCATAACTCATCTTCTGGACTGGAATATATGGTCAATTGGTGAGTGTCATGTATCACACTTAGTCCTCATTGATACTAGGTTTATTACATTGAAGGTGTGATGTACATGTGTGCCACGATGCCAGCGTACGCGATCAGGTAAATCTATATCGGCTTAGACAATGCCATCCATATATTGACTGTGACAATTCATTACCTAGTTTCGTTGTTTCGTTCATACTTCGAGGAATGGGATGGAGCATTGCTGCTTCTTTGCTACTGGTATGTGCTTCATTTATGATTGCAATAACGAAGTCCTTTATCATATTATATAGGCTGCACCTCCCTACATTGTCGCGGTATGCTATGTATCCATTAATTTGATTTCATGTTCATTGATATCGAGAAAAACCCAGGCTTTTAGTATACTGTTCTTTTCGTGGCTATCGGATAAATACCGCCAGAGAGCCGTCTTCATAGCCATACAAGCAGTCATAACTTTGATAGGAATTGTCGTGACAGGTTACGCTTCCACAACAGGTGGTAGATACACAGGTGCGTCATATCTGACCCGCATTGTCATGCACGAGTGTCCTGATTGCCATAGGCGTCTTTCTTACGGTTTCCGGTTCCGGTGGATGTATCCCCAGCATCCTAGCTTATGTGCGTGAACTTCCACCTCCAATTAAATGTGTAGCACCTAATGTGCAGCGGTAAATATTGACAGTCGTCAAACAACATCGTCTCGCATAGTAAACACGCCGTGTCTACAGCCATTACCATAGCGTTTGCTGGTATAGGCGGCATTTTCGGTAGCCTCATCTTCCGACAGGTTGATGCACCTAGATACCTACCTGGTATCTATGCGGTTATAGCATGTCAGCTACTGATCCTGGTTCTCCTCGGGCTCATGACTGTGTCGTACCGCCGTAAGAATAGAGCCGTTCGTGACGGAACAGCAGCACATCCGTCTGAAGGAAAGATAGGATTTTTATACACTTTGTAGTTATGCCGGGAACTTGAATCTTTGCTAGAAGCTGCTTGGATATATTAATTAGAACATCTTCCTTTCATTATCTTGCTTGTAAGGTTTTTTGTCAGTTGACCATTAGGAGGTTGCCGGAAACTAATTAGGACATCTCGCCTTGAAATTTACGGAAAATATATTACGCCTACACGAGGATATGACTGAGAAGTGAGAAGACAACTGTACTTAAGTAGGGTAGAGTACCGGGCGCTTATTGTGAGCTTGGCGCCAAGACACATATCTACAGAATTCTTGTCCCGTCTTGACGCTCTGCCCGCGGTGTGCTCGGATCTCGCAGCTAGCGATTTCAACCATTCCAATGGCAACAAAGCACGGAACATCAGCAAAGTATGGTCCTTCGACAAGTTCAATGCTGTCGACAACTCCATACTGGAGCATCGGTGATAGTAGAATGCGCGGAGAAATGATATTGATAGATGGTTCCTCCAACAAACGATTTAGCACTGGGGTGGTTGTTGAGCATGTGGAAAAGTGAATAAGGTCGATATTTGATCCAAATATCTCATTCACATCGATCCTGGGCGACCGAGGAGTCACTTTCTACAAGACGGTATATGTGCTTCCCTTGTATCTGCAAGAGGATTTAATCCAGGCGTTCCTCGGTTGCATTTAAAGTCGCCTGTTTCTTGGAAATAGCAGATTGTACACTTTTAATGGACCTTTCCCGAGCTTCAATGAGTCGCTTCGCTTTCGACATATCTAAAGAGCTATAGTCCATTTTCTTTGCCTCGCGTTTCGAAGATGGTGTGTCAGTGTTGGGCACGGTTGCGGATGGTAAAGTCTTCTCAGCAGAACCCCCTGTTGTTAACGCAGCAAGTCGCTGTCGATGTCCGTCAAGTAGACTGTCTAAGGTTCGGAGGGTTGTGATATAGTCTTTAAGCTCTTCATTTTGCTTGAACGCCTTGCAGACCTCCTCCGCGCAGGTCTCAATATGAGAGAAGCGCGCTGGACCTAGCATTGTTCCACCGTACCTTTCGCGTAGATATGAGGATGAGAAATGACTGAAAGCATCAGAGCAGAGCTCACCAGCGACTGACAACTACTACTGCGTCGATCACAGCCATATTCTGCATTACTTTCAGAACTCTTGCTCCAGCCCAACTCTCCCCATCATCTTTGCTTCCTTCAAGAAGTTCGAAATCGTCTGGACCACCAAGCCCAGTGCGTCCTTGCTTGAGAACCATACACCTCCATGCTGAGATTTCATGTGTGGCTTTTCTGGCTCGATGGACGACGTGCTTGAGGTGATTGAGACGCGCCTTCGCTTGCTCCGGAGTACTGGCTTGGTATATATTAGCTATGAATATTGAACCGCGATCCCGGATCTCTTGGGAGGTGGCTATGGGCTCCGGATGAGGCCGTTTAGAAGTAATGAATGCATCCAGGCTGCCATCGAGCTCTTGTGACAAAAAAATTTCGGACTGAGACATAAGTAGTAGCACTCGATCCAAAAAATTCTATCCTTCCCCCAAGAGTTGTTCCATAGAGAGTAAAGAACTCGCAAGTCGGGGTGATGGGTACACGGAAGAAGTGTGGACGGTCGAATAGTGATTGACAGGGGGGAAGGTGAGTGTTTGTCCATGTTTGATTCAGAGGTTGCAGGAACGACGCTGCTCACCAATCTAGTCGCACCAAAAGTAACCCCCTCAAGATTGTCAACGACGCCGGCACACCTCAAGACCGAAAATGGGCTCAACTAGGTGAGTTACGCACCCAAGAAGTCCGAAGGAAGGAATGGGAGAATTCTCAAATGCTGTGAAATGTTGGAAGACGATGGATGGCTTGGAGGCACTTTGGATGACGAACCGCCGAACTACCACAAATTAAAACCACCCCTGCTCCCGCATCCCCTTCACGGCTCTCGAACGTTCAGTCGGAAATTCGCTGACTCTGCTTTAATTTACTAGATTGTACAGCAAAGGTCGCGTCCTCGGCCACAAGCGCGCTAAGCGCAACACTCGCCCCAACACCTCGCTGATCCAGATTGAGGGGGTTGCCACCAAGGAGGATGCCCAATTCTACCTCGGAAAGGTGGGTTAGGATCTACCATAAGTTGGACAAGAAATTGATGGGCGGTGATAGCGCGTTGCATTCGTTTACAAGGCGAAGAAGGAGATCCAGGGCTCGAAGGTTCGCGTCATCTGGGGGTGAGTGCCATCGCAATTATATCTTCACTGGTGTTCTAACCGCAATTCTGCATAGACGAGTGACAAGGCCTCATGGATCTTCCGGTGTTGTCAAGTCAAAATTCCGAAGCAACCTCCCTCCTCGTGCATTCGGTGCCAGCGTCCGCGTCGTACGTTTTCGACCAGATCCTTCCCTCTTAGTTTTTCCTAATATGTTTACAGATGCTCTACCCCTCGAACATCTGATTCACCTTTGCATATACATGCCCTACTCCTTTTCTTATCATATGTGCAATATGACATGTTTCCATGCATTGCGATGAAGTCGAACAAACTACGCTGTGATATAGAGACCCATAACCAGTGGATCGATTCATTCCCTGAAGACAGCCCTACCGGCCAATTAACATTTGCACGCAGCATAGCTGCATTCTTCCGTTGGTTTCGTGGTGGAAGAATACCTAGTTGCGTAATGGAAAAGTAGCAGGCTGTCCGATACAATTCAATTTTCCAGGATTCTGGATTGGATTTCATCGCCTGAAGTGACGTCTGCGTAGTCTAGAAGCGACAGCCGATAAGAGCGAACATAGAACATCTGCCTAAAGTACAAAGCGTAGTGGAGGTAAATGCTGCGCGCTGAGAAACGATGGGCTCAGAGACAGCTAATAACGCTTGAGAATATGGGCATGTCGAAGGAAACCAGCCATATGTTTTCAATCTCCTACGCATGGCGGCCTACAGATAATCATTAATTACACTGGGCTCATATGAACATCTATAGATTCGCCGACAACTACTGTATCCGCCATTCACTGGTCCGCTATAATTATTGACAAATGGACATGGAGGCCAGCACTTGCATTATGTCAACGTCGTTGCTTTGTTTTGTTTTGTGGGGTATGTTTTATTGTGCACGACGCCTGCACTGTGCAGTGTAGGCGCTAATTAGCGCGATCACATGAGTCTGATATATTTAATGCGATCAACCGGGTATGAACCAAGCCTTCAGTCCGGATCTTCCTCACGGACAACATCAGAGACTGCAATAACCATAAAGACCCCTTCCGCCTCTATTTTCTCTATCTTTTTGCACAGTCGAAACAATGCTAAACTTACAGCGCCAGCAGCCCTTGCGTCTTGTTCAAGCTTCGAGTCGAGCGGTTCGTGGGTATGCTCCGACTGGGGTTCGGGAAGCATCTGGTACGTCGACTGACATGCATTTACCGTATTTCGTCTCATTGAAGGCGTTGGAGCATAGGTTACGCCAAATTCAACTGGGAGGAAAGACATAATCCTATCTCGTGTTGAACGCAAAACTGATAGCCCTGCAGGATCCCTTGACTCTGGAGTCTCAACTCACGGATGAGGAGATTGCCATTAGGTATGTCTAACGGATCTTTTGCTCCTCTTATTTTTACTAGGACGCTTTATAGGGATGTCGCGCGCGAATATTGCCAGGTCCGCCACGTTCCGTCTCATACAATGCATAGTGTGCTGACACTATGCACAGGAGAACCTCATGCCGCGCGTGATCCACGGCTGGAGAACGGAAGGTATGCATGCTCGCACCTCTCTGTATGCAAGGGTACTGACACAGACAAATCTGCGCACGCACAGAGTTCGACTATAAGATCCTGCCCGAGATGGGCGCGCTCGGCCTGCTGGGGCCCACGATACAGGGTTACGGTTGCGCCGGCGTGAGCAACGTCGCGTACGGCCTGGTGTCGCGTGAGATTGAGCGGTCAGTTTGTGTTGTTAGATGACTCGCGTGGCAGGGTGTGTTTACGGTGCTCAGTGTGGATTCAGGATACCGCTCGATGACGTCGGTGCAGTCGGCGCTTGTGATGCACCCGATCAATGAGTTCGGGACGGAGGCGCAGAAGGAGAAGTACCTGCCTCGCTTGGGTGCGTGTTTATGCCGACCTGCGAATTTGAAGGTGCTAAATGTTTGGCACAGCTAAGGGAGAGATTATTGGGGCTTTCGTGAGTTTAGTCGTACTCTAATCAGTGGACTGCGTATTGATTTGCATAATTACCAGGGTTTGACTGAGCCTAACCATGGTTCTGATCCAGCTGGAATGGAGACGACTGCCGAGGAGGTGGACGGCGGCTTCGTTCTCAACGGGAGCAAGACGTGGATCTCCAATTCTCCAGTAGCGTGAATATTCTTCCCTTTGTCAAATAAACAAGGCCACCTTAACATCTCCTGATTTAATTAGCGATGTGTTCATCGTTTGGGCGAAGTGCAAGTGGGACGATCGTATTCGTGGATTTATCTTGGAAAAGGTGAGTACTTCATCTCCATTGGTGACGTATCTGCTATTCAACACGAAGTGCAGGGTATGAAAGGCTTGACCGCCCCACCCATTAAAAATAAAGTGGCGCTACGTGTCTCATTGACAGGGTCCATCTTCATGGACTCTGTCCGCGTAGGGCACGACGCGCTGCTGCCCAAGACTAAGGGTCTCGGGTCACCGTTCTCATGCCTGAACTCGGCTAGGTATGTCCTCTATATCTGTGAGCCGGCTGTGGGGCCTCGCGCGCTAATCAAAGGCTCTTAGGTACGGCATCGCGTGGGGCGTTATGGGCGCGCTTGAGGACTGCATCGAGCGTACGCGCACGTACGCACTCGAGCGGCACCAGTTCGGGCGCCCGCTGGCGTCGTTCCAGCTCGTGCAGAAGAAGCTTGTCGACGCGCAGACGGAGGTCGCGCTCGGCCTTCAGGCGGCGCTGGTGGTCGGCCGGCTGAAGGACGAGGGCAAGCTCGCACCCGAGATGATTAGCATGATCAAGCGAAACAATTGCGGCAAGGCGCTACAGCAGAGCAGGATCGTGCTGGATATTTTGGGCGGAAATGCTTCTTCGGATGAGTGCGTTATCCGCTGGTCCTGCGGTGAACGATGGCTAACCAGGTTTGGCGATATGTAGATACCATGTTGGGCGCCATGTTGCTAATTTGCAAGTGACTAACACTTATGAAGGTGAGTTCATTAAATCAGGCATTGATTTAAGTCATGTTTCTTACATGTCTATGCCCCTAGGTACCAATGTAAGTAATGATAGACCGCTGTCCATTCCATGGGGGTGAGTAGACTGACTGGCTTGGACCTCAGGACATCCATGCTCTTATCTTGGGCAAGGCCATGACGGGCATTCCTGCATTTGCAAACTGAATAATTAAAAGATGTACATTAAGCTTTAACCATCTTACTCATGATGGGCTAGCAGTCGCCGCGATAACCGTGGTTTTTAAAGAGGTCAGAATTGTGTTGGATTCATGAAGCTTGTTGTTCCGATTGGAATTCAAATATTTCCTTGCGATGGTAATTGGCTGCTGTTCCGGAGAGCCGGTGCTCGGTGCTTGGGAGCAAATGGGCACTTGCGGGCATTGGCTGAGTCAAGGTGATGTCGGATCCGAATACAGACTCGGATTGCACCATCGAGGAGGATGGGCTGGAGGCGTGGGAAAGGATGACCGGCAGTGCATAACGGATGTGCAGACAAATCGAATCTTGTCCTCTCCCAGCCCAAATGTCCACCTCCCACCTTACAGAGTCGTTCACCAACCCCCCCAACTACGCCTTCCCCCACAACCGCCTCAACACCGTTCTCAACAATCCTGCCAAAACGCCCATTGTCCTCGTAGCATGTGGCTCCTTCAGCCCCGTCACCTACCTCCACCTCCGCATGTTTGAGATGGCCAAAGACTACGTCCGGCAGAACACCGACTTTGAGATCGTCGGGGGGTACCTCAGTCCCGTCAGCGACATGTACAAGAAACCCGGGCTGCTCAGCGCACGCCACAGGTGGGCACCGTTATCTGCTCCTCTCTTTCCCCATCTTCTATCGCATTGACTGCCCGTGCCGCGCGCGGGACAGGCGCTTCCATCTACCATCTATCCGGATGCCTCATTTCGGCAACCCATCCGGCGGTCGTATGACGCCCTGCCACCGCCTGGCCCTGATTGGCCTAGCGCCTCCGCCGTTTTCTCATGCCCCCAAATTAAGCGTCCATCAGAGGCTGACCTGCATTCCCCAGGGTGAATATGTGTACGCTCGCTGCCGAGGACTCGGACACATGGCTCATGGTGGACAGCTGGGAGGCGTTCCAGTCGTACCAGCGCACGGCCATCGTCCTCGACCACTTTGACTACGAGATCAACACCGTCCTGGGGGGTGTCCGCACGCGCGATGGCGAGCACCGGAAGGTGCGCGTCATGCTGCTGGCTGGCTCCGATCTCATTGGCACGATGAGCGAACCGGGCGTCTGGGCATACTCTGATGTTAGTCCTTACTCGGCTCTGAGAAATTTAGCGCTCATGTACTTCATAGCTCGAGCACATACTGGGACGCTATGGATGCTTGATTGTCGAGCGAGCAGGGACGGGCATGGACCAGGCGACGGATAACCTGGCGCGCTGGCGGAGCAATATTCACCTGATATCACAACTAATCCAGAACGACGTGTCCAGTACTAAGGTATGTCTCAACCACAGTTAATGAGCCGGATTTAACCTGGTGCAGGTCCGTCTGTTCCTACGGAGAGGGCTCTCCGTGCGTTACCTGTTGCCCAATTCCGTTGTGGACTACATCGAACAAAATGGGCTGTACCAAGACGAGACAGCCAACTCTGCCGCAGCGGCCCAGTCAGACAAAGGCAAAGACAAGGAAAAGGAAAAGGAAAAGGGCATCGACCGCGACCATCCCTCAGGCTCCTCCAAGAAAGCGGAGCTGCGCTGATTCCCTTTTCCATTACTTATACCACACTATCAGGAGGACGCCAGCGGGCCTCTGGCACATTTTATGGCGCTTGTATATTGTAGCTTCTGTGCGTGTTTTTACTTTGTCGCCTTTCTCTCTCATTTTATTCTCTGAGTATACATAGCCACCAACCCTTTCCCCTCCCCTCCTCCGATTTTGGGCAGTCTTATTGCGCCAGCCTTCTTTCATCTCTTTCCGCCACCTCCACCCGTCGGCCACTCACGGTCCCCCTGGCTTCCCAATTTAATGTACTTGCTTGTAAATCTACATATTAGAGGCGCTGCCGATTTTTCGCTAAATATTGCGAATATACAGATGTAAAGACTGGAGGAGAAATGTATACTACGTCCCGCATTAGAGTATATCCAGATTGCAGAATCGTGAATAGTAAGTCGCTGGAGTTGATATTTTTAACTGTGGTGTTATGTCCCATGCATAAGTAGACTCCAGAGGTCTACTCTCCACAAATCAGATAACATTGCTGGGTGGGAGACGCTATTTTTTGTCGATTGAAGTAAGATTGGAGAGAGGTTAATATCTCTAGTTTGTTAACTGGGGTTGTCCCCGTAACTCCAACGCGAGAACAACCTTCCCATGATACTAACTATGCAGTAGATACTTTTTCAAAAAATGGCTCGTTGATAAGAGGCTATTTTTACTTACCCTTTTCAATGTCCATGCTGCTTACAAAGCCAGTTGGCTTGAGCTATGTGTATGAGCACTTCTGCTAAGCTATACCTTTGAATGTCGTTTAACGACTTCTTTTCTCAAATGTTATCCGGAGATTAAGTATTTTGCCTTCCTCGGATTTGTTAATTTACTGATGATTACTCGAAACATTTTAACAGAGAATTGAGGCAAGTTGAAGCTGGCCCAAACACGGAAGTAGTGATTTCGAATGTCAAATGTGGTAAGTCAGATTCCAAAACAGGAAGGTGTTCATGTCCAATCACGTTGTTCAGCAGGACAGTAAAATAGTAACATCTAACTAGTAAATTTCTAGCTTCCCCTAGGATGTCGGACGTGTCCATGTATATTTACGAAAATGGAGACATCATTATTTTATCAGAAGCGTCACCGTCGGGACTCGGGTATAGGCGTAAGTATCGTTTTCTCGGAGCGTTCGTTCATTTGTTAAAAATCAATGAGCAGTACATAAGTGCATGGAGTAGGAAAATCAAAGCAGTAATGGCATCATTATAGCTTGCAAAGGGGCGCTTTTATTTCTCCGCAGCGATGGCGCTGACGTCCTGTAGGCGACCAGAGTCGTCCATGCGCATCCTAAGAGTAGTTGGAAATTGTTAGTTTGTCCGTGATAGCACATGAGGGGAGGGAAGAGGCGCACATAGTCTCATCTGCCAACACGGTCTGCTCCTTGACGCGCAGGTGGATCATGGGGAGCGCGAAGACCAGGCCGGCGGCGAGCAGAACCCATGTGGAGAGGAAGATATTCATGAATCTTTGCAAATCGAGCTGTGTCAATGATTGATCTTGGAGTAGAAGTAAGTGGGACTCACGGGAGCCCCACGCCGTCTGCGCGCCATACGCCCGCCGCACCAGCCGACTGGATGGATTTGTCTGCGGTGGAGAGTCAGTGACGTTCCTACGTTTCGCGTGGTTCTGGGAATGCTCACAGAATCCGGTGAGGAACGCGAGCTTTGCGGGGTCATTGGACATAGAGCCCATGAGCCAGTACGCGGTGGTCTGCCACATGGCGTCGAGGAGACCGCAGAAGATGAACAAGACGACGCGGCCGCCGAAGGCGTGGTCGTTGATGTCGATCTTGGTCGAGTTGTTAGGGATGGATGCCCTAGTGTAGTTCCTTTTAGACGTATGTCAGTATTATGTTTAAGCAATAGAAATTGGTGCAATGAACAAACTTCTGGTAGAAGAAGGCCCATATGTGTACGACGAACACCATACCGAAGAGAATTGACCAGCCGGAGAAGGCGCGCGCGCGTCTGGAGAGACGCTTGCGGTCCAGCAAGAGGCCGATGAGCACTGAGCCGAAGATTTGGGAAAGCCAGTAGACCAGGTCGTTCAGCGAGCGCGTGCGCGCGTTGAACAAGGCCGCGTTGTAGTCGTTGAATTCTACGGGAAAAAATACGCGTGTTAGTTCATTTCACTGGGAGCAGTAGAAATGCGAGACAAAGTACTAACGCCATGTGTAGAACCAATTTGACGCGAAGAACATAGGGAAAAGTAGGATGATGAGCGGGTCGTCGCGGAGCGTCACCCAGAGCCCTAGAATCTCTACTTTCCAGGAGGGGTGTCTTGAGCTTGTCACTTTGGTGCCATCCGTACGAATCATTTTGTCGGGGTCGGCCATTGCCATCGGAATGGCCACCCCGATCAGAGTGAGGACGAGGAAGCCAATCTGAGGGCCATGAGTGCATATCTTGGCTAGGAGAAGAGCGTGCCTTACATATGTTCCATTACCCACTACCGTCGGCGAGAAGTCGTCAGTAACTGTCGCAAAATATACTTGCAGTATTTGCGTAAATTGACCCACCTGAGTTAGCCTATGAAGAGTGTTGAGCACCGTTGTTCTTAGAGTATGAAAGGACAACCACACACTTTATTCTCAATATTTTCTGCCAGGGACACCGAAGCACCAACCACAGCGCCCAAGTTAAAGATAGCCCAGAAAATACCAATAAATTTGCCCTTTTGGCTCTCAGTGCCATAAGCCAACATCAACGAGCCTTGGGCTGTCCATAGGAGACCCGCACACAGGCCAAGAATAGCACCGGCCGTAATGACAAATGCACCCGCCCCAGGATGGATGTTGAGAGCACTTTACAAACAGTTTATCAGTATGGGACAGGCATTCATGCCACCGCTCTGCATGCTCACAGGAATGAACCGATATATAACGAATAGCCCGTTGTACCCAGAAGAAGCGTGAGCCGGGCGCCCAGCTTGTTGTTGACCGTCCTTTTAATAATACCGTTCAATGGAAGATCCGGTACAATGTACTGTGAATGCTCACCCAGAGAAAAAGGCACCCACGGCAAACGTGGAATACAGGGCGGCGTTCGCATTTGAAGCGGTCGTCGGGTCAAGTTGACCACCGCCTCCCAGACCGTTCAGCGCGTTGTATAACCCTGGTAGCACATATTATCGTCAAAATTAATGATAGACCATGATAGGATAAGCTTACCCGGTCCCATAAAGCACACGAAGCCTAGCATTACCACTTGCGTGACGGGGTGGTAGTACAATCCCTTGAGGCCTGTCGGGCGCTCATAAATCGCGGCGTTGTTCTCGGAGCCATAGTCGCTGCTGCCGCTGTTGTATCCCGAGCCTTTCTCTGCGATGTCAGCCATGTCGACAGGGGGGCAAAGAGCCGCACGCGGAGGGGCACTGACTTTAAAGCAGCGGACTTGCAAGCGTCAAATATAGACACGCGGGGGCTCAAAGGAGTTGAGGATCTAAACTATTTTTGGAGTGCAGCCAGCTGACTTTGGTTGCATTTGAAGCAATGCGCTTGTACCCATACGTGTGTTGTAGTTTTCATATTGGAGTTCTTCTGTGCATCTGACAGTTCCTTATCGATGTCCCCATAAGTCCAGGCTGCATTGAGCGGGAGTGTGCGGTGCATACGAGCATTTGCACTCGGATCGAGGTGCGAACCGGGAGCACATTGCGTCGCGAAGCTGAGATCGAGTAAGGTTTGAAGAACGGATAAGAAGCTCTTAAGAGCGTCCGAGCACCGAGAAGGAGAGTCATGAATAGCATGGGAAAACAGAATAAAATGTACATACACAAGCACTGGCATGAGTGCTTGAACAAATTGGTGGTCCTCACGCCACGGAACATCCCGATTGGGTTTTCGCATCATTGTCCGGAAACTTGAATGGATGACGGTCACCGCAATACATACCAAGCGTAGCCACCCGGCAACTGTCATGAACGGTTGACTCTCATTTTCTGATTAGGCCCACTTCCAAGGCAAAGACGCCTGACTCCACGATAATCTCTGCCTGGCTGCTACGTGACGTTGAGGAAGCCTATAGTTACAACTGAATTATGATTCAATTGACTGATGTCGCAGGTATAAAAGAACGTTATCGAGTCGACACACGAGCTGCTTTCCATATCTCTGACAATAATGATCCGACATAGGACTGCCATACGCAAGCCATGCGTCGACAAGTCTTGTGAATCGAGTATCGACTTGAATGTTTGATATGTAACTTTGATTCATCTCAACTTCGAATGCAGATGCTCACATGTTACCAATGAATTTATCTTTATATGCAAGCACCCTTGATTGCAGTGAGGAAAGCTTATACCCTGAATGAACCTCATATGGAGTGACGTTATTAAGTGAACAAAACTGTCTTGAGACACGGGTGGCGACCTTGTGAACCCTCTCAAAGCAGCTTAAACCCCACTATTAGATGGCTGCTTACCTACATGTTCATATTGGCAGACTGTAAGATCATTGCCCGGATAAAACGAACCGGGTCCATTGTGAGGTTTTTGCTAGGTACTTGATACGAGCCTGATATAGCCATGCGGCGTATTGTACAGTCTCGTTCTCGTTGATTGCGCAAACTAGATGCCAGCCAGTGTCGGATTGACGGTTGTATTATTGTCAGAAAGCTAAATGGTTATCAAAGTCGTGAGTCAAGTCAGTACATTTCGTGGAGAAGAATAGTCTCAGCGAACTGCAGTGATTTCAAGGACTGGGCAATATCGGGGAACAGACATTAGGATAGCTTCGAGCGTCGGAAAAACCTTTTTTGTTTTTGTTTTGGCTAGATGTATGCCACTCTAGTATTCAGAACAACTCTGTGCATTCGAAGTTCATGCAGATAACGTGTCACCATGTCACCGTCCACATCTCAGTTGAAGAAATCGTCGACTTCGGTACAAATCGCCGGTGTCACTGAAAATTAAAAATAAATATGAGTAGCAGATGTCCTAATCCGCAGAGAATGTGATTATACGTATTATGCAATTATGTACTATCCATGTGTACATGCGCTGTAGGTATTGCGAGGCTGACCGCTATGACCCCGAGAACAAGCTCCAAAGCTTTTCCAGAGGTCCCTTAGCCTTCGTTGGTTCCGGTTCTGATTTCGCCGCTGGCTCTGGCTGAGGTTTTGACTCATCCGCTGGTTCCTGCTTGGACTTAGTTTTCGCTTTGGGATTCTTCGCAGCCTTGATCTTGGGTTTAGGATCCTTCTTGCGTTGCGACGCAGCGGGCATCTGAACTGCAGGGGGGATAACGAGCTTGGTACTCGTGCTGACAGCCTTTTGTTTGCTTGACTCAGTGGATTTGGTCTCTCCTGATGCCTTGTCCTTGCTTTCCTTTTTGGCACCCTCAACACCTTTCCTCGCCTGCTCTGTTGCTTTATCTGCGGCAAGTTGTGCAGCAGACCGTGGCAGAGTAGATGATTTTTGTGAAGAGGTTTTGTCCGTTTTGGAGACAGTAGTTTTCGTAGCAGGGGCAACAGTTTCGGGGGAGGCGTGTGCAGCCGTACTCGTACTGGTAACTTCATCCAATGCACTCCGCGCGGTAGAAGTAGTTTCGTTTGATGCACTCTGTGAAGTAGAGCTGGCTTCATTCGATGCACTTTGCGCGATAGAGGTTTGTTCCTGACGTGGCTGCACGGGTGGTTTTCTCGCAATGAAATGACGGGCGCAGAGCTGAAGAGCTGCTCTCATGCGGTTCTGGTCGATCTCCGTCCGGTTGGCGAAGAGTTCCCGTTCTACAATAGTGCGAGGAGGATCCAATGGATCTAGTTTCGCAAATCCAGCCCAGTTCTGGAAGTGCTCCATTGACCGGTAAGGTGTATTCTGGTAAATCACTCCGCGCGGAATCCTTTCGGACTTGTATTCCATAGCTATAGAGCCATAAAACTAGTCGGTCAGTTCTCTCTCCCAACATAGTGTGCTAAACTTACGCGAGCGCATCAGCTTAAACCCGAACACAGGCGCACCATTCTCATCCGCTGGAGTGTCGGAGGTGGATGGGGGCGTATTATTGAACAAAGTCGACTCAACCTCGTCAATACCTATGTCGTAGTATGGTTTGGGAGTGGGATTGACTGGAACAGTCAGTTCAATGCCATTCTCAGGTATGCGTTGTAAAGATTCGGGGTCTTCAAATACGATATAAGACAGCAGCTGGTAACGTGTCTGATCTTCAAAGTCCTATAAAGCGGCCAGGACGATAGCAGCAGGGGAAAGAAAGAAAGAGAGCCTGGAGATGAAAATGACAGAATGTAGAACCAAAGGTAAAGCGTACCTTAAGTAAGTGATATGTGGCAATCTTCCCGTACTTTTTTTCCACCTCCCGAATCACGGTATATAATTCTGTGAGGTTCGCAGGTATTCTCCACGTCCTGAAGTACGCCGTTCGCTTGATGCTTGGTGGCACGGGTGTTTTCGCGTCAGCGGCTGCGGTAGTAACCAGCCTCGCGCGCTGCTGATATATATGTCGATAACATGGAACGAGGACGGGGGGGACACGAGCGGCTCGCGAGAACATGGCGTCGCCGTCACCAGTAAAGGGCGTTCGGAGCACTTAGGTTTGGCACGGTTTTTCCGGAGCTATGGTTAGGGCTTATTTAACCTTGCCGCGCCTGCCGTTCCCCCGCACAGTCGCACGACTTGCTCTCTCTTCTCATCATGTCGCGGCCAACGGGTAATTTCACTCGATACAAGCAGGCGCTGGCCGCCGTCTCTGCGCGCACAGGCGCCCCACTGCCATCACTTGTCCTCTCTTTCGGAATTCTGCATGAATTGACGGCGATTGTTCCTGTGGTCGGCATATTCTACGGTGCGCGGGCACTGGGAATCGGAGAGCGCGTCGTATCTGCCGTCATTGAGGACAAACAACGGGCTCTGGCGAGTACAGATCAAGGTGACTCCTCTACACACAACGATATATCTGGATGGAGCAGACAGAAGATAAGAACTTGGGTTGACGAAGGCGACCGTTGGGCAATCCGCATTGGCAGGCGCTATGGTATTTTTGGCTATGAGAAACGGGCGCCCGGAGTCACCGATGATGTTGAAGAAATGGCAAAGAATACCAACCATATTGCAGGCGATGTGGCAAATGCCATCTTTGCATACGGTGCAACTAAGGTGAGTCGCCGAAATTGATTGTAGTGCGGGTACATATCACTGAAAAAAGGACAGGCATTGCTGCCTGTTAGAATTGCAGCCTCATTGTATCTGTCTCCTGCATTTTCAAGAATTATTATAGAACCTATACGGAGGACCGTAGTCAATTCCTGGCGACGAAAACCTTAACTCATTTATTTAAAGTATGCGTCTTCTTTACATAAAATCGCTCCAATGTTGTAGTTAGAGCTGATTCCATATTTCCAGGATCAGGGAGTCGCCACATGTGTAAAATTCTGGTAGATCCCAACTCTAGATCATGCAGCAAACCCGGACTGCGGCTCTCTAAGTTGACATGAAGTCGTACAATTTCTTGTAACTTATCATATCTATTTATAACTTATTTATCCCGATTTGGAAGGAGGATGTTCACCAAAAACGTGCTTGCTTTCAGCTTTCGTCATTGTGGGTTAATTCTCGCTAAATCATTGGTGTTCCCAAGACGTTCTCTCTAGCTTGTATCACGACGCCGTGATCCTTCGTGGATACAGCTGGTATGCCCAAACTTAAACTGAAACGCACTCCAGAGGAAGAAGCTCAACACCGTCTTAGGAAGGAAAGGAGAAGAGAGAAGAAAAGGAAACACGAAGAGGCAGCCTCGTCCTCTTCGAAGAGAGCTCGTGCATATGAAGATACCTCGCATGTAAAGTGGGCCTCGAGTGACGAAGATGATGTGGAAATTGGGCCAATGCCTGCCGGTCCCTCCAACTCCTCATCTCATGGATTCCACCAACACACTCACAAAGCAAATCTTGATGGGTTGGAGGCGGAAATTGAGGAGCGGCTGTTCAGAGAGAAGATGTTTGATGCCTTGGGCGATGACGAACGGCTGGACGCCATGGAAGCTCGACTCAACGACTATGCACACGTACCTGATCGCTGGCGGACTGTTGGCGGCAAGTCACGATCAAACGTTTTTGAGGGAGATGATTTTTTGAAGCTGGATCCTAGCATCATGGATGATGAAGAATATGCGGAATGGATCAGGGCGGGCATGTATAGGTACAGTAGATTCCTACTGGTCAATATAATGCTTTTACTCAGAATGAGTTGATCTGATAGGAAGACCCACGCTGAAGAGTATGCTGAGCAGCAACGAAAGAAGCAAGCTAAAGCTGCTAGACGCGCTGAGGAGAAGGCACAAAAGGCGGAAACTGCTCGCTTGGAGAAGGAGGCTGAAGAAGAACGGAAGCGGAAGAAATTGGAGCGCGAACGACGGCGGTATGAGTGGGCTCGTGAAGAGTATAACGCGCGATGGGCGCATCTTCTTGCAAGCGCTGCTGATGCCACTTCCAAAAACATCCAAGTCGCCAAAGGGGCTGCAGTGCTATCTTTCGACGATATCCCCTGGCCCGTAGCTGCGGCGTACCATAAGGATTGGCATGAAAGACGAAATCGTGAAAAAGATACCAGCGCTACACCGCAGTCCATCGCTATTGAAGAGCTTACAGCGGATGCTATAGCATCATTCTTACTTCCGGTTCCCATAGACCAAGCGGCGAAAAAGAAAGAGAGGAGGGACAAACTACGAGAAACATTCCTTCGTTTCCATCCAGACAAATTTGAGGGTAGATTCATGAGGAGAATAAAAAAGGACGAGCAAGAGAAGGTGAAGGAAGCTATTGGGCAAGTCAGTCGCGCGCTGAACTCCCTCATCGGAGATGGATAAATCAAGAGTGATGACGGAGTATGTCCTGCACCGACGCTTGCTACAGATGCTGACGTCGCCTTATCACAAAGCACAGGTTGAGCTAGTCAAGTTTAGCCCTATGACACAATGTGTCCGGGGGACTTAACCACCTCGCACAGGTTTTGACAACTTGTGAAATGCTTGATTTACTTACATCAAGATCTGTCTTCGGTGGAAAGGTTGCTCGAAGTCCTCCCATCCGACGCTGCTTTATCTCAGTGATTAAGAGTTCGTCAACGGCGGTTGCTGCGGAAGATCAAACTTCACGATGAATGGTCGGCATGCCTACATCAGTTGAAAGGTCATGTTGCTTCGGCTTATACCCAACCCAGCATAGATGTTAAGACGGTCTTCATTGGCCTACATAGCATAGATTAAATAACTTCCGCTCGGGCGCACGGCGTCTGCACTGCATGGTCGAAGACAAAATGCTAACTTTGCGTTGACCACCAATTGACCACCCTCGGCGGACCCTGCTATATCTATGAAGTGAATTGTCGTAGCAGTAGCGTACATTCAACGCCATAACCAATATCACACAAGCGTTGTCAGATGGTTGCCGTAGGCCATTTGATTCGTCTGATTTGATTTACTAAGTGCAATAAACCTGACGGTATGCTTCAAAGTTCAGGGTGCTTCGCATGATGTTAATTAGATATTTTTGACATATCGTAATCAAGTCATAATTATCAATAATGTCTCTATTAAAAACAGGACAGGAGAAGCGGGAGCAAGGTGGAGTCAAACATGCATTGAATGGAAAACAGTGGAATACTGGTCTGGCGTGGTAAAGGCGTATTCTGGTCCGAAGCTGACAAAAGCAAGCCGTTGTTGTTTGGGGCCCCTGTTTTGTTACCTTGAGACCCCCATTATAGAACGGCATTGTTTGCCGTCGCGTCGCCTAACCCTGTCTTCATTTGTTCATTCTCGACATTCTTTTCCGGACCAGTATCGCTCGTTTGTTGCTGTTGTCTCCTCTTTCTCGGTTCGTGTCCCACTCCACCACGGGTGAACCTTCAACATGAGCTCTATCATCGACAACACTCTGTCTGATGACAGTTCGCGGACGCTGGCGCCCGCAGCTGTGGGTTCGCAGGTCGCGCTAATGAGTATAGTGTCTGTAAGTTGCCCTTCTTCTAGCTACTTTGGAAATAGGCTAAGTGTCCTATCAGGTTATTACCATCCTTTTCTTCAACATCCTACGGCCTAAAAACAAGGTACGTCGAGGACTCTATACTATCTAAGACGTAGTGGCCATGGTGTCGAGGGTTGTTGGTAGCGGTGGCTTTCCCATCTAATCACGACTGCTTCATTGCCCAATAAGGTCGGTATAGCGCCTAACACTCTGCATTTCTTTACAGATTATCTACGAACCCAAAGTGAAATACCATGAAGGCAATAAACCACCTCCCCGTATATCCGACTCTCTATGTGGATGGCTGCCACCTCTATTACATACGAAAGAACCGGAACTGCTAGACAAAATTGGTCTTGACGCTGTTGCCTTCCTACGTTTCCTACGCCTCCTACGCACTCTCTTTAGCGGCATTGCGCTTATGGCCTGCGGCATCCTCGTTCCCATTAACGTCGTCTACAACATCAAGCATGTGAAGGCAAAGAACCGCGACATCCTCAGCATGTTGACCATTCGTGATGTCGGCGGCAGCTTCCTCTATGCACACGTTGTTGTAACGTACCTCATCACCATCCTCATCGTGTTCTGTGTGAACTTGCACTGGAAGTCGATGGTGCGGCTCAGACACACGTGGTTTCGTTCCCCAGAATATCTGCAGTCGTTCTATGCCCGTACGCTCCAGGTTCGACGCGTCCCCAAGAAACTGCAAAGTGATGAAGGCATCAAAACTATTTTCGAGTCCGTCAAAGTCCCGTATCCTACTACAAGCGTACACGTTGGTCGCAAGGTCGGCAAATTGCCGGATCTCATCGACTATCATAATCAAACAGTGCGGGAGTTCGAAGAGATTCTGGTCAAATATCTTAAGGGCGGAAAAATAAAGGCAAAGAGGCCTACGATTCGGATTGGGGCAAAGTGCGGATGTGGGGGTACTAAGAAGGATGCCATTGACTTCTACACGTAAGTTGATTGATACGCATCTTCTGATACTTGTTTTGAAAGGTAGATAGCACCAAGCTTAAGCGCACGGAAGCTGCCATTGAAGAGTACCGGACCCAAATTGCGACTCGCAAGGCTGAAAACTATGGCTTTGCCAGCATGGCTGCTGTTCCCTATGCGCACGTCGTAGCGAAGATCATCTCGGGCAAGCACCCCAAGGGAACAGAAATTGAGCTTGCACCCAATCCGAAGGACATTGTATGTTTACATGATGCTATTGTGGTGCATTATTGACGGCTCCGCAGATTTGGAGCAATATGAATGCCTCAGACGCAGAACTTGCTCGAAAGAAAACCTTGGGATTTATTTGGCTATGCGCTGTCTGTTTCTTCAACACAGTTCCGTTGTTCATTATTTCTGTTTTGGCTAACTTGGATTCGGTAAGTGATACTCCTTGACTCCCTCAATGCGATTCTCATCTGTTACATCATATAGCTGAGAACTTACGTGCCCTTCCTGCAAAGCTGGTTCGAAGACTCTTCATTTTCCTTTGCATTCGTGTCAGGTGTTTTGCCTCCTGCAATCTCTGGACTATTTGGATTTTTCTTGCCCATCATCATGCGTTGGCTAACTAAAGTAACGTTCGCTCGAGCATGTTCTAAATACAGCGTACTAACCACTTTTATCACTTACAGTATATGGGCGGTCTTACCCACTCGAAACTCGACCGCGCTGTCGTTGCGCGATATTTTGCTTTCCTAATTATCTCGCAATTAATCATCTTCACGCTTCTCGGTGTCATCTTCAGTAAGTTAAGCATTTTGAGCGGAGTTAACTATGTCAATTTTGACTTTTCGCAACAGACTCTGTCCAGCAGATAGTCCTTCAGATAGGTAGAAAAGCCAGTTTCAAGGAAATCGTAGATAACCTCCATGGTACGGCATTGTTCTATTTCTTTACTTCGTTGTGGTTTGACGTTTGCCATGTACAGAACTGCCTGCACGCATCAATCAGACATATATCAATCAAGCATCATACTGGTTGACATACTTCCCGTGCGTCATTTCCAGATATTTGACAAGCTTATGACGTAATATATCATAAATTATTTTTCAGTCTTCGTGGATTCCTTGCTGTCTTCGACCTTGCTCAAATCATTAACTTGGTATGGTTGTCTTTCAAGACCCAGTAAGCAACTACTTTACCTACTTGGTTGTGATATGTGTTTAAATTCTGGATTCAGTGTCTTTGGCCGTACCCCGCGAGATATTCGTGAATGGACGCAACCTCCTGAATTCCAATATGCCGTCTACTAGTGAGATTTCCCCCTATTTATCACTTTTAAAACTAAATTATGTTGCTCCATAGTTCAAACATTGTATGCCACTTTAAGATCTTTATTTCATCGTTTATTTGTTGACTTACACCATTTCAGCTATTCATGGGTGCAGTTGGACTTGTCTTTGCACCTCTTGCTCCGTTGGTCGTCCTTGCTGCTGCAGTGGTCTTCTGGATGAGCTCTTGGGTCTACAAGTACCAGCTCATGTTCGTCTTTGTGTCGAAAGTCGAAAGTGGAGGAGTAAGTCCTCTTTACCAAATCACATCGCATCGAACTCATGTTGTCTGTCTAGCGTATATGGAATGTTGTCATTAACCGCCTTCTGGTCTGTGTGTTTCTCATGCAATTACTCATGCTTCTAAGTAAGTACTCTATTCTAATAGTCCTTTCCATGCCGTATTTACCTTGTTGAATCAGCTATCGGGCTGCAATTCGAATTCAGGTCTTTCCGCTGGGTCGCAACCATCCCACCCATGTTGATGATTGTCGCATTCAAAATTTACATAAATCGCACTTACCATCCGGAATTCTACTACTTCAATCCATCGCCTCAAGAAATCGAACTGGCCAAGACCTATTCAGAGCGTGCCGACGCCAAGAGCAATAGATTGGAGAAGCGCTTCGGTCACCCAGCCCTTCATGCAGAACTTTTCACTCCTATGTTGCATAAGAGCATGATGCCACTGCTTGCTCAAGTATACCAGGGCAGAATAGGGAAGGACTCAGCCAAGCTAGACGAATATGGCGGACAAAGTATGGAAGCCCAGATTGTGCCAGGTGGTATCAAGATTGCAGCCATTGATCAGGTGTGTTTGTATTGTGTGTTTTATGTTACTAGCATTTCTAACCAAGCCTGCTTTAATTCAGCGTGATCTTGAATATGACCCTGTTTTGTACCAGCGCGATCGTGGTGAGCTCGACTGGGATGCTCGTTCCATTGCTGCAACAGAAATATTTGGTAACACTCCCCGGACGCATCGGCCCAATATGTCTTCCAATGCTCTTAAGGGTTATCTCGCTCATGGACAAGGAGGATCAGAGATTGAAATGTCCAAGCTAGATTCAATGGAAGAACCGTTACTCCACCCTTCGTCACTTGCCTTCCAGTCGCAAGCATTCGCTTCTCAGCAGTCGTTGACTCCCTCTCTTCCTCCTTCACTATATCCCACTGAACGTGGCGAAGCACCGCTTCACAGACCCCAGGACCGCTCGTACTCTCCTAGCCCTGCATACATGTCCACGGACAATCTAGCCCAATCACCCTTAAGCCCCTATCCGAGCTCCGACCACTCACACCAATCTCACCAACTATCTGCACATCAGCGACAGGCAAGCGGGAATATGCTCGCTACAATGCCGCCCAGAGGCCAGTCACCGGGTCCATATAACGCTATGCAGTACCCACCTCAGCAACGGTCGGCGTCTCCGGGTCCGAACGCAGCATACGCCCAGCACCAGCAATACCATGCTAGACAGGCAAGTGGGAACATGCTCAATGCACAGGGCAGGCAGTCACCCGGTCCTTATCAGGCTTACGGGACGCCCGAACAGCATCCACCGCAACATATACGACAGGGCAACAGCAGCATGCTCAATGCTAGGTCGCAGTCAGCGGGACCGTATAATGCATATGCACAGCAGCAGCAACAACAACAACACACAAGACAGACAAGTGGGAACATGTTATCTGATTACAACACCCCCCAAGGATACCAACAGCAACCTGGACCTGCACAGGATAATACCCCAAATATGGCAGGGCGCGGTGTGCGGAGAGCGCCTGGTAATTAGCGCGCTCGATCGTGTTTTGTTTTATTGACTTATTGGATTTTTCGCTTGTTGCGTATGTGGATTGGAAGGAACTTTACGACGATCTTATGCCATATATAATATTATTACCTTATCCTGCTATCGCTTCACCATATTTGATGCCCCCCTCTGCTTCATATTTTTTATTCCTCGTTTCCGCAAGGTCAACACGATCTCGTACGTTCTGTGCACCGAAGTGATGGATGGACTTGTATTACACTGGACTTGTAATCAAAATAGAGCAAATAACTAAAATCACACCCCCGCACTTCCTGTCCTGCGAACTCTGTCAAGGTAATTTGACCGACTGACGAGCTCAATGCAGCGCATGTGCATAAAGAGGATCTTTTTACTACTCTACTATCAGAGAAACTACACATCTGTGTATGATAGGCCATAACAGTGAAAATGAATAACGGTTGGCAACGGAATAGCATCTTTTGCGTCTCGCATGTCATCCTCGGTCGCGAAAACACCTCGAAAACAAAGGGTTGATAGCGAGCACGATGAGCGTTGAATCAAAGACAGTATTGCAGCTTTTGGCCAGCTTATAATACCATACCCGGGGCATTCATTTGGCACGACAAGTGTCAAGTCCACCAGATTTGGAAGCTGAAGCATTTCCAAATCTACTGTTTGTCCTGCAGGGTTTTCGATGAATGAGGTTATATGCAAGACTTGTAATTTCAAATGTACGAGTTTCTTTATGTCGTATCGCCGTGGTCGGTTAGTGTGGATGAGGTTCATGGAGTAGGACTCAAGGTTTGGGCAGTTGGAGAGGATGCTGACATGCTGAGAAATGTTGAGCCAGCATTGGGAAGAGATGTGTGTTAGCTGGACCCAGGGCAAAAAGAGATGCTGCAGATAGACGGCTTTGGTGAGCGACGAAATTATCCTTAGGTTAGGTACCTGACCTGGTTGGAGGTGAAGGCTTAAGATATGTTCAGCCGAGCTGAATTCGAGGATTTGTAACAAAGGCATGGGGCTATTTAGAATAGTGCGAAGGAGGGTGCTTGATAGGGTGAGGCGAAGGTGTTTCCATCTGTCGGCTGTGGCCATTATCGTTTTCAGGACATGATTGTCGAGGCTGCCCTCATCCATGAAGGTTGGAATTGATATATCCAAGGATAAAGGAACACTTGCTGAACAGCTCAGCCAATTTTCAAGGGATGATTTTGATATCCGCCGTGTCCAGGACGCCCGGATGGACAAAGAGTGCCAAAGAAGCGGCGTGCCCAAGGCTATGTGCCTCCATTGACTGCAGATTCGGCACAAAAGCAGTGGTGCATGGTGGGGATTTGGGCCAATGAACTCTTCGTCGGGAAGACAGAGCTGAAATATTTTTGCCCACAGCTCAATCGGCAACCTCCTATTCCGATGGACCAGCTCAGCTTGCCGTCGCTTCAGGTTAGCTGCCAAAGCGCGCCGTTCTCTAAGCAGGTGCTGTATGTCATTTTCAGCCTGTAAAACGAGTGTGTCGTCAATGTCCCGGGAAACAACTGGCTGAATATTAGTCGTGGTGGTTGCTATTGTTCTACAGCTGATTTTGTCAAGCAGGCTACGGGCACGACGCAGCAAGGATGGCTTAGAGGAACAAGAATCGATTCCCAATGTCTCGGGCTTGTATTTGTAAATGTCCTCTAAATTTCGTTGGGTCGATGACACATTGATATCGATGGTAGAGATCATCCGTTCCAGTGCAGATATTTCATTCTCCGTGTCGTTCTCGTCAAGTAACTCCGAGAAGCTGACTCCTCGCATTTCGCTGGGCGTCGACAAGATAGATGGCTGAACAGCCTAAGGCCATGGAAATTCCGAGCCACATTATTACATTTCGATACCACAACAGTTGATTATTTTTAATGGGTGGAATACTTGCCTTACTTTCCATGATGACGGTCCAGGTTGATCCAATTTTATAACAACGTCCGAGATTCAGGCGCTGAAGTTAGCCCCAAGCTATGGTCGTTAAATATCCTCGGGATCGCCGCAACAGAGACAGATATGCATGAAGACGGTTCAAAGTCAAGAGGCGTGTATGATTAGCCAGATATATACCAAGATATGAACTGAGAGGCAGGAGGGACCATGAGGCCTGAAGTCATGTCTGGGAATCCACTTGACCTTGGGCTAATAAAAGGAAACCAATCGTCCAAATGGAAGTAGAAGTTAACAGTACAAGTCGCGGGCCGTTCTTTGAAGTTTCTCACGGTGTGGTTAAACGGAAATGGCATTCATGACAGTCATGACCTTTTCCAGCCTTTTTCCTCGACGCACTGTTGTGCACCAGCCAGCAAGCCATTACACCCTAGCTATGGTCCTTATGTCTACACAGTATCAATCTCATGAGTGGCTTGCAGATGACTGTGTTAGCTGAAGGTCGAAATGTGATGTTGCCGAACAAGATTTTCACCTGCTCCAGGTCGAGGTTGGGGAGAGCACTACAGTGAGTATTGATACATTATAATCATATTCATGATGCAAATATTAGTATCGCTGGGTAACCAGTTGCTTCTTCAGACTGGAGGCATGGTCTCAATGACTATTGCGCTCTGGAAAGACTAGTCTCTCTGTAGACAAAATCTTCTCTCTGATGCCTTCTGTTACTGATATTTTGTTTCCACTTTGCTCATACCTTTCATAGGGCTTCAGTCAGCAGAGTTCAAGTGGATCTTACCTACCGAAGCTTTTCCAGTCAGTTAGTCTTAGCTGAATAAGTCTCCGGTGCCATTACATTCGTGTACGAGAAAGGCGGGAGTTCCGTCGGCATTAACTGCTCCACTATCGGCCAATGCTCAATATTCTTTCACGACAAGAAAACCGGCATATTATGTTAGGGAGTCTGACACCTTGATTAAACAAACCCAGGCTGCTGCTCCTTGACACAATTGTCAAAATGGCATACGGAGAGCTATCTTAGGTTACCTCCTCAACCGGTGTACGGTGTGGTCTTCATTGTATTTCTTTGACATCAATCAAAATAATGTTTTAAACGCCCAACAATACGCGCTAAACTGTCGTTCCGCACTTCCCCTCTACCTCCGCATTGCGGGTTTGTATTTACTCGGTTTTGCGCAAAGAAGCACATCAAAATTTGCGACAAGCCTTCTGTGCAATGAACGTCGGGAATTTAGACGTCAAGCTGCGGTCCTTTGCGCATGTCGGGCCTTACTTTCTTAGCATATTGTGGTTTTGTAACGTCTAAATTTACTGGCGTGGTGCTAATGTTCACTACTGGGTGGGCTTCTGTGCAGATCGTCTCCGTTCGGTGGATGGACCGAATAATTCTATCAAGCTAGCGGAAGTAAGTGCTCTTTCAAGTGCTGGTGATTCGATAATGGAAACAGACGAAGCACAAGATTCGGGGCGCGTCGTAGACTATAAAGACGGGACGGATGCCCCAGAAACATCACAACCTCCCTTCCCTTCGTTTGAGTTTGTGACTTCACTTCTTCAACATGCCTGGACGCGACTACCTCTCCAAAACCGATAGCTCTGCTTCCTCCATAGAGTCTAATGGTTCGACAGTAAGCTCCTCCGGCGTCTACTACAACCCCCGCCTGGACCCCAAAAATTTCCTGGATGGCCCTCTTTCCGTCAACCCTGCCACTCGCCTCAGGCAAATGCTTGCGAGGCCCGGCATCGTTGTGCGTATCCCTGCTTCCCAGCACGGTACCTTCCTAATCTCAACACTGCTAGGTTGCTCCGGGTATTTGCGATGGTATTAGTGCTAGGTGTGCTTTAGAAGCTGGCTTCAACTGCTTGTACCAGAGGTACGTATAGCTAAATGCCTCAAAACCGCGGCATTCTGACATATGAATGTCAAGTGGTGCCGCCACAACAGCTTCTCGCCTCGGACAGCCCGATCTTGCCATTGCAACTATGAATGACTTTGTCGGAGTAAGCCTTTGCACCCTGCAGAAATGGCTTGAATTGATATTAATTCATGATGTCATTCAGGCTGCCCAGATGGTTTGCAGTATTAATCCCACTGTGCCCGTCATCGCCGACGCTGATACAGGGTAAGCCGTCTGTAAAACGCGACATTTGTCTCCGTTAATTAATTTGCGTGACCTGGCTTCTAGCTTTGGTGGACCTGTTAATGTCGCGCGTACAGTGACACAATACGCCAAAGCCGGTGTCGCTGGGTTGCACATAGAAGATCAAGTCCAAACCAAGCGCTGCGGACATCTCATGGGCAAGCAAGTCGTTTCCCGCGAGGAATTCCTCACCCGCATTCGCGCTGCCGTTATCGCTCGCGACTCAATACCAGGAGGCTCCGATTTCGTGGGTGGCTCGTGCTTCTCCCTGTCAGGCATACTAATAATCTCATTGCACACCAGGTTATCATTGGCCGCACCGACTCTGCCCAGGTCCTCGGTATGGAGGAAGCTATCACCCGGCTCAAGCTCGCAGCGGATGCGGGCGCCGACGTCTGCTTCATCGAAGGTGTGAAGACTGAGGAGCTGCTCCGCTCCACCGTCGCCGCCTTAGCGCCCAAGCCCGTCCTGGTTAACGTCATCTCCGGGGGCCTTACCCCTTCCTTCACTTCCCAAGAAGCCGAGGCTATGGGAGCTAAGATCATCAGTAAGCTTATCAAACACATCCATAGTCCGCTAGGTTGACGGAGTCCCTCTAGTCTTTTCTCTTGTTTCTTGCGTGGCCATGGTGCATGCTGTACGGGCGGCTATGCGGTCCTTGAAGAAGACTGGTACAGATTTCACTTCGGCCAAAGGAATGGACCCTAAGTCGTTCTTCGAGGTCATGGGTCAGTACGATGCAAGTTACCTTCTCCTAATACCATCTGACTCGCGAAAACAGGACTGAATGAAGTCATTGAGTTGGACGCGAAGGCGGGTGGTTCTGCATTCAAGGTCGTCTGATCTTTCCATTCGTTTGATTATTTCGTAGCCCAGTGCTACTATGTATTTCCGTATATTAGAGTTTAGCATAGATGGCATAGTATAACCCCTAAAAACAACTATTATTGTTGTACAGTTGCAGACAAGAGCAATCTATGTCAATCATTCTGTTTAGTTAATCCCCAGTGCCCCCAGATCAAATTGAGGCCTTCCGTTGAAAGATATAGACCCCATGAAATGGCATAATGTGCTAATACTAGGTCTAGTTCTTCCGTTTCATCCAGAAATTCTAACTTGGATACTCTGTGTTAGTAGCTACTTCAGCGCCCGGACTTCACTAAATTGAAAGCGAGTAGTGGAATTACCTCTCCAATTCATCTCCTGTAATGTAGTTCTTCCTGATATCTTTCAGAGTGAGGGCGCGACTTGCTGAAAAGCCTGATGCTAATAACCTGTGCGAAACACTTTCAATTGTAGGAAATATTTCAGCCCCCGGTAGGGAAATATTGCGCTCCTAGCGAGAGAAAATAAACACTTGATAGATCCAACAACGTCATTACGCACCTTCAAATTATTGATCATTACTCGTCCAAAGGAATCACCTAGCCCGAACATCTCATAAATGACACAACCAAGCACCCCGTTTTGTCTTTCTTGGAACTGATTAATAAACCACTCAAGTAAACGAGAAGACGCGACTGGAGACATGTATACCAGAACACATTCAAACAACAATATGGTGGGTAAAGACGGGTCTAGCACTGCTGGCTCATCTTGGCTAGCTGAATAACAGAGAGCTGGTTCGAGTGTTTCTGATGGTTCTAGTCGAAGATCTGCAGGCAGAAGATGGTAGCGTGGAGAGTGAAGAGATGTGCCTCCCTGGGCTGACAACCGTTAAAGCTATATTGTTGTCATAGACCTGGACACCGATAGGAAACGTACCCAATGCAACATCTCCAGGCTCACCAAGGGCTCCGCTCAGTTCTCGATTTTTGCGGATGGCCATGGCCTTTTTGGTCGTGATTTCAGGAAAGTCTATCTCGACGTATGTCTTTAAGTGTTCATTGAAAGGCCCAGCCTATCGAAGTTGGAGACAGAATAAATCGACTGTGTTCGCATCAAGATATGAATTCGACATGCCGCAATCCGCCAAAATCGAGTGTCGCTGCCAGATCCGAGACTGATTATCTGGCATTTCTGTCCGTTCCGTCCAGCTATGGAAAGGAATTGGTCAACCAGGGTATCAATTCCAGTACTCCTGACATATGTGCCGATGTTAATTAATGGCGGACGAGGCGGGAGGAATTGGGCGCGGGGGACAAAATATCTGATATATGGGTCGTTAAAATAGTGCTTTTGGACTGCTGATAGCCTTGCTACTGCTGCGTCATTGTCGGTTGAGCGAATGGATGCATCCCCACTTATTGCGTGTGTAGGGGGGAACATGATATAGTATTCTGATGATAGCGCCCAGTAAGAGGTAGTAGACTGTAGTAGATGGTCTCACATTCCATCATCGCTTACGCTGCTTCATTTACCACACTGATGTAACGCACTCCGCTGATGCTCACCTGATTCATACAAAACACCAAGAACACACAGAAACTAGTCTAAACAGGTAAATTAAACTTACATAGATCAAGTAACAATAAGATGACGGTAAGTAGAAAAGGTCACTAGACTACTACATGTGTGAACCATCTACATCCCTTGTATTAACAGATATGTTGCATGACCACGCCCTCGTCTCAAACGCTTTCAAGAAAGCATACCCTTTGGCAGTTTCCTCCTGTGCGAGTATCTTAACAGACGGGCATAAGACGTCGCTTGAGCTTATCAAGATGCACAAAGTTTTTGCACGGCTGATGGCCACATTTAACCTTCTGCGTTCGAGAAGAAACCCAAGATCTGCCGAGTAACCCCTTGGTAAGGAAAATAAACAGATCACAAATGCTGCTTCAGAGCCTGGTCGAGACTTTGAGTCAGACTCATCTACCAAGATTGATTCAAGCAAACTAACCTTGCAAGCGTTCTACTGTGTCGACTGTAACTTTGGGCCGCTTTGAATGCGAACGGAGTCCCATGTGCGCCATCCCGGCAGTTAAATCGTCGATGTTATCTTTCATTTCTATCCAAGAGAGCGCTGCATTTACCGCCTCACGTTGAATCCTATGCGGTGTAGCAACAAAGATATCGTCGTTGGGTGAACACTTGCGCAGCAGGGTGACCAAACCTGCAGCTAAGGCAGCCTCTGCGCCAACATGGGATTCATATGTGATATATTGAGCAGAAGGAGACCAGCTACGGAGCCGGATCAGAGCAAGAGACACTGGCCTGTGCTCCAGTGGAGCTTCCTGTGGTTCCCTAGAATAGAGTTCGGGGGGAGCGAGTGTAGTTTGGTGCCGTGTCAACATGACATCGGACAGTGCTACCAAAAATTTACGTATATCTTGCAGCACGGTAGGCAGGATCCCAGGGTGCTTGTCATCGTCGTTTAATAGGCTTCCTAGGGCAGACGCAAGTTGTCGAGCTTGTACTTTCTGCGGTTTGAAGCGACGAGAATATATTGTTGAAACAAATTCGCCGAGATCAGGATTCAGGCTGTACAACTTTATTAGTATATATGCTATGGCATTGATGTGCACGCACCGAAAATTTTCTGTCAGCTGAACTATGGTCGCTTGAGATGCGGGCGCCTCCAGCTCTGAATCCTGGCTGGCCTGTCGCATGAGAATACTCTGACGCCGATTGTGACCGGCAGAAAACATAAGGCAATCCAACACAGATCCGAAGAGAGAACCAAACTTGAGCTGGGGATATTGAGCACTCAAGATCGGTGCAAGTTGTTCAGAGTCCCCAGCGAAAATGACTCGCCCTTCAAAAGTGAGCGATCGAAGGACCAAGGACATGGCACCCAAAGATATCTGGCCAGCCTCATCAACGATAACACAGTCCACCAAGAAAGACCTCTGCTTCATGAAATTGGAGAGCTAGACAAGATAATTTACCAAAACATATCGAAAACAGCCCTGAAGACCTCACCTGAAACAGGGTCCCGGCGTAGATATAAATACCATTTCCTGACATCGAAGGTCCTCTGTGGTCGCTACCTTTGTTCACAACTTCAAGCGTTACGTCGTCTAACCATTTATGAGGCAAAGACTCTATAGAACGATATGCATCCATCAATCGCCGAAGTTTGCTGCAGCATGCTTCGATTGCTGCATGAGTGATAGCTGTGATAAATACTATCATCCTCCTTGGTCCAGTGTGGCGGCGTTCCGCATCAAGCATGCGAAGTAGTGACAAAGTAATCGTGTAAGTTTTGCCAGTGCCTAGAAAGGCGCGGTTAGTATTGGGTTTCTTTACCATCTACAGCAACACACCTGGAGGGCCCCACACCACAGATAATCTGTTTGTTAGTATCCGCCTTGCTGCTTTATGCTGCGACGACTTCAAAACAAGAGATCCGGCTGTGGTATTACCTAAGTCCTTGAGGTCTCTAAACAGCTTCTGGATGTCTCCCTCAATTTTGACATACTTCGCATAATTAGACACCTTGCCAAACGACTCTGGGCTCAATATAAGCTGCAAAAACGGAACACCCCGATGACCGTCGTCTTCTTCATCGTCGCTAGCGAACATAAGTCCTTCAGACTCCCACCGCAAGTCAATTTCGAACAAAGCTGACAAAATTTTGGACGTATTGAAATCGACTAGGCGAGGTGATAGACGAAATGTTGTGGAGCCAGGGGTGAACGTGACATCCAAGTTCCCCCAGAGGCGTAATGCAATCATGGTAGATTGGCTCTGCTGGTCGACGTATACGTTACGAATATCGGCGACGCAGAGTTCGCGTTGTACACGACGGTGCTGCCTTTTCCAGCTCATTTTTGCCCATCGATTTAGGGGGAAAACGTATCCCGAGACAGCGAGATCATCAAACAGAGCTTCTACGGGAATGTTTTCGGAATCGGTTCCATCACTGTTGTGTTCAGAGCCATCATCCCAGACGATGAGTTTGTCGTAGAAAGCTCGGTCCTTGTCAGAAGGTGGCACATCTACAGTTCCAGATATTAAACGAAAGAGGTATTCGGGACCATTGGGGCCATGAGTGACATTTGAAAACTCCAATGTTGGTGCCTCAGGGCATCCTTCTATGCGCGACTTCCAGAATTCCGTCAATTTAGTTAGCACCTCAAACTTTACAAGCATTAGCACTAATAAATGTAGACTAATTTCTGACGATATCGTACCTGGTGCATAAAGAAAAGTTTCCTTATGTGGGGTTCCCGACAAATATCCATAAAACTTGGTGTGAGGATTTTGGCCTCGTTCACAAATAGGCCCTGGTGGCTCCTAGTAACGACATGCCTGAATTCATTTAAAACAGAATAAATCAAACGATTCCGCTCTTGAAGCGAGGATACCAACTGCTGGGTATCCCCGGAATCCTTAGAAAGTTTGAACATCGAAAACACTTGTTCTTCGGTGGGGCAGGATCTTTCCAGTGGTAGAAGTATCTTCACACATTCCGGTAGATCCCAATAGCCCGGTAAGGGAAGAGCCAGTTGTCGCTGTACCTCTCTCATAAGGGGTACTACTTTGGGGAGTTGCCCAAATCCACGTTGACCGAAATCACGCCCTGGCGAGGAAGCCATTTCTCCTTGAATTTTTTGGATCTCCGCATTGATACGCTTCTTCAACGTGTCGATAGTTCCTTCACGGGAAAGCCCTAGTCGGGCAAGGCATGCTTGATAGTCGGATTTCAGTTGTTTTCCCTTTCCTAAGAAAGTCATAAGAGCTCCCGAAAGTAAGGTAGGCTGGAATGCTGTTTGCAGTAGTGCTGCACCCTGGGCTATGACACCGATGCATAAACGAATATCCTCGTCATCGGCAGATGAGCATAGGGCGGAGTCAATTATATGTCCTTGAAGAATGTTTTGTTCAGAGGACGTCCAGACATAAAACTGACATGCATATCCGGAAGAAGTGTCAGGGCGCAATGTCATAATTAACCGAATCAATGTTGCCAGCCTTGGAATGAACTCGCTGCGAGGACAAGTGAACGAAGGAGGGAGAGTTAAGTAGGGGATTACTGAGTGAACGGTCGCACAGAAAAAATCGCCTACGGGCTTCGATGATGCAGGGTCACTGATGATAGTAAGGATAATCGCAATGTCTTCCCCACGGGGACATGTGTAATTTCTTTGCTGGATAATCTTTTCGACAATCAGCACCTCAACCAATTTAAGCAAATGTAGTGACACGCACCTGAAGTTGCTTAGTCCTTGCAGCTTCTATTAGAGGGCTTGGGGCCACAACCCCCTGATAACCGTGTTTTTTCGGAAGTCCTAAAATGCGTTTCCCTTTCTTCAATAGAGCTGGGGATGCTCTGTGAACTTGTTCAAATTTTGCGGGATTAGCAACAAGTTGATGTAACTCTTCGATATCCGCCAACACTTTCTCCTTCGACCCAGCATATGTAGAACGAGATATGCGCAGGATATCTCTCAGAACTTGTGCATCGTCCACAGATATGTTCGCCATGGTCCCCAACTGTCCTTCGGCCTCAGCTCGCGCTTTACACGACGACTCATATGGGCATCCTTGACATAAGGGATTATAATGCCATTTCACCTTTTCTACAGGAGCTGAGATTACTTTAGGAAGTTCTCGGAAGAGCAGGGCATCTAGGGCTGGAGCCAACAGCGTCACAGAAGTTGTTTTGATATCAGAGAAGGAGGGAGACGAGACGTGGTATCCATCTGAAGGAGGAAGCCACACTCCTGCAGTTTGTGGAGGCTGAAAAGCTGGTGATCGTAGAAGTAGACTGAGGCATAAAGTATAGAAATAAATTTGGATATGATGAGAAGTCTGCATCCAACGGATACATCAACAAAGACATAAGCGCTTCAAGCTAAGCTCATACCTTAACAGTCTTGGATGCCTTTGCATCTATAACCCGCCACTGTATGAGGCCATTGTTTCGCTGGATTTCTACCAAGTCGGGCTTTGCCAGACCGAAATGTAATGGTGTTGTCCCAGCCTCTTCGTAGCGTTTTGCCAGCTTATCCTGAGGGGGCCAAAATGACAGACCTGTAATAAAAAAGTGAGTCCTATCATCAGCCAGGATGTTTTCCAGCAATGGATCCGCAGAATGGGAGATAGGAATAGATGGGACCTTGAGGAGCAATTCGGATTTGTCTAGCCATGAATACAAAGCAGATTCCCAGTCCAGTCCGCGCTTAAACTGAGCCTTTGTTATATTTGTGGTCTGCATAAAGCCACCGTCTTGACGCGAGCTACAGGCGTTTTGGTGGTAGACATTATGTATGTAGAGGTCGCAGTTCCGATGCTGGTGCACCGCGAGGTTGGTGGCGGTCAAAGATTTATTCGGCATCGATTCGTTCGGAATGCTGGATACATGACAGCCCTTTTATCAGAGCGAGTGTGAATTATAAGCGACAACGGTCTGACTTTGGTCTGACTTCGTCATTGCGCTGAATCTGTACAGGCATTGTCTGGTCCTGGGGTGCGCATATGACTCAATGATTGAGTCACTTTCGGCGCGTTCTGCGTTCTCACGCTTCTGATGACTGACTTGGCCAATGGGTCACCATTTGTTTACTGTGAGTCGCTCAACTTCGTCAGCAAATGCTTTCATCATTGTACGTCCTGTTTCACAGAATACGTATCCCGTAACGCTCATATGCTGGTCAATGATACAGTGATCTACATATATAGAATCGCCACTTGTGTATACCGCAGTATTATGTCAACACGATTTCACTTCTTTCCCTTCATAATGAATGATATGCTGCTCTCAATTTACAGCAGTGCAGCGGTGTGTGAAGGTGCCCTAAAAACTCTACTTATTTTATAGAATGGTTGTGTCGCCGTCAATTATACTTCTACTAATGTTTCAATGGTGGGGCTAACCAGCGCAACGTCCAAGCAGCATCCGTTATGAATATACGGGACAAGCTGGTTTACCTACGGGATTCTTGCTCCTCAGGCGTTGACCACTCCTCATGCCTTGACCAACACGCATCTCTGCTTTGCGCGCAAGTAAACGAGCTCTATTGCTGTCGCTACGATATTCAAAATTCAGTTACGGTCCCACGGATTCCCATTGCTCCAGGTCAAGTCAATTCACCAAGCAAAAATTCTCAGGCTCTAAAAGTAGGTCATATATTAATGGTAATATGTTGACACTAAATCATATATTCGTAGTTCACTTGCGCAGAAAAATATGAGGTGAAGGTTCGGCCTGACTGTCACGAGGTACAAACGAGTATACATTGACTCTACATAAAGTGTAAGTATTCACTGTCCGATTGTTCTCTACAACTCACGGTTACATTTCATTCACCAATAGGTTAGCGTCGTAGTCCGCCGATTATCATGCCTGCTACGATCTCCATATATCTCGCCCTCATTGTCGTAATTACAATGTACTGCTTGAAACGATGGTTCAGAAAGAGCTTTCCCCTCCCTCCGGGTCCCAAAGGGTATCCCTTGATAGGCAATATCTACGACATCCCCGTATCTTATCCCTGGATAGAATATGCTCGATGGTCCCAGAAATACGGCGACATATGCTCCTTTACCATCTTCGATAAAACCAACATCGTTCTCAACTCTCTAGATGCAGTTACGGAGCTGCTGGAGAAACGGTCTGGTATCTACTCTGATCGCCCAAGGATGGTTGGTTTGCAGATATCTTGTAATGCAAAATAGATCTCCTTTCTTGCTTATTCCAAAATATCTATTTAGGTCATGACCAATGAATTGTTGTGCTGGGGATGGAGCTTAGGTACTATGGCTTATGGCGATAAGTGGAGGTGAGTTTCAATGCATCTGTGCACATATTCATGGGTCTTTAATGATAGTTTAATAGACGACATCGGCAAATGTTCCAACAATATTTGCAGCAGCACACTCTTTCCGAGTACTATCCGCTCTTGCAAAACGGGTGACCGTGCTCATAGACCAATTAATGTTGTCACCGGAAGATTTTTATTCTCATGTACAACAGTAGGCAATTGTCTGATGCAACAGGCATATAACTCACTCTTGACAGTTTTGTCGGCTCAATAGTCCTACAAGCCGCATACGGATACGAAGTCAAACCTCAGAATGACTTCTTCATCAAACTCGTTGAAACTGCTAGCGAACCATTATTACTAGTTGTTTCTGGATTATCCGTCGTGGAGTTTCTGCCTGTTCTGAAATATGTTCCCTGTAAGCTCCTTTAACTCCAACTAGAATTTTTTGGCAATTGTAGGCTAACGCGTTATGAAGACTGGTTCCCTGGCGCCAACTTCAAGAGAATTGGTAGGAGCTTCGGGCATTACGCTAAAGACGTGCTAAATTTCCCCTTTGAAGATGCTAAAAAATCAATAGTATTTCTAACACTTCCCACATTTGCGTATATCTAAATAGATGATTACAACAGGCCAGTGGGGTTTCAAAGAAATGCTTTGTCTACGATAAGATGGAAGAGCTCAAGTCTCTAAAATCCGTCACCCCGAAAGAAGTCAAAGAAGAGGAGGAGATTATCAAGAACTGTGCTGGCATTTTTTTCTTGGCGGGCGCTGATACGGTATCGTTGCTTTATTGATTTATGCCACGGTGTCTCCCTTACGCTACTTTGTGAGACGTCTGCCCTGCTGCTTTCATGGATCTTAACTATGGTCCATAATCCAGATATATAGAAGCGCGGACAGGAAGAGGCTGATAGAGTACTGGGGTTGACCAAACTCCCAGACCCCAAGGACAGAGTATTGATGCCCTATGTTGAGGCAATGCTTCTGGAAACAATGAGAATGTGGACGGTTACACCACTAGGTAGTCTTGAATCACATCCTCACTTAAACCTCAACTGAACTGCTCGCGAATTCCAAGGTGTGCCACACGCAGTAACTGGCGAAGATGTGTACCAAGGTTACCGGATTCCAGCAGGTTGTTCTCAAATCCTTAATCATCAGGTCCCTAAACTTATTCATTCGTGCAGGTGCTACCATCTTGCCTAATGTTTGGTAATGCTAGCATAAAGGTATTTCTCTCTGTGCCTCTCTCACAACTTGTCAAATCTAGGGCCATTTTGCACGACGACAGAGTGTATCCGGATCCGATGACTTACAACCCAGAACGGTTCCTCGACAATGGAAAAATTAGCTTCGAGAGCCAGCCTGACCCCCTGACAATTGGCAGTTTTGGCTACGGTCGAAGGTAATGAGTTGCCTTGTATTTTCATGCTCCAGTTTGCCCCCCAACGCAAAAACGTTGTCAGGGTATGCCCAGGGCGACATCTTGCCGTGTATGGTGCCTGGATAGCCATTGTATCTATTCTAGCGACTATGAACATTGATAAAGCCGTTGACAAAGAAGGGCGAGTAATAATACCCCCAGAAGTTAGTACGGACGGACTCATCGTGTGAGTATACAGTCTTTTTCAACAGCTGTCTACTCTTAACCGTCTATAATCTTCCTTGAATTAAAGGCATCCTTTACCGTTCAAAGCCAAGTTCAGTCTTCGTAGCAACGCCGCTCGCGAATTGATAGAGTCGGCCAAAATAGAGAATGGATTGGACAGATCGTGAATAACACCAAAGGAACTATGTATACAAAATATACAGATTTAGGCTCCAGCGCTGTCTACTACTATTATCGAGTACTGACTATTAATGTCAAGATCTTTGAAAGTTGCCTTCGATGACTCAACGCAACTTTAGTCCAATTCCGGCCGCAATATACTAGCATCGTCCAGCCAATTATGAAACTTTTTGCGGTTTATAAGCCTGAGATATAACTGCTGCATGAGGTATACAACTAATTTCACTCTGGGATTGTATAATTTCAACTCTCATCTCTGTCAAATACCAGACCATGAAGACAAACGCCCAACCATTTGCGGATATGTCAGATATTCCTACATTCAAATTCGACATGTTTTACACTCGTCGTCGATATCAATCACTAGTGTGTGCTATCCGGGTGCTGCGCACTCTAGCTACGTATTTTTAACTGTTTAACTGTCAAGGACCATAGCTATGGGGTACGTATCAAGTGAACGATGATGCTCGCTCAACCACATTCCCAAGTCGTTCCCGAGTCCTGGTTGGACGAGCAGTCACCTAGAAGCTATCAATTTGGAGAGTATTACTTCATGCATTTACGATCTCACCTGAATAAATGCACTCAAATGCATCACAGGACGCGGACATGGGCATGTGCGTTGTGTCTAAAAATAGGAATGACCTCTCAAGACCTTCCGCATTCGGAACTACGTTTGTCTGCATCTCTAATATGGTAATTCAGCAGAAAAGCAGGACTTCCAGGATCACAGCATTTTACCAGACTAAGGACTTAATTCCCGAATACTACTGTAGCGATCAGCAGTTTTCACGCCGCTTATATAGAAGCCGAAGGCGCCATCCCCACTCTTGAGAGGGATTCTTCGTTTTCCGGATTGGGCATACCCTTTGTCTACCCCGACCAGCGTATCACTTGTTCGGCCCTATAAATCTGGAGCATGGCGAGAGACGCTCCCGCTAAGCCTTCTTGTAACCTCCGGCGCGATATTGCAGCAACAGTCTAGTACTTATTCCCCGACGTTGCCTATCCTCATTCTATATACCACCATGCAATTCAAACTCTTCGCCGCTGTGTCTGTCATCTGCTGTAAGTCTCAAACGTATATTTGCACTTAGAGCTACGACTGACGGGCTACCCATGCTCAGTGACTGCATTTGTGTCTGCTGCCCCTACCCCCGTGGAGGTTTCAGCAGTCTCTGAAGCCCGAGATACTGTGAGTTTTCACTAGTCCAATATCACTCTACCAGTTGCTTATAGTTATATCACCTTCAGGCTAACAATGATGTGGCTGCTCGGGAGCCTGTCTGCGCGCGATACCAGTGTTTTTGATCCGCGATAAGAAAGCCACCTTGCAAAATTCGACATGCGACACCCCAGCACCTTTAAACCCTCTACACCCTTTATGCTGTGTTTAATTCCAGCACACGTGCCCATCATGCCTCCCTCCATGACCCGCTGCTTTATCTCATTGCTTTCGGCCACTTGTTTTGTACCCCCTGTTGTATCATTAGTGTGGAGTAGACCTTGTACCAGCTCGTTATAGAGTATGTATCTGTATTATCACATAGTTTGTAACCATAGAATAGCCGCCAGAATATACCAACAATCAAAACATCTGCAAAGACGAAGAATAAAGTTTTATTATTGGTTCGTAAGCATAAATAAATTACACATTTAACAAATATCTGGATACGTTTGAGCACATACTTAAATACGTAGCAACTATCCTACAATTGTTCCAGTCCATACGAAGCAGGGTCTGTGATTTTTCCAGTCAACCACGGCTCGTCATAGCTATCCAAGTCCAGATCGACCACAGTAATCATGTCTGCTATATCAGGTATGCGTTCTTCCATTTTCTTCCGGAAGTCTTTATCCATGATAAGGCTGTGAATAGGGTACCCATCTAATTGACGCTCAGGGAAGAGGCTTGCCAGCTCAATGGTGAACTTATCCCACTTGGACTCTCTTGCCTGTGTCAAAATAAGGGATTCCAACTTTCGCCACGAATTTGAAAGAGCCGCGACCAGGCGCTCGACGTGGAAGAGGTTGGCATGTGCGAGGTGTAGGTGGGTGATATCGGGGAACATCCGGGCGAATTCGACTGAATGCACCAGGTTGCATTCGCGTAGCGTTAAATACCGCACCTTGTTGAATTTAGAAGTGGCTCCGAGAGGATTCTGCATTTGCGGCGCATTAAAGGCTATATGGAAGGAGTCATACGAACAGTCTAGCCAGATAGATTCTAGGCTGGGCGCTAAAATTGACAAGAGGAATTTGGATGCGAAAGGGGCACTATCGGTGGATTGGAAACACTTCAGCTTGGGCAACTTGAGAGGCGGATCTGGCCCAACGAAATGAGTAGGCCAGGAGTTGATCAAGCTCATGCTTGCACCCACCACGGAAAGGTTGAGCAGTGAGGTCGCCGTTGTAAGAATTGTGACAAGTTCAGTGTAGCTAATCTCGGTTATATGAAGGTGGAGGAACATAGTAGTGACGTTTTTCAGGCAGCTGGCAGGGGCCAGAACATTGATGAATGGGGTGTCGACGAAGGTCAATCTCGAGCATCCTCCTCCAATCATCGCATCCAGTGCCGGGGGGTCTCCCGAGATTGACACTTCACCAAAGTCAACAGATAAAGACTCAAGTATAGGGGCAGACGTAGTCGCAAAACGCGATTGAATCAGACGCGCCGTGTCCTCGTAAAAAGAGAATAGAGACAGCTTGCACAGACGGGGCCACTGATTCACAAGCTCGTCGCATATTTGCTGCGAGAAAGACTTGACCAGGGAGCGCTTAGCATGATGTTTCTTGTCCCATTCATACACATCTATAAAGACAGACAACGGCAAACGCGAGCCCGATCGCTGCAAATAACTGGGGACCCAGTTCTGGAATCTAGGAGAGTAGATCATGATGTTTGTCCAAAGAAGGGGGGTGGAAAGTGCCACTCCTCTCCATTTTCTAGAAACATGGCTGAGTTGGACTTCATGAGGAACTTCATGGCGAATGCGTCGGCTACCGAAGACAGCGAACACGAAAATGTGGGAGAGAAGCTCTGGCGGTAGTGAGTCTGGGGAAAAGAGGCCTTCTAATTGGATCGACGAGGAAGAAATGGACCGCATATCGTGCGGAAGAGTGTTGCTTAGGCTTTGTTTCCTAGAAAGTCACTCGCCAACGAGTTCTTATATGTTCAGACCAAGGACCTACCCAATCGCATGTAAAATGGTGAGGAGGATGCAGTTCGGAGCTCGATAGAGTAGTTATATATGGTTTTGAGAGGAGGCAAGCCGAGTCAGCAAGGAGTCATAATTGGTCGGTCTTGCCGGTTCGTCGAAGGAAAGTGTAGAAGAGTTACTTCATTTGGCAGGTGACTCAACTCGAACTTATATAACCCGCTGATGCGCTGATGCGCCGTTGATGCGCCTAGATGCTTAGCTTAAATCTGTGCCCTGACTCCACAGTGGTTCCTGAAGCTAGTGCATGTCCTTTTGCTAGAATATCCTGTGTACTATGAGCAAGTCTTCTTTTCATAACTCATCTCACTAGGCTGGAGCCTTGCACAACAGTGTGTCAAAGCAGCGACGATATTTCTACATCGGCTGCATGAATATGATATTATGTACTACACACATCTATAAAATTATACAAGGAAATGGAGAGAAAAGATTGAAAAAAAAGGTGAAAAGGAAGGAAAGTATGGTTTTGGTGGGTTGGAGAGCGAACTGAAGGAGTGTATAAAAAGAGGGCCAGAGTTATGCACTCTTTAAGAGAGTTGTAAAGGAAAAGATGGAAGGAACGACAAGAGGACAAGAGAACGACTGTGTGATGACTGTTGAGTCTACCGCGCCCTAAACACTCTGATATGGCTAAGTATGGCAACCAACAAGGAGGTAACAACCAAGAAGCAGCTTATGAATTCCCAGACAGCTCCCAACGCAGGGTTTTCAAGCAGTGAAGACAAATCAGGACAAGCTCCTTTAAACGATCGTGCGAACAGCGAGCGTATATGCGCGACCGGCGCTGATACAGTGATAAAATCGAGGAGCTTGCTTTTGGTTGCTGGGAACGACTGGGAATCGGCTTCGAGTCAAACGACTTCAAAGGCCGAGCCTCCCGCTTCTGAGTCCAATGTGATGACTTCATCAAGTCCTATTGAAGCGTAAGTGAGAAAAAAAGATATATTTGAATTTGGTATTTTTACGAACCCATGATTCCGAAGAAGGACTTTGGGTCCATTCCTTTGGCCGTGCTGAAGTCCGTGCCCGTATACCTCAGTGATCTCATAGCATCCCGAACCCCGTGGACCATAGCAACACAGGATACCAACGAAAAGACTACAACGAATATTAGAAACTATAATCAAACGCTCTTTGCGGAAGATTGCTTACTGATAATTTTAGCGCCCATAGCTTCTGCCTCGGAGGATGTGAAAGACGGCGTCAGCCCACCAGAAATAACATTCACCAGTACCTGGTCCAACCTTGTCAATAAGTAGTGGTGAAAAAATTGTGCTGACTTACAGGCTTAGGTGCAAGTGCGGCAACAGTAGCGCGGAGAAGTTCCTCGGTCTTGACTCCTTCGATGAAGCATACATCTGCTCCAGCGGCAGCTGCCAGCTTGAGACGAGTAACAGCTTCTTCCATACCGAGTACTTGTGCCGAGTCTGTCCTACCAATGATCACCTGGAATTTTCATCAATATCGTAAATCCCATATAACAGTAACGCGATGTTAACGCACGAAGTTTGAACCAGGAATAGCATCTCTTGCGATTACCGCTGCCCTGATGCGAGTCAAAAATTCTTCCCTAGAGACAACCTGTTTCCCCATTAAATGTCCACAGCGCTTAGTCTGAACTTGATCCTCGATGTGCATGCCAGCGATTCCCGCTTGCACATATTGTTGGACAGTCCGAGCGACGTTAGCCGGTCCACCGAATCTAAGGCGAGGCAGGCCCATTGGTCAGCCACTCAATTATACTAATCAATGTAGCAGGCGTACCCTGTATCCGCGTCCGCAATGACAGGAACCGTCGGATCCAAACTAGAGACCATTTGACCAGCTTCCACAAAGTCGTTGAGAGTGGCTATTGCTAAATCCGGTTGACCGAGACGAGAGGCCGTAGTTGCAGCACCGCTAATTGCATGGTATTGGGAGTCAGAGAACTTCATGCGGCAGGATTGAAGAGTCTAACCTTTGGTAAAGACATTCAAATCCAGCTTCAATTGCACAGCGGGCGCTAATTCCATCACAAATTCCGGGGGCCACCTACAAAGTCTTAGATAATCTCTACTAACCGTTTATGGAGGAGGGACATACAATAATTCCAGGACGAGCAAGCAGCTGCCGGAGACGGGTGGCGGGGTCGGCAGACAGTGGACCATGCAGGAAATTTTTGGGATCGAGACGAGGGTTGTAGTATTCAACGTTAGGATCTCCAACGTTGATTATAATGTCTTTGTCGCTGAGTCGTGGCGAATCGTAGTCGAGTTTGCGCCTTTTTTCGGGGTATGCATCAGATGAGCGCAAGAGGCGACCGACGGTTCTGAAGGGGAAGTAGATGAGCCATTTCAGGAGCCAGGTGATGAAACTGAGCCGCTGCTTCCAGACGTGCCAGAACTCCGCCAAGGTTGGCATGATTGGCAACGATGTGACTCGGGCGGGACGTCTGGGTTATGCGGCATATGGCCGATACCTTATATACAGCTCACTCAATGTCCGCACCTCCAGCGAAACTTCTTTTCCTGCTCGGCGGAGGCTACAGGAGTGTCATCCACGGAACTAATGCGAGTCATGCTCTGCCGAAAGCACAACGGGTAGTGTACTTCGGGAGTTATCTTGCAAATAAGCGGTGATATCAGCAAGTGTTACGGCCGCACATGTTGGTCTAACCTTGGAGGTCTAGTCGTTCAGGATATTAGTAACAGAATGTACGCCTAATTGCACCTCGTTGCATGTACTGATGACAATACCAATCGCTTGCACCCTTCTTCAATAACTGCAAATATAAAATAGAAATTGACTGCGGGGACGCTTGAGAAAAGGGAGATGCACTTACTGTACTCTTAATCACAGTACAAGTTGAGGAGATATAAACAGAGTCTGGATATGGGCGTCGGGGATTGAGCGGAAGCGCATCGGTACGGCCGGAAAATGATCATGAAATATTGGAGAGCTCTAAGTGTAGACAATTAATTTACTTGGTCGGCTGTCTACGTACGTGTTGAGCTGTGTATACACTGAACGTTCAAGTGTTTAAGCGCACAATTCTTTTGACATCATATCTCCAAGGACACATACAACAATAGTCCAATAATTCGGATTTGCTGAGACTAAAAACTGAACTTTGTCCCAATTAGCTCCCCGCTGATGATCACTTGGTATTTATGGACCACTTGAGAATGACTTCTGAGAGGCTGACCTATAAACCTGAGATGTTTTAAAACCCTTACAGTCAGATGGCACATGGCCAAGTGCTAGATAATGGATTGAAGATTAATTTAAGATTATAGGTTAGATAGCCGGCCATTCCTAAGCCGGCCAATATGAGGACAATCAAAACAGATCCTTAGCTTCGTAAATCTGTTCGGGATGCATGTGCGCCCTGGTTAAAACCGGCCATCGTCTTCCAGCGTCTTCCTTGAAGGCAGCGTGATGCCTATGGACCATACCCACACTCCAGCCCATGGAGATAAACTGCCTAAATTTATACAGTAGTGTCAAATAGAGAACACAACACAACAGCCACTGACTGTCAAAATTTTCCGCTTCTTAGGACGAAGGCCCCGGTATCGAGAAATCAGATATGTTATTTTGACGTGGACCTGTAGGGATGCTATTTTTAAATCAAGAAAGTTGCTGGAAAGAGCTAAGAGTAAGAATCTGAATGGCCGACCTTGATTTGACCTTGATAGCCATTCTTGATATCACCTTGAAGCAGTTGATGATGCGCATTTTTGAGATAATGTGAATTTTAAGTATAACTTGTGCCAGGCTATAGACATAACCTTTACATGTACTGAGTAATGGGCCAGTTTTCCATGCGCTGACAAGGCGATGCAGAGCAGAAGCAAGACTTCAAAACAAAAGCTTGTCGGCAGGCCGCAGGTTGGCCACAGGGTGAATTCCTTTGTGTGGAAAAATGTTCAAGCCACTTCGAATAACGAGAATATAACGCTTTCATTTTTGAGTTTTGGGCAGTCAGTAAATTGCCAGTAAAGCTCCAGGGATGCAAGTCGTATTTCTTTGGGCTTGAGGACACCGCACTAAGCGGTTGCATATTTTTGCACTGAGCCGGAGCAGACTTGGGGAAGACGCCTATCGAGTGCTCCAGTAACGTTGCTGTCTGCACAAAATTGCAAGTCAAGTTTGATTTTGGTTTGATTTTGGTTTGATTCTTGAGTCCGACTTAAATCAAAGTCGAGTCAAAGTTACTAACCGCAATACTGAGTTTGCTTGTTCTTATTTACAGCTATTTACGCGTTGTTGCCACGGACTATGACTAGGAGCGCGTTCATTCTTTCTTTGCGTTCGCTACCAAGTGCATACTAGTACTTATGTGTGCATCTCATTTCATGACGGATCTTAGCCTACACCTGGTGTAGAAAGTTGCCAAGAATCTCGTCTTGGATGCATGAATCACAATGACCAGCGACCCCGTGCCGTATGTCAGAAGTTAAATCCACAATCAGGACGTCAAGGGAAGTTGTCATACTTGTGACTGGGATATCTATTGGCAGCACTACTCAACCTGTGAACGTACGTTTTCTGGGACTTACAAGAATCAACTTTTCTATGTTCCTGTCTAGAAGTACGTGTCTTGCAAAGTAAATTCCTATTCGGATACCCGCGCTGGACCTGTGTAGCGATTATTCGGCGTTAGAGGGGCCAACTACAACGTGAAATTCATGTGCAATAAAGAACGCTGAAAGAACGTAACAAAGTCTTGTTCTCATTGAAATATCGCCCCTTAGAGCATTGATTATGTCCTTCGGCTGCTTAGGCGAACGAAGGAACATGTAATCGCGTCTCCGACCCGGATCGAGAAGACTCCCGCCTTACGATGGAATTATCGGCCAAACGGAGGTGTAGTTCCACAAAAGAACCGTGGCAGGCTTTCTACCGCATCCACTATGCCAATGGTTGACTTTTCGTCAAAGCTCACCTCTCTAACTCCGATTTCTGAACAGCGTAGCACTGGAGCACCTTCACATATGCCTCGCGGAGCCACGGAAATGCGCGTATATGGGCGGCTCTTTACGAGTTTATTCCGCTAGCCTTGTGAAAGAAGACCGGCACCCCAGCATTCCGCCACAGTATATCAACGCCGATACGAGTGTTTCTGGGGAATCAGACACCTTGCCTACCACCCACTTAAAAAATCATGTCTAATCTGATCACCGGACAAGCAGTTGCTGAGCACGCCAGTCGGGATAGCTGCTGGATCATCGTTCACGGTTCGCCCATTACGATCGTTTGATTTTCTAAGGGAGAATACTGACTTTTCTTAAGGCAAGGTCTACGATGTCACTGAGTTTTTAGACGGTAAAAAGCTGCTATTGTATGAGTTATTACAGTTAATTGACTCTGTGTGATGATAGAGCATCCGGGAGGGAGCAAAATAATCCTCAAGTACGCTGGAAAGGATGCAACGTATGTTCTTTGTATCAGTTCTGCTTCTCATCTAACTTTATTTTATTTCTCTAGCGAGGCGTATGAACCTATTCACCCCCCTGATGCCATTCAAAATAACTTGCCAATCGAAAAGCAGTAAGCGCTCGTGAGCTTTTAGGACTAGACTTGTCATATTCATATATTCCTTACAGCATTGGTGCCGTTGACATCAACACTGTCGTGAAAGTGGTGAAAGAAGTTACCGAAGAGGACAGGCGGAGGCAAGCACTGATGGATGCTCGTCCACCCCTGGACGAAATTCTTAATCTTCATGACTTCGAGGCGAGAAAATATCGTTTTGGTTTTGTATAACGATACTCAACTTTAGTACTTCAGGCTGTTGCCAAGGCTGTTCTCCCAGCGAAAGCATGGGCCTACTACTCGTCGGCATCAGACGATGAAATTACCATCCGTGAGAATCGTGCAGCCTTCCAACGGTGAGTCTTCTCTATGTAATGTTTTGTACGCTTGACTCAGATCATACCAATAGAATTTGGTTCCGACCTCGTATCCTTCGCGACGTAACATCCGTGGACTGGTCGACCACTATTCTGGGATGCAAGTCATCCTTACCCGTGTATATCGTGAGTAGCACCGTTAGCAATCCAGCGCATCATATAAATTCGTGATTTGCAGTCTGCTACCGCTCTCGGCAAACTTGGACATCCCGATGGCGAGCTGAACCTGACAAGAGCCGCCGCGAAGCACGGTGTAATCCAGATGGTATGTGCATTTACAGAATTGACCCCAGTTCCTGTTGTTTATTCATTTCTTTAATCGCAAGATCCCCACCTTGGCCTCATGCTCCTTCGATGAGATTGCCGATGCTGCCCAGCCTGGTCAGCCGCTCTTCCTGCAACTGTATGTAGACCAGAGCTTTTTTCCCTTAAGATAACACTGACAAACCCCCATTCAGCTACGTTAACCGCGATCGTGAAATCACCAAAAAATATGTTCAGCACGCTGAGAAGCGAGGAGTCAAGGCACTTTTCATTACTGTCGATGCTCCTCAGCTCGGTCGCCGCGAGAAGGATATGCGAATGAAGTTTGTCGACGACGGTGCTGGTGCGAAGGTCCAGGAGGGTCAGTCCGACGTGAAGAAGGATCAGGGTGTTGCAAGAGCTATCAGCGTCAGTTCTATTGTCTCAAATGATAAACAGGAAACTGAATTCACCGCGTTTACAGTCTTTCATTGACCCCAGCTTGTCGTGGAAAGATATCCCCTGGTTCAGGAGTATCACCAACAGTACGAGTCTTACATTACATAATGAGAGCTCAGTACTAAACCCCATCTTCAGTGCATATCATCCTCAAGGGTGTCGCTACCCCCGAGGACGCCATCTTGGCCTATGAAGCCGGATGTCAGGGTATCGTTCTCAGTAACCACGGTGGTCGTCAGCTAGATACTAGTCGCTCTGGTATCGAGAATCTCGTCGACATTGTTGCTGCTCTCAAGACCAAGGGCCCCTGGCCAAACCCCAACTTCTCCGTCTTCGTCGACGGTGGTGTCCGCCGTGCTAGTGACGTCTTGAAGGCCATCGCACTTGGTGCATCTGCAGTCGGTGTTGGCCGCGGCTTCCTGTATGCTTTCTCCAGCTATGGCCAAGAGGGTGTTGAGCACGCCATCAAAATCCTTCGGGACGAGTTCGAGATGAACATGCGCTTGCTTGGAGCTCGCACTATCAGCGAAATCAAGCCCGAGATGGTTGATGCCAGCGCTCTTCGTTCCCATGCTGGTCTCACACCTACCGACAACCTCTACAACTCGACGTGTAGGTCTCTTTATTTTTAAAACATGAATTATGCTGACAATATTGTTATCATAGATCAACCCCTGAGCCTTGCCGCGTTCAAGCAGTCGAAGCTGTGATTCCTTCGTCATTGGGGCATTGACCTTGTTATTTCGTTCACCCTTCTCTCATATATGTCGATCATTAATCTGTTAGATGCATCATTTTTATACCAATCCATTGTTGAATAGACTATTGCGCGAATTGTCAGATAAGTTACGAATTGTCCGGTAATCCGGATAAACACGGAATGCAGTTCATAAAAACAGCCAGTGCGTCAATTGTATCTGAATAACCAGTAATCATCCGGAGTAGAGAAATCTTCTTCCACACAGTATTTGATTTTCCAGCGGGGCCACTTATATGTGACGGTCTCGGGTCCTGCCCTTGCCACGCTCCAAAGAGAACGATTGAGACCAATTGTGTCGAGATTTTTCGTCTCTATCGCGAGCTCGTCGATCGGTATAGGAAGGCGCGTAACGATGCCATAAAGATGCAAAAACGTAAGTTTTGGAAGGTCTGCAATGCGGTCCAACAACGCGAGGAGGTCATCACCGCCCCAGTTAATAGCGAGATGTAAAGCACGGAGATTGGGTGACAGTGCTTCAGATATCGTCCTTAAAGTATCCTTTGCCACAATGACGTCGCAACCTGTGTGTAGTCCAAGGACCTCAAGCGCCTCAAGTTTGGTAATAGTCTGCAGTAAGTACGACGTTTGTTGAAATTGCATTTCCCGGTGGCGGAAGTAGAGTCTTCGGAGTGAGGGACGGTTTTTCAAAAATCCAGTCAACACATAGACCTCCTCCTCGGTCATAGAGAATAGTGCCTCAATGGACAGCCGGAACGAGGACAGCTTCGGCATATCGTCTGACGACTCGTGAGGGAGGAATGTGAAGATGACCGGGTGGATGTGGCCTACGATATCCAGAGACTCCAGACATGCTGCGTGTCGAAATGTAATGTCCAGCCCCATGAATTCTCGCTCGTCGCCTATCGTCCCAAAGATTGTCAGCTCACGCAAAGTGCTATACAGGCGGATAGGTATGTTGATGATGTGGCTGGCGCAGACCCGTAAGCTTTGAAGGGTACTAGGAAACACGTCGAACACCTTTTCGATGGAGACATTTGTGCAAAGGTCCGTGAGGTAGATGTCTTCGACGAGTCCATCTATGATTTCGTCATCGTCCGGGAAGAGAAAGGGAACGGGAAGATTCAAAGAAGTTATTTGTGTAAGATGGTGCAAAGATTGTACAGGCACAGACCTAACATGCCATATGAGTTTGGTAAGTACGAGTATAGTGAATAGTAGTGAGAGAACAACTCACGCTCTGACGTCCAAGCTTCTCACATTTGTAGGGATACACTGAGCAATTTCGTCGTCCAGATCTGGGTGGCAGCCTACCCAGGAAAAAGTGTGAAGGTTAGGGAGTGCTGACAAGGTATCGGCCAGAGTCACTAATCTAAAATGAGCATGAGTTATTCAATGATTACGAGGACTTTCACATCTTTCAAATATGCTCAGACCTTCAGCATATGCAATGATAGTAATACTTTTGACGAGCTTGGCGAATTGGGGATCCTTTCTGATTCGATTGAGCATCTCCCAGGACTTGCGCATCAGTTTTGTAGCTGTCTCGTGCGTCCAATCCAGATGAAAGGTATTTAACATCCTCATGCCCGTTTCTCCTCCAATTAGATATAGTTTGATTGACGAAAAAATTCGGCGGAGAGTGAGTTCACGGAATAGTGAGCAGACAGTGAGCAGGTCCTGTAGGATCACTTGCGGTACATAGTCTATAACTTGGGACCATATTTCAGGTGGCAAGGTTTGCACCTTACGACCATCCATGTAGACGGAATTTCTGGGACCAATCGAATATGGCGGTAGTACTCAGTAGATGGACTAGAGTAGTTGTAGAGTCGAGTTAAGGACAAGCTAAGCACGTAAACATGGACGTTACAATTGCCAGCCAAGTCGTATACGCAAAGTGTAGTACGACCCTTTAATTCACCGGGACCGTTGCTTACCATTACGTAATTACCCGGCCCATTGACTCTACAAAGTTGCTACGAAGTTTTTATCAAGTCTTTACAAAGTCTTTATGACAATTTCCCAATAATTTCATGAAACGAAAAGTCAATTCGATCACAATCTACGCCTTGGATAAATAGCGTTTGTGATAGAAGATCCCATTACTCATCTAGTCGGAGTACTACTAAATTGATACACTGGTTTCTAAACTTCTAATAATACAACATTGAGGCAAACGAAACATATAATGTAATTGATCAGAGTACAGGTCTGAGGTAATGTGAACTAACAATACAGTAGGGTGGATGCCAAGATCGGTACATATACAGAGGAAGGAGCGGAGTGTGGTATAGGACTGCCAGGTCCTATAGGGTAGTAGGGACAGTGAGGGGTGCGGAAGTCCATGGGAAGCGGAGGTTGTCACCGAGTGCTTAGAACTGGGTGAAATTAGTCTTTGAAGTGGTTGCGCGCGAGAGAGGTGGGGATAGTGATATTGAGTGCAATGAGATCTGGAGGTATGGAAGCAGAAGCCGCTATTGATGATGTTGTAGGCGAGTGTTAAACAATGGGATGTGGCTGGATAGGATGACAACTTGGGCTTGCTTTACGTGCCATGGCAGTAGGGCGCATATTCGTCGGCCTTTTACCAGCACTGGAATCGGGCGCAAACAGGTGTGGGCTCCCGTGGAGTAACAACGTCAGATTCAGCAGACTAGACATAACCATTAGATTCTTGCAGACGGTGAAATTTTAAATATTACATACAGTCTCAAGAGTGCCCACAGAAACAGAGGCGGGGACAGGGGCACAAGAGACCAATGCAGCTACTAAAATATCGGAGAGCGTCAGTGTCGAAGAAAATAAGAATGTCAGAAAATAGCGCACCGTTGAAGATCATAGCTACGGTGAACAATCTCAAGTTCATAGTGGTTTTTTTCTCAAACCAAGAGTAACCAAAAACGGGATGGTAGGGTCCGTCGAAAGTTGAGAGGGGATGGGTAGCATAGCTAGGCTCGTCTTATACAATTACTTTCTGGACGCCTCACAGAGTGGACAAGGGGGTGCCTCGATTTGGAACTAAGGATGTTCTTCGGCTATCGGACCAGCGATGACAGGCGATGTCATCGAAAAGATAATATCAGCCGAGGCGCATGGTGCCTATAAGTAGGCACGCCATTCTAACATGAGAACAACGTCCTTTGATTCTCTCGGCAAGTGTGCGAAGCTGCTTCGGCTTGAAGTCTGAAAAGGCAGTGGTCTGACATAGATAGAGTATGTTTGAGCAGCGCGTAGGAGAGTGAGTCTTCAAGCAACACATAAGCACCGTCGTCTAGCGTTTCCTCGGATTGGCCCAAGGTTGGCCTACGAAAGTGTGACCACGAGTACACGGAGGTAATTAACTGCAATATGCATACAAGAGCATCAGATCATGTTCGTCACATCTAGTGTGCTTCAAGCCCGAGTCCTCAGTCACCTTGGTTAATGTATTCGTCCCCTTATGTCGGAGTTCCTGTGTGTCGATGACAAGATTCACAGACTGTATCTCAACCAGCTTGATTCTGGTGCACTGCTTCGGTTGTAAGGGAGGGGGATTCCTTATATGTGAGGGTAAATCGAGCGCTGGCCAGATGATTTTCCCGACAAATGCATAAGCTTTGCGTGACTTGTGGGATAAAGGCCGAGGAGTACAACCCCAAAGTACAACGTAGCGTTTGTTGAAAGCTTGTCGTGAACTGCGTCATCACAGTCGTTTGTCGGAGCTCGAAAATACTCCCACAAGAAAGTAACTACCATAAGTAACTCGTCCGAGACCATCACTGTGCACTGAGTACAATGAGGGGGAAAATTTGTCGCAGACAGTGCGTGAAGCACATGGGTAATGCTACAATCACAGAAAAGATGCGACTCTCCCATAAAAGGTATTATGAGATTTTTCGAGGATAATGCTGCTAGGACCTGACGACAGCTTTGGAGCTCACTGTTCAACGGTGGTTACTACCAAGAGTTTGAATTAACCAGAAGTTAACGAATCAAAACATTGCGACGACAAAACAGTGGATATGTAGTACAGAGCTGCGAGATAAGAGAATACTAACGAATCGAATCAAATAGATATAATAATGACACTCTAGCAGAGCACTAACTATCGATACAGAGGTATATACAAGGCCTAAACAAATGCAAAATTCAGCTACGGGGAAACGTCGAGTCATAAGTTGGGTTTATATGAGCAGCCTCGAGGCTGTTCGGACGTAGAAAATCATATGTAGAAAGGGGGGTGAATTGAAGATATCACAGCACCAGCTGTTAGAATTTTTCGATGCAGAGGATGGATTATTATGATCTTGAATCGTTTCCCGAGAAAACTGGGCCCACAAGAAAGAGACGAGGAACAGTCAGAGTAAAGAGTGGAGTGACAATGACGAAAAGGCTGGCGCGCCTCCGCTTGTCAAAATTCAAAAAAGGAAAACCTGAGGGAAATCTGGGTGACCATGAGAAAGAGGCGACGGTAAAGACAGTGTCGGATATTGTTACAACGGTGGTGGCTGTTTTTTATGACAGTTTAAGGGTGCATTTGCGGGTTTTATGGTGTGGGGGGACGCAGATGGGTAGTGGTTTATGTTGGTGATTAATGCCAGAGGTGGCATGTGTCGCGAGGTATCGTGTGCTCTTGATCTACCAGCATTGGAATCTCGAGCAGACGGGTTCAGCCTCTCTGGCAACATTTTCGCTACGAAGTTCCACAGGCTGATGACAAAACGGGAGTGAGATGTCTGCACCATTTATCATAACTATTTGGGATATCCTTACAGGTTCACGAGCGATTGGAGCAATAGTTGTGTCCAGAACTGGAACAGGAGCTGCCGACACCAAGGTTGTCACTGTAAATTTATGAGCAAGAGTTATCTGTTATAGGAGTACTACTTACTGCAGACAACAAATACAGCGGTAAAAACTTTGAATTGCATCTCGAACAATTTGAAGAACAGGGAGCGAGGAGCAAAGTCGAAGTGTGGTGAGCAGGTGCGCTGTGGGGACGATGACATTGTAGACATCATGGTAGAGACTTATATGCCATCGTGATATTCGCAAGACCTGGAGGGGAGACAAGGGATATGCCAAATGCGGAAGTGTTCCCGCAAGCGCAAGTAAATTTCTCGAATATGAAAAACCCGAGAACAGACGGCACAAAGCGTGCGGCCAAAGCAGTGCGCTGCTCCGTCCTCTTCAGCGCAATTCCAGGTGAGCACTTTGTAATGGTCTGCCGAAGCACTGCGGACGGGCGCCTTGTAGAGCAGAATAGATTGACAAGAGAACATATCAGAAATACAGCCTGCATCCTGTGAATAGATGACCGAAAATGGGGCAAATCAGCGCCATAGTAGCCCGTCAAGTTATAATTGCCAGTCGGGTGCAAAGGCACAGACGAGGTATTTGAAATTCTGATAGGACTACAGAGCGGCTGAGTGAGATCGTGACGGTCGGTGAGTGCGGGGGCTACAGAAGAGGAAGGACAAACACACTTCCAAATTAGGATGGCATCACAACCCTTGTCCTTTTTTGGATGTCCGTTTGTGTCCACATCATGTTCGTACCTTTACCCAAGGCAAATCATGTACCACTGACGCATAGATAGTTCTTCAACTTTTATTATAGGAAAACGAAACATGACAATATCTGACCTGGGCCTGATTAATTATACTCGTGTATGAAAACTCGTTAATTATTTTTGAACAGTTACCGCCCTCGCATTCTAAGTATGTCAAGTTGGAGCTTCATTGTGTGCAAGTATCCCACTTCTCGGCCTTTAAAAAGTGTGCTTGGGCACATAGTCTGACTGACCCAGAGTATGATTCTGATTTTTAACGTACAACTTAATCAGTCATGATCACAGTATGGCTGGGTTGTCGGATGGCGGCTGTCGACTAACACACATCCCTATCACACAGGACTGAACGGTCGGCTGCGGATCCGTTCTAAGTATTAAGAAACAACAATCTAATCTTGACTGAGATGTCAGGCAAACGTTTTAACATGCTTTACAAAGGCAAACCTCCTCGAAAATTGGAATGAACCCGAAAATACTAACACACTTGCACAACCAGTGGAGATTCAAATTGGGAGACAAGGTAGACCTGAATTTAGCGCAATGTAAGAGCCTTGTCTTGGATAGCTCGTCTTCCTATTATCTGAACACATAACACAAAATTTACCACTGGACTCCCACTGCGGTCTCTCAGCCTTGGCAACAGCTGCCGTCGGCTGTTTCCGGCTGAGTACCTTGCCGCATTAGGCCTCAGGAAGTCTAGGCTTGTGTTTGCTTGTCCTTGTTCAGTCACCTCGAAACTTGAACTTGCCTTCAGTTTGAATAAGTCACTCGAACAAACTCCTGTTATACCTCTGCTTTCAATCGTATTCTCTCCTGATGTAATACTCTCACTTCGATTTCAATTGCAACAATGGTTTTTAATGCTCACACGCTTTAGGCTGTTGACAATGAAGTTACTACTTCTAGCTTAGGCTGTTAAGCAATGTGTTCTGTCTGCGTTGTCCGGCTCAGTTATCTAAGAATTCGACCACCTAGCAACCAATGTTAGCCTGCCTCCCCTGCGGTTGTGCCACTTCTTGACCAACAGAACGCTTCCTTGGTCTATAAAAGCAGATTTTATGCAAATTCATACTCCAAAACAGGCATCACGGAAGAAGATATCTACTCATCCTATTTTTATTGAACAAAGTATTGCACGGGACCCAGCCTTACGTTAGTGATTCGCTCAACAAGTACATGAGGCACAAATCGTTATCGGGCGCTTATCCCTCTCATTTCTCTCACACGCCACTACGAAGGCTACTTGTGCGCTACTTGCTCAGGCTCTCAAGCTCAGTGAAAATGTCAATAAGTAAGGAGACTTCCTCGTCAGTACAATGCACTAGGTCATATGTCACTATAACATTCTCATGGCCGACATACAACATGTAGGCTCGGCGCATCACACCTACAGTCTGGTCCTTTAGCCAAATACGACCTGACTGGTCGTTTTTTTGATGTAAAGCCAGTATCGGACCTGGCTGGAATAATTTATCCCGAAGGTATCAAGCCAAATGCACCCTCATACCGGAAGGCCGCAAAGATGGGTTATTACAAGTAAGCATATCTCCCAATGTGAAGTACACAGTGATCTGCTAACGCCAATCTTGGAGGTATGACCGTAATTTCCTCCTCCAGTTTATGCCAGTATGCAAGATGAGATCCACTGCAATTAGTCATCGTGCTTCTACCTTGAACATTGAATGGGTGCCTGATATGGTCTTCTCTTATGGGAAAGCAAAGGGTCGTTCCAAGTTAGCAAAGAATGCTGCCCAGCTTGATGGTCGTGACGTCAAAGACAGTCCTGTTCATTCACATTCGGAGGTCAGCAGTATACCATGTTAATTGTCACCCTCTCATTTTTATCTCAGGTGGGACTCGGAGCTCAACTTGACGGTCGCGAGGTTGTTCAGTCGGAGGTGAGCAGCAGATCCTGTTATTACTATCGCCCGTCTCATTCTGATCTCAGACGGGGGCTCAACTTGACGGTCGAGATGTAGAATACAGTGGGTTTTCTTCAAAGGTGAGCAACAAATAACCATATGAAAGTCAAACACCTCATTCTGGTCCCAGACAGGATATGCCAATAATGTATCCGCCACAGAAGTTACAAATGCTGTAGTTGGGGCTTCTACTTCTATGATGGGCGCAGATCCTAACGCTCTTCCAATTTCTCGATCACCTACTGAGAAACCGAAACCGAAAACGAAACATTCAAGTAATAACACAGCGAAGATTCAGAAATTAAAGCTTAAATACAAGTTACTGTAAAAAAAATCAACAAACTTTGGGTATTTCTGAATCCAACATCACTTTGTACAGCTGCGAGAAAGCAATGCATATTAATTGTCAGGGGAATTTAGTAGAAAGCAGCATATTACAAATCTCTTCCATACAGACCTCTTCCTCTTCTTTTTGAAGTTATTGACTGACGAGTGTGTCATTCCAAGGGCATATCCGCCATTCGAAAGTGGAAAAAAGTTGCTATAGCTATTTTCGCATTTTCGAGGGGCTTGTTGAACCATCTTTCGCTTATTTAAACCAAGCTTCGCGATCCGTTTGGAACGAGCGCTTTTTGTCATACTTAATTGGCCTTTATCTCGGTCTCTTTTGACCAGATTTAGACATGAGGTATGTAACTACTAACATACCAGGAACATTACAAGCTTGATGAAATACATTTTCTGTTGATTTGATCCCGACCCAACAAAACTGTAGAGAAAGATATCACTTCGAAGCTCTACGGGGCATATATACTTACTTAATGGTTGTATGTGAGAGCCAAATGTCTCCGGGGAGTCAATCAATTGGTCCTGGTTTCTCCTTTCTGAAGAAGGTAGTATCCAGAGATATGTTGTGCATACAAGCACTGTTGGAAAATGCGGCGGTAACGTCTGTGTATTCGAAGGATTAAATACTATTATTGATAACACTAACCTCCACCAGCCTGTATTATCCATAAGGCCAAAACACCACCCAGCGCAACAGCTCTTTAGTCATTACCTAAAATATAATAAACGCGTTAATGGTCTTTAAGACTCGGAAGGCCAGCAAAATACACACCAGATTGCTTGCTTCCAAAGAGTTGAGTATAATGGTCGTCTTTCGAAAGATGTCTCCCTGCCCCTTCGACTATCTGGGATATAATGCGGGAACATCATGGGCATTTCCAATCAGTGGATGTCTTTTAGAGCCGGGCGACAGCAGGAACCTCTTCCTTAATCACATCTTCAAAAAATATGAGACGAGGATAGCAACCAACACGGAATAAACATGATTTATGGTCATATGAGCCATCTTGAAGACAAAACGTCAGTATCGGTTGATAGGATACAGTTGCGAACAGCGGAGTGTTCATACCTTATACATATATATTAGCTTCCCTTCTGGAAGGATGGTCTTCTCACGGTGAACACACTAATACGGTATTCCGAAAGGTGTTGCACCTATGAAATTTGGGATATCGTCGTTTTAAGCAGAATAAGCACAACTATTAGAAAGAAAAAGTGTAGTATTAAAGGGCAACAGGGTAGGTATACAAATAAAAACAGTAACCAGTGTAAGCGATGTACTTGTTGCAGATACAGTTCACAAATATGTAACGATGCCTATACATAGCAGATGAAGGGATACAAGTTGGTCAGATACAAGTGGCAACAATAGATGACAGCAGGGTATAAGAACGAAGGGAGGTATAAGATTATAGTATGCTCATGCAAGAAAAGGGAAGGGAAGGGGCAAACTGGGTTTGAAACTGTCATGGGGGCGATGTCGTTAACTCTTTTGCTTCACGAAGCTTCTGCTCGTCCTTTTCTTTACGCTTCTGGGCTCCCTGAAGCAGGACCACGGTATTGCAGACCACTAACAGTATGACGCCCTCGAATATAAGGTATTTCTTCATGTTTAAGGGAGGTGCAGCGGTTGAAGGGGCACGGAGGGCACCGCCGACTGAAGCAAAAAATGTAATCAGTGAAAGGGCAGTCAGTAACGATACTTGTACTTACTGAGAATAAAGGCTACGCTGAATAAGTTCCCACTAAGGAATGTAAAAAAAATAAGTGATTTATAGTTACCGGATATTGACATAACTGAACCCACCAAAACCACACCAGGGCAGCACTGCCATCTGCATTCCGCGTGAGCTCGCATGCCAGCTCCAAGCCCACGGCGAGCATCGGTATCGAAGTGACCCCAATGACTGCCATTACGATAAATAGAGCAGCAGTATTATGAGGTCGAACTGGATCGTGGTCATGTTAGACGGGAAAAAAATTGGGTCGACAATAGAACTGACCAGCCCAGATAAGAACAAACCATCCAATCCCCGTGAAAGGAACCAGGCATTTACTTGTCTTGGCTAAATGGTGCGTAAATACGCGATCAAAGAGAGGCGCCGTAATAATAGCCGCTGCCATGCCCGAAAGGAGTAAACAGGCGCCCATAAAGCCGCTTTCGTCTGAGGAATATCCCACTGGTTCCTGAACGCGAATGAGATGATGCGTCCTCTAATGCCATGATGTGCAGAGCTTACTAGGATTTGAGCTGACAAGATTGCGAATGCGTTTGATCTGTTTATGACATCTCAACAACATAAATAGAAGAGATAGGAAGAATGCTTACGCTCCAATGAGCACTGAGAACAGACTTAGCACGATGGCAAAGTCTATGCGCTCCCGACCTGTCATGTATGCGGCGGGCTCGACCTTACGTCCGAGCATGGCAAAAATTAATGATCTTAACGAAGGTGATTTTTGAGATGCGGCGTATGCTATAGATGGAACATAGGTTACCGACTGTCCGAGAATGACTAATCAGAAATACGCACTCGGAGGGGTGGGAGGCGCTCTTTGGATTAAAAATACCAGCGGAGTGACTGCTGTGGACAAAATGCCTAAAACTAGAATCTGCAGAGAGTCCATCAATATGCATTAACAGGACCTTATGCCACGATGGTATACGCACCGAGTCCCTGGGACTCCCAACGAGTGGACTAATCAGCTGCCCAACGGCTCCACCAAACGGATTCGCTATTGTGATGTTAAGCTCTCCGAAGAAGACTCGGATTTTAACACATGATTCTTACATATCGCTACAATCATAGTCGCCGTAGTCCTCCCCTTCAGGTCAAACCAAGTTTCTGAATACTTTGGCCCGATGACCTGGTATATTGGCTGTGCTATTGATGCGAAAAACTGTATACAAATATATTAGGTTGCGTGAGCATCCGTTTCTCGCGCTCCACTGACCTGTCCGATGATGAGAAGGGCGTACGACGAGTTGGGAGACAATTTCTTTGAGGTACCAGCGTATCGTATCCAAGCAGAGAGAAGGAGTGCCACAGCACCAATCTGACACTGTTGGCAAAAGTGATGAGATGTGGCTCATATAATGATATCACAAGAATAAACATACGCAGACCCGCAGTCCATATCGTGAAATTATTGGAGGGATCAGGATGGCCGTTGGTAGGTACACCAACGCAACGATATTGCCCAGCCAATTGACCTGGTCGAGGGATATGTCAAACTCCGCAGCGGCTTGATATCATCGATGGTAAACATCATTTTAATCCAGCCCAGACTCGAATGTTTCACGCACTGTCATTCGAAATAGGCCCAAACCACGGCCACGACATGGCGGTAACGATGTTTAATATCACCTTTTGCGATTTGAGCCCCAAAGGTTGCGGATGGGGAATAACGACTCACGAGTGCGGTAATCCCTACAAATCTCTGCTTATAGAGTCTGTACTGTGGAGGATTGACGACCTCCATGACCACGAACGACGTCCGGTCTGTGCTTTGACTGGGGTCGAACGCGAAGTCGTCGCTCTTCAATTCTTTCGAGGGAAGGTCTGGGCTGCTCATTGTAGCGGGAGGAAAGGCAACCTGTGCAGGACTAGCGCGTTACATATAATTGAAGGCTACGGTGAGAATATCTGGACACTCGGTGTGGTTTGATAGTTTGATAGATAGAAAGCACAGACAAAGCGCAGGGACGGAAGGCAGCCGAGACGAAACAGTAAGAGTAGATTTGGTAAAAGCCCCACATGGGGCTGCGAGTCTCATGACGGGCCCTACGGAGCCTCGTTGGCAAAACCAGAGTGTTATCACGGCCTACCATGCACTCTGCCGCCAAGCCCATTGTGCATCTAAATCAGGTCCTGCCGCTACCTGCCGCTTCGCCTGCCAGGGTCCCACACTTATCTAAGCTTCCGCCACCATGAGCGAGTACTGGGTCTCCAAGAAAAAGTACTTTTGCAAGTACTGCGACATCTACATCGCCGACGACGCGCCCTCGCGCCAGCAGCACGAGAATGGCCTCCGCCACAAGGGCAATGTCGAGCGTTTCATCCGCGGCATTTACAAGGCAGGCGAGAAGCAGAAGAAGGACCTCGAGGAGGAAAAGCGCGAGATGCGGCGCGTCGAGCAGGTGTGTTGCCTAATCCCAATACCGAGCCTGTAGCCAGAGTAACTGATCGGTCGAATTATGTAGGCGGCCGCTGCAGCATTTGCACAAGATGTAGGCGCAGGGCTAGCTAAGCCTGGTAGCAGCTCTGGGGCGTCTACCTCCGCCGCTGCTACCGCCGCCCGTAAGCCAGCTCCAAAGCCTTCGAATCCCTATGCGAACTACAGCACGGCGCAATCTTTGGGGTACAGCGACCCGGACGCAGAACGCATCGCTGCTGAGCTCGAAATCCGCCGCTCGCAGGGCATCGCTGGCCAATGGGAGGTCGTTACATCGTCTGCTCGAACACCATCAGCCGCCGCCCCTGATACGGAGCAAGCTTCATCAGCGGATGATCACAGCGAGGTGGGCATCAAACGGGAGGCGGAGGCGCCAGTCGACGAGGAAGATACACGGGCGTTCAAGTTGCGGAAGAAGACTGTTGCTGCTGGGCTGGGTGAGATTTATGATCCAGGGCTTATGCCAATAAAGATCAAGAAGAAAGAACCGAAAGTGGAACCACAAGAAAGCAAACCTGCGCCGCCCGCAGTAACACAGATGGCATCTGATCGCCCCAAATGGACTCCCACCCAATGGAAACGCACGGGCAATGATTCTGAAGGCCCATCACCCGAGTCTGACCTAAAACTAAGCGAAGCGCCTGTCAAGCAAGAATCAGAATTTGCTCCCCCAGTGCCAGACGATACAGTCAACAAATCCTCAAAATGGGCCAAACCCCAGTGGAGTCAACCGTTACCGGGTCTTAAACAAGAGGAGAGACAGACAATGTTCGGGGCAGAGACCCCTGAAGCTCCGTCCGAGGTCAAGACAGAACCTGATATCAAGCCTGAAGCTGACGCGAAGGAAGAAGAAAGGCAGACATTGTTATTGGCTGATAGCAATCCGCCTCCAAGTGGCAGTCTTTTCAAAAAGCGAAAGACACCAGCAGGCGCGGCTAGAGGGCGACGCGATAACATCTGATGCATCCCGTTCTTTTGATTATACCACATGCTATACATGTGAAATGCATTGCACGCACTCACCAGGTGCTGAAAGCCGGGCCTAATTTTGCACAACACCAATTTCCTTCCAATCGGGTATGTGCTGCACTAAAATACTCGATTTCTCGTGTCGTAGTCGACACGTTTCATCACTCATCGGCTCTATCATTCTACATAGTTGCTGGCCAGTTGGTGGTCTCGACAAAGAGGCCTATACAGATCTTCTATAATAAATATATAGTAAAAGTCGGTAAGAAGTTGGTAAGAAAATACTTTCATCACGCTACCATCCATGCTCCCGCAATGCATATCAAATACTACATACCACGTAGTTACTCAATTATCTGCAGTCTGTATACAAGTACGCAAATCATGATAATTGTAATACAGATAAATATGTAATAGGTAGAAATACATAACACTGAAAGGGCAATATAGCGGCATATGCGGGCACTCGGGTACCCAATTACATCCAGTACAAAAACAAATTACAAGTCTATCCCAGGCTATGCCCCCAGCTGCCACAAAGTAGTACAAGGCTGCTTAAAGTCCAAGTCGGCCGGCAACTGTCTGCTCCATGGATTACTGCGGAGACCAACTCGGCAATGATATCTTTGGAACGCAAAGCGTGTGATGTCTCGAGAACAGCCTAATGACAGAATGCATGATTGCCGAGTCAGAAAAAAAGATTCTGGGAGCGTTAGGACTAACCTGTCGACATACCATTATGCTCGGATCTGAGGTATGTCAGAAAGCCGTCCTGTTGCCACCCCCAGTGCATTGTAGGGGAGACTGCTTTTAATACCAAAGACCATTTCGCAACGAGTGCCTTGACACGCTTGTCAAACGGTGGTTTCTGCTCCAATGGTATCAAGGACTCGACAAGGCAGTTCAGCGTAAAGTCAATGCGCTTCAACTGTAATAGTGTACAACAAAGAAAATTGTAGTCGTGAGCACACAATCGAATTAAATGTAAGGGACACTCACATATAAATAAATAACATTCTCGGGAGTCATAGCGAATGCCTCCAAGTGATTAACCAGTGTCTGGACGTGCTTCGCGATTTTACTAAGGCGTGTCTTTCTTGTCATTGTACTATTCTTGTTCACGGCAGATATTTCGCAAAGCTCGCCGTCTATCCGCTTTTTCGTTTCCGTCGTTGCTGTGGATTCGCTGCCCACTCGCTCATGAGGTGAAGCGCACGGGGCGAACGTCTCAAAGCACAACTGCGCAAATCTTGCAGCTGCCCAAACATCGAAGTCCCGGTCGATCCCCTGCGTCTGCATGGGGCATGCGATATTGAACTCGCGCAAGGGGGTACAGCGCGCCGTTTCTGTCCCAGAGGTGCTCTCGATGACAAGATCACATCTGATACGTGCAAGGCGTTTGAGCTTACTCAAAAGGGTGTAATTGGGGCAGACACGGACGGTGAGAGTCTCCAGGAACGGCAGGAGCGCCCATTGCTGCGCACCGAGACTACTATTTATGTTGGTCAGAGCGCAGATGAGATTCTGTGGCGGATCGTTGATGTCCAGTTCTGTCAGACAAGGGGTGAGTGCGAGTATCTGCTCGATATGCTGCACAGTGCTTGTGTAGAAGGTGAGTTTCTGGAGCGAGCACCGAGACCGCTCGATTAAATCAACGACTTGGCGCGATAATGATTGGGCAGTGAATAGCTTGAGGACAAGCTCTTCCAATGCAGGTACGGTCAGCGCATCCAATAGGGACGTAAGTCCCGTCTCGAATGGAGTTTGGAGGGCGAGGCATGTGAGCTTTGGGAGCGTGGTAGGCCGGATTACTGCCGTTCCGTCGAATAAGGCCCAGGACTGGTCCGTAATAAAGTTAAGTCGTTCTAAAGACTCCGTGGATGAACCAAACACTGTCATGATATGATCAGTGCGCGAAGCATCTTCTGTGAAGTTGGTAATCTGGTTCCAGGGGAGCTTGACTATTCCCGGCCACGTGAGGCTACCGAGGGACACTTCCCGCAACTTGGGTGCAACTTCGAACATGTCGAGAGATAGACTGCCGGTCGTGGTAAGAAGAAGACGCAGGGAGCGGAGAGAGGATATCTGTCCTTTCACCTTCATGAACTGTGCACAGACATCCTCACAAATAGCCAGCGATATTTTTTCCCACCGTTCGGAGTGTTTGAACAGCATGGAGATTATTTCGTCATCGGGGGTGGGGGCGACAGTCTTCGCAAGGAAGAATGTGAGGGGAGAGCTCCCGGAGAGCGTCAATAGGGTCGATAGACGGCCGATTTGGCGTTTCAGTGGTTGCCTTTCCAAAGAGTTGATGCGCAAAGGCGGCAGGTTCCTCCAGAGGGAGGGCGTATTGAGGGCGATGATACGCCAACGATGATTAATATGGGCTAGCTTCCAGGGAACAATGTTTCGTTTAGGATTAACAGGATTCTCATTGCAGAGCAGGAGTATCTCGACGACCAGTTCGGTTGGTAGGCGCCTAAAGGGAGACAGAATAGCCTTGTGTATTGTGATGAATTTTGTGTATGAGCAGCAATCCTGCTGAGGAGACTTCTTAGTGAGTTGCTGGTCGACTTGGATTATTGCAGCCCGTATGCGAACGATGTCATGTTCAGACGGAGGATCGTTTGTGCGCAGAAGTGCAGGTGTTGGGGACTTGAGCAGCTTGCTTCGGCTGAAGGACAGGAAGGAGATGGGAGCCATTCAAGAGATAGAGCGAAAAACATAGCCCATTTGAGACGCAGATGGCAAGTATTTCAAGCTGGAGACACCTGACCATTCTCGCGATAGTATGTACATGATCCCCGGACCCCTTTAATTTTGTCTCCTCATTATCACGTGTTGCCGGAAACGTGGGGTCGTCTCAACATTGTTTTCCCGGGTCGTCGAATCGAACGGTGATTCAGCCCAGGAGTCCATATTTTGAGGTGACCCGAAGATAGCAGTGACTGTTTTGCCGAACAGGACCTAGAGCGCAGAGAAAAGAGGACATAAGGATATACGACCAACCCATTATGCCCGCAGTAAGCTGCAAGCAATGGCGCAAAGTTCGCCTCATTTGAAATGCCCCATCATGATGTCGCGGTCAGCTGAGCGATTTACATCCTTTTACATCCAAATTCGGAAAGCCTGTTCAACAGTATAGTCAGAACTAGTGAGAACTTAGAAGTGCGTACACATCCGCGTCGTTCCTGAAAAGTCCTGCGAATATGTATTGCGGAAATTATTCCGGAAATGGCATCAAAGATGGCCTTCAAGTTTCAATGTTCATGCGAATCTTTTGAATATTCACTCTGAACAGTGAAAGTGTCCACCAAGCGTCCACAGTCGGCGACGCGATTCTTGGTAACTTTACAGCTTGTACATCAGTGGGTCTTTGACGCATGAAGAACTCGAACGTTCTTAAAGCCCTTGTCTTGTAGAATAGAACATGTGTAGGAGAGCAGTGCAAAAATGGGGCTCGCTGAGCGACAGAGGGTTCTCCAAACGGCGGTGGGACTCCGGAGAAATCGGGGAGAGTCGGAGAAAGGCCTGCTTGCATACTTATCGTTACTTAGGGGTTTAAGTGTATTTGATGCACCTACAGTCGAGGACAAGCAAAACTCACCAATTGGCTATCTCGGTGGGAACTTTATAAAATGGCGAGATTCTTTCAGATTCTTGGTTCAAATCTCGAAAGGAGGCGAAAAAACCACCTCCGAAGTTTTTCCCACGAGCCGTTGAGGAGTGCCAAATTTTTGGCCAAAATCAATGACATTTATGTGTACCTCTCAACAATTTTTTTTGAGAAACATATCATCATAACATATAAAAGGCTGTTGAGTACCTGTGAAATGAGAAGGCTTCAAAATGAAACACAAAAACCCATTGATGGCCTTGCTGAAAGTAAGGTTCCCCACGTTCTACTTTCGGTCGTTTGCCCCTGCTTGTCCGTGTTCTTCCCTTGCATACATGACCAAACAATCTCAAGTTTCCCCCCGTTCAAATGTTGGTCGGTTTTGCATTGTTTGTCTCTCCCATCTCTTCCTTATACTAACAAATACTATCAGGCCATTTCGTTTCAATTCTATAGCTGCGCTTGTAGTAACTATACTCTTTTTACTCTGCCTATGTCTCCTCTATCGTAACTCTCTTTTGTTTCCTTGTTAAGTTTTTCTAATCTCACCATGTCTTTACGCAGATCTTCAGATGAGTGATATTAGCAGGGAGTGGCGAGCGCGAAGGTAGCGATACTTTCACGGCACGCGTAGAGACAATTTCTATTTTGGCACCAGCCCCCAAGATTTCGACAAGCCCGTACAAGAAGACGATTTTCGATCGCAAGCCGCGACCTATGCCCCAGACACCGACCCGAAAGGAGCAGGTTGCAGCTGCGAAGTCGTTCGGACGGGGTTCACTCTTCCGTCCTATTTGTCAACTCGACTTCGTCTAAGGGAGTTCTGGTACGCGTGCCGTTTCTTCTGCTGCAACAGAGTCTGGTTCTTCGAGTGCGGACGGTGCGGCGGGTTCATTGTCTGTGGTTGCTTCTACCGGGACCACCACCGGCGAAGGGACCTTGACTCGGGGCGATCAGACGGAAACCGGCGGCGAGGCTACAGGACGCACAAGTAAGTCATATTGAATGATGAACATGTCTATAAGTAAGCTAATGATAATATCAGGGACTGAAAGTGATGACGAAAGCCTTGAAATGACAAACCCCAGCCCTACCAAGCGTGCTCGCACTGGCCGTAAGGCGTAACCTCGTCATGAGTGTAGTAAAGTTTCATCGAGGTGTCAACACGTAGTTTTTCTAGGTTATTATTAGAGTGGATCGTATCTAATATTTAACATTGACAAATACATACTTTACGTGGAAATAACATGACGTTTATATTTTCTCCTCAATTAAATAAAAATTCAGCAAGGCCCTATCGCTGAAAGCGATACTTTATTTAGTAAATGCTATCATTATTCATCTGTACAACTTGGTGTTGCCGACCCTTGGCAGGGATCCATTACGATCTCCGGATGACAAATCCTGTCGGAGCTTCTTTATTGGGCTTTTTTTAGCGGCCGAACCTCTCGTTGAAATCGGCTGAAACCTTGGGAACAAACTCATTCATGCAAAAGGAAGCGATTGCACATTTTTTCATAATTTTCCTATGTGTTTACGTAAGAATGCCAATATTTTGAGATCCCAATTTAGTATATGGGAATTTTCTCCACAACGGCTCGATAAATTGAGCTGAAATTTGGTCAGGATAATCGCCCAACCTAGATCTATCGTTTCCCGTAATAAAAAACTGGGGTCTATAACTTCACCTAAAATTGGTGGAGTTCGCTTGTCCTCGACTGTATGTCATCGCCGCTCAATTCGGTAATATGAATCCCCAACTGGGTCATGTTTGCCTTGGCTCTTCTTGGTGTTCGTCAATCTGGGGTAATTCTGCGATAAGTTGATACGTACACACATCAGTAAATTGTTCAAAATCTGGTTTTATGTTGTAGCTCGGACAATGGAGCTGGCAGGGCTATGTATACATGTATGGACCGATGGAATATTACAGGTCTGGATTCAATAGAAGAAGGTTTGGCATAAGCAATATACCTGATATTTGATTTCGTTGAGTAATGAGAGTAACGTCTGCTGTCCATAAGCTTAGGATTTAGTCTCAACACCACGTACAATCGCATTAGTGCATATAACTGGCCTACATTTATGCTCTAGATGTAAGTATTTTAGCTCTTCTGCAACCCACTGATAGCCGCCTGTTGAAGCAACAGGTTGTGGTATAGTGTGGCATGGCCGGTTTTACTTCTACATTCTCAGCAAAAATATTGTAGCTGGTTATACTGCACTGACAACTATCTGTTCGAAGAAAACAATATTATATGATATTACATGAATGGTATGTATATATAATCTCAGCCTCGAGTTGATTGGCTGTTATACCCTACTAGTTTGTAAGCGCAGGATTGTACTTAGTAGGCGCAGAGGTACTTGGTTGTGATATACCCGGCACGACGGGTCAAGTTGATCAGCATTTAATCAGCGTGTTGGAAATAAAATTAAGATCAGTACAATAGGCTAAAAACAGTAAAGATGCAAACAATGGACTTTGTAGGTGCTGATCAATTCTTTTTCCGGGTGTGAAGATTCAGTGCTAGTACTAATATCGGATGATGCATTCCAAACAATCGACAAAAAACAGACAAATGTAAATATCTACAACGGAATGCCACCACCATTTCCCTCAAGTTCCCCTGACAATTTCTTCGATTAAGGATTCCGAACAAAAGTTAGTATTTACTACAAGAAGCTATCCCAATGAACTCACCAGAGAGCGCGGACTAAGCCCCGGCATCGATTAACGACGGTCGTGCCTCGCCAGGTACTCCCCGCCACGTCCATGCAGCTCCTCTGGAAAGAGGGCGCCTCGGTCGACCTGCTTGAACGATGGTGCTGATAGACGTGTATACCGCCGATGTATTTGCCGCGTCTACCACTTTTGAAGACACGGGCCGTCCAATGCCTGTGGTGGTTATGGTATGGATGGCTGCTCCTTCCGAGTTAGAAATGCGCCAGGAAGTTCATACTACTTAGTGAAACGCACGTTATGATAACGAATCCCTGGGTAATCTTGATTTCTCCCATGATCCTCAGAGCGCGCATCGAATTCTTCATAAGCTGCTTGAGATCTTCTTTATTGCCTTCAATTTGGTTATAGTATCCTTTCAGTATATAGATTTTGAACATAGTAGTAGTGAGGATAACGAAGTAGAGAGGACTTGGAGGCGGCAGAGAAAGATGATGCGACGAAGTAGAGAGGAGGACGGAGGACGGCAAGATGCAAAGGTTTGGAGGAAGTGACCGTGAGTGATGGTGCGCAATAAGACAAGTAAGGTAAGCAAGCGCTCACATAATTTCGATAATTTCGATATATTTCTTGAATTCATTTGCTCAAGACGTGCGGCACGATAGTGTTCTATAATACAATGCCAACGAGGTAGTATTATACAAGAAAAGAGACTGCGAAGGGGAAATACGAAGATATATTTTGAAGAAGCAGATATCGTTCAATAGCATTACAAGAGTGGGGATTTCATGCCGGGACAGTCAATTTCGCCTGTTCAACTGCAGCAAGGACCAAACAGGAATAAAGATTGGGTCTGGAGTCTGGATAAGTAGTCACACTACAGGCGGAAGTGATGTACAAAGGAAGTCGGAACGACGATTACTTTCAATGGGCTGCGCACTACATCATAGAGACAAAGATGCGCGTGATGATTAACGGATATTGTAGGCTGCATCAGGCTACACACCTATCGGCGCCTGGCATGGTACAAGTTCAACGGTATCCTCGATGAGAGGCGCTTCGTGGGTCCAGCACAAGCATTCATGGCAGGGTACGCGTTCGCAATCTAGCTTTCGCCAAGTGGATAGCCGTCTGCTTCACTTTCGACTTGTGGCAAACGACAAGCGAAGTGAGCGGCAAATACCTCGACTCCCCATCCCCGGAATTCGATCGCTTTACCTTCACAATCCGGCTTAACGATTTGTTGGCACGCATTGAAAATAAGACACTCTTGTTGGCAGTGCGGTATTCGATTGAAGGGCGGGAAATGTGGGACAACAACGGCGGGGAGAATTATCTGATTACTTTTAGCAAGGTCAAGGCTGAAGACCCAGTATGCCCCCCGCCTTCCAGCGCCCCAATAGCGAGACGCCCGACCACTCTCTCCGATGACGAGGCGTCGACAGATATGATGGATCTCCGAAGTAAACTGGAAAAAGTGGTCAACACCAATGACCGCACCGGACCGGCGTTCTCACATACCAATTCATCGCGAACTCCTGTCAATTCCCGAAGTATGCAGCAGCCATACCCAGCGTCTGCGGACCCAGACACAACAACGTTCCGCAGTTCTTCCACCTTCGCCGCCCGCTACGATTTTGCCCAGTCGTTCAAGAGTTCCTGGGAGCCAGCTGCGCCCATCCACACCGTGCACAGTCGCACGCAGTCATTCCCTGTCTCGCGGAACGCCCGTTCAAAGCCATTGTCCCAAACGAGCCCGTCTGACCCATATGCATTGCGCCGAACACCCACCAATACCACCGTCACAGCATCGAAAGTTTTTGGTTCGCCAAGAGATTTGGATGACACAGATTCGTTTGATCCAGCGCCTGCGCACCAGCCGCTAGTCGTCAACAGCACGAGCAGTCCATTACAACCGCAACCGCGCTATGCAGTAGAGCGCAATCACCAGCGAGGGCCCTCGCGCAGCATACCGGCCGTCGTACATATAACGATCGCGGTCACCCGGGGGCGGGGGGTGATGGTGACTGGAGGAGACAGGAGGGAGGCGGGGCGTGATGCCCGTGGGCAGGGACAGGCGAGGGGACGACCGGGGAATTGTACGCTGCCGCCCGGGGGCCTGAAGGGATCTGCTTTGCACGGTCGGCCTGTGATTGGGCAAGTTTTGCTTTAGCGAGCTTCATAGCAGCCATACAATCGGTCACAGGTGCGGACGTGGGCGGTGTTGACGCAGTTCTCGTCGTCCACCTCCATTGCATTGTCATCGTCATCGTCGTTGGCAATAGCAGCCTTCTTCACTGCTCGTTTACGTTTGTTAGATGGGCCCGCTGCCTCGTTCGACCCCCAATTCTTGATAAAATCGACCATGGTCTTTACCACGACTGACGTCCCAACCCAGTTTATTTGCTCCAAGCCACCCGTCTTCTTTCGCAAATTTGTTCTGCAGTTCGCGCACGAAATCTGAACGGGGAGTCTTTACAACCTGCAGCTCCTCTAGAGAAGATTAGAGAAGACTGTGAGCCGTTAGCATGATAACCAAGGTGGATAGCGCACCTGCAGGCGTTAATGCCATGCCCAATTATACCCTCTTGACACACACGTTATCCGTCACCATACCTCCCTGAAGGTGAACTTCGCTCACCTGGAAGATCTCTCGCTCATTGGCATCGGTGATATCCTGATACTCAACGCAGACAATCTGCTTGTTGGCGAACAGTCTTCTGTACTTCTCGGGCAGTCTTTGTACCACAATTTCTCACCTGTGATGCTGAGAATTGTAAAACGTTTGAAAGATAGATGGTTAATTGTGCCTTACGGATCTTTGTCTAACGGTTCGTACTCGATGAGTGGTGGTCATAGGGCAGATAGAAAAACTCTTACGCGGTATCTAGACACGAAGTGAGATCAAGTCATCTCAAGTAACGGAGAACTTACCAGGCCTTCCATGAATCTTTGGAAATATGTTATTGTACAGGTCATGAAAGCCAGGCAACCACTCACTTGTAAATCGAGGTCAACCGCTGCTTGCCATCGATACACGTTTTCATTTCAGAGCCATCCTCCAGAACGTTGACCGCAAAGATAACCGGCGGAATGTAGAAGTTTCTGAAAACCGAGTCGATAATGCCGATTTGCTTGACCTCGGACCATACAACGTCTGTGAGTTTTATCGTAAGTGATGAACCGAAAGGGTGAAAAGGAAGCCATACCGCGTTGATATTCGGGCTCAAGATTGATATCGCCGCCGTATATCTGATCTGCGAGCCTTATGAGCCTGGTTACGCGAAAAGACGCGCAAACACGCACCGTATAACGCCTGGGAGGTGTATGTGGTTGCTCGAGGGACCTTCAAAGCGTTCCGAATCCGCCAACCTGTATGAGTACCCTTCTTGGACTTTTTCGTCTTTGAAGACTGATACTCGTCGTCGCTCTCGAGTTCTGTGAGGTCTGAGTAGTCTTCTTCTGACGCCATCTGCGGGTGGTTGTTGTGGGTGAAGACACGAGCCAGAAGACAGAATTGGAATCGCATTCGCAGTTGCCGAGCATGCCGAAGAGTCCAGCGGCAGCTATTGGACAGCTCGAAATAGTCCATCACTGATCGTCTGCCAAAGTATATCTTCAGCTGCCGTATTTTTCTGAAGGCCAACTAGTTTACTGAAGGCAAGTACTATACGTTTGTTGTTAGGGATGTCAGCAGCACGTTGAATTGATCAATGGACGGACCTAGGCGGTACGGGGCCTTTGAGCCAAAGTGGGCCGCAGTCACGACTCGCTGCATAATTTATAATTTGTCCTTGTTGCTCCGAGTCCTCATCGTCTCGTTCTCACAGACATTGAGAACAGAATCGTCGGCCTGCTGCGCAACTGTATTACTGTGGCGTGCTGCCGCTCGGGTGCGAGTGCATCCTCTGCTAAGCGCATGAGCAGCAGATCTGTATATAAGTTACATATAAGTTGCATATACTAAGTTCAAGTTAAGTTAAAATTAAGGAACTTCCGAGTCAAGACCGAAATCGGGGGGACATACCTAAAGCTTCGCAGACAAGATGCCTGGATTATTTTATTGAAACACTGTTTCTCGCAGAAACCCTGGGTTTCAACAAGTTAGCATCAAAACCCTTCAGTTTGCCAGTGTTAGGTTCATTGCTCCAGGTTCATGAGGGAGATAACCTGCGCCACTTCGTAGCGTCTGCGCTCTCCACACTACCCAGCCCCGTGTGATTCTCACCTGCGGAAACATGAAGAGCATCCGACTCCGGTAACGCGGAGGAAAGCTTACCCGCATCGGTAGAATCCAACATAGTGGGTGTTTCATCCACGGCATGCAGCCACCCAGCCCCGGTGCCCTCTTGCTCGAGGCAGTCAACTGGGAGGCCGACATTAACTACCACTGTGCCGCTCACAAAGATGAAGATTTACCGGCTCTCGATATACATCGAGGAGCGTGTTGATTATTATACCAACATGCGGTGCATCGCCCGCACGGATTTGCCTTCGCGCATATGCCTACTCTCAGTCAAAGCTGGGCGTAGTAGTGAGCACATCCTACCACTGGATTCAGACAGCCCTGATGCGCTGCGCACTTCTCCACTATTTCCCCTTTTTGACCCACACGCGTCCGACTTGGAGCTCTCAGAAATCGCGTCCACACTCATGGGACCTGGGCCGTGGACATTCCATCAAAATTTGCAACTGCCGCGCTCGTGCGACGAGTTGCACTTCACGAACAGGAATCGGCGGAGTAACATCGACTCGGTGGCGCATCTGCTCAAGGTCGTAATGCGTGTGCAGCGCGGGGACGACACACACCTAGATCCGAAGACAGGTAAACGCAAGTTGTTTGACATTGTAGTGCAGACGCCTGTTCTTATCCTCTCGGTAAGTTGATGATATACTTATTCAATCAATGTCATTGTGTTCTCACCGTACTTCTATAGTGTCGGTGCAGAGTGGATGGGCCTTCCCCGTTACGCCGAGGCTCTTGAGGACACAACGCTCATTGTCCCCAGTTGTCCATGCCAGGACGAGCGTACCCGCCTGCTTACAGGGCAACCCGCAGGCCCCTTTGGCTCTGGTGCCTTCCTCGAACGTATCACCTTGCGCCGTTCGTCAGACAACGACTCCGCCTGTGGCTCGGGGGGTGAAGCTACCGTTGTGCACCCGCGCTCGCCAGCTGCAATACAGCTCGCGAACTACACGGATACTATGCTCCAGTCGAACGAGCTCTTTGAGCGACTCGTTAGTGGGCAAGAGAGCGTTAACGGCGAGGTACCGCCTGCGTATGCCCCACCACCTGCTGGCCGGGTGCTAGCTGGGACAGGAGTCGGTGTAATATGAATAGGGCAGCCTGACTCTATTATGCCTCTTTTGATTTTCTAGTGCCGCACCTAGACATGGCTTTGTATGGCTTTCCTTTTGGATATATGTATTTGCGCAGGTTGGTTCGGATTCAGTGATTTAAGCGGATGTGTTCGACAATTGTAGGGAAACATGATACATAATCTAATGATACGGCATATAGCTGCAACTCTCGCGATTGGGTGGACCATTTCTCTGGCTGCTATTTTTAGAAGGCGGCAATGAAAACTTTGAGATGTAAGTAACCATCACTTTTTTTTGTCAAACAATCAATCGCCAATGCTTCATGTAGTTTTTGGATGCTTCTTCATGAAATTCTTTTCATCCCAATACATTTTATCTGTACTGTCGCCTCCTTTGTTTCCCCGCTATCCCGCGTAGGAGGATGCGACGTGACGCTGACAGGAACGATTGATATTTGATTAGGGAGGATCAACAGTTCACACCACATGATCGTTTTTCCGAGTAGTATGATCTCGTCGTAGTGCATGTCCGCGTCGTCCTCTCCGGATGCAGATAAACCTTCAAGCCGGGCAAGCCCGTAGTAATCTCCGCCTTCGTTATGCACAATAATTCACAGGCCAGGCGCTCCTTCTCTGCGCGTGCAGCACGCATATGTTCTTTCTTTACTAGCCGTTTCGCCTTGCGCCGCTGGACCCTGTTCAACACCACCAGCATTGTGAATGGAGAATGAATTGCTGCTGGGACTGTCTTGGGAGCAGGAAATTGTGATCTGAATGATCATGATACTACTACATATGACAGAGGATTGTTTGACAAACGGGTGATTCGGTGAGTCGGATGAGATATGTGGAGAACATATACTGATGGGAGCCAACCGTGACGACGCGGAAAGATCGCGTAAGGGGAGGGGATAAATTTCTCTGTTTATTATCAAGCTCAACCGACCAAGGTTTGTCCAGGTCTTTTAAGGTACCAATTTCTTATCTAGAGTTTTTTTTTGTTAGTAAATATGTGCGGTCTTGAATCTATAAAAACACTGACGATACTAATCAATCGAGCGGAGCCTTACCCGAGTCCAAGAGTATCTCTTGCTCATACCACTTTGAGCTCATAAGGTATCAATCCATGCTTGCGTGCAAAAACATGATAGGATTTGGATGCGTTGAAGCGCCTAGTAGATGCGGCCTTTGAAGATGAACATAGTAGTGACCTAGTCCATGTGGAGGCGTTGGGTCCGAGTCAACCTAAGGTGACTACGATTCTTATTACCAGAAAATTCTGAGTAGGCATTTGGGGGCGCAAGTTATTGTCATTATGGCCGTCTTACTACTAGTCATTCGCCATGATTAGAACAGTAAGCATTAGTCCACAGAGATCAAGGACGACTAGCTCTCTTCGCACTGCGCTAAACAGTACGTGCTTCGAGTAGGACTCGGAGGGAGAACGGCCACCGACCTACGAACAGGGCAGTTTACGTGTAGTAGTGTCCACTGCTAAGTTGAGCGCTCACTTGAGTCAGCCTGGGCAGGACCGAGTCGTAGAACATAATATGTACTGTGCCGTCCAACGACTAGTTATTGGGCGCGTTCAAAACCTAACGGATGTGATCCACCGGTGAAATCTGCCGGTGATACTATCATGATGATTATGCTACGTTACGATTTCCTGGTCTTCGATCTCGCGAACATTGTGTGATTAAGTTCTTCAACTTCGGTACAAGAACAGTATCCAACAACGTTCATAATTCATCGTATCCTCCGTCGGAGATATCAGTGTCCGGGTCGTCTTCAGTATCGACTTCTTCTTCACCCGAATTGCATGAATCGGACGAGTTAACGTCAACACTGTCCGAGTCAACACTTCCTTCGGAAACATCAGAATCATTCGAAGCTGGATTCATGTTGTCGTTGTCTGTATCATCTGGCTGAATAACTGTCCTGCCAAGATGACCTATGCCAGAGCCAGAAAATCGCATAAACATGTCCCGATCAACGAAGCTGGGGGTGTTTACAATAAAATCAGCTATGTCATAGGCTTAGACATGAACGGACATTCTTACATTCCAACATAGTAATTTAGCCAGTCGGTCGTCTCCCCGCTTGGTCGAGCCTCTGTTTGATTTTGAGTGGCTAATAGAGAATCTGTACGTCCATTACAGAACACTGGTATTAAGTGACAACCCCTGATTATGAGACTTGGATCCAAGAATCCGAAAGCAAGGTCATCGTGTTCAGGTACAAACCCTACCATAGGTAGTTTCGCAGCTTTGTGCCCGTGTGAGGCCCCTGGTTCAGAACCAAGCCAACGAACCCACAGGAAATCTATCTGATGCCATGCAAGCCCAGTTATAGATCGAGGCGCATTACATTGCACATCTGCATGAAATATACCCAGAACTTGGGCATACCAAAATGGATCAATGGCATTAGTACTTTTATCAGGAGACGCCAGCATTACATGAGGGCGGCTTTTTGGATTGATAGTGTCGAAGTCACGGCGTATATCATATGTGGTATAATTGACTCTTGCCGTACAATGCCTGTAGATCGTTGAATTTCGCAATCGTATTGTGTTTCGATCGTCATCACTGAATTGATCGGAGTCATCTCCGTCGAAAGCTAGCCCAAGCATCCGACCAAGAAGATGATCTTGTAATTTAGGTATGAAATTCTGGATGGTATAACGGTCAGAGGGCACATCGGGGACAGCAGAGTACAACAGCCAATGTTACCTTCTTCGCAGGATCATCATCTTGAACAAACGCGAAGATGTTTAAGGGATCGTTTCGTGTGTGCGAAATAATGTAACGCTCTGACAGGTGTTCCAATTTATTGGCCTCTTCATATTCTTGTTGCTCCCGGGCCATTACTTGGCTTTTCGTCACTTGCTGCCGCATATACCTATTACTCATCTGCTTTAGTGCATTCCTCTTATTAGACATAGTATATGCCTTCTTAATGGGTGAATGTGCGACTTCACCCTAGCATTAATTAGTGTTAATACTTGTCCAACCGTTGCAAACTTGTAACAGAGAACTAACCAGTTGTGTTGTGTAAGAGTCAGTTGTGCCATATGCGCGTATATATGAGATATAATCTCCGAGGGCATGGAATTTCGGGGTACAGATATTCAGCTTCTTCTTTCGATTAGATGCATTCCCTTCCGATGTTGAATCCTTTGCTGCCCGCTTACGAAAACGCGCCGCTCTTTCCCTTGGTAGTTCTACGGTGTCAAATTCTGCACACAATTTATCGCGGAACTCTCGCATAATTTTGCCATATTCAACAATCAACTGCTCGGTCCGCTCCAAAGTTTCATCGGTGTGAAGACGTAACTTCAGGAGGCTATGGAGCTCCGCGGTGCGATAAAGCAGTTTTATAAGTCGCTCATTATGCTGTTTGGAGACAAAAAGCCCTTCAAATGCAGGAATTGCGCACTGACTTGAAATTAATTGACAATATGTCGATTAGAAACACTTACTCACCTGCAAGATATCCTCAAAGTCTCGAGCTGCCAGTTTTTTCATTTCAGAGACATTGTTGGAGAATTTCCGGATAGTATCGTGACCAAACGGCCCAATCTCACGGTACCTGTGGAATATAGTAAGAAATCATCTCTCTTAAGGTACCAGTACCAAGACCAGACCTTTTATCTAGTTCTATGACGTGATCATTTTTGCCTTTCCCTAAAGAATGTAGCATGCGGATTAAATGTATAAACAGTTCTTTCCAAATGCCGAGCTCAAACTCATGCATAACGTCGGGGACAAGCATTTTTGACGGATTGAAGTCAGGTCCTAAACGATCTACAAAGGCGTTCTAAGAAAGTGTTAGATACTACAGACGGTGTGTTTCTAACAGGCCTCACAGTGGTGGGAATGCCTGAGAATGATTTGAGCAAATTCTCGACAACTTGACTGCGAATTGCAAGAGCAGAGACATATATAGCGTTACGAGCAGCTATCACGTTTGAGGCCTTGTACTGACGAAATTGTGAGAGCCTTGTTTTGATATCTCGCCTCATTCCCAGACAATCCAAGCGAGATTTGGGAACTAAGCATCTGGGGCAAGGGCATAGACCTTTGGCCCGAACAGTTGCCAAAAGAACCCTGTAATAACCTGCTGTCAAAGAGATTTATAACATAAAATAAAACACATATGTACTTCTCCGGATAATCAGCTGAATACGTGAAAAAACGAGGGTAAATTCTTCTTTCCACACCATCTCTGCACTTTACGATAACACCATAATGATAAGCGTGTGTAAATTCATCGTCGAGAATCTTTCGCCAGATTGCATGGATTAACTCCCGTCGACAGTGCCTCAATATCTCTTGTTTCTGGGTCCGCCACTTAGCATGGAAACTTGAGGCCATGTCGCTAAACGAGTCGGGAAGCTGATACTGCTGTTAATGATTTGAAAGAAAATAAAACAACTGTCTCACCGATGGCATATAAGCCAAATGATGCATAGCGCCTGATTTGGGTTTGGCTCTAATATGCTTGGAGAGGTTTCCGAGCATTAAGTATATAGGCCAAGCTTTCGCATTCCCAAAATTGGTCAGATGTGTTGCATCCGATGAGAACATAAGCGCTGCCAATGCTTTTTCGCGTTTACAATTAGCATCTTCAGGACTGAGCTTTCCGTATTTTTGCAAATTTTCGTGTTCAGTTAGAAATGTTTCTGAAGTAAACAATTCACCGTAAACACGCTGAACATGACCTGTAAGTGTGTGATGATGAAAAAGCCTGAAAGGCGAGTAGTGTAACATGTGAGACAGCCGGTCTTGGAATGCTTCAACGATTGTAGCAGTAAGATTGCGATAGAGAAGGCCAGTCACGGTGAAAGTCTGAGGCTGAACACTAGCACGGCCAGACGGAACCAAAATATCAACCGACGACTCAATGAATTGACTCTTGATGAAGTCGGCGTTGGCTATAGCCATGTCAAAGCGAGTATTCTCCCGATGGGCATCAAAGCCGTCAAAATGGTTTGGGTCAAAGTCAGGCTGCTGGATAATGTTCTTCACAAAGGATGTAACCTCCGATTCTGACTTTGTAGTGGCGCCATTGTTCATCCAGGACAACGTTCGCCAGACGGTAATGTTCGCAAATGGCCAGTACGATGGGTGGTTTTCGACCCCGCTGGAGTTGCTGTCTGAGGCTGCATATTCTCTGGAATTGGCCAAGTCTTCTAATAGCAGCTGTTCAGATGGATCGTAGGATGGCTTCGATCTATATTCTCTGTAAAGTCCAAATTGATTTGCTCTGGTCACGAAACTATCGGGAATCATTGACAAGGCTCCCTGCCGATCGGCTTCAGTAACAGGGGCAAGAGGCTCTGGAGGGACGTCTAAGGATCGGGGAGGAATGAGCCTACAGCGACCTCTCTGACTGTGCGGAGGGGGTGATGTAGGTGAGGTGACCAGAGGTCCTTCAGCAACGGTACACTGGTCCGCTATAGGCATCGTTGAAATGGTTGAGGTCGTTGATGCGACATTGTTTTGTACATTATTTTGCTGTTTATGATCAGGGAAGAGCAAAGACTGCGACAGATAAGCATAAGTGAGATGTATGCATACAAGTATAATCACTAAAGAAAACGTACAGAAAAACGCCGAGGCCTATAGTCCTTGGGTACAGTTACAGTATATTCGCCTCCAGAAGTCTGATAATCAAGTACTGTTTTTTTGCGACTGATAAGCGCATGCGCACAACCGTGCTTGTGCTTGGACAATGAACCAGGCTTTTGAAAGGATTTTCCACAAGTAGGAACACAGGAAAATTCTTGAGGCATTGGAAAGGCAGAGGCTTGAAGAGAAAGAGAACTTAGAGAGTCAATTCCCTTCGTCTGAAGGAGACGTTGGTCCTCACTGGTTCAAGATCATTTCGCAACCTCTCATAATGACTCGTACGCAGTCCTCTTCACTTAACCCTCCATTTGTTCCGAGGTACTGACAGACTATATTTATCACTGCGGCGACCTTACAAGGCATGGTGAACAGAACATCGAAAGCCGCAGTTAACTGTGGAAGGCACGATGAGGCGCAAACCATCAGGGCCCTTGAGGTCATGTTTATGTTTCCTAATTCGCACTTCCGCAGACTCGGAATCACTACATCGCTACATCATCGAAACAGAAGCGGCGCAGTGGCATCCGTTATATCGCGCTATTACACAGAATTTCAAGTAGTACGATTACAATCAGTTGACTGTGCTGCACTACAAATTAGTGTCAAACCCTAACGACGGCTTGATATCATAAACCAGTATTGACTTACAAAAGCGAGTAGAGGGCGTGCTTCACGAGCATCTCCCAGTGTTTGCTGGATCTTGTTTTTCACCTTCTTCCGAGTTTACTTAGGAAAAATGGACAGCAGACTATTTTCTTATGAAACACAAGCGGAAATGCTCTTCGGCTGGTCCTCTGTGCAGAAATGGGCTGAGTCCCTAACTTCGCAAACTCGAATTGACGATGTAGGTACTCACGTGCAGACATAGTATTCGTGATTAATAGAACGGTGTTTATTAGCAGTGGCTTTGGGAGTGTTACTTGTGGCACATGGCAGATGAAAAAATGTTAGCCACCATCAAGACCCAAGGAGGCCTTATTAACTGCACGAATCTGCTACACTCAATGCATTGGCAGTTTTTAGGCTCCGATCTTGCCGACTCGACAGTACATGGAACCGGTTTTCATAGGGAAGGATGGTTGTTACCTCTTGACCGTGACCGTGTGGTGGCTTCCAAACGCTTGTTGGTCCAGATCATGAGGGCCTCGATCAAAAGGAATGCCGAGGGGGTCCCTGAGATGGTCCGACTAATTATTTCAGACGGCAACACAGCTGTTAATGCTCATGCTCGTGCTCCATTCCGAGCTGGCCTAACCGCTGAACACCTTCAAGTAGGCAGAAAAGTAAGTCGAACCCTCATTGTAGAGTCCCGGAACCAATCAACTGAGCTTCGAGAACCAGATGCTTCTGTCCATGCCTTTCGTCGAAAATGGGGCAGTTCTTCAGCCCCACAGCGTGAAGATACTATCTCTTTGAATTAGCCATTTGTTCCAAGAAATATACTTGCATGCTATAGTATCCAGTACGAGTCGATAGTTAGTAAAAATAACAAATTATAGAAGGCGATCTATGCAGTACCTTCTGCAAATTCCGAGTACCAAACGGAGCTTCCACAGTACTGGTATAATGAAAGGATCGTATAGATACTGTAATGACGGCTAGTTGCGCAGACTTATCTAGTGTTATGATGTCGCAGCAGCCTAAAGCGCCATAATTGTTGTCGCTAGTTTGCTAGCTCCGTAGTTTGTAGTTGGGCAATCTGACATAAGTCACGTTTGTGAGATTGGGTCCATTTTTATAAAAGGACACTTACCAGTACTAATAGGCAAGAAACAAGAACTCACTCCAGCTCAGAAATTAAAGTTCGCCGCCACAGCTAAATGTATTGGTCCGACAGGGAGCGCCAGTTCTCCAAATTATCAGGGGGGAGTATGTGGCTCATGGACGAAGGAGCCTGTACGCAAGGGAGGAAATTACTATCATCCGAAATAACATTCCCAATCGCGCTATTGCAATGGGTAACAGTAAATTTCCCTTGTCCTACCATTGATCAGGTAAACAACTATCCGGGTTATAGCTCTTGAAATACTGAGTTTTATGACGTTCGATAGCAATGGTTAGCTCAGAAATGCAGACAGCTGTCGGTCGACGAGGATGAATTTGGCAAGCACTTGCAATGCGCAATATACGATCAAATTTTAGCTTCCGACCTCGCGGATTCGGCAATACGCAGCACTGGGTTTAACAAAGAATTTCTGAGTTGTACACGTCTCGAAAATCCGGTTATGATTATGGTACAAGTCATGCAAATCTCCTATGAAATGTGTGGAGAAATTGTCTACAAGACTGATTTTATCCTGTCCGATGGAACTATTGTCGTCGATGCGCGCGCCCAAGAGCCCTTTCCGGATAGCTTTGATGTCAGGTCGATTCATGTCGGGAACAAGGTAGATGCGATTTAGCGCTGAGAATTGTTTAATGAATGTTGACACATCATGACAGTTGCTTCTCATTACCCCGCGAATGGAGAAGGGAATAATTCTTCTGGAACATGAAACTGTTCAACTGCTTCCTGTCCGCGAGAAAAGCACCAAGTTGGATCGCGAATGCATTAAGAAGTACACAGAAAGCTGTGCCTCCAAATACTGGCCAACTCATTGACCTCCGTGAACTTCGAGAGATTGCATCTGTGTCACGACTCCTTTGTGTAGCGCTGGACTTGTTTCAAAAATTTAAATCACATTATTGTAGAAGTCGTAGCCACATTCCATGAGAGTTAACGATACCGTTACAGGAGTAGCTTGGTAACTCAGACATGCTCGTGTCTCTTATAAAAGCACTGCAGCCCCTCAAAGAAAATGCCGTGTCACCTGCGAAAGTACTCTGCATAGTACTACTCCCTGGATGCAATTATAAGGTCGGTACTAATTGTGCAATGTGACCATTCAAGGTCCTGAAACGTGGTAGAGATCTGCTTTGCTGATACTATAGTCACTTTGTCTTGAATACTTGACGAGTGTTACTGCTAAAACTCTGACAGAGGAAACCAGCAATATATCTCTGAAACCAGAAGATACTATTTGAGTAAAGTTGCGGCAGTTCGAACTTGCTTCCAATGAATTATAACGAACGACATCGAGGCCCAAGTTGATCCATATTACAAATATCTCTGAGACCAGAGGATATTTAGAGCAAAGCAAGGAAGAATAGCAATATCATGGAGACCCAAAGACATTGCTTAAGTGCCGGGTATGGCATTGGTCAGTCTCATCTGGTCCACGTCGGGACGGTGTTTGGACTCATTTGGTCATGCTTGATATTTCCTTCTTATATATATATGTACAAGCAATGCCAACTTTCCCGAATTAGGTTCGGAGAAAGTCCTGTCTACACCTAGCTTATACGGTATATTTTGGGTTTCCAAATATCCGGTCTACACCGTCGCTATATCCATGGGTTTCCATGATATATGCAAAGCAGGCTGCTCGGATTTGGCCTACATCCCAAATACTATCTCGCCCATGCATTGAAATGCGCCCGAGGAGTGCGGTTTGAGTGAAGTGCGCTCCAAGCCGTTTATCATCATTAAGCCATCAAATGGTGATGACACGCTCAAAGCTCAACATTCAAAGCTTCAAGTTTTTACTACGGAATATTTTGGGTTTCCAAATATAATCCTGGATCCCCATGATACATACTACGCGTTGAATGAAGCCCAGTTTATTGGACTTGGCGCACCTCTTTTACGACTACGGTCAAACCCGTCTCACGAAATGGTGGTGGATTCAAGCAACTTAGCTTCTACACAACGTACATTCGACTTTTTGTATGGGTTATCCTTTGTATTCGAAGCTCATAAACGTCGTCCTTCGTGGCAGGATGCACCATATCATACTCAGATATCGCTAGCCTCCGCATCGGTAAGCCTTCTTTCTCTTCCATACCCCGTTGTAGTTTCGTTGAAGCCAGATCGTTTAAGGACAATGCAAAGCTTTGGATCGCTCAATGAGTTGTCGTCGTCGTCCCCATCCTCCTCGTTACTATCAGAATCGTCGTCGTAATGGTCTGTAGCCACTCTCTTAGTCATGTGCCGTCCGCAATGTTCGCAGACATGGAATATATCTTCGAAAACGTCTTTTGAAACTCCTGCAGCGTTATCTGGATCGTGGGCATCAAGTAACCTCATAGTCGGCTGACCTGGTTTCGTAATTGGATTGAATATATCAATAAGGCCTATTATCAATGCATAAGAGTTAGCTTGACGGGATTTCTTCACAAGTACTACTGAGACATTTACCGGGGCATTTGTGATAAGGCACCGTCCTTGTTGTCATGAAATTGAGACAGACTCGACATCTCATAAATAACTTCCAAAATTCGTCGCTGGGCAGCCCATATGCAGGTAACCAGTCTAAGCTTAATAATTGCGAGAATGACGTTTTGCATTCCATCGTCGGATTGAAAACCGATGCTACATTTACGTTGACAATTCTGGGCCGTTTCTGCAGGTGCAATAGAGCGTTTAATTGACAAGATTCAACTGCCAGTTCGGATACTACTATCATTCAGATTTCCTTCAAGAAAGGCAATCAAAACATGGAGTCTCACCTGCTGTCCTTGTTGCTGCATTCTTGCCGCCTGACCGTCCCATATTTTGTCTGCTGTTGTGATCATTATCCTTTGGGTTTGGGCTCGGGGATGGTGGCAAACACGGGAGCATGTAGTATCCTCTAGTTCTCCTTCTTACTCTGGGCTGGAGCGGTGGTAATCCGACATTGTCGATAGGGGATGAAACATTCTTTAGCTTCATCTCTCCATCGTGAGACATGTACTCCTTGTTCCGCATAATGAAGAGACCGTAGAAAGGTTTTGATCATAGTCGCACACTATATACTATGTATAAGCTAGGGCTGTGTCCGATCCCGCAGCCTTTTATTGCGCTCTCTCTAGCGAACCGTACTGCGATGCCACCGTGAATCTACATCGATGCTATCATGGTGCTGCGCCCTCATAATTACTACGAGCTCGTTGGACAGACTTGTTACTACTAGCCTTTTTCCGCTAGCCTTACATCAAAGATGCATGTACCAGGACTTGAAGAAGCACAATGAAATACACTAATATCCTGATAATCATATTAGCAACTGCGGCGCTGTTTACTGACTCGCACTCTCAGTGCAATAGCCGGCTGAACCAAAAGTTCGTCTCTGCCTACTAGATGCTTGGGGCCTTGGGCGTAACTCAGCTTTGCTGCGCTGACTCTTCGCTGCGAACTTAGGGCAATGCAATATTTGTGCAGCTACTTTGCAGCTACTACAACACACTATTGTGACATACGTAACACAATCCGATGCACGAGCGGAACCATGCAGTGTATAACCTGAGTTGTCCCTGAGGCTCGCAATTACCATGAGCTTGCCATGAACTACGCGGGGAGCTTGATCAACGGCTCCAGTCCCGGCCCGAGATCCTCGATTTCCTCATCGATGAATATGTCCTGAAGGTAAGCCGATTCGACATTGGCAGCAGAGCCAAAGGACTTCAAGCCTTCAAAATAAAAATGCAATTGTGATGCATTGAGGTCCACCCGAGGTATTGCTGGAAGCACCATAGTCGAGGGGACTTTTAACGTTTTCATGATGCTGTCGAGGAAGATGTATATGACTGATATTGAGTTGGACTGTTGTCGTTCCGTCATCCCATCATGTGCCGGCGGTCGGGATTCCCCCACAAGGTATGCGAGCATATGCGAGTGCAATTGACACGCAACCACCATATCCGACTTCAAGGTGTATGGTTGGCTGGTAGCATTGGTGCCGTTTTCAATCTTCGCTAGACTCGCAAGGACCATATCGGCCTAAATATATCCGGGTGCCAACCGGGTACAGACATCAACATGATATTGTTTAGTCACACTACTGTATGTAAAATGTGACTGCTCACCACCGCAATGGGAATCGTCAACGCTTGTGCGAATATGATCGGTGAGCCTTTGTTCGTGTCGAAAAGGCTGTCAACGCCCCAAAACAGAGCAGCACAACGAAACAGAACTTCGACGAAAGGGGATGTATAAAAACGGATCAGTCGTGCCTTGCTTTTGGCGCTCATTGCTGGTGGTGTAGCATCAAAGTTCCTGCCCTTTCGATTGAACTTCTTCCAAAGGCTATACAGACCCAGAAAGCTATATTTCTCTTCTGCACTTTTCTCAAAACTGGTGCTCGTGCTGCCGTCGGTCGGAATCTGGGCTTGTAAGAACACCTTCATGTTGCTACAAAGACTGTGACCCTGGGTCATGTAATCGCCAATTGCCTTTAGGATCATCATTTGCATGAATTCGTCCTGCAGCTCATTGAACTGTACACATGATCAAATATTAGTAGCAATTTACGGTCGACTTGTTGAAGGACTTACGCTACCGACCAGATCATTTAGAACATACTCAAAGAATGCATCTTTCGACCCTTGTACAATTGCAACAAATATATCTTGATCGTCTTTCGCCAAGTCAGGTATTAGGTTCATAGCAAGTGACGATTTTTTGACCCGCAACCACAAATTTCTGTAGTTGGGATCAAAGTCCAATAGGCTTTTCATCAAATTGTCGATCAATACCTACTATATGAATTAGTACTAGTAACTTTTGCCATTCAAATCGATGAGAAGATGCTGTTGACATACCTCTACATCCCAAACTGCATCTCCTCGCCAGAGGAAATATAGGAGTTGATAACGAAACAAATAGAAGGTGAAGAGATAAATGGTTGCCAGAGATAATGCTTGCCGAGCCGTGCCGAACATGTTTTTCCGATGCAGTATCCATAATGAACTCTCCTTTGACTCTTTTGCAAATTTGTTCCCCGCGTACGCCCCCCAGTGATTGCGAACGCTCTCAAAGTAATATGTTAAGGACCGCGACTCGGTGTTGCCAGAAGATAAGTCTCTTTCGATTTCATCCTAGCAAATGACGTATTAAAACAATTGATCAAAGATTACTAGCATTTAGTACAGACGACACTGACATCGGATTTAAACATCATCGTAAATGAATGTCGCGAGTCATTTTGGCGCCTTAAGTCATGGGCTGTTAGAGACCGAGCGATTTCGGTATTTCCGGAATGGTGCCGCAAGGCCCCATGCCTAGTACTACCCGGAGCACTGGAGCCTTGACCGCTGCCCCCGGGAGTACTGGACTCGTCATCATCAAGATCGATCAGGAGGATATCCTCTGGATTCAAGCCTGACTCCATTAACGTCCCCGCAAGCGGTTCGGACTCCCAGAAAGCCGGGTTGTCAGACCCATGAGTATTGGCCAACGAACGACCTTGATAGTAGGACGCCAAGTTTCCGATTAGTAATGGAATTGGGGGCACTACCCTTGGAGGGTGCCTGCCAGACGACATGTTCGATTCCTTTGACTCCGATAGTCCTTAGTAATCAGTGAATGCTGGCAGGAAAACTAGACGATCAACAGTCGTAAGAATACTCTCAGCTTTTACCGTTTTTATATGTTCAAATCATCTGTAGGCTTTTTTAACTCCAGCTTGGGAATGGCAAACTTCCTCAGCCTGTTATGATGAAAGATAAAATGGTTCCCGAATTAACATAATCAATTAATAGTTGGATTATTAACGGTGTTCGAATGGTTTGAATCCGTTTACGAACCATCAGTGATGGTGGGCACATCTTCCGGTAAGTTCTCATACGAGGCCGAGTCAGCTGTCACGGAACCAGTCATTCCGAATTAGCAATCTATACTACTCAAGCCAGTGACAATGATTAAGTCGCAATACAAAATTTGCGCCAGTTGTTCTGAAAGGTGAAGTTGCTACCAACTTGTTGCTACAGTGTGAGTCAGTCGATATTCCCTGGAGGAGTCCGAAGGCCGCCTGATACGGCGAAGTCTGTAGTCTCCCTGTGCCAATTATGACTCTAGAAATATACTCAGCTGGCTTCTTAAACTCACTGCCACTCACGCTGCTGCGGACGGACTCGGGTCTAATCATAATAATAGTTGGAACTTGAAGTTGGAAGTAATCTTCTTGAAGAATAGTATTACTCAAATATTAAGATGCCACGCCCAAATACAGCCTGAGAGCATTGCAAAAGGAACTTGTCTTAATGACCTCTTGACAATTACACAAGGATGACAGCTACCTGCGTTTGCTCCCTTCAGGATGACTCGAGTCAGGATAAGTCTTGTGAGCTGAATCATAGTATACTTACCCGAGATACGAACTTAGAATATAACAAGTTGCCACTGAAGACGTTTGATACAAATAATGGCTGGCACGGGTGTACAGAAATCTTGTATGTGGAGTCGGAATGGTGACTCCGAGAATCGCCTAATACCCGCGGAGAAATGGAGCGACCCCTGGAAGCCCATTGGAAGCCCCAATTTTGCTACATCATGTTTGGTGGCAGTCACATCACACACTGGCAATAGGAATTTTGATTGGCAATAACCAAACATTAACTGCCCATAGTCTCAATTACCTATTTCTTTCAAGACGGGAAACATCTTTGGGCAACGTGTCGGACACCGCCAATTTGTCAACAAGTGTACCCTTAGATCAGAGCTCTATTAAGGCTTTCAAAATACAACACAATAGCAGTGTATCTATCTGCAGGTATCCCCATGAAGTTTTCCCATGGATCATTGGATCTGTTCAGGGGTCCTTACATTTTACAGTTGTGGTTCCCATGATTACGTGTCTACTGCAGAAAAAGTATTCAGCACTACTTTTATCAATATCGAAGTCAAATCGACCACTTATCCAGTGCCTATATGATCCCTCCTGTGCTCGACATGTATGGGGAATTTGCCCTTATCACTTCTTCGACAGATAAGGACTCTACATTTGGACATGAAGACGGACTCTCCAGCTATAGGAGTAGCAGTTCCAGTACTCCTGAGTCCTTGGTTGGCCCCTTGAAAGGGCACAAGGAGTTCTTGCCACCAATCGAATCCGGCCCCCCCGAATCTATCTCAGATCGCATTCACGCTTGGACGTCGAGTATCTCCACTTGTAATACGGGCGATGAGGCTGTCTCTTTATCTGGCTCACCTACGGCCTATAGCGATATACGCCAGCAAGCCAATACAAATGTACGAGCCTCAGTCATTGTTGGTTTGTTGAGCCAATTTCATGACAATAAAGTTGGTGAAACAGGACGTAAATCAGGACTACTACCCCACCAATAGTGACGAAGATCATCATGATGTTGAGCCTTTGTTTCTTACCTCACAACTCTTGGAAGGCGCAAAAAAAGCAACATCAGTACACAATATTTTTCTGGAAGAGCACCATCTAGTTGACCAGGAAGATGTAAGCTTTACTCTTTTACATAGGAGATAGGTGTATAACTTGACCTCCCTCAAGTTTCAAGCTTTCCTCGCGCAGTGTTCCTTAGAGGTCCTGGAGTCTTATTTTGTCATGGCCTCCGACGCCAGAAGTGCGGCCTCAATTCGTCAATCCGCTCTAGTGCTAGACATTGATTATTGGATGCGAAAAGTAGCCCCTCTGCTGCGCATGTACCAAGAGGACGCCGTAGCCCTGCATGATATTGAAAGGCGAATTGGTTACCTGAAAGAGGAATGCAAGAAGGACAAAGATCGTCAAATCGACTTTTTCGGACTCCATAATCGCCTCCCTGGTAGTACTCGCTTCCATCCCTCTTTCTCGTTCGTCCACCGGGCTCAGCAGTCAAAAATTGAACGTGAGTCGAAATACAGACCATGGGCAAACTCCGACATCCGTTATATTCTTGAAAAGGTGGATGAGGCCCAGGGACAATGATTGAACGGCATTCATACTAGTCAAATACTAGTAGTACGAACGTACGAACTTCGAGTCGTAAGATTTTCCTTGTTTATATATATGTATATCAATTATTCCGAGTCACTAACTCCATCTCGTCCCTACTTTTTTGACCCTCCTAAATATTCTTACTGGTCTCTCCTCTTCACTCCTCGAACATCTCTTCTCCTGCAGACAGTGTATAAGTAACTACTAACTTGCTACTAGTAAACTTGAATCTAGTAGACTACGTCGTTGCTACCGGTCGCAGTTGTTTGGATTCGCCCGTTTCTTGCCTGTTCGTTGTTTCTTTATCTTCAATATATAATACATATGTTGTACTGTCTATGCCTCACTACTCAAGCATTCTGATTTTCTCCGCCACAAACTACTCTCTTAGCCAATTCTTAGCCCACATACTAATACGGTCGTTTTAGTAGGTACTAAGCGCCTTGTACTAAGCGCCTTCTTGAACGGCACTGCATTTGGCTTAGGTAATATTAATTAATATTTCCTTGGTACAATATTTCCCTCGTGCACTCATCGCATCAACTGCCACTTCGCATCAACTTCTCATTGGTTTTCTTAGTAGATGCTATATTCAACCCGACAATCCGCAACTCACGAGTATCCTGGAGTAATTAATTCTGGTTTCAGATTGATTACCTCGCAACGCTGGTTCCGTATCTCTGTAGACGTTCGAGCTTATATGTCCTGGGTTTCTTGGGCATAATCGACACTCGCGCTATCGACTCAAATACTGCTGCTGGGAAGACAGAGAGCTGACACAGGCTGATATTCACTCAAGTAAGTAAAATCATATCTGTCAATGTCTGCACATTTAACACTAACACCTTACCAACCGTTTTGAAGTAATCAACATACATCATTTATACATCATACATGGCAACATCACTTCACCTTCCAGTTGATTCCATAACACCGGATTTTATACCTTCTAAATATCACAAGGCTATACGAACGCGACTGAACCGGACGGACGAAATTCACACTAGCCATGGGAGGGCAATCGTCTTGGGAAGCGATGTTTTCTACTCGCCAAATAGCTCACATGTGCCCCGCCTGCCGTCCAACAATGGTCTACCTTTCCAACGAACTGCCGCTAAAGACGACGCCGCCGAGATACAACAACCACTCTGGTGGGTTGGAGATATGGCCTATCTCCCCTTCGTACCCAAACTGCCTAACTTCGACATCGTTCCATTTCACCTACTTCACTCTGATCCAATGACTGTACAAAGGGGCAAGAGCAGCTCCAGGGATCAAATCAATTCTTCACATATTCCCCGTTGGACGGCTGTTGAAAATACCATGCACAGTATCTTTGAGTACTTTCGGTCTGCATACGCTATCCCCGAAATGAAAAATGTGGTTCCAACCGCCGTTGCATTTACTTCTGGGTACAAATACAGAAGTCAGTATAAAGGTGTGGAAAAGCGTTGCCGAAACTGGTTCGCCGCCTGGATGGGATTGATATCGTTCGCAATAGCTGTTGCTCAAACTTGCGATGATGAGAACGACGCTACCCCCGTACCCCAATGGATCCACGGACTACTTCGCTTCTACGAGCCTCATGTGGCTGCAGGAATTCGACAAGAGCTGGCATCATTCTCCCCATTATGTTCAAGAGCAGGCGTTTTCTTAAAAGTCATGGGCGACACATTTCAACACCCCGTTATTGACTTTTTCGTGAGATGGAATATTCCTGTTTGGTACCCTTGGGGAGAGAGAGAGGAGTATCACCTTCGCCTTTCTCCAAGCAGTTGGGGTAGTTGGAAACCTCCTTCGCACTTACTACAAGAGGCGAAGTCTTTTCTTGTCAAAGGGCCTTCGTCTGTTACCAATTGCATGGTATCCTCCAATGATCAGCCTGCGTGGAAAGTCTTTATAGAAAAGAGACAAAGTCGGCAACTGGAGCGATCTGGTGCCAAACCTGTCCGAATGCCTCGGAGGGTCTTTGTCTGGGAAGAAGAGGATGGGAAATGGACGCGGGTTGCGGTTACTCGAAGGGATCATGAAGAAACACTCCTTGCGTATGGTCGCGCACAGAAATACTATGATAAGCTCACAAATGAATGGGATTGCTGCGAGGCCATGGGAGAAAAGTCTGTTGAAGAGTTACAGGAGGAAACCTGGAGCGACGAAGATGATTTTCTAGTCAGCATGCCACCCGTTCCTACTAATCCTAGCAGTCACTTCTCTTCGGATATGACCGATCTTCGTGACCCGTTTGCCTCTACAAATGAGCTGTCTGTTTCCTCGAACATTTTGCCCGCATCTGCTCCCGAAACATCTCAAACCGTTGTTGACAACAGAACACCTCTGTCTAAGCAGGCCGAAAGGACTTACACCCACGGGCAACCAATATCATCGCATCCCGATGCCGCTCCTCCGCCGTCACGGCGTATATCAAGTCTTTTACTACCTGAAGAAAAGTACGAACCGGAAACATACTCCCCGGAGAATACCTTGTATCTTCTGCATGGGTTTACATACCCTACATCTAGGTCTAGCTTGCGCCTTCCTCATTATGGCGAGAAGGATGACTTGAATGCTGTGCAGACCGTCTGTGGGTCCCCATCTATCCCTGACAACTACTTCATGTCGACCACAGGCCAGGCCACCGTTGATTTCGTTAAGTACCTACTGAAAACAGGCTCAAGTCCTCGAAATGAGCTTTATGATCTGTCATGCTCAAATCACAAGTCTGTCAGGAAATTATGGCGCTTCAACCGATTTCAAATGTTACCCGGAGAACTGTTTGCTTTAAAACTTGGCGGCCATGCTACTGCACCCTGGACTTTAGCAGTAAAAGGTGTTATGTTAGCCTTGCTTGTCGTACGTCTAGATGCCGATTGGAGCGAATATCGACTGGCATTCGAACTTCTTAACAGGGGGGTACAATTTTTTACTTTGAGGTTGACATCAATGGGTAGCATGTTGTCAGGCGGTGAGCATCCGCCTTCCTATATTCCCCGCACAAGGTTAGCTTCCAGTGCGTTTTCTAAAGATGATTACGAACTCTACAAACAAGAACGAGGCAACCTATTATGTAATCCCAGAGTTGGTCGAGCCTCCCTGAAAGCAGGCGGGATACTTTGGCGATTATCAATAGAGTTGAACGTAAGTTTTAGTGAAGCCTTGGCCGGACCTACAGCTGGCACTACATTGGATGCAAACTGTCATATTTTCAATCCCGGTGATAGTCAGCAATGGGTGGATGACAAGCTCTATGACGATGAAAAAGACATCATATGCGGCGTTTATAAGGTGTACACAGGTACGCAGTCTCCACAATCTGTCGAGTACTAAGAAATTGAGTTAAATATACTTATGACATGCACAGGGCTTGGTGTCCAGCAAGCGATATCATCGTGGTGGCCAACAGCCAGTCTATGGGAAGAACTTGTTGGCTTTCCTGCTTGGAACGATCGCCTCGAAAGCCTCTACTTAACCCGTTTGAAGGAATTGGAATCAGGAAGTGCAAAGCCTCGAACTGCTTCCGAATGGCGAAAAACCATTAGGGCACATTCTGTCCTCCGTCGCACAATCACAAATACTACGAAAGCATCTGGTATCTTGTTGAAGTCTGAATCTGGAAAATAGCGTAATGAATAGGTTTTTGTGTCGCGGTCCTCTTATGATAATAGTAGTGGCCTGCAAGTTCTCCGAATGTTTTCAAAGTCCCTCGATTATCTTCACTAGTAATTATACTCTCAGGCTCTTGATCATATCATACAGTATGATACTTTCTTCTTGCTCTCTTCCTTATCATGATAGTACAGACAGTACAGTTGACAAGTACTGGCCTTACATCCAGTAATACATATTACATATATGATATACATATCTTCTCAGGCTGGCCCTTCTTCAAGGGCCCTCAGACCTTGTTCAGACCGCCGTATTCACCTTCCGAAATGTTGTCACTATTAGTTTCAAATAATTGTACATTGCCGTAAGTTTATATTATGTCAAATTTATTATAATGTCTGATTCATTTCATTGAATGGTTTGAAAGTTTGTCAATAGATTGTTCGCTCCATCTTAGCCCCATCCTCAAGTGCTCACGTGATAGATCTCCATTGTCATTTTGCACGTGCCCACTGCCCAAGTCTCAAGACGTGTCACTTCATTTCTTCATTTCTATTTCCTCTGAGTGTTCTCTAGTTCTTGTACAGCGGTAGCTGGGAAATGCTGTGTTATCTCTGGGTTCCAGGATAAATAACTCTTCATATCCCTTCTACTCGAAAATTGATATCTTTGGGTTCCAGGATATTACTTAGACTTCAGTTTTTGTATCGCGGCCTTTGAAACTCCCAAATCGCCTCTGCTCATTGCACAGCAGCAATTAAACTCAATAGTGCTCGGGAATTCAACAGACAGTTTCAGTCTTATGCAAGACCGAGCAAATAATCTGAACTTACGAATTTTTGCCTATGTATTCCGTCGGCCCAGGACCTTCCGTATGCCCACATCGAATTATTCAAGTATGGCTTATACCGCTATAAGACAGCGAACTCCTTCAGATCTTTGACATCCATCAAGTCAGTACCATTCAGACCTACGCGTGCTGGTGAATCCTTGCGCAACAGTAACGGTGTTTTGAAATTTCGAGCCATTGAAGCGCCAGCTATAGGCAGAGTCATGGTCATACATTAGCAAGCGTTGTTCTTACTTCTTTTTACGTATGACAAGGGCTACTGCACATGCTCCATGCTACTCAGAATCTGTCAAGGAAGCTGTTAGGCACCAAAGATGATTTTTCCTTATGAGTTCTGTCAGCTCTTGGTACATCACCATTGATGCCCCGTGTTCATATAGGGTTACTTGTGTGTACTCGGTAGTAGTATCATGCATCTTTCTGTCTCGATCAACGGGTATTGCACCTATTTCTCCCTGCCTAGCAGTATACGTACGCCCGAGTGATGCCATGTGTTTGGGGTCGCTGATCAACATCATTATCAAATAAAGGGTATCCCTACTAGTTCGAATCCTTTTTCGAAACTTGTTCATTGAAGTTAATCGAATATATGGGTCAAATAATGTTGTACATCCAGAGATCTAGGTCCAGCGGACTGCGACACCATGCAACATATGAATTAACGCGACATTATAGTGTATGTGTCAGTAGTCGCAGCGCGCAGCAGCTGCGGTGCTGCGTCATAGAGGCCGTCTCATCAAATATAAAGTATCGGAATTATGAGGCTCCCAAAATTACTAAGAACTCAACTATTCATTGCAATTTATGCCTCTGAACAGTGTCATTAACTCGGAACAATGTGGTTCTTCGTCTCAAACACTCAGTCTACCTCAACAGCCAGATCAGAACCATGCGCATGAATCCACTCCGTCTACAACCGACATTTTGGCGGACCCTGATGGCGCAGCAAACCAAATCAAGTCATTGAAGCGGCAGCTGGCGACTATGTCAGAGCAAATAAGCTCTACCAACAAACGCTCCAGAAAAGTTAGGTACGCTGAACTTGCTTAACTCTATGATTAATTGACTTCAAGACACTTCTATTAGGACCACAATGACTTTAGGGCGCGGGATACGTCGCGTTGCGACTTTATATGACGGCATCTCGAGCGTACTTGATGAAATTGATGCTCAAAATTCAGAGCCTCCAAATTCCGTACTTGACCGCAGGTTACATCGCCTATTTGCCATGTTTCTCTCGTTCTAATCTTGCATATAGCCGACAGCGCTTGGCTGCTGCTTGGCCTATAATCTTGGATCTTGTCCCATCACTCAAACAACTCATAAAAGACGAAGATAATGTTGACACTATCCTTAGCTTCATTAATGAAGTGCGTGTCTATTTCATCAGTTTTGTATCCCACTATTTACGCATAAAACTAAGCAGTTGCAACATGGAGCCAATAGCGCTCGCAGTGATGATGTGAACCGGATTAAAGCCGAAATTGGCTTGCGCCTCAATACCCATTATAAACCAGATGTTCTTCTTCACAAAAACGATCGATCGAACCGGGGAATTCAGCACGATGTGTGCGGCCGACTTTTGTGTCCAGTTACCTATAATTGGGATGATCCGGAGTGTGTTTTTATTTCCTATGTGTACTATATACAGGCACCTTAGTTGATTATTCTTGACAGAATAAGAGCAAATATCCGCGGTAGCAAAGACGGCTTTACTATCAACACAAATTTCTATCTGAGATGCTTGTACTCAGTACAGCCTGCTAATCCTAAGCGCATTGAAGAAGGTTTTCTTCGAAGCAATTTGCTCCTCCAAGTTAGTCCGTTAGCCTTGTACAGGAGTCCAGATACTAACAAGTAGTACAAAACAGGTCTATGCTGCTATCTTTACATCTCCTTCGTCAGCTGATAATGTAGCAGAACCTGACTCGGAGACAAGTCATTGGCCTATTCAGCGTCCGGCAAAGTCAAATAAATCCACGAAATCCTCTGTATCCTCTCTTCTAGGAATGAATGGGGTCGTCACTGGTCGATCTATAGCATATGCTGCAGTTATGGTAAGCTTGCTTAGCATATTTCTTAGTTAGTTTTTTTTTTTTTTGAAAAAAGAGACAAACAATATAGCTTGTGTTCAACCTCACAGATGCCTCTCAGTGGACACATAGTCACAACAACTTCAGCTTTGTGAACTTCTATGATTTCGTTGTTGACTACTTCGAAGAAGAGCGCAGTGCAGCTTCGACTCGCCGTGTCAAAGAGCTACTGCAATGGTGGAAAGCGTATGTTCTGTCACACTGCTTAAATGGTCCGAAAAAGTTTTAACCTTAATTTCAATAGAAAAATCTTTCCGCAGTACATTTCCGTGTCTAGCGACACTAATGAATCCCACAGAATACTGCTCAACCAAGATGACGATTACTAAATTCAACTTGCGGACAGCTTGCAATTGATCTTAACAGCCCAGTCTTTCTCCTTGCCTTCTCCTTCAAATGTTCAAAGTTGTTATTATCATCAGACGCCATGGGAGGGTTCGGTACCTCAACTTGCATTTCCCGTGTACTATGGGAAGAAAACGGACGCCTGACCTTTGTTTCCGACTGCCCTGCGCATGGGAGAATCCTCAAGACGGGCGCTTGCAACTGCGCACTGCCACCTTAATCAGTCGCTTTTGAAGGCTAGTAACAAGATATTTGCTACAAATTCATATTCTGTTTCAATTCTGTCACGATTAACAAGACGTTGATATCTATGGGAGCCTGGAGAAGCCTGGGAATCTGTCTAGCTATAAAACTATCCCTCACGTATGGACTATATGTCAATCAAACAATACCTACTAGAAAGGATGCGTCAATAAAATGACTAATTGCCGTATATCTTTCAGGCCCAATGTATAGTCGAGGAAGCTCACGGTCGGAGTAGGGCATAATTTTCTTATTCTTATACATCCGGGAATCCGAACATCGACCATCATTAGAGGCTAGATGCTTGCACGTAACAGTTGTTGGGTATTGAGAGAAGCGAAAAGATGGACGTACCTACGTATACCAAGCAGCGCCAACTTCAAGAAGGCGTCGTCCAGGCAAATAGTACACGTCGTGCTCAAGTCGCGTCTATCGAGAATGCATACGGGCCCTGCTGATGCGCGTCCATATCCGCCAGCCCGAGCTCATTACTAGTTCCCATTCGCCCTACTTTGGCCCTACTCGACAGTTTCACGAGGGCCCACAACCGGTGTGTATGTGCATCGGCCGCATCTTCGGTGTCGTCGTACGCGTCAGCAACCGGTAGCTCCGAGTCGTCACAGCGCATGACGTCCCGATCGGGAACATATCTCGCATCTATTGGATAGTACTGTTGACCCGGAACGCAAGAAAGAGAAGCTACAATTCATCTCACTAACACTGTGACCTCGCCTGATCCCTATGAGCTACTTGTCTCACATATTTCATCCACAGTGCGACCGGGACTTATAATTAAAGAGCAAGCGTCCTCATACATTCTACGCGAGAAGCTGGCAAACACTGATGTTAGGACAACAACTAAATTATTTTCGAATGCCGTCGTGACAATGCGTATAAGAAGTCGGCACAGTGCGCGTTTGATCATAGTATGGTACAATAGCATAAATGACATTTAATCAAGTTATTATTGTATGCTTGTCATTGTCACCGGTGAATAACCTTTTAAAGGCTAGAACACCGTCCAACCTCCCTTCAACTTCAAATTGCTTTTCCTTCCCTGACATCTCCATCCAAGTACCTTCAACAAATCACAAGTTTTCCCTCTCTGATCTCTCCATCCGAATGTCCAGAAGAATGAATAGCACAATGTATACTGGTGGCTCCAACCAATTGCAACCCGAGACTAGGGATGGTCCCCCAGCTCGGAAGAAATTCAAACCAGCGCTTCCCCGGAAAGCAAATTTGCAAGGGCCTCTGCACGCACAAATTCGGAATGAACCAACGCATGCTGGTAGTTCCTTGAACTTGCAACCTAGGGATGGTTCTCCAGCTCGGAAGAAGTTCAAACCGGCGCTTCCCAACCTCGCAACCTCGCAAGGGGGCCCCAGCAATTTAGCCCCAGCCTTCAATACAGGTAGTAAAGACGTACTTTCTTTATCTTTCCAGTAACAAAATGTACTGACCATATCCCTATAGTAGCAGGCCTGGCGTCAAACCCCTTGCCTATAATTGCTATTGTCATTGACCACGCTGTCGGAAGAAGCATACATCTGGACTCAGAAATAGCCCAGGACGATTATGAAGCTGGTGATCTCGAAGAAATTGAATATTTCTGCTGTGATGACCACCACAATGTTGGGGATCGATCTGCCCATGATTCGGAGGAAGGTGATTTGGAGGAATATGATTTGGAGGAATGTGATTTGGAGGAATTTGATTTGGAGGAATGTGATTTGGAGGAATTTGATTTGGAGGAATGTGATTTGGAGGAATTTGATTTGGAGGAATATGATTTGGAGGAATATGATTTGGAGGAATTTGATTTGGAGGAATATGATTCGGAGGATAGTGATTCGGAGGATAGTGGTTCGGAGGATAGTGATTCGGAAACCAATGATCTCGAAGAACTTGAAGATTTCTACCACGATGATCACCGTCGTGATGAACAAGCTTTCATGTCTTCCGAGTCTTCAAGGTACTACAACCACCACATGATTAAGGATTGGGTCCGAGCCGTCGATCATGCCTGCGGCAATGCCACTGAAGCCAAGTAGTGACATGGAGTCTGGATTCTCTGACCCCTTATACCCCTATTTTGCAGGTTTGATATTCCGATTCAACATGTTCATCCAGAATGCACAGGTCTTGCTCCTCACCCCTGCCTCACCCGCGTTGAAGAAGCTGACTCGGACTTGAAAGAACTGTGTATATGTATATGATCCTCTTGCCGTTGACATCCGAAACTTCTATTATGTACAGTCATCACCATACACAAGAACATACCACAATCATTTGCATTTAGTTTAGTGTAGATAGTAACCTTTTTTTTGTTGACAATTTTTGTAATGTTAAGAATATCTCTTCAATCCTATAGTTTCAAACCATTGTCTGACTGCCATGCACCAATTGTAAGCCTGTGCTAAACAGGTGGATATTGCATTGTCATATATAAGTATCTGCTCTGGTACGGGGACATAAACCCTTTCCTAGAACTACTTGAGGGTTACAGTTGTCAGACATCCAGCTTTCCAAATACAAATATGCCTCAAAAAAATCGGGTTTTACAACCATCTACATAATCAAGATGTACCACTACTCCACGTCATTTGAGAAAACAAAAATAAGGAGTGGCCATACATGTTTATAAACATAACTTTTTTATTATAGGGGATACTATTACGACCATCTATCCTTAGTTTGCATAGTTACATCTTTTACAAGCCATTAAAGTATTGTAATTTGTTGTCCAGTCTAGACAAATTGCAATACATGACCTAATCTAAGCATATCTGTATTTCTGGAATCTCATGAGACTATCATACAGTCTCTATACAGAAAAGTATCTCTTTACCAACCAAATATAATTACACAGCAAATGGCAGTGACCAGTCATAGATTTGTTTACAAATAACATCTGAACTAAAAAAAACTATCTTATATTGGCTCACCTTAGGCACAGCCAAGAAGATTTGGTACATGTATGATCACATCATATAATAAAATTATAAGAGTGTACTGTTTATATACTGTTATATAACTATCAGACATTATTGTAAGTATATTACTCCAGTTATGAGACCGTCAGGTACTACGACAAGGCTATTAAAAGATATGCTATAATATTTTACAGATATGTTACCAAATATAGCACATTACATCGGTTACGCCAGGTTATATGGTCTTACAGGAATTTCCAGAGTCACCCGATGCACTCTCCGTAAGCAGCGGTATACACGTACATGGTACATACATAGGCAAAGTAGATACGTGTTGTAATTCCAAGCACTTTGAGCACAAAGTGAAAAGTTGGAAAACTGTGCACATCACAGACCGAACTCGCAGAGATCAAGAGGCAACCCGCAGTTGGTGAAGTCGAACGGCTGTGAGTAGCAAGCTCAAGCATGGTGGATGAATCCGACTAACAACGACGATTAGTGAATTTTCAGTCTGCTTTCGGGACCCCAGTTTAGAAACTCGGTGTAATGATGGCCCCAGCCCAAGTGACCTATCTCTTTTTGGTGCATTAAGATGGGGAGATACATTTCCATAGAAATTTGGTAAATAACTTATTGTGTCAAGATAGACTTCTACTATTCAGTAAAAACAAGAACCAACTGGCTAGCTATGGAATTCACAACAACTTGACTACCAAATTATCAAGCAATACCTTTCCAGATATATAGGCTGATGCTAAAACCAATGCTACGAAGATTTAGGTCAATCACAGCCTAACATATCCTTGAAGTAGGACCTACACAATACACCAATTGATCCCGCTCGGAAGAGTAGGCCACTTCCACGCTACCAAAATGTAAGTCAGCAGAAACAGTAATGATTGATAGAACTGTACCTTAGCCGGGTCTCCTGTGACGTAGCCTCGTGTGTAAGACACTCTACCCAATGTCCACAGTCCTAATACAGCAGATGCGTAGACAGGATATTTTGCTCCAGTAATCGCAGTCCTGCGAAAGTGTTAAATACTGTCGATTCACCCATATGACCCGGCAGTGACATACACAGTGTAAACCCATGGAAGAAGCTCCAATGTATTTTGATGTGCACCTGCACAAAGTCGTTAAAGCAAACGGCCCGACCAGAAGAAGAATGGATACCAACGTTGAGCACAGTTGAAAAGGTGTGCGTCTGGAGAATCCTCTGCTTCCTTCTTTTCCGCATACACTGCACGTGGTAACAATGATCAGCGCAGGGTCGACTGAACAAATTTTCAGGAGATACATACTTTGAGGATATGGAATGTTGGCACGCTTACGATAGCGGCCTACTGTAATGCTCTGACCTAATGCGAGGAGAACAGTGGACATAAAGGCCGGGGCTAAGTATGAGAAACTATACATCAATATCACTGGTTAGTAAGTACAGTAAGTGATAAGTATGAACGGATGAGGCGCACCCTTCAGGGAGCGTCACCGTTGTTGTCATCTTGAGAAAAAGGCACTGCAGAGTCTAGTAGTAGTAGCGTATGCTGTTGAGTACAGTACATACGATAGCGCATCCATTTATACCCTTTGTAATTTCAAAGGCCACGTATACCAAACAAGTTCGACCATGATTCCGGACGAAACCTAGCAACGTCAGCGGTCGGCATCACTACATTTAGCTCGTTTTCCTTGCTCTTCTGTCAAGTCATCGGTAAAGTATCTATGCGATTGGTAATGCATCCACATTACATTCCCACAGACTTGCTGATCCTGGCCAAAAACAAATAATTCTGACAGGATATGTTACATATATGCTGGGAAATCATAAACAAACGCCGAGTTGGGGGCTCGTCCAAGAACCTGGAGTGCAATAGATATTGTGTATTATAGAAAGATTCATAAAAACTGGCACTTGCCATTCACTTTCTCAAGCGTGCCTTTCTTTTGCCGTCCACGAAAACACAGTTGGCCGATTTATAGCCCTGTGAGTTTCGAGAAATATTCGAACTACTGCTCAAATGAAGCAACAGCGGATGCATGCCCACCAAATATTAGAAGTGACAGTGGTATTTGCGATGAATAAGTGTAAGTGTACATTGTGTACTGTAGGGAACCGCGAGGAAACGCGGCATGGTGCCGTCCACGGCGCGGCAGCACGCATGTCACGCGCCATCACGCACGCACTAGGATCTATAGAGACCTATTCCCTTGGTATAAGACCATTCAATAAATTCACTACCATCGACTGCCGACATAACTCACGAACTCAGCTTAGCGACTACGTGTCTAAAACAAGTCTAAAAGAGAGGGTTTTAGCTCAATTTTGGCCTGACTTTTTTTCGTTTTTTTTTTTGTTGAAAACGGCTGTAATTCCTACTGATGCTCTTTGGGTGCTCTACTCTTATTCCGTCACTTCGTCGTACTCGCCTCATCCTCCTTCCAAGGCAGCTCGAAGGCAGTGCTGCTGTCGAGAGGCTGGGATAAGCTGGGGTTGCTACTGATAGGAATCTGGAGCTCGGGGGGTATGACGTTCAACACGCAGTACTATATGCAGGATGCGGTGGGGTGCCCGTGCACGGTGTGCTCGCTACGTGGGCAGCTGTTGTGACAGGTACGATGTACGACCGCGAGATGCTCACTGAGCACGTCGCACATGGCGCGCTTTGCTAGCGGGAGGTTCGTGTTAGGTCTTAGCGGATCCGCAGAGTCGTCCCATTCCGCTTTGTATGGGATGACAAAGCGCCGAATGGGTCGAGCGTCGAGCGGATGGAGGTTAGCTGCGAGGCTAAATAAAGTCGTCGCTACTTTACCGCCGTGAGCATTGAAGTCGTGAGGCTTGTAGGCTGACCATCTCGAGCTGAACGTCCAAACCAGGCCCCCCTGTCATCATCCCTTCACCATGGCTTTCGTCGTTCTCCTACTGCTTACTGGCCTTCTTTCTTTTGTTGTGGCCAAGTTGGTGCGGTGGTGCCAGTCAGTGACAACACGATTGGCAGACATACCCGGGCCACAACCACCAAGCTATTTGGTCGGGAATCTGCAAGAACTCGGACAAGCACGAATGGGTACGACGATGAACCAATGGATTAAGGAGTATGGCCAAACTTACAAATTGCGTGGTGCGCTCATGGTACAGTGTCAATGAGATTGCGTTAAAGGAACTGTTGTTTATATTTCTCTGCAGGAACCGTGGCTAATATTAGGCGACCCGCGGGGCGCAAGTCATGTTCTTCACGGAAAGAACTTTGTCCGTCCAGATAGCGACCGTTTGTTTCTTGAATTATTCGTGAGTTTTAATCGAACATTGCTACTGAATGTCGTATAACCGGCGTCATAATAGTTCGGAAAAAGTCTTTTCTGCGCAGAAGGCAGGGAATTCGTTAACTAGAGGTAGTCGACCGCCTCTAAACTGTACTTTAGGCGAAGAATACAGAAAAATGCGCAAGTATCTCAACCCAGCATTCACGTATGCAATTTCTAGAACCGCTGCAGTGTCCATTCTTCACTTAATCGTTTTATGAAGGCAGCAATCCATTCAAGAAGTCTCATGTTTTCTTTGAACTAGCCGGCAACGTTCGCTGTCTATTATTTCTCTCTTTTAATTGTTGCCTACTAAACATCTACTATACAAACAGCTCCAACGGCAATGGACTGACATACTCGATGGCCGAGAGGCCGCGACTTTCGATATAGCACCGACTTTGCATATGCTTGCGTGGGTGCTCACTGCGCATATTTTGTCTGCTGACTATTTACCGTAGTGCTCAGGTTAGATGCTATTAGCATGACTATGTTTATGCACAATATTAGTGCAAGTAAAGGAAAGATTCCTGCACTCCTGCATGAAATGTCAAATTCACCGTCGGGCGACTTCTGGACGATCTTGCTGGAAGCTTTCGCTTCTCTCTTTCCCTATTTCTTGTATCTTCCGTCTCCTATCAAGAGATACAGTAACACCCTGCGAATGGAATTTGGGAAAATTGCGCACGAAGTCTGGGCCGGAAAGGAAGATAGTGGGATGCACGCCAAAGTTTTGGATGCGCTTTGTGGGTTCCTCGATACTTGACACAACCTTTTGACTCTGATGTGTTATAACAGCTCAAATACAGGTCGGTGAAGAGCCTATCAGCAAGGACAAAGCCATCGGTCAGGTTTGTACATATCATACATTCTCGTGCATCATTACACGTGCTCATTTTGTTAGATTATTGCCATAATGTTTGCTGGGTCTGAAACTACTGCCAATGTCATTACAGTGAGTCCATTGCAACCCTCTGATGGTCAAGTTGCGCTTAAGTCACTTAATTTGTAGGAATGTCTTTATGAGCTAGCGCGCACACCTTCAGTACAAGACAAACTACGAGCCGAAATATCTACCTTCCAATCTGTGCACGGTAAACCGCCAGGATTTGAAGATTTGTTAAGTCCCACCGCGTTTCCCTACCTTGATGCCGTGGCTCGTGAATCTCTACGTACAAAGGCAGTGCTTCGAGAAATTGGCCGCATGGTGCGGTGACCTGGTGTTTCTATGTTCCGTCCAGCGTGTTCTGATCAGCTCACAATAGGCTGTCCATGATGATGTTATTCCGCTACAGTTTCCCATTCACGGAACAAACAGAAAAGAGGTCATTGTCAAAGCTGGCCAAATTATTCAGATCCCGATTCGAGATGGAGTGAATGCGGACGACGCTGTATGGGGTGCCGATGTAGCCGAATTCCGTCCAGAACGCTGGATTGAAAATGGCGGACTACCATCGTCGGTGGATTTCATCCACGCCCAAGGGAGAACGTTATCATTTGGCGACGGGTAAGATATCAATACTATTCCTCCGAAGGTCATCAGGTAGTTTATACACATCGCTATACAGACCGAAAGCATGCTTAGGACGTATTTTTGGTGCGTAATACCACCTCAACTTAATTTGGCTACTTCTGAGTGTTGACTTATCATACATTAGCCGTTGCTGAAATTAAAGTAAGTGTCTCCTACTTAAGGTGCCGTCTTAGCTTGTAAAAAAAATTCAAAGATCGTCGTCACCGCCCTCATAAGCCAATTCTCTCTAGAAGATACAGGGCTTCCTCTCGATTTTTACCATCTCGGTGGAAATACTGTGAAGCCGCTCATTCGTGGACGTGAAACTGAAGGTGTCCAGCTCCCCATCAATGTTAGAACGTTGTGATGTAGCAAAATGGACATACATAGCACTCAAAGAACTGTAGCTACAATTCCGGTACCAAAGTTACACTTATTGAAAGCGATTTGTGACTGCGGTGTCAAGGGTTTAAAGCTCTCAAACCAAGAATTTGATGCGGCCTTGACTTCTTCGTAGTCTGGATTAATGGCACGGGGCCAGTGGATCATGGTATCAGGTGTAGTACTGCAGGTAAGCTAGCATAGCGAAATCAATGACAGTGGTTGGAAATCCTTTACTTTGCCTTTACTCAACCTTTACTAGTTAGTCTTATATATGTATGTATATGTGGAACAAAAAAATAACTGTACACAAGATCTCAAAGCTAATCTGTTCGTATGTTAAAAAATGTGCTAACCGAGTAGCTCGGAGATTCGGGAGAAGGTGAATTGTGCGACTTCGAATATGCCCAAATACGCCCTCAATGTATCATTTGTATGTAGTGCCCGCCAAGCGGCCAAGGTCACACCCTCACGTGAGAATCTACTGGAGTGACGCGACTTGCGCGACGCGAACTCACCGTGTCTTTTCATTGGCACATTAACCTACACTATGGCTGATGCTTTGAATCCTTGGCTGCTCTCTTATATGACTATAGTTGCCGAAACTTATGGTGCTCAACTTGATACTGTTCCTCTTTATGATAAGAAAAAGAAAGTTCAAATCATCGAAGTAAGCGACTGTGCATACATCCAATTGGGCGCCTAAACTCAGCAGGTGGTGCTCAGTTCTTGACGTATGGGTCAGACGAGGAGCCTACGTATGTCTGGGGTAGAGTCGCCGAGAAAGAATACCATATACCCGTCAAATTTAGCAAAGAAGCTGTTGTAAAGTTTGAGTCCCTAAAGCAAGTATTCGCTCCACCTCACGATTCATGATAGTGATCGTTAATGCAGTTGAAACATCCTCCAGTGGCAGTCGTCTAACACAATACAAAGGAGGCATAGTAACTCTCACAAAGTTTAGGCCCATGTTTTCAAGACTGCCCAATTCGCAGGGGGCCAAATCATCGCCAAGTTCTCACCTCGCCTTAGAATGTGGATCCGTATCCCTCCTTGGCTCTGTAGGAGAGTCAACATTTGGAAGCCCCAAACCGATAACGAGTCATCCAGATATGATTGTATGGTCACAAGGACTCAATGAACCGGGAGGAGCTGGGTATGCATATACTTATCCCACTTCTAAAATTTAAAACCAGGGTTAAATCAGTCTATTGAAACAGCAACGTTCTAAAACAAAGGAAGCAAGAAGCAGAGTCTCATAATAAGACTTCTAGATCATTGATGAGGCAATCCCTCATGCCTCCTCCAGCTCCTCCGGGTCCGCAAGATACGGTTCAAGTAAAGAAGAATGCCTCTCCGCCCAAAACGATTGAAGTAGTAGATTTAGAAACGTATCGTGCTCGATGGCAGGTGCATACGATTTTTTCATATTGTTAATTTATTCTAATCGGACTTAGATAGTGGAGAAGAATCCAGCTTACAGACACCCTCCCTGGCAAAACGAAGGCATGGTCTTCTTACGCTTACCCATTTAATTGAACTGATAAGTTCTGTCAATAGACGTGTTTGACTCCAAGGATGATGATGATAACAAGGCCGGATTCTCATTAGGAATAACAGAAGAGGCAATTGTGCCAAAGCAGACTGATAACATACGAGACCTATCAGCTACTCAGGATGTTACCCCACCACCGAGACAATTAGACACCAATTGCAAGCTCCAGTCAGTAGACTCTGAAATTGAACATTCCGAAGCATGGAAGTCACGGTCTGCGACGCCTCTCTCAACATGGGGGGAATCATCACCAGGATCGAAAGCAAGTGCAGACGATCAGATTGAGGCTACTAACAACAGTACCAGTGTGGTACTACCAACGCCAGCTCAGCGGGTAAAGCGCCCCATAAACACAAATGATTTCCCGCCATCGTCTTATAGGAATGAATCGATTGCAGATATAGAACCTGATATTTCTTCGTCACAGGTGGTGAGTGCGATTCAGCGACAACCAGTAGCTGTAGTACCGCGCAGGGTTCCCCGGCCCACATCACCGCAGCCACGACGCACAACTGGCCCTGAACGTGTGCTGGTACCGAACTCAGATACCTCTGGGACACAATCGCAGTCCTTAACGCAGTCGCAATTTCAGTCGCAATTGCAACACCATTTACCTGTCCAAACTGAAGTGCTGTCGAGCAGAAGGACAGGTGAATTGAAAAACACGGACATGGACATCGATGAAACTAATGTCAAGAAAGTCCGAAAAAGAAGTTCATTCAGGGCAAAGTCCGCTTCTTATTCGCCTCGCGGCGTCAGAAGCACGCCGGCGACAAATTGGGTTGACGATAACGACCAGGCTCTCTCTGAAAGTAGCAGCAGAGGCAGCGACGATGAAGAGGCTGACGACGGATGGTACGAGGACGAGGCTGACGAAAAGTCCAAGCAGTCGGAGGAAGAGGATTATCCGTGGATGAGCATGCGGAGCGCTCGGGAAATGCTTGCAAAAGCGGAAGCGCACCGGAAAAGTCGCTTAGCTAATGTCGTAATTACGTAATTAGTGGATGAATGTTTTCTTTTCCTGTGCGCAGGTTCTGTGCAGTAACTGCAACAGTGCCCCAAATTACGTCCCCCGTCTCTTCCTCGTCGAACCCATCGTCCGTCTGGAGACATATACTCATCCTCACTATGAGTATGTCTCTCGGGGGCCTGGGATATATGTCTCTTAGAAATCCCTTCTCGGAACTATTTTCTATCTTCCTGGGCAAGGGCGACCTCAGGTTCATGTTCTGTCTTATCGTATTTACAATCGTAACTCTCGTGCTGGGTGAGCCACTTCTCATTGCTCTGGAAGGCGCTGCTGTTTAACTATCTTCTCTTGCAAAGCATACCTTACCAACCCTTCCGAGAATTCGTTCCGCGCATACCTCACAGAACAGTCATTCCGCCACCATCTCAGCAGATTGGACGAAAATGCTGACGATCCCAGTACCTCCCGCTCTCGTTTTGCTCTTCGGAACTCGAACTGGCCAACGAATCATAATTTTCAGCCGGACAGCGCCCCTCCTTTTCATTTTGCAAACCGCGCATCAATCGCCCTTCGCACTCCAAAACACGTCTTTCACAGTTTTGCCATCTTCACTATCGCTGCCATGGTCCCACTTTCGAAGCCATCAGAAGGGGGAAATCGGGAGGGATGGATGATTTCAGATTCTTGGTATATCGGTGCTTTTGGGAAATGGTGGCGCGGTGGTGTCCTGGAAGCGTGGTACCACGATCTTATTGCGAGATCGAAGGATGAAGAAAGCTGGAGCTCGGGCATTCTCAGTATGAAGCGGTTGGATATGCTGCAGGACTGCAACGGTGCGTGTTCACGCTTTGTTCTGTCTCCGACTTATGTTATTAAACATGCGGTGTTACCAGGCCCCACGTTCACGACGAAAAACCTACCTGCCGCTCTCCGAGGCTCCCCTCCGAGACTGAGAAATCGTGAACGGCCCACTGTACGAAATAATGCCATCCAACCACGAAGTTTGACGCCGCCGCCTCTGCCCAAATCCGCGTCTTTACCTATGCATGCAACCCGGAAATCTTTGACAAATGGAGACCGCATATCAGACCGCTCGTTACAGGTTCAACCACAGCCTCATGTTCAACCCTCACTTAGTACAGATGCTTCGCGTCACGGATCAACCGTTTCAAGGACACCGTCATCGACATCTATTGAACATTCACCCATAATTGCTGAAGTTTTGCGTCAGATCACAACTGCAAAGGCTTCCGTTCTCGACCTCCGCAACCAACTTTCAGAATGCGAGACGCATAGTTCTCAAGCTCATGCAGTCCTCCAGCAGGAAGTGGACACACACCGGGAGAGGAAACGCCTGGAAGATTGTACTAAGCTTGAAATCAAGGCGCGCACCAAGACACTTGAGGACTCCAAACGTAATGCAGAAGCGCTCAAGCGGGAGGCCGATAAGAAGCTCAAAGTTGTCCAGTTGTACCATGATAACGCCGTCCAACGCATGCAATTGCTGGATAAGGGCATCGCAGAACTTCAGGAGAACTTGTCAGCGGACAGACAGTTTATTGCTAACCATCATTCAAAAATATCAGAAGTGGAGCAAGAAGTTTCTGAGAATTTGGAGCGTAAACGTCAGGAAATCAAAGATGCCGAAGAAATGTTGGCAATCCTAAATCAACGGTCTAGGGAACTCGAAGAAAAGCTGACTTCGGAGAAAACCCACTTACAGTTAATGCGGGAGGCTACTGACTTCAAGCAAAGCCAGCTCTCGAGGCATTCATTATCTCCGCAACTTTTACAGCGTAACGACGGATGGACTTCCAACAAACATCAGCACTCTGGCCTTCCTCTGGTACCAGCAACTGTTCAGAATGGCGATGGATGGGACATGATACCTGATAATTGGGATCAATCACCTTTCCAAAACGATCTCCAATATACTTCGGATCACATGCTAAACTTGTCTACTGCGAGCCCTAATGCTCCCGCCAGGAATACCACTGTCGATCAGAGCGTTTCTCCGTTTAACACATTTTCGCCTTTCGCGGACCTGGTTCAAACTGCACAGCGCCGCATGCGGTCTAACAGTCGTAATGCGGCGGCTGAGAGTCCTGAACTTCCGCACAGCCACAGCCGAGGAAAAGATATACCTGTTAATGGGCATGCAACGGTGTTGGACAGCAATATATCCAGGTCATTCCAGTCTGAAAGTGACCCGTATGTTGACAGAGAATGGCGCAATAGTGGTTCATCGTACCCCAGCCATTACCAAGATGATTCTCTTGATTCCCAATTTCCTACTACGTCATCTCCAAATTCTTTGCATGTTCATACACTGAATACCCCAGAGGAGACGATGATGGATAATCATCTCCTCCCATCGCACGACTACGAGCATCAAGGCTTTGATTCACCCATCGACATCCAAAGCCCCACGTGGATTGCATCCGACTTCTTTGAATCGAAAGGGAGCGACTTCCCCATCTTCGCCAGCCTGGAGAAAGACAAGTCCAACCGCTGGTTTGCCGCGTTTGGCCAGGACAAGTCTCGAGGTTTGAACCCAGATGCTAAGGAGTTCAACCTAATGCACAATGCTCGCGCCTCGCTCTTCAGCGACTCGCATGCTCCCACTGGCTCCGCCGTCACGTACGACGCGCTGAACCCGAACGGGCTCGGCTCGGGCCTCTCTGCTGCCTCCGCAACCACGACCAGCCAGTCGCTCCTTCGCGCATTCGCGCCGTCCCCCGCGGAGCGCGAGGCACTGCAACGTGCCCTTGGGGGATCGACGAACACGAGCTTCGAGCGGCTGCCGAGCCTGAGCGACGTAGGCAGTATCCCTGCCTCGCCCACCAGCACGCATGCCCACGTGCTTCCTCTCCCGCACGCTCTCCCTCTCCCACACGCGCCGCAGCACGCCGGCCGGGCGCTGGGCAGCCTCCTGCCTGCGTGGCTGCAGTCGCTGCCGCGCGCGCGCAAGGTCAAGTTCAGTCCCTGGGAGGACGAGGAGCCCGCGAAGGAGGAAACGCAGGCGAAGGTGCAGGAGTTCATCGCGTAGACGGTTGGTTGGCCCTTGGCGTCTGTTTTTTTGTCGCAAACCCACGGCGATGCATGTGTACAGTGCATGCTGCGTGATCACATGCGAGCATTCTTCATGTCTGGCCTAGGACAGAATTTCCCCGTTTCTCCTCGAAGATTGCTATCGAGGCGCCTATTTCTGACAGTAGTAGTCTGCGATTGTATACTTATTAAACCCTCCAAAGTAAAAGCTGACATTGCTAATGACTAAAGCTATCTTTATTAAACGAAATTTTTACGAGATTCCGGTAGACGTCTCAATCATGACTTGTACGCTGTGGTCAGAGCTTGTTAAGAGACTGAGCAGCTGAGCACTTGCTCTGTTTGACTCAGGAGGCAGTAGACCTCGCAACAAGTACATGACATGACAATATGAATGAGCGCGTAATGATTGATCCCATCGAAAAGGGCAGGGTAGCACGGTCACGCCCACCATTTCTGGCGTTGAACAAAGTTAAAAAGACTTGCGTAAGACGGCATAAGCAAGTGCCAACTCCAAATGAATTGACAGTCGCAATTGTAGCCGCCACATGCCTACTTATCCAGGTGTCTAGGTAACCAAGCATTTAAAAAACGAGCCATACTATGTAAGTACTTAGTATCCAACGGGTTGTTGCAGTAAGGGGTCATAAATTGTTTCATGCCAAGTCGTGAGTATAACAAAAAGGGTGTGTAATGAGGGTATCGACTATAGTATGAGAATGATAATGGTACGGCAGTGTCCAGCCCGTGTTTTTTTCAGTTGTTGTTGTGAAGGAAGTTGTTGTAAAGGGTTGCAAAGCAGGAGGGTAGGCTGGCCGGTATGTACGGGATGGTGGGCGGTGGTAAAGCGAACGGAAGCTTGAAAAAATTGAAAAGCGTGCGGCGTTGCCAGCCACGCGCGGTGTGCATGCCCCGCGCGCACGTTGTTGTTGTGTTTTTGTGTGCGACGTGAATGAACCAGCGTTGTTGAGAAAGCAGACATTACGCCGACCAGCAAGCGCAAGTACAGGGCGCCGCGTGGACACGGGGTGGGCAGGCCCAAAATATACTCGACGGGATTAGCTGAGTATATAATTTAAGAGTACACGAACGAGAGGCGCGGTGCGCTCGGTGCGCTCGTGTCCAGAGAAACAAAGAGGGATGGACAGCAACCACGCCCGCCAGCTGCGCGCGGGGCAGAATGTTGTAAATGGCGCGCGCCTGCCGTGCTGAGAAGCACAGTGCTTGCGGGGGGTATAAACGAAAAGTGGAATATCATATCACCAAACCAAAGGAGGGGCCAGTCCGGAGTGTGGACGATGAACATATTGTACCTGAGCTGGAGCAGCGTGTTAGTGCCGTAAGAGCAGGCTGCGTTAGCGCGTGTTTGGGTTGGGGAAGTGCGTGGCGGAACATACCAATCAAGGAAACGAGGTGGGCGAACGTGATGGGATCACCGAGCGCCGTCTAGCACGCCACGCACGTCGTCGACTGCACTGAGATCGGTGAGGAAGGGGACGAGGTCAGTCAGCTCAGTATCGTGTGGATCGTTAAACCAGGACGACACGGGGACGGCATTGTTGGGGTGGAAGATATATGAAGCAGGAGAGTTATCGAGGATGATAGTATCAGCGATGGGCCGGCCTAGCTGGGATAAATCCTGGAACCGCGTTAATGACTTGGTATGTGCACGGTAATAGAGGAGGACCATTGTACCTTGACATAGTTCCCTCGGTGGTTATAGCAACTCTCTCGGAACAGACGGTGGGAAACAACTTGATGGACATCTAACTTGTCTAAGACGGGATCTGCATACTGTAGAGCAGAAATAGAGCGTGAGCTAGCAGGAACCATAGGAACATTGAAGCTTTGTACCTTGCTTAAACTAGCAGTGAATACAACGACTTCGTATATTTCACCCATCTTCTTGAGGAAATTGTCAACACCTGGACGCTTTATCACGTAGACATTGTGCCAATTGTATTCAATCTCCACAGGAACGACGTAGTCCGCTTGCGATATAGACTAGATGAAAACAATTTAGATTGATCAGGGCAGGAATGCAAGCCCAATACCTTGAAGCTACTGTGCACAAGAGTCTCGTCGAGGTCAAGAACTAAGCATTTCCGACCTGCGTGTTGGGGAGAAATTGGCGGAAGCAATGGTTTTGGAACGCCATCCTGAGCAATGGCTGTCAGTAATTGTTGTAGAGCGGGAAGAGAGACACTTACGGGGCCAATTGGAATGCCTGCGCCGCCGTTGAGAATCAACCGCTCCTCTTCGTCCTCTTGCTCTTCCTGTTCTTCTTCGTCAAGGTAGCTAGTGTGATCAGAGTCTTCGCCGTCCGCGAGAGTATGGGTAGACTGGGGAGGCGTCAGGTGCGGTTTTTCCTGGATGGGGGAGTCGCCAGTGGAGCCAGGGGGTTGGACGGCGCCCGAGGTCATGCCTTCAGTTTCGTCAGGGGGCAACAAGTGCGTCTTTGACGAGCTTGGGGGAATGACAATCTCTTCATTGTCTTGTTTGGGAGTAACAGGACGAGACGGCCCATCAGTGACTGGGACTATTGTGGACTTTGTGGGTTCTTCCCGAGGGGGGTCCTGCGGGGGTGGCGTGGCTCTAGACGACAAGGGCTTCTCCTGTTCAGGCAAGATGGTCTCTGGCTTTTCCTGCGCGGCGTCCTTTTGGTCCTTGGTGACGATGTCTGGCGTGTCGACGGGGTGGGAAGACGACGGAAAAATACAAGGGACGAGGATGCGGGCGAGCTTGGACAAGAAGGACTTGTGTGCTGCGCTGGGGGGCCTGCGGGGCTGGGCGCCGTTGACGTGGGTGCGCTGGGATGCGGACATGGTGTTGTGGGTATGAGGAGAAGAGGTGGTGTGGGTGTGGTCCGAGTCTGCAAGCGTCGCGGCTCCCTTGAGTGATCCACGTGGGTCCGAGTTGTAGGTCGAGGTGGGTGTCTGGCTGCTGTCCGTCGCCTGGCCGTTGGGGTGTGCCGGTGCCGGTGCTGGCGTGCTCTGGAGGCGGTCGTTGGCTGGCTGGTGTGCCGCTGCTGGCGGTGGTGCGTGCGGGGCGGAGGCGCTGGCAGGGGCGGGGGCAGAGTGCGGGGCAGGCGGGGGCTGTGCAGGTGCGGTGTGGGAGGGCGAAGGGCGCTCGAGCGACATGGACAGCAGAGGGCGGCCTGGCGGGGGACCTGGCGCTTTTCGAGTATCACTTGGTCAAGGGCATCCCCCCACCGCCCACAATTCAATTTACACAGCTCACCGTCATGTGATCTCGCGCGTCGCGTACCTCTCCGCCGCACACTCCTCCATCAACCATCCCCCATGTTTCCCAAGGGGCCCAGATTCGACCCCGTCAAAGGTGTGCCCCCCCACTGCCCCCAGACTCCCGCTAACACCCCCGACGCAGTGCCCGATGTCCCCGCGCCTAACGCATACAACATCCCCCAAGGTATGACCCGCGCACAGCCCTCTTCCGTACTCTAAATCTTGCCCAGAATCTGCCCTAGACAACTACAAGCGGGGCGCCTTCCTAGAGAAGACCGAGCGCTTCTCCAAGGACAAGCCGTCCGGTACAGTTCTCTACCCGCCCCGCTGCATCCCTGCTCACCTCTGCTCCAGAGCCAATGCACAAACCCTCAGTCAAATCCACTTCCGAAAGGTACCACCTGCTTCAGAAGAAAGTCGACGAGCTCGAGAAGGTCCATCTCGAAGGCAAGAAAACAGTGCGTCGCCTTCTCCAGACCGCATAACGTACACTCATCCTGGCTACAACAGCATCAGGCCGAAATCGAACGGTATAAACAGGACGCCGCTGCATCCCAAAAGTCCGTCTCCGAGCAGGCAGAGCGTCTTGAGAAGCAGAAGAAACAAAATGCCGCCCTCGAGGCGCGTCTGCAGGAGCTCAAGAAAGCGAGTACGTCTGACCAGAACGAACTCAAAGACCTGCGACATAAACTGCGCCTTCTCGAACTTGACCGAGACAAGGCTTCTTCCCGGCAACCCGAGGTCAACGAGCTAAAAAAGACCCTTGTCAACTTGGAAGCAAAGCGTAAAGAAGAGCTCAAGGACCGGGACCGTCGTATCGTCGACCTGGAGAGGCAAGTCCAGCTTGAGCACAAAAAAAGGGAAAACTCGGAAAGTAAGGTCAAAGACTCTAAACGATCGCTGGAAGAAGAGGCTCAGGCTTTGAAGACGGCAAACAAAGAAATGGAGGTCCGTCTACACGAGGCCCAATCCGAGTCACGAACGGCACAGGCGAGGCTTAGCCAGCTAGAGTCTGATGCAGGCCATAGAGAAGCTGACCTACTTCTACGCCTCGAGCAGCACCAGCAGCTCTTGGCCTCTGTTGCACGCCAATATGGTGCTCTCGCCAGCCAGTCCGTGTCGACAGATCGCTATCGCATTCTCGAGCTTAATTTTGCTTCCCTCCGCATCCGCCAGTTACGTTTGGAGCGTAAACTCGCCAACTCGGAAGCACAAGCCGTGGAGCTAACTCATCTCTTCCGTCAAGTCAAAGAGGACAACAACCTTCTCAAGCAACTGCTGCACGACGCATTGTCCGAAATAGCGTGTTACGCCTCGTTCAGTGGCGATACTTTGCTAACGCGTTCTAAACCTGAAATAGACGAGGGTATCCGCAGCACTTTGGAGGAGATAGGTAATCGCATGCTTGAAACCCGCATACATGATATGCAGTCAGAACGCGACATGCATGAGCTCACGGCAGATATATATCGCCTCAAGAGTCAACAGCTTTGCTTTGCTGCCTCTGTTTTTGTCAAAGAGCACTCTAATGCGAAGATCATCGCAGAACAGCGGGAATCGGATTTATCCAGTGCATTGGCCTCTCATGAAGCGATCGCTGCCCGGCTCGAATCCTTACGCAAGGAAAAGATGGAATTCGATGAGCAATTGGCATTGGCGACCACCAAGAGCAATGACCTGCGAACATCAGCTGCAATCCTTGAAGTGCGACTAGCAGATGCACAGCAAGAACTGAAGGATGCTGTTCTCCAACACACAAATTCGGTAAAGAAAGACAAGGACACCATCTCACGCCTGTCCTCGACCGTTCAGAAGAGCCGCGTGGCGGAACAGGCTCTGCGTGACGAAATTGACATGTTCGTCTTTCACCTAATCTTCGCTTTTCTTTCAATTAAAACGTGTCTATTCTTGTAGGATCACGCAAGAGCTGGCGGATGCAGAGGTATACCGCGACGCGTACGAGAGGCTCAATGAGGAGGTCACCAGACTGATGATCCGCAACAAAATTGCGGAGAGCGAAGCGGACAGCATCAGCAAGTTTAACGCAGAGATTCTGGGACACCACAACCCCGCTCAGAAAATCATGTATGTTGACCGTATACGCCAGGAGCTGGCGCAGGCGAAGCATGTGCGTACTATTGGACTTTACTGGATTCCCGTTCTACTAACTATACTCTTCCTCCTAAAATAGCAAATTGCCCTGCTGACGAACGAGCAGGAGAATGTTGAGGCGCAGAAGGAGGCACTCGAGCAGGAGCTGGTTATGTATAAATCGGTGCAAGTGCCCCTGGAAAATAAGCCGCGGACGAACATTACGCGCGTGGGTCGCATGCCGCTTGTCAACCTCGCTGCTAGCATGAATGCGAGCACGCGGCGGACGCATTCAGCTACTGGCAAGTCAGCCTCTAAGGCACCCATGCTGGAGGTGGTGAAAGATGGTGACATGACGACGGATGAGCTGGGTTATTGAGTTCTGAACTGGATGACTTGAATATACCCGCTTTGCCTATTTATCTTGTAATATAAGTATGTATGTGACATAATCTCTTTTTTGCTTTTTTTCTGCTTCGTCCAAGCCACGAAGTTCAGAGTCTAGACTCTGATGACAGAGCTCGTGATCACGTGTGTGAAAAGTCTGGGACGCGGTATTGCGTGCGCCACACTTGTATCTTCACTACGACAACGATACGACCGCTACGACTCGAGGCACCATGGCAGGTTCATCCCAAAAACCCAAAAAATGTACATCCTCTCTCATCCCCCGTATTTTTCGTGCTGACCGCCGCGTCGCAGCCTTACCCACTACGCCACTCACCCCCTTAAAGGTGTACCTTATCGCATACAATGTCGTCTCCGCGCTGGGCTGGGGCTACGTTTTCACGCTCATCCTCGTCCACCTCTTCAACCTCGACGGCGGCTCCGACACACTTGAAACCAAGAAAACAGCCACCTCCGTGCTCGCGCGCCTTATGTCCTCGTGGGGCGGCAAGTTTGGCACGCCCGCGAGCATCGACTCGCAGCTCCCCGCCTTCCTCCAGCCCGTTTTCCGCCGCACACTGACTACGTTCTCGCGCGTCGGCGCGACGACTGCGTTCGTGCAGAGCTTTGCCGCGCTCGAGGTTGTACACGTTCTCCTGGGGTGGGTGCGCAGCCCCCTCCAGACGACCGCGATGCAGGTCGCGAGCCGCCTCTTCCTCGTCTGGGGCATCGCGGAGCAGTTCCCTGAAGTAAGCACTATTCCACCTTCACTGTATACACACACGAAACGCGCCGCTCACCGTATTGCTTGACGCGCCACAGGTGCGCTCGAACCCGCTGTACACCAGCATGGTCCTCGCGTGGTCTACCACAGAGATCATCCGCTACTCGTTCTACGCGGCGAGCCTCCTGGGCTCGAACCCGTACGCGCTGGTGTGGCTGCGCTACACCTCGTTCTACGTCCTCTACCCGCTCGGCGCCGGCTCGGAGGCGTTCCTCATCTACGCCACTCTGCCGTCGTCGTCCCCCATCCCCGGCTGGGCCGCGTGGCTCCAAGGCATGTGGAAGCCCACTGACTATGCGCGCGGCGTGCTCTTTCTCATCTGGTGGCCCGGTATCTATCCTCTTCTCTTTCGTAGCAAGGCGCGTTCTGACGAGCCACACCTAGGTCTCTACGTCATGTACACCTACATGATGTCTCAAAGGCGCAAAGTCCTCGGGCGCTCGGGAGAGGAGAAAAAGATCAAGACGAAGTAACTGTACTGAATAAACTTCCTCAATTTGGATTGCAGGGAGCGACGGAGGTTTCTGGATATGTAAAGCACTAATATTACGCCCGCTATACTAAATATTCGCCGCTCAGCGGTTATTCACGCTTGGAGCAAACCCGACCCGGGCGCCATTCGCGTAATCGAACACGGAGTACCCTAAACAGATGGATTTTTTATGTTGTGGGATTTCTAGGACCCAATTTAATTGACTTACATGATTTTAGAAATTCGTCGCCTGCCAGTCCGTGTTAGAGGCGTTCTCTTATATTAGGTGGTCTGACAGAATTGCTTTACTCACCGATAATGGCGAGATTAGGTGCAAACGACTGGCTTTCCAGGGATAAAATTCCCCCAATGCATTCACTAACCGACATGCCAATCATTCATGGATATCACTAAAGGTCATTTATCAACAGGTGACATACGAAGAGTTATAATCATTCTGTCCTGATGAAGTACTCTGTAAGTCCCTATTTCAAAGCAAGGTATTTGACTGCTCACCCATGTTAAAGTCCTCCATGTTCAAAGCAAACGGGACACCCCCAAAGGAGAGTGATATTGAAAACACACTATTGCAGGGATATGCGTAAAATTCTGCGCGGTAGGCGATAATTACACTATATATGGGGGATTACGTGTAGGCTTTACCTGGACCATATTCCGCTGCTTGACGCGCACTGGGAATCTGTGGACAGTTAACGTCGCATACCAGAGGCGTTGCGGACATACTGACCATGTCATAAAGTCTCACTGCGAGATGGTCTGGAAGGTATACTAAGGTGGTTCCGGTGTCAATGGCCTGGAAATTTTATCGAAAATGAACAAAATGTATTACTAGTTCAGGACTCACTGCAACTATATTTGTTGCGGGGGCCACTGTGGAATTGATGGAGATGCTCTCCAAGGCGATTGTCCAGTAGGTCTGTCGTGCACTCTAAATGGGTATATTTAGCAACGCAAAATACTGACTGACCTTTGATATAACAGGTGACCAGGAAATTGGGCCAGACATCTTGTCGTGGTTAATACACCCAAAGCAAACCTGAATGGCTTCTAGTCAGTTTAAAAAGCCATGAAATATGTCAAACTGGTATAAAAATCAAAAACCTCTGAGCCAGGACGTCCGTGACGAGCAAGAAATACCGAAAAAATTGGGGCTGCCAAGTGCTTGTCGCGAATGAGGTTCTCAAATAATGTAGGTTGCTGAGAAGCCGCAATTGAGCTGAAAGCAAGCCCGAGTAAACCACTGTTTGGATAGTCGTTCAAGTCGCCTTCTTCGCTCGTCGCCGCGCCGAAGGCTTGTTTTTGCACCGTCAGACCTTGTATTGCGACGACGTCCTGGGCAAGCGTTGCAGAAACCGACCCGGAACCCTGTCCACCCACATTACGGCGTCAATATTTTTTTTTTGCACAAATATGACTCTGGGAACAGGCGCAGCGCACGCACATACGAAACAGTGAACTTCTCGCCCGAGTCCATGTACGTCGTGCTCGCGCCCGGATCGAACTGCTTGTTCGAACAGGCTGTGCACCCCGCGGGCACCCACAGATCCGCGGACCCGGTGTCTATGTCCACGGTCAGCTCCTGCGGAGGCGTGCCGATGTCGATCCCGCCGTAGTACAGCACGTCCATCCCGTCCGACACCATGTCGGTGAGCGCCATCGCCGCCGTTCCAGACGTGACAATGATCGGGGGGACATCAAGTGCGGGGCCCTGCTCGGCCTCTGCAGTCCTCGCGCCCGTGCTGGTGTTGAGCATCACGTTGCGCAAAGTGACGCGGAGGGCTTCTGCTGGGGAGTCAGTGGCTGCATTTTTATTAGTCGCCGGCGTGATGGGCTTGAGGACAGCCTGGTCACCACGTCCATTGTTAGGTGCCCGAGTCACCGAGCCTGGAAGATCCTTCAGGATCGTCTCAGCGTGCTGGTATTTTCCGACAAGCGCCTGCACTTCGGCCTTCTGGTGCCGTGCGACGTTGGTTTTTATGAATAGGAGATCAGCGCGGAGTTAGTAGGTGCTGGGGTTGAATCTGAAGTAAAATACTACTACTCACAGCTTGAGTAGGGTCGAAAACCATTGATCCGTTTTTACTGACGATTGTTCTGCTGAGGCGGCGCCGTTTTACGGGCATGATGAACGAAGAGGGGCGTAACCGTGAATCGGGGATAACAACCCCATGTGCAAGGCGTATTCGACTAGCTGCGAGATACATCATTGCTGTAGTGTGGACGAGGAGTAGGATGGCCCGACGGAGCATAGCGCCCAGGATAATGCTGACAGGTTGTTGGGTGATGGGAGAGACATTCTTGGTCTGTTTTCAAGGCTACTTTTCTATGCTGTCCTCAAATGATTTTAATGTTTGCAGTGATGACGGATAGGCCGAGACATTGGGACATTGGCGTGTGGTCAAAGCGCCTGTGCGGTCCCCTATTCTATCAAACTCCTTGTACAGGGAGAGAAGACTTTATTCAGGTATGAATAGATCTGTACGCTCTACACACACTTTCAGTTCAGTGTATATGGTGAGCGTTGTCTAATCACGGGTACCGGGTACATATATATTTCTAATTTGGTATCAGTGTTACTAATTTTGGACGGCATCTATCAATCGGATAGGCTATTATCACAAGTCAGAGTTTCAGCAACATCACAGAGGCGGGAAGCGTTAGGCATATATGTAGTCATTTATAACCTCTCGGTTACCCATGAGACCACTTGGTCCGCACAAGGTCGGCATGTACTTAAAACTGCAGATGGTTAGATTTTCCGAACTTTGACTTTCCAGCCTTACCTACCCCCATTGCCCAGCCCTATGGACTACCTTTTTCAAGTTGGATACACTCTCGTCGACCAAGTAAGTCTCTTTACAATTGCTTAAGGCCTGGGTGCTCAAGCGTTTTCTAGGGCCTGATCCCGGACTTCCTTGTTCGCATAGCTGCGCGCATGCTCGTGCGCGAACGTCTACGGGAAATTGACCTTGGCTCAGTAGAAGCAAACCACACGGCTAAGATGAATTTCATTGAAGACCTTCGTAAGCGGACGACTATTGCTGAGGTCGCTGAGAAGGCGAATGAACAACATTATGAGGTACCCCTCGGCTGCGCACCTTTCTTTCAATTATCTAGAGGACGTTGACTGGGTGTTTGTTAGGTCTCCACAGAGTTTTGGCTTGCTGCGCTTGGTCCCCGTGCAAAATATTCCTGCTCTCTCTATCCGACAGGCCACGAAACGATTGCTGAGGCAGAGCTACTTATGTTAGAAAGCTACTGCGAGAAGGCGCACCTGAGGGATGGACTTGACATTCTGGATTTGGGATGCGGTGAGTGATCTCAATGCTGCCATTGAAGTTATTTCTATTCCTCTGATAATGATTTATCAGGCTGGGGAAGCGCTGCATTATTTTTCGCAGAGGTACATGTAAATGATTTGTGAACGGCCATGATTATTATCTAAAAATACTTTAACATCTTCACAGAAATACCCCAATGCGCATATAACAGGATTGTCTAACTCTTCAACACAGAAAACCTACATCGATGCCACAGCAAAGGCCAGGGGTCTTACTAATGTTGATGTGAGATAGATCTTCGAGTATTTGTTTTACCAGTACTAGTATTATAACAAGATTTATTTACAGATTGTGACCGCCGACATCAATACACACGAGTTTGACTCTTCCACCCGGTCAGTGCTATAAATGTGGTTTATTGAATTATTCCATCGTTGACTTGTCGTGTGTTAGGTTTGATCGAATTATAACCGTCGAAGTACGGTCAATTCTGTCCGTTCTAGTTACAAACACTAACAACTTGAGATATTGTAGATGTTCGAGCACATGAAGAATTATGAGCAACTTTTCAAAAAGGTGTCCACTTGGCTTAGACCCACGAGGAATGATTCTGCAGGGAATGAAGCTTCTCTAAATGAAGCCGACGAATCCCTGTTATTTATTCATATTTTCTGCCACAAGACTACTCCGTATCATTTCGTCGACGACGAGTCATGGATGGCAAAGAATTTCTTCTCTGGTACGCATAGCCTGAAGCTCGCACTATCAAGTAAATGAATGCGCCTCAATAGGTGGAACCATGCCTTCTCATGATCTTATGGTAGGCAAGTTGCTACCTCCGTTGTCTTTAACTAATTAAGCATTACCGTGGAAAAGTTGTACTTCCAGTCAGATCTCGTGCTTCTACGAAACTGGTATCTGCCGGGTACCCACTATTCTAGAACATGCGAAGACTGGCTGCGGGGACAAGATAGAAATGGGATATGTAATTCTTTAAATTGTGTTTCTAAATTCCCCTTACGCTGACTTGATCAAAAAGATGCACTCAAACAATTGGAAAGCGATGCAGTGCAGAGAGGTCAACCGGCTATAGAAGGCAAAAAAATGTATAATAGGTGCATTAACTGAGCCTGAGTACCGTTCATTGCTAATGTCTTCGTTACTACAGGTTTCGGGTTTACTTCATGTCCTGCGCCGAATTTTTTAACATAGATGGAGGGAATCAGTACGTTGGGAGGGATCGATCTGATGCGAACTAATTTACTAACAACATACTTATAGGTATGGAGTGGGGCATTATTTATTCAAAGTGCGATAAAGCATCCTACTAAGCCTCTGTTGTGTTGTGCGTTTGCCAAGCGTTTGTGTTATGTAATCTTGGGCAAACATTAATTCGGTATCACGGTTACTAAATTTGGGCTGTTTCCATCAATTGCTAAGCCGATCTTGAGCCGATCTACTCGTCAGCAACAGTCGCTAGATCGGAAGGCAGTAGAAGCAATCATTCATGCGTCGCTTACCCGTGGAAGCGCATGATCGCGTATAAAGGCAACCTCAACGAACAATCACTGTCTCCCACTGTACTTTTCTCGAACCTAGACCTTACCTACTACCATTGCCCGATACCATGAACCACGTTCTGCAAGTTGGATATGACTTACTCGACCGCGTAAGTAGTGCAGAGCTTTGTTACTCGAGTTCGACATTCCTCAAGCCGTTTCCAGGGGCTAGTCCCCGACTTCCTTCTGCGCATTGCTATACGTATGCTCGTGCGGCAACGTCTCCGGGAGATCGACGCAGGCTCAGTAGAAGCAAACCATGCGGCCAAGATGAAATTCATTGAAGACATCCGCAGTCGCACTGACATTGCTGAGGTCCCAGAGAAGGCTAATGAGCAGCATTATGAAGTACCAAAATTAACTGCATACGATCCTTCAACCGCGTTACTGATTGGGTTTCTGTTAGGTCGCCACGGAGTTTTATCTCGCCGTGCTTGGCCCTTGCAGAAAATATTCCTGCGCGCTGTATCCAACTGGCCGCGAAACGCTTGCTGAGGCAGAGCTACTTATGTTAGAAAGCTACTGTGAAAAGGCTCAGCTGAGAGATGGGATTGATATCCTGGATTTGGGATGCGGTGAGGGACTCAGTACACCAGATAGCATGTATTTTCTTAATCTAATCTCGCAGGCTGGGGCAGCCTTACGTTGTTCCTCGCAGAGGTAAAACCCCGCTTGTGCAGTTCCGTTAACTATCTGAAACTATTTTGTCATCATTTCAGAAATACCCCAATGCGCGCATAACAGGGTTATCCAACTCGTCGACACAGAAAATTTATATCGACTCTACTGCAAAGTCAAAGGGTCTCACTAATATTGAAGTGAGAGATATATTCAGGTACACTTTTCTTCCAGCAGTATGTTCAACAACAGTTTTATAGATCGTAACCGCCGACATCAATACATACGAGTTCGAGTCTTCTAAACGGTAGGTTGTGTGGTCTTAATAGCATTCCGCCGTTTGCTTACCTTGCTTTAGATTCGACCGAATCATAAGCATAGAAGTACAGCAGCTCTACTTAATCCACGTTCTACTACCGACAGTTGATATCGCAGATGTTTGAACACATGAAGAATTATGAACAGCTTCTTAAAAAGGTGTCCACCTGGCTCCGACCTACGAAAAAGGACCCCGCTGGAAACGCTTCTTTAAATGAAGCTGACGAGTCCCTGTTGTTTATTCACATATTCTGTCACAAGACTACTCCATACTCATTTGTCGATGACGAGTCATGGATGGCAAAGACTTTCTTCTCTGGTACGCAAAGTTTGCATTATTGTTCTGCCAATTTGTAATTAACGCGCTGCAATAGGAGGAACCATGCCCTCCCATGATCTTTTGGTAAGCGACCTCCACAATTTTGAATCCCTGATTAATCATCTGCCATGGAAGCTTTACTTCCAATCAGACCTCGTACTTCTACGAAGCTGGTACTTGCCTGGTACACATTATTCCAAGACTAGCGAAGACTGGCTTTATGGGCAAGACAAGAACGGCAAACGTAATTCTTGAACTAATTTCTATTAATGTTATTCACTTGCTGACTTGATAGTAAAGGTGCTCTTAAGGAGCTAGAAAAGGATGCAGTACAGAGGGGCCAACCTGCTATAGAGGGTAGAAAAACATTCAATAGGTACATGATATTTGGTTTAGGTACTCATTCATGACTCATTTCTTCATTGTTGTAGGTTTCGAGTTTTCTTCATGGCCTGCGCGGAATTTTTCAATATGGATGGAGGGAATCAGTACGTTGGAAGAGATATTTTGAAAGTCAGGCCGCTTTACTGATGCTTCAATCATCTTGTAGGTATGGAGTAGGGCACTACTTATTCAAAGCTCGATAAAGCACCATGTTTGTATTCAAAGAGAATCCGAGTTTCGAATCTTACAGAGGGACTCTCGTCACAGACCAATCTTAAGACGACACTTGAAAAGATAATCGATTGATAATCATACAACTTCAGGACTTAAAAGAACCAAAAAGGATTCAGTGAAAAAGTCCACCAGAAAATCAAGAAGATTGAGGACAAGCCACCCCGTATATAAGAGCTGTCATTATTCTGTGCTTAGCGGTCATTGACGTTGTTAAGCAAGCGGAGGATGCTGAGGACTGTTATATATGTCAGACAAATTTATACGAATCTACATAAACAAGGACTTACAGAGGTTAATGAAACTATTGTTATTGCAATTAGTTTAGTTCATAGAGTATATAATAGATAGTAGCTTACTCGAGATAGAGGCTGATAGAGCCCATGATAAACTCATCGGGTGACAGACGCTTGTTGATGAGGTATGTATCGTAAACAATGTAGCCACTGAAGATGAGACAACCTCCGATAGCGTAGATGAGGTCTACTGTGCTGTTGAACGGCAGGAAGATGCCAATAAAGCCAGTAACGCCTGAAGAAAAGCAGTCAGTCAGGATTCATGATGAATGCGCAGCTGTTTCCGTAATGACATACAGAGCGCCATCAAACTGCCAAACAAGAATGGTCCCATTCCTGAGAAGTCATACTGGATATCATCTGTTAGGATGGGCCCGTGCTTGCAAGTGGAAGACGTACTTTGGACTGGAAGGTGAACAGGGTTAACCCAAGGAAAACGCCGGTGGTAATGAGCCTAAATGTAATCGTGTCAGTAACACCACATAGAAATTAAGCTGCGTAATTTTTACAATGCTTGCAGGACGAGAACGTTAGGGTAAAATGACACTGCGATACCGATGGTAAATGCCTCCAAAAGGGTGAATGAAGACAGAAGAACAAGGTTCAACGGGTGGGTGTGACGTTTCCAGTAAAGGACGAATATATTGATTAGAGAAACGATCATGGGCACATAAAATGCCCAAACACTAAGTAGTCGTGTTAGCATAGCCCACGGTAAAGTTGTTGTGACATACTGTGTCAAGACCCAAGATATTATAGACGGGGAGGAATATATGATGGATCCTACAACCGTGGTTGACGCCTAACAACAACGTAAGAGAAAGCATGAAGTTGATAATCAACTATCCCACCAATTGCAAGACTGATACGGAAGTTAGTCGACATGAGTGGTAACGAAGTTTCAGTTCTACTCACGAAGTATAATGTACACCTTGCGTATGAAGGCATTTCTAATCTCAGGAGAGCTTTCAGAGACAGATACACCATACTATGCATGTAACAGTTTCATTAGCTAGGTTCCAAGGCTGTGATCAAATATGATTTTACCTTAAAGTCGTCTGGCAAGTCGTCTTCGTTGGGCTGCTCGTATATGCCATTGCCTCGGCTGGAGGAGCCTCCTCCCAGCAGAGGCTCTCTCGAAGCGTTATCCGTGTACATTGGCTTCGGGGCAGAGCCAGATGGCCCATATGCTGGCGGGGGTACTGGATAATTGCTCATGGTAGTAGTGGGGAGAGAGTGACTAGGTCTCTACGAACCCAATCAGTGCCGGTGCTGTGCTCCGATGACAGGAGCCGGCTTGGCGCCGCTCCCGGCTGCGGGAATAATTATGGTCGATAAAAATAGACAACGACTGCTCTTGATCTCGCTTTCTATCATGTTCTGCCTACCTGTTCACCGTGTTTGTGTATTAACGACGCCAATTTCCATCCCTCTGTGTACCAACTCACTCTTATGACTATAAATATGGCTTTTCTGGACTGGAGGCTGACCGTGATGTGCCATCCAGGACCGATTGAAATGCGGCAGACTGCACCGATGGCAAGTCGCGGTCAGCCTCCAAAACTGCGTATAAAAGACCGCTGAATTGTGCTATTCTCAACACAAACGAAGAACCATCATCTCATACCTTTCATATCTCTCATATCAATATGTCTTTCCCCACTTCGGTCTCGACGCCGGACGTCACCGAGTTGGATAGGAAGGAGTTCTTGAACATCATCCACACTTCATCGCACACTGTAGCCTCTGCGTCTCTCTTCAGCCACAATGAGGGGGAACGCCTTCGTAAAAAATCCTCGCCCTTTGCCATTACCTTCGGCGCACTTAAGTCTCGCTTTCTCTACCTCAACAAACGGATCAGGAGCTTGGAACAGACAAACAGCGAGCTCAAAGAGGATCACTTGGTTGCTCAGGGCGAGATTGGTCTTCTTACGGACGAGCTTCACTCTACTCGCATAAATCTCTACAACGAAATAGATCTTCGTCGCAAAGGTGCTGCGCAGCTTGACCAGGCAGAGAAGAAACTTGAACTGGCAGAGAAGAAAATCTTGGATCTCAGGGACCAGGTCAAACGATACGGCGACTTCGTCTCTATCATGTCTAAGCTTGGCATCGACAATCCTCTCTACTCTGCCTCACTTTCGGTTATGTCTAGGGTTGAAGCTGAGGACGCACTCGTTGACAGTATCATCGAAGCCGCCAAGGACAAACACTCTCCCTGGGCTCGTCTTCTCCCCGCCATTGTTGGTCCCAGGAGTCCTAGTAACTATGTCTCTGCCATTAACCTCACCCTTCAGACCCGCCAAAACCTTCGCGAATGTGACAAAGCTCGCCAATACTGGAAGCACACTGCTCAGCATTACTCTGAAAACCCGGATCTTTTGACTCCCTCGTCTTCTCAACTTTCTGATCTCAGCCTCATCGATTCTAAGCCTAAACCAATGCCTAAGGGATATCCTAAGGAGCTGGAAGACATGATTGACGCTTTGAACCGCGGCGCAATCAAGACTGACCTTCCAATTCCTCACCCTGAAATAGATGAGATGGAAGACTGGTTGCAAAGCGAGCTTAGCGAGGTGAGTATTCAACCTGTTTATATGACTGTCAAACTCATCGTCTTTCTGCATCTTAGGAGCCTTCGGAAATTTTGAATGCGTCCGTCGCATCGCAGACCCACCTTCAACAGCGCCAGTCTACTTCTTACCAGCCTACTTCTCTTCAGACTACTTCTCTTCAGCCTACTTCTTACCAGCCTACTCCTCAACAGTCTACTCCTCATCATTCTACTTCTCGCCAACCTATCTCTTTCGGAAACGAAACGTTCGGAATCTTGAAAAAATCAGACACTCTCCGTAAAATCGGCAAGCAACCTGCCCCCGCTCAGCAGAGAGTACGGTTCGACATAGAAGAGGCAGAAGATACTACAGAACAGATAGTAAGTCTCCATTCTGACTGATAATACGGAAATTGAACGCTTTTCGTCTAGGTATCACCTCCGGCAATGCCCTCGTCATCGTCGCACAATCTCGATGCTCTCAACAGCACCTCATATGTATCCACACAGTCTACCGGGTCCGATGACGGTGAAAGCGACTCTGCATCTTCCGGCTCAAGTGACGTTAGTTCATCTCGCGGAACTGTTACTGAACAATCTATTCGGGACTCCACATACACGGTACGTTGTTCATCCTTTCTGTGATTACTTTTCTCAACCTGTTCTCCAAGACTCCTGTTACCCCCACCTTTCCTTTCAGTCTGCCAGAAAGTCAAATCGTCGCCCCCGAATCATCGTCGACAGTTGAGCGAGGCATCGTCCTGGCCAGGGAAAATAGCCCTCAACTGAAGTCGCCCTCTGAGCACAGTCTGCAACCATCGCCTTCAGTAAGTTCACCTTTTCTGCACTGGATCGCATACTTACTCATTTTTTCAATAGCAATATAGCAGTTCTTCGTCTGGTTCAGAATACGAAGAATCAGTCATAGGATTTACTAGCGACGAGTCCATTGCGCGACACTCCTACCAGGAGGTTCCCGAACGCAGTGAAGATACGGTCGTTCCTCAAGCGTCGAGTTTAACATCTACCTCAAGGCCTAGTTCAAAATCCCTTCCAAGGCACAACTTCGTCTCGACAACTGTTCGTGACTCTGCCCAACCTGTTGCAAGTCGCCCCGGTAGCCCAAAAACCCCACCTCGGCCCAAAGCTTCTTCTTCTTCCTCCCCCCCTTCCCCTTCGCGCTCGTCTCCAACAAAGATCAACAGGCTCTATGAACGGACTACGCAATCCCAACTCTCTCGTAGGATGGCGTCAGCCTCACCGACGAATGCAAGCAGTAGCGCATCCAGGTTGTCCTCAAGATTTTCGGACTCGGACTCGGACTCTGACTCCAGGAGGAAGACCCCCCCGCCTGTGGTCAGGGTCGTGAGCAGCCGCAATACCTCGCCTGTTCAGAGTCGTACACCCAGCCCGAAGAAGTTTAGCCCGTCACGTCTGGTAGTACCTCAGATCACATACGGCAAGCGTCCGGCCTTGCAGCGCATTGACCCCAATGTGTCTGCGCCTTCTAAGAGTCGCAACTGGGACCTGGCCCCATCCGTTCACACCAATGTAGATCCTTTTTCCTCCAAACCTATGCGAGCGTCAGCTCCAGTCAAGGATCTCAGTAAGCGCCGTGGGGTAATTATGATGAAAAACCTCAACATCGAGTCTAGTGTTGTACGTTTCCTCCCCTGCAATTTACGATTTGTTGCTGATACATCAACTTGGTTGAACAGATCACTTCCGCTTCTAAGACTGCGAGGGTGTCTACGGTAACACCTAACATCTGCGAGATGGAGATATCCAATCCTCCTGTGTTCGTTCCCTCGGTGTCTTCGGAGAGTCTCGCAAGTACACCTGCGGAGCCAACGGTCATGAGCAGCACGAGAGAGCAGGCTGCTGCACCGTACACTCCACCTGCTGTGGATCTTCCGCTTGACCAGAATGCTTGCTCTGAGTTGCGGGACAGCGTATCCGCTACCGGGTTCGATTCTTCCAGCTATGACAGCCAGATCTCAGTCCTTGTTGCATCGATGAGCGACAGCGATCTTGGTTCACTCGAAATGACTGATGAATCAGACTCGGACGCAGAGACTTTGGGACAAGTGGTCGCGAAACGCAGCACTCTGAACACCCTTCCGCGTGTGTGCAAAGACATCATGGACGGGCCTTGCAAGGCATCTACCAGCTCTCGAGGCGGCAGTACTATGGGCATTGACTCTCGTCGCGTTTCGTCTGATCTTACTCCCATTGCTTCGTCGTCACGTCTCCCGTCCAGCATACGCCCGCCGCAAAGGTTGATTTCTGCCACTTTTGGTGCTAGTACAAGCTCGGACTCTATGCCTACTTCAACTAGCTCTTCGTCATCTTCGTCATCTGGTGCACTTGAGTCACCAACGCGCAGGATGTCGACAGTGCCCCAGCCCACCCGTATTGTTCTCGGCCACCGGTCCACTCGATCTGGCAGCATTTCTACACCTGTGAAGGTAGCACCATCAACACCTACGGCGAAGCCCGCGCTCTCTTCCGTCTCCTCCCTGCCTAGGCCTACCCTGAAACCGACAACCCCTCTCAAGTCTGGCATTCCGAGCCCGCAGAAGTTCAGGCTGGGAAAACTGGCACCTGTCGTCGCTGAACCGGCGACTGTGAAGAAGGGCAAAGAACGCGCTCAGGACCTACCTTCGGCTGCTGTGCAACCAGCGTCGAAGTTCGGTAAACGGTTGGCATCCAAGCTTCCCTCGCCAACTGAGAGTGCATCGCGGGCTTCGAAGCAGCAGAAAGGTGCTACAGACCCCTCGCCTGCACGGGAAACGAAGGGATGGATGGGGCAGGGTATTTTCTCAAAGTTTACCAAGCCCCACTCCTCCTCTTCCTCGACTTCCCCAGCCTCGGAAAAAGCGTCGAAGTCATCCCTGTCACCAAACGGTAGCACCGTTTCTCCTGTCAAGCCCCGGTCCAACACTATCGCCACGGTCGTCCCCTCGCTCGCTCAACCCTCTGCTCGGCCTGCTCTGCCTACGGAACCCTCCACGAAGCCCAGGTCAAACACGGTCAACACATACTCTCCTGTCACCCGGTCACCGCTCTCCCAGCACGTCACGAACAACTCGGTGGATTCACAGTCTCTGTCCTCCATTCGGTCATCTGCCAGACCCGCGGCATCCTCCTCGCAGCCGCCGGGTCACGGCAACAAACCGAAATCTGTGATCTCATCGAGGATCACACAACCGACCGGATTGAAGCCGCCTACGCAGCTTCACTACGGCAGGAGGCCTGGTGGATCGCAGGCGACTGGTCAGGACGCGGGCCCATCTCCCCCGTCCGCGGCCTTCATGGTAAAGAGCAAGGCCCCAGCGAGGCGCAGGGTCGACAGCTCAGTAACGCCTCTCATTCCGTCTTCGGCTAACGGGATAATATCCCCAAGCCAGTGCCGGAGTTTGCTGAGGAATACGCTGAGTCTGGCGGTTCGGTGATTTAGGGTGCTCTTGCTATGGTGACCTTTGGGTGACCTGTGGCTTTTGTTGTTGGTTTTCTGTATATGCTTTCAATTAACCACTACCACTCATTTGCCCAACTGACACACATTCCTTCTACATACATTCCTTTACAATACTTGTTTTGTACTTATTGGCTTGTCAGCCCTGTCACTCCTTTAGCAATCTACTAACCTTGCTTGGTGTGTATTAGCTTCATTTATTTGTTTTATTGCTTTTCTGTGCAATTGTATACTCAAGCACTGTAGCACAATTCTTTTGTACTACTACTTATATAAAATATATAAACATTAAAACTCAAAAGTTGTTCAAGTGTGAGGGTTTCTGAGGCTTCCCAGGAAATTGTGTAAGTTTGAAGGAATTTTCATTGATCATCAAAAGGTGGTAGGCCCCAGTCTTCTGGTCTGAATTGTTCTAAGGATGCAATTGTCTGGTCGGGCACTTCCTGCACAGTATACTTGAGATTGACCAGGTTGGCGTCTGGGACCCAAACCACTACATGATAAATTTATTCAGCATTGCAACGGCATTGCATAACATTTTGACGCTCAACGGATCCATACCTGACATGCCGGCGCGCTTTCCCGCTTGCACACCTGGAATGGAATCCTCGAATACCAATCCTTTGCTCCTCTCCTCGATATTCTCTTCTGTTGGAGTGTCCGTCGGCTTTCCCACATTTCTTCCCAAGAAAGTTGCTGCAGCAACCAAGAATATGTCTGGATTCGGCTTTCCTTGCATATTGTACTGCGCGTCATCGCCGCAGACGATTTTGCCTTCAAACTCTGCAAACAAATCTTGATGGTGCGATATTTTCATTTCGAAGTTCCTCCTGCGAGAGCTCGTGGCTACGGCCATGGGAATGTTGTGCTTTTTCAAATGGGACACTAGTTTACGGATTCCTGGCAGGACGGTGACCGTCGGCCATAATTCATCTTGAACTCGATTGCGTTCCCGTAGAAATTCGTCAACTCCAATCGACAAGTCAGGGAAAAACGATAGTGTATGAAGCGCTGCCTCTCGTTCAGCTAGCATTCATTTTGGTCAAGATTATGAGATCCAGTGCTGTGAGTTGAAGGCCTACGTTTTCCCATGCAACCTGCCTTCATATCCCAAGTCATCACTTTTCCAAACTTCCCAAGGACTTCATCTGATCATATCACGCATGTCGATACGGCATGTCTAATATCTATGACATAGACCGACTACTAACTAGTCGCGATTGTATAGACTATCTCAGTGTCGAGCATCAAGCCTGTGACGTTTATAAGAAAAAAAATTGGGGCATATATTCGATTCGCCTACCGTCCATATCAAATAAAACATATTCGATGGATTTAATGGGCATGGTGGATGGAGGAAGATGGAGGAGGAGAAAGCGGCTACACAACTTAGCGCAATGCGCTTTTGTCGCAATGATCGGATCAAACTTTTTTGATCCCCTTTCGGCAGAGTGTACAGTGTATCTTTGTCAAATCTTTGTCACTACTAAAACACCACGTACACACTTTCAAGCCTTCTACAGCTCGCAATATCGAGCGTCGGGTGGCTTCAACAATCATGACCTTCTCCACTACCAATGACAACAGTTCAGGACTGCCGAAAATGCGGAGGCGTCGCTTGGTTCTGCTCTCCGTATTTGCCATTGGTGTCCTCCTTTACCTGTTTGCGCCATGGGACGCCCCTTCAATCTCACGGGCTAACATGGGACGTCTTATGAGGACAAAAAAAGTAGCTGTTGATGAGATCTACGGCCTACTTCATGTAGTTACAGGTGACCATGAACAGCAACATGTTTTGAGCAAAGCCGATTTCGACCCCACAACCCCCTTACCCTTGTCCGACTACGCTCCTGAGAATCCGAGTCTCAACTGGAACAAAGAGAAGGCTTCTATCGATGATAAATATCCGGTCATAGTCTTCAGCAAGGTGCGTCTCCAGAGCTATTCTACATAATTATTACCGTAAACCAGCATTTTTTTTTGATCTTATGTAGACATATTGCCCGTATGTTGCAAACACTAGATGTATTTTGGATGAATATGGCACATAACACTATTTCTCAATTAGATATTCCCGGCGAGCAAAACAGCTCTTGGAAACTTATAACCTTCAGCCTCCTCCTAAAGTAGTCGAGGTGGACATTAGAGGTAAAGACAAGATTTTTCGTTCTTTAACCTACTACTCACGGTTATGCAGATGATGGAATTGTAGTCAAACATCTCTTGGGCCGTTTGACGCAGCATTCTACTTTCCCGAACGTTCTAATTAAGGGTAAATCCATCGGTGGATCTGACCGACTTCAACAGCTTCATGAAAGCGGCGATCTCAAGAGAATGTTGGAGGAGTTTGTTGCCTAGCATAATTTAATTATAAAGAACTGCACTTTGTACTTTATCAGAAGTGGTTTATACCCGGTATGTATTCCTTCAAGTTAGAATAGTATTCCATGCGCATCGGACAAACAAGTGCACTAAATCGAACTGGCGGATAGTGCCTCTTTAATCATCAAACTGACATTGGCGGATCGTGGTGTAATTGCGCATTTGTACGGTGCTTTGTAGCTGGTAATGCAAACGGCAGTCAGTGCTGAGTCCTCATAACGCGGTGAAAGTTTTGTGGATACCTGATAGTAGCAAAATCTTCATAGTCATCGCTTATCTCAATTTCTTTGCCAGCCGAGTCCCTAGCCTTCCTGAAGTCAAAGCACGCTAACATGGATGACATGGCCAGCCAGAGCTTTATATAAACCGATAAGTTGGAAAGTGGCGAAGAGCCTCGATCAACAAAAAACTTACAGAAGCACTAGCGACATGTTTCCCGGCACATACCCTTTGCATACATGAACATCCATAGGACAAGGTGTCTAAAACTGAAGCTCACCTGCGTCCGAACCCATATGCAGGCGTTGGATCTTCTTGCAGCTGCCCGGTTTCGTTAAAAAAGCGATCAGGATTGAATGTATATGGGTCGCGATAAATCTCTTCGTTGTGAGTCATTCCCCTTGGAAACGCCGTTAAGTTTGCGTATTCAGCTAATGAAAGCAACATTATACATACCATAGATTCGAAATAACAATAGTATCTGATAACCATGATACTGAGTTAACCTGTCAAGAGTTTTAGGCCGGACAACATACTTTTAGGTATGAAACAGCCCTTGTAATGGTCATCTTCAGTAGAATAGTGCGCTATCCCCAGAAGAAGTGGGGGATTCCAACGCAAAACTTCTCTGTAAATTGCTTCGATGTATGGGAGGGAAGATCTGTCTTCAAATGTTGGCAAGCGATTCCCAATAACACGGCTGAGTTCTTCTTGAGCTTTGTGCTGAATCTCTGGATTGATGCACATTTGATAAATGAACGTTCCGCAAGCAGAAATTGTCTAAACATTCTCAGTGAGCTATCAGAGCTGATTCTTTTTATACATGAAGGTGTAAGTACAGTGTCTCCGGCCGCTGATTGGGAAGTTTCATTTTGGGGTCTAGATTCATTTAAATTTACTCACCGCCATAAATAGTATAAGCGATGTTCTTAACAGCAGTTTCTTCCTCTTCCGAAGCCCCGATTGAGTTTTTCTTTTCGAAGAAGTCTGAAACCAGTGAAGGCACAGCGGCTCCATCTTCCTGAAGAAAGCAAATTTAGAACATGAATGTTTATGAAAAAAGGTGAGCTGTATTTACCACACGCTTCTTGACGAAGTTTAATGGAATCGTTTGCATCAACTCCGTCAGTCTCTTAACTTCGCGAGCGACTTTATGCGAGGAAGCTCCAGGAAACCATGCCGGTATTTTACCAAGAATAGGAAAAACATTTATCAGGCTGCCACCGGGGGTTAGCAAAGGCGCACCCAGGCTAACGCTTTGTTCCGCTGCTTGAACGATGGGATCATCCACAGATTCTAGATCATATCCATACATCAAAGCCAAAGGTATGGAGATGCCTAGTCTGAGAAGCTAAGCAACTCCTGCTGTAAAACGAACCGCCGAATGCTCACTTTTTATTATGCTCCCTGAAATTGTTTGGCGTTTCCAGCAAGGCATCCAGGGTTCGGTAGACCTTAGCTTTGATGGTTGACCAGTATTTTTTGGATGCTTCAAGGTGGAAATTCTGTTGCATGATTTTTCGGTGGAGTCGCCACTGCTCTCCATAGCGCAGCATCGAAACCATAGCTGGATCCCATCCAAGACTTTGTTGAAGTCAAGTAAGTCGTTTTTAGAGAATCAGAAGTAGGCTTGGCTCACAGTTTCATGATTGGTATCGGAGGTCTGTCAGAATACACATTAGCACGTCTTTGAAGCAGCTCTATTGCATCTTCCGGGTTGTTGAGAATGAGTACATGGTTGCCTAAAGCACTAGCAAAGGTAACGTCGCCTGTAACATGGTGTAAGCACATTAAACCAACGACAACAGCCACGCACTGTTATATTTCTTTCTCCATTTACTGTATTCCTGAGCCGGATTTTTGGTTGGGAAGTCCGTGGCATTGCCAATGAGTGGCTTAGGCTTTGGCCCAGGAAAATAAGGCCCGTTCGTCTTGGCTCTATTGATGAAAGAGCGCAACCTAAGAAAAGTGATAAAGAGCGGAATAATCACAGCCAATGTGAGAGCCAAAGGCATGGTGGTGGTTCAAATAGTCATCGAAAGACTTAGTGAATTTCCTATTAAGTTTCCTTCATACAATTGTATGTAGGCCGAGTGACAGATAAGCGGCGCCGGTGTGCCTGTTGGATATTCTCTACTTAGTTCAAATTCGGTTTAGCTCAATAAATTTCAAAGATAATTTTCCGGCGGTTGCGGGATGAGTCGCGTCTTTCACTCAGTAGTATTGCAGCAAGCAATAGCCGGGTCTTGGTTCCACTTCAGAGATGTTCATCAGTGACCAATGTTGAAACCGTAGTCCAGTCATAGTCGAAATGTTTCGATTTTTCAATCTGGGGTCTGCCGTAAGTAACTCTTTTCGGATACTTAGGACGTCGGCGCTACCAGGGGTTTCACTGGCGAGTTAAAGCTGTCACAAGCTATGCCATCCAATTACTAGACGTTCGAATGTTATCTTGAAATTAATGGGTTTCGTGGACCATGGCCATGACCGCCGCTACAAGGCCCGTTGAAGTTGCGTTGAAAGTTGCGTTGAAGTTGAAGCAACACGTTGAGCGATGTCCCGGGCCGGGTTCAACCGGTTAGGTCAAGTTTTGCAGACACTGAGCATCATCAGCGGCGTTTCGAGACTTCGACTTGCAATACATAGAGCATGTTGAAAGCCTTGTCTCTTAATATACGGACCTGGAGCGTCAACTCTCACTGCAGACGAGGGATCACCGCTTGCCTGAGAAGCCTCCATACGGAAACAAAAGCATCCAATCCGTTTCCGTATCCTACTCACCGAAATCCGACTCCGCATCAGCTATTCCACCTCCCCCGTAATGCAACAGAATTGGATATTAAAGCTCGATGTACGTTGTCAGCTAAAGTCGTGTATGTGCTTTCTATAACTTGACTTGCATAGATTTTGACCTTGTGCGCCTCTACCATCCTGACAAGGCCGGCGCCTCTGTCTCTCCCGACGTGGCGCATGCGCGATTTCAGGCCATAACAGCAGCATATGATGTTCTGAGGGGGAAAAAGCCTCCGGCTGATGATCCACTAGGTTATGGATCATCCGCATCTTCTGCTCCCAAATATCAATCAACTGCTGCATATCGAGCAATGCGTAGAAAGCGACAGGAACTCTACAACAGTGGCGCTGTTGACGACAGCTGGAAGGATAACTTGATACTGTTCGGTGTGATTATGGTACGTTCATATCTATGCAATATTGTTTCTAGAACTCGCCGGCTTATGATTTCTAGACCGTTGTTGCTGTGATGCTGCAAACTGCGACGATGCGACGAGAAGTATTGTCGGAGGCCTTATCCCATCGACAGGCAATGCAAAAACATGTTTCATATCAAAGGGAAGAAGAGCGACTATCGTTGGATCAATCCTCGAAGCCGCCGAGCGCGTCATAGATGCATGGGTATTAATAATTTACCTTCTGCTAATCGCTAATATGTATCATATATTACAGGCTAGACGCGTGAGCCTAGCTCAACCATTGATGTATTTTATGTAGTCTAGGACCTCCATCGACATCTTTCGCAAATGCAACTTCAAACCGCAATTGTATTTTCGTGTAATCAAATCAAAATCGTTGCAAATTTACTGAACTTTTGTCCAACGCTTTGGCAACGTAATTCGAACCAAGGTCATATATATATATCATGCTTGAGCACCGTGAACTTTTATCCTACGCCAAGAAAAAAACTCTGTCGTCGTCAAAACAAAACAAACTTTAGAGCATCTAAAACGGTGCGCATGTGTTTCTGCAATGCGGCTGTTAAAGTTCGTAATCTGAATATAATAGTTCCCTCGATTTTGCAATTATCAGCAAGGCTCATCAGGCTCATCTTCCAGAAATTTTGTGTGCTGGCGAATAATTTCTCATAGCTGTTTTGTTTATTTTACAACTGAACCTTCTGCGCCTGAAAGGCTGCAATATGTCGGCCATTCGACGCTCAGTGAAGCCCAGGTAAGCACCAAATAATGCCTGAATAAGGTTTATTGAAATCTAAAAATATGCTACGGTCTACTTAAATGCGCCCGGTTGCGTCAATGCTTCAAATAAGTAGCAACAGCTCCGTCGAACGCTCCTTTACCTATGACCCATGACCCGTTAACTTCTTCCGACTCCATGACTTGTACCATCTAAACACATATTCTGCTCGTTGTTATACCTAATCTCATACCCAGAAGACAAATGTTAACCCTCAGATTCTTCTTCAGTTTGCCTTTTTTGGTGAACACTGCCTTCGCTCTTGAGCACCCACCCCTTGAAGACCGCCGTCCTCAAGAAGCTATTACTCGAAGCAATACCACAATCTCTGCAGCCTGGTATACAGGCTGGCATGCAACAGATTTTCCACTAAGCCAAGTCAGTTGGTCAAAGTACACTCATCTAGCTTATGCCTTCGCGTAGGTCTACCCCAACCTGCTCTTATGACAGAACCTTGACGAACTTTTTGCTGCATGCAGGCTGACCACTCCAGACGTTACCACGTTGTCACTGGACTCTTCGGACCTGCAATTGATACCACAGTTTGTTTCAGCAGCTCACCAGAATGTAAGCATGCTGCCGACACTATTCATCCGTCAAAAGAGCTCAAGCCTCTGTTGGTGCGTTTCATAGGGTGTGAAGGCCGCTCTTTCCATTGGAGGATGGACTGGTTCCCGTTGGTTCTCGCCACATGTAAATAACGCTGCAAATAGGACCTCCTTCGTGAAGACAGTCACAAGCCTTGCTCAAAAATTCGACCTTGACGGCATCGACTTTGAGTACGTGCTCTCTTACTGCGACATGCGCAACGTAATGAACATCAACCCCGAAGTTGGGAGTTTCCAGGGAACCGCGGAATTGGTTGCAACGAATTTGATCCTAATGATACCAACAACTTCCTTGCGTTTCTTCAAGAGCTTCGAAATTCTACTGTCGGGAAGTCACTCGTCCTCTCAGCCGCGACACTCGATACACCATGGGTAGACACGACAGGTGCACCGTCGTCCAACATATCCGCCTTCAGTGAAGTGCTGGACTACATAAGTATCATGAATTATGACGTCATGTCAAGTCCAACTGTCGGGGCAGGTTCAAGTTCTCCGTTGAACGATTCCTGTGCGCCTGCTGGGGCGCGTTTCGGATCTGCAGCGTCTGCGGTGGATGCATGGACTGCTGCGGGTATGCCGGCAAGCAAAATCGTACTGGGTGTCCCTGCTTACGGTCACTCGTTCGTACTTCCACCGGATGCGCGTCAAAATTACACCATCGGCCCATACCCACCGTATAACACGAGTCTTGAACGCCCTGGAGACAAGTGGGATGGCGACGGGGGCGTGGATGTCTGCGGTGTGATGGAGGGTCCTGGGGGCACATTCAGTTACTGGGGTTTAATGGACGAAGGGTTTATTAACCCCGATGGATCTGCCGTTAAGGGCGTTCAATCCTTCTTCAGTGATTGCAGTCAAACAGTGAGTGATTCATCACTTTAATCTTGTTACGGGAACTTAAAGAAATCACAGCCATTCCTTTATAACGACACAACAGGAGTGTATGTTTCCTACGACAACGCCGCATCGTTTGCTATCAAAGGCGGATTTATCGTATCAGCAGGCCTGAGGGGCTTTGCTATGTGGGAAGCAGGAGGTGATTTTAACGACACTTTGCTCGACGCCATACGTTCGTAGCTCGTTTTAGCTCTTCTCCATTCCTCTTCAATCACTTATTTTTGTTGTATTTTTGACGTTTCTAGTGAACGCAACCCAGAACGGCGGACCGACTACAAATTCCGCAACTCAATCCTCTGCAGGCCCTTCGCATGTTGCTGCAGCATCCTCAGGCATCCAACTTAGCCGGGCCATGAGGTACATTCTGCTCTCCGTGGCTTTTTTGAGCCAATGGCTGTAACTGTGAGCCCAAACCTATCAAAGGTGGACCGCTAAATACCGCCAGCACGACCTTATAGGTGAAATTAGCGCTTTCGACAATGTCAAATGAACATCAAGTTCCATGACATTTTGAGGCGCGGTATGCGCCCGTCGCTAAGCGTACTCGAGTGTACTCTCCGCATTTTTTGAATAAATATATTTAGGCGGAGCGTGTTTGCCTCGTGGGCCTCATGTCTCCTCGTTTTCTCCCATAAGTGATGCTTTGCACCCAAAATACTTTTCTCGGTATTTCATAAATGTCACGGTACTTACCACCTGGCCTGCCAGGTTTCAAGCGCCGTCAACAATTACCCTTTCTGGATAAAGACTAACCAAGATCATTTGTTTTATGGGCGCCTCTGCTTCCTGTGCCAACAAGTAGTTAACAAGTAGCCCTCCATCATTTGGAAGAGCTCTTTCGGTGTATGACTTGTCGGGCTTAAGGCATGGTCTAACACCACCTTATAGGAATGGCATTTTGATTATTGGCAGACTGTCTAAGCGACATACTGGATGCCGCCGCCGGAGCTTCTGAGCTTGTTTCTAGCGCATTAAATTCTTGATCTTTAGTATGGCAGTGTACTGGACAGCATTGTTATTAAGGCTGCTCTCTTTACCTCTTCAGCCACGGATTTGACCCGTCCCGTGTTTGCATAGCCCCTAGGATCTGAGAGATAGACATACTGCCGAATGACGTGTAGTGACGGTGTAACATGTTGGAAACACATATGTTATATCTCAGTTCAACACTCTGTAACCCGAGTCGGAAACAGATAGGTACTTAGATCTCCACTGGTAAAACCCTTTAGGCATTCACCTAGAACAGTTGTGGGCCCCTTAAAATACGCGCCTATGTAGTAATCAATACGGACAGGGTCCTTCGATTTAATTATGTATGTGGGCTGGTCAATGTAACTAATCGAGTCGGGGTCATAAATTCTCCTCCGCCAGCTTACGGGAAGCAGATGCTCACAGCTCCGAAGGTTCCACGCACCGCCTGTGCGAACGGTATCGAACATACACATTCGGCTTTCCCCTTCTTTCTTCTGCCCGGTCTAATATGGGCATTCTTGTTTTCATCGCACTCTCGGAGCTTACGTGCGTCTCACCCTCCTTGCTCCTGGCGCCTCAACGGACTGGATATTAGGGCATGTATGGGGGTGTAGATGTCTGGGTGCAAGGGCACGGGTATACAGTTTAGCGACCTCATGCATTTTACGCGCCGTAGTTGCAAGAGTCAGTCAACCCCCCTGGCAGGGGCCCAAAATATTTACCCCAAGCCTATTGATAATTGCCCCATCTTCACCAATTATTCCGAAAATGTAACGGTTACTACCGCAATTCACGCCAACATGGAAGGTGCTTCCACCTCGCGCTAAACACGAGTCTATGGCCAACTCGTGTGTTGGCCAATCATCAAATTTCCGTCAGGCCATCAAATCTGTCTCAGGTTCTAAAATGTGTTATCCGCTCTCTCCGCACCCAGGGAGGTATAAAGTTCCTTGGTAGATGCCAGGAAATAGTATCTGACCCAGAATCCACAAAACGTCGCGCTGCTCTCTACTAGTCGTCCACTACGTCTAACTTGTATAATTGTCCGGAAAAGGCATGTCGTGATTTCAACTAACCGTGTACCACCCTTTCAACTTGCCTGATATAGACTCCCCTTTGTTCTGTCGGTGTCCTTCGACGGTGTGAACTATCCAACCTTCCACTGTCCTTGTATCGAATCCTTAGTACAAGCTCTTGCATTTTGGCATCGCACCCTGCCCGATCCTGATATAAGAATGCACAGACGTCGATCCTAGCCGTACCTCGAACTGCCGCCACGTCGTACGCATATCTTATCCAGGGAGTGGCAACTCGTCTTGACAAGCTATGCTTTATTTCCCTAGATGACCTCGGATTCGTCGTCGTCGCGCGACATGCAGAAACAGAATTCCCCTCCCAGTACACCTAAATCGCCAGCGCAGGCAATTGCCGATGCGTGGAATCGCGAGTCACCAGAAAGTCAAGAAAGGTGGAGAAAGCTTGACTCTCAGGTGAAGATGAGATATAGTACGCCACTATATACTCTAAAGCCAGATCGAAAAACGAAGATGTGACGGCTGTTTATGGTTATCGTTATGTGCGGTGAGAAAATCTGGTATATCCGAGTTTCGTGTTAACCTTGACGATGCAGCGCAGTTGTAAAGCATTATCGCTTCTTTCGACTTCAAGCGTGTATGCCAGCGTTGATACTTCTTGGTGAACGGTAGATGTGATGGAGATGTGAACTTTCTGACGTCGAAATTATTTATCCCGTCAATATAGCTCGGAGAGGTGTAACAAAATTGAAAGAACGAACCAGCTTTGTGTATCTTGTAATCCTGCAAATGTGTAATTTTAATCTAGACTTTACTCTTCTGTTGCACCATCCTGGTCCATTTCACTGTCATCGTATTCATTATCATCGGGGTCATAGTCATCCTCCTCCTCTTCTTCGAGAGCTGCTTCTGCTTCGGCCTGGGCTTGAGCAGCAGAGGCTGCATTGGCAATAGCAATTTCTAGAAGTTGCGTTTGTTCATCGGATAAACCATACATAGATAGGGAAGGTAGTGAGGGTTGGGTCTCTGTGCTCTCGGTGGCTGGTGCGGGCTGTCCGTCTGCTTCAGGAGTAGATATATGCTGCGGAACAGAGTCTAAAAGTGGCTGATCCGCGGGCTGCAAGTCGGGTGGAACAAACACGGACGGCATGTTCTGAGATTGAGCGCGGGCAATGACACTGGCCAGAGTCGCCTGGCCAACAGCGGGGTCCATCGGAGCAGCAGGATGTGTGATGGGGTTTCCAAGAGCATTCCCGACCAAGGCTTGGAATAGGCCATGTAAGCTGATGACAGAGGCCTGCATACCCGCAATAACAGCAGGGTTGATCTCGCCTTCATCAACTGTTTTTGCATCTCTGGCGACGGCTTTCCGGATGATAGAGGAAGTGGCACCAGACGCTTCATGGATGACTATACCGTTCCATAATTTGGCTCTTCTCTCCTCACGCAAAGCGTCTTCACCTTCGGCGCCTTCTAATTGGACCTCTATCACATCTGCATTCAAACATCCGTCGCTTTTAGGGCCCCTGTTCTTTGGCCCATTTTTGTGCCGTTTAATGGCGTCTCGCCGAGAGAAGATTTTTTGGCATCCTTCGCAACGCCATGCCTTTTTGTCATGAAGCTTTATATGTCGCTTTAAGTCGTGGTTGCGCGCAAATGAGGCAGGACAAAGACCACAACGGAAAGGCCTATGGGAGGAATGGTTCCGTTGATGTGCGCGTAGACTGTAGAGTCTTGAGAATATTTTATGGCATCCAGCGACCATGCATGGGTACACTGCTGTACCGATGTCTGTTGATACGGCAGGTTGTGGTCCGCCATTCCACGGATAAGCAACTGGCTGGCCGTAAGGTTGCCCCATCCCTTCTGGTGAATGTCCGATCTGAATCCCACTCAACACCCCAATAACCTGAATTAGACCACCTATCTCTTGGAGGGCGTGCATACTATGTCCGGCAGTTGCTGAAGATGTCACCGCGAAGAGAAATACTTGATGCAGTTGAAGACGAATGGAAGATACTAAAGCAGGGTCAAGAGTCTGTGAAGGCGCGGTTCCAAGTGCATGGGCAATGACTCGAACAGCATCTACGACCTGATTATGTAGATCGACATCGTGGACATAAGGCCGCTTAAACGGATGCATATGTAAGTGCTGGCCTTCGTCATATTCCTCGCGTTTGCGCTTTCCCCTGTCGAGTTGAATTGCAGAAGCGTTTGACTGCTTTAGTTTTCCAAAGAGAATTTCAGAGCGCGCAAGTTGAAGTATAACTTGGCTAAGGGGACCAGCAATGCCTTTGGCTATCGTGCCCTCGAAGATGCATCGTTGGAGTATATCAAGAGCATTAAGACCATTGGAAACACCGGTAGAAGCAAGAGTTGACTTTGCTAAAGGGTCACTCTCAAGAAGAGACAATATATCCTTTATTGTTTCCAGAGCCGCCTCCTCTTTTCGGGGAGCAAGGGGAAGTAGGGGTGCTGCAATTGAAGCTGTCGGAGCAGAAGGTTGACCATCCACCGGAGGTGGGATTGATTGTGCCCCGGCAGTTGTCGCGTTTGTGCTGTTTCGTTCTGCATTTACTTTGCTTATATCTGCCCATAGTTCTTCTCCGAGTCGCCTAGCAATCTCCAAAGCCTCTGCATCTATATCGGCATCGTCTTCCTCTTCTTCTTCGCCGTCTTCACCATCATAATCCTCGTCTTCATCCCAGTCGTCTTGTTCATCTGGCAGAGATTGCTCCATTGGAGCATGCGTAATTTTTGTGGCTATAAATTAATTTCAGACTCGCCTCGAGCAGTGTTCAGGTGAGGCAGGGAGCATTTTGACAGTGGTACGGTTGTAGGAATTTGCCTGAAAGGAATGTGCCTGACATTGCATGTATGTCCGTATTTACATCTAAAGCAGAAAAGCCCACTTATCTTATCACGGAAGCGCTTTGGCTACTCTGGGCAAGATCGCGATCTCGGACCGTACCTTCGGTCAACAGTTTTCGGGATTCATTGCAATTGGTCGAGCTTTTTGGGCTGCGAGCAGCTGTGAGCCTCAGGACATCCTCATTCCAGCCAGCACGCCGTCCCACAGCCGACCATGTCGAACACAGCGAAAGACCTAACCGCCGGTACTTTTGGTGGAATTTGCCAGGTCAGTATACATGCTATTCAGCATCGCCCGAGTGACGCATGTTCACATGGTCGTGATAGGTTCTCGTGGGTCAACCATTTGACATTGTCAAAGTGGTAAGCTGACATCTCTCGTACTGCGAAGGCGTTCATGAGTGGTCACACCTTCTTCGTAGCGCATGCAAACAGCGCCAAAGGGTACATACAATGGAATGGTTCATTGCGCGACCGGTATCCTCAAAAATGAGGGGCCCCTAGCGTTCTACAAGGTTAGCTCCAATGTATCCGCAATGGACAATTGTTTTATTTAATTGCTTCCAGGGTACCCTTACGCCCCTACTAGGAATCGGTGTCTGTGTTTCCATCCAGTTTGGTGCTTTGGAATACGCCAAACGTGTGTTTGCTGGCCAAAATCTGGCTGCTGAGCAAGGAGGCGAAGGAGGGAAGTCTCTGACAGCAGGCCAGCTGTTCACGTCTGGTGTATTCGCTGGTCTGGCGAACGGTGTCGTGTCTGGTCCTGTCGAGCACATCCGTATCCGTGAGTCGTAATAACAACATTCCGTAACCCGGATCCATATTACTCAAAGTCTAAATAGGCCTGCAGACTCAGTCGAATATCAATCCAACGTATTCTGGACCATGGGACGCTATTAAGAAAATATACAGCGATCGCGGCATTGCGGGTATATATAAAGGACAGGCCGTCACTCTATTGCGTGAGGCGAGCGGTTATGGAATTTATTTCCTGACCTACGAAAAGCTCGTGCAATGGGAAATGGCTAAGAAAGGGATCCGACGAGACCAAATCAAGCCAATAAATTCCGTACTCTATGGCGCTGCAGCAGGATACGCGGTAAGTTTTCCAATTAATGTGCGGAATCAATAACTTACGATGATAATTGTGTAAAGCTATGGGCTATAATCTACCCCATTGATATGATCAAGTCGCGAATGCAGACTGACGGGTTTACGCCTGCTACTGGGCAGAAGTACAAGTCTACTCTGGACTGTGTGCGCGTCGTCTGGCGAACCGAAGGCAGCGGGGCATTTATTCGCGGTCTTGGACCTACTTTGATTAGGCAAGTACGCTTACCTGATAATTGATAACAGCTTCTCATAAAGAGTTGATAGGTCGCCATTTGCAAATGGTGCTACTTTCCTTGGGTTTGAGTTGGCTATGAGGGCTTTGGACAAGCTATAACATGACTGTAGATATGCCCGACTGCAAGTGTATTGTTTGGCTTACGAGCCAGTTCACCCAGCAGTGGACATACCCGCATTCACATACTCCAAATATTTAGAAAGTAGCCTGCATAGTATATATAGTGATGCCTACACTCACAAAGGGTATAACTTCGGTATATCATTACGAATTACATACGGACTTTGAGGAAGTGGTCTAACCAGGCAATACTTAAGTACGTACAAAGAGCAGTGGAAAACGGAGAGCAGTAATGTGAAAACAAGCAAGGGATGCTTATCGTTAAAAAGGATCAATATAGGGCTCAACATAAAGTGGATGTTAATACCCTGTAAATAACAAACTCAATGGCTTTTTTGAGTTCTCGGCTTCATTTGGTATCGGTTGTTCTGATGGATTCATATGCTCAACAGTTGTCGTTTAATCGGCGACGCGCGAACTGTCATCGATATCATGGGTGCCAACCACATCTTGTCGTATGGGGTCTGGATGATATGCCCACATTACGCTTTCTCCGTCAAGCAGGAGAATATTCATCGCTTCAAACCTCTCAACCCACCATATAAACACGTCCTTGGCGAGCGAGTCTAAGTTCGCCTCAACAAGAAGCCCCACAGCCTGAAGAATTTGCAGCTTGGGGTACTTGTCGCTGTTCAGCGACATCAGATGATTCTTCGCCGACGATGACTTGTCATGATATAAATTGTCAATGTAAATCCCGCGTAAGCCTATGCGACGGAGATTTCGATGCGCACACGACTGTGGGACAGTCGAATTAATTGAAAACACGATGCTCTCCAGGTTCGGGCAGACGTCGTCATCGAGGAAAATATCTGGATTGATGAGAGCTATAGAAGACCTTGGATAAACAGCATCGGGGACTGGCTCAGGATCTACAGATGGGTTAGATAAGTTTACCATGGAAAGGGACTTTCCGTGGGCTTTCAGAAAACTTCTTATCGATTCATAAGGGACTTCCGGGACTGAAGTGAACAACGTCAAATCACGTAACGCAGGTAAGTCAAATCGGGTAGCAACATCCAAACTCGTTGGAGTCGAAGAAATGATCAGGCTGTCGACCAAAGGAAGGCAAAGGCTGCCTGCGGCCTTTGGCCAGTACGACGGCTCGATTCCTATGAACTGTCGTAGATCAAGAACACGCAACGCCCGAAATGAGTTTAAAAATTGAAGACTTGTGTTGGTATACTGGTTGGGATATGACTTCCTCTCGTTCCAAGATAGTTCAGAGAGTGTCAGCCCAAACAATAAAGAGAGGGCATCCAAGAACTCAGTGGGGAGCGGAAAAGTCCATCGTCCACTAAGTATTCTTAGACCAGGACAAAGTCGTAGTATCTGATATAACTCCTGTAGGTACTTGATATCCTTCGATCCGCGCGTAAAAGTGAATATTTCGATATGTCGGACATGTTGTCCATATCCAGGCTGAAACGATTGTTCTGCCTTTGATGTATCATCTGCCTTATGCGATGAACTGCTTTGCAAAGTTCGTAAGATGATGCCAGCGCGAGAGGGGCTTCGTATAACGAGGTGCTGATATAAAATAGGTAGTGCAATACGTCTCCAATCGCAACAAACCTCGACAAGAGTGAGCTTTGTCCGCATGGTTAATGAGGGTGTATTCGCGCCCAACGCGTATGTCGTCGCTTGTTTGGGGGTGAACGGGTTTAGGGGCTTGATGGATACGTCTTGATGCACGTATGTTGCAAACTGGAAGATTTCCAGCCAAAGTTCCAACGGCAAATTGGGAGGAGCCGCCGGTGGCTTACTATCTATTGGATGGACAGGACTTTCGACACTGAAAGGACTGATGTGGGAGTAAATATATATGTAATTGTGGTTTGCACAATCTCACCAGCAATACGGGTCAGTAAGATTTTTCATGAAAGCCAACACCCTCAGCATCGCGCGAGGTTTGCGCAAGGAAGTGAGAATCGCAAGAGGTTGGGTTTGCGATTAAAGTGGCTAGCAGCACATTAGTCACAATCATGGCCAAACAAGCAGTATTCCGCACCGGAGCCGCTGCGAGTGTCCTCTCCAACTCATCATGCTGTCCCGTCCTCTTATACTATTTTCTCTTTGTTGCAGCCTAGCGCAGGCTGTCGATATCTATCTTTCTCCCGCTACGGAATCTTTCCAGTCAAGCCTGTCACCAGAGGATGCTACACTCGCACTTTCACGACATCTAGGGCTCGACGCGTTCGAGCCATTCCGAGATGCTCAGCATCCACCATATGGCGAGGAATCTTTCGTTGGTCAGGGGCCAAAGAACTCTTTGGTGCTAACACTGGATGAATTGGACGTTCCAGGTAATATGGCTCTGTGGTTCAGACGAATTGCTTCTCACTTTAATATCTAGCCGTTATACCACACTCTTTACAGCGACCGACATTCATACTGGAGACACCACCTTCCGCACATATAGACTCCCTTGCTTCAGCACTCTCCTCATACCTTCATCGTGCAAGCAGCAGTTTCTCATCCATATTCTCCTCGTTCAATTTCGGTGAACTAAGCGATATTTCATCACTTGCGGACTTTGTCAGGAGCGCAGAACAGCCGGCATTTGCTGCGATAGAGCTTTCGAAACTTCAAGATATCAGGAAGAAATTTGGTTCATCTAGTGAACAATATATGCGCTCTACGGAGGAACTACGGAATCTGTTGGAAAACGTTCTTGCTGACAGGAGAAACAACTTGGCCATCCTGACATACAGCAACTCATTCCCAGCTACGGTGGTAAAGCGTAGTGCCCCTCAAGAGTCGCAAGTGCCATTTCCTCTTCCGGATCCGCAGCAGCCAATAAGCGGTGTTTCGACGTGCTTCGAGTCGCTGGACGTATGTAATAACAGCACGTCGAGCTGCTCGGGTAGAGGGAAGTGCTCTGAGGCCACGAAAGCTGGACGAACCTGCTTTGTATGTACGTGCGGAACGACGGTTACTGGTGAAGGAAACAACGTGAAGACGACTTACTGGGCGGGGGAGAGCTGTGAACGCAAAGATATCAGCGGGTATGTGTCACATTATGGCAGATATAGGTCATTACTCTAACTCTACTTGAAGCCCATTCGTCCTTATTACAGGAACAGTCATTGCTATTATTCTCTTGTTTGCCGGCTCCGTATCTCTGCTCTACAGCGTTGGAGATTCAGCTCTCCCCAGTACACTGTTAGCGACTGCCGTGCCTGCGAAAAAGGACTAGAGAATTCCATTGGAGGTCGTTCTAAAACCTCATTGTCATGACCGACAGCTGTGTCTTCGGCTGAAGATATGAACAATTCTTTCACTTGTAACAATTGGAAGACGTCATTTCATCATTGTAGGATCAGCTCTTTGTGTCAACTGACTATGTACATAACCTACATACATAGAGCTGCAATTCAACTGAAATTGGTACCTGCCATAGGTTATTTGCCACAGCTGGTGACGGCTTGCCGTACAGCCTAATATATGCGCTGTACGAAGTTAGTGTATTATGATATTGCCGGTTTGAAAGAAGTGCAAATCATCACAAACCTACTGTGAATATAGTTTGTCGATGTGAACCCTTGCTTCCTCTCAAACAAGCTCATCTTCACCATTTAAATTGCTGATACATTTGACAGGGTCCACCTGGAAGTGGAGCTTAATATCAATTCCATAGGGCAATTGTATTTTTCTCTATTTATTTTTATACAGAAACTGAAAGAGACTTATGTGCGAGCTCTTTCCCCCATGGGTATCCATCGAGCCTTATCAACACGTTCCTCAGCACTTTAGAAACTCACAAGCTCGCTGTGACTGGGAATCATAGAATAGAGTTTGCCAGCAAGACCGAATGCCACCATGCCACCATCATTCAGTGTGCGCTAGCCATTAATCGCGCGGTACAAACTTTTACCACTGTATAGAGAAGGCCATACGAGGCCATACGTTTCCATTATGCCTTCTACCATAGGAACGGTGCAGCGTTTAAACCGCCGGCCTACCTTGCATCGTGTAATGCCGAAGTCCTAGTAGGTATCAACCATCTCATGCCGTAGCCCGAATCAACCGCACTGATGCTCATATCTGGGTAATGAATGAATTACGAACAGTTGCTTGTACCTGCATGTCGCGTCGTAAGTCTTGAAGGTAAAGCCTATGCGACTCGGGAGGCGCTTCCCACAGCAGTGGAGAGCTGCAGTGAATAAGACCGACAAGATCTCTCACCGGGATATCCTCGGATGGAGTCATTGAGGTTGTCTTGCCCCAAGGTTCTTCATCCAAAGCGTCCCCATTCTATTCCTGTACCTATCCTAAACTACGCTTGATTGACATGTGTCTGCGAACAAACCCTCTCGTGAGAGCGACCTATAACTATTAATCTATTGAACCATATAATTTGCTGCATCCTGGGTAAAGTAGACGGGCCAAATGAACGGGCTTAAAATCTATTAAGCAAGCGATCGTGACAGATGAACGCCACATGCGTTCTTGGGTTTGGGTTTGACCAGATTTTTGTGCTGTCGTGACCTAAATAATCTTATCTTACACCTATCAAAGAAAGCAATGAAATTTGCGAAAGTGAATCATCATATTCGAAGTCTTGCGGGGGGCGAAGTCAGTACCAAGCCTAGGAAAGTGCATATTCGAAATGGTATAGCTTACCTGTTCGAATAGGTGTCTAACCGTTTTAGTAGTATCTGGTCTGTCGGTTCTCGTCGGACCAAAGGCTGATCTTGGAGGTATGAAAGGGGAACGAGAACATCTCTTGTAAGGATACTATCGGACGATGTTGCGCTTGACGGACGGGACCGTCGTGGTACGGCTTGGGAGTGCAGGAAGCGATTTGACTCTGTCCCCGAATGATCAGTAGCTAGGTCAGGCGACAGACCCGGTGGCGAGGGATTTTGATAATACTGTGTGTATTGCATGTTGGCGAACACGGGGCCCTCTGATTCTGGGTTGAAGATATGGTCGGGTCGACCTTTTGCTGACCTGGCACTTTTGTAACGACCATGGGGAACGACGAGTGAAACAAGTTCAGGGATGTCGTCAACGGATCTCAGTTGGTTCACGGTGTCTTCCGTGAAATAAGCGACTGACAAAGGGGGAATTGGTGAGTACTTTAGAAGAGAAGAAAGCACGCTGCGCAGCTGGAAAGACATACTGAGGTGCCATTTCCGACGACCCATGTTGGTGTCGACGTACACTGTGTATGTCTGCTTGATTAAAACATTTCGTAAATGGTCATGAGATTGAGAATTGCTAGGATCCGATATGAGTGTGTTGATATTGGTCAGAAGAGAATTCCGCACTAGGTATCTGTGTATAAGTGGGGGTGGGATGCTGTTTTTTCATGATAGAACAGAAAGCCCTGCGGAAAATGATATGTCAGATATGCTCTAGTCGAACAGGAAAAGAAAAAGCTTACCTCGCGCACTCTGGATGGCCCCCACCGGATACCTATAGTTGCAAGCCAATCACATATAAGCTTCAGTTTCTTTCTTCGTGCCATGACTTCAGAAAATGTTCACCATCAGTCCATCGTTCGATTCCCACCTGTGACCAGAAGTCAGTGCTGTTCTAGGCAATTGAAGCATGTGCATTTTACTTGCCCCGGTCAGTTCTGATTGCGACCCTCTTTCCTCCCAAACATACACTGAGCCGGTCGTGATCAGTCCCCTCTCCTCAGTATCGAGTCTTCTGGTGACCATTGGCAGGACGTTAAGGAAGACGGCATGGAATATAGTACGCGCATCGGCGGGGGACCTGACGCGGGTGCCGGTAAGAGTGGGGCGTTGACGCTGCATGGTAACGTGGAGGAGGTGATAGGGGAGAAACAAAGCTACTAGAACACACAAACAGGTCTCCTCTTTTAACGAAATCGGTCATGACATCTACTTTCGCAGGACTCAGGAGAAATCAAAGACTGATGGGGAATGTAACCATTATTTCAAGTTACGAAATGGCTTCGGAAGTGCATCTAAGACCAACTTCCAAGATTAGAGTTTTAGGAACTGCTTGGTGATCAGGGGTGGGCGGAGATGAGAAATCGATATATATACACCCAATATGTCTATCATAGCTTATCTTGCAGTCCCTCTGGTTAATTGCAGATTTAATTACATGGCCAAGTAGCCTGTTACCAGCGAACGCTCGATACCTTTCTAGTGTTTGCGGTCCATACATGGAATGGTTCCCTGGACAGATAAAGCATTGTCGAGGGGGAGCGGGAGGAGATCGGACTCCGACCACGGCAACTAGCGAGGGCAACTTGGCCGCGAGCATCTAGATCTCCGAAAAAAACATTCTTATGTCAAGTGCGCGTCTACGTACTAAATGACTTGGGGCCTCGTTTTAGGCTGTTTTATGTGGAGTCTCCAGGAAGTCGGGCCGGTCAGATATGTTCATCCGCATACTTACTTGAGAAAATGCCTACTTAGCGTTCCAAGCAAAACGCTTTCGGGGCTGCGGATGAAGTAAATTTATCCCTTAGTTGTATTTATTCGTTGCCCAATCATGGAATGCGATGTGTTATTTCAGAACCCGCATCACCAAACATAGCCATGACTTATGCACGCCTTCTGCCGCCTCGTGCGACCGTTGCGCTGCAACTGCACAGTGCTCTACACAATATGCATGCATGTATTAATTTCTACTTACAACATATGCTTTAACTAGCCATATCCCCATAACAAAATGACCGTGACCATTTTCCGCTAATGTGCAACTTCCAAGCACCTAAGCGCAGCATCAGGTGCCCAACACTGAGTCAATATGGGTTAAGTACTCCGGACATCGGGTTGCAAAAAGCGAGCTAGCCCATGCTTGATATTTAACTAGTTTATGATAAGGCTACGATTCACTTAATCCTACAGAAAACATTAACAGAAACATTGAAGTTGGGTCACTACTAAGTATAGATAATTCACTTTGTAACAAATTCGCATTATACATAGACCTGCCTAGTAGTAGTAACGTCAAGCTACTTAATGTTGAAGTTAGCAACCTTGTCGCAACTTGATAAATCGTTTCTTATTTCCTTCGCAGAATGTAACGCACTCCGCGCCCGATACATCGCGTGCGCTTCCTTTTCAGTCATCCTAATTGATTACAAGAACTTGGCCTCATTCGGACATAATTGTTGGCTACATACAAACTGCCACATTAGGTGAATATTGGTCGATGCACTGTGAGTTTGTTTCTCTACTAAGTAAGTAAAGGAAGTACTCATTCAACAGAGAGCCGTTAGCGGTTTATGCTCACCTAAATAAATAAGCGCCCGTTGCAGTGCTTGTACAGTGGCGCATCAGCCTCCGTTTAAGCCATATTTGGTTAAATGACCGCATAAATAGAAAAAGCGATTGACTACTATACTGGCTTGAAAGGGCAACACCGCAGTCGAAACAATCAGGTTACAATTGTATGCCTGTAACTAGATGACTCCCGGATTTATAAAAAAAACGCTGAACTTTAAAATTAAATTGAAGAGGTAATGAGAGGTTTAGCTTTTGAAATACGTACCATAAGTGAAGGGGAGGAAGGTCTGTATGTATGCACATACTGTATCTTCACACCGAACCCTGAGGGTACAGATGACGTGTGAGGGCATTCAAATCACAGTCTATTTGAATTTTTGTGCAACCTGGCAGCCGCAGGTGAGATGGGAACGGTTCCGGCCAAGTACCGAGTGTATACACACTTACGATAATGACTTACTCACGCCAGCACAACCGTATTTGTACGTACGTACTGTAATGTTATGGACAGTATCAGTCGTTGATCCGAGAGAGAGCCACCTGTATGGCAGTTTAAACCTTGTCAGCAGTTCTCCACCTTTCTCCACACATATGATTAAAAAACATAGAGACCTGGGGGAAATAATTTATGCAGTAATTTATTGCGTCTAGAGCTCGTCATCCCTTATGACATACCCTATATGGTGCTCTGATTTTAGTACAACAATTTCAAAGTTAGTTAGTGTGTACATTACGAAGTCTATAAATAGAATAGAGTTAGAGCAATAACACGGCCGCCGTTGCAAGTTCCGTCGGACCTGCAAGGGCTGCTTGTTGGGTGTTCGTTATTCTATGCAAAACGCCTTGCTCGCGCCGAAAAGGCCATGAATGGAACTGACGCACGTATGGTCGCGTATGTCCGCGTTTCCTCTATTTAAAAAATCATAACAAATGCTTTCCCTGACACGGGCACAACCAACAAGTGAGAGTCGAAACATCCCAGCTCCAGCAATAACTCTTGATGACGCTAATCTTCGGAGGCACTTACATATATACATAGTAGAAAGGCTTCTTAGAAGATGCTGCATATTGCACTCTGTGCGTGTGCGGTATCTTTTTCCTGCCACGCTTTGCTGCTGCTTCTTCTTCGTCGCAAGCATGAGACTGCACAGAGTGCCCCGATGTGCCTGCATGTTGGGATGCCCTGCGGCTGCTTCAATTTTGACGAGCCGCTTCACCAGTCCGTCTAGTTTCTCCCATGCGCTAGAGCGTACGCGCCGCGGCTATCATATAAACTGCCAACGCGCTCATCCGACATTCAGGCTCGCCAACGGGTGTGTAGAAGCGAAGATCACGGCGTGGAGTTGTGTTGAAGCAATGGACAGCCCGTATGGTTGCCTGGTCGGGCTGACCAATGCAAAGCCTGCACCATGCGCTCGATGGGAGTCTTCTATGGTCTCCGCGGAGTTCTGTTACAGTGTTGAGCACGAACGGGAGTAATGGGCCTATAGCTCAATCATTTCTCAGAATGGATTGACCGCAAACTGAGATATCAGCTTGATCCGTTATCGTGGTCCACAAATTACTAATAGGCGGCAATAAGTAGGCGAGTCGTTCCCGAGAAGCTTCTGAACGCCTGACGTCGAATTGAACTGTCGATGATCTTCACGAAGCACTGATACACGCTCGAAGTATCACGAAAAAAAAGCTAAAACCTTCTGCTACATAATTGCACACTATCTGCACTATCTGGGTGATAGAGTGACCGGAAAAGGCTGACATGGTTAGATGAAAATCGGAGGATATATACACCGTTACACGTACGATAGAGATAGACTGCTGTTCACTCTGTTCACGAAATGGCCAGGACGACGCCATTAACGCGTCTACGTCAATGAAATGTACTCATGCCCATTATTATATTGCAGTGCTGCACCAGACAGTGATATCCGGTTCGATGTATAGGTTGTGCGAATAAATGAGGTGGGTATACGCAGGTGTGACGCGCACTGGCAATGATAGCTATTGCAACACGGGTCAGGTGGGTATAGTACAAGCTAAATTGAGCAAATGCTAAACGTCTAAGATGATATGGAGTGCAGCAGCAGTGGAAATAAATACGTAGGAATACCAAACAGGTCTAAAATGCCGGTGGATCTCGTTCGACAGGCCCCATCGAGCAGCGATGGAGCACAGGAGCACCCAGAGGTATGCCACGAAGAAAGAAATTAAAAACCCAAAGTGAAATAAGCAGATTATGGAAGGAGTCCCGTTCATATGAGCACAAGGATAGCGGTGGTTGTGCGGGTGAGTGGTGTCTTCCTTCCGTGGGACGTAATAGTATTCCAGTCAGTCTTGATCCAGCGAGCGTGTGTTATGTGGAGGTAGTTGGTGTAGAGCAGCGCACATCGTTGTCGAAATCGTAAATATCCGTATCATGACGCATTAAGTATTTGAAGAAACAGATAACAAATTACTTTCTGTTCTTCTTCTTCTTGGCGCCATTTATGAGCGCCCCTGCGTCCGTGATCATTTTCTCGAGCTGACCACTTTTATGCAGTTCTTGGACCTCCTGTAGTGATCCGATAGGTTTGCCTCCTATGATGAGCAGCGGCAACTCTGAGAATCCTGTCAGCCTCCTCAACATGGGCGTGAGGATCTCAGCGTCTTCACGAAGGTCGACGTCAATAATTGTTGGAGGTGGCCGCAGGTAAAAGTTGGACAGTATGCTCTTTATTTCACGGGATGGAGGCGAATAGACCTATGATACCGGGTTGGTGATAAGAATAAGCAAGTTTGCAGTCCGACCTTAGCAACCCACCTTGGAGTATAGAAACACAGGGTTCCTCATCCACACATCCTCAGCCATAGCTAGCACTTCATCCTGAGCACGCGAACTCCGCGTATCAAAGTCTAGCACCAGTTGAGGATCAATAGGTACTGAGGGGTCCACTGAGGGCGGAATGACATTTTGCGGCAGACTTGCGAGGAAGGATGTGACTGCTGCGAGCTCCTGTGCACGATCCAGCTTTATGGACGCCTTTATGTGGTTATGTGGTCTTTTTGAGGCGTGTTTGTTGTGGACATCTGCCAGGCGCGCTGTCTGGATGTTCTCGAGTGCGAGGGCCAGCTGGTCATGAGCTGTCTCTGCGCGTCGCAGGGCAAATGCCGGGGACAGGGATGCACTATTTGCAACGAAAATGTAGGTGCTGAGACAGACAAGGAAGAGGAGGGCGAGGAGGGTGGTGCGCTGTTTGGACTTGCGGGGGTGCAAGAGGGCGAGTATGCTGGTGGGGAAGGGCATGCGTGCCAGAAAGGATTTTTCGTCGACAATGGGTAGTGGGGCGCTGCCAAAGGGAAGGAGCGACATGCAAAGGAGGGGCAACCAGCAGGGGGAGCGATAAAGATAAAATGGACGTGGAAGTAGAAACCGTCTGTATATGCTTGGCGCGATCAGTCCTTGTCCTAATTTGGCACGGCCGCGCATCCGGCTCGATTATGCCTCCGCCTCATTTCTCATCTCTATTGTCCCCCCATCCGATCTGCAGACACCTCCACATCCTCGCCGATGCAGCAATCTCAAGTCGGCCTCTGTAGACAGAGATGAGGCCACGGCGAGCGGCTCGTGTGCGACGAAATAGCTTCCATAGCAAATGATGAAAGCAATCACCACAAGACGCAGAATGCAGTGTAGCGTCGCCTTGCGTTGTGTGTGTCGTTTGTGTCTCTGATCATCGAGCGTTGCCGCGCCGCCACAGGAGTCTAAGGCCATTCGAGGCTTTGCGTTTCGCATTCCATGTGGCGTCATATCGCCCGTCAGAGGTCACCTACGCGCAAAACCCACTTGACCACAGCAACAATAACTTTCAGTAAGTTGGACGCTCTTCAACAGCAAACGGAACATTTACAAGCTACAGCAGGATCAGATTATGCAGCGCGCATCTCAGATCGTTTTATTATAGGTAAACGTACACTGCTTGAATACAAAAATAAGTATGTCAAAAGTAGGAACAAAGACGACACCGTTTACTTTGACACCCATGACCTCAAGTCACTAGTAAATCCCCCATTCCAATCAGACACCCTTTTAGCACCCACGAGCGTAAACGTGGAACTTGTCGTGCCAACATGTCCAACAGCGAGACTTTGTATGACTGTGTCAATAATAGTCGGGTACCATTGGCCTAGTCGCTCGCCCGTCTGCTCTTCCGTGTGGTTCGTGAACGACCACCCGAGCTTGCTGACATCGTCCCAAAATGCAGGCGATTCGTCATCTGCGAAAATCATCAAGCTAATAGAAATGATTAGGTATGCAAATTCCTCACCCGACATGACTATAACATTGTTCACAGTTAAATTGCTCTTTTCTAACCATTTTCTCTTGATAGCCTCGACATGGTCGACGTATGATGCTATAGGCTGAAAACAGTCTACTACTTCCTTGTCCGTATCATCGGTGCAGTGGCTCCGGAAATCGCCATGTCGAATATGAACCGCGATAAACTATGGGGAAATGAAGAGACTCTTAAGTAATACGACAGCATTTCTCAGAAGAAAAAATTACAGGTGGTACTTCCGCTTCGGAACCTTCCAGGTCAAATGCTAGACGCAAGTATTCGCGACCGAGCTGCTTCATTCGGTCCGTGTACACTAGATGCTTGCCGACAGTCTGCCACGCCGGAGACCACGACTGCTCCCACTCGAAAGCGCGCACCCCAGAGCTCGCATAGTACAGCGACTCAAAGCACGCAACGCGCCCGTCAGGCGTCTTATTATGCTTGTGCTCTCTGGAAGCTTGGAGCACCTTCAGCTTCTCTGCGCGCACTACCGGTTTGTCAGGAAATATAGTGGCTGCAAGCTGCGAAAATACGACGAATATCTCTTCTTGGGGGTCCGCGCCTGCGAGTCGCGTAGATATGGGGAGCCGTGTGTAGGATGCGTCTATCCCGAGGTACTGCACGAGTCGCGCTGGTTCCGGTACACCCTTCCTGTTCTCCGGCGTTGTGGTCCAGCACCCGATGTCTTCTACCTCAGAGGAAGGGTGTAAGTCGTGCGCGTCCGGTAATATTTTTACATCTCGCCATTCAAGGATCGGGATCTGCAGTTTTTGGCGAAGGTACTCAAGGTCGTATACATCTCCGAACGAAAGCATTCCGGGATCGACATCTGTTGTACCAATTGAAGATGCGTAGATGCGAATCGGGCAGCGCACACAACTTACCTATGTGGGATGTTGGTGTAAACGGCGCGACGATGGGAATACGGTTGGTGAGAAGTGCCAGATAAATCATGTTGGCCTGCAGACGACATCAACAAGATGATATGAGCTGCCGGAACCAAGCATTGCGAGATAATACTGACATGGTTCATGAACTGGTTCGCTGAATACATCAATCAGCCTTATGTCCTTCACTGCAGAACTCCCCACAACTTACTAAACCCTGCAACTGCCCAACTTGTTATATAGTGCGTCTCGTTCCTCAAGTTATCTGCAAAGTCCTATTTGAGTCACGACTCTTCCTGGATGGCAACACAAATCGTCGACGCATCCCCGGCGGACACTTCATCTGCACATACCTCGAAACCTTGCGGTCGGCCGCCCAAGGACAGCCGTAGACTTGTCGTGTTCCGACGGCAGACCAACACTGCATATACTGCTGCTGTAGTTGTAGTAAGCACCCGGGTTGAACGCTCTCAAAGTGGGTGATGCGATGCCGAAGTGCACCACAGCCAGTATATAGAGGAATAGAAGGAGCGCTGCGAGCACGAGCACGCGGCGGTATCCTACTATGGCCATGGGGGTAGCAGTTTGGAAAAAAGGGAAGACATGTATTACATTCCTCTTCCCAGATTCGTGAGCATTCATCATCATTCATGCCGAGGAGGCACCACATGTCAAAGACTGCATTCAAGAATAAATAAGATAAGTTTATACATACTTCCAGTGCAATGATATTCACATCGATTTACGTAATAATACCTCATTTTATTTACCTGTTTGAACACAAAACGCAGTCTATGACAAGCCTATTATATATGCACGACAAAGTAGAAATTTCCAGAGTCGGTGGAAACGCACTACACAATGTTTGTTACATCTCCATTTGGCTCTCCTATGTACATTTATAGAGTTACGCTTGCGCGTGATTATTCGCGCTGGTCAAAGCAACTAACTACATCCTAATCATACAGAAGCCATTATCAGCAGCAAAGATATCATACAAGCACCGTGAGGGCCGAAATAGACTACATGAATAAGTATTCATAGAAGCTCTTGCCATCAGAAACATGAGCGCGCAAAGCCCGGTTCTTTGCGTGTCGGCGGCGTCGAGACCGTGTACGAATGGGTGATCTGGATGGCGAAGTTGTACGCAAGGCGCTGGTCCACTCCCGACTGCGAGGGAAGCTATCCCCGTTACGTAGTGGTGACTGTGCTTCAGTTAAGGTGCGATCTGGGTCAAAATTGTTATTCGAATCTGGGGTTCCTTCATGACCTGCTTCTTCCACTAGCGCCCCCGCAAAAGGGGCCTTCAGAGATAGCGCTGCTAGTCGAGGCTCAATGATCTCGATGCTCGCACTGCCAAAATCGGAGCCGGACTCGAAGTCGTCGGCGTCGGAAAAGTCCTCCACCTGGGACCATGCCTCTTCTTCGCCGGCTGAGAGTGCGCCACTGACAGAAGGAGTGGGCGATTCAGCTATAGCTCCCAGGCCTCCCCTCCAATTGTCCTGGTCCCCTTCCATTTCCAGTTCGTGGTCAGAAACAAAGTCTGACTCGATGCCGTCCTCTGTCTCTGGAGTAGACGAATAGTCGATATCTGTTACAGGCGGTGTTTCCAGCGTATTCAGGGCACGACGATCTGGACGGGTCACATTGGGACGCAGGAGATATGTCAGACGCTCGTCTGCCGCTCCCTTGCCTGTTCATATGTCAGAACTGGCTGCAAATTAAAGATTGGCATCCGTCCTTACTGAAGCTGACAATTTCATGATACCGCGCACAGCAGTGAACGACGTATCTCGCAAATGCATCGTCTGAGATGCGCCAAACGAGCTGTAGTGGGGTTCGCGAGACCTCGAATATTGTTCCAGTTCCTCCGACGGGAGTGCCCATTCCATTCAGGCCAGCGTTCCCCCCGCCTTGTTCGTCCGGTGATAGTATTGTGCCACCAATTGTCAACCACTGAAGCATTTCGGTCTCTACATCACGAACTAGAGCTTGAGCTCTTCCCCCTGCTCTGCGCAAGTCCCTCCGCATACCCTTCAGGCTGAGCGAAAATCGCCCAGCATTTGCTGAAGTTGGATCCGTGACGGGAAGATTGGGCGCAGTTGGAAGTTTCACGCTACGAGGCAGGAAAGGCGGTAAAGGCTCAGGAAATGTAGATTGTACATGAGGAATAGATAAAAGGTAGTCTTTCTTTGTTGCAGCAACGATATGTGGGTTTCCGACGAAGTGTGCTGCGTAGATAAGATACGGCATTGTAAGCCTGCAATCTTGTCCAAAAGCGCAGAACTAACCGTTATCTTTCCGCCTCAGCCATCGTTTCCCTTCATTTTGGTCCCTGAATCGCTTTGAGGATGTAAAAGTCGCCGAGCGATGCTTGGGAATGGTCTTCTCCGACGTCCCATGAAGATGCGCATACCGATTGGTGAGTCCGGGGTTGCGCAGAATGGCAGGAAATGATAGAACAGGGGCACTACCGTCGGTAGCCATTATGTTTTATTGGTAGCTGGTAGTTTATTATTTGTTCAAGGATGACAGGAAGGGTGACAGAATACTCCTTCATCCAAAACCTTCGCCAATTTGTGGTCTTTGGTATCTGGGAGAGCCCCGGCTCCGACCGCGGCCCGTCGGCGGTAGTGGCACTTGCTGCCATGACTCACGTGATGACTCCATTTCAGGCGGTTCCGGAATCCGCTCTGAAGATCTGAAGACTTGGAGGAGTCCCTTGATAGTGAGCTCACCAAGTGCGAGTCACGGTGATAATAAAATTTTCGTTGTAATGTCAGACATACGTACAGGAAATGAACTGGAAATGAGCCAAATCCAACCTAAATCCGAATAATAGAAAGCGGAATGAAGCCATGCGTAGCCTATGTACGCCGTGCGGATGATATTTCAAGTTAAAAAGTCACGTCGGAATTCAATTTGTCCAAACAATCGAAGAGAGCCCCCAACGCAATCAATCCAAAGCTTTGGGCGCCAAATTCTTTGGCTCGGCGAAGACTGAGGTCCCAAGCAGCCCAGCAAAGCTCAAGCGCTTCAATAAGCTCCATGCGCGTCTCTGCTCCGGTGTTTCCGAATAAACTCTTCTGGATGTTATGTACAAGGTTCCCTGCATGAAGCCTCATTCTGTACGTGCGCTCCCTCCTCCATCTGACCTGGGAGCAATGGGCAAGGATTGTACCAACAACGACTTCTGTTTCAAGGAGCCTGACTCCCGGGGCGTTAGAAAGAGTATGCGTTGCGCAGATATATCGTAATTCTTCTACGTATCTCCGATATATCTTCAGGAGGTTGGATGAGTTGTATGAATCGACAAATGAGGATGGACCCAAATGTAATTGAACATCGGCAAGCAGAACGCGCGAGATGGGGTCGCAAAGTGGGTCCACAGCAGGCACGATGCCTGTCGGAACGTCGAATTTCTCAACAATTTCAATCGAACGATAAAGATATCCTAGAGCCTTCGTAGACATATAGAAGTCAGTGCTCCGCGCATCAACAATTTCTGCTGCGTGCCAATCAGGTTTGCAACGGATGAGCGTTCGAGGTAGTCGGTCGTTGTCAATTTCTGGAGGAGTTCCTAGCTTTTGATAATCCACCGCCTATAAATCCATTGAGTATGTTAACTCGATCAGAATTGTCTTAACCCACATGGGAACATAGTTCAGCAAGAAAGATACAGTCACGATCAAACATTCCCTCCTGATGAACAGAACATTAGAAATTGTCAGAAGTAGTTAGGCAAAAGCAAACGCACTGATGATTGATCTGCAATGGCAATGCAACCGAAAGTTAATATAGTACTATGCTTATACTAATGTATACGCGCACCTGCTATGATAAGTAATCTTACAGATAATAAACCCTACCAGGTTTTAAGTTATTACAGCATCATGACTCTGGAATAATCAATTAAACACGTACCAAAAGATCTGACTGGATGTACTCCACGATAAAATCGCATATGTCACCCACATGGCTGTCCCTCCCCAGGTCCTTCTCTGGAAGTGGTGTGTATGTTGCTGGCTCTTGATCTGAATTAAGCAGAAGAGGACTATAACATATCACAGAGAATAAATCGCTGCAAGTCCGGAATAAGCATGGAATCTATATTTCCTTAAATTTAAAATCGACATACCCATCTACATCGCCACCACCCAGGCAAGAGGCTAAGGATCGTTCACCTAGAAAAGAGGAAATATATAGGTCAGCAATGTAGTTGTAGCTATAAAAAAAAAAGTATCGGTATTTTGAGAAATACGTACCGATAGAGGGCATAACAACAACATTTTTGAGATGTGCAAAAAGGCACCTTTTGCCTGCAGGAGGTTTTCCGATGGCACGGACACGTTGTACTGAACGTAATGTTGTTTAGTAAAAACATGGCGCTGAGTAAAATGTGACACAACCATCGCCTGGGTGCGTTACTGGGCTCCTAGATATACTTGCATTGCCTTCAAGCCAAATTGGCTCAGTCTCACTGGACCGTTGTATGCAAACTGATGAATAGTAAGCACCATTTCATATGCAATCTACGTTGTATGCAATGAAATCTTACCGTAAATTTCGCCGGCTTTCAAACAATACACGTCCTCGAATCCAGGCTCGTGGACCCACGCAGGCCCCTCATCAGCTACACCAACAAGCAGGTAGCTGTCTGGGACGGGTATCCGAGCTCCATGCTTCATATCTCGTAAAATATCATTCATTGATACTTGCCGGAGTTGTCGCAAGAAAGGGTTGTCAACCGCGACAGTGTTCCCTTTATCCGAAGAGAAATCCATGTGGTACTGAGTTTGGAGACGAGAAAGAATCTCTGGAAGTCGGTAGGCTGAGCCATGACGGTTTGCTCTCAAGACGGAACAGAACCCCCGTATGGAATCGTCCATGGTTTTTGCATCTGCGACGGCCATGTCTTGCAACTCTTGGAATGCATCTCTTCGGACGCCTACACATTCTAGAAGCATAACCAGTGATCTACTTTCACTATGAGACTAGAGAAGAACAATCTCAATTAATTCACTGACCGATAGAGATAACATGTTCCTGGATATTCGAAGGCTTGAGCAATTTCGAGAGGCGCATTTTTACTATCAGCTTCCTTTGCCCGGAACTTCCCCATTGATGGGCGCAGTTGCATATGAATCCCATCTCTATGTTCATCCAGAAAAGGGTTGACTGTTACGACACCTTTGTACCCCAAAAACCTGATCATATACTGTGGTAATTGAGAAAAGCACATTAATCTTTGATTCATAATACACACCGCGGATGGCTGTATAAGCCTCTCAGGATTTCGTTTGGTCTCACATAGCTTTTCCCAAATGCGGTTTCCAAGTTCTTTAGAAATGCAGCCAACACCATCGGTAAATAGGTAAGGAAGTTTTCCAAGATCTTTTACTTCTTCCCATTCATGTTCATGTATATTAACGGAGGGATCTGTAGCGGTAAATGCCTGGGCCAGACGGGCGGCGTATTTGGCAGGCCGGCGAAGGAGATTCGTTCCTTTGAAATCCCCCAAAGAGTCTCGAATGCTTTCGGCATTGACATCCATGCATTCCTTGTGCCCTGCAGGTTTAAATTGAAATGGATTAACAAACCACACAGCATGTGTTCGAAGTGCTGAATTAGAATATGCCAAGAATTCGAATGAACGCCCAGCAAGCGAAAACCCTTCTTTGAGAGTTCTCCCAACGCGCTCTTGAAGAAATGGTGCCCCATCGACTTCTCTTGCCCAGCGATACTGAAGCCGATCTTCATCCCGGAAGTCCACTCGGATGAAATGATCTTCGTACCCTGGATATTGCCGTATGACACGGTTGGACTGAGACGCATAAGGTCCCTCCAAAATCATACGAGTCGGGGTGAATGTTATGTGATAACAGCGGAAAGCATTGTCTAGAGGCGAATATTCAAATTGATCTCGCACTCTATCGAAGCATGCCGAGGGAGACTCCCTAGGTGAACGCAACTGTAAAGCGTCGTTGTAACGTTTGAGCAGCTCCCCCACAAATTCGGAACTGTACCTGGACCGCTTTGCAGTTAACGCGGTAATCTTGGGATGTAATTCGTCAATGTCGCCGGTGTGTAAGAGAGCGTTGCGAAGCAATGATTCGAGCTGAAATGCAATGGGCCATTCAAAGCTGCTTAATTTTCTGTGAAGTTTATGGAGCCGCTTTGATTCAAAAAAGCCACAGCGGTATGCCTCGATTTGTCCAAAGCCCTTGCGTCTGCAGTCGATGATTAAGCTTTTTGACAAACCAGCTATTTCATATAATCGCATGAACATGTCGATGTCATCCATATATGGGTTATCGCAAAGAAGAAGGCGAAGGCTAGAGCAATAGGGTGCCACAATGGCATGTCCTTCATGAATAGAACCCACACGAAGTTTGAATTTACGATCGTCGACTCGTCTATCTCCGGTTTTTGCACGATGAAATTGAATTTCTTCCAATTCTGGGGGAACAATTGTATCGAAGCAAATGTCTGCACAGAAGGTCAGACGCTAAGTCAAAAGTTAAAACACTGTAGTGAATCAACTGACATGGTTTTCCATCATATCCTATACCAATCTTACTGATGCTTGAAAAGCTGATCGAAATTGTATATCCAGATTGTTTTTTCAGCGGGTCTCCAAGCTGTAAGATGAAGACACCGTCTAGATGATTTGAATTGGAAGTCGAAATAACGACTCACAGTGATGCGGATGACTTTATGGTCGTAATCATATTTGAGCCACGCAGTGCCTTCATTGATGAAATTCTGTTCCCACTCAATAGAAAATGCCCGTGAACAGAGAGGCTCTTCACCATTTCGAGGGTATCGAGGTCGATAAAAGATACCGAACTGTACTGTGTCAATACGGATCTGGTCCCTTAACGCTTGTATCTTGTCATGGCGTGCTTCTTCGACATCAGGGTTGATGTACGGGGTTTTCCTCAGAGTCTCGACCAGTGCTCGACTGGGGGCTTTGTTGCTCCTATAGAACTTGAGCTTCCTAGATTTGATTCGGACAGGCTCCGCTACAATGAAGGAGAGAAACTTTGTCGCAAGTTCCTCGCTTGGTAGAGTGAGTACGCCGGTTCCGTCATTTCGAATACCTCCTGCAGGACTGTCGTTCAGTTGTACTTGAAAGTTGAGGAGCCTTCCATCGTCTCTTCTGGGCGAAAAGCTTTCGGAATGTATAATAGCCGCAACGGCCCGTGTTACTTCCCAGTTGTTGACTTCGTTAGGGATGTATTTGATGTTGAGGTCCATACTACACGTTGTGGAATGAGACTGAAAGTAGGACAACCAGGAAGCAGTTGCTTGGGAGAATTCTCCACCAACGCTGCATTGATTAGACGATAGTGGTGGACCGTTTAGCGCCTGCTCACCTGATTACCGGATCGATACTGGGGAAGGACGGAGGAACCCATTAAAATGTACAATTTTAGAACTAGGCAACAACCGGTTTATTTAAATGCTGCGTGAAGGTTATCGACATTGGTTGTACAGGCTGAGAGTGGATGATGCCGCGATAGGTTGGTAGACATAACAAGCATTGACGTTGAGTGAGTGCAACACACCTTGACTGTCGCGGTTGAGTACTTGAGTACTTGAGTCGTGGACCAGAGAGTCCAAATCGCGGCCCATCGCTAGTCTCCCGCTTATATTAACAGATCGACTGTCATCTGTTTATTTGGTCTGTGAAGGAGACTAAGTCTCCCGTGGTCTTTTGATGTGTCCATCGCGGTCCTAGTCTCACGTGCCCAAAAGCACAACAAAAACATCTTTCATAAGTCCTTCATTGGTTCGGGTCCTTCATTCACCATCTGCTAAACAATGTCAACAATACAAGCACCTACAAGCACTATGTATCTAATCCTGCTGACATACCACGGTAACAAGAAAGTCATAGTCCATCTCGGACAAACCATTGCTAGTTTGTAAACAATGCCGCGAACTATCTTGGAATTATCCAACATCCACTGTATAAGTAGTCGCAAAACGATACAAGGACATGACAAGAAGGCATAAAAACATGAAAGTCATAAAATATCATCCAGTAATGAGCCGTGCTAATAGATACAACGTCGAGCCAGCAAATCTCTAAGATACATTAGTCGGTCAGCTTATCGTCGCGCTCAAAAAAGGGAGTTCAACAGGAAGGCACGTACGACAGAATTCGTGATGGCCGTAAAGGCCAAAATAAATACCAGGTATCCCTTCACCTTCGTCACACCAACGTTATTCCCGAACGCATCCGTCTTATTCAGATTGCTCAGGATCAGCACCAGCAGCAGGCCCTGAGAGGGCGACTAGTAAGCGATATCAATGCAACGCACAAGAACGGCAAAACATACATTTGACAGGACCCATGTGAGCAAGACATTTGTCCTGACGTTGGCATAATAGTCCTTCGCTGCATTTTCCTTCTCCGCAACGGTCATAGTCGTTCTACCTTTACCCTTCCCTTTGTTGTCAACAGGTACGCGGTCGCGCAAATTCGCAAGCGATTCCTCGTAGATGCTGTTCACGTCGGCGGGCTCGGTAAGCATTTCGACGTCCACCTGCGAATGCTTGTCTTGGATGACAGCCCCAAGGTCAGAATCTGGAATAGAATCCTGTTTTGTCCCCCATGATATCTGCAACAGACTAAATAAGCGGTTTTAGAATAAGACTTGAAAAAGACATACATCATCGATATTTGAGAATGCATAGCTACGATAAAGCTTGTCAGCTGTGCAGTGCAGTAAGTAAATAAAAATGCATCTTACATGTTCAAGACGTTGATATACATCGGCGACAGCAGCATATACGGTATGAAGCTCGTAAACATATGCCAGGGATCAAATGCAAGAAGACTACTAAATGCGTATACTTTATAATTGTCAGCTTCGAATACAATATTTAACTGTAGAAATGAAACTCACGGCCGTAGGTCAGAAGTACACTGAATATTATAACCGAATTGCTTGCTCCCCCCTGACGGCTCGCTTGTATAGCGCAGACAACAGACGCAATGAGCAGATAAATCATGAGCACTGCGAGTACGATAGTAGTAATCTTGTACTTAGATTTGGCCCTAAAGATATCATCAGCCAGATTCCCTGAAGCATTGAAGATGGTGTACTAACGCGGTGGGTTTATTTCCCATAGAAAAGAAGAAGCATCCGACTATAAGTGAAGCCAATATATACTGAAAGTATTGTGGTTAACAGGAGCCAAAATGCAAAGAGATAAAATTTAAGTACCTGCACCGTTATATTGAATAACCTCAGCCCACCGCTTGCGGTACCCACAGCGTTCTCCAACGAGGTTGTAAGGATAACCTGAGATCACAATAAATTAGGCTTGCTCCCAGAAATACCTATCCCTCGTACTCACAAATAGCAGATAGAAATTTCCCTGCGGAAAGTCAAAAGTTAGCCATATTTTACTTAGATCATGATCACAAACTTACAATACTGAACCATGAAAATATCAGATTAATAATGTTGTAAAAAGTCTCCACCATAAGCACCATCTTTCTGGCAAAGCTATGCCCCGAACGTAATATTTGTCCCGTGTGTGCTATGGCATACGTCGCTGCAAAGAAGGACCCATTCAACCACCGTCGTCGTTGGGAAATGAATTCAGGGATGGTGTCTGGTACATCGGTTTCGCCGACAGCACCCTTTACGTATTTTAGGACCCTTTGGCACTGTGTTAATGAAAGACAGTAGACAGTGAGAAACAAACTTACCAATTCGAGTTTGCTTTTGCAACAAGTTCAAAGCAAAGGATGCGCTAGATCGTATGAATTAATTCACAGTGGCGTCATTCAATGCAGACAACCTCACATCTTCCGCTAGGTCTGGATATGCGTCTGCTGTCAGCAAATTGTACGAGTAAGAGAAAAACTAATACGACATACACATATTCGAAGTGAAAATATCAGTGTCTCTGCCATGAAGTACTTCACCCTTAAAATAGGAAGCCAATGGACCTATGCCAAGTTGATCATTTTGCAGTGCAATGTATCTACAAGAGCTTGTTAGTAAAGAAGTACTCATCGATACGACATATTTGATCATGATTGACCTATAGGCAGAAAATGCTCCAGGCTAATAATCCACATTTAGCATGGAAGCCAAATACATCCGGATGTGGAAATGCTGCAGTACTCACCAAGACGCTAATGTACCCGAACATCGACTCTGTCGGCTTGTCGAGAATGCTGCTTATTTTGTATTCAAAATTTTGCGCGGCCACTGTGGTAATTTCAGGGATTAGTTAACGGATGTACGACACTTGCAGAGAAACAGCTCACCCAGCGGATTTAGTAGCAATGACCAGTTTCTCCCCTTATACGCAGCTATTTCTCCACAAGCACCAGCAACATTGGAATTTAGATCAAAGACTTTCCACAATCTGTATATGCTATTTTTGCTAGGCCTTGTTCCCACATCGAGGAGCACGCATACATTGGGCTGTAAATCGCATCAGGGAGTAGTAGGTGGGTACAAAGGTCGAACGCAAGTCACCTGCAACATGGGCGCAAACGCGTTGAAAAACCATCGGTGGCTGTTGATTTTTTTCTGGTTCTTCTCTTTCATACAGAAGATAATCTGGGTCGGCACAATGCCCTTGTCCGGATATTTGAAATGTAGATTAGGGTCGAGCGCGAATGTTGTTGTGTACTCGAACAAATGGGCTGTGACTTCTTTCTCGTTAACCTTGTTTTTCATGTGGTCTCCCGGTTGGTAGACACCGAGTAGTGTCAAGCAGTCTAAAACCCGCGGGTGCACTTTCTTGCGTCCATCAGCCACTATACAAACAACTACCTAAAATTTGATTAACACGAGCTGCTGATGGGAGATTATAAGTAAACCTTTTCCCAAGAATTAGGGCCCCATGTCTGCGAGCTCTTCCTAGTACAAAGATGTGAGATATTCCGCATTACGCCATACAAAGTCCGACAAAACAGAATTTCGTCCTCCTTTCAAGAAGTGAGAATCAACATCATTTGTGCGTCGATCATAAAGCAACTTACATTATACATAGTTATTACAATAAACACTTCTGTTCGTCGCCCTGACTCGTTTTGTCGAAGGAAAAATCCGCTCTTCTCGAAATCGTCTGGATCACAGGTGACCGCGGTATAGCGAGTCTTCATCGTTTCTGGTTCTCCGCGCCGGGGCAGCACGAGTTTAGGAGGCACATCCAAGTCAACAACGAGATTTCCATTAGTCAAGTGTACTCTCCGTTTAGTCTTATGACGTCGAACGACCCGACCTGTGGGAGCAGGACCGAAGTGTTGGGTTTTCTCTTCTGCTGGTAAGGTATAAACTGTAGATGTCGGGGTTTCAGGTTCTGGATCGTACAAGACTTTACCTCCGTTAGGAAGATAGCCTTGTTCTGTGTAGTATGGCTTATTTTCAAGGTCGTATCCGTTTTGGCTTTCGGCATGTCCGGTATAATGTACAGATTCGTTTCCTACAATCATGTAATCTTCATCGTCTACCGCCGGGGTCGGCGAGCGTGATCGCGGAGGGCGGTACGATGCGCGTGAGTAGTGTCCTGACGCATAGGCTTCAGTATCGTGATTAAAGTGGTCAATTTCTGAGCCGGCTGGAAGAGACAATTGTTCGTAGGAGTGTGTATAAGATGAAACAGAAGACTGCGGATATCCCTGCATGGGATTTAGATGGTCATTCGACATGGCAGCGAGAGGGAGAGAGCCATTAGGCAAGGGTGTAACAGTAGTTGAGGCATAGTAGACATCAGATTCTGTGCTTGAAGGAACTCCGCAGTCCTGGTCAAGCTGTAAGGTTTCCCCTGTAATTATAGGTTCTAAATGTTGTCCTGGTTGATATGGTACATATTCTGTTGTAGATTGTCGTGAATGATATTGTTGGGCCGCGGAATGACCTTCAATGGAGGAGTGGAGCTCCTGGAAGGGGTCCAGATGAATAGATAGCCTTTGTTCCGGGTACTGTTGCAGCAAATGGTCTTGTACATCATTGGGGTAGCTATCCATTGTCGGGGTCTCTGCGTCGGAAAGAGTGTATCGCGTCAAAGTGGGATCAGCCGGCTCGCTGGCGACGTGCAGCGGGGGCTGAGGGGCTGGCTTGCGCTTTGGGGCCATGTTGTAGTATCTGTGGTACTTGTACACCGAACCATTTCAATGTTGGAACTTGGACGCGTCAATCAGGTGACCGCATAACAAGTCTGCGGCGCAGTTCGTGTATGTAAGCAAGTCCGTGTTCACCTTGAACGATGTGCCAGTAATCTCGTAATTCTACGCGGAACGCAGGAGAATGCGAACAAGTTTTCATGCTCATAATGTGCTGAAGACTCAAATTTTGGATAAAGTGGTTTGGGCTGGACATGCGGCTTGCGGGTGATTGGTTTTGGATTCGTTGTTGATTGGCTGAAAGGTTTAAAGGGACAGGAAAGGTACACTGGTGAAGTCCAAACTCCGCCGGCGCCGCCAGTTCCTTGCGTCCTCCGCACCGCTTTCATCTCGAACGCCTGCTATATGGTTACTCCTGTGCTGTTCTGGGGAAGCTGAGCCTAACAACAATCCATCTAAATAGGCACACGAGGCCGCACTATTACAGCTAAAATTGAACACCTAGCTATCCACGCGTGTTTGTCGTGTTGATCCCTCCCAGTGCGATGTTCCTCTGTCCAGCACTGGCCAGCCCCGACTTCTGCTCCAATGGACATCGCTCTCACTATCGTCTCGGGCATTGGTCTCCGCGTCTTTCTCTTTGCTGCACGGGCGCCGAATAAACTGATCGCTGCAGTACTGGGTGTATGGGAGGGCGTCATCCTGCACCAAGTCTCGGGACGTTCTTCAGCCCCAAGTGTTGATCATCTCTTAGCGTATAGTCTGCGCCTCGCAGTAGACTTCCTCTTATCAAGAGATCTTCAGCACATGTTCATGTTCATGCTATGGACCGTGCTTGCTGCAGTTATGTCCGAAATTGCCTTCCCTCATGCAGCGCTTCGTGCAGAGTTCAATAAGGCACGGGATCGTGAAAAGGAACGTCGTCAAAGGCGTACGCGTTCAGTGCCAGCCATTGATGTACCCATAATTGCCGTCCCTCTACCCCCTCGCATCCGTGCCTACAAACCACCAGAGCGCAACCAAGCACCCGTACCTGAATTGCTGGAAAACGCTCCCCCACAATCATCTACTCCCGTCTTTTCCACTGACCAACCACCCACTCCACCGAGCTTCTTTCTTCAAGCTACACCCATATCCCCCTCCCCGAAGCCAGTTTACCTTCCGACCTTGCACTCCGCGGATTCTTCCCCACGCGAGGCTCTTCCTGTGAGACCGCGCTCCGGCCTAGTTTCTACTCTCGATCAATCTCCAGACTCTTACTCACCGCCGCCGCTACCTGTCCTTCTTCCCACACCACCGGACAGCGCCCAGAGTTCTATACTTCCCGGAGACATAAGGGTCGAAGTTCACGATGAAGAACCGTATGATAATCAAATACTAGGCTTCGCTCCCGACCTCGCTCCTATACCAGAAATGTCGTCTTCGGAAAACAACAGCACTCCACAGGCCGACCAAGCCCAAATCATAGACCCACCGGACGACGACAACGACAACGACAACGACAACGACAACGAAACAATGTCAGATGTCTTACAGCCGCCCGACTGGCTTATTGACCAAACCTCGATGGCGGACCCAGACCCTTTCTTTCTGAAGCCATTCTCTCCGACCATGCCTCCAGAGGCTGCAGCGCCTGTCCCAGTGCCTATTCCAGTTCGTCGACCACAGTCATCATTGTGGCATTCTGATTTGAATGACGTTATTCAACCAGTCTTACAGTTCGGCGAGATAAAGCCCCACGAAGATGTCAAACTCGAGTCAACCGATGCTAGTGATGAACCCCAGTCAGACAGCGATGAACTGAGAACGCCAGGTGCTCGCGCTAGTGATGATCCCCATTCAGATAGCGATGAGCTGCGAACGCCAGGTGCCCGCGCCATCATGAACTTGGAGACCGACAACGAATATGATCCCGACCCCCTGCAAACCCCTCAACAACTACTTGATCAGCTCTCTCCTCTTGTTCTCAATGTACGATCCAGCCTAGCGGACAGTGATTCACCTAATGACCCGGAACCTACCCCAGAACCGGCACAAAATATCGCAAATACCCCTCAGCGAGATACCAACCCTATGCGAATACCTGGAGCGCTCTTTCAGATTTTAGACGTCCCCCCCTTGGACTCTGCCAATAACGATTCCAATCACATGTGTAGATCTCTTTTCCAAACACCACAAATTGCTCATCCACAAGATGATACAGACGAGACACAAAACATTGGCTCTATCTCACAGAACCTGTTACTCCAACCACCCCTGGCTCCGAGTCCTCTCTTCCGCTCTCCTCCCCCACCTCCTGCATCTCCGCCCCCGCCTTCGCCCTCTACTATCCTATCTGATCCCAGCGACATATCTGTACTTTCGACCCGCCATCCAGGCAAGCTGTACTCCCGCGCCGACGAGCTGAGGAAGAAAGCGAGAGACGAGGAGAAGCTCCGGGCGCAACTTGACGGCGAGCGCAGGCTGGCGGAAAGCCAAGGGCGCGTCATGGATGCGCTGCGTCTGAAAGTACAGATTAAGGACATGGATGCGGCAGCGTACAAACTGCATGAAAAGGCTGCCAGGAGGTACTACGTCGGTATGTGGAGCCTTTTGCTCTCGCCTAGTCTCCCCCTTGCCATATCGTCTTATTATCTTTTCCTTCTACAGCTCGTAATCCACAAGCGCTGTCCAACAAGATTGACGTGCACGGGCTCCGGCCACGGGAGGCGTTTGACCGCATCGAACGCGCCATCGTCCGCGCGAACCAGGAGAACAAGACGACTATACACGTTATCGTAGGGAAGGGCTTACATTCTGTGAACCAGCAGCCCACACTTAAGCCAGCCGTTATACGGGAGATGCAACGACTCCGAATCCCGTGTGAAATCAACCCGCGCAACCCAGGGCAGCTCATCATCACGCTGCCGCGCAGCGGACACGTCCCGTAATGAATCAAAATCTTTTGTGTCGTTGATGTCGAGTATGATTCGGCGTAAGTTATTTAGTTCTCTGCAGTTTGTGTGATTTGTTTGTGTTTCATCTTCACTTGTATTTTATACATATACTGTCTTTGTGTGTAGTCTTTTGATGTGAATGGTGTTAGCTGTACTTGAGTCGCTGTAGTGCTGTACCGATATCAAACCTATTTTTATTGCAATCTTATCTTTTTCTTAGTTCTCATCCTTCGATTTCACCATCTGATTTTCTGGGCTTTGTTTCCAATGCGCTATGGGGTATATTGTCTGTTTCCAATTGATAAAATACGTTACACCTAATTGTTTTTGCTCTTGTTGCTTTGGAGAAAATTGATCAACTTGCACCTGTTTTCCTTGTCTGTGCGGGAGATGTGCGGGACAATCGAGAAGTTGTAAATCGGCAATCAGGTTCTCACGATTTAAGCGCTTAAGCGCCCATGCACTGTCCAAGCTCCCTGCAAGACTTTTAGATCGTTATTAACCCTACAAGTATAAGAAATGTTTATAATTGGCGTACACTGAGGTACTCAGGTGATGCACTTCATTTACATGTGATATGCATCTGTTTAATCTTCTTAATTTATGGTGTAACAAAACGTAGATGAACATTGTTGCCTTCCGAATAACCAACGGGCAATATTAAAATGACATATCATCATGGACAAGGTCGTACATTCATGTATTTTAGTAAATCCCGGGTACTAGCTTGTACGGCACCCTCGCAGCCCAAGCATCCCACTCCCGGCCAAACACTTTCTTCAGCGCAGCATCCTCCAATGGTATGCGTGTCATCAGCCCAGTAAGTATCGCCGCAGTCAACACCAGAAATACCAACGCCGCTACCCTCCCGATCCCGCTCTCGAGGACGCCGCATTCGCGCGCCCAGGAGCCCTGTGTATCAAAAAAGACCAACCTCCGTTAAACAACATACAATAGTACTACCAGCGTAAGCGAGGCTGCTCACCTGGCTCGCGTGCCACATGCACACGCCCAACACCGCGCATAGCACAGCGGTGTACCCAGGGTGGCGCACGACGCCATACGGGCCGTTGGTAACCAGGCAGTGCCCGTCACGGATGGCGAGCTCGAACGTGAAGAACTTGCCGAGCGCGCGGTAGCACACCGCGCGTGTGTAACCGCCCAGCGCCGTCAGCACCGCACCTGCGAAGAAGCTGCTGGTCAGCTGTATTGTGGCGTGGCAGCCGTCCGTGGCCAGGACGCTTAGAACGAAGCGCGACATGAGCAGGCCCTGGTGTGCTTTTGAGAGGACAACGGCCATTTCAGAGAGTGCAGCGGCCCAGCAGATAGTCTGGCGTGGTCTTTCATTGCATTGTACTAATAAGTGGAACGATATTAGCTTACCTTGACAACTTTCTGGCCTAGACGCAGTCGAAGGAGGACCTCTAGGCTTGTTGAATGGACAATTTCTGAGGTAGACGGTGGCGGGTGCGGAGGCGTAGTCGCTTTGTGAAACCCAAGCGTCGCGGCGAGAGTAAAGAGCACGCGTACGTAGGATAACCACATTATTCTCCCCAAGTTGCCAAGGAATTGCGATGCTGCTGTATTTTTTTTCTTTAAAAAAAATTAGGGCTAGGTAATACGGACAATAGCAAGACAGAGAGGACCCCTTGCCTTATATTTGCAAAGCAAAAAAAAAAAAAAAAAAAATTCTTCGTGTTCCAAAATACAGGGAGGCACTCTAGCAGGTCCAAGGCCCGCAATCTGAATGAATACACGAGAAGCCATCTCAGGGGAAGCATCTGGTCACCAACGCCTTCTTCCGGCCACAGAACCGCAGACAGGAACCCCTCCACATAAGCATAAAATCGCAAGTCTCACTGTGCTGACTCGTATTTACCGCTTATCCGCACTAAATCGTTCGAAGGTTGCTCATTGGTGATTGTTCCGCGGCCCTCTCACCTCAGAGTCAGTGTCGACGAGGGAGGTTTTGGTCCAGGCCATTGACAATAAATTTGATGATAGGGACTGTTTGGGAGACTATATGGTTCAAACAGCACATCTATCAAAATTTCAGTCAAAGGATAGTGGCACGGGTCAGGAATTAAGTTACCAGCATATGGCTGAGTTGAAGGTGAATATTCTTAGACGAATCCAGGGGTAATAAGATCAGGAGTACAGGGCCTTCAGCATTCGAGTTAAATGTATAGCTTGAATGCGCGCAGCGAATACGAATGTACCGACCTTCGATGGATTCTAGACTGTAACGTGTACGTCGGAGCGTAGGGCCGTCCGGAGAGACGAGACTAGCATTTTAATTTACTTCACATGAAATGTGACGGAAATGGTACGCTACATATGCATCCTTGATAACGTCTGGTTTGGAGACCGGCTTTCTAGAATACGAGATACACAGTTAGCTCTCGTATAACGTAGACGATATATCATTTCCTAAGTGTATTGAAAGATACCGATACTGCACATGTTATGTGAAGTATAGGGCGTTACAAGAACTACGGCCATTTGGGGTGTGGACCTCTGCTAAAGCACCGTCAAAGCCAAGCTGTCATTTAAGCCAACTTGCGTGGACTGTGTGCATACTGTGGCCGGATCCACCTCGTGACAACACTCACGACATGTGCTTTTCAACAGTGCCCGTGTTTATTGATTGAGCGACTAAAAATGTCCACGACCAGCTCGTCAAGGACATTCAACATATGTAGCCGATGCTTGAATGGACCCTAAATGGTAATGAAAGAGGACGATAGAGTGCACCCTTGATCAAGAACGTCTCACGAATGTTACTTAGTCTCTATGGCAGGTGGAGAGCATCCTAATAATAATGACAATAGTCGTCACATCCCCCTCGTGTTTGTCTTATGTGATTGTTCAAGTTAATGGATGCTCCCGAGCGCAAAACGCCTAAAGGACGTGTATGGAGAGCGGCGGAGTGATGATAACGCGAAATGAAGTACGATCATCCGAATGTCAGTTTCGAGCCAATCTTGTTCGTATCTTTTGTTTGTCATCGCAGAAGAGACGAGATATCATGCTACGTGTTTCATGGCAAGCAGAGTTCCCAGCATGTTGATTTTGAATAACGCGACATCTAAGACTCCAGGTAAGGTATAGTGGTGCGCGAGTATACATGTCCAGCCCACACGTGTATGCGCTCTAGTTGATTACCTTAAACAGATTCTGTAATAGTTGTCAATAGATATCACGAATGCCGAGAAGGCAATAACTTACGCGTCAGGGCGTTGTTGAGCTTGGTGACGCGCGACTGCACGCTCAGGTCAATGGTCTTGTCACCGACGTCAACAATGATTCCACCGAGGATGTTGGGGTTAACCTATGTATGGTTGAGGGTGAATCATCATCTGGCAACGGTAGAACATACTTTGTTGGTAATCTTGAGGACCTTAGCGGCCTGGGCAGTTTGGGACTGCTTCAAGGTGGACTCGAGGCGCGACAGGATGTCCTTGGGCAGGGGGGCGGCGGAGGTGACAGTGAAGGTGACTTCACCCTTGTATTGGGCAACAAGCTCATTGAAGCCCTCAATGACGCTCTCGGTCTCTCCCAACCTTCCGTTCTCGGACAGTACGGTTAACAGGTTCTTGGTGACATCAGAGAAAGCGTCCTTCTTTGCGCCAGAGCCCTCGAGCTTTGCAAAGATACCGGCGAGGCCCTTGGTACGCTCTGCAAGAGACAGAGTTGGGTTGTTGACGAAGGTGCCGACAGCGGGGTCCTTCTCGATGGCGGAGGCCAGGCTGGCGAGTTCCGAGTGGACTTTGGTGAGAGTCTGGGGAGACTTTGAGAGCGCAGCACCGTAGACGGCCTTGGAGTACTTGGAGGCAATGGCGGAGGCCGCACGGCGGCCCAGGCCAGGGGCGGCAGACACTGAGCGAGCGGCGGAAGCAAGTAACATAGTTGAAGGATGGGAGCGACGGCGAGCGCGCCACGCAAAAACTCGGGACACCACGGGCTTTCCCGGTCACATACGCCGTGGGAACATGTGGTATTTGGGAAACATCGCGACATGGTATGTACTACATACTACATACTACATAGTGCAGTGGCGTCGTTTTTAATTTATGTGCTTGGATTATATCAGTGGCGGAGCAGAGGCGAGGCAGGGCCAGCTTGGGCGACATTCTCCACGGCCATCTCCAAAATGACGAGCAACGAGTGGGCTGATGCATATGCCATTTGGGGCGGGAGGGAATATTAATAGCGGATGATTTCAAACCCCCGCTGCTACCTCGTTTTCTGGCCTTGCATGCTACGGCCACCACGCTGAATGCACGTTCTGCCGCACCGCCCTTGCAAGCCGTACACTAGAAAAGCCAAGATCACTCTTCTTTACTTGGAACAATAGCCCTTGTCACTCGGCAAGACAGTACAATAACCTTCCCTTCTTGACTATATCCCCGTCCCCGCCACACCACACTTAAAAGCAACAGGCCCTGCAGTCCGCGTACCGACGCTCTCTTCATGTTTTCTTCTCTCGCCCGGTCGCGAGCCCTTGCTTTTTCCCTTTTTTTCTCAGCCATTGCATCCCGCTCTTATGCCTTCGAGGATTCCCTATGTGAGTGTCCATCTGCCGCCCATCGCATTGTGCTTATCACCGTTGTTCAGTCACGTCGTCTGTAACGTACTGCAACCCCCCGGAAACACTTCTCATCCAGCGCTTCGAGATTGCCTATTTCCCCTCCAACAATTCTGTCTCCTTCAATGTCTCTGCCGCTAGCGTGGTGCGTACCTATCTCGTTGCGTTTGGCCGCGTCTTAACGCCTTCTAGCAATCAAACGTCAATGTTACTGCCAATCTCTTTCTCAATGTCTACGGGATGAACCCCATCAACATGACCGTGGATCTCTGTGGCATCCTTGGTGGAGCCCTCTGTCCGCTCCCCATGTACAACTTCACTGGCGCTGACTCCATCACTCTGCCGCCCTCTGTAGCCGTCACAAAGTCGATACCCGGTATTGCATACAAGATTCCAGATCTGGAGGGCTTTGCGCAGTTGTCGCTCACCGAAATCAAGACCGGCGCGTTGAAAGCGTGTGTACAAGCCACCCTTTCAAACGGCAGGTCTGCCCACCAGCCTGCGGTTGAATGGACAACAGGCGGGGTAACAATAGCTGCGCTCCTCATCGCCATCTGGGAGTCCATTCTCTCGCCCCAAGCTGTTCTGCCTTTCCGTCTGCTCGAGCTCATGACATTATATCAAACCATTGCCACCAGTTCCTTCCTCAACCTCAACTACCCGTCCGTGTATCGCGCGTTCACAATCAACTTCTCGTGGGCGATGGGCCTCATTTCGGCTTCGTCAGTGCAAAACTCCATCAATCGCATGCGGCATCTTACAGGGGGTAATCTTGCTGATGCCACCGGCGGATCGGCTGTTGGCTTAGTCAATCGCAAACTTAGCCCATACAACTCTCCAACTGCAAATTTTCTCCTTCCTTCCTACGGGTCTATTGGATCTATTATAAGCAGGAGCTTCCACAATGACACTGAGCTAAATATAACCAGAAATGCCACAAATTTAGTCACTAACTTGCGCCAGACCATCATCGACGGGGATGTAGAGACCGTCACGGCAGCCTCGTCGAATGTTTTGCAGGCTGGTGTGCCAATTTATGTGAATACACTTCACATAGCTACTGCAAATGCCTTCATGACCGTTTTCCTCTGCGCGCTGATAGTCATTGCAATTGTCGGAGCTGCATTCGGCCTTGTATATGGGGTCATCCATCTGGCAGGACGTCTCCATGACCGCAGACGCAACAAGATGACTGCTACACTTGTCAGTTTCGACTATGCATCCTTTTGCACCTCATGGGGTTTACGAACGGTAAGTATCTTTTCTTCTTCTACAGATATGACAGTCCTTAATTTTAATCTCAGGGGTTGGTTATGTTCTTCCCACTTCTTACTTTCATTCTATACCAATGGACGCTGAAAGACTCATGGGTCTCAATCCTGCTTTCCGTTTTGACTTTCATCGGCGTCCTTGCCCTTGTCCTTTTCCCATTCGGCATCCTCTTCCGAAATGCACGCCGTGACTCCGCTTACTCTCTCTACTCACGCAACCTTATATGTCTCTCTAAATTTGGCCCTCTTTATGCTCAAAACCGACCTCAGCGATACTACTTTTCAGCTCTTCTCCTCGGCGCTTTCTTCCTCCGCGCGCTATTTATTGCCGCTGCTAAGTCATCCGGCGAGGCCCAACTGGCTCTTATCATAATCACGGAATTTTGCTTGGTTCTTGGCCAAATTGTGCTCAAACCGGCAACAACCCGCGGCGGCGATGTTCTCGGGTCGTACCTTGCCGTCTTACGACTTGTTTGCGCGGCCCTTATGATCGCGTTCATTGAAAGCCTAGCCGTCAAGGCAATCCCGCGCGTTGTTATAGGTATTGTTATCGCGTTGGCATGGTCCGTCGCGGTGCTTGTTGTACTCGGTAGCATCGCTTGGAACGCGGTCGCGGCTGCTCTAGGTAAGAGAGGTACGCAGAGCGCGAACGCGTCCGTACTTGAATCTCCTGCCGGCTCGGAGGGCTCGATGCTCGAAAAGGGCATCCGCAGTCCACCGGGAAGCACGCACAACAACTACATGGGGAAGGTCTCTTCGCGCGAGAGCTTCCCCAATGGCGGGTCAAGCAGCGACGCGGAGTCCGCGCCCTCGCTCGCCGAGGTAGCGCGTGCGCGCCCGGTCAACCCCACCCCCGAGAACAACGTCCCGTTTGACAGCTTCAACTACGACGCGTACCCAGTGTCGCCGACGGCGACGACGATCAGTACGATGGAGCCACCCAGTCTGTACTCGCGCGACTCTGGGACGATCACGGTAGGCAGCTTGCTGCCGCGGCGGTGGAGCTTCTCACTGAGCCAGCCGACGTCGCCTGCGGGGTCGACGTTCCAGCACCGGAATTCGCTGACGCCCTCGTCCGTGCCGCCATCGCCTCACTCTGATGCTGGCAGTCATAGCACGGGCGGCGCTGTGTCGCGGACCGCGTCATCGCGCGTACCCCCGCATCAGCCAACACACGAGGACATTCAGGAGGAGGAGGCGCAGCTGCCACCGTCGCCTGTAACGAAGGATCTGCGAGTGGCACCACCGTCATGATGGTCTTGCGTATATTGTCAAGATCTACGGCCTATTCTCCCCTTAGAATCAGTGTAGCCAGCATTCGTCCTGCTTCTCATTTCTTTCAAGCATCAGGAAACCCACTCCATTTCTGCATCCAATCTAAATTGTATTACTTACACCCTTGCATCAACATCTTCACTTCATCGCTGCCCAATTTCATCATCAATTATCATCTACATAGAATTTCCGATTCCAATTCTCATGCAAGTCGAATACATACACACTCTCCTTAATTAGCTAGCAGATATATAATCCCGGATACATGTTGCTCACGGTTATATCAATCATAGTAATTTTACATCTATATATGTATACATATCATGGAACAACTGTCATCGTACAATGTACGAACTTGTAATCATCCCTGTGCGGTCTGAGCAGACCGCTCTGATATCATAAACACAGCTTTCGATATGTCCTAATGGGCCAAACTCTGGCACCTACCGGGACTGTCGCGGCCTGAACCTGAGTATCTACAATTGTCACACGCCCTTTTACTAGTTGCGCTCAATTAGTAGCCGCACAACCTCCTACTAGGTGTGACCTTTTCTTTCGCACAGACGAACACATAAACACACATCACATACCGTATCTCGACCGCCGGGATGGGGGATGTGAGCACTGGTCTTGCATATCTGTGTTGTGAGTGGGACATGTCGTTCAGTCTGATTTGCCTGGTGCCATTATTCGAGAATCGAGGTAGCCGTGCCGCGGAGCGGTGACCAAGCGGTGACATCGCAAGGCCATTGTTACAATATTGGTACTGCAGAAGATTGCACACAGACGGAGAAGAGTCTCGCAACTGTTCTGACATATTCTCGCACCCATCGTGTCTTATTATCCGACCTTGTTTGATGCCAATTTGTACTGGCAGGCTGCATGCGCGACCCAGAAGACCCGGTCAATGCCACGCGCGTCCGCGACGGCGCCGCCCCTGACCCGCGCGAGCGTGAGATCGACAAGATGTTCATGAAGCGGGACTACAGGCGGGATGCGTCGGGGCGGTTCATCAAGGCCAGGCAGCAGCCCGCGCCGACTGATACGATGGCCCTGGGCTCGCACGTATGCGGCGGAGCTCGGGCGCCCGACGCCGCTACCGGACACGAACACCAAATGGTATTTATTCTGGGATAAATTGTGGTTCTGATGGTTTGCTCTGACTGATTTTTGTTTTTATTTTTTTGATGAACAGGACGCGACGCATCTCCAGGTTCCGCAGTTAATTGTTACTGACACGACGTCAACAAGTGGAACGGTCCTGACACAGAGTTGACGAGCCGACCAATTCATTTGAGAAATTAGGAGCCATTGTTGGGACTAGTATTGGTGATACAAGATGGGAAGATCTTCTTTGTTGGAAGCACGCAACTCATATAATTATACATACCAACAACTTTGCGCCGGAGATAGGAATGACGACTCAAGGAAGGTCAAGGACTGATGAACATTTGGACTGTAACGATGTGCTAATTAACATTGTATTTCTATTAAATTATGAATGGATATGATATATACATTTGCGCAGAACAATGGGCATTGTACCATCGGCGTGGCGTAAGGTTGAATGAAAAGATAACCATCTTCCTCTGTTAGAAATGTAGCAATCGCTGCAAGGCCATAAGGCAACAGGGCAGCACGCCGATACTCGCCCAAGATTCAGCGCCTAATTGATGATGGGCCGCTGGGCACCACCAAGTGTGGCAATTCACCAGCTTTAAGTTAATTCTTCAAATGTGTTGCCCATGATGTTCGTCATCAAGAGGGTGAAGGGGCGCAGATATGCGGATATAGCACGATTTGAGGAACAAGACATCCACGGTCAAGACACAATAAAGCAAGAAAGTCCCAAAGCTTTCAACTGGCCGCGAGCAGCCCTACATTGGCTTTGATCACATCCATGTAGAACTGCTTGTCCAGCGCTTCTTCATTACTGGAAGAGTATGCTTGGGGAGCAAAGACTACAAGCAATAATTCATCCAAACGGCCATCAGACGCAGCTTGTGTCCAGTCCAATGCACCGGCTTTCGTAGCCTGCTCCGGCCCACTTGACAGAAGGTCGGCGCACATAAGTTTAGCCAACGTGGTGCATGCATGAAGCAGCTCAAACTTTACGCGCAGACGCAAACCGGGCGTCGACCATGGGGTCTGAGATTCGTTCCGCGTATTTCCGTTTCGCTGTCGTGCGCGAGTGCGGGTGGGTCCGCTCGCTGGCGCATCGTCCTGCGTCTGGATCTTCACTAGTACTGCGGTGTCATCGAACTGCGGGAGGTGTGGCCTAGGGGGAAACGCTCTGGAAACTGGTGGAGACATTAGCGGGGCCACTGACTCCGGGCCAATGGCCTCTTCCAATGTCAGTGGTGACGATGTACTAGGCTGCCCGCTGGGCGTATTAGTAGAGGTTGTCGGAGAAGCTGTCGGCGGATTTTCGTTTTTTGACGCAGCGACACCCCGGGGCCTAGGCGCAACCCTGGGCCTTGGTTCGGGACGCTTGAGCGCCGACACCAATGGCGGCGGATTTGTGGCCGTACCAAATTGACTATGACCCAAATCGTTTAAACTGTTACCACTTGCAGACGTCCGACCATTCGATCTCGGTAGTACTGCGGCCATGGCATCAATATTTCCTTGCAGTATTTTTTCGCAGAGCATAATTTTAAAGGAAAGCGAAGGCAAAGTGGCATTTAGACTGTCGAAAAGCGTCATTAAAGGATTAATGTTTGGATCTTGTGGAGGTGGAGAGCCTGGGGAGCCTAAAGGACTTCCACTAGAAGTATTGCTAGGCAAGGCATACGATGATATTTGTGCCAATGTGGATGAAGCAAGAGAAGAAATGTTTAAATATGGTGTTTGTGACAAATCAATGAGCTGGTCTACACGTCAGAGAAAGTTCTGAAAACAATATGGAAATGCTTACGAGGTTCAAGAGCCGCAGACCAACACGTCTTTTCCTGGAATCCGATTGTTTGAGAGCATAAGCAACGACTTCTAGTGGTTCCGACACAACCCAACGAGTGGCAGTGTTAATAGATGGAGGAGGTAGTTGTCTCAGCAATAGCTGTGAGTGTTTCCCTGCAGAGACAGTCGTTTAAGATGAATTAAACAAAGACAAAGGGAATATTCGTACCCAGACCCTTCGCTTGAGCTTGTTCGGCGTCTTTTTCAAAAAGTGCGACAAGCCACTCGAGGAAGAACCAAGAATCTTGCCCTACGACCTCTACTTTCTCTATTTCCATGCTCATATTGAACGATGATTCTCGACCTAGAGCCCGAGCTTTCAGGCTTCTTCCTTTGCTGCGTGCTTTGGGCGTCCCAAAAATCTGCATCGAGCGTGTAGTATAGCCATCTTTTAGAATTTCCCAGACGCTTCGAGAGTTTTTTATAGCGACAGCTTGGTTGTATATGGGGCTGTCCAAATACTCGATTCCGAAATGAGCACCGCCTTCCCCTTCAGTAATGCTTTGGCGCCGAGCTTCAGTGAGTGGGTAATGTGGCAAAGCAGCCGCAATATCTGCAGGAGAGTTAGTAGAGATGAACGCGTATAAGAGGCGCCGGGAAGCTGCTATAGTCTCTGGTGATAAAACAAGAGCGGATTTCGATTGTTTTATAATTTTGCGAGGCGATTGTTGGAGAAGAGCCGTAGGGTCGTGTAACGGATCTGTCCCAGGACCGTCCAAACGCGTACCGTGTTCCGCTGAGTGAAGGGCGATGTAAATCAAGTGTAAAATGTGGATTCTGGGCTGCCATGAGCTTTTTCGACAGTAAGTATAACAAAGTCATAGACTTGCATAGAGGGCTTATGATTCGGGGACCGCATTTGGTCAAGCATAGCAGCCCCGCTTTCAAATTGGCCTTCTTCTAAGTAGTTGTCGACGATTTGCCGTAGGTACTTCCCCATTTCCGGGGTGGCATCTTGGGTGGACATTGGAAATAAAAGGAATGCGAAAGAGACGCGCGCGTCTAATGTGTCACGAACTGTCACGCGCACGCGCCAAGATGCGCAGTGACGGTAACCTTGCGATTGCGTGTGCCGGGGCCGGCGCGCTGCGGCCGTGCGCTGACCTTGCCTTCCACTCTTCAATCAACCGCCAACTGCTTCATTTCTTCAACTAGTTCTGCCATGTCTGGCCCCGTAGAGAATTCCATTGACCAAAACTCTAATCTGACATCAAGCCAGCGCTCAGAGTCGCCAGATATTGTTGGTCAGCCAGTCCATACGTCATCCGAGTCTGCAGTTCCGCCTGCCGCAATACCACCGGCCACTAGCAGTCCATCTTCCCCTCAGAATGAGCGAGAGACAGTCAACGACCCTGGAATCATAGCGCTTCGCTCAATGTTTCCCGATTATGATGATGCAATTTTGTAAGTGCATATTACTTTGCTCTACAAGACGTCCATCTCACATTAATATTCACGTAGGCAATCTGTTCTACAATCAGTAAGCGGAAACCAAGAGCGGGCTATTGATGCCCTTCTAGGAATGAGCGATCCCGACTATCGCAGCGACGCGCCTCCAGAACGTGTACCCCAGCGCACCATGGTAGCTTGCTCATGTCTTGTCCTGCGATAGCATTGGCGTTCTAATTCTAAATTCTTTATAGACGCAAGAAGAACTAGACGAACAATTTGCTCGACAATTAGCTCTTTCGGAACAACAAGAACATACCGAACAGTGGATGCAGAGCAATGCCGGTGGGAGACAGTCTGGTGTGTATCAGCCTAGAAATAATAGGCAAGCATGGACTCCACAGCCTGCCTCTGGGCAAACCCAGGAAAGGCCGAGTGAATTCCAGGAACAGTTCAGCAAATTTGCTGAGAGTGAGTCACTTCCATGCATACGTATATGTAGTGACCTGACCTCTCATTTTCTTTGAACTTCACGCGCTGTTTAGGCGGCAAGAAGACGATTGGGAATATCTTTTCAAAAGTTAAAGCTAAAATACAAGAATTTGAGCAAGGCAGACCCAACTCGGGAACTGTAGATGCACAGAACCGACAAGGCTGGATACCGCCTCCCGCATCTTCGGGATATGGTGGATACAACCCGTCTCCGCAGTCACTTCCGCAACAGCACCCTGCCGCGTACTATGATCCGAATCCCCTTTCAGCGACTTCCACTTATTCTCAACGGCAGACTGACGTTGAAGGCTACGACATTTCCTCAGCTCAAGACACAGGTGCAACCACTCAGCAACTTCAACCCCAGTCTCCCCCGAAACCGGCGAACTCTCCTCCTACCAGCACTACTCTTGATGGCGGGAAACTCGGCCTTCTTCCAAAGCGTCCAGTAACGTTGTTGCGCGATCCGGCTGCACCGAATAGTGCAACAGGAAGTACAGGAGCATCATCGACTAGGCCGCATTACCATGGTGAAGAAAGCGATGATGATTTGGAATACGCAGAGAACCCTTTCGAATCCGAATCCAGCACCAATAGGAAATAATGACTATCAATGACAATGGACAGAAGCTTCAGCGCAAGTAACATTAAACATAAATATCGGATGTGTAAAGTTGTGAAGGTAAATATTTCAATGTAAATGTAGCGGATAGGATATAATACCCATCAATTCTGTTAGTAGGTTAGCAATGTATACTTATGAATTGGAGTGGCATATAGGCACGAATTTTTTCTTGTGCCAAGAAAATCAATCCTGTTCTTATTTTATTATTCTAAAGTATGTATGTGGTGGATTACTGGCCCCTGGCATGGGGGAGATCAGTTGTACATGCCATGCATTTCCTCTGAAGAGTCTCAATAATGGGGGGAAAAGATACTGGTCTGCGTTGGGTCTGCGAAGTTATTTACTCATTTCCAAATTCACCAGCTTGCAACTTCAAGAGTAGTTGACGGAACAGAGGGTTGGTATATATGTATACATCCTCAATGTACGAAAGGTGAAGCAACTGCGCGGGCTACTTGTACAGCGGCTGACGCTTGGAAATCTTTTGAATTTCCTACCATGAGCAAACCAACTAAAGCAGGGAGAAGATATTAGGGGAAAACGACCATTAATACGCAATGGGGAACACACCAATCAGGCCGAATAGTCCCAAGATACTGCCAAACACCTCAACCACGAGAATTTTAACAAAGAGGTCGGGGTCTGCTGCGTCCGAGACTGCAGCGGTGGATCCTGTGATGCCTACGCATACACCGCACAAAAGATTGCAGGCGCCAACAGTGAGTCCGCCCCAGAACAGAGCAAAGCCAGTGAAGTAGTTGTCTGGGGTGTAGAGTTGAGCAGAGGCAAGTGGCGCAAGTTTGGCAGAGTAGACAATCCCAATGATCTATATGCACAGGTCAGCACTAGAACCTAGAAGCACAATGTGTAAGGCGTACGACACCGTAGATGGCAACGACTTCGCAGAAAATAATGCTTGTTGGATAAATGTTTTAGATACGATGAAAAAGCCAGAGCCGGTAGCTATACGCACCTAATCAAGTTCTTCGTTGTAATGCGAGGGGCACGTACACCTCCGCCGAGGATTGACGCGCCGGTGACAAATATTCCCCTGCAAATATCTGTTAATATTCGCCCAAATTACGCGAGATGCAGGTAATAGTGCGTACCATCCGGCTCCGAGGACACTAAGGCCTATGCAAAGGCCTATTCCTGTAGCTCCCCATGCATAGGGACTGGATTCCTCCAGGAAACGTCCGACATTGAATGCTTCACCAGAGCCTAGAACAAGGGGTATCGGGTCACCAAAGAGTGCAGTGACGTGGAGTGTGTGTTGGTTTGGTATAGGTATCGTGTATGAGGTGGTACAGGTATGAAGTGTAGAGAAACGAGATTCATGTCCGAAGACGTCAGTATTGGCTTACTGATATAACAAATGCAGTGAAATCATACCGGTGAATAGTAAGTAGAGAGCGATGATAACTACAAGAAATGTAGGCAGTCCATAGGTATAGTATGACAAGTAGCCCATAATATGAGGACGTGGTCGAGTCGACTGTCGGAGTGCCGGAGATGATGGAGAGAGGCAACCTTATGGTTTGCTTCGTGATCTGTCAATCGTTTAGCGGCCCGCAGCTCTCTCTCCGCAATGTATCACCTCCTAAAGGGCCTGCATGAACATTTAACAAGGTATGGTACTTGCAAGCATAAATCACCCATCTTTTCAATAACGCTATACAGGAAAGAGGAATTCTCAGTTATTATCATAGGCCTTGACGGCGCCGGCAAGACTGTGTGTTCACAATTCTATGCTGTATTCGAGGGTTCATTCATTCAGACAATAGAACTCTCGTCACTCTATGCGCCGTTATATATGCGACACCTACTCTTGTGCACCTATAGACCTTCTTAGAGAAGATCAAGACGCTCTATAACGACGTCCCAGGACTGTCCCCTGACAAAATCGGACCTACTGTTGGACAGAACAGTGCGTGCATTTGGGCATGAATTACCCTTATCATACCAATAGAAGACTTGTTACAGCGGGAACCATTGTTCTTCCGTCTACAATTCTTCAGTTCTGGGACCTAGGCGGCCAGCGTGGAATTCGTAATATCTGGCATCGCTATTATGGCGACTGCCATGCTGTAGTGTATGTCATCGACGCGGAGGACCGAGAGCGGTTGGGAGAAGGATGGGAAGTATTTGGTACATTTGCCACATACCAGCATGCCAGAAAACAATTATCTAACTTACTGTCTGTCTAGACGGTGTCCTTTCTAACCAACAAATATTAAACGTCCCACTCCTCCTTGTTGCTAATAAGCAAGACTCACCCAACAGTCTTTCTGTTGACGAAATTCGACACGATTATGAAGACTGGTTTCAGCGAAAGATGGAAAGTGCTCGAAGAACACGATATGGTGAATCCGATAACGTTAGCGATTCTGCAATGAGGCGGGAAAGGATAGCCAGTCTCGATGTTATGGGCGTATCAGCTCTTGAAGGGTGCGTGGGCGTCGTCTTTGTCCTTCTTCACTATGTAAAAAAAACTGACCACTCATATATCAGAACGGGTGTAAGGGCGGCCGTGGACTGGCTTTTTATTAGAGTTCAAAACAGTCGCAGGTCAGCACATTCATTAATGCTGAAAATACATCGACTCACTAACATCTGTACTCCTTCCAGAGACGTGAAGGGACCCACATGAAATGTTTCTATGTATTTTGTGTTGCACAGTCATTCAAAATACAATGACGTTGTCAATTCTATCCTACAGTACGACATAATAATAACCTTGATTATGCCTAATAGATTACTGTGAGTCATCCATTCAGACTGTGGCCCCACTAATTGAGCGAATAGTCTGCTCAATCAACTCCCTTTTATCAAATGCGACTTTCAAAAGAGCGGCTAACATGCCGAGTGTGACGACTTGTCTGCCTCCAATCCTCCATACGTCACGGAAGAACAAGAACCATGCTTTCGTACTCGACAAAATCCTACCGAAGGTGTTAGAAATGTTTTTGGCTTCCGCACGAGATGACCTACGCTTTACCAGCATTTGCTCTATCATCTATCATTTTGTAAACGCCCTGCTTGAATTCATCCTTTGGCACCATGAAAACAGGACCGTCATTGAGCAGATATGCTGAGCCACTTGTGCTCAGATCTGGGTCAGTCGCAGCATAAAATATGGCACCAGCAATGCGAGACACGGGGGTAAGGGGGATTCCGGCCAGCAGAAGTTTAACGGGGGTTGGAACAATATTGGTGTCTAGTTAGATGAACAACTGGGGATAAGGACTGACTTGTCGAACTACAGTAAAATGCACTCGCCAGCGAAGAAAGGGTGTATGCTGCCCACTCCAATGCCTTTCAGCTCCATGATGATGTGCAGAGATCTCATGACCCCAAGAATTGCGTGTTTAGATCCTGAGTACATCTCTCCGGAAGGAATAGCCACCCATGATGCTAAGAAAATGTTTTGTCAACGAAAATATAGTAGGACTTAACAAGATATGCACCGACCCATAGAGCCTATGAAAATCAGCGATTTCAGATCTCCATCCTTCTTATTGAGCTGCAGGTAATGTTGAGCCAGGTGGGCAGCTACACAAAACTTGTAAGATCTCTACAAAACATACATGGTGCATTTGTACTGACTGTATAGTGCTCCGTACAAGTTGACTTCAAGCGTCGTCATATTAGGCTTTTGAGGTCGCCCGTCCTTGAAACGCATAGTCTCGAAAGAGCCTACCTCGTTTACGCCAGCATTTGGCACCTATGCTAGTTGCTGAGCTTGTGCCATAGAAATTTAAATGATGTAATCCGCACCACAACATCCACAGAGCCGTACGTTTTGATGGCCAACTCAAACATGTCTACCTGGTCATCGTAGTTTATGACATCGCATTTGATGCAAATTGCTGACCTGTAGTAGGCGTTAGCAAGCGGCGCAATGGCGGCCTCAAAATACGTGAGCCGTATTGACGATACGACTTACCCTCCGGCCTTCTTGATTTCTTCAACTACCAGAGAAGCACCTCGAATATCTCGGTCGCCAATGACGATTTTGGCTCTGAAATTGGACCCTTCAGAAATGTAATTGGCAGAGGAATGTGTGTGATGAGCATACCCATAGGAAGCGAAGCGCAGAGCTGTTTCTTTGCCAATACCGTTTGCCGCACCTGAATGTCTGATAAATGGAGTCAATTTAAAGCTAGACTCGACGGAACGTACCCGTTATTACTACCACCTTACTAGCCGCTCTAGACGAGTGCGAGAAGAGTTGGTCGTCTGGAATATGGCTCATTATGCTTTAGAAGCTGGTACGTTGCTTGAGCCTTGGATGCAGCTAGGTTGCGTAAAATAATCAACCACTGCGGGAATCCCCTATTACATAACTGGAAATCATATGCGAAAGTGCCTTACTTGTGTGAATATATGGGAAATTGACTGGAATTGATCATTGATGTTTGTACATGACCGCAGGGTTATAATGGACGGTTGATGGCGGTTATATATTTAGAAATCCTCGTTGAATCCTCGTCCCGAGCAGGTCCCGAGGCCTCTGTCCTCCCCCTCTGGAGTCTGTATGTATTTGCTTAAAATCTGATCCACTTCCCGTGGGCTGTATCCGTTACACTCCTATGCCTATACCGTGTCATAAACTCCACTATCCATCAGAGGAACAAACTGCATTGAACGTCTTGACCAGTTACATCAGCGGAGCGCTTTGAATTTGCACCCAAAATTTGCCCAAAATGCACCCGTACGTTTTCATGTGCACCTGTTTCGTGGCATCGTGGCACAGTAGGGCACAGTGCAGCACAATGTCCGACCCAGGATGAACCACGCAACAAATTAGATGAAAAACATTTCCAATAGTTACAAACTAGATCATAAAAATCTCGACATTAAGCTTTACACTAGTCACCCTATAGTGATTTACATATCTGGTGTACATGAATATCATCTGTGGAAGCTAGTCGTTCGGCGGATGGATCCACTGTAATCGATGCTAAGGGGAAACTTACCACAGTACCAACTTCCAAGTGTGATTGCGACCTTTCAAGCCATGATTCACAAACCTACGCACTTTCGCTGAACAAATGGCATTCATATATATTACAACATCTGAAGATTTTACGACTGGTGGCCCAAGATCTACGTGTGCAAGACTGAAAAGAAAGATTGATAGAAGTTGGGTTTGGACTGATGTTGCCGTAGAATCGAGGAATACAGAAATGCGGAATGTAGGCGGGGGTAAATCTTTCTAAATGGAAAAGAACTGAGCAAGACTTCCCTTAAATGAGGCCCTTCGTCGCTTGATTATCCTCCTTACACTGCCTCCCGCCTTCGAGACACTCCAACTGTGCACTGTCCCGAACTGGTCCATGATAAATGATATTAAATTCGATGTAGAGTTGGCTTATATGGAGAAGACTAGCTATTAGAAAACAGGGGAGATAGCGGCGGAACGAAAGGAAGCGGCGGTTGGGAAGCGGAGGACGTCTGGCCGGAAGTGTGTTGTCGTTTATTTTTATATGGGACGCCACCTTACGAGGGGTCCGAGCGCATCATATACTATCTGCGTCTGACGGCAGGCTTAAAGCCTACTGACGCACATCTTAAATACCCTTCTACGTTCCAAGAACCTCAAGCCTCCCTGTAACGTCGTCCATTCACCCAAACTACCGTCTAGCCAATTCTATTTGCTACTTACAACACCATGCCCAACATCTCAGGACGAAGACGGAATAAAGTGAAGGGCGTGCAGTTCACCATCATGGTCGTCGGTAAGATGATTCCCCTTATCCACAGTTTGCTGTTCTGGCTTGTAACATAACGCATCCATTGTATATCAGGGGCATCTGGCACTGGGCGTACAACGTTTGTCAACACCCTGTGCGAAGCCGATGTTCTACAACACAAGGAACCGGAGAGCCCGCAGACCGCTCATTTGGAAAACGGCATCAGAATTAAACCCGCAAATATTGGTGAGTATATGTGGTTAGTGTTGCGGCCTGCAGTTTAATTTTGAGGTCCCAGAACTTGAGGAGGATGGCATTCGCATTGCCCTGACTGTCGTGGATACACCGGGATTCGGTGATAATATTGACAATGAGCCTTCGTCAGTGTGCTAGATTGACTGTCTATTAATTATGTCTGATGCACAATTTAGCTTCCAGGAAATTATGAACTACTTAGAACGTCAATACGATGACATCCTAGCTGAGCAGTCGCGCATCAAACGTAATCCAAGGTTCCACGACAACAGAGTTCACGCTCTCCTTTACTTTATTCCACCCACTGGGCATGCGTGAGTGATCTTCTGCGCATTACTCAGGAAAATATATGTAACCTGCACATGTAGTCTGCGCGAGATGGACATTGAGTTGATGAGACGACTGTCACCACGCGTCAACGTTATTCCTGTCATTGGCAAGTCTGACTCGTTAACGCCTAGGGAATTGAAGGCTTTCAAAAAGCGTGTGCGTAGAGTCGGTTTGCCCCTATTGCCCTTACTCATGTTGCGGCTCGGTAAATGCGGTGTGTAGATTATGGAAGACATCGACTTTTATGAAATTCCTATATACAATTTTCCGTATGACGTCGAAGAAGACGACGAAGATACGATTGCAGATAACATGGAGCTACGCGTACGTGCGTTCTGAGGAACATAATATCTAGTAATCACTCATTTCATTCAGGCTCTCTTACCCTTTGCAATTGTTGGCTCCGAGGAAGAAATTGAACTGGACGGAGAACCTGTCCGTGCCAGAATATATCCTTGGGGAATTGTTGAGGTCGACAATCCTCACCATTCGGATTTTGTGCGGCTGAGGGGCGCAATTCTTGGGTAGGCATATGAACTTTAATGGTTCATATATGTATTCTAAAACCTTGAACTTGTAGATCACACTTAAACGATTTGAAAACACTTACTGAGGACGTCCTCTACGAAACTTACCGTACCGAAAAGCTTTCTAGAAGCGCGGATTCTACCATACGTGATTCCCAGATTCTGCCTTCGGAACTTGCCACACAGAGCGTCCGAATTAAGGAAGAGCAACTTCGTCGCGAGGAAGAAAAAGTACGTTTCTTTTGAGTGTTGCTATCTAGCTTCTCTGAGGCAGAGATAAAATAGATCCGTGAAGTGGAACTTAGGGTTCAAAGGGAGATCAATGAGAAACGACAGGAATTAATGGCTAAGGAAACTGCTCTCAGGTTTGACATCTTGTTTTGGTTTATAGAAAATCTTCTAAAAAAAATTCTGCAGAAATCTAGAAAACCGAATCAACTCTCAGTCTGGAAACAATTTCTAAGTAGTCTGATCTTTCCAGTCCTTTGCCTTTCAGGATACCAATACATGCACAAAAATATACCCATGATTATCTTGGTCTTCTTTCTACCTCTGTGTTTATATTGGAATCGCGATGTCGTCGACGTCGTTGCCTCCCATCTTGCCGTCTATGCACTTTCTGTTCTTATTCCGTCGGACCTGTTTCACCGCTCGTAATTGTCATAGTAGAACACTGTTGTTTGCTTTGTACATCCTTGGAATTGTACTAAGTCTATGTTTATATAATCCTGTCGCAAGCAAATTTGTATTCCAGAAATGCTTCTGAATGACATTTAAATAGTAGTGCCTCAATAGCCCTACTGATGCTTGGGCTTGGTATCAATGGTATGTAGTCTGCGATGCCGGCGCGGGCGCACGCCGATTTTGGTCCGTGATCGGGACGACATCTTCGCACAGTAAGCCTTAAGGGGCCGTATGAACAGCAAGTTCTACTTATGCGACATGCCACAATGGAACCCGACGAACTTGAAGATGAAGAACTCGAGGAGATACGGTACGCATTTACCCTATCCATATGTGCTCTGTGAGCTAACGCATCTACCAGTCGTTATGAAGACTTCACAACCATAGGTATAGTTACTCTTATGCCGACTCTGCCACTGTTCCTGGAACATATACTTCGCAGACTGGATTCAAGACTCTATATTGGAAAGGAAACGAAGGCTTCGACATGCAAGGACGTCTTATGTGGCTTGTTCTCGGAAATCACGCGGCATTGTATCAAGCACTTGGGCACAAGTGAAAAAGGGGATGAGTGCTGGGCAGTCATGGTTTGTGCTGAGCATAGTAGGCAAGTAATACCCGTTTTATTTCTCTCTATGGCTAGTAACTATACGAAGTACAGGAATATCTATTGGCCTGAATGCTGCTATAGTCTCTATTGTAAGCGAATGGTTATCCGACATAAAAATGGGCTACTGTTCGGACGGCTGGTGGCTCAATCAGCAATTCTGCTGTTGGGAGATAGAAGGTGAAGAGGTAGACGGCTGCGATTCATGGCACTCTTGGAGTCATGTAACCTTAGCTCGGTGGATCATATTTGTCTTATTTGCGGTAGGTATTAGACCTTTCATGCGTCTTCGGCCTTACTAACTATGAGAACTGTTTAGGCAGCCTTCTCTTTTATCGCGTCCCATTTAGTGCGATCTTTGGCCAAGTACGCTGCTGGTTCAGGAATTTCTGAGATCAAGTGCATTCTTGCTGGCTTCGTGATGCAAGGTTTTTTAGGCTTTGCTACCTTCTTCATCAAGAGCATTACGCTGGTAAGAGACTCGCATATTAGCATGCATAACACTCTGATCGCGTTTCAGCCCCTCGTTATTGCGTCAGGCCTGTCAGTTGGTAAAGAAGGACCTTCGGTTCATGTGGCATGTTGTATTGGGTCACTTGTTGCCGGCTTATTCGACAATTTCCGGCGAAGTCAAAGTACGTCTTACTCTATTTCATGCCATTAATGTTTTAACTCATTGACGTTAGGTAAAATGAGGGAGATTGTGACTGCCGCGAGCGCAGCGGGTGTTGCAGTTGCCTTTGGTTCGCCAATCGGAGGTGTTCTATTTTCCATTGAAGTAAGTCAATCATAAAGTATAACTCTTATCCGAACTAAAACTAAATATTCTATTTTATATGCATTCTAGGAAATGAGTCACACATTCAGTATCAGAACTATGTGGCGAAGTGTATTCTGTGCTCTTGTAGCTACATTCACGTTGTCTGTGAGTTCCCAGTTGATCTATATATATGGTGTCCATATTAACGCCATGGCAGGCAATGAACCCTTTCCGTACAGGAAAACTAGTACTTTTTCAGGTCACATACGATCGTGACTGGCACTTCTTTGAGATCATCTTCTTCGTGATTCTCGGGATTTTTGGGGTGCGTTTGGACCGTTTATTTTTGACAAGTTCTCAAGCAGGTGTGCAGGGCCTCTATGGAGCATTTGTGATCAAATTCAACCTTCAAGTAGCTGCTTTTCGTAGGAACCACCTAGGAAATCATGGTGTTGCTGAAGCCGTGACATTGGCTACTCTCACCGCACTTATTGGCTATTTTAATCGATTTCTGCGCATTGATATGACATCTAGCATGGCCATTCTTTTTAAGGAATGTGAAGGGGGAGGCAGCGTTTTTGATCTTTGCCAGTAAGGATTGCCAGTATTCTCGTATACGCGTCTGACTGTTCTGTAGGTCATCTGCTCAGTGGAGCATCTCTAACTCTTTGCTGCTAGCTACGATAATTCGTATTGGCCTTGTTGTTATCTCTTATGGATGCAAAGTGCCTGCTGGGATATTTGTTCCGTCAATGGCTATAGGGGCAACCTTCGGTAGGATGGTTGGCATCGTTGTAAAAGCTATGTACACGTTAGTCCAAAACGTTGGTCAGCTTAACACTCTCTCACTCCAAGTTAGGACATACCCACATTCAGGAATATTCAAGTTTTGTGCACCGGATGTTCCTTGTATCACGCCAGGGACATACGCGTTCTTGGGTGCTGCGGCAGCTCTCAGGTGGGTCTGAGTGACGTTACAGTCAGTGTGTCCAGGGTGTGTTTACGATCTATGCCTTTCATGAACAGTGGCGTCATGAGAATCACGGTAACTGTTGTAGTTATTATGTTCGAGTTAACGGGGGCCTTGACTTATATTCTGCCAACGATGGTATGTCGCTTCGTGCTTGCTGTTTTTAAATTTTTCTTATATGATACCGCAGATTGTGCTACTAGTAACAAAGGCTGTCGGAGACTTTTTAGGTACCAACGGTATTGCCGATGAAATGATTAGGTTCAATGGATTTCCTTTTCTGGAGAAAGAAGATCACGTTTACAACGTTACTGGTGAGCGTGCAGACGGCTTTTGTACACTTAAAGCTTACATGGGCCTTAAGTCTCCACTGTTATGAGAAAAGATCTTAACACGCTGTCAGAAACCGGGATGCGTGTCAGGGATGTTGGTAAGTCCCACGAAGTGTCATCACACTAGAGATTGTCGACATAGATTATGCGTCGCAGAATCCCTTCTATCATCCACTGAATACAAAGGATTTCCTATCGTATCAGGGGATGGCTCCATGGCATTAGTGGGTTACATAGATCGAAGCGAAATTCGCTATGTCCTCGGTATGTTGACGGCCCTCTTCTGCACCACTTGCTCTTATTGCTCTTACGAATCATGTAGAGCGAGCACGTAAGAGTCGAGGAAGATTAGCCAATACACCATGTCTGTTTATACCAAGACATCAGGAGGCCGACGACATCGATTTAGCTCCTCCTGCCCATGAAGACGATGAACCGGAGGAGTACTTTGCCCCTACAACAGCAGGGGAAGGTATTCAGTTTTGGCCCTGGGCAAATAAGGTATATCAACACTCGATACTCCTCATCTCAAAACTAAAAAAAGATCAGACTCCAATGACAGTATCTCCGGATCTTCCGTTAGAGATTGTAATGCAGATATTCAAAAGAATGGGGTAAGTGATTCATTGATTAGACTAATTAATACTAGTCTTATTATTCTGAAATCGAGTCCGCGGGCCATACTGGTGGAAGACCATGGTGTACTTTCAGGCCTAGTCACAGTGAAAGACGTTCTGAAATTCATCGCGACAGAAAAACCCGAACAGAGGCCGTCCTGGGATGAGCGCGGTGGTCTGGATGGTTTGTTGGAGGAAGTGTGGGCATGGGCTAATGGTAACATATCCAGAGTTCTTCATTGGAGCCGCAGAGTGCTTTGGAGATGATACCTTATCCTTTAATTTATTAACGACAGTAAAGTACCGATAACCCTATGCAAAATCTTTAGATTTTCCTTAAGCTTTTTTTTTTTTTTTACTTTCACTGTATCTTTTTGTACCCTCCTAATTGGCATTTGTTTCAGTAAGCTTATCTGCCTTGGTAGTGTAAGTCATGTTTGGAATCATATAGAATGGAATTCTATGCGAATTTGTTGATTTCATTGTCGAAATCATAGAATTTAGGGCTTTGTTTCTGACACCCAGGCTGTGCAAACGCTTTTGTTCGCAGTACGATTTTGATTGAAAGCGTTTGACTCCCCCACTCATACCCTTGAAACATCCAAAGTCAATGACGTCGCAGTCCATGAATAAGAGTCCTGACTCTATTCGCAGGGCGGCCCGTGCAAACCAAACATTGAAAGTGTCTCTACATTATAAGGCTCTATAATTTGCGGCAAGTTCATGAACTACCCAGCTACCACTTACCATCACCGCTATGACCCACACAACAAAAATCAAAACGTCCCGCTACTCTCAAGACCTCGCAGCATATACTCTACGTCAGTTCACATTAGCGAGGTCGTCGCTGAATCCAAACCACACCATGGCAATCTCCAAAATCCCAGCAGCCTATGTCTGTATTAGTCGTGCAGAACTGCTTGCCGGCAAAAGGGCGTCCAATGGTCAGAATATTCATCGAACGAGTCAAGGGAGAAAAATACTTACATATTCATATACTAACTTAAGCAGTTCACGATGCGGGAGTTTCACGCGTTAAAGCATGAAGTTGTCAATGTCCTGTGGTGCGGCGTGTGTAATTTCAACAAGCAAACATAGAGCGCTTGATAACCTTGCAACATTTTTCCTCAACGTGATACATAGCTGGAAGTCTGAAATTGACTGGATTCTCTAGTAGAGTACGCGTATGTGTCATTGGAGTGGATGAAAGCCACAACAATCGCTCCACAAAACCGCTCCGCATAAATACAAGTACATGATTTCATGTCGACTCTACTGATTAGCTGATGTGTAAATGGGTACACCGTGTACGTATGATTAAAATTCTGGATATACACAGTTTTGATGCCTATCTATTCTTCCATGGCTTCGCCATCTGGACTTGTACGGAGACCACTTTCGAATGCCTCCCTCCAAAGAGTTGCCCATTTCGGGAAAGCACGCTTGTACAGAGACATGCAGACGGTGTCCATTTGGTTTATAGGGCCGTCGAAGTAGGCCTTGAAGTACCCGTGTGTACCTAAAGATTCGCGTATGTGCCCCGTGCGTCCGTGCTTGGTGTACAACTGAATGGGTTTGAAGTAATGGACATCATCTATTACAGGTGTCAGAACAAGCAAATTTAGATTCATTGCATTCTTCAAGCTAACCTGGATTGAAGAACATGTAGCGAATGGTTGCAGTCTTTTTATGAACTTTGAATGGATGCCCAGTCAGGATGATACGCTTTGCTATGATACGTGTTGTATCAGGGTTCATAAATGTTCCAGTAGCTACCAGTTCGGGAGCTGCCATGGTAAATCACCGTTAATCCTTCATCGACTAACAACAATTAAGATAATCACCTTGTACATCCTGTGTTTCCCGCAAAAGAAGGCACGGTTGCTTGCCATATATTACAGGTGCGTAAGTCGTAGCAACGGAAGTGACACCATGCCGGAGGTATCTCTCAAATTTGTGAACGTTGTTAGCGCCTTTGCCACCGCCTCTGGTGTGTTGGCTATATATCGGGTTAACTGCCAGTCGGCGTGGGCCCACACATAAAATCAGGGGATCCTAAGAGAGATAACTATGAGCAAACACTGTAGTGATTTGACCATACACGACTCTACCTTTGACCGAACGGAACCCTCATATTCTGTATTGCGTTGGACGGTGAAATTCATAACAGTGACTTTGTGTTCGTGTTGTAGGAGGGAGAAAAGTGTAACAATCCGTGAATTTGCAGCGTCTTCTGGGACGTCTTTTATGTGAACCGTAACCCGGACACCGGGCTGATATATGCAACTGCTTTAGCTACCAAGCAAGAAATGCATAAAATCACTGACTTCAACAATGTTCAGTTCCTCCTCTGATCTTCGGCGTACCCCGCGTTCTGTGCGTTTAAAATCCTCAAATTGGAATATACGTGCGTAATCACGAGGAAGATTTTCAAATGGATCCCATGGACTGGTACGGAAGGATTTCATTCCACGGAAACGCTGGAAGCGGGTCCGTGCTGGTATGTCTTTGGGGGTGTCGACTTCATCGGGGAACGATAAATCGTCTTCTTCCTCCCGCTTACGGTTTCTCCAACTGTCCAACCTTGGATAGACACAATACGGATGAGTGGAACGTTCTAAAACGCAAAAATAGAGTAACGTACTGTTTCTCTTCTTCCTCAGCATCGAGATCCTCGAAGCGCACACCACCAACTTCCGTCGGGGCATCATCCATCGGCATATCCTCCATTTCTTCTTCCTCCCCCTCCTCCTCTTTGGAATGATCCATATCCGCGTCATCGGGACTGCCATTATCTTTGTCGTCGTCATCATCATCATCATCATCATCATCATCAACTATCCATGCCGCCTGGTATTCACTCATTCCTTTAGGAATTCGACGAACAGATTTGGGAGTTGTGCCATCGACGGCATCTGGAATATCAGATGAAGTCTCAGAGTTATTTTGTTGCATTTCTTCTTCAGTGGGCCACGTTTGCTCATTCGTCATATAATCTGGATCGTTGCTTGACACCATAGAATCGGCGTCTTCTCCATCGGGTTGCACAAGAAGAGTTGGTTCGATATCTATGTCACCATTTCCGCCCTTGGTTTGACGAGGTAATGGCGCAGAGTATATCTTAAGTAATAAAATGAGCTGATGGGCCGAAGAAAATAAAGCCTAATGTTTGACTGACCTGCGAGATCTGGAAATCTCCAAAATTGGGGAGATGTACGAGGCGATTGGGTGACAGTGGCATTCCGCGTACTACTCCTGTGACCTTCAGTGTACCATTTTGCCATTCTACTGTTTCCCCAAGTATACTGCAGCGACCTTCTCTCCATCGTACGTCGGCAGGTTTACCTTCAGACAACGATCTCAGCGCACTCAGGCGGTCAGAGCTCACATGTAGGTCGTATATCCGTGACTGAGACGGAACGAAGTACTTGATGAAAGAAAGGAGTGATTTAAGGATCCCATTTCGTGATTTTGGGTCTAGTTGTGCGTCGGGTGATACCACACTGACAACGTCGGGTAGGCCTTGCGATTGCAGCGCACGCAGCAAGGTATCACCCCATGGATCGACTTCTATGCTGCTCGACATCACGAAGAGCACGTAGTCCGCTATTTTACAGGCATCCAATGCTGCATAAAAGTTTCGGTAAGGCACAGTGCGGAATTGCAAAGAGGTTTTAAAGCGATCGGCCCTATTCTATGTTAATAATATAAGCAGTAGAACTGAAAATTGATTAATACCTCATTTGCCAGACGCCATCTTCTGGGCAGTCGTCTGACGGCATATATAGCACCTCCGCTAGAGAAGAGACTGCACTTTTGGCGCCAACATCTGGTGTGAGTGGAATAACAGCTACTATCCGGGGTGCACCGTCAACACCGTTAAATATACGAGTTGCTGAGACCAGAGCATTTCGTTTCAACAGCTGCGTTTGTTTAGCATTATTACGTCTGTTGAGACGAGTTTGAGCTACTAAAGTCGAAGATGGTGATGCTTTTGGAGATGAACGGGCGATCTTGCCTATTCCCATCGTCATAATGGCAAGCCATCAGTAAATAAACAAGCTACATAGATATAGAATGCATACCCTTAGCAGCGTCTTTTAGTGAGCCTTTCGATGCATGTTTAGATTTGAAAGGTTTATTTTGCTAAATCAAACAATATGTAAGGTATCCGTGCAATACCAGATATAAACTTACCTGCTTGAGCGTAGGACGATGCGAATGACTTTCCACCATTACAGCCTCACGATGAACAAAGGAATACCCGGATAACGAATACTGGACAGAGTGGAGGTATGGTCAATGGTAAGTAATTGATAAAATGATCACTGCCCAAAAAATATTACCCCGTAAGGAAGTAGGCGGGTTAGAGCGGGCCGGAGCAAGGCTGATACAGTCACGGTTTGCCACAACTTGGCCTCAACAGGTGCTACCACATTCACCGTCTTTGCCCTTTCAGCGTAAAACGAGGATGAAAACAGGTTTAACGATTTATTGATAAGGATGCAGGCCTCACTTGATGTATTTTCACTGAAATGTAAGATCTCATACTAAGATGATTTCTGTTTGATTTCCGTCCTTATACTCCAGCAGCATTCACAAAGGCTTTAACCTGCCTATCCAGATATGGAGACGAACTGTCAATTTACGCTACCCCCGACTATATTTCACTCTCTGCGACAAACTCATCTAAATCGGCTTTCTGTCTTTTCAAATACGAAAGACAATTTTTCGCCAGGTATAAGCTAGGTTCCCCGCATAGTGACAGAGCCAGTAACTCTCAAGAAGAACGCAATGTTACAGGGCAACTTACAGTGAAGGTATAGGAAGGTATGCTATGACACTCGTGACTTGCTAACATAGCATTCATTTTACGCCATCTTCAGTCGCTTTTATCCATATTAAAGCATCGTACCGTGGAGAAATCAGTCGAACGCTGCGAGTTTGCCATTGTCGAAGGCGATCAAAATTTAGACAATGCGGATGATGAGGACGATACACTGGAGAGCAGATTTATTGTCAGGTTCTACTGTAAACATGGTAACAGTGCTTATCAACTATATAAAACTCCTGTTTTTAATTGATATACCATAGGGGTTATAAAGACTCATCGTCTTGTGCTCTTCACTCCAGAGTCAATCATGACCCCAGGCGCTCCGAATCCCACTAATGAGTCTCGTCTCATAATTGGACCTAAAGCGTTAAAAGACCTTCTCGATCATTTCCCCATAGCTAAAGGAGCCCGCGCTGATCCACAGCTTGTGTGGAAATTTGAGGATCGCGATGTGGTTCTTAAAAGCATGGAATCGTCTATAGACAGTCGAGGTATTTTTCACTATTCTTCTACTATTTAACTGTATCTGATTACTAGTAAAGGAAAAGGTCAACTCTACACTGAAATCTCGGTTAGCGCAGACGAGTTCGACGTCTACGATATCGCAGAAACTCCCACTACTTTGGCTTTCCATCTCCGTGAATTTAATGTAAATTCATTCCAAAATATGTCTCTGAAACTTCTGAGGATCATGTTACACAGGCCACTATAGCTTTTGCCGACTCATTGTCCCTTTCTTTGGAAATGCGTTTTACTGAGCCAGCTACTCCGTTATATATTGAAATGCAAGGCGATGCTCTGGACGTTTTATTCGTCATATCTACAAGTCAAATTCAAGGCGTACCAGGCTCAACCCAACGTACAAGCCAATCTGTAAATGGGCGGAAACGTGAACGTGAAAAATCTGCCAACGAGACTCCCAGGGTTAAGAAGTCCGTGAAGGCTGCGCAGGCTGTATCATTAGATCGCCAATCTTCAAACGTTTCGAGGTCCGGATCTATGCTCCCTCCTTTGTTCATCCCACCGATCCGTTCATCCCAAGGTCAAGCTCATCATGATCAGGACGCTGGCAATCTAGCGTTCAATCGTAATCCCTCATATAAGCAAGCTAAAACGGAGCCCTTATTTTTACCTTCGTCTCAAATGTCCGTAGCTGATGAAGAGGCCTTAAGAGCCATAGGATTAGATGCAGAAGCAATGTATGCAGAACAACTGAATGATCTTTTGGACGGTGACGGCGAAGAGGTCGATTTTTCATGCATGTCCCAACCACCTGCTCCTATCGAAAAAATGCGAAACTTACACTTCGACGGCCAAATGGATGTAGATGATCTTGATAACGAGAGTCTTGAGATAGTGGAAGACCACTGTTTAACCGCTACGCAACAATCAGAAGCAGTCGATAAGGTATTGATACTTCCAGATAAGAGTCCTGGATACGCTAATGTTTTATGAAACATGTTTTTTATAGACATTTCAACCTCTTTTTGAGGATTAGAACGCAACAAGACAGCAAGAAGTGTATAATAAGATGTCCATATGTATTGTGCATTTCACTGTCTGGGGAAGTGTAACACTAAAACAAATTGTCCTCCAAGTCAAAGTAACTACTTTCTTCGGGCCACGTGAGAGTGCCCCCGCAAAATTTTAAATCGATGTCAGCATGCTGTTGGTATTCTGGCATCAACTCCGCTTCAACCAATTCTTCTCCATCGACCCAAAGTAGAAACGTAGACATCGGGTGGCCGCTTTTTTTACGTGCTGCTACTACCGAATCGATAATCCCCTGGTCTTCCTCTGTGAAGTCTGCGGTAAAGCCCAAAGTGTGCAAAAAGGGCCATGGTGTGTAGGGCAATCCGCATGGTCCATTGATATGTCCTTCTGACAATAATTGTACAAGTGTAGACTTGGCAAGAGTCGTCCCAGCAGCAGTAAATATGCTAATTCCTTCGAAGGCTTGGAACATAGGTTGGTAATTAAGACTGCTCAAATCAGAGTCAAATTCCGTAAAATTTAGGGACGTGAGGTTGCGGAATATGAGGTTCAAATCAGGTAAGTTCCAGAATGCATCAAGATCATTTTCGTGCAAGGATTTAAGGGTGAGTGAGCGTAACATTGGGATGTTGAGTGCCCCCAAAAAGCCAGCATAACCCTCCCCGGATTCACTGTATAAACGTAGAGATTGTAGACTGGGGATGGATATGATTTTTATTTCCTGATGGTCGACCCAACTACCGACAGGGAGTAGATCACCGTATATAGAAAGGTTGACGAGGTGAGGTGAGCATGTCAGAATTTGATAAAGAGTGGTGTACTCCAATGTCAAGGATTTAACTTGGTCAAGATGGAGAGTAACAACGTTGCTGAGCCTCGGACGGAAAAAGTGAATGGCGAATCCCCGTAAACGGACGAACTGGAGCTGCGACTGTCCATTTCCGAAAATCTGTGGTTCGCTAACACTTTGGTTAATCAAGTTTGCGTCCATGCCAATAACGTCCTCGACCGTCAGCGAGAGTCTCTGCAACTTCGGTGCGAAGGCAGAGCAAATGCGCTTTACAACGGGCTGGACTAGGTGCTCGCAGGCGTGCCTACAAAAAAGGGTGTCCCAGCGCATAGACTCTTTGAGAATATGGTTCACGAGTATGTTTAACTTCGTAGCGTGTATTTGCACATCTTGGGTACCTGAATCCAGCCGAATGGTGAGCTCGCAAGCGCCAGAGCGACTTATCCTGTCAAGAATTGTGCCTACTCGGCATCCGGAATGTAAATGTAGGGTCGTCCAAAGACTCGGGGTTGCGAGTGATACTTGACGGAAGGTGGAGCAGATGTGCGTCGTGAGAACTTCAAAGGGCATAATACATGGCGGCCCAGCAGTCGGCGAGTCGTAGACGCCGAACATAGTTTCGTCTTCCAAGGTGATTTTCTGTCCTTCTTTAAATATGGCGGCAAGGAGTTCGGGAGGGAGGTCGCAAATCCCTAAAGTCATTTTTTCGAACGGTGTTGTTTGGTTAACGAGAAGGAGGGGAGGAGAATGAATAGCTTTGTCGTCTTTTATTGGCGTCGAACCGGCTTGTTTAAAACTTAGCAGATTTAACTTTGCGTGGAATTATCACCTATCCAGAAAGTCGGCGAAATGCGTCTATTGGGCGCCTCTTGACTAGTCACTTAAATGGAGATCCTGAACGAACATTCGCTAGTGTTATTTTGAGTCAAAGTATCGACAAATTGAGCGCAGATGTAGCATTCCAGGCTAGGTCTAGAATTGAGCTACAACAGCAGCGTTGATGGGGGACGATTGACAGCTCCTTGCGCTCCTTCTATATTGATCTCGAAGCGACATCGACATGGTAGAAGCAGCAGGTACGCTCTAAAGGCCGAGCAAAAAAAAAACAAAAAACGCACCCGTCACACACGTGCCGCTGCGTAGAGATCGGGGAAATCCATGTAGGACGTAGACTTCTTGATCAGGATGCTTCTGTTAAACTCAGTGATTAGTTCTGCCATTTCCTCTGGGAAAGAGAAACACACCAAAATAGAAGAGCTGTTGTCAATGCCTATCTTCGAATCGATGAGGCTTGCATGACGACTCGTCATCGTCATGGGCATGATGTAGAACAGTGAAAACTGTTTTATCGAATAATCAAAAGGCAATCAAACATGATTCTAATCACAGTGACCGACTGGATAACGGCGATTCCGAATCGGTCAGCAGCTCAGAGAATGACAGATTCTAAAGATAGTCCACACAAAGTCCATTCGAACAAGACTGTAAAGTATGTAACCCCAGCCATTGCCAGCGTCCAAATTTCTGCGAGAATAACAACAGAGCAAAACGAGAATCTCCCCATTGAAAATTTAATTCTTGGATTGTAGACCCTCTGTCAACTGAATCTATGCAGGGAGTTAGGACTAAGATTTTAATTTCATGTGCTCCAGACACACACACCTCGCTCTTCGTGATAGTGCGCAGCTCCCCTGGTGCTGCTGTACTACCGGTAATGGCGCTGACACCGATATCAACTGCCCTTCCTAACTTGCCCTTCGTTGTTTGCCAGTAACGAATCTCGTCGGGAATGACTTGAATCAACGCAACGCGAGGATCATTTGCATCACCTTTGTGTACACCATCCTTCAAGTCACCGAACCAAGCTGAGACTCTGCATTGCACATCAACAACGAAAAGTGCAAGAAGTGATAATGTGAGATGACAGACCCTGTGGACCAATTTTTCTTGATTTCTTCGTGATCATTGATAATATTAGCCCTCCCGGAGAATCTAGAAGCAAGGAGGTGAATATGCTCAGCTACGACAACGGAATTTCCAACTTACGATGCCCAATCAGTCGTCGACGGATTTAAGTAACTCACGTTGACATGTGCATCATTATCGATCTCTTCAAATTTGTGTGAGACATTATTCGCGATGAATGTGAGGGTTAACTGTGTCTCCGAAGAAGCTTTTTGGAAAACGAATGTCGGTTTTACTCGCATGAACTTACTAGGTCATGAACACATACGGGGAACAGGAACCATGGCTCTCGAATGGAGATGCCCATCAATGGAACGAGTAGTAAGCATTGCCGTGCCAGTAGACTTCATAATTTCTTTCAATCCTAGGGAAGAGTCGGCTTTGGAGAGGCCACGCGAAGAGGAGCGTTTGCACACCTTGAATCTTTTCCTGAGGACTCGCTATGAGGTTCTGGGCTTTCGCGGAATACGGGTCAAGCTTGTTGTTGATAGTAGTCATAATTGGTAGGTTAATCGTGGTGGGGAAGACAAAATGTAAAGCCCCAGCTCTCCCCAACAAGGCCATTATATAGGTGGCTAGGGCACTTTCTGACGTCTCAGTGGAACAAATGACGTCAGGCAAAAGGAGAGGAGGACATACATAATAGGCAGACGCAGGCTAGTACTTACATAATATAGTCAAGACTGACGAGGTTTTGATACTAGGTACTCAGAGGTAAAATCCACCAGAGTCAGCACGAGAAACTAGAAAAGACGACAAGGAACTATAAACCCTGAATGCATAGGTGTTGTTTTGACCAGATCAGACAAAATTTAGAAATCAGCCCTCTGGTCGTGAGCTGAACATGGAGCCGAGCATGGAAAAGTGACTGGATGAAAGAGATCCGCAGTCGCATGCGTTCTAGAGCGGCATTAAGACAAAGAATCCTGAATTTTAGTTGGCAAGCAGGCTTGGTGGCTGGTAGGATTCATAGATTTGCGTTTCGTAGGCGGAGGTGTCTAGCCACATCCCAATGGTATATCCGGTAAGCAGTGGTTAATATAGGAAATATAATATATAACATAACGTGAATACGTCGTCTACTGTGGAGTGGGAGATGAACCTGGTACTGTGGATGAAGTAAGGTCAGCACAATAGTAGAAATCTGGGTACGTTACTTACGTGGCGCCATCTGCGGCCGTTGTGATTCACTGAACACCCGCGACATGAGGACTCCGACACCCTCGAACACGCCTAACAGAATACCACACGCTACCGCTGAGCCGAAGGCTGAGCGTGGGCCACCTATAAAACCGATAAGCAAGACTTTCAAAGAATGAGGTGTAAGCAATTTACTTCGTAGGGCTAAGCATCCACCCGTCATAAAACCTGAAATTATAGCGTTCCAGGCATCTTCTTTTTGCCGCCAACCTTTAACAGCGCAATCGAATGTTGAAAACATGCCTCCCCAAACTCCAAAGTTACCGCCGGTCACAGGCGCCCGGGCTTTTATTGACGAAATGGCGCCAACGAATCGTTCGCCCTACAGAATACGTTAAAGTGAGCACCATATTTCCAGGGTATGGCACTCACCCTAGGAGAATTTCTAGCTCCTTTGATTCCATACCATATACCACCGCCAACAGCACCCATTGAGAAAGCACCACCGAAGTCATTGAGAATCACCCATGGGCTGGAGACACGTTAGCACATACCCGCCAATAGTAGTTATACGGACTGACCAGGGATCTCTGGTGTGGTCTGCGGCCGACATATTATTATTCTATAAGAAGGATTTAAACGTGGGGCTTGAAGAGAAGGCGGAGGAAAGAATAGGAACGCGACAGTCACAGCAGTGTGGCTTTGAGCAGACTCAAGAAAGTCGTGAAACTTTTTAGTTCCCCCAGACACGTGTAGGCCCGATTAACATGCACGTGACGTATATGTCGCGTTGAATTAACGCCGTGCTTACTGTTTGTTTAGATCTTACTGCCACTCTCCTTCAGCGATGACCTCAACGACAAATACACTTTCTGCAGTTCAAAGACTCAATAAAGCCTACGTCCAAGTCCCTTCCTCTCCCCTCGTCTCTACTCGCACCCGCGGCTCTGTCTTGGCGAGCCACGTTCCTCAGCCTAGTAGCAAGCTTAAAGAAAACACGCCGTTGCGACCCCACTCGTTGACCATGCAACAACAATCGTCCTCTTCCGCATTAACCTCCTCAAAACGCAAGATGTCTGACCGCGACGCTTCCTCGCAAATCCTTGATGGCGTGATCATTTCGCAAAAGAAATCAAGGATGTCTATGGATGGCTCGGCCTCTGCTCCAATTAAATTCAGACGAACGGAAGCACCGGGGTACCCCAACAATGCTTCTGAAGAGTTTCCTAATGGGTTTGTATACTGCCACCAATGTAACAAGAAAAGAAATGCAGCAGGTAAGTGCCAGGCAAGCGCACGTAGTTACCATAATTATATCCATACCTAGATACTATAAGGTGCACCGTGATCGAACAATACCAAACCGCGAAAAGTGCAACTCCCAAGGAGCGGGCCTGTGTTAACAAATACTGTAAATATTGCCTGAAGAACAGGTACGAAGAAGATTTCGAAAAGGTGAAACTTCAGGCATCCGAGAAGAACGGTGCTATATGTGGTTTCAAGTATGTATGATTCATGCTGAACCCTTTTGACAACGCTCACATCATCATAGGTGCCCGAAGTGCAGGGATGTATGTAACTGCCCAAGGTGTAGGAAGGCGAAAGGACTAGAACCAGTCGGGTGAGTTCCTTGGATGGATTAGTATGAATTAGGTTTACTGAATTGGCTTTAGATTCATTACTAAAGCATCAAAAGTGAAAGTTTCTGCATCTCCTTCAAAGCCTTTGAAGGCCAAAGAGCTGAAACAAACCAAAGCAAAACAAAAAGCTATCGCCACAACTAGTGTGAAGTTGAAGCCTTTGCCAAAAGTTATCTGGACCCGACTCCATCTCAACCTTGACCAAGAAGAAGCGGACCAAAGAATTCTTATTCGTGAATTTTTCCTTCGGTTTGGCGATTTCTTGGAACCAGTCGTGGCAAAGAGCCACATAGAAGAATTAGATTTGATCGGAGGCCGGAAACAAAATGAGGACTCTTGGGTCAGCGATATGTGCATCAAGGCGTTGATGATAAGTCTTCTAGGTGCTCTAGCCAAACATCAGGAATCATACTTTTGCAAAGTTAGGGATCCCTGAGAGCATACGGAAACATTACTGACTGGCGCCCTTCTCGTAGATTATTAAAAACTCGGTCAAAGACTTGAGAACCTCGGGTATGAACTTGAATAAGATCTGGACCGTTCTCTCTCGCATGCGCGACGAGATAGCACATACCCGGCATTTGTCCCCTGAGTTCAATTCAGGTGCAGACAATGACATGGCACTTACATTTCCTGATCCTGCTGCTGCTCCCGTCGTTACGATCAGTGCTCGTCGCAGTCTCCGTCAGACTGACACTGCGGCATTCGGTATAACACACTCTTCTCAAATGATCCCCGTGCTGTTATCCCTCATTCATTCAGCACTCGAAACCAGCTCCATCAGAGACGAAATTGACCAGGGAACGAAGGATGTCAGGGATTTCGGACGTGATGCCAGAGATGCAACGAGGATTGAGAATGAAAGATGGGAGAAGGTCCGAAATGCTATGGAAATAGCGCCGAAAGACAAGAACAAGAAACAAGAGGTAATTATCAATATAGTATGTCATTTGAATTTGCACTTATCTCATCTGTAGAATCGGGATAGACGAAGCGCACACAAACTCCAGATCACGAATATTGAGAATGCGCTCAAGATTATAGTACCCAGCTTCGCTCCCCGTTTCACGCCGTTAGGTACGGACTCCGATGGTTGTGTCTACTATGCTTTGTTTCCAGGCATGACCGAAAGGGAAAGCGCCCTTGAATATCTGGATCACGCTGCAAATGGGAAAGCATACAAACTGAAGAAGAAGTGCCTTCTTCCGTCAGTAGAGGAGAGGATGGAAATGCGCGAGTGGTCATGGTTCATTGCTGCATGGGGAAAAAACCCTTGCCCTACGGAGAACCGCAAGACCATAGCTAATAACAGCCCTCACTCTGACTCTGACTCCGAAGAAGAAGAAAGCCCTGACGCCGAGAAATGGTGGGGATTCTGGGACCCTGATGAGATAACTCGACTTGCGCAGTATATCTCCATCAAGGCAGGCGTTAATGATGATGATGACTCCAGGAGCAACGAGTTTGGTGGCGCTTCAAGTTCCCACAAAGAAAAGGCGCTTCCTCCCCGTCTGGCCCAGTTCAAGCGACTAGCAATAGAGCTGACTGAATATGCAAATCTCCTGCGGTGGCGAATTCGTGAGGACAAATGTATGCTCGTTGGAAACGACTAGAAATGATTGATACATACATCCTTCAATCTTAAGACCGCGTACCGTAAACGGATATGTATACCCTGTATGTTAATTCTGAACCTCTACTATAGACCGCCTATGTATCAACATATTATCTTGCTTAGTATATAGTTCCAGATAATGTTGTAGTAATACTTCTTATCCTTACGATTGTCCTCATTGATGAAACCTATTATACCAATAATGAATTCCACATGTTTTCCTAGATGCGTCATCTAGGATAACGGCAAATGAGACGAAAACAAATCCATTGTACAAGCACTGAATGCATCGTAAAGAAATTTCCGTAGCCTGGAACACCTAACCGCGCTTTTGAACAAACTTAAGCCTTTCGATCCTGCTTCACTCGGAATCCATCCTGTATTGTTCCATGTAAATAGCAACTAAATCATCGGCTGTAGTTAGACGTTCTAGGCACAAATTCATTCTGCACGCGATCACGGTTGCTAGTATATGCTTGCACTGGCCATAAACTGTCAGGTGGCGTTAAAATGCAAAGGTGTTAGGGCGAACCATGATTTGCGATTTGGTCAACAACGTAGAAGACATAAAGGCAGGGCATGTGCAAGAATGGGGCAGCTTCGCGTTTGCAAGATCAAGAAATACTGTGTAACTCTGTAGAGAGCTGAGAATTTGATATTCTGTATGGCCCCAGGGTGTTGTGCAATGCGTCACTGGTACAGATAAGCCACAACTTCTTCCACAGTCAGAGATGTCGGCGTACCGTTCATGCGGTCAATTATGTCAAGCGCTGCTATGACCATCTTTTCAGGAAATAAAGCTTGAAGCCTTGAGAGTGTAGCATCTGGTACTACGTGTCTTGAGTTACAGATATATAGCAAGTTCAGTATCCCAGCGTGACTACTTGCATTCATCCGGTTCGATAGATTCAAAGACAGCTTTCGCAAGGTCCAGGGCGTCGTGAAAAGAAGTTGACATTTGAGTAGATTGATGTTATTTAGCCAGACTTATTGTAGTAATGCATATATGCAGATGGTTTGGAGGAATGCTAGTGAGCGCTAATACAGAACATGGACGTTGTTGGCTTGATGTTGGCAGTACAGAGACGCGAGCAGATGTGTGACGGGGCGTGATTCACACGAGTCCCGGCACACGAGTGAGCCTCAAAAGCAACAGACGGATTAATGCTGTGGTATTCAAGACTGGGGTCTACATTGTAGGTAGAGCCCCTTTATATACTCTACAGGAATGTTTATACTGTAAATAAATGAGATAGGATGAGTAGATAAAAGGATAAGAAATATCTAAGTGGATGAGATTGGGATAAGACAAGGATAAGATAAGATATACTGGAGATTGTGACGACGACAGGCGGTCCGTCACAAGATGGCCACTGGGCATCCCCGATCGCAACTCCGATCATCCTTCCGCTTTTTAAATTTCATTACTACTTTGGGATCTAATCTCTTCGGCGACTACACCTGGTTTCCAATCTACCACTACTTATCACCCCAGCTTTTGAAATTTCAAGCATACGGTCATGCCTTGCTTTCTCATCCAGTTTGCTCAGGCGCACAATGATTTCCGACTTCCGGAGCTACAGTCTATCGGAGAACTACTGGGTATACCAATCACCCTGCCTCAGGATCCTCGAGGCAGAGATCCAACTAGACCATTCATGGTCGTTGAACTTGAAGAGGAGGAACACGCACGTCTTCTCGCAAGACGCTGTATTTTGATCAAGTAAGCATGTGTTGCATCTATTATGCTACGGTGCTTTCTGATATCTACTAAGGGCTGTTTATGAGTTCTACGCTCGAGGATGTAGCTACGCCGAGCTTCATGAAATAAATTTATCAAGCAAATCAGCATGGAGTCGATATATTGAAGATACCTCATTCCGATTTCTCGTCACTTCATCGCAGCATAAAATACCCCAGACGCGGCAGCGAGAAGTCATCGAGAGTTTTGCGTACATGGGTTTCTTGGGCAAGATCGACATGAAGAGCCCAAAAATTACCTTAATTGTCTTTGAGGAATGTCAGCGGCATACTCAATACCCATTAGCCCTTCTCTCACCCCTTGTCGCATAGATACTGACCGACACGGAACGACGCGCGTTAAGCATGAAGGAGACGGGGACTTTCGCGAGGTGTTCTTCGGCAGGTTGGTATGTCCGTCATTAGGTTGTAAATTCTACATAGCTCATCTCCTCTTCATTTAGCTAGAGGAAGGCTCTGCTCGTCAGTTGATTGGAAGATTCGATGTAAAAAAACGCGCATATTACGGTAATACCAGCATGGAGTCGGAGATATCATTACTCATGGCAAATCAGACCCTGGTGTGCAGGCTTCTTCGTTTATTGATCGGCAGAATTTCATTTATACGTTACCAGGCTTCCCCGGGGAAACTTATCTATGATCCCTTCATGGGAACAGGGAGCATGTCATATGTTAGTTTCTTTTTTTTCATAACATGGTTTTTACTAACCACTTACTGTTGGTTAGCCTACATCGCACTTTGGTGCATTTGTTGTCGGGTCAGACATTGACGGGCGCCAGATGCGGGGGAAGGGCAAAACACCAGGAGTGATTCGTGCGGCTACACAGTACGGGACAGCGTCCCGCATCATAGATCTTGCAACATTCGACGTTACCCACAACCCATGGAGATGTGGTGAACTATTTGACGCTATAGTCACAGATCCGCCATGTACGAATTAGTTTTCATGTGTACTGGCCTATACAAATCACTGACAAATAATAAATTGAATGACAGACGGTGTTCGTGCTGGCGCCAAACGACTAGGGCGTAAGAAGGAGTTGCCTGAGTACAAGAAGGAATTATGTTTACAACACACCTTAAATGGCCGTCCGTAAGTACAGTGACCTTTAATTTTATCATATTTGGGCTCACACCTTTTCTTAGGGACGATCAGCCTTACATTCCGCCGACTAAACCATATGAATTGTCGCATCTTGCAACCGATCTAGTGCTCCTAGCGCGTTATCTGCTCAAACCAAACGGTCGCCTTGTCTTCTTCCTGCCTACTGTCACCGATGAGTACGAAGAGGTCGATATCCATACAATGCTTTGCGAGGGCATGGAGGTGATTGCGAACTCTTTGCAAGATTTCGGTTCTTGGGGTCGTAGGGTATGTCTCAAACTTGCAACGTCTTCATTCTTGTCGTACTAAATGAGGTTGTCTTCATTCAAGCTTGTAACCATCAGGAAGACGACATCCGAGACTTACCCACTCCCCACATTCGAAGCACCTGGGGCTGAAGAAAGCAATGGTCATGTCCCTGCTCATAAAGACTTCAGGGAGAAGTACTTTCAAGGATTCAAGTCGAAAGGGGACGAACCTTCACCTGATCGCTCATAACCTAAGTGCGTTTAATTGTACTGCGTCTTCGATCTCGGCTATCGCGTCAAATAGCACAATGTTGCTTATTTATGTAGTCAAAACCAGATACGGTCTGGATACAGATTTTAAAACGCCACTACGCCCATATACCTATTAGCCATCCGTGTGGCATAAAGGGGTTCAAAAATCTCATTCAACCAGTCAAAGTTGCATGGCATTTTCCACTAACTGATCACTTGTCTGATGGCATTCAAACGAAGCCGTCACATTTAGAATAATGAGATATTATCATGCCTCCTGTGGTATAACACCCAGAGAATATACTTCATGTTCAAAATGGTCCTGCGTCTCCCTTAACTGAGCAGATAGTGGGTCTGTTATGGTGCGCAGAGCGTATAGGACAGCGCTTGCTGTGCGTTGCAGGCTCCAGAGACTCACGGCTCTCATCCGTTGTCGGTTCATACTAGACTGGGACACATGATACGCCATAGCATCATAAGTCTGGACAAGTCTGGTTAGCAAACATAACCTAATGAGCATGCCAGAACGCACCTTGATGGAAATTTCGTCCATCAATCCAGCTAGAAAAGACATCAGTGGGAAGCATACGCATGCTTAAGACTTGGGCTTACTCTCCCACATCTAGAAATATTGTTTGATTAGAATGCAATTTTTCAAAACAGTTGAAACGACATACCGTCCAAGCCCCATCAAAATCAGAGAGATCTTTGACTACTCGGCAGTGTATTGGAACAAGGGTCCGGTTGGCGCTGCAGAAAGAGATCGATTAAGCAGTAGGTCGAATATATTTGTGATAGAGGCTTACTTCATAAAGGCAACAATCGGTCGGATGAGGGCGTAATTCACATACGACAGATCTTCCGGGAACATTGGTACGGCAGCCTTCAGGTCTCTGAACCTAAGATCGATATCCACAATAACTTTAGGTTTAAAGTCTCCTTCATGACCTTCTTCATCCTCTTCGTCCTCAGGTGCCGATAATGCAGGTTTGGCTAGTTCCCTTTGCCCAGGGATACGTGTTATATCTGGGGCCCCAGAGAGGGAGGTGATGGCATCTGCAATTTCTCCAAGGATGGCATTGAAAGGTAATTCGTCCTCTGGATCACGAGGAAACTTTATATCAAGCACCGCATCCACTTTGCCGGAAGTTATCCACGATATCGGACCCTCCATTGTTGTCGAATTTTGCAGATGATCAATATTTACGCCATCGATGCGTATGCGGGACTGGAATTTATGAGTCAATCAACTTACAAAACAACGATGTCCATACCATGCGAGCCCAATCACCATCTTTGAGGTCCTTCTCATTTGTCCGTCCAATACTCTGAGGTTTGTGCAAACTAAATAGGCAATTATCGAACTGGCCAACAACATTCTCTGCACAGAGGAAGTCATAGAACAGCCATCTCTTGCGAAACAGGCGAATGTCTGCGCGAAAAATAGAGGCTGTATATGGCCGGAAATCGCCTGGCTGATAAACAGTGACCAAGACATCCTCCAGTTGTAAACTCTCCAATTCAAAATCGCCCGGTCTAGCAGCATGACGGAAAAGAGCAGGATCTAAGGGGTTATCAGGATCCCAGAATACGCTCCTTCGGTCTAGAAAGACTCCTTAGAACAATGTAAGACAAGATAGAGACGAAAGTAAATACGTGCCGACGATGCCTCTGACGCCTCGTACAACAGCATCCTCCACCAAGCCTTTCCCATCCAACCACCGCTTAACTGACAATGTGACGTCGACAGAGTCTATGTTTAAATCGAACATGGTGTAGTTCGTGTCTTCGTCTTGAAGTGAGGCACTCAAGGCGTGCTCTTCCTCGTCGTCTTCAACTCGATGATAGGCAGGATGATTGCTAACATCATAGCCAACAGCAGCCAGATGACCTGGATTTAATGGCCGCGACACTTGTGACTGAGATTCGGGCCTCCGAGAGACGTAGACATTTTTGAATGACAGACGCGAATCCTTCCACTTTGGAACAATGGCCGACTCGAAAATAATGGTCACGCCCGTCTCTGACGTCAGATAATCGCTAATGGCTCGTGCAATATAGCCTGCGCGGATAAAGCTGAAGATTAAAACTAAACGTTGCAGTCTTAACAGAGTGCTTACGTTGGAGTCGTAAGCTATTTGCTATGGCAAAAATAACGGAGAAGAAGGTTGTTCTATGTAAATAAATGAGTCAAAACTTCCCGGCGGGGACTAGGCAAGTGCACACGTACGTTCCAACAAGAATCCAGAGCGTCTGGCTCATTAAAAACCAGGTTACGAATGCCGATATATCGTCAGCGTTAAACTTGCGAAACCCTCTAACGGTGAACCATTTAAATCGTATTCGGAGGCGCTGCCAGAAGCCTGTCGCTACATTCAGAAAGTCGTCCCTGGTCGGCCGGTGTAAATGAGGTAGGGATAGAGCAAGGCGTCGAAAGAACCGCGGGTAATTTTCATGGTCGCGTGCCAGAGGCAACTGAGAGCCTTGGTTTTCCTCTCTGTCTATTCCCTTCGGAGAACCACTCGCGTTTGTCGGATTAGTGCTGCTCAATGACGACAGCTTTTCATGAGACTGAGATGGAGTCGTGTACGAGCGCCATGATGTCAGCATTGAAGAACATCGAATTTCCCTCAGTCTTGATGTATTTCGAGTCCACGAGATGGTATACACGCGCCTTGAAGCAGTTATTGACTGTGGAACAGAGGCATGCGACGATGACAACGCGATTTGCTGTCTGAAAAAGGACCGTATGACACTGTATCTGTCAAGTGCTGCATTGTTGGTTAGTCGGGGGCTGCGAGATGATTTGGAGGCAATGGATTTGAGCATTTCGGACCACAGGGACTTCACCTTGCCTAGGTGAGTAGGCGGATAGACCTGCGTGAAGCACTGTGAGTGGCTACTGTCCGGAATGTTGAGGCTTGTGACCAACTCGAGGCGAATTTCCAAGGTCCAAAAGCAAACAGAGCCCATATGGGGAAATGTATGCACGCGGCGGATCGGCACGGCAATATTTGCAAGCATCGAGTCTAAATTAAAACTTGGCTTCAAGTTCAAATAAGCCGTTCTGCTTGTAAATGTTGGATATTATGGATATATTCATGTCTTTACTCTATTTACGTGCACTGCAGAATGTATGTAAGAATATACCTCTATGAGCCTTTATGGACCGGACCGCAGCCCTATACTAAAGATGCTGTTGGAATTCTAGACGCATCACGCGTGCTTTGCGAGCGTACGCAATGAGTGCTTTCTACATAAGTGTCTTCCATTCATTACCCGAGTTATTGCCCATTTAATCTATTTTTGTTACTTACTTACTTGTCATTCACTTTTGTGCTGTAAACGTTCTAGCTATTATTCTATTATTACTGTTGAGTATTTAATAGTTCCTCGATGTAATTTTCCTACATCCGTTTGCCTCTCGAGCTCACCGAGGCCAAACGTGAATTCACTTATTCCTCTCTTATGTGTTGATCGCGCGGTGCTACGCTTATTTTAACAGACGCATAACCATCTAATCAGTCAACCACGATTGGTGCTCCGACTGTTGTGATACTGCGTTTCCTTATCAGAGAACGCGTTAACACTAGAGCAAAAGCTGCCGTGAATAAACAAAGTCAGCATTCCTCCTTGAAAAAGGGAAATTACGAGATTGGCACCTCGCGATTGTTTCAAGTAATTCACATCTATGGCATATGCGCCCAATCTCCTGCAGACAACCGCATATCTCAGATTCTTCTTTGTAAACATGGGTGGTGCTAGAAACTTTTGATGGCATGTTTGACTGAGTCTCTGAAGAATGTTTCTGTTTCAATCCACCAGAGTTCTTGAATGTATCCATCAGTTCTTTTTCTCGACTCTTCTGTCTTGTGAGCGTTAGAGACTTAGAAGACGAGAAAGATCGAGGAAACTTACTAAGTACAAGCCGTCGAACAGGTTGTAGAGGTTTCTTGATATTGACACAGCTTGTATAGCGTACAGGATCAGGCTTTTATAGGCCATTGTGGTCCATCAGATATTTTGCGCACCATGTCGCCGACAAACGCTTCGAATGTTGCTTCACTTGTGTATTTTTTTTGTTGCTTCGATTAGCCTTATACGGAAAGACGATATCCAAAAATAGGTTCAGGCCTTGTTCCGCCTACGTCACCGTTGGTCTTTTGTTTTCGGACGGGCCGGTGATGTTATCTCTTCATATGTCAGTGGCCGTTTTGGCCTCTACATCGAAGATTAAACGATAAAGGAGTTGTATCACAAATAAAGCTGCTTGTTCTACGATGTCGTTATTACTGACCGGCGATCCGAGTCGTCAACTTACGATAATGGCGATCGTCGACAGTCGGATGATGATGTTTGTGTATATTGAGCTGAAAGTTCTCCTCTCATAACATTGAGTCTAGACAAGTTCTAAATGCAATGATCCTATATATTTTGGAGTTCTAATAGTCCCGATTTTGCAAGGCCTCGCGCAACATCATTATGGTCGTAGTAGGTCAGTGACGTCTAAGTTCTCTTCGAAGGTATCCCTAAAGCAACTTACCCCAATTTTTTGAAAAGGATCTGTAAACAAGTGGGCTGACCAGTCCGTGGAAGTTCCTGGCAAAAAAGCTTTCAAGAAGTCCACAAGATCTATGCCATATAACATATGCATCGCTTGCAACAGGTCGATTAACGGATTCATTGGTTTAGATGAAGAGGGGACAAAGCATTTAAGGCGTTATACATGCTGCATGAACGAAGATGAGGCGCACCGCAACCATACAGTTGAAGAGAATGCAATGATGAAAATAGATTAGTTATTGAACTATGTGCAAATCTACTGGGGCTGACATAGACATCTTATGTTGAGAGCCCTGATGGCATTTAAGTACTCCCTTAGAAAGCTCCTTTGATAATGTTTGAAACTCCCAAAGCCTCTCCCGCAGTATACAAAGCAGCACCAAAAAGCCCTGTGGTTTGACTGGTCGGATTACGGAGCACTACGCAAACAGACTCACTCACCTAAAATAGGGAATGTAGCTACATGATGTATGAACGTGAGCCGCTTTATGTGAATTTTCATTAGCTACCTGACTTGAAACACTAGAGCAAAAGGAAATTACTTTCTTGGGGTTGCCAGTGATATAACCGCGTGTATAGGATATACGCTCAATGGACCAACATGCGCATGCTGCAGCCGAAAAAATTGGGAAATTGAGTCCTCCTAGGATGGTGCTGGATAGTAATCATGATTAGCTCTGTTCGTAATACGGTCGGAAACAATGAATATACATGATATATATGATGGGGATACTCTCAAGGGTATTTTGATGAGCGCCTACATTTTGTAGCGTCATAATTAGTTAATATAATTGCAACCAAACGACGGTACGTACGTTGGGCGCAGTTAAACTTGAGTGCATCCGAAGACGCTTCTACTTGTTGCTTGTCGGCGTAAACTGTAGTACGTGAAACGTTAAGAAACTAGTATGAATTACTGCACGACAAATGGCTTGCCTTGAGGGTACTCTATCTTGGCACGCTTGCGATGCCTGCCTACTACTACACTTTGTCCAAGCAGGACAAGTACTGTAGACATAAGCGCAGGTGCAATGTATTGGAAGCTTTCAAGAAGGAGTTAATAAATGGAGAGAATCAGCAACGTCCAGTAGATAAAAGAGGAGACATAACGCACCCATCAGGTAGGGCAAGGGTATAAGTCATGACTGGATGGTCGGGAGTCGAGGTAAATACTATATACGAGTAGTAAACAGGTCATGTTGAACGACACGGCCTTTATGTATGACCGAAATGTAGTATCCCGTGACGGAAAGACAGGACTCGCGTTCAAGCGGCAGGAGTACCAAATTCATGGCTCGCGGCACGCTCGGCTGGCCACTCAAAAAGATTCCCAGGGCTTGCCCAATCGACACAAATTTGTAATCTCGGTTGGCCATCCAGATTCAGGGGACAAAGAGGGACAAAGGTGCGCACTTGCATTTTACATACATGGCTTGGCCACTGCCACTGCTTTGAGAGGTAACCATACTTAAAGCGAAGCCATTGCTGCTCCCATTTATCGCTTTCTTCCCCTCCCATATTCTACGCATTAACCAAATGAACTGCTAAGTATCACAAATACACGTTTTTTGAGGCAAGTTTCGACCAGTTTTTTTCGCAAGGCGCCTGTTAATACCTCCTTGTCTCTTGATCCGACAATCCCACAGTCTTTCAATTTCACAATCATGTCGAACTTATCCAACTCCGCATCGAGCGGCATGTCCGCGTCGCATTTGACCACTTCCCAACTTGGTGCCCATATGGCACCGGCATTCGCTGGCTTCCAGTTTAAGACAATCGGCCAGACTCCAGACTTGCTCAAGCGTATGGCAGCTGGGGAAGTTATGAATTCGGATGAATACGATTCTGACAGGGATGAACTGATGTCCCAAGAAAAACATCCTCAAGATAACCTGCATATAGAAAATGCTCTCCAAAGCCGTTCGCTTCGAGAACGTATGTCGATTCCAGCCGAATCTGACGTGGATGAACGGTCTATGACTATGACTACGCGTGCTCAACCATTAGATCTTGCGCATACAGTCAGTGTTTCCAATCGGGAGTCAGCCTTTGCCAGTGAAACGAACTCAAGAAATATGGATGTTGAGACAGTTCCGGTCAAGAATTATCCTCTTCCCGGCTCATTGAGAAGTACAGCTGATGTGTCAAGTGGTGTAACCCCGGATCATCGAGCAGAGTCTGTGCCCAGTCACGGCAGTCAAAAGTCCTCAAAGATGCCGGACAATGACTATACTTTTCGTCAGGGCAGCTCAAAAAATTCGTCGGGGACCTTTCATATGCAGCACCAATGCGGGCGTGAAACGGCGCATACACCCTGCTCTGTGATTCCTCAGGATGTTCAAACTGATGTCGCAGGCCCTCTCGTTAATTCAACTCGATTCAATGTGTCAGATGCTCTTTCTCTGGCTAAAGGCATCTATGATCGGTTTCCTGAGATGGAGGCTTCAGCACAGAACGCATATAATCAGGCTGAAGAGATTTGTACGCGTATCGGAGAAGCTTATACGCGCCTTGGAGAAAATTGGAAGGTTGCACAAGAATCTAAAGAATTTTTGAAAGAGTATGTCACTCATTTTGCCATTCTTCGAGACGGGCCTGGGGAGGTGTTGCGTGATTACCTTCAACTTGATCAAATGCGTACGCAGATGCAGCGAGAATTGGAACAAGCTCAGCTTAAACGCATGAAGCCTGGGAGCGCTCCTCCATGTCAAGCAGGGCCTTCTAGTCACACAGTGCCTTCTGCTCGAAATACGTGCAATTCCCCCCCTAGCCCTGATGCGACTTCTTCTGTCAGGTCCCATCTGGACATGACCAAGAAGCTTAAGCTCGAAAAAGAGCGAGTCAAGGCTGAGCTTGCTGCAATAGAGGAGAAGGAAAGAGTATTCCAGAAGGCAGCGGAAGAAAAAGCAGGACGTCAGCAGCAAATATACAAGAACAAACGAGAGGGAGCCTTGAAGAAGGTTGATGACCAACGTGCTAAGCAAAGGCAAGCTCACATCCAGACTGATGCCGAGCAGGCTTGTTATGCACAGGAGCAAGCTCGACTTCAAGCGCAACGAGAAAAGGAATATCAGGACTCTCTAGAGAAAGATGGACTTGAGCGCCAGAAACGAATAGAGGACGAAAATACGCGCATACGTGAGGCCGAGCTGCGACAAGAGCTTAAGAAGAAAGATTTGCAAAAGCAGCTCCCTCACGCCACAGGGCATCAACATGCAGCAGACTCTGACCTATTCTCCCAAGCCACGACCCAGACGTTAGCAGGCAGTCAACGTCCACAGGCTTCAAATAAGGAGGACCTCCTCCACAAAACAGCTTCTGCGGCAGTTTTCCAGGCAGTTCCGAACACTTTCAGGGACGGAGATGATCGTGGAGCAGCCCCATTATACCCTACCCAATCACAGATGTCCGGAGGAGAGCTTACTGTTGCTATGACTCGCACAACCTCATCAGCAATATCAGGTGGCGTACCTGTATCGTTCGGAGGCAGGCTATCTTCGCTGTCTATCCCCCAAAGCAAGAATGTTCGACCCATGGCGCAGGCCCTAGGCAATCACCCTCCCTCTTCTGCATCACCTACTTCTCCTATCATAAAAAGGGATGACACCGTGCTAGGCGGATTTGCTATAGGTGTCGCTCCTGGACAGAAAGGTTTGCAGCCTTCGGCAGTTAGCAACGGCAAAATGAAACTTGTACAGGAATACGACGTGACTCACAGCAAGGTTCAGGACGCTACCAACCACATCTCTTCGTCTTCTGTTTCTCAACGTCCAATTCCTAACGCTGCGAAGACTCAAAGCAAACATGCCCGTAATTTGACAGCCGCAGATTCGAGAGGTGTATCTGCGACAGTCGAGGGCGAGCATGAAGACATTAAACCTGTCATCAAAGTAGAACGGGATCCCACTCCTATATCAATCCCGCCGCCTGAAAATTTGCAAGTACCTAATGGGAAGGCTAATGAATATGCTGCGTTTCCTACGGTTACACATGTTGTACAAACTGCGGAACATAATATACCGCCTCTATCTCTCCCATCACCCGATTCCCAGCATTTTAAACACGGAGAACCTTCGCATGGACCATTTGTTTTGCATAATCCTCCGACATTATCTGACATCCCTGTTGGCAGCCATACGGCTACAAGAACGTCACCTGTTGCGTCCGTATTCCCAGCTCAATCTTCGGGTACTAGGGAAAGGTCTCCAGGATTTCAACCTCTTGATTCGAGAATGACATTACCTGAAATGCGCAATGGGACAGATTTGCTTGCTCGGGTAGCACCAGGACCTCCGTCAAGCGGGAATGGATGGCTTCAAGGCCATGTTCCAAATGAGCAGGCGCGTCACAAACAAACCCGTACACAGTTGCCACAGCGCCCAATCCGTCGTAATGATCATTGGTCTCCAGACCCACAATCCCAGCCCAGGCTTAGTCCTCGTGGAGATCGCCGGCCCTCCCCAAGGCCATATCCGGATTCTCCAGCTTCTGACCAACCGCGCGACCAGTCTACTCGCTCCCTATCGCGAGAGTTGGAATGGACCAATAGTGTCTCTCGCCCATTAACGCCTGAACCATCGCACAATCATCAAGGAGCTTCACACCGACTTTCTCACAAACGTAAAAGAACGGACCCCATGATCAATGAACTGCCTTCTCGACGACCACGATATGAACGACAACATGAGCCTTCGTATGTTACACACCCGGAATCGGCTGAATGGAGTTATTCCGCGACTTTTTCACGTTCGCCGACACCAGAATCACCTCATCACGCCATCCCATTACATATGCGGCTTGGTGAAGACGACGATGGTAAATACCGTGCTGGAGCCAATAATCCTAGGTACGGTGGACCTTCTAAACAGCAGCAGCCGGTTCAGAATCAGTGGTCGAAGCAGGGTGAGCCGTCGCATCGTCAAAACGTAGAGAGCCAAAATCATCGCCAACCTGAAACCCCTCCTGCTCTTCTTCATCGCTTCACAGATTCCGTTCGCTCTGATGCCTACAACAACAACAACCATCACACGTCCAATCGAGGTATGCGGGCCCGCGGACGAGGTACTCACTACCAGCCTTCAAACTTCAGAAATAATAATAACAGGGTTAGCCTGTTTGATCGTATCGAAGCCGCCAATGATATACCTTGAACCAGCAAATTGTATGGTGTATTTCGTATTCTGCAGCAACGCTTATCCGCAGTTATTCCTCTCGTATAACTGACCTTTTACTCGTAATGTTCAAACTAAAATCGCTCTAATTACTTGCAATGATGACCGTAATATCCATGTTTACTTGCACCACAATAAAATGAATTCGAAGTTGATCCCAAGGAAACATCGCGAACGTAGTTGGTGTTTGTTCTACTAGATCACAGCAGTTATGCCTTACTGGCCTAATTATGACATGTATTAATACCAACAGAACATCTTCAATTTCCTCCACAAATTGAAAGCTCTCGCATTTCTTGAAGAATTCCCTCCACCTGTTGGTCGTTAGAAAATAGTACCGACATTTATATAAATGATGAGTAGATGATACCTGAGCATCTAGTTGTCCGGCAGCATAGTCGTCACGTACGTTATCCGCGAAGTACCTTTACGCGTATAAGAGAACTAGTGTGAACGCGGCGAGGCAAAGCTCTTACCTTTGAACGCCGCTGAGTTTTTCGTATCCCTCTTCAGCAAATTTAGCTTGCATACGAATCATTGCTTCGAAGCTGGGGTCGAAGTAGGGCACACGAAGATCCAAGAGTTGTGGTAGTTCGCTAATGAGTTGGTCATTGAGCATATCGAACATCTCTTTGCATTCATCGTGCTCCTGTTGCGCCTGTGATCAAAAGAAAAAGATAGGTCAGTTTCAACGCTGGCGGCATGACGGTAACGTACCTTGGGCAACTTCGTGGGATCTTCGCTTGGCTTGTCGATTAGTTTCTTCAGTTTGCTTCGTGCTGAATCATAATCCAGTAGCTGCAAATTCACCTATTCAGCCGGATAATGATATAGCAAGAGTATGATGTACCTTTTTGTTGCGTTTGGCTATGTGTTCGTTGATGACCGGATAATAAGCACACATTTTACCTAGGGGTTCCGAGATAGTGGTCCTGAAAGGTACATCCTATACATAGAATCAGAGCCTATAATCACGGACAGCAGCAAAAGAAACCATACCAGTTCTCGAGAGAAAGTAGTGTCTAGATCGTCGACGGAGCGTTTGTAGGCGTGGCCAGCCATCGCGCCGTCCGACGACCTGTCTGCTGCACCGTAAAAAGTCTCCAAGGTTTCTGCTATCCGGCTTTGAGCGGCTGTCATAGCTAGATAGGTTTGGGAATCAATGCCTTATTCAGAAGAGTACGTCCATCTTGAATTACCTTTCAAAGCGTCCCAATAGGCTTTGCTATCTTTCTGCAGTGCCTGACATTCCTTCTCGAATCTACGAGAGCAAATGGCCGTTAACATCCCGTCTTTACCGCAACGAGGTCCACATACATGCGGTATTTCCCTTCTTCGTCTGCAAATTCCCTGTCTACAGTCCTTTCAATTTGACCCGTCTTTTGCAGGAGCTACAAGATCGGCTGGTATGAACCCACGGAGACAGATGGGATAAGCGAATGATATCATACAGTAGTTCCTGCCCGATTCACAGATTTCTTAAAGCTAGCGCAGAGTTCAGACAAAAAGGCGAATCAAATTCCGTAGTCAGCTCACCCTGCCCAACTCATCGTTGCGGTGGTAGTAGATGTCGACTAATTCTCTTAAGGTTATGACCTGTTATGACCAAGGGGTTGGAGGGCCGGTCATTCATAGTCGTGTGAAACGATAATGTATGCACGTATTAGTCAGCTTCTGCACGTCTCCATCAAGTCTCCATTGAAACCTTCTCATACCCTTGCTACTCAGTGTACCCTTTGTTCTATATCTTATTGGCTTTCCCTGGAAGTTATGAGCTACCTATTCTGCCGTCGGAAAATGATGTTTACACTTTGGTGGCCGAGTCAAGCCCGAGTGGAGCGCTTTTCCTACTGTGCCGAACTAAGAATTCGATCGCGGGTCTCCATCTGACGTACTCATTGTGGTTAAAGCTGAACTGTCTTAGCGCTATTCAACGCTCTTGCATGCTTCAACTAACTCGCAAATTTGCTTGTAAACTCGCTCCTGGTCGCTTAAGGTGTCCTGCGAACTTCGCAACAGTCGCTCACAAGTATGGAGGTCGACGGCGAAAGCTCTACTTATCACGCACTCATTACGACCAGTGTCCCACATCGCAGGAGCGCCCGTTTAGCCTCTGCTGCCGCCTCTGCTCAAATGGGTTCTGTTAAAGAAATCACCCCGCCCATCGTTGGGACGAGGAAACGCCGAAAAATAAATGAGAAGATACAAGACACAGACAACGGCCATGCCGCAGTAGAAGCCACTACGGCAGTATCTGAGGACGTGTCGGTTGAAATTAAAGATCCTGTAGCAGAGCCACCTGTCGTTATCTCTCCTACGAAACCCAAGAAGCGACGAGCTCCTAAAGAAGAGCCTGTATACATAGTTCCGGACGTCGAGAAGAAGGAAACAACTTTCAGTGGTCGTCTAGGTAGGCCATGCGCGATCCCCAGTAAAAATATTGATAAATGTAATATTTAGGTTATGCTTGCCTTAATACTATTCTACGAAATAAAAAACCGGTTGATCAATCCATATTTTGTTCGAGGACCTGTCGGTGTGTAAAGATATTCTTGTTCGTCAAATCGATGTTTGACATATCTCAGGATTGACTCTCTGAAGAAGAACAGTGAATTGGCCAAAGAACTTGGTCGAAAAAATATTGAAGATCTGCTGACTATAATTCAGTGGAACGAAGATAACGTTGTTACATCTTCATCCCACTACCTTTTCTTTATGTCTGATCCGTACTCCTCAGAATATCCGCTTTTTTCGCCTCTCATCAGAGATGTTTCCCTATGCGTCTCATCAAACATATGGTTATTCGCTTGACTATTGCGCAGATATATTGGCCAAAGCCGGTGATCTTGCAAAGAAATACGGCCACAGGTTAACTACACATCCGGGCCAATTTACGCAACTAGGAAGTCCAAAGCCTGGCGTCGTGGAAGCCGCATTGCGCGACCTTGCATATCATTGCCAGATGTTAGACTTAATGGGAATGGGACCCGATAGTGTGATGATAATACACGTATGTACTTCATTCAATGTGACGCTCACCCTAGTCTTACATGACAATCAGGGAGGGGGTGTTTATGGCGATAAGCCTTCGACGGTGGAGCGTTTAAAGCAGGCCATCAGGGACTTGCCAATCAACATCCGCCAGAGACTAGTGCTTGAAAACGATGAAGTAAGTCAATAAAACAAGTCTTTTGTATTCCGCTAACCACACTGCATAGATGTGCTATAACGCTGAAGACCTTCTGCCAATATGTGAAGAACTCGATGTACCTTTAGTTTTTGGTGAGAGGCGAAATTACAGCGAGCTGCACTGCCCTATGCGAATATTGAGTTGTTTTCCCTCCGCCGTCTAGACTACCATCACCATAACATATATCCCTGCTCATTCTCTCCTGCGACGATAATTGAACGCACCAACGCAATATTTGCTCGTCGTGGCATAAAGCCAAAACAGCATCTGAGTGAACCCCGACCCGGTGCGGTCACTGTAATGGAGAGAAGAGCACATGCCGACAGATGTGAGAATCTACCCCCGGACTTACCTGATAATATGGGTGCGTTTTTTTAAATATGACACTGTCTATGGCGCTGAGACTCAAGGTACCTTGCAGACCTTATGATAGAGGTATCTAATCAATATCGAGCCATACAAAAACAAAAACAGCTAATAAATACTTTCAGGCAAAAGATAAAGAACAAGCAGTCTTATATCTACATCGGATGTATGATCTCCAACCCGTTAATTACAGTAAGCAACTCTCTTCTTTCTGTAGTATTTATTTATCAGTCTGGTTTTGATGTTCAGAGTCGCTCCGCCCAGCCACCGAAAACCCATCCATGCACACGCAGGGTAGAAAGTCCACCAAACGCGCTAGAGCCAAAGCAGCCAATGGGCCTGCTTCAGACTATGAATAAAAGGGAGCAAAAGCAGTAGAAGTAGATTAAATTTCCTTAAACAATTTTTGTGTCATTACGCAAGTTACAGTTGTCCGCAGCGCAGGCAAGCAGAAGCAATCTTGTATGCTACATTTGTCATACATTGACTATAAACACGGGAGACCGAAGACAGATGTACATTAAACATGGCGAAATAGCTCATGTGAACCAGACGGGTAATGCTATTGATACAAATGTCAAACGGGATATCAAGCATCCTCGTGGACCAATATAGGGAACAGATAATTGAGAGGCACATATACAACAATGAGATCTTGAGGCGTCAAAACGTTCACGGGGTGGCATTCAGAGTCCGGGGTTGAAGCTAGTGACAGCCATGGCCCCCAACCAGGCCATCTCCATCACCGCGCGGCCGATAGGCGTCAGTAAGAAGACATTCTCGCCCGACAAGCTGTCGTCGTCCTCTGCAGGCTCCGGGAACGCACGGCACGGTACATGCGATGCAAGCCCGAGCTTCTCGAAGCCCTCCGGGACGAACTCGACGCCGTTCTCACGCGAATGGCACATGCCAATGACATAGTCGTCGCGCTGCAGGGCAAGCGAAGGCATGGTTGCGTACGCCTCCTCCATAAGGCCAGAGATGGCAAGGCCAAGGTCCGGGATGCGCACATTCGTGCCCTGCAGCTCCTCGTACGAGACGATGCGCGCCGAGATGTGGAAGCTCGTGAGAAAGACCGTACGTTCATCGCTCGTAGTCCCGGATGACTCCCGCGATCGCTTCTTGTCTGCCGACTGCGTTTTGCTGGTCTCCGCGGCCGTTAGCGCTTTGGTCTTGTAGTAAATCATGAGGTACTGCCGCCGCTCGGTGGGGATAACGGGCGGCACATAGGGGAAGGTCTTTGCTGACACAGGATCAGTCTCACCCGGCCAGAGGGGGAGAAGCATGTAGACGGAATCCTCAGGCACCTCCTGAAAAATGTCCGTATGGTGTTCGGGCGCGCGCTTGCTGCTGTGTTTTACTTGCTGGCGGTCGCGCTGCTTGCGCTTGTGCGAGCCGTGGCTGGAGCTCTCGCTGGTCGCAGGCAGAAGACCGACGTCCTGGAAGGATGTGTTTAGATCATCAACGATAAACTTACGGGTCTCTGAGTTAGCTCGGGGGATGGTGGTTGGCCAGGGAGGGTTATAAGCCGCCTCGATGTAGTGGTTAATTCGATGCCCGTTACGATCCCCGCCCCTGGACCTCCCCCAGCCAAAAATCCCATGTGAAGGGTGATCCTGCTGCACATTCTCGAAGACCTCGGGCGGGAGGGCGCCATACGTTTCGCGATGAGGGGTGCGCGTGGGATGTCTGGGGCGTTCATCTAGGCTGTCGTCGTCTTCGTCGTCTTCATCATCTACATCGTACACACCGCGCTTGCGTACATGGCTTTGGATAGTGCGCTGCACTGTACGATCTGACGACCCAGTTTCCTGACTCATAACAGAGGGTGCGGAAACAACAGAGCCAAAGGAGTTGATGGATCCTTGGGAGACGACGGTAAGGCTGGTTTCAGGTGAGGTCGTGGAGGACACCGATTTAATTGCCAGAGTGTCGCTGTCGCCACTGGTAGTGCCGACGCCCACACTTCCTGCACTGCTCCCCTCGGAGCTATCAGGCAGAGATCGGTCGCGTGCTGGAGGCGGCGGTCCGTCAATCTTGGTCCCAGATCGCCTCTTTGATGATTCAGAAACTTTCTTCTCCTTCTCCTTGCCCTTCGCAGAGCCTTTATCCTTCTTGTCCTTCCTCTTCTCCTTATCGCCTTCTTTGGCGCGCCTCCGCTCTTCTCGACTGTGCTCCCGTCTCATCCTCTCGATATCCCTGGGGCTCGTACGCCCACTGTCATCTAATAGACCATGTGATTCTAATTTCCTGGTGGTATTTGTACTGGTATACGCTCGCTGCACGCGCCGGGTGGCCAGCAGAATCATGGTGTTCGCCTTCTTCCTTCCACCATCATTCACATCTTTGATCTTGCTGTGCTGGCTGGACGAGGAAATGATAGTGCGATGCGAGCTTGATGGGTCTATATAGCCTGCGCTCCTCGAGCGAAAGTGCCGCGATATAGAGAATGCGGCTGCCTTGGAATGTTTATGGATCGTGACAATCGGTCCTTCAAGGTGTTGTTCTGGAGGGTAGGTTGAGTTGAAGTTATACGGGGTGCGCATGAAGGTGACATTGAGTCGCTGCTGCGGGGGTTTTCCAGGCTCGTTTGCTAAGATAAAAGAAATTAGATACACGGAAATAAGACCAAGTAACGCGCGACATACAAATTGTATTTTTTCTGACAACCTTGAACCTGCCTAAGGTACCATTACCCCAAATTTCCTCTGAATCTAAGATCATTCCTTTCCATGTCTCCTTCTGCTTATCCTTTCCTGAATTCTTATCCTTTCCTTTGTCCTTGTCTTTGCCATCTGCTTGAGACTTCGAACCGGATGACACACCATCTGCACTGGTACTGGTACTAGGTCTAGACTGTGAAAATAACGCGGCAACGATACTGGATCGCTCCTTAGCATCGCCGGCATGGATGTTAGCAGATTCTCCCTCGGGCCGCTCTTTCTCGCGAGTGAAGGCCCACAGTTCAATTCGGGATTTCCATCTTGTACCATTCCAGCCCATCATGCGTTTATTAAATATATCGACGCTGGAAACGGTACTTTGCCGACGGAACGTGGCGCTGCTCCCTTTGCGCACCGAACTTAAAGACATTCGCCCGTCCTGGCCGGTTCCGACGACGAAATCAGACACCTCGGAAGGATCAAAAGCGACCATACCATTCGCGAAGTTTTGCATCCAGGTGAACTCATTGGTAACCGATGACCCGCTCACCACAGCTGTAACGGTCTCCGACTTCATGTCAGAACTCGACGCGCTGGTTGACGGATATGATGAATCTCTGTCACGCTGAATGGACCTTTTCCGCAAATCCCGCCAGTCGCCTTCACTCTCCGGGACTGAGGTAGGAGCAATGGAAAAAGGTTTTTCATCGACATCATGAACTGTAAATGACGGGTTGGATGGGGCGGTAAATGAAAAAGACAATTCCTCCACGCTTCTACTGGGTCGCCTTGCGTATATATCCCGAGGGTGGTTTGGCCTGTCAGATTGAACGCCTGGTATATCTCTCGCGACACTGCCCCTCCTCTCATGCTGTTCAACATGGAATTCATCCCGACCAGTATTGGTATAATGAAATATATCCTTTTGAGTACTTCTTACTTTCATGGCGTCCTGGTCGGAGTATTCAATATCATTCTCAAAGTCCTCCTCGGATAGGTACAGCGAGGACTCCTTGTCACGCTGCCTTGAACTGTTAGACCGCGATTTCCCCAAAGGAGGAGGAAAAGGATGGCGACCGTCTGTCTCTTCGTCAGAAGTCATATCATTGGAGGAACTAGCTATGGTGGAACGGCCACTGGTGTGGGAAGTACCGCGGGAGCTTTGCCTCGGAGGAGCAAGTGAGGAGACCGAGGCTGACGCCGATGAAGTGCCAAAATTCGAGGCGGCGTCAGATTCAGCCTCCTGCGGTCTCTTTGCAGCCTTGGTTGTTCTTTCCGGCGGATGCGGCCGAGAAGGGGATACGTGCGATGGGTGAGTGCGATGGACTGCACCTCCAACAACGGACGGGCGGGGCGTCGTATCGGGAATGTTGGAGACGGAGTCCGAGTCTGCTTCATCTAGTGGCCGCAGAAGGGGATCGATAGGCTGGAAGGAAGAAGACGGTTGTGCTGAGGGCGCGGCACCGAAGGAAAAGGTATGAAGATCATTTTGCGTGTACATGTCGGGATGATTCGTGTATATCGTCTTCACCGAGCGAGGTGAGGTCCGAGGGGGTGGTGCTAGGCCAGTTGGCTCGGGGCCGGCATATCTATAGTAATCCATAAAGCGACAATTGAAGCAGGAGGAAACCGACATACTGGTGGGATTTGTGCTCGTCTGCATAGCGATGCCCAGTTTTCCTGCCCAGGAATGCCCTTCCGAAGCTGCTTGCTGCGCTGGAGTCGGAAAGCGATACGGCGTCGTCCTGATACGGGGCCGGATACTGCGAAGAGACAGTTGGCTGAGAGACGAGCGGCCTCAGCGAGCCTGACGACGACGGGGACGAGGTGGGGGCCGACTCTGTGTGTTTGTCATGGGATCTGCTGACTATGGATTTGGGGAGCTTGAAGAGGTGCATGTAGACCGGGGCGGAGGGGAGGAGAGGGAAAGAGGAGAAGAAGGTGTGAATGACTACGGAGAGGTGGGACTCCCAGTGGGGAACAAGGCATAACGGTACATACACAATCAAAATCCGTCCACCCACGTGGCGGTTTCCCCACGTGCAATCCCATGTGGACCCGGCAATCACCTCCAGTCACCTATCCATCCCCTTGTAACCGCCAAGCGCCCTCCCGTCCTGCCCGCAGCACCCCACACCAGCTCTCCATCCCTTTATCTGCCCCGCAGACCGACCTGTTCTTCTTCCCGACTGGCCTTTCTCAGTGCCGCCCACTGCACAGCTTCTGCTATAGTTTGGCTGTAGTGGACCTGAGTACATTGATATGCAGCCTCTCGTAATCCCCGCTGGCATTCGCCCCTTCAAGGAGCTTTTGCTGCCGTACTGCTCATTTTCTGTGTTCCGAGGCGAGCCCATGATGCATATCTATTTCTGCTGTGTACTGCACTCTCTTTAGGATACTTATGTTTCAGTAGTGAAATGACCTCCAGAGACAATTTGACGAGTACTCCGCACGAAATTAGTGGTAGCCCAACGTAATCCTCCCACTCGTGGGTCCGAGGTGTTTGATCTTGTCCAAAGCTTTTTAATCATCTTATTTTTAATGGTGTGATAAATATTCAACCGTCAGGGCCCGCGCGTACATTGATTCATTCTGCTACTGAGGTCATTGTTATTTTGCTGGGTTCGCACACGGATAGAAGAATTTTTAAACCGGCTCTCTTCCTTGTCTCACAGGGTTTGCCGCATTTGAATCTCCTTAACCTCATGAGTGACATTGTCAAAACCCAGCCTTGGGGCCTTCCTGTCCATTTCTTCATTTTCTTATCGAGTATCCTTGAGGGCTCTTTGAAGGCCTCTAATACTGGCCTTTTGTTTTCTAAGGAAGTATCAGTCGCGTAATGTGCAAAAAATCAGCCAGTCGATAGAAATACGTACTTATGTATGAAAAGATTCTCCATAAACATGAGGTCTGGCCCCGTTTCTGCCTCGTTCCCAAATCGATAGGCTACATACATTATATATATATATAAGCTTTTACTCTTCTCTGCACATAGAGCAAACGGCTGTTCAATTTTACATCATGCAGCAGCACATATTTTATCGTCGTCACGAAAGTGTCCACGCTTCTTTAAAGCTTATGGTATCATACAGTCCTATAAATCATAGAATACAGACTAGGTGACCTGATAGGTTTAAAAAAGAAGATGGTCGTGATTGACCTTTTCGCCTTTTGCCCAGCTCAGCTCACTGTAGCACCATCTAAAAATATCCCGACATAACAAAGAGTCAAAAGAAGCGGCGATCGTGGGTACTTGGGCACTTGGACAGTACTCAAACCTGTACTCATTAAGTCGTTCGCCTTCTCATGCGCTGTGAATTAGGACTCTGGTCTATTTATTGTCTGCGCTATGTCAGTACCGCAGACGGTTATCCAGGTGTTATCGCGACTTGTGCCGAGGAGGATTCTATAAATAAATAAATCAACCAATAAAGGAAACTCCTAACCTGATTTGGAAATTGCACCAACACTGCAACATGGTCGCATTGAATCACCCAGACAGAACTGTGTGAGGAGGCGCAAATGATGCGCTGATGGTGAGTTCTTCTCACAGCTCTCCAACATAGCTTCTCTTTGGTCAGTGTATATGTAGCGACAAATTTGATCTTGCGAAAGAGTATGATCAACGCCTTGAGGCTGAAGTTGTGTCAAGCTCAACTCGTGGTGACTTGTAGCAACTAATGACCCCAGGAGGCTGTTTCACAGTCTAAGATAGATTTCGCTTTAATAATCAGCCTGTAGTACATAGGTACTGTATCTACAGCTTGGCTTTTGGCTCTCCAACTACGGACTCAATGTCTCGATACTTGTAGTACAATTTCAGTGACTCGGGATTCGCAACAGTGCCGCTCGGTTGCATATTGGAGCCCGAAAGTATCTGTTTGACAGCTATCTCAATCTTCTTCCCGTTTACCGTATACTTGGGTTGTAGGTAGTCATGTTTCATCAATTAAAGTTCGCGCTAATAGAGAGAGAGAAACAACAACATTACTCACCGGTATGTCTGATATCTCAAAGATATACGCAGGAACGTGGCGCGCGCTGAGGTTATTTCTAATAGCAGCCTTGATGTCGTTCACGAGTGCAGACGTGTACTTGTGTCCCGATCGCATCTTGAGAAATAGAATGACGCGCTCGTCCTTGTCCTCCGGCCTTCGCTGACCCACGCACAGGGAATCGTCTACCGGGCCTGAGAACTGCTCCATAACCGTGTATATTTCCCCGGATCCGAACCTAACACCGCTGGGATTGAGGACACCATCACTAGCGTAACCAGATGAGAACCGTGCCCAAATCGTATTCATGCAGTATATCCTCCGCACCTGCGCCCGAGTATGATCAGCCCCTTGGTCACAGGGTTGATAACGACGAAGTCGCCTTGCCTCCAGACACCTTTATGGGTAAGCTACTTCAAAAAGACAAGAGCAAGGCACCGGCTTACCTGGATATGTGCTGAAGTACGCCTCTCGTAGCTTTCGTCCGGATTTGTCTCCCCAGAAGGCAATTGGGAGAGAGACATGAGGCCGAGTGCAGACCAGCTCTCCTGGCTGGCCGGTATGCTCGATGTTGTTGCCAGACGGGTCAAACACCTCGACCTTCATACCCAAATCCTTCCCCTGCAATTCTAATTTGATAGGTTAACGGCAAATATATATCTTGGTGTATCCATGCATTTATTTACCTCCGCTATGCACAGGCAGTGTAGAGACCCCAACAGCAACTAAAAAGCCGGGAACAATACTGAGCATTTTAAAAGTCATTCAAGCGGTCAGGACTTACAGCCAGCGCATATGTCGGTGCCACCACTGGTCGATATAAGATGGTTGTACTTCCCAAACGCATTTTGTGTCCACTCAAACATGGGAGGCGTGAAGATAGCCCCAGTGACAAATATTGTTCGAAGTGCTTCAAAAGAACCTATATCCACTGTTCAACATTTCAGTACCTGAACTCTCCTTCGAATATTCGTGGCATGTACATGGATTAATACCACGGCCTTGGACCTCAGTCAGAAAGCGTGGGCTAGTTGCCCATGAAGTTACACTGGAAAGGCCGATTAAGTATTAGTGCGTTCGGAAGGAAAACTTACCACTTACCTTTGATCATTGATAAATTTTAAATAAGTTCTAACATCCGGATGGAATGGAGAACCGTCATAGAGAATTAGGCGAGCACCCGCAGAGAGTCCTGCCAACATAAAGGTCCACATCATCCAGCCAGTCTTAGGCAAGCGCGATTAGAATTTACATAAATGATTCTAGAAACATTGTATACCGTGGTGTACTGAAAAAACGTGTCGTCAGAGGACATGTTATAGCCCAGCCGTATACCTTTCTTCGTGTTTAGGAGCACACCCTGAGGAGCAATGTTTAGTTGACATCTTCACAACAAAGAGGCGAAAAACAATATACCCCAGCTGAATGAACGATACATTTGGGTTTTCCTGAAGTCCCTGAGCTGTAGAGTATGAACAACGGTTGTCCGAAAGGCAGTTGTTCGAATTCCAGTGGACGCTGGGGACCTGATCGGAGAAAGTCAGACAACACAAGACTAAAAATGAAAAGTGTGAGCACGGATGGCGTTTGTTTATGAGTGAATCAATTGACGCACCTTTTCGGCATATTAAGGACTCGCATTTCTCCCCCAGTTATCCGACTAGGAAGCAAAATAACTTTTTCCAGCCCTTTGTCCATCAAGTCTTGGACAACCTCCGTAATTTTCTGCAGGAGGTTGACCTTCTTCCCAGCATAGAATACCTCTGTCTCTGCAAATATGATTTTTGGCTGTATTTGACGGTAGCGGTCCAAAATACCCTTGCATACGAAATATCACAACTCCAGTTTACACTGTTACTGAAAAGAAAAGCTTACATGGGTCCCCATATCAGGCGCAGTAGTGGAGAATATTCCTCCTACACTCGCAACAGCAAGTGCTGCGACCACAGCTATGCTACAATTGGTTACAATGGCTGTGATTGTAATAGCGCTGTTAAGACCGTGATCGTGAACCAAAGGTACAGCAAACACTGACCAGCCACTCTGTCTCCGACCTTGAGTCCGCTCGCCCTCAGAGCTGACGCCATCTGAGCTACACGCGCATTCAGCTGCTTATAGCTGACCTCTGCGATCACTCCTGTTTCTGTGGCCTCGGTGAGGGCAATCCCGTCGTCCTTGCGAATAAGGAGGTTTTCCGCATAGTTAAGTCGTGCACCTGGGAACCAGTTTGGAATTTCATCAAGTAGTTTTCCCGGCTCACTAATACGATCCTGGCGTATATTATAACCATTATCAATCAATGTACCATATGAGGTCGGTGAATACGAACCTTGCGGGGAGGCACAGAGCTAATGATACCGAGATATTCCCATAAATCTAACCAGAATACGTAGTCCTCAACGGAGTACTTATGCAGCTCATGATAATTTGCTGATAGGATGAGTCCTCAGCATGAGTCGTACAGAGAGATTGCAGTAAGGGCTTACTCAGATTCAAACCATGTTTTCGATTGATTTGCCGCCGCAGCGCTTCTAATGCATCTCGCCTAGTATCTAACGGTGTCCAGAGGCGTTTCGATTGGGCAAAATAATCCATAGACCGCGGAAAGATGCAGGGTACTACTTCGACGGGGGCTCAGTTCGAGGTATGTATTGCCAACAGTTAAGGAGCTTTTATCTATTATTGGACAGGGGGGCGTACCAGGTGACCACTACACAGTGCCTAATTATATAGTATATCAATGTCCACCGTTCGAGCTATGGGAAAAACGGATCATAAGAGCCGACCTGGCGAGGTACGTTTACCCAACTCCGGCTATAGAAGTAGTGCTTACCACCTTCTTACTGGACATTATTAGGCATAAGTCGTTTTGCATTTGATAATTCTAGCAAGAGAACTTCAGTGATGGTTAACGCTCAGTCTAGAGGTAGGTTACAAGGGGGACGGACCAATCACCAGAACTGCAGCGTGCTTAGTAGGTGAACCACGCCGCAAAAGTCTGCCGTATTAATTCGGCCATGGCCCCTGATAAGGACAGGAATTCGAAGCCAACTTTATGCAAACGATATACATATATGCGAGGGTACATTGTAACATTCAACTACTCTTTGAACCGTAACTAAAGCTTTGCCTTCTGGTTCGCCATAACGGCTTCAAGCTCTTGATATTTGTAATACAGCTGCAGTGATTCAGGATTTGCCACTGTTCCGCTCGGCTGTAATTTCGATCCTGAGACGATTTGCTTGACAGCAATCTCGATTTTCTTCCCGTTCACCGTATACTATTTAATAATAATAAAGTGTTAGATCTATGCCGTATAGGCAGCGTTGAATGAATAAACGGAACTCACAGGTATATCGACCACGTCAAATATATAAGTCGGTACATGTCTAGCACTTAGCCCCTTCTTGATGGCAGATTTTATGTTTTGCGTCAGTGCCGGTGTAAGTTTGTGGCCAGCGCGCATCTTGACAAACAGAAGTACACGTTCGTCTTCATCATGGGGACGCCTCTGACCGACACAAAGACAGTCATCAATAGGTCCTGAAAACTGCTCCATGACAGTGTAAATCTCTCCGGAGCCAAAACGGACTCCACCAGGATTAAGGACGCCATCACTTAGAAGATTATTCAGCCACGTAGTGCAAAAGAAAGTCGTCGTGTTCTGACCTTCGTCCCAATATCAAGATCCCTTTGGTTACTGGATTAACGACCATGAAGTCGCCCTGTCGCCAAACACCTGGAGTAATAACAGTGGGATGATGTTTCGTTTGAGTACTGGGATATTAATTGCATACCTGGATAAGTGCTGAAGTACGCATCTCTGAGCTTTTGGCCTGTCTCATCTCCCCAGAATGCTATGGGTAATGATACATGGGGACGACTGCAAACGAGTTCTCCCGGTTGACCAGTATGTTCGATGTTGTTGCCGGAAGGGTCGAATACTTCAATTTTCATCCCGAGATCTTTGACTTGGATCTCTGTCAAATGTGTCAGGTAAAGCGGGGACACAGAATAAGCAGGCTAGTACCTCCAGAATAAACTGGCAGTGTGCAGTTGCCCGCCACGACTGATGAACATAAATGAGTATCCGGTTGTCAATAATTCAAAAGCAAACGCGTACAGCCTGCGCATATATCCGTGCCACCGCAGCCCGACGCAACGTGGACGTCACGGCCAAACGCATCTTGTGCCCACTCAAACATTGGAGGTGTGAATATTGCGCCTGTAACCATAAGAGAGCGGAGGCCTTCGAAGCTCGCAATATCCACTGTGTGCAAAATTACCAAGCTGTTGCAGTTAGAACAAACTATGAAACACACATGGTTTAATCCCACGTCCTTGGATTTCTGTAAGGAACCTAGGACTGGTGCCCCAAGCTGTAACCCTTTTTGAGTATATCAGAATATTAGCAGATTCGTTGGCGTTGCAGTTATGTTACTGACCCTTGGTCGCTGACAAACTTTAAAAATGTTTGAATGTCCGGGTGGAAGGGGGACCCATCGTAAAGTATGAGGCGTGCTCCAATGGACAGACTCGTCATAATAAATGTCCACATCATCCACCCTGTCTGCAGTCGCGATATAATGAGACCAAGCGGAGTGTTTGGCAAGCGCTTGCATACGTACTGTCGTATATTGAAAGTAGACATCATCAGGGGTTATATTATAACCTACTCTCATACCCTTTTTACTGTTGAGTAGAACACCCTTTGAGATCATCAGTTTTGGGATAGGAGGAGTGGGGAATTTATCGCACGCCAGCAGAGTGAACAATGCATTTTGGTTTGCCAGACGTGCCGGAACTGTATAGTATGAATAATGGCTGGCCAAATGGGAGTTGCTCGAATGTAAGTGGTCGGCCATCTCCCGTGTTCAAAAAGTCAGAAAGAGAAAGGCTAAAAACTTTCAGTGAGAGAATAATATCAATGCTGCAGGTTTACCATTTCGACATGTCCAGTAATCTTAAATCATTTCCAGAAACTCGACTAGGAAGGAGAATAGCGCCTTGAAGTCCTCCATTCCACAGGTTTCGTATAACTTCAGAGATTTTAGGCAGCAAATTGATTTTCTTAGCCCCATACATGACCTCCGTTTCCGCAAATATGAACTTCGGTCGTATTTGTTGATATCTGTCCAAAATTCCCTATATATTGTTTCGGTAAAGCAGAACATTGACAAGGGAGGAAGTTCATTTACCTGTGTCCCCATGTCCGTCGCTGTGCTAGAGAAAATACCTCCGATACTCGCGACAGCAAGAGCTATGACGACACCGGTAGTTGCATTGACCACAATCGCTATGAGCCGCTAAGGTTAGAAGAGTTCAAGCGACGTGCACTGCTTTTGTTCACCAGCGACCCGATCTCCAACTCTCAGTCCATTGACGCGCAGGGCTGCAGCCATTTCGCGTACGCGTTCATTGAGTTCCCTGAAGGTGACGTCGACGGCGAATCCCGACTCATTGGCCTCCGTAATTGCGATCGCATCATCCCTTCGCACAAGAAGATTCTCTGCATAGTTAAGCCTAGCGTCTGGGAACCAGTTGGGTATTTCTTCTAGCAATTTGCCTTTCTCCAGGATACGATCCTAGTTCACTAGTATCAGAGCTATCTCAACGAAATCAACAATGGCCTCACTTTATTAGGTGGAACAGAAGATACTATTCCAAGGAACTCCCACAAGTCCAGCCAGAACGTGTAGTGTTCCACAGAGTACTTGTGTAGGTCATAATACGTCTCTGTACGTTGTAGATTAGTGTCATTCTCATGAATGGTTGACGGGAAGCAGTACGCACTTAAATTCAAACCATGTTTTCGATTGATTTGGCGCCGTAGCACCTCCGTGGCAGACATTTGAATCTGCTTGGGTGTCCATAGCAATTTTGAGTTCGCGAAATACGTGTCCATGAAGTGGTACTGGTTATAACACTCCTATGGCTGGATGTGATCTGAATGTCAAAGAATACCCGTCTTAAGTGTATTACATATATATGCAGAGTTCGGATGATGACTTGCAAGCTGACCTCCCGTATGCGCCGGCCGCGAAGGCCTTTTTCCACAATCTACCCCGCGTTGTACAAGTTTTATTTGTAAGGGGAAGGACTGGGAAGGAGCATGACCACTGTGGGAGAACATCTGAGAACATACCATATTCAGTGCAAGACGGAGATATTTATGCAAGTAGAGTACATAAATGTGATTTGCATAAGAGAGCTGCATGGAGGTAAGAATGATTTTCTGCAGAATGAGCGTATAAACCTCACAAGAGAAATTCCATCTTTGCGACTCGCGAGGATCACCCCAAATATACTTCCATCTGGCCGAATTGCCATGCACCTAATATTATAAGATATCTATGTGACATGGATGAAACAAGGGCGGCGGCGCTTATATACATGCAGAGGCTACGTAGTTTCAAGTGTTCAAGTTGTAGCCTTTTAATGGATGCTAAGTTTGAGGTGGGTTTGAGATACACGTTGTTGAAGCGTGTTGGTCACTACAGGGTACAAATGACTTGCTATTCATGCATTTTAACAAAAGCAGAGCGACGGAGAAAGTGTCAGAGATTCCAATATATACGATTCAGTGAGAACACAGTTCCCATTGGTGGATGGGAGGGCAAAGAGCGGCAAGCGCAGAACGGGAAAAATACGCAAGCGGACAACATGGCTCGAAAGGCACGTGGCGAAAGTTTGGAACCATCGCCGGCGCCATACCCCATCAATAACGCTGTCGCGCAGTTCATAAGTTCCTCTCCACCACAGGCCCCTGTGCACGCACATTTAGTACTCCTCTCCACTCTCCCCTTAGACCATCAGCATCTCTTGAATATTCATAATTTAACGACTCAGCTAGACGACACCTAATGGCCACGACAACGCAGCTCAACGGGACCCACCCGGCTGGCGCGAACGGACACGTCGCCGCCGGCTCATCGAGCGCAAGCACAGAGCGTATCCAGATTGTGGACGATGAGAAGAAATTCACGTTAGCTCATCATGCCCCTCTCACCCACTCTCCCGCGCTGACGCCAGCCGCCCTGACAGACCCGACCTAGCTCGCCAGATCGAGAAATGGGGCCTGCACGATGCGGGGTTCGCATATAATATCGTGTCCGTCTTCGGCTCGCAGTCTACTGGCAAAAGTGCGCGGAACGAGATGGTGTAGAGCGCTGCTGGTGCTGACGGGTGTGCGCAGGTACCTTACTGAACAGGCTGTTTGGGACGACGTTCGACGTCATGGATGAGACTCGGCGCCAACAGACCACGAAAGGTGCGCCCTCATGGCGACTGTGATTGACTCGTGCTACATTTCGGGGCGCAGGCATCTGGATGTGTCGTGGCAAGAATATGAACGTAATGGTCATGGACGTCGAAGGGACAGATGGAAGGGAACGCGGCGAAGACCAAGTACGTCTTCCGGTATATTACCTTATTTCAAAAGTTTGAACAGCCTTCAGGACTTCGAGCGGAAATCTGCTCTGTTCTCCCTCGCCTCCTCGGAAATTCTTATTGTCAACCTCTGGGAGCACCAAGTCGGCCTCTACCAGGGCGCCAACATGGGTCTGCTCAAGACAGTGTTCGAGGTTAACCTGGGTTTATTCGGAAAGAAGGCAACAGACGGGTGTGTTTCATAACTGTATTGTGTATACTCTGACTGACGATATGCAACCAGGACGAGTAGCCGAACTCTTCTGCTGTTCGTAATCCGAGACCATATTGGGCAGACACCATTAGCCAACCTCCAAGCAACGCTCACAGCAGATTTAACCCGTATCTGGGATACCCTGAGCAAACCGGCTGAATTGAAGGATTTGCCCCTGTCTCACTACTTTGACTTGGCTTTCACAGCTCTACCGCACAAAATTCTGTCCGCGGACAAATTCGAGTCGGAAGTGCAAAATCTGAGGACGCGCTTCGTCGATAAAAGTTCACCAGATTATCTGTTCAAACCGGTTTATCACAAGCGTATACCGGCCGATGGAGTGGCTTTCTACATGGAAGGAATTTGGGTAGATATGCCGCGAAAGCCCAATAAGTACGAGTGCTGACTTGAATTTGTTAGGAACAAGTGCAAAGTAACAAGGACCTTGATCTCCCTACGCAACAAGAACTTCTTGCGCAATTTCGATGCGATGAAATATCAGCCGCTGCTCTTGCTGAGTTCAACGACCAAGCCAAATCCCAGAAGCGGCCCGTGGAAGCTGGCAAAGTGGTTGACGGTCTGGGCGCAATGATGAAGGCCTGGAGGCATGGCGCACTCAGTAAGCTGTTGGCAATTTGTGCTCCGCTTACTGGTCTTTATATGTCATATTATAGCTCGTTATGACCGCGACGCGTCGAGATATCACAAGGGCGTGTACGCTCGCAAACGCACTGACCTACTAGCAGCACTAGACAGCACGTTGACACCTCTTTTCTTGGGACAGTTGAAGAATTTGCACAAGACATGCTTGGTTTCATTCAAACAGCAAATGATTGATGGAATGCGTGGCGAGGAATACAACTTTGGTGATATCGTCACGAAGGCACGTGAACATTGTGGGGAGAGATTCACGGCAGGGGCAGAGGAGGCTATGATTGACGATACTGACTGGAGTTGGGAGGAAGAGTTGCACCTACTCGAAGAAGAGGTCGGTGCTGTTGCTGATCAATGCCGAAAGGACGAGACGAAGAAGATGCTCAACCAAATTGAGGTAAATTGGCAGATCTTTACACTAAAACTTTTGTTAACATACTACTTTTCAACTTATCAGCGTAATATCAAGAAACAACTCTCAGAGCCTGTTGAGCTGCAGTTGAACAAGGGACTGCCGGACATGTGGGACAACATCCTCACGACGTTCCGAGATGTTCTGGCAAAAGCCGAGGCAGCGTACCTCACGAAAGCGAAGAGTGAGTCATAGTATTGGTGGAATTTGTTATGTTCTAAATTGATCCGTTTCAGGCTTCGACAGTACAGAGGAAGAGAACGCAACTGCATTGACCACGCTACGCAGGCGTGCTTGGCTCGCTCTACGTGCTAAAATAGAAGAGCAGACAATGGACGCTGCGTTCCTCAGCAAACTGCGGAATCACTTTGAAGAACGGTTCCGTTACGACGAGGGCGGTGTACCCCGTGTGTGGAAACCGGAAGACGACATTGACGGGGCGTTTAAAAAGGCAAAGGAGCAGGTAAATATAAATAAATCATCTATGTTCATGCCCAATTCAGAGCTAATGTTTATATTCTGCAGACGCTGGAACTCGTGCCCTTGTACTCGAAAATCAAAGCGACCGACCCAGCACTCGAGTTCTCATTACCTTCGGAGTCGTCGGATCTGCTCAGCGGAACTGACGAATTTGACTTTTCTGCAACACTTGTTGTGTTCAGCGAGTCGAAGGCTTTGGAGCTGACTAATAAGTTCCGGAAGGATGCCGACGCATACTATGTGGAAGCGAAACGCAGCACGGTGTCGAGCATTGCGCAGGTGCCGTACTGGATTTACGGCGCGATGGTGGTTCTAGGCTGGAACGAGGCAATGGCGATTCTGTTCAATCCGCTCTATTTCACCTTTTTGTTGATAGCGCTGGCGGGGTCGTAAGTGCTTTTTGTCTGTCTGTGCAGGCACGTTAATCTGACATGGATGCATAGATATATTATTATACAGTTGGGCCTCGTGGGGCCCCTATTCCAGGTGGTTAAGACGGTGGGAAGCGAAGTGCAGCGGCAGGCGGTCGCGCGTTTACGTGAGCAGTTTGCGGAACCTGCACCGGTCGCGGCTCAGCCTGTGCGGAGCGGATCGTACAGCGAGACGGACAGTGATGATGTGCGGGAGGAACTGAGGTCGCGGCAGCTGTGAGCCTGTTAGTTATTCGGAAGTTGGAAAGTATTAGGACCTGTCTGGAGTACTTATTTTACGTATACTACGACCGTACGATATGATACATGTTATTTATGACGATGGTGTGTCTTGGCGGAGATTGCTATAATAGGCAGGTTTAGCCCAATATGGAAGGTAGCTTGTTGGACACTGCCGGGCGAGAACATGGAAGAATTACTCGTTCTTTGAGACTGCCGACGTCGGACAGCGCGCCCGGTGAAATGAAGGCGGAAAGAACAAGGCACGAGGCTGGCCCTGGGTGGTGTGTGTGACAAGTGCTATTGTACATTGTGACATTGCGTCACAATAAGGATTGAATCGAATCTGCAGACAATGGAGGTGGCGAGTGAAAAGGCGATGGGCATAATGTGCGCGCTGTCCCCTCCTTCTCATATACTCCCCGTGCAGTCGCAGGTCGACCACCGCCATGCCTGGTGTTCCCCAAGCTTACGACGCTCCTTCCACCACCTCCCTCACACCCTACCTCACCCTCCCTCACCTCCTCTCATTGACATGGCTCGCGTACCCCATCCTCTCCCTCATCTTCGTCGCCTTCCGCCTCCAGCTCTCCCTCGGTGATGCCCAGAACAGCATCGCCAGCGCAAAGTCCGAGCTTGTTGCGAGCTGCAAGGCCGCCGAGACCGCAGCGACCTCCGCCGCGAGCATGCCGCGCTTCATGGCCATCGCCACCAACAAGCAGTACGCAGACGCAGTCAATGGCACGCTCAACGCTGCGCGCGCTACTCTGATACTGGCTTTGACTATCATGGAGGCGATCATCAATTTCCTCATTGATATCTACCGCTCGACCTTCCTCTGCTTTCTCGAACTTATAGTACAAAGCGGCCTCGCTGTGCTTATTGCTGCTGTGCAAGAGGTGTGTGTCTCTTCTCGCAACCTTGTATGCATCTTGTTAATTTTATGCAGATTAACAATGTCCTTTCAACCGTTACCTCCGCCCTGCGAACGAATATACAGAACGACATTGCCACTGCCAATAATGTTATTAACACTGCTATCAATGCGATCAACAAAGTCAATCCATTTGGCAACATCACCCCTCCACAAATTACCGTTCCGAGCTTAGATAGCCTTCAGAACGTTACCCTACCTGCCTCTTTCATGCAGGCCCTCACAAACTTGAACTCCTCCATCCCATCCGTTTCCCAACTCAAGAATGACGTGGAAGGCCTGTAAGTTGTGATCCTCTCTTTCATATATTGTTACTAAACCGTTGTAGAATTGACCAGCCTTTCGAACTCGTCAAGCAAGATATTAATGCCACCTTTGCCAACATCACACTTACTCCCGACGGCCTTCCTGTGCCGGCACTGGATTCTATCACCTTCTGCAACCAACTTGACACCTCTGTAATTGACGACATTGGCCACGACCTGATCAAAATGGCCAAGATTGGCATTATCATCATCGCTCTTCTTGTCCTCCTCCTCATCGGCCTTAACTGCCTGCTCACATGGTACAAGTGGCGCTGCATGAAAAATCATCTCGAGTACCAGCGTCAGGCGTGGAACACCGATCCTACTATAGTTCACGCGAAAGGGCCTGCCTCACCGCAAGTTACACTCAGTGATCATAACTTGATACTGCTTCAAGCGAACTCGGAACACCCTCTGGTCACCCGTATAATGAATACACTCTCTGGGCGCCTGCACTTGACGCCTGCTCAGTATACGAACACTCAGTGGTTTTTACACTATGTAACCTATCGCCCTGCCCTGGCCTGTTTTTTGATTGGTTTCTTTGGGCTGCTTTCAGTGCAGATTCAGCTGTGGGCCCTCGGTCCCCTTGTTGCAAAGTATCAAGATCGTGCGACGCAAGCTACAACTGATTTCTCCTCCACAATCGCGTCGTCTATCAATGCGAGCATGTACAACCAATCGTCGCTCTACGCAAATGACATCAACACCCGCATAGATGTCATTCAGTCTACTGTGAATGACGGTCTCTTTGGCTGGGTTAACGGCACCACGACCACACTCAACACGACGCTGAACAACTTCTACAGCGATGTCCAGAATGTGGTGAACACCGTTTTTGGCAACACCATCCTCTCCGCCCCTGCCAACGCCTTCCTGCAGTGCTTCATCGGAAGCAAGGTAGACGCGATCGAAAATGCCCTCACGTTCTTGCACGACAACCTCATTATCGATATCCCCCGCGTGAACCAATCTGTGCTCATCCTCTCCCCTGACGCTGTCAATGAGGCCGCTCAGCCTATCGCACTCGCTGCAATCGGCGGTGACTCGAACAACGGCACCGAGAGCACTGGGCTCGTCGGCCGGCTGGTGAACTCGTATGCGGCCTCACTCCGCAAAGAGCGCATTATGTTCTCGATCTTCATGGGCCTCTGGGGCGTCGTCGTGCTAATGGGCCTCGCTGTCGTGCTCTGGCACACACATGGAAAGCGTATTATTGCAGAACGCGGGCGGCGCCGCTACGAGCGCGAGCAGCGCGCAGGCGGTGCCGCGGGCCTCGGTGCGTACTTCGACGAGCGCGCCGCACGCAGCTCGGGGTCGCTCGACGGGAATACGGAGAAGGGCGTCCGAATGAGCGAGGAAAAGTTGAACTCATTCTCACCCCTGCCGTCGCCGCGCGGGAGCACCTTCAAGCCGTTCTGGCCGTCGCGCGCCAACTCACCTGCCGAAACCGCGGTCGCGCGCCCGTCGCAGGAGACGGTCGCCGGCCCCGCGCAGGGACCGTGGGAGGCGGCGTTTCCCGCGCCCCCTGCTGTGCAGGCGCCGAAGAAGACCACCCGCGCGAAGTTGCTGGCGGTTGGCCGCCGCGCGGTGAAGCGCGGTGAGCGATTAAAGAAAGATGGCAGTGAGGACTTGCAGGAGCCCGCGGTGCAGCCTGATAGCGCGGCTAAGCCACCCTCAGCGTGGCTCGGAAAGATGTCTGCGCTGCTTTCACGGAAAGAAACGCAGCGGAGCGCAGATGCGGATTACTGGGACACTCCTCAGCCCCCCATGGAAGAGGAACGGCAAACGCCGCCGCCGCTTCAAGCTGAGGTGCCTCATGGATACGACACTTCGCAGGAGTTGCAGGCTGATCCGCAGATGCAATCACGCTTCTCTGTGACGCCCGACGCGACGAAGACGTCGTACCCTAGCCTGCGCATCATCACCAAGAAAATTACATCCCCGCCGCCTACTCGACCAACCGTGGTCGTTTCCTCGCCTGAAGCCTATCCTTCCTCCTTCCCTACGTACACTTACTCGCCTGACAAGCTGTCGCCGTACCAGCGCCAGATGCCCCCGAGCGGCACCGTCCCGACCGACGTGCGCATCTCGTACACTGACGACCCGTTCAGCGGCGCAGCGGCGGCGAGCTCTGTCTTGCCCGTCCCGACATACGCGAGCTTCAACACGAGCGTCGCACAGTACGGCACCCCTCCGCGCCACCCGCAGTTGCAGGGCGCCTTCGGGTCCCCCGCGCGCCGCTCGCACAGTGCGTCGGCCGCTGTACCGCCCTCCCCTCCACCGCCGCCCCAGAGCCCGCGTGGCGTCCTCACTCCGACCGCGCTCACACCGCCTCCACACCGCACATCGCAGCACAGTCGGTCCGTGTCGTCCGGCGCGGTCACGGTGCTGCGGGTGACGAACGCGGCCCCGGGCGACTACTCGACGAGCTCACTGTCGCTCGCGGACGACGCGCGCAGCCACCACCGGCAGAGCCAGAGCTGGCAGCGCAGCGCGTCGGGCGGGACGACGCCGGTGTCGCCGGTGTCGCAGTACCTGGCGCCGCCGCACGGCAGGCAGAGCACGCTAGTGAACCCATTTATCACCCCGTTCGACGACGAGCACCGGGTGCAGATCGACTATACGACGGGGATGGGTGCGCGGAAGAGCATGGCTACGAATCCTTTCGCGCATGCCATGTGATTTTTCTCCTCCCTGACTGCCAATATTGGCACTGGTATTTTTTTCGTTCCACGACACGCACACACAAATGTGCATGAAGACACGACGACATTTGCGAGACATCTGCATCATCTTGACGACTACACTGCTCTATTTTGTATACTATAACCCTTTTTTATTCCTTAATGTGCTTTTCATTTGCTTTCTTCACTAGTTTTACGCTACTACTAGCGGCATGCCCCTTGTACATATCGGAATCCTTGTATCACTACCACTATTGCATACCACTGACTTCGCATCTCCACCCACAATATTTCGCAGCCATCTGGACATAGCGGCTTGTTTCATATGTATGTAGTAGCACATTAATTGATGAACTAATTGTTCTGGCGCATCTTACTTCTTCGTCACCTTCTGTGCTTAAAGTTTAAAGTTATCGCTAAACTCCAACGTCGTTTCATTTGCTTTCGCCGAGCGAACAATTGAAGAGAACACCCGGACTCCAATATGATGATTGAGATGAAAGATGTATGTAATTACGAAGACGTCAGTCGGCCACATCTTTTGTCTCGCTGGGTTCGCGTGCCCCATTAGACGGGGCCACATTCTGTATCTCGGTCGTCACACTCGGATCCTGGGTGATTGGGTAATGCCAATGTAAGTAATTGTTAACCTGCCACTGGAGAAAATAGATCGCACCCAGCTGCAATCCGTGATGGCGCCCAACAGACTGCCCTCCATGGCCTCGAACGTGTCGAATGGGGGAATGTAGAGCGTGTGTTCGGGCGTGTCGTCTGTGCTATCGGGGATCGCGCGCTCGATGTTCCCGAGAATGGTGACGCGTCGGATCTCACCGTCCGGCGCTGAGAGTACCTTGACTTGGTCCGTGGCGGGCACGCGCTTCAGGCCTGTTACGTATTGGAAGAGCGTGCGCTGTCGCTCGAGCGACCACGAACGCAGGACCTGCCAGAATAGGTCGAGATGCATGTAGGGGATCAGCTCGCCATCGGTCTCTTCGGTAGTGTTCCTGGCCCCTTCCTCTCTACCCGTGTTCATGTCAGAAATAACTATGGGGAATGCAGAAAGTACAAACGCACATGTCAATTATGGATATTCCGCCAATGAGTTTTTCGATTTCAGAAAGCGTGTACCCTAAGAACAGGTCCCGTTTGCGCAGGAGCTCGAAGAATCCGTCCACGAGCGCACGCATCTGAGGCCCAGCTCCGTTGGAACATCTGTGGATAGCCAGTGCCTCGAAGAATTCTTCCTCATCTTCTGGGTGGGCGAAGTCATCGCCTGGTCCGTGTTCAAGCAGCTTAACTTCTACCAGGAACGGTTTGCCTGTGCGTCTATCTGTGAGCCTGTAGGTTTCTAGCATGCGCTTGCCGTCAATACTAGTGGAGTTCTGTCAGGCAAATCCAGCAGATAAATGGATATGACTCACATCTTAATTTTGGCGATGGATTTCATCAATGCAGTTTTATCCGACATAGATTTGGGCCGTGTAGAGCATGTAAGCACTGGATGCAACAAAGGCACTAGCTGCGTGTCGATTAGGACGCCATGCAGAATGGCCATGCTGTGAATCCTCCCAACGAATTTGTAATACTCGAGGTGTTTAGGACGCCTGAGAGACGTTGGATTTATCTGAAGGTTTCCTGAGGAGTCTCTCTTGAACAGTCCATAAGCTGGGTCAATTAATTTCTCCAGTACGAGATCGAACCAGTCCCTATCAAGCAACAGATAAGAACATGTCTCAAGATATTTTCTGCGAGAAATTTAAAACTGACCTGTACATTTGCAGATGGCCCTTAGTCTCGCCGTCAAAAACCACCCGAGGTCTGCGCTTCAAGTCTGCGGCGCTCGCTTTCCTGATAATCGCAAAGCTATCTTCCACGACGTGGTCGCGGCGCACCGCGATGCGGAACACGCCCGGCTGGATGTCCTGCCGCTGCATGCGATGCAGATACTGCAGCTTGCGACGGAACATCGACGTCGGGTCCATCCTGTACGGCTCGGTACGCGGATCCTGCCATGTCGTCGTGCGCGTGTTGTGGTCGACGAAATACGTGCTCCTATTCCCGGGTAGCACGCGGATCTCCCAGCCGGGCGGCAGCGGCCCCAGGTCCCGCCCGACGACCTCGAGCGGTGGCGGGCGCGTCCACGTCGTCGTCCGCGTGTTGTGGTTCAGATAGTACTTCCGCCCCTTGCCATCCACCCGCCACTCCCACCCGCCAGGCAGCGGCGGCAGGGCGTCATCGTCGTCCGCAGCGCCGGAGGCGGTGGCCTTCGGACGGACCCACGTCGTGGTGTGCGTGTTGTGGTCCAGATAGTACGTCCTGCCCTTGTTATCGACCTGCTTCTCCCATCCTCGAGGGAGTGGTTCGCTGACGTCGTCCGCGATCTTGGTCTGTTTATCCTTTGATCCTGACGCAACCGCCTGAGACTGGGCCGCCGGCCGCGCCGATAGGGAAGGTGGAGTGGTCTGGACGTCGAAAGACGGAATGTAAGTACTGGAGACCAATGTTCTTGCAGCCATGCGTAGCTAGGACTTTTGGTTGTCGCTGACTTCCAACTTTCCAAGTTCCGGCCTGATTAGTGTTGGCGAATGAGATGTCTGCTATGTGTTCGTCCCGGAATAAGTGAGGGTCAAATCCGGTGCTCTTGAGCCGATAAAGAGTAAATAGAGTGATTGCAGATGGACGTTGGTGGTGGCAGTGGTGGCAGAGACGTTAATGAGAGCCAGGGCCAGTTCATGGGCGATCCCCTGTCTCTGCCAAGTGGGCCATATCCATAAATAGCTTGCAAGCCACTACGTGCCACAACAGCGTGCACACCACGAGACGCAACAAAGAAATCAAGGGGCAAAATACTCTCGCATCCCCAGAAAAGGCAGAATATAGAGGAAATAAATTTCACCATTATTGTTCAGGCCACTAATCACTCGGCGAATTAAAATCCTGAGACAAGTGAAGGTGTATTGAAAAGTGCTAACGAAACAAGGCGACGGTCTATATGCTCTATGTGTGTCTAAACGAATGTAGGCTAGGTATGACAGTGGGATATAGTAATAGTAGAGATAATGATAGGAGAAATGGTATAGAGAACGCGAGAGGTATCAAGCCGATGTCCATGCAGGGGACTTACAGGTGGTTCGGCCATTCCTGTTCAGTCAAGCTCATTGAGCGAAGAGGCGCCCGAGTCGGAGGACGAGCTCTGGTCATCGCCATCCGAGGCAGAGTCGGAGTCAGAGGAAGAGCCGGTGGCGGATTCCTGGCGCTTGAAAATAGCCTTGATCATCCTGGCAGCAAGGGAGGAGCTGTCGTCGGTGGCAGCGCCGACCTCCTCGGAGAAGTCAGTTACAGCATCGCCATCAGCGTCCTCAGCTTGGGTGACGACACCACCGACCTCAGCCTCAGTCGAGCTGGCAGAATCGGTTGCATCCTGAACAGCGGTAGTGCTGTCCTGGCGCTTAATCCAGCGTCTAATCATCCTGGCAGTGATGGAAGAGTCGGCAGCGTCAGCAGACAAAGTCTCAGAACCAGTGGAGGCAGCCGAGTCGTCAGCCGAGTCCTCAGTTGAGTCGGCAGGAGTCTCGGTGGTCTCCTGGCGGCCAAAGAGGCGCTTGAGCATCCTGGCAGTGAGCGAGCCGTCTGAGCTGGCATCAGAAGTGGATAAAACTTCCGAGTCGTCAGTGGATTCCCCAGCAGACCCCTCCGTGTCGGCGGTGGCATCTCCAGCAACAGAGTCAGCAGAGTCAGAAGCCCCAGTGGTGGTGGTGGTGTCCTGACGTTTCACAACGCGCTTGGTGATGGCGCCAGAGTCAGAAGTAACACCGGAATCACCATCGGTGGCAGCGCCAGAGTCAGCAGTGTTATCGGATGAACCGTCGCTAGCATCGCTGGTAGAGTCGACAGAGTCAGTGACGTCCTGGCGCTTCATCGCGCGAGCAGTGACAGAGGTATCCGCAATGCTATCAGATCCAGAAGCGTCGGCGGTGTCGTCAGAGCCAGAGCCATCGGTAGTGCTGTCAGAGCCAGAAGCATCCGAGGAGTCGTCGGCGCCATCAGATCCAGCGTCAGCGACGCCATCCGTAGAGTCACTAGTGGATTCCTGGCGCTTGCCGTGCTTCATGCCCCGAGCGCTTACAGTGCCGTCAGAGCCATCCGTGTTGGCAGAGCTGTCCGATGCGTCGCCAGTGGCGTCTCCGCTGGAGTCTGACGAGTCAGATTCAGTAGAGGAAGCACCATCAGTGCTCTCCTGGCGCTTGGAGTTGTGCTTGACCCTGCCCTTCCAGATGGAGCGAGCTGCAACGGAGGCGTCAGACGAATCGGTGCTGTCAGAGCCTTCAGAAGCGTCAGAAGCGTCCGAGGAGTCAGCGCTGCCAGAAGCATCTGAAGAGTCCGAGCTAGTCGAGCTAGAGGCGTCGGTACTGTCTTGGCGCTTGTTATTGCCGTGCTTGAAGCCGCGGGCAGTCACTGTACTGTCTGAGCCGGACGAGGCGTCAGAAGAGTCATCGTTGCCAGATGCATCCGAGGAGTCGGCAGAGCCATCCGAACCGGAGACAGAGGCGTCAGTGCTGTCCTGACGCTTACCGTGCTTCATGCCACGAGCCGAGACTGTGCTGTCTGAACCAGACGAAGCATCCGATCCGTCAGCGCTATCCGAGCTCGATGAGGCGTCAGAGTTGGAACTACCTGTACTGCCAGAGGAATCGGTAGAGGCGTCGGTGCTGTCCTGGCGCTTGCCTTGCTTCTTCATGCTGCGAGCAGAAACGGTGGTGTCTGAGCCAGAGGCATCCGCAGAGTCGCCGTTGCCAGAATCATCAGAGGAATCTGAGCCAGTGGAGCTAGAGGCATCGCTGCTGTCCTGACGTTTGCCCTTGCCATGCTTAGCACCGCGAGCAACAAGGTCGTCCGAACCAGAGGAAGCATCCGTGGAGCTGGTACTATCAGAGCCAGAGGCGTCAGAGTCTGTAGATCCAGAAGCGTCAGACGAGTCCGAACTGTCGGTGGTAGAAGCGTCAGTGCTGTCCTGTCGCTTGCCCTTGCCATGCTTCATTCCACGAGCAGAGACGGTACCGTCAGAGGAAACATCTGAGCCGTCGCTGCTATCCGAGCCAGAGGCATCCGAAGAGTCAGATGCATCAGCAGTAGAGCTGAATTCATCGGTGCTATCCTGACGCTTTCCCTTGCCGCGCTTCATGCTACGAGCAGAGACGGTGCTGTCTGAGGAAGCATCTGAGCCGTCGGTACTGTCAGATCCAGATGAGCCATCAGAAGAGTCAGCGGTTCCAGAGACATCGGAAGAGTCAGCAGAGTCGCCCGTCGAGCTTGACCCATCTGTGCTGTCTTGGCGCTTGCCCTTGCCATGCTTCATGCCACGAGCAGAAACGGTGTTGTCTGAGTGCAAAGCAATGATCAGAATTTGCAGAGCTTCATGTGTAAGATAACTCACCACTGCCAGATACACCCGAGCCATCGTCATTGCCAGAGGTGTCCGAAGAATCAGCATTGTCAGGGGAGTCTGAGGAATCTGAACCAGTCGAGGAAGAGCCGTCGGTGCTGTCCTGTCGCTTACCCTTGCCGTGCTTCATGCTGCGTGCAGAGACAGTGCTATCTGAGCCAGAAGCGTCCGAGTTGTCTGAGCCAGAGACATCCGCAGAGTCATCATTGCCAGAAGCGTCCGAAGAGTCTGAACCAGTAGACGCAGAGCCATCAGAGGTGTCCTGGCGCTTGCCTTTGCCATACTTGAAGCCGCGAGCAGAGACGGTGCCGTCAGATCCAGACGACGCGTCAGAGCCCTCAGTGTTGTCTGAAACATCCGAAGAGTCATTGCCAGAGGTATCCGAAGAGTCAGAAGAATCAGAGCCAGTCGAACTGGAACCATCGGTGCTATCCTGACGCTTTCCCTTTCCATGCTTCATGCTACGAGCGGAGACGGTGTTGCCAGAGTCATTCGAATTATCGACGGTGTCAGAGCCAGATGAAGCGTCAGAAGAGTCGTCGTTGCCAGAGGCATCAGAGTCGGAACCAGTAGATGCAGAACCGTCGGTGCTATCCTGACGCTTGTTCTTGCTGTGCCTCATGCTGCGAGCAGAAACGGTGGCGTCTGAGGTGTCGGAACCCTCGACATCGCCAGAGGCATCGGAACCTTCAGCGTCGCCAGTGGCATCAGTAGAGTCGCCGCTGCTAGAAGCATCCGATGAGCCATCCGAGCCAGTCGCGCTTGACCCATCGGTGCTTTCCTGGCGTTTGCCCTTGCTGTGCTTCATGCCGCGAGCAGAGACGGTGGTGTCTAAGAAGTCAAACAAAATCAGAGGTGACATTGCCAGGAATTGTCAAGAACTTACCACTGCCAGAGGCGTCCGAGGAATCCGCAGACCCTGATGTATCAGCAGAGTCGTCATTGTCCGAATCTGACGAGTCTGAGCCATCGGCGCTGTCCTGGCGCCTGCCTTTGCCGTGCTTCATGCCGCGAGCGGCGACAGTTGAAGCTTCAGAGCCGTCAGTGCTTTCCGAGCCAGCGTCAGCATTGGTAGAGGCGTCGGAAGAATCAGCATTGTCCGATGTGCTGTCCTGACGTTTCCCCTTGCCGTACTTGAAGCCTCGGGCAGAGACCGTACCACCTGAGGCGGTCGACGCATCTGAGGAGTCAGAGCCGGACGAGGCATCGGAAGAGTCAGCACTGCCAGAATCAGCAGACGAGTCTCCCGCAGAGGCAGAGTCGTCAGTAGCGTCCTGGCGCCTAGCAAAGCCCTTTGCTGCAGCTACAGTTTCACCGGTCTTGGAGATAACAGCGGCTATACCCTCATTGGTAGTTGTGGTCTGGCGGCGCGAGTTAGAAAGCGGGTTGTTTTCAAGGAGCTCGCCTACTACAGGGACCCCGTCTGTGCGAAAACCAGGCAATGGGGCAGAGTTGGTAGACTTTGTAACCTCTGCATTCAATGTCACGCTGGGTATGGCGCGGCGGACTTGCGTGGGCTGCTCGACCGAGTCTTCGACAGAGGAGGCCTCGGCGGTGGCGGCGTCGGTGTCGGGATCAGCATCGGTGTCCTGGCGGCGTAGGAAGCGCATGGGGGCCTTGAAGTCGCTGGCGGGGACGCCGGCGGGGGCGGGGGCGGGGGCGCGGCGGTGGGCGGGGCCGCCATGCTCGGCGTGCTCGCCAAAGTCGGCGGTGTGGATCTGGCGGTCCTGGTGCTGGCCGGTGGCGAGGGAGTAGGGGCCACTGCCCTCGGGGTTGCCGTCGCGTCTGGCGGAGAGGGTGTTGGCGATGGTGGCGGCGTTGACGCCCATGTTGAGAAGGCCGAGGGCGGGGACGATGACGTAGAAGGTGTGCATTTTTGGGCTGGTAGATAGACGGTGGGGGAGTAGAATGTGGAAGTAGGATGGAGAGAGAGAGAAAGGCGGGCGGGCGGGGACTTTATAGGGAAGGGGCGGCTGACGGAGGTGAGACCTGATCGAGGCGGCTGGCATTTTATTATTTGTACGGCGCGTGATGATGCAGCTTATCTGTTTGCCATGCGGTCAGCCTCTCTCTTTTGCCGACCATCCTGCCCGATGACTGCCCAGCGGGTCGCCTCCTCGCCCTCCTCCTCGTCCTCCTCGTCCTACCCCGGCCCCGACCCCCCCGTCATCCTCCCCGACGACGCCCGCCCCTCCTCCTCGTCCTCCAGCCGCATCTTCCTCAGCAGCACCCCCGCCCCCGACAGCACCATCGAGGTCCACACCCTCCAGCACGAGTACCAGCTCCACGTCCGCCTCCCCGGCTTCAGCTGGGACGGCATCACCCTCGCCACAAAGCGCAAGCGGGTCCTCCATGTCGTCGCCGATCGCTGGGACAACGGCGGAGGTACGCGTCCCCGCCCTCACTCACACCCTCACTCACCCTCGTCCACAGGCCACTTTGAGCGCCGCATCGCCTTTGGCTACGACGCCGACCTTGCCCAGGTCAAGGCCGACTTCAATGGCGAAATGCTGCGCGTCTCCATACCCCGTCGCACCTCTGCCGTCGCCGTCATCCCACCACCCTCACGACCAGTGCCGCTCGGCCGCACCTCCTAGGCCCCCCGCGCTCCCACCATGGCAGCGGTCGGTGCGCCACCCCACCCCACCAACGGCCGGCACAGCGGAACTCTGAAAAGGACCCTGTCAGTCCACAATGCCCCATCTCCTTCCCTGCACGAAGCATCCTCGCCCAATTATATCCCTCTGCACCCTATCACCGCGCAGACCAGGCCCGGGCATCCCATCCTAGAAGAGTGCTGCTCTTTCCTGCTTCCATCTTTCCGTCCGTCCGTCCATCACTCCTACGCCCATTCTCCGCCACCGCGCCCCTGCCACCTTCGCTATGAATCCTGCTTTCTCTCTTTCTTCTTTCTTTTCTGCCTTTTATTTTACCCACCTCCCATTCTGTACCAATAACCCAATCTAAGCACTATTTACCTACTTATATATCACAAAATAGACTGGGGCCAGTGCGTGCTGCGCAGCCCTTCTTTTTCCTTCTCTGCTCATCAGTGAACATCATTTGATAGTTAATCGAGGCGCGGGGCGAGAGAGGCGCCCAGTCCGTCTCAATCCGGTCTGATGAAGAGAAGCCAGGATGGGCTTGGGAATGCAAGGGGGCCCGTTGATTGATAATTCAGGTTATATCCACAACTGAGTTGCTTTGCAGCTACAGAGCAACACTGTTCCACTCGTCATACGAGAACGCGCGTGCAGACCGTAGCTCTGGAGGACCACTACGCTCACTGACTCGACGCGTTGCCGGCTCATACCCGTGCCATAAGCAGATTTGTGTGCCCAGTCCCTGGCCGGGCACACAGTCTGGAACTTGCAGGCAGTCGGCCAATACGTGCGAGATTTATTTATTCCTCACATCCCGCAATTCATGCATACGGCTGCAGATTGACTGAACCTTGAATTGAACTCAATGGGTGCATTGCAGTCCCACTATCCTGGCCACTGAATGCTGGGAAGCCCACGCGCGGTCCAGCAGGGTCCCGTTGCCGTTGTCAATAATGAGCAATGTGCTGCTTTGGGGGATCAGCGAGGCACAGTGTGCTCGGTGTTCACATACATAGTACGCGTATACATAACGGCTTCAGTCTGCAGTGCTTAGGCGCAGCGAGTGCCCTCCTGCAGCTGCGGCACCAATTGTCGCGCACCAGTCTGTGGGACTTGTCAATGGGCAAGTACAAAGAGCTTTGACATGTACATGGCAAGCTGCTCTTTTTCCCGCCAGTGCATATGATTGATACGCAGTGCTCGGAACGTCGCGCTAGGCGAGAGACACGCCATCGCTATCTTATTATCATCGGCTTTTTCTCGCTATCTCGTATTTATCCAGTCTGCACGACGCGCCTTTGTGCAGCACTAGTGACCGACCCGCCCTGTACACCGTATATGCGGTAGCTGCTTCCGCGGACGAATGAATATATTTTAGAAGATAGATGGCAATTGAACCAAAACTTCTGGCCAGGCCAGGAGTAGTTGTAGACCCCACCCGTTTGCGAGTGGGTGTACAGCATGTCAAATAAGCTCGCGTCGCCTCCAAGCAAAAACTACAACCCCAGCCCCCGCACAAGAACAGCGCACACCCGGGGTCGGGGCAGCCCCGCAGGCCCGCGAGCGACGGCGCAAAGCCCGGGGAGGAGACGGGTGGAAGTAGCCATCTCTTGGAGTCAGCAGTGGTCGCCGATCGCGCAGAGCGCTATAATTGGCCGCGCCTCCGTCCCGTCAGAACATATTACCCCACACTCTATTGCGGCTAATATTGGATTTTACGTACACCTGCCAGAGCCCAGACGTGCGAGTGGCATGCCCCGCCAGCTGCTCTTTTCTCTTGTCCTGATGCTGATGCTGATGCACTCCGGCGACCGCGCACCGTGCAGATGGTGCAGAGCGCGATGAGCTGTGGCTTCTGGATCTTTCTTTCTTTCGCGCTGGCGCGTTCCACTTGGATGTATAACCGTCCATCCAGACACACCACACCACAGAACGCTAACGGCCTGTAGTCCCTGCACGGGCACCTTCGCGTATGCTACGCGGGAATTACTTGTCCACACATATGTTACATATTATATGTAGTGTGGTGCACCTGTCGCTTCTTCGAGTTCTAGCCTGCTTCTCCATGCACTCGAGGCGCGCCCTGCGCACGGGCACATCCTGATCAGTGTCATTCCCGGCGTCAGCCACCCGTCACCAGGCGCATATATGCGCGCACTTAATGACGTGCAGCCTGCGTATGTACTCGACGGGGAACGTATTTATCACGATCGCCGTGCCGTTGTTACTACTTCATCTCATTTTATGCCACCTCCGCGTTGTACCCATGCATTCCCACGCGCCGCTGCAGTGTTTCGCCGGAGCTCTTTGCAAGGCAGCGGCCCTGCCTCATCCGTCAGGGCGAATAAAAAAAAATTGGCCAGAGATAAGTCAGCACTGTGTGTTAAATATACATACCCCCACTACCAGCTATTCAAAGCCATTCCGTACACCCGCACCCAGATTCTGCCAGTCATGATGGCTCCCACCGACCGTGAAACTCTAACCTAGCTGAGCACATGCGTGGTATATTGATAGGTACTATGCACTATTTTATTCCCTGCGCCTGTGGTTGACACTGGGGAGACAGATAGGCACATAGACAAGAAGATAAAGACAATGTGCACGCAAATAAATAAACTCGTCTGTTCATCTTTCTGTTTTCTGTCTGCCCATCGTGTCACACGGCGCGGCAGATGAATTGCACCGTGCCGCCGTGCCTGTTCTGGAGCAGTTGGCATATCGGGCGCGCACCCGCCCGCTGTGGATCGACGTGTCCACGTCCACCACTCTGCAAAATCAACTCGCACAATGCGACAGCGCGGTGCCGTACAGTCTGATGTATGTCAGACATATATACGTTCCGGGTACACATCCTATATGTTCCTTGTCAGCCCATATACATGCGTGGCTGCTCTGGGTTTCTCATGCTGGATGATATTAGACGAAACACAGTAGCACTGGGTAAAAGTAGTACTACGCGCAACGGAGATGGTGCGCTTCATACTGGCGGACCTCGGCAGCTTGTCGAGTATGGTTGCTGGAAGCGGTGTATGGAATCTTATCCTCGCTATGAAAGTCCTGGCTCAAGCCCAAGCAGCGTCCTGAGTATTGGTGCGCACGGCGTAGCCCGCTCGCTACACGCGCGCGTCCTCACTCTATGAAGTCCATAAATAGCACAAAAGGAAAGGCTTGGCATTTACAACCGGCACGCCATGCTTCTGACTTCTCTACGCTTAACCTTACCCAAGCAAGATTTCCCACCCGCGAGCGACCTGTCGCAGAACGCGATTGGCTGGGCCGTGCAGGGTAGCCAATCAGCGCGCGTCGCCTCGCACGAGGGGGGCTGGCGCGGGCCGGTGGCACTGGCGTGTGTATGTTCCTGTTGCCTGATGCGAGGGCTGTTCCGGGGATGCCGAATGGGGTGAATGCCTGATATAGGAAGTGTGATGGGTGCCCTGATCTGGCGGGTCGGACTCGGAGCCCGGCCATTAGCTGCCCTGGGCTGGAGAAGGTCAATGAGCGTATGCGTTCGCCTGTGCTGACCAGCTCAGCGCGTGCCAGCTCGAAACGTGCGCATATACGTGCGATATATTACGCTGATTATTTGCTGATTAAATGTCACATACATCGCGACTACAAGTACACTACTCCTAGCAGTAGTATGTACGTAAACCTGTAGCCCCGAAGTATAGAACATTCCTCATCTCCGGGCACACCGCAGGTGCACCACTCCCATTCCTATCAGCCCAATCAGCACCAGCTTGAATACGCACGTAGCCAATCACCTTACTCAGAATTGGCCAGCCACTCAGCGCGCACCACGGTGCACAGCGAACAGTCGAAAAGCCGCGCGCTTGACGGGGGGTCCAGAGTCCAGACCCAGCGACGATCCGCAGAGCAACGCAAGTGACGCCACCGATGACGCACTGCGGAAACACGGCCGGCCATGGCCCGGTGCCTCGCCATCCTATTTACATACTCGCGACCGAAGCTCGAGCCTCGATGAGAGCGTATACATTGCACACTGCACAGCGCGCACTGCCAGAGCTCGCACGCTGCTGACGAGGAGTGCCGCCGTCCGAGCCAGCCGGGCTCGTCCTCTCTCTCCCTCACACACGCGCGTTCCGTTCATACAGTGTTGTAATTGATCCGTCACGCAGACGCGTAGACTGTCCTCCGCTGCCGCCGCACCCGCCACTCCATGTCTCCACCCTCCATTCAGTGCGCAGCGCCTAACAAGGAAGAGGGCGCAAAATGGAGAAGACTTGGGAGCGGGAGCGCGCTGGGGAGTGGGGAGTGGAACGCGGAGCGTGGTGTGGCGGGACGGAGCGCGCGGAGGCCGGTGTCCGTGGCGTGGCAGATCAACAGGACCTGATGACGTCACTGGGTTGGCCCCACCCAGTGGTCTAGGCCTGGGCCTGAGTGCACTGTTGCACTCCAGCATCTGTGTCAATTACTGCAACAGTATTATCTGACATGGCGCTGTGTGGCAAGGGGGAGGATGCTCTGACCTGAGGAGGAGGAGGAGATTAATAGCATCATCAGAGTTGTAAATTGTAATTACTCATAACGGGCTTCATTTCCGTGTCGCAAGCAACATGAATTTTGTTCATTGCAGTCAGCCACCAGCAACAGAGCGTGCAGATAGAGCATTGCTAGAAGGTGCGGAGCTGGTGGGGTGGGCGGTGGGAACGCAGACGATGAGTACCCCTATCCTACCTCGCGCAAGGCAGGCGCGCAGGGGCGACATGCGCCTAATTATACCGCCTGTAAATGCGACCGAGGAGTGCGAGCGGGCGGTAGACGAAAAGAAATGAACCGATAAATCAAACCTGGCCGCCTGAAAGCAGACAAGTGGGCACAGGTGGCAGAGCGGCGTGTGATTGGCTGCCCGTGATTCGTGGATAATAGCGCCGGCAGTGGAGCGAGCTGCGAGCCAGTCCATGGCGGCGAGCCGGGCCAGGGAATTGGCGTGCAGCGCAGCCATGGAGCGAATGCAGGAGATGTGGGTCCGCAGAACCAGTGTTGACGACGGGGGCGGAGGCCGGAAAAGGCAGATGACGTCGGGCTCGGCCGGTCGAGCGAGTGACGTCATGGAGGGCCCGGCTCGGGGCAGTTTGGTTGCTCGCCCTTTTCTGTCCGCTACCACCATGAGCGACAATCCTTCAAAAATGTCTCCCCAGCAGCGGGCGTCGCACTCAAAGCGACACGCGTCCTTCAACTCGCCCCGCGAGGTCCCTCTCCCGTCCCCCGCCCTCTCCCAGGCAGACTCCCCCTTCTTCCTCGACCAGCAGCCACAATCCACCATTCAGCCCCCACGCTCTCCCACCCTCCAGCCGCCGCTAAGGCCTCAGGATGACCGCTCCTTGGCCTCGGTCGCTCAGGACAGTCTGCTCAGGCAGCAGAAGCACCAAGACCCAGTAGACCACCAGCCAGAGCCACATGCGAGTCCAAAGCCCCGTGGACCAGAGCCGAGAGCAATCCCCTCCACCCGTCCTGCAGAGGTACCCGACTTGACCTCCGCCGTTCTCCGCCAGCGGCAGCCACCCGATCTGTCCTCCCCTGCGTGGCTCGACAGGTATTCGTCAGCCAGTCTCCCCCTCCCGTCCCAGATTCCCTTTCACACCCTTGCCAGTCAGCGCCAGTCATCGTCTCGCCCTGCCCCAGATCCGTCCCCGGAACCCGCCTCTCCGCCCCCGGCAGACTCCCCATCCCCCACTTCCTCTGCCGAGTGCCCACAGCTCGACTCCGGAAATTCATCATCATCTTCCTCTTATTCATCCTCCGACGGCCCCAGCTCCTCTTCTTCCTCCTCCAGTCTCAGCAAAGATCCTTCTCGTGACAAAGACCTATCAAATACGCCATCCAGACCGGAGTCTTCACCCATGGAGTCTCACCCACCCCCTCCTCCTCGGCCAATTTCCCCATTCCGAGCCCCACAACCCCCTCCACCACAGCCCCGTGCTCCCCCCTTATCAGAAGGGACCGCCATGCGCCGCTTCATGACCGCTTCCCAGCTGCAGTCTATGGCCATGGCCAACTCTTCATCAAATTACGCCAGCCCCTCCTCCAGCATGCACTCCATGCAAGACACTTCATATCCTCCCCCCGAGCCTCCCATCATTTTGCCCGTCGAGTCAAACTCCTTCAGCCAATCTCTGATGGATCCAAGGCAGGCTCCGTACATGCCTTTCCTTAGTCACGCCCTTTTGCCGCCTGACACCAGCTGGATCGAGGTGGAGACGGCATCCACCGAGTACAAGCTACTCGTCCGTCTCCCAGGCTTCAGTAGAGAAGGCATCACTCTCGCTACCAAACGGAGAAGGATTTTACATATCGTTGCGGATAGCTGGGAAAACGGCGGTGGTATGCACTTTATTATTAATATAGACTACCGTAATGCTAATCTACTACAGGTCATTTTGAACGCAAAATCTCTTTCGGATATGACGCCGACCTCGCGCATGTACGTGCAGAATTCGACGGCATCATGCTACGCATCGCTATTCCGCGCAGGATATCGCCTATTACTTGGAGTGGAAACATGTCGCGGATGGGGTCTTCAGGCAGGGCATAGATGTGCATCCGACAACAAAGGCTATTCATCTAGCAACAATCTGCCATGCAATGGAGCTTGTCACACCAGTGGAGTGATGGAAGCTCGGCCGTTACTCTTTAGTATTCTGAAAGCGCTCATCTCATTCGGTGCTTCTATCACTCCACTTGCCGCCACATCGTATGTTTGCCGCGACAACGCACCATGAATACCACCCACCCCAGAACCGCGCAAAAACATACCTCGATTTACGCCATTACGAACATTCCATAATTTCTTACCACACTTGCCCTCTGACATTGCCTTTGGGCTCTCTTCCCTCCCCCGGATTTGGACGGACCTGTGCAACTGTCGGTCCTTGTAATACTGTATCGCTATTGCTATCCCTATCGCATGTTTTCTTTCTCTTTTTTTTTCCTCTTTTTTTTTTTTTAGCTACGCCGTCTTTGACCTTTTTATATCTTGTTTCTTTCTTTGTCCCAGGTGCCGCCACTGTATAGCATACCCTGCTGCCGCCACCAACAGTCGACCTCACTGATTCCTCTTCTGCTTCTTGTTTTGTCTGCTTCCGTTCCGTGCATCTCTTATTTAATGCATACCACATAACGCATATCCGATAACACAGTACACCACACCACATGCCATACACGCTGCCGTCTTTATATTACATCCTACATAGCATATCCTGTAAACAGAGACTACCTTAACGTGATGCCCGTCGCACTCCCTGCAGCGCGGTTTATTCGTGGTCTGCGATCTGCGCTGCGCCCGCTCGTTCCGCAGGCAAGTACTCTGGCCCACGTAGCCAGGGCCAGGTAGGTGCCCAGGCTTTATTTGCGCGGGAGCGAGAGCTGTATGCCACGCCTGCTCCACAACCACACTGTCCGCAGCCTGCGTGCATGCATGCGGCCCCCCTGTGTGCAGCCTGGTACAAGCCCCCGCAGGTCGGCCTGCCTGCGTCTGACCAAGCACCACGCTGAGCCGTTTCTCTGGGTACGCCCTGCCCTTTTAATGCATGTAGCCAGTGGCCGCGCCGCAGAATGGTTTCGCCGCACCCTAGAGCCTGCCCCGCTTGCTCAGGCCTTTTCTTCGGCTCGCCGCTGTACACGTGATATGACGACGTCGTGCCCGAGTCGTCTCCGTCCGCCAACTCCTGGCGTTTCTTGACCTCAACCAACTCTGTCGACATTCCTGGAAGTTCTAGCCCGCTGGCCATTGCTTTGCTCTACGAGTCATCCCCAGTCTTTGACCTCTTGTGACTAGGGTGCAAAAGTCAAGCCGTCAAAACCCGCCCTATCAAGGCTCCACCCTCATTTGTGTTCGTGTGTACGGCTCCTCGCGTGCTGCCATCAGTTTGTATCTTGCGTCGCCTTCCTCTAGTTCTAGTCTGGTCGGCTAGCGTAATTATGAGGAGCGATACAGCGTCATAGAATTTCGAGGGTGCTCTGTCCAGCCACTCGGACGTCGTCTCTAATGGAGGAGACGAAACGGCCATTTCCTCTGGTTGGTGCATGCACTTGGCGATCGAGATGCTGCCCCGCCTCGCAGACAGGTGCATTGTTTCGGGAAGTCGACGACAATATGGAGAAACTACCTGCAGTTACAGACACGATTGTCGACCACGGTACTCTGACTGTCGTTTCAGGATTCATGCAGCTATTTGTCCCTATCCCGTTAGAATTAAGACGCTCCCATAACAGATGACCTTATCTTGCGAGCTGGAGTAACACATTTTTTGACAAACAATGAAAACATCGGTGAACTCTTCGCGGTGTATGCCTATGACTTGTAATTAGCTACTAACTTCCTTGAAGGGTTTATATGCCGAGCACTTAACCCATGCCCAACATCAATACAAAATATGCAGTGCAACACCTCCTAATGCATTTACCATGATTGTCTTCAAAGCTAGAAACGCATACTCTTGCTAGGCCACTTTGCAATCATGACGCTATGTCCCACTTGGTCTCCTTTCCGTGCACCCCCATGCATCGCCCCCGTCTGCTCCCTGCATCGTATACAGTGTAGCGTGTAGTGGTGAGCCCCCGCAATGATGATCGGACCGCGCAACATGGGTGCTGGCACCCAGCAGCCGCGCATCGCCTCCGAGGTGCGTCACACTCGCAGCAGCAGCACAGGATCAGGAGCAGGGTCTGGGACGACACACGGCAACGACGAAAACACGCACCGCACGCCCGCGCAGCGTCTGATAGACCAGTACGAGCGCCTCAGTACACCCCCACCCGCGGCGGCGGCGGTGCAGCGCGAAAAGTCTACGCGGCGCACGCAGTACACCTCCGCGCCTGCACGCGCGGGCCCGGTGAACGACGCCCTGCGCCTCGAAGAGATGGCGCGCCGGCGCGAGGAGAAGAAGCGCGCGCTGGCCGCGCTAAAGAAGAACGCTGGGGGCCGCTCGCCCATCCGCCAGAGCCTGCGCAATCTACTCGCCGTGATCAAGCAGGGCACGCAGGGCCTCGGGAAGCGTGCCGCGGACGACGACAGGACGCCTTTGACTGATGCGGGGGTGATGTACGAGGCGGGCGGGGACGCGTTGCCGGCGTTCCCCACTGCGCGCGCGCTCGCGGCCGAGCCAACAGCCGCGGTGGAGGCGCCTGTGCAGAGGCGGAGGATGACGGGGCTGCTGATGTACCTCTCGCGTGCGGCCCAGCTCCTGTCGCCCGACGTCCCGGGCTCGCTGGTGTGGACAGCGTGCAGCGTGACTATCGATGTGAACAAGCTCATAGTGACTTCGTTCACGGGCGATATGGACGCTACCGTGCATGAAATTGCGCTGCGCCGCTGCATCAATATACGCTCCTTGACGGTGGCCCAGCTTACCGCGGAAGAGGCGCGTGCGCTGGAGCGCACTCCGGAGTGTGATGATTTGCGCGTTTTTGAGCTGATTTTTAACGAACGGAAAGAAAAGTTCGCCGCCAAGTCGGTGCGTGAGCGAGCCAGCTGGATTAGTGCTATATGGTGAGTAGGAGGACGCACCCGTCTTTGTTAATTGCCATTAATATATTACTAGGAACTCTATTATTCCCCCTCAGGAAGAACAAAAGTCGGTAGCACCACCAGTACCTGAAAAAGAGACTAATAATGCCAAACCTATCGAGAGCCCAAGGCCGCAGGCGCCTCCTATACTAAGTCCGCTCCTCGTTCCCTCGCGCTCTGAGCGCTCTTTACCGCCTTTGCCTACTCCTACCCCGGTACTACCTTTGAACCTTCCTCAGACCCACGGGATGAACAAGGCCAACCTGCACCTCGACCTCTCCGACCTCCAAGGAGCCATCTCGCCCAGCATATACCCGCCCACCCCGCAAGCAGTGCCGTCCCCCGCCGCGAGCTTCAGAAGCAGCACATATTCCGCGGTGTCGAACTGGCACCTCAACAGCAGGCGCAACAAACTCACCGGCGTCTCGCCCGGGTCGTACGCGTCCGCTACCTCGCGCACGGGGTCGTACTTCGTCGCGTCGCCAGCAAGCATGTCCGCTGCTTCGTCCCCCGCACCGCGTACGACGTCATCCTCGTCGCGGCCGAGCAGCCCGTCCGTTGCACATCTAAGCCAGCTCTCCGTTGTGCGTCAGCGCCTGGCCCAGATAGAGCGCAAGCACTCGCAGATATCCGAACAGTCACCGCACGCTACGCCCCTCTCTAGCCCGGCATCGTCCTCGGGCTGGTCGCGCCGCGAGGCAGTGTTCCATAACGCTGCCTCTGCGCGAACGCTGGCCAGTCCTGTGAGCCCTCTGGACCGGCCAGTTATCGTCCCCCAAGCGCGGGCACATGCTCAGGCGCGTCTGGCGGGTGCGAGCGCACGACCGCTGCGTAAGGTCGTGGTTGCAGAGGAGGAGATTGTACGGTCGAAGGAGGAGATTACTAACATGGCGAAAGACATTGCGGACGTCAAGGGTGCGCTAGGGTGCGTAAGTGGGAAGACGAGCGTGCACGAGATGGTGCGCGCGCTCGAGCGCCATGCGAGGGACGAAAAGACAGTACTGCGGGAGATCCGCGAGGGCGTCGAGCAGCTCGGGACGCACGTCGCCGGTGCGGATGACCGGGAATCGGCGAGCGCTGCAGCGGCGACGGCTTGTAAGGAAGGCAATGAGAAGGTGGTAGGGCTTCTGCGTGAGGTAAAGGAGCGGCTGACGTCTGATCTTCCAGCGCTTGCGGGAAGATTGGAGGAGCTGAAATCTCAGCAAGAGAGAAATAGGACGAATGGTCTAGGTTCTGATGATCAATGCGCGTCTTCCGCGCCTTCGTGTGGTGGCACTGGTGGCGTCGCCGATCTGAAGCCCGTGCTTGACAAATTGGAAGAGATGCGCTCTCTTTTCACCTTGGTGGACAATAATAATGAGGTCGGGCAATCGGGAGTAGCGGTGAGTAGCTGAGCATCCTGGCTGGTTGGGCAGTGGCTGGGTATCATTTACCTATCGCAATAAGCAGCAAACCGAGAAACTGTTGAGTCTGATGCAAGAAGAGAGCAGCAGGCAGGCAATACTTTCGCAGCAACAGGCGGACAGCGTACGTTACCTCAATGAGCTCAACATGGTGCGCATCTCCTTCTCGTGCCACTTTTTGCCTGGGTACCTGACTCGTTGCAAGTGGCTTGAGGCGTTCGTCAACAACGGTACGTCGCAGATCCAGGGCATCTCTGCGAACCTCGGTCGCCTGTGCCGCGAGCTCGGGTGCGCTGATGCTGATGCTGCTGCTTCGTCGTCGTCGTCTTCATCGACGATTAAAACACTGCCTGGCCAACCGCAATCGAACCTCGTTAATGATATCCGGCAGCTAGTCGCAGGCATGAAGGCGCGCGATCAGAACTTCACGGCGCTTCAGGCTGCAGTGCACAGTCTCCTGGATGTGCTCACCCAGTCGCAGATGCAGCAGCAGGTTCCAGGTACGTGTAGCCGTTGAATCTGTTCACCTTTTCGCGTGTTAGATGTGTGCATGCTAAGTGTTGTCATTTAGACTCGCAAGCACTTGTGAGGATAATGGATCGGCAACGGCACGACCATGAGATGCTACTGCGAGCTTTCACCAATGGTTGGTCTTTTATTCGGTTTCGTTATCATATGACAAACAATGTTAAAATGCGGCAGAAATATCTGGGGAAATCAAAGGCGAAAGACTGAGATTTGTCGAAGCTATGAAAGAAGCCACGGCTTTCAACGTTCAGTGTGCGTACCAGGAGTTCTCGTGAAGGCACAGTTCCTGACTTAACGAGCGGCCCTTTAGTACACGTAGACCAGTTTAAGCAGGAACTCAGTCGAGAAGTAATGGCGATGGCTGAAGAGGTCGGAGGCCTGCAGCGCGAGAGGCAACGCATCGAAGCACAGATATCGGATATGTATTCATTCTATTCTAAACATAAGCAAGAAAACTTGGTAAGTATTGCTAGATAGATTTGGTGAAATGTGACGTTAAACCAAGAGTAGCCGTTGCAGACGATTCCGGAGAACGTCCCCCTCGTCACCCCCGTCAGGCATGCGGGTATACCTAGGTCGCAACGTCGCATCATGGCTTACCCCCGTCAATAGAAAAGGGCTATATGAGGGTACAGGTAACATCCTAATGGGGAATAAATAAATAAAAATTGGTGAGGTGGTACTATAAGTTACGAGCACATCAGGAATGAGTTGCTCCTATTTGCCTTGCAGTTGCAGCAATCCGGAAGTTATTGGGTACTACTGTATGTCTGAAGTTATGTTATCCTACAGACTCTGCAGTGATAAATCAAACATAGCTTACTCGTAGTACTCCTGAATTCCGGCACCATCCATTACCAGTACGTCTCCCTGTGTCAGCTCTCAGTATATGCGCTCTTGTTTCTTTTTGTTGGAAGATGAACATACATGGCGTAGAACGATACTCAGCATAATTCCTCTTTTCTCTCTTTCTGGGTCAAATCTGGCGTGTAGGCGGAAATGCATGAGAGCAGGTGAACCCAGGGACAGACCTGCGACGACAGGGCCGAGCCCCACTTCATTGTCGCTGTGGAACTGTAGCGAAGGAATGAGCACACAAGCACCTACACAGACCGTCAGAAGCTGTCAAATTTGCTCACCGCCATCCTCTGTCTCTCCATGTATGCGGCGCTGCATTTAAAGGATTATTTTTTGGCTATGTGGCGTTGGGAATAGGGTATTCTCACCTAAGAACTTCGTTGAACTGCGTCTGGATATTTAGTGCCTGCCTTATGCGCTTCATGATCAGCGCTCGTGCGGCACACACGGCCGGTGCGGAGTCGAATGGTACTGTATTAGCGTCCCCGGCTACATACTATATAAATCCTTGGTGAAAAGTACAGGAATCCCAGTGTTTCATGGCATACTTTGTAGGGCTTCCCAGCTGCAGAAGAGACTATTGTGAGTTCAACTTCATAAACTGTAGAAAGACACCGACCATTATGCGAGAAGTAGTTGGTTAGAAGCGGTCCTCGACCTGTCGTAGAGATCAATGCCCGAAGGCCAAATAAAACTGAGCGTAGACTTGCATTTATGCTAAAGATCTGCAATTCAATTCTGAATTGTCATATTACATGGGCACTCGCTCACCGCTCGCAGAGGCCACCGACGAAACTTAAGTATGCCCGTGGCCGCTTGTGTCTGGTAGTCAAGGAAAATGTTGTCAGCCTCTTCTCTTCCGCGGGGATTGGTTGTCTGAATAAGATGGATCTTGCCCCTACAAGAAGTTTACCCGGTGCCAATGATTAACTGAACAGATACTACGCACCTATAATATGGCAAGACGAATGAAGTGATGATGCCGCGACCTGCGTCATGGGTAAAAGTTCCAGAAGTTATTGATACAATTTCTAGCATATTTCATGAATAAAAATATCGTCGAATAAAAAGTATTACTGACCTGAGATAGGATTAACGTTATAATCCCTATAAGGCATTGGCAAGGCTTGATTCCATATGTCTTGCGCAAGATGAATGGGAACAAATATGTTTAAGAAACTCTACAGAATGGTAAGACTTTAACCGCAGGAGAGCGACCAAACTTACAAGGCAATGTGAGCATTCCCATTTTTCCCATTGAAATCTTTCCGGTCATAGCAAAAGGAACAATTGAGATGATCTGCCACGTCTTCGGAATAAGGGTACAGACCTGCATGACAATCTTCCACATATATTGCAATGATAGCCTCTCGTGATATGGTAATTTCTGAGTGAATCCACCGTAACATCGCGTTTAGATAAGGACTTCACGGCATCTTGATATCCATATGGTAGGGGTTTATGGGGAGGCAATGCGAGAAACTGAGGATCATAGGTCAATTCGTTTATGAATTGACCGTGTAATTCTCCTTGTGCCTGTTTCCAAAACATGATGCATTCTGGGATTAAACAAGTCCATTGACGCAAAAAAATCTTCGGCGAATAATTGCAACAGTAAGTGCAGAGAATTTTAGTAGCACTAGAGACATGACTTTAGCCCAATAGAGGCAAATTGTAAAATGCAGTGAAGTCACCTGAGAGGATCCTGTTGTACAGGATGTCTAATTCCTTAAGGTCAGGTCAAGTCAGCAAGAAATTGTAGTTTGGCTAACCGTCCACTGTCCGTGTCACTGTCCGCCAGTTTCTCAGTAGAGGAAAGATTGCAACTGTCCTCGAGGTGTACTGGTACGGGGTTCTCATACTTAGGACACGAATTGTCAAGCACGGTATCTGCTGATAGTGAAAGTCGTCAGACTTGACTCTTACATCTGCAAATGTTACCCATACGTTTGTCGTCCTCTTTAAGCCACCATGGAGAGCCCTAATGAACATTCAGAAAAGAAGTACTCCGCAAGTTATGGCTGAAGAGCTGACCTGGTCTTCGCACCATCGGAATGCAAATTTATATCGGACTACACGACCAAGTTCATTGTTAGCAGGTTGATATTCAGCTACATATGTACCGGTCAAGCAAGGAACATGAAAGCGACAAAAGAATAATACTATACCCCATACATGCGCAATAGTATAGAATCCCAGAACGGCGTATGTGATGTCTTTGATCCCAATATCGTAGGGGAATAGTGCATATTTGTCGTCTATCAACAAGGCAAGGGGCCTCCCGTATCTGTGATTATTCAGAAGTGCCCGGATAGATTTATCCTGAGCTAGTTGGTCGGTAGCCTGGTGGGATGCCATCTGCCCTTTGTTGCTGTGTATACTTTCGGCCCTTCCTCCCCTGTAACTGGTATTAGTTTGAGCGTCAATCAGACAGCAATGTAAGTACCCATGGGAGATTATAAGCCTTCCCTCGTGTTCAAACCTGTCCCGGCTACGCAGCATAAGAACATAGAATTGTTATTTTAAAACTTCGACGTAAGGGCAGCTGACATACCTTGAAGGAAAGCCGCTCAGAAGATAGCCTTTGACCATTTCGTTTGAATGATATACCCCGCCCTGATAGCTACGAAACCAATCAAACGTTTCGCAAACTTCCTGTCGGGACTTGACACTTCGTTTGTATCATTTTGATATCAACAGATAACCAATCGAAACTCACCTGAGCCCAGATTGGCGGGTAGAAGGGCAGAGGCCTTTTGACTGGCAAAAAAGGTGCTTCAAAAACAGGTTGCCAACTTTGAAAAAACCGGTCTGGTTCGGGGTCTGGCACGGTTTGAACGATGTGGGCATCTTCCTTATTGAACATTTCGTGTAGAGCAGTTGAAGGGGAATCATCAAGAGCATAAAGGGGGATATATTTCCTTGACTGGACTGCACAAGTGAGATCATGGTCATCAGTGGTTAAGATATCTACAGTGATGTCGGTAAGAGGGCTGCTAGTCACTTGGGCCTGTTGTTCGAGACTAAAGTCAGAATGTGCCGACTGCTGTTCGATCGTCGAGTCTGGCGAATGGAGAATGTCTTGGGAAAGATTGCTGGAATCGACCTTACCAGTCTCCCCCCATTCGTTCCCTCCTGATTCATTCGAACTCTCTGGCAGTCGTTTGTCGGGTGGCTGGTTGTCAAAAGGTTTAGGACTGCTACATGTGTCGGGTTGCGGCAAGCCACGATGTAGCGAAATTCCGATAGCTGTACCTGTATCAGGATGATTGACTGTATCCTGTTCTGGAACCTCCTCGACGAAACCATCCATTAATCTAGTGGTTTTATCATGGTGTTTTGCTGGACGTGGGGGATTCTTCCTGGTCGGTACATATCCCGAGGGCCTTGCTTTGGGAAGCTTCGCCTTCACTGGTCCACAGTATTGTTTGGGTCGAGTTGTCGGTCGAGTTGTCGAAATAAGTGGCCTCTTAGCTGGCCTACTATCTATTGTATCGGCACACCTTTTGCGAGATAACTTCTTGTTCTGTTCGCTATGGACGGCTGGATATTTTATAAAGGTTTTCGTTCGAAGAGATTTTTGCAAATTTGTGTTGGTAGCACCGGATCCGGTTAAAGATTTAGTAGTTGGCTGGCTTGCGAGTTCGACTTGACGAGTGATATATGGGCCCTCTGGTCTTGTACCCGATATCTTCTTCTTCTTCTCGACATGCATCGCATGCGCTTTTTCGAAAGCGCTGACATCGTCAAAGGGCTTGAGGCCACGAACTGTTCGCTGTCGATTGATCGTTTTGAAGGCCGCGACATCATTGTTCCGAGCGAGATAAGACTGAATTTCCGCAAAAAGTTGAAGATCCTTCAAGTCACATTGGGTATACAATTTAGAGAGTTTCTTCCTCTCCAGTCCAAAGAAGGCAAGTTCTAACCATTGTTCAATGATGCAATCCTGTGTAAAGTATTAAATTGGGAGAACTAGTAGCAAGGCAACGCTCACAATGTTTGAAATCTTCCGGAGATCATGGGCAATACTTGTAAAGAGCTTGTGAGCACCTTTCACTTTTGCCCCAGTAGTAAGTTTGCAGAATGCACTCTGAAAAGGTTCATCTTGCAAGAGACTCTTGTCATTCCATGACTGGGGAATCTTCATGTTATCCAATCGTGCTGTTGTATGTGTTCAAGATGAAATAGCACTATATCAAGAGCATAGCGGGAAGAGAGCAGTAGGAGTACACAAGAAGCTTTGTGGGTTCATTCACACGATGCAGCAACAGGTATTCTCCTCATAAGTGGTATTGTAGTAACGATGAGATCAGTCAAAACACATGTCGGTTTTCCCAATTTAGCGCAAGCGCCCCTCGACACGTGAGAGCGCCCTTTACATCCAAGAAAGGCAGCAGACAACACCATGGACTTCACATTGCGTGCTATGATTCTAGACTGTTTCTCAATACTATTGAATCTCTCATTGCTGCCCATAACGTATCAAGAATAATATACGATAAGCCGCGCGGCTTTCTAACGCGTGATACTTATAGGTCTACAAAGCCGTTTACTTCGCAAGGGCGTGCTGAATAGATTCATACACGTCTGCCTCAATACGAGCCTCCAGCTTCTCAGCCTCCGAACCATTTCCAGCAGCAGCCTTGAGCGCTTCTTGCAGATTCGAGCGCACAGCCTTGACGCGAAGAATGTGTTAGTAGGTGAAATTCAGAGGCTTAGTTAGACAGTATTCACCTCAACGGAGAAGTCCTCTAGGGGGGCAGCCTCAACAACGTTGATGGTAAGTTTGTTATTAGGGTGAACAGTTGCGAAGCCGCTGGACACTGCAGGATACGATGAGTCAAACCCCACGCTCTCAGCAAGACCAGACTTACCGAAAAACTTCTGGCTTCCGTTCGACTCGATTACTTCCACAACACCGGGGCGGAGGGCTTCAATTGAGGGAACGTGGCTGGAGAGGATACCCATATCACCCGACTCTGCGGGGATGTTGACCTGAACAACATCTTTTGAGTTGAAGATGGCCTAGAAATACAGTGTCAGATATTGTGCACAAGGTGTCTTCGCGAAGCGGTTCTACTTTGTGGGGGAGGGTCAAGGTCAAGGTCAGCTTGTCGCTAACATCGGCGTATCCACGTCGCGCCAACGAGAACGCAGAGGCCCGGCGCGCAGCAGACGAGAGAAGGCGGAGGGACGACATTTTGGATGATGACAAGCGCTCCGTGTGTTTACGGTTCACTACTCCCGGCAAAACCCGGCGTCGTTGCGCCTAATTTGGATAAGTACCAAACGGGTCAAGCGGACGTACAGTGCTAATTTAGCTATGCTCAGTGTCGATACATTTTCATTTATTTATTCTACAGTCTATAGGATTGGCAAGATGGAAATAGTAGATGCCCAAAATTCCTGTCCATAAATAAGTATGCACAAGTGAAAAGTTCGGCTCAAGATATTTAAGTGTATATATTAGCCCAATCAAATTGATCCTTGATCTTTGCCTCCACCTGTGAAGCAGACGGGAAGTAAATCGGGCGCTTTCTTTACACCTCTTTCTCTACCAGATAGTTCACGTTAATGCTAATCAGAATATTTGAAGATAAATTTCTTACATTTCATCGACCGCTTTTAGAAGATCATAATTAATGACTTGGGATACCACCGAGTCTTTCTCATAATCTGGGTGAGAAGCGACAAAATTTCGGATCCAGGTAGCTGGAGTCAGCAGTGTTCCTGTAACGGGTCCTCAGTAAATCATAGAAGTTGCATAAACCGGGCTGACCGTCCGATCGCCGCTTGACTAGATCGAGGTATTGTTCAATCTTGCTTCGATGGCTAGGTTCAATTTCCAACGTTTCGAGATATGCATATACAAGTGGGAGCAGACCGGGGAAGTCTCCCCCCTGCGACAGAATTTTATCGTGGGATTAGCGTGGGTTAACTTATACATGTAATACTTACCTTGCCGTTCATGATTTCATTCATGGACATTTCTTCGTATTCGTCTTGGATGTTTTTGGTTTTGTAATCATGATCTGGTGAGGGTAGGGGTGGGAAGCAATTTCGCATTGTTTTGTCCTTCTTTTTCGGGGAGCCATCTGTAGGCGTGCTCGCTCCCGATGACGAAGCAACACTGGAGGCAGAGCTTCGCGTTGCGTATACGTCCTTTCTAAAGAAAAACTTTCCCGATGCCGACGCATCTCGTTTCTGTGCTCTAGCCATATTTTCGTCGACCTGATTGCAAAGATAAGTAAATACACAAATGCCATTGTCTCAAAACATACCTTAGATATAGGAATGTAGAAGTTCAAATGGAAGCTTAGAATGGCGCGCGACAGTAGGACAACAAAAACGGCAAAGGCAGCGTTCTCGAAGTCAGTCATTTGTACCTCCATACTACGGAATTCTACCCGCCATCCAATGGGAGAATTTGGCGGCGGTGGCTTGAAGCGCAATGTTTGCCAGTTTGTCGATTGTATATTCTAAGGAATGGTTGAGGACTTTTAAGTTTTGAAGTTTACTGTTGATTCAAACGACATTCACCTCGAAGTGATCACTACTCGAAGTGTCGTCTTGATCAATGGTTTCTGAGAAAACTACAAGAGGATCGCGAATGAAGAGATGGGATATGTGCCTCGATAGCAGGTCATCCAATCCTGATAAAAAAAATTAGAGTTAAAACCTATGGGGCCGAAATGTCTCACCATGGTTCCGTAGACGTTCATAGATTTTTTCATCATAAGGTAACGGGTTATCATTATATTCTGGACGATTGATCCAGTCATTCGAGATGTAGAGGTCAACACTGTCGTAGCGCGATTTAGGTATGACAAATTTATTCTCCTTCAAGGGCTTGAATAGCTCTCAGAGGGTTGCTTGTAAAAATGGGAATCTGCGCTCACCACCAAGCCCCGTTCCTCTTTCGTGCGATCATCCACACTGCCTGCAATCACGTTCCATCGACAATCAACATCGGCTAGATAACCACGCCAAACAGGACTTGCTGCTGTCAAAGCCAGCTGTCGAGCTTATTCATACCGATTCTGCTGTTAAGAATAGCAATCACGTACAAGGATGGGTCCTATGGGTATCAAACCGTCATATAACCTTCTGGCGTCCGAAACATTACAAGCTTGGAAAGTCAGCTGAAGACAACAACAACCCATTCCAAAGCCCATTGCATCAAGGTATATATGATCAGGGAGTGCGGCACCATCCTTCGCCTCTGTGCGTGAAAGAAGGGAGTGACATGAGTAACCTTACTAAGAGACAAGTAATTAACTATACCTGGGTCTTCAGGGTATAGGTTACGGTCCCATGGTATAGTGGGGTCAATGAATGGCTGAGGCGTATTCTCATCTACGAATATTGGGAGATTGATAGCGACCTTGCTTCCCCTTCTTCGTCTAATGTTAGCAGTGAGTGTCCTGTTGAAGATAACCTAAGTACGTTCACATTGGATCATAAGACCCTTTGACTGACGGGAACCGTGCATGTGGGTTTGTGATTTCTTCCGGTAAAAATAGACTGTGACTTGAGATAGCATCGTTGGGATCATAATACGGCTCAGTGAACTGGCCCAAGACCCCCAGTCGAGGAAAGGAGGTAAATGTAACCGGAATTTCGTTAGGTTTGAGGTGTTTACGTGCGAGATTTCGCCTAAATTGTAAAATAGCCCATGAGTCCTGATTCAGCCGGGATTGTGTGAAGCGTACCGATAACGCATATTACTTTCAACAGACAGAAGATCAGCTATAGATCCTGTGTAAGGTGCGCCAGGGGTAGACTCCAACATATAACGTCCGTATTCTGGATGAAATTTTGGCACCACCGTCCTACAGCGCAGATTAGATTAAAGTTACATGTTAGATTGATTAAAGACACATGCTCATCGGGTGTCGCAGCATCTAGGTCATTGACAATCGCACTAAGTTTCGCCAGGATCTCGGTTTGCCTTAAAGATAACTTGGCGTTCTTCTCTTCGTCATCGAAAGAGACGACCATGTACTCGACCTGACATCATCGTTAGGAGCAAGAAAAAACAAAGAGATAGTTGCGGTTAACCTCATCGCCCCACAACAGTTCATCTCCATGTCTATCCTTTAATCGGTCCCATATATGTAGAAATTGTGTGATCCCATGATCCCTAACATGATCGGCGTGCTTTTTCGCTTCATCCCAAGGCAAAGGAGTTCCTAGGTATAAGAGGCCCATCTTCCTGTTGCAAGTTTAAATGGGGCTGGCGATCTTGATACAACGGGGAATCCAGAAAATGCGCAATACGGAACCAGGAAGAGGATATACACTCTTGTATGCTGGTAGGTTGCTCGTAGGTGGCGATAGGTGTGTTACCAAGCTGTAAAACCAGTCTTTGTAAGAAGGGGTTGCTTATAGAACAAATTATCCGCCGATACGGAATGTACGGATTCAACAAAACCGGCCCGGCCTACATAATTTAGAAAACGCGGATCTCATTCCCGCGTACAGTTTTAAATGCTCCTAAGAAGACGGAAGCGAGTGTACGTGCAACTTGTCAGCAGACGCAGAGAAGAAACTCGGGAATCAACTTTAGCTGTAGAGTACATATGTAGCAGTAGATATCAGACTTGGCCACTCAGGGTCAACAACCCGCCACTTGATGAAAGCAGTTTAAATGCGGTACAGCACTTAGGGTGTACCCTCTTGAGGAACGCCACATATGAGGTATCAGGGTGGAGTACATTTTCTCATAACGCCATACCAGTACTTTGGTGCTCAGCCGTTTGTTCCGCTAGTCGCCCATTTCAAACAGATTTTGAGCGCCAAAAGGACATGCCGTAGAGAACGAGTCCAAGCCTCTTCTTGGTTGAATTGGAGTTTAATGGATACATCTCCGATCTTGTCCTTGGATATTCTAGTATCCAGTTAGTTAGATTGACCGCAGCATCAGAGAGGGTTCGACAAACAGATGGGGGAAGTCTACATTTGCATCCTGCAATCTAATGTGATCCATCAAATGTTTTAAACAGTCCAAGAAGGCCACCATCGCGATGTCAAAGCGGCGGTTGTGCAGTAGGCGCCCGAAGTGCAAGTCGCCTGACCCGTATAATTCATAATTAGCTTTGTCGCCACTCGTTTTCTCGATTCTAGAGAAAGAGCCCATTGGAACCAGGCGATAGCTGGAACGAATATATAAGTCAATGAAAACATATTAAGGATACTAGGTCTTACTTTTCAAATGTGTAGTCAAGTTTCCTGGCAATTGTGTACAGGAGAAGCAATGTCTGACCCCAGGCTGCGTTGATCTCAGCCCACTCAACCTAGATTACATGAGAACATATATGGAAAGGTATTCCATGGAAGGGCCGTACAGGAACTCCAGGTACACGGCCCAAACGGAGGCCATTAATAGTGCCAAACACACCGTCGTGCCCAATACAAAACGCATCATTGTAAACGTTCGTCCTCTCTAATTTGTCCAAAGTAGCAAGTCCGGAAGCATAAGCAGCACGGATGGTAGCCAGTTGAGCAGATTGTTGTTCTGAAGACAAAATATGGTCGTTGTACGCCTTCCAAAACCTGTACGATGCATTGGTAATTATAAAATGACACGAAAACGTCACGCACTCTGACTCTTCCTGTTCCAAAGCATTTTCACTTAATTCCAACTGCCTTAGTTCATAGTCCAGCTGCCCTCGTTCTCTTTCTGCTTCCTTCAACTGTTCAATAGCAACAGCTTGTTCGTGTTTCAGTTTTTCGATCTTTTTTAATGTTTCTTCTTTCGACAGTCCTTGGGATTCGCGCTCGCGCTCCTTCCGGACTTCTTTCTCAAATGCAATATAACCATCTCGTTCTTTCTTCGTCTCATCTAATTGGCGCTGGAGGTTAGTCAATAAAACTTGAGTACATTCTGCACATAAAGGATGATCGATTTCGGTCCGGGCAGAAAGGAGATTGAAAAGCCTCGATGTAGAACGAAGATGATGGGACAAAGGCGACGGATTGGAATGATCCTCTTCCAGTGTTCGCACATTCGATCTGTCAGCAGTTTTGTCTCGAGGTTGACTATGTTGACTCTTCACTGGACCTTTCTTACTCCGGGAAGCTGTTGCAGGTGACGGGATAGTCTTGATGACACTGTCTTGCAGCAAGACAAACGAGTCGGACGGCAACGAAGCTCTTTGCGCTTGCTTTCCCTGCGCACGGGAGGACAACGTGGAGCTGCTAGACTTGCTTGATGTAGACGATACACTTGCATTTGATCGGTGCCATGCGGTCTTTGCAGCAGATGTCCCTTCGGTGGACGGTAGAATAGACTGCTGCGGTTCATTGACAGAGCTGGATGATGCATGGGACGGCAGGGTAGCCACGATCATATCGTAAGCTGAAGGAGCAAGGTCCGCGAGCGAGGCATCTAACTAACCAGGATATATCAAAGCCAAACGATGGTGAAATTAAAAATGGTTGACGTACCTGAAGGGGCTCTTTACATTGTTGACATACGAGAGCATAGTTCATAATGCCAGACATTTAAAACCAATCTAGCTGTTATAAAATAGAATGGTTTGCACAGAAGATTGAGGACCTGCTCGGAAGTGACAGTGAGAGAATGCTACGGACGGCGGGGCTGACAGTTTGGTCCTGAGCCCCTAATACTCAGTAAGTACTTAATTTAAGTAAAAGATAACTTAAAGTACTGTTGTAAGGATTCGTGATTACAAGAATGACGTTTGAATTTGAGTACTTGAGTGCTAGATCTGTTTCGTGGGAAATATTTTACATTCCGACGTCGGGTGGCAGTCCATCTCATACAGCAGCCATGATGGATTTAACATGGATTGGATCTCTTTGAATCAGTACACTAGGCGCGCATATTGGATCGTTACAGACAGGGGCGTCTACCTCGTGGGCAAGTGACAAGAGTTACTAGGACGAGTCAAACTGCAGTCAAGAGCGCATCTTGAGCGCATCTACCCGTCAATCCGTATACAACCCACATGTGGGCATCTCTGTCCTTGCTGCAACCCTGTTGTATACAACAATTTAAACTGCGGAAATGATGATCATGCGCACCTCGAGCTTTACATGCTACCACCGCTACTAATAAACCGTCCACATATTGGCAACTCCCCTACTACGTGTTCTGCGCAACATTTATATGACGCGCTTATGTGTAACTATAACATATCTGCCTACTACCGCAATACTTGTACATCCCTCCAACCATAGCTCTGGTAAGTTGAAATAATTCCTACATGATCTATTCTAACATTCATTCATTATTGTAGATGACGCCGGCGCGTATCTTTGCGCTGCTTATAGGCATTGATTCCTATAAATCTGGCAAAATATGGAATTTGCATTCCTGTGTGGAGGATGCCAAGAAAATGAAGCAATGGCTGGTGAACGACTTCAACGTCAGAAACGATCGCATTTGTATGCTACTGGACGCTGAAGTAACCAAAAGCAATATTGAAAAGTACTTCAAAGAACATCTCCTTTGCAATCCGTCTATTGAGCGGGGTGATGCAATGTTCATTTACTTCGCCGGTCATGGTAGCGTAATACCAGCTCCGCAAAACTGGTACAGGTCTGACGTGCAGGCACAAACCGTTGAAGTTCTTTGCACATATGATCAAGAGACGAAATATACGAGTGGTCGCGTTCCTGGCATCTCTGACCGCTCCTGGCACGCTATGCTGGATGAACTTTCCCTTTCCAAAGGCGACAACATCTCTGTTTTTCTGGACTGCTGTTTTTCTCCTACTCTACCTATGGAACGGTCCACAACACGATGGACAAAAACATATAAAGCCAGTGCAGATGATTTGTGCCGTAATATTTGGCCCTCGGGTCGTACAAACATTCAAGATGTTTCAGGATTCTCAAGCCACCTTGCTTCCCATGTGACCCTAGCAGCAGCGCCTCCTGGTGGAAGGAGCACGGAAACTAAAGATGGAGGTAGATTTACATCCAGTTTCCTTCACACCATTTCAAATTTTCAACTGCATCGCACTTCCTATGCCGACATAATTACACACCTGCAAGCCAACCAAGAAAACGGGCCAACGTGCTCCGGAAGATTTGCAGACAGAATCATATTTAACGGTGTTCCGTTCTCTGTAAATGACAATTATATGCCTGCCAGCGTTGACGAAGAGACAGGATTGATCAAAATTACAACGGGATCAATGAGTACTATTACGAAAGGGACAGTGTTATCCCTACACTTCCACAATTACCAATATTCTCGAAACCCGTCTATCGCAACAGCCATTGTTTGTGACGGTCTGGATTTGTTGTGCTATGCTCGTGTCAGAGAGGCGTCTTTGACGTTGGCAATCCCAAGCATACTTTGGGTAAAAATCGTGAGGCCGAGAGTCCAAAAATCACGTTCAAATGACGAATCGTTTACATCGTTCATTCAAATACGCAAAGCTCAGCGAGGACTTCCAAGACCAAAGACAATTACAAATAACCAGTTTTCTCGTGTTAAAGAAATCAAACAGGATGAACTTTCCTTGTCGATCAGAACGTCATACGTTCCATCAAAGCAGTACAGCTTGAAGTCCGTGGTTTCTTCAGTGGAGGCTAGCGGCGCGCGTACGACTTCCCAGGATAATCCCGATGTTCATATCAGTCCATGTCTTAATCTATCTATATTTCCCCAGCAATTTGTTCGTCGACTTGCTTATAAACTGCATCGTTGAAGGTGATTTCTCGAATTCGCGCATTTGTCGCGCATTACCATATCTATCGCTTACCTCACTGTGCGATAGGTCTTGAGTTTAAATATTATATCATTTCCATTTGCTTGCACTCGTCTATGATTGCTTCCGTATACTTGACTTGACGTTTTCCCATAGTCGTGTAATTAAGTCAATGTGTGAAAAAAACACTTCTTCAAGTACTGTTCAAACTTCAAACTACGGTCGAAGACAAGCCAAACACGGTATGGGTTTAAACTTACCAAAAACTTCCTATTGTTTAAACTGTCAAGGTGTCAAACATTGATACCTTGGAACCCATGAGAGTAATAACATCAGTCTTTCATTCTAGTCTCATCTCTCGTCAACTCCACCTGAAAATCTCGGGGTTGTGAGTACAGTAACATAGCAGCGGCCTTTTGGCAAATTTTTGGCCCGACTCGACTCCCGAGTAATTAGCGACCTTCACAGGAGATCGGATTCTTCTGTGGACTCGGCATAGACTCGGCACGGAGTAGGCGGCCCGTGCCTGCTACCGTCCGCCGGTGTCAGGCCAGATTTTCTACAAAATACACTGGCTACCAGCTTGCTCCTTAACAAGCTGCTCAAGCTTGTCAGATTTATCCAACTCGAAAATACGAGCCTCTGAAGTGTCATCCCCTGCATCTGCCATTCAGCATCACACTGAAAACCTTTCTTCACATTGTTTAAATTGATGTGGTATCTGCCAGGCAGTACTGGGATCATTTACGACGGAGTCTGCATGGAAGATGCGCGATAGCATGGAAAATAGCATGGCAAACTCTGCAAACGCAGCAGACATCTCAGAGTTTAATGAGTATGTTTGCCATTTGGAACCTGTGAGTGATATAAAGATGATTTGCATGACTATACCCTCTATATTTTGGCATTTTTAACAGCCAACCCTCTTGCTGAAAGTATTTCAGAGATTCCCCCATGTAAAAGGAAGTGATTGCACATTTTTCACAGTTTTTTTCGTATTTTTCCTTTGTGTTTACGTAGGAATGCCAATATTTGGAGGTCCCAATTTAGTATATGGAAAATTTCTCTACAACGGCTAAATGAATTGTGAATGAATTCAGCTGAAATTGTGTGAAAATACTTATAGTTTCTCATAATAAAAATTTGCGTCTACAAGTTCACCATTGTAACAACTGTAGAAACACTATAAATGAGGGAGCCTACTTTGCGTGTGCTTGGCTACACCATTGTCGAGTCGTCCACAGTCCCTTCAGTGACGCGGAGTTGCCAAAATCATAGTCATGTGACCTTTCCAAATAAGTTGTACGCGTTCAACGAGGCCATTCAACGCCACTGTCTGTCTGGAGTCTACTTACGTCTTATTTCATTCCCAGGTCTCAGTTCCTGATAATACAGTCGTTATAATTTAAAGCTACACCTCTGAGTCGCGATTTATCTTCAAGAAGTGCAGCTGCAAGACCCAAACAACACCAGACTGCGAACCGCTACAGTATAGTGCAAGCACTGGCAAATCTAGGGACCGATCTAAAACTCCCTATCACAAGTTCTTGGTGCTCCGAGCAGGACTCATTTCTAAGGGCGACCATTTTCAACAGAACAAGAAGCACTGAAGCTTGTGCACCTACAAAGAACACCGTCAAGTCAGTGCGCTTTTAAACGGTCAAATGCACCTCTGCACTTCTGAACGAACATAGTAGTAGCTTATCTGTTGTTCTTTGCCCTTATGGAGGAAGTAGATCCGCAAAGTGTACCTGCCACTCAGGAATCTGAGAGCTTGCTGAAACGTCTGGCAGGCCCGTCGTCTGGCAAAGCTGGGTTTGTTCTAGCTTATCAATCCTGACGGAATATGCTAAAACAACCAGTAGACTCGCAAAGGACCAAACAGAAATTAATCGAATTATATCGGATGCTTCAAAGGGGTCTAAATTCTACGAGGTAAGATAGATAGCAACGGACACATGTACCCATAATAAGTATGAGTACCTTAGAACGAGAAGAAGAAAGACAAAGAAGTTACGGCCCGCATAGAGAAGTTACTTGGACACAGAGACGAAGCTTTGAAGACCCTTGATGTCGGTTTGTGTCTGTCTTACTTCTGGCCTACGTTGCCTCTCATAGTAATTCTCTTTAGCTAAGGTCGAGGCTTCTGTCGGCCATCTGGTATGGGTGCACCCACCTGAAACAGCATTCAGCTAATGCTATACTCCAGATCGAACAACTAGAAAAGAAGAGGGATCTTACTCAAATCATTGTACATGTAGATATGGATGCTTTTTTCGCTGTGAGTTCTCTACCATAAGTGACTGTTATCAGTATATTGTTAAATAAGTCGCAGAACGTTGAACTCTTGGATAATTCTTCACTTGCGGGCAAGCCATTCGCCGTGGTTCGAGTTCCTAATGTTACTCGTCTCGGATACTAACCCTAATTTAGGTAGGGAAAGGCGTTCTCACAACCGCGTCCTACGATGCCAGAAAGTTTGGAGTCCGTTCAGGAATGGCAGGTAATATCAGTCCTCGGCTTACTCCATTGGTATCCGCCATGACACTCTAGTTAGCCTTTATTGCGAAGAAACTATGTCCCGAACTTACACTGGTGGAGAATCGGCACTGGCGATACTCCGAGATTTCAAGTCAAATCATGGAAATATTCCATCGATATGACCCCGATATGTGTCCTGCCGGCTGTGATGAAGGATATCTCAAGTAGAAGTCTCGCCGTGCTTCCTTCTCTTGAAACTGCTAATATCAATATCAGCATCACGCCATATTGCGAAGAACATATGATCACAGCCGAAGAATGTGTTCAAGAAATGCGTCAAACTGTTTTCCAAGAAACTAAACTGACGGTTAGCGCTGGTATAGCACCGAACAAGGCGTGTTACTTGGTTCTCAGCTCTTGATATGTTCTAATTACATTACCTCTAGATGCTGGCCAAGGTATGTTCAAGGAGTGCACATACTGGCATAATCTGAATGCCCTTTCGCATGTCAGATATGTTCTGATAAAGTCAGTAATGTTATCAGCTCAACATGCTCCGCCCAGACTACCCATTTATGGTCTACTACGTTCACAGAATAAACCTAACGGTCAATACCAATTAGAATTCGATGCGGAGGCTATTAAAGAGTTTATGCGCGACCTTCCTATCCGCAAAATACCTGGTATTGGGCGTGTAACCGAGAGACTGCTGGAGGCAATTGGTATCAAGGTGGGTGAATGTGTCTCATTCAGTTACTTCTGCTCACACAAGCCTAGACTTGCGGCGATATCTACACGCAAAGAGCCATGATATCTGTCCTGGACAAGTATTTCGGTCTCACGTATCTTCTCCAAACATACCTTGGGATTGCATCGAATGTCGTTCAACCATACACTCGAGAAGAGCGCAAAAGTATTGGTGCGGAACGGTCAGTATATACAAATATGTATTACTGCTTCAGTCTGAAATCCTCCTTGCAGCACTTTTACAACATTACACAAACTTGAAGATATCCTTGCTAAACTCGAAGAAGTAGCGAATGAACTTGAGAAAGATATGGAAGAAGATGGCTGGGTTGGACATACTGTCACCCTCAAATACAAGCTTGATACATATCAAGGTAAATCATCAATCTGATTGCTTTCCAGATGCTACTAATCCTTTCTTCTTCTTGAGTGTTTACACGTGCAAAATCAGTTAGCCATTGGGTTTCTAAGAAAGAGGAGCTGTTTAATGTGTGACAATATGATTTTTACCGAGCGACCCGCAATACTAAAAACCTTCATAGATAGGGAAAGATCTTCTTTTGGCCGAATACCCATTGAAGCTTAGACTGATCGGTCTGAGGGTCACAAAACTCAAAGATCTTAGGGACGCTGGCGATGCGGGAATTAAACGTGTAGGTTCGATTTCTTTTTTTCCTGACATGTCTCGTTCACTGCTCTTCAGTTCTTTGAATCCTCCAAAACTTCCACTAGCCCTAGAAAACGCATCAAACTGGACGCAGAAGATGACGAAGTGGTTGGCGTAACCGACCTTCAAGAACAAAGTACACATGAATTACACGGTGTTGACGGTGCTACCGATAATTCCGCTTCAACCTCAACTAAACCTCTATCGACAAGGTCAGCGAAATATGATGCTATCAATGCCTCGGCATCGATTGTAGAGTGTGACCCTGTAGGATCGACGTCCAACAACAGCGAAATGCACCAGTGTCCCATTTGTGGCAAAACTATGGAAACCGACAATATAGGTCTAAATGCTCATATTGACTTCTGTTTAAGTCGCGGAGCTATACTAGAAGCGCAAGCGCACGCCAACCTCCATTCGCTGACCCCGAAAAAGTTTACCGGCTTGCCTCAACCGGACTCTGGTAAAAGCAGAGAGCAATTTCCAGAGGCTGGACGTCCGAAAGTCAAAATAACGTCAAAAAAGGGGAAATAAGAGATGTTGATGAAGTCAGGTTATATGTATCTTTATTTTTGGGGGGTAGTCAGTGGACTGTATTTCTAGTAATTACCAAGGCTGCTATATAATGAGGTAATCACTTTCCTCTATGTAATTTAAAGGACTGTTGGACACCCTTTCCTGCTTTTATGTCATCCATACATAGTGCGTCTATCGCTCTGCCTTTGGTAGCCAACTCAATTACTTGTTTTTCGAGGTCTCTCGGGACGCAAACTACGCCGTCTTCGTCGGCAACCATCCAGTCGCTCGGACAAATGGTAACAGATGGGAAAGTATCTACCCCAAGACCTTGAGGCGATATTGTAACTGGAATGTCAACAGCAGAAGGTCTCGTAAAAGGCGATTGACCCAATGTCGAATGTCCCCGACTGAATACAGGAAAACCTTGAGTGCGGTGCTCGGCCAGATCTCTGCAGCGACCAGAAATTATAACTCCCGTGGCACCGCGCGCAAGCGCTCCTGCGGTCATTAGCCCTCCCCATACAGCGTTTCTGACCTCTGCAAGGATCATAAAGGCAACAAGGGCGTGAGCGGATATAGAACGGGAGGAGAGGAAGTAACGACAAACCGGGAGGTGCATCAATAACAACCACGGAACCTGCAGGAATCGTGTCCACGAAGTGCTGCGCAAGCTTTGGAGATGTAGTATCCGAGCCGAAAACCATTTTTACAGTGTATGCCGGACTGCATATTCTCACATCTGAGGCAGATGTACCAGGAGAGACCATATGAATGTCAGGTATGTAGCCGCCATGAGAGACCTTCAGTTTGATCAGGGCGTCCGATATTTCGCAGGTAGAGAAGGTAGATAGTAGTGAAGTGCTGGATCTCTCTGACATTTGATGCAGAAGCGGTTTGAGCCTGGCAAGTGTGCGGTTCATAGCAAAGAGAGGAACTCTTCGACTGCCGCACATAAATAGCTTGTGCGCAGGGGCGGATAAGATAAGATTAGACAGACTCACGTGAAATGACATGGATTGAGTATTGCCACTTGCAAACTTGGTAATGTATCCTTCATGTAGCATCCGACAACGTGCAGTACGTTCTTAATTACAGACCCACTGACTATGAATCCACGTTCGCCACCTGCACGTCCCCACATTGGCATAAACCTATCCAGTTTCTCAACAACCCCCGAATGGGGCGAAGACGACGCATGGGACAGTACCTCAGATTCAGAATCGCCTCGTCATTCAACGCTGACGACATCCTGGAATCGCACTTCATCATTATCTTCGACAACAGCACCGAAAGCTGTACCAAGGCGCCCATCTAATGCATCATCATCCACCTTAGCATTTTCTTATACCCACCTTCAAACGCCAAGTTCCTATCCCCCTAAACAACAACTTGGGTCTGAGGAACAGTCCAAAAACGGCTGGACCATAGTGCGCACTCACAGTCGAAACAGCAGCCAAAATATTTCATCTGATAAAATGAGGCAGAAGAGTACCGAGTACGAGGGTGATTCTGGAGATGTGGATGTGGAGGGTGACATGATCTTGGGCGATCTTGAGCCTGAAACCAATCTCGCGAAACCCAATTCCGCTGCTACCTCCTCTACTTCTAAATCTACGTCAGACTCCATGACTTACCGTGCGGATATTGATGAAATCGTCAATGGTATTTATATCCGTGCCTTAACAGTGAAATGACTCATCAGTTTGGTACTCTAGATCCACTTAATGGTATCCTAAATCGGAGTCGGCACAGGACGCCGTCTCCAACATCTGTTAAATACCATAGCAATTCCGAAACAAAGCTACCCACACATGCGCGCGAGAAATCTGAGAAGCTAATGCGCGAAAGGTCGATTAAGACCAACCGTAAACATAAGTTTGTAGAGTGCTTGTCATGTCCAGACGTTAATATCGGTGCGTCTAGACCCATCCCAAATAGTATCATTTTACAATTTATGAGTAGGAGAGTTGCGAAAGCTTGCTTGGGCCGGGATTCCATCCGACTTGCGACCAATGGCCTGGCAATTGCTGCTTGTTAGTGGTTTATGTCAGAGTTCTCAATGTTTATAAACCCTTGTGTACTAGGGCTACCTTCCTTTACCCACCCCGCTCCGCTCAACCACACTAGCAAGAAAACGCGGAGAATACCAAAATATGGTGGAACTTGCCTTTGCTCGGGGCAGAGAGGGACTGGACCAACAAATCTGGCATCAGATAGAAATCGATGTGCCAAGAACAAGGCCTGGCGTTAAACTGTGGATGCAAGTCACTACCCAACGGGTATGTTATGGCTCACCTGACCTATATTTTTCTTCTTCACTGAGATTTGCAGAGCTTGGAGCGGATCCTATATGTCTGGGCAATTCGACATCCAGCAAGCGGCTATGTACAGGGAATTAACGACCTTGTTACACCGTTTTTCCAAGTCTTCCTGTCCGCCTACATAGGTATGTTATATTTATGAAATATATTTAAATGTCCACTAATATAAAATCGTATTTTAGATTCGGATCCTGAAGAATTCGACACTTACATGCTTCCCTCGCATGTCTTAGCAGCAGTTGAGGCTGATTCATTCTGGTGCCTCTCCCGCCTTTTGGACGGTATACAGGATAATTACATATTTGCTCAACCCGGAATACAACGAAGTGTAAAGCGGATGGCAGAACTTGTCGCTCGTATTGATGGTCAGAGAATATACACACTCTTACTAAACAGTTATTGACGCCATATTCCATGCAGCTCCCCTAGCTGCACATCTAGAGTCGCAGAACGTGGAGTTTATGCAATTCGCTTTCCGTTGGATGAACTGCTTGCTGATGCGGGAAATCAGCGTTCAGAATACTATACGTATGTGGGATACATACCTGGTACGCTGCGTCTCTATGTTTTTTTTGTACCTGCTATATTGACATTTCCCGCTAGGCGGAGGGCCCTGATGCATTCTCTCAGTTCCATCTATACGTTTGTTCCGCATTTCTTGTGAAATGGAGTGAGAAACTACGCCAAATGGATTTTCAGGTAAACCAGACAATGTTATATTAAAGCAATTTCTTATAGAATTCGTCAGGGTATTATCATGTTTCTACAGTCATTGCCCACCCAAGGCTGGGGAGACCATGAGATTGAAATGCTTCTGAGTGAAGCGTTCGTGCTTAATTCAATATGGCACAATGCCCAAAGTCATTTTAATGGCAAATGATACCAATTTTTGTGTTATTTTTAGGGCCAATCTATGCACGAGGTACAATCTCAAGCGATGCTTTTGGACGGACATGAACAGAACACAATAAGTTAATTCTCGCACCTGCCAGTTCTCGTCTCAAAGAGTGTAGATGCTCCTGCAGCCAAGCTCATTAAGTATTTCATCTTTAGATGATCATGCACATTCAAGCAAACTCCGAAATGTCGAGCATATAACAAGGGACTCTGCGCTATATTGGAGCATGAACGTTGAACAGTCGATCAACCTAGTGTATAAGCCCGGCAGGCGGAATTATCAACTTCTTAGGTTATCGGGAAAAGACAGCGAGAAAATGCATGCCGCTGCTTTAACTATGATGCCTTGGAGATGTCCCAAGCTCCATATCCTCCCTAACAGCGCTAATTTCATTTTTTTTAAATAAAAAATTCTCAAGTAAACTATAGATGCATTGAGGACAAAAATACTTAGGTATTATATAGCCTTGACTGCTGCTATTTCACGGTCAAGTGCCTCTTTGAGGATCTTTGCATCATTTTCATTCGCCACGCGAATGCTGTAAGTGACAGACTGACCATCCTCGTGCCCCACAAAGCTCAAGGCAGACTTGTTCTGCGCTGGCTTCAAGCCCGAGTAGATTTTAAAATTCTGGCGAGCAAATAAATATCAAGTGATGCAATGTATAGACAGAACTTACAACAATGACTTTGCCATTTGTGCTGTTACGGAGCAGCACTCGGCGTCCTTCACCGTCTTTATCTTTCTTCAGTCTCAGCATGCCTAGTAGACACAGGAATATTAGCATGATATCACGGCAAGGCATACTGTAGAGCTTGCCCGTTCCAAGTTGGAGCCATTTAGCATTTCCATCTGCGTCTTTAGACAATTTGAATGCTTTGGCCTTGATTGTATGAACAGTCTCCTCATTTTCTTCACCCGCACCTTCCTCGTCAAGAGGATTAACAGTGAGAAGACCAGATGTCGCCGGGTCTCCTTCAGCGACGGGTGTATCGCGTTCTGAACCTTCACCTTCTGCGTTATCATCCGTAGCAGGTTTTGTTTCTGGTTTTGTAAACATATTGCCTGAGAATGAAGTACCTGAACCAAATAAACTACCACCCGAAGGTGCTTTCGTAGTAGGTAATGAAAAAAAATTTGGAACAGGAGTCGACTTTTCGGAAACGCCGAAAGGGTTCGCGGTGTTGGAGACGGCCTTCTCTGCAGGTTTATTTAACATAAAGGAGCTCGTTGATGATGATGGCGTCAGTCCGAATGGATTAGAAGATGGTGTTGTGGATGTGGCATCATCGGATTTAGTAGCACTGGATCCGAAAGATCCAAATGCCGGAGTCGTGGCTGTCGCACTCGAGGATGAACCAAAGGTGAATGTCGATGTTGGAAGGGCAGGGGATGGTGATGCACTGCTGCCAAACAAAAATCCGGTATTCTTGGACTCTGTAGGAAGACTGAAGGGACTAGGCGTGGTCGACGCGCCGAATACTGAAGGAGAAGGCTTGAACCCTCCCGAACCAGATCCACCGGAAGTTGTTGAAGTGGCGGAAGGAGAGGTTGGAGCAGGGAGTTTGAACCCACCAAAGCCAGAAAATGTCTGAGGAGGCGCTGGCATCGCAGGAGGTTTTCCACTGGTTAGCGCAGAGGCCGTGGCCTCTGCGGAGGACTTGCTAGGCATTGGGGATTCATTGTAGTCTGCCTGCACCTTCGCCCGGAAAGTCTTATAGTTGTCTAATGCTTCCGTGAGATCCACGAAAGGGTCATCTTGCACAAATTTAGTGAGAGACGAGAGGAAGGATGTGTTCAATCCGCGCAAATTTTTGTAATATTTGACTGTGCTCGATTCTTCGGCTGACGTTCCTGTAGATGTCGAAGGGGATGGCGCTACAGCCGGTGTATGTGTGGGAAGGGAAGCAGCAGATGCTTTTGAATTGTTCAACAAAAATGCAAAGGTCTTCGATGCGTCACTTGGAGCAGATGGTGCCTTTGTACCAAATGTCGATGAGGAGGAAGAAGTAGGGAGAGCAAAGGCGTTCTATAGAGTAGTTAGTAAGTTAAAACATGATATTATTTGATGCGAGCGCACACTTGACAGGGAGTTAGTGGCCGATTCCGTTGCTCCAGGTCTAGGGATGAAGCCGGGGGAAAATGACTAAATGGGAGGTGTTAAGGGTAGTAGATGTTACTAGTTCCCATAAACATACAGGCGTTTGACTAGCATTAGTCGAACTTGAAGTGTCCGAGGTGGTCTTGGAGCCAAAGCCTGTAAATAGTGTCTAGGGTGAACGTTGGTACGCGTTTCAATATACGAAATTATTCAACAGGTACGAACGGGGGGTGGACCAGCGCCAGCTGCGGCATCCGGCTTTGCGCCAAACGGGCTCGCGAAAGGACTAGAGCCAGACTGAAATATATTCAGTCATATATGGTGACAGGAAAGCTGAGTACACACCGAGAGCGCCGGCATCGTAAATGCTCCCTGTACAGGTTTATTTCGCGAAGGCAGCGGGCGGATACTATTCAAAGCCGTTGGTCCGTGTTCTAGTTGAGAGCATCGTTCACGTACGTTCTGCGGCTTATTTCAGCGTCCGATGCCTTCTTCATTCCACGCTCTCCCGTCTCCTGGTAGACAAACGCGTAAATATCTGAGGCAAACGTTACTGCACTCCGTCTACCTCGTCGCCACTGTCATTGTCTTCAGAACCCCCTTTGATAAGTTGTTCCTCTGCTTGACGTTTCATGGGATGGACCTTTTAGTAGAGTGCTAGGGAGTGTGGTATCAGTGGGGAGCAGGGTAGCGACGTCGATATTTGAAGTAGAAGGACAAGGTGCCTCGGGATGGCCACGGGCCACTGCACCGTGTTGAACTTTCCTGTTTGTGGCTGTGCTATTTCTTTCAAATTGTGCCTGTGTACTACTATGTAGTGCCACTTGTTTTCCGTTCGTTCAACACTTGTTACACGCTTAAATCCTCCTCCGACGTTGCCTACACTGATTTAAATTCCCAGGTACTCATAGAGCATATTTCATAGGGATGACAAATACATTTAACCTGTGGCGAGTACGAAGCAAGAAAATTATGTAAATCAAAACTTAACTCATAAACCAACAGAGAGATCCTATCCTAAGGCGAAAAACATAGAAGGAAACAGCTATGATATGGGAATGAAAAAGAAGGACAGATAAACGAGAGACGAGTGTCTATAATAATCTAAGCGCGAAGAGGAGTCTTGTCCAGAAGAACCACTTTAACTGTTTGGAAGGCAAGTCGTACACCATTATGGAGAGCCCATATCATGGATACTGCAAATCACGGCATCAGTTTTATTCAAGATAAAACACCTTAACCACAAAAGACTTACAGAAAAGGATTGGCAGCCAGAACCACAGAAGCATACGGTCATCTAATAACGTGGAAATCAATACACAGTAGATTACAGTAAGAGACAACTTACTCTGCTTCCGCTTTTGCATTGGCTTATTTGGGGGCCGATACGCATACTGTTCAATAACTTGATCCGGCAATGGTGTGTCGTCATAACCAACCGGACGTGTATCTGCGGTATGCGATGCCACTGCAGATGGACTCACTTCAGAGGAGTTAGCAGCTGGTGGCGGCACAACATTGCCCGCCTCGCCGTCGATCGCACGCGGAGTGTACTCAGGAGGAGGAAGCTCTTCAGTCTGCTGCCTAGCTGTAGTGGCAACGGCCAGCGCAACCCACTTTTCCCAAGTGGCACGCCATTCCTGAGCAGCTCGCAAGGCAACAGCGGTCATATTGGGAGCAGCTTCATCGCCCTCGCCTTGCATTTTGTCAGGCCCATCACCCGGCGCATGCTCACGACCAAGGAAGGCAGGCCAATTTGGCATCATAGGCACGAAGACTGGGAAAACCATAGGTATTTGAGGAAGCGCGCCCCAAGGCACAGCAGGCAAATCAGGTAGATTCGGTAGGTGCGGCAGTTGGGGCAACGGAAGCTGAGGTATGATACCTTGAGTAGCCGGAATTTGCGCCAATGTACGCTGTATCATTTTCTCCATGAAAGATACAACCTTCTTAGCGTCTGCTGGATCAACCTTGGCAGCATCGTCTGTGTGTTCGTTACTCTGTTCACTCTTCTCATTAGTGTCCATCGGATTATCTTCGACTGGTAACGGGGTGGCGGCCCGGGAGACATTTGCGGAGCGCCTTGTCAACCCTTTGTGAGTACTTGAACGCAATGACCGCCTGGAAAGACGGCGTTTGATAATTTGCTGCATATGGTCGTCTTCTTCTCCTTCAGCATCACCCAAGTCCGCGTCTGGATCATCTGACCGGTCGACATCGCTATCGGAATCTAAAGAGGTATCATCGTTTCTGAAGAATCCTGGTGCGGCCACCTCTTCTGCTGTTTTTCCGCAGGCGTTGACGATTTCGTGATCGGCACCTGCCTGCAAGAGAATTGCAGTACATTCTCTTGATTGCGAAAGTGAGGCAAAGTGCAGTGGCGTGTAACCGTTACGATCACGGGCATCTAAATCAGCACCATGCCTGACAAGGAACGCAGTTAATGATTGGAACTTCAGGAAAGCAGCTAAATGTAGCAGCGTCTGCCCGCTTGGTGATGCATAAGAAATGGCAAGAGAAGTTGGTATGGTGTGGGGAGCAGGGGTATCCAGAGGTGTATCAACGATTGAAAGAAGATTTATGATGCGCTTTTCGAAATCGCCGCCCTCTCCTCCTACAGCAAGAAGAGGTCGAAGGTTGCCCATTACAGATGAAGAATTGAGCTGCATCATGCTAGCATTATTGCTCGATTCAGAATTGTCATTCCCAGCATTTCCAACGATTCGCATCGCGACGTTCTTGGCATCTTCAATCTTGCCAGTCATTTTTAAGCCAACAACTTGCAAAGCAAGTTCCATTCTAAAACAGAAATGTAATACAAGCTGTGAGCAAAGGCGTATAAATAATCATTGACACCTACAATGCTCGATCGGACTCATCGGAATAGGTAAACAAAGATGGCGGGGTATTGCTCTGGTCATCTGCTTTATGGAAACCTTCAAACCACACGGCGACGATACCAGGAGTCGCCCTCGGGGGTAACACACAGACAAGGGTATTGTCGCTCCAACGTTGTGTAGAGGTTGCGGGCACATCGCCAAAAATGCAATTTAGTTGAATTGTTGGGTGGAAATTTGCTCCGAGGACCGTGACTTCGATGCCGCCATGTGTTGGACCCATACTAGGTATGAGCCGATGTATGGTTGGGAGTTGGAGTTGCATGGTTTGAGATCTCTGCGTTGGATCAAAGAACATGTAGGACATTGGGTGGGGTAAACCAGGTACTATGATATCTGGTAGAGGAAGAGGTTGTTCAGTTAGCAGAGTGAAAGGCACGTCTGGCATATGGATGTCAGAGTTGTTATCTAAAGGCGTCGCTAAAGTCTCTGGTGAAGATGTCGTCTCAGAGTCATCTACCATATGTTGGGGAGGTGAGGAAGCGTTCGGGATTGCTGTTTGTAAGGATGATGATGGAGTGGAGGCTCTAGAAACGGGCAGTGGAGAATAAGCCGTCGAGGGCGAGGGCGCACTCGACACGCTTTCTTCTCTGACTGCACGAATAGGTTTGCCTAGTGAGTCGTAAGGTTTAGTGCGTTTCTTCATGCTGCTAGATAGAAGAACGTCTTTCTTGCGCTTGGATGGGGCGCGGACATCCGAAACAGAAGGACTGTTCGGGATGCCCCCTAGCTGAGACCATTCTCGCTGTTCTATGGGAGTAAACCCGTTGATTAATTCGGGAGGTTTATTGTTATGAGATGTTTTATGATCATCTGTGATCATAATAGGTCGCGAAACTCCAGAGCCTACTAGGCGACCGCTGTGATCCGTCATCGAAAAGTGGACATTGAAGCCAACCTTTTCTCGGTGATGGCGGCAATAACACGTTATTCGCAGAGGTAGTACGACCGAGCCTGTAGAGAAATCAAGAATTTCCGCACAATTAAATTGAATTATACTGGTCGTATCCTCATGGTGCTTGCTTTTGCGTGCTGATGTACTTCCATTTCCTTCGGAGTCAGACTCAGAACGCGCGGGGCGTACACGCGCAGCTAGCTTTTTTGCGACACGCTTTGCCTGATGGGATGTGAGATAGTAGACATGACTAAGATGATAGGCACGTACTTCTCGGGCTTGGCAACTAGAGCAACTCAAAACACGGTTGTGTGGAGGGGTCGCACAACTGACAGTGGCCATCAGGTGCAGAATATCTTGAGGATCAGGGTCTGTATAACGAAATTGAAAGCGTTGTCTTCGCGGAAACCACCAAATACTCACCTATCTTTCCTTGCTTCCTCGTCCGCTTCTTTGTGGCAGTCCCCGCTGGTAACTTTAACCATTTCCATGAACCTACTCGGTCATATCTGGAGGGGTCGGAAGAGTTAGAGTCAGCCAGATCTACAGTGACTCTAACTTGTGTCTCGACTCGCGACTTGGTGCCTCCTTCCGGAATGCTAGGAAACATGATGGGTAGGCTGCAGCAACTTCAGTGACGGAAGTAAAATAAGGTGTAGTAACAACGTACTTGAAGCAGGATTCTTTAGGAGGATGGGATACCCTGGGAGTGATTGAAGCGAGATCATGTTTGCGTAGTAATGCGGTGGGAGGAGGGACAGGTTTGGTCGATGGTATGGGACCATGACGCGAGGATACAAGGAGACCGCTGGCTCGCAATTCAGCTGCGACTGATTCTGAGTTGCTAGGCGATGAGGTTGAAGTAGATGGGTAAGTCAAAGGCGAAGACTGATTGAGGTTCGAAGGATATCCTGCGGCGGGAGAGCTGCAAGGCTGGTTAAAGGGGAAATGCGGCAGGCACGGAGTAAACGACATACTCATCATAAGCGTGCTGCTCAATGAGGTCGTCCAAGCGCAGCATTTGTTCCTCCTCCAACTTGTGTGTCGCGGTGTAAATTGACGGGTTGGACATCCACGGGGCTATCTTTGTTGGATTCATGGAATAATACCACGACGACGAGGGGTCGAGCTCGCCTTGGATACTTACTGACTCAAGGATATCTGCGGGTTCTGGAGTTGAGGGTGAGGGGGAACGGGATGCCGAGTCTGTTGTGGGAGCAGACATGACAAAGGCCGCCAGGAACGATGATCGTAGAGAGCTCGAAGTACCGCTCTGAGAGTGCGAAGCGTGCAACTGCCACCGTGGGAATTGTCACTGCGGAAAATTCGCCGTTCCTCTCTTTCGCCGAACAAAATCGTGAAACGCCACTCGCTATGTAAAGGCTCCACTGTATTCCATGGCAATGTGGCTTATTTCATCATCAATGTTCAGTGCATGCTGAGTGTACACGCTTTGATTCCAGCAGTCCCGTGGAAGATGCCCCTGTTGTGACTCGGGACTGACCCTGTACTATATACTTGTTTCTGCGAATCATCTCATTGTATCTCCTGCGTACAACACCAGGTGTAATTGACATATCAACCATGCTTCCAAGTCGTAGCTCAATTGTAGCCCTTTAGTAACTGTATACATCTCCAGCTTCACTTGCTTCAAACACTTGTCAAACATGTACGCCGATTATTGCCGGGCTCGACGGTTCCGGCTACTTACTGAATCGGCTTCAACGCGTTCAGTACGCGTCTCCGAAACGCTCTCAACTGCAACCAATGCCACCATGTTCTCCAGCTATCAATGCGCACCGGTCTGCCCTTAAGCCCTCCCAAACGCTGCTGCGAGCGGTTTCTACAAGTAGCCATGTTGGCAGGCCTCGATGTTCTTCTCGTCATGCAAAACGGTATAGCAACGCACCATCTACAAGCAACAAAGCGCAAGAAGGATCGGTCCCTTTTTCAGTGAAGACAGATGGCCTGACGCTGCTATACAAGACAACCAAACTGCTGCCTCGAGTTTTAGATACAGTCGAGGCTACTTCCAATATTCCACGAATCGGAGGGACACTGCAGACTTGGGAAATGCTATTATCAGGAGCCCACGAAGACCTGTCAGCCACAAATGAAAGGCCTGCAAAAGTAGTCGGTTTGTCTCTGGACGTATATTCACATTTGACGATTTGTAACATGTTGTGCAGTGCGAGGATTGGACCAATGGTCTGGGACGACTGAGCTCGTCAGTGCTCTCCTGGCAGACCCTCTGGCTTCTGTTGAGGCTAACGAAGTACTCGAGACGAGATGGAAAGGTACAGATGTATCCCAACTAAATATCATGTATGTATATTTCCGCACTTACGGTGCAGACCAAAACAGTTTGCCCGCTTTGAATAAGCACTCATCCAACATTTAGGTCATCCTCATTCCCTGCTTCGTCGGCATATCTAACACAGTTCTCTATTCCAATCGAAATCACCGAATTTAGACAGTCAACTTCAACTGGGAGCAGCCCCCGCCAAATTTTGGAGGATCCTGCTATATGGGAAGTGGACATACCCATTCTTGTCTGCAATCCTCTTATGACCCCACTTGCTTCTGTCCTTAAGGCTCATCTTCCTGCGAACACTATTTTAGTGCTATCAACGAGCATGGAAGCCACCGATCTCCATAATATAATTCAAACTAATGCTCACTCCTCAACTCCAAGCAAGTTACCTGAAATCATTTCCGTGGATCCTAAACGTGCTCTCAATGCCATTCGCGCTTTTCAAGCAGACCCAAATTCATTCTCTGCTATTCAAAAGTACCAGACCGGCTTTGTAGGGTCCCGACTAGCTTCTATCACCAACGCTTTGCGATCCAGGTTGACACCACGAGAACATATCCCGACAGTGCGGACAAATCTCGCTCTTAACCACATCTCCGAAGCTCTACGATTCTACCTGTACACAATTGAGCAAGTGCGGTATGAAGGCGATAATGCATTTATTGATGCGAGTTGTCTGAAGGAGAAGATAGCTGAAATCCAGTCCCGAATGTCCATTGATGTATTTGGTCGACAAAAACCTGGGAAGCAAATGATCGATGAAGTTAACGAGGCAGTGAAGCAGGCGCAAAAAGAAATGAAATATGTTTTAGAACGACTAACTTGGTGGCGGACGATTTGGAGAGTGGATGAAGTCAGTGGAATTGTCTCTTCCGCTTTGCAACACTCCTGGTGCCAGAGTCTCGAACGGAAAGTAAGTACCATAATAGATACATAAATTTTGACATTGACACTTGTTACTAGCTGGTCTTGCAAACCGGCCGATTATCCGTCCTACAAGCTGACTTAACCGAAGCTGCCTTTAAACTTCTCGCATCGCACCCTAGCGTGTCCAAAGCGGTACTTCGTAACACACTACTCCAGCTGAAAGGATCGCCTAATTATCAGCTTACCCCGGAGACTTTAACGCATCCAATAGCCACGCGCAGGAAGCAGATAATCGAATATCCAACGACCAGGTTGCACGTCAAAGCGCAACAAACCATCATTGGGATGAGTGGCGGCGTTGCATCTGGCGTTGGCGTTGCATGGGCTGGATGGCTGGGTTGGCTAACGGGTACCGGAGAAGGGCTTTTAGGTTTTGTGGGCTTGGATGCAGGAACTGCGTTGGGAGTGGGCATGCTGAGTACCCTAGTTGCCATTAGGTGGGCGATGGGAAGTTGGGAGAAGTCGAAGAAGCGGTGGTGGCAAGACTGGGAAAGAGCAACTGATGGTCTGGATCGGGACCTGAAGGTATGCATCCCCCGCCAATTGCTGACATTCAACTGACGCAAGACAGGACAATCTTGACAAAGTAATTCAGCAGCAAGTCGTTGTTGTTGCAGAAACCGCTTCCGCAGAAGTAACGAATGCGGTGAGGCTGCGCGAAGAGCAACTCAGGAACATTGAAAGCGAAGTCGTGCCGTTGCAAAGTAGTGTCGACCGTATTGCTCTTGGAACTAGATTGAAGCCATGAAACTAGCCCTTCATGGCCGCTATTTTCATTTTCATCGCTGATGAATGTTGTCTCTTGTTGTCTTAAGAATAGTGCGAAACGACAATTTGTGGACGAGTTGAGGCGGCCTTTCCGTCAGGTCTAATTGCATTGGTATCTTCGTCGTCAAACTCCCCGCTTCCGAATAATTCTTCACGTTCGTCCCATACATCGGCCAACCTCGAGCCCTTGTGTGATGGCCTTGAATCATGTGTAGAGTGTATGGGAAGCAGCTGCGTTGAATCTGTTTCGTATTCGTCGTCTTCCTCCAAGTCAGAGTACGAATGAGCTAGAGGTTGATACAATCGTGCAATCTGCATAGTAGTCAATTAACAATACGGAATTTTTAGAGAGAATATTCACACCTCTCTTCTCTTACGGTGGTACCTTTCTAAGTGATAAGAAGTATATAAACCAAGACTAGACCCGCAGAGGTTCGCCTATAGAAATATATTGTTGATCAACGGACGATACCGAGCAATAAACACGCATACAAGTATATCTCCCCATTGAAATTCTTTATACTGGAGTTAAAGTAAGCACCGTAAATTTAATTAATAAGCCAATACACTCAACAGGAAGCGCAGCTTGAACAAATTCACTCAGGATGCCTCCGCAAAAAACGCATGTAAAAGTGGTAAATATTAGCCCAGAGTGCCTCCAAAACCATATCATCCGAGCTCTCCTGTAAGTAGGTCAGTCAATGCAATTGAGGCAAACATCAATTTCACATGGACGTACTCTTCAACGTCGACTATGAAGTAGAACACAGCCGTTGCAAGGCAGAAACACACAAAATGAAGCAATTTGTCATTTAACGGTAATGCTCTCGAGAAATTCGTGAACCCAAGAAATGCAAGGATAGCCATTATAATGCATGTAAAGACTAAAAACCACTGTGTATGGTAAGCAAGTGGATATTTCTTGTCCAGACTCGCAGTACAAAGGAAGACGTACGGCCACGTACCGGTCTCAGCCTGATAGGCATGTCATACTTTGGTATTTCGACATGATAAGACTTCATAATTCTCTTCCCAAGCCTGGCCATCTGCTTCCTTATATAACTGAGAGCAAGTATTGAGGACATTATGTGATGCAAATCGGTGGTCAAGTTTTGGCTTGGTTTTGACTGTTACTGAAGAGATGACATGCACCAACGGATCAGAAATGTTTATAAATGCCGTACTCGGCTACGGGCTCGAAATCTGGCTCTCAGCAATCATCAACGTCAACGCGGCAGGTCCTGGTCGACGCTCATCCTTGTTTACCCCTTCTCCCACAACCGTTTAATAAAATGAACCACTCAACCACAAATACTGCAAGTTATACCCTTTCCAAGTACTCTAGGGCATATCCAGGGAAGAAGAGTGCCCAAAGCAGCAGTTTTTCAGCTACCGGTCCTGCAGTTGCGCAAGTCGTTCAGGAATGGCAACATTTCACAAATCCCGTCATACGCGTTCTATTGGATACTAAAGTGTCAAAGGACAAGGACATTGAGTCCGTTAAACTGCGCATAATATGGCAAATAAATGCTTGCAACGATGAACATTTTAGCCAACAAGATGTCGTATTTGCAAGTATCTCCCTTCTCATAATTTTGAAGAGCATGAGCTCCTATATGCCTATGCTAACCCGCATATCTCGGCTAGGAGGATATGGACCTGTTGTCTTTCTCGTCTGTTGCCGCCCCTGTAGCGAAGAAACATCAAACTGAGGGTCTTCCTCTCAAAGCAGTATACCGCGATACTACCGTCGGATTCAGATATTTCTACTCACGAGATTCAGATGGCATTACACCAGTATGCTGTATCCTCAGTAAGAACGATGGTTTATTGCATTGTTAATCGTTGTTTCTCCTGGATCTGTGCTAGGTCTACAGGCGCTTTCAAATTTCTTTTCAATCGCTCTCAGAGGCCTCTGATTTTATTGAGCTTATCAAACCTATCTGCCCTTGCCGACTCAATCCTAGCTCTGCACCTTCTTTTGCAGTCCCGCGGAGTCAGGTCGCTAGTAACATTCGCGAAAATTCAATTCAAACACACCATAAAGCTCCGACCAACAATTCCATGTTGCCATATCGCGGATCTCCGCTTGTAAATGTCTCTGTACTATCCGGCATCGAGGAACTCGGTACTCAATCGGGTGAACCTACTCTGTCGTCTCAAATGCAAACATCTCCCATGCTGACCCGTCCCTGCCATCCCTATGTCTCCTCCTCCCTGGGACAAGAATTACATGTAAAGAACGATTCGTTTGTTTCTTCAAACTGTGATAATGCTTTGCGTCAATCTGCTTCGGTGACCCCACTTTCAACAAATAATTTTAGCAAACACCAAAACAAAGTTATTCCTGAACAATTCATTATCCCCTCTACTGAGATCATGGGCGAAGCTCAGGGGCCTTCAACGTCCTCCCTTCAAGTCGCTACATTACCAAATTCGGGATCTACTATTGAGAAGGTCGGGATGCCATGCACTCCTGCCTCAGTGGTCAGCCACAAAGAAGCCATACAATCTGCAATTGCGGGTTTGGCTAAAGATGCAAACATATATAGGCTATCTGGTGCTTCTCTTGAGCAAGCGATATGTGAGATAATTCAAGAGGAAGAGTTTCACGAACTAGTAAGTTGCTTCACATTTGCTGCACTGCTGCCCGCTCATTCCTGATTAGGTGGAGAGAATATCCGAAATGGCCTCTGTTAGAAGGGTGGCCAATGTATGAACCATTGTCATGATTAAATTTCGACAGCACTCAAAAATTATTTTTCCTGGAAATTGCTCGACTGGTGATTGTCAGCATCCATTGTGTACATATGTAATCGCATTCAGCCGTCGTCAACTCGAGACAAGATAACTACAAGCTTCGTATTGAACTGATATTTCTTTTGCGCGTAAAGTACATGAAAAAATAATGAGTAAATGGTTAAGAAAGAGATATATGTAGAGTAAATTAATAGCATTCCTAAGCATAATTAATAACACATTCATTTCTTTTCACCAAACCTGTCGTCACCAAGTTTAGCAAGATCTTCTTCTTTCCACCCGTAGTACTTCTTCAATTTATCAGAAATATCTAAGAGTTGATATTGCTTGATCGTCGATCCAGGGTGCGCTACAAATCCAATTAGGCATGTCATTAAGGTTTAGTTGAAGGGACTTACGCTTATGAATTGAAATTGACTAGGACAAAATATAAGTGTGCGCAGTTGTGAGTGAGAACGTTTTGACTTACCCTGTCATGTTTGCTCGGTGGATCAAAGCGGACACTCGATCCTGCTGTACTAGGATCATACGCAAAGCCCATTTCGACCATGACCTATTAACGATTACAGCACGATATCAGGATTAACTACTACAAAGGATACGTACCTTAACAAAGTTTTCCCATTTCATCTCAGTTACCCCTTTCTTTCGCTCTTCTTTAGTTCGCAAAAGCTGTTTCACTAAACCAGTTGTCTTCTTCCCAAGTCTATTGAACCAGGTGGATGCGTCAACTTCTTTCGGTTTTTTATCATCTTCCCCTGACTTGTCAACTGTTGAGGTCTTCTCTCCACCACCTGAGAAGATGGTCGAGAATTCTGGTCTTTTTTTGATTTTCTTGTCTGGTTTGATTAGATTTTCTTTCTGCAGATAGGAACGCGCAGACTGGGCAGTCTCCGCTTCCTCAACACCAAGTGATATTGTTGATGACATGAAAGATGGAGCCGGGCCAGGGCCTTTCGTCGAGCTCAGGCTGGGTGGAGACGGGGTACTCGCCCCCATTATTCTCGAATCAAATGAATCAATAGAAGGAGAAGATGTGTGGGTCCCTGCTGACTTCTTTTTCTTGGGTTTCTTTTTCTTTTTCTTAGTAGTCGTGGGCTTGACATCATCTTCGTCTTCGACATCTTCGACTGTAGCTTTGTAACTCTTCGAAGGTGCAGGCGCTTGTTTTTATGAGGATCAGTAGCTGAACAAAAGGGGGAAATCATATTTACCAGCAGTAGGAATACTAGCAGTTGAGGGACGCTCAGGTTGCGGTTCTGGCTTGGGAGGTTTCGTAGCGGGTACAGATTTTGGAACCCCAGTGGGAGTGGCCCTGAATGCACCACGAGCTGTGGTATTTCGAGCTGTTGTCCTCGTCTCTGTTTTAAGTGTTGGACTAGCCGAGAACATTCGTCCTAGTAGCATCTTACATGAACCATACTATCACTGAACCTGAATCAAAACTCTACCACCTACCTCTCAAAGATCCTAGGAGTTTCAAAAACGGATTTCCCTTCTCACCTTCAGCGTTGAAAGGATTTATTTCATCAGGCATATCCAAGTCTGGATCTGACCAGTTAGTCTCATGAGCGGTATCCATGGCACGCCGCAATTGGTCACGGATTTCCTCTTCTTCTTCACTGTCGTAGTCTGATTCGTCTGAAGTTAACCCCAAATCGTTGGGGTCCCAGTCAGAATCAGTGAAATCATCGTCTTCGTCTTCGTCTTCAGAATTCGAGACCGACTGCAGTCCGGGCATAGAACCATCGCTATCGTCATCCGATCCTCCATTAACGATGGCCGAGAATTTTCCTTGCTTATCATTGTTCTTCTTAAAACTTGGAGGTTTTCCATGGGAGTTGCCAACATTAGCAGGGGCAACGGCAGTCCATTTAGGTGTGAAGTTAAATGCATCTTCCAAGTGCCACAAAGCGTCTATACTCAGACCGGATGTACTTTTGTAGTTCTGTACAGAATTTTCTGTAAAACAGTTCAGGCATATGCACAGAAGAAGATACCTCGTTGATTTCTTCCCACATCTGGTCGAGAATAACCTTCCTCCTCGTTTTCTCTAAGGGGAAGATAGTCTCTTTAAAGTTGGCATACATATTAGATGCCTTCTCAGAGAAAATTTGGGCGTCAACCCAGCATTCATATTCCTCGGGCATTTGCCTGCATTCTTTTCTCCAAGCTTCTGCTTCCGCACCAAAGAAAGGAACTGATAGGAGTTCTTGCAACTCCACCGCTGTCTACAACGATGTCGTCTTGTCAGACAGTGGTAACAATGATAAAACGAAATACATACGGAAAGATCTCCAACCGCATCCCATAGCGCCTGAGGAAACCGTCGAGCTTCACGGGGAGATTCATCAACGGCATCATGCAGAATTTGATATAAAACGGCTTTCGGGTAGATCCCTTGCGGAAAACACAATTCAATAATAATAGAGTCAAGGAAAGAGTTGGCAGCGTTCCTCAGATCTGACCAATCAAATATGTATTCAGGTTTTGTTGGATCCTGACTTTCAGTCTGTTTCAGCTTGAAGTACTTCGCGTAATGCGCTGGAAGACAAAATGAAGTAACGTGAGATAATGGTGATCGAATATACGCACGAGCTGTAGTAGCCAAAACAGAGAACCGGTTCTGATTCACTTTAACCAACTCATCCACAATGTCGCATAAAATGAGGTAACGTTCCCTCAGGTCAGGAACGTCCTTCAGTTTTTGCTTAACATTCTGGTCCGTCAAGCCGTCATTGTATAGATTCTTTAACGAAGCAGACACCAGTCTCCAAACGGAAGCAAGCATGTATGAATTGTGAATTCTGATGTCAAGAGTTAATCAAAGCTTCATCAAGTATATTGATATATGTACCTCGATGCTACCACTTTCGCTACATGAGAAGGTGTCTTTTTGACGTCCGACCTAGTAGGGTCATTCCTTGTCTGAAGTTCAATCTCCACCAGTTGCTGAAAACTATCTGGGTCTTTCAGTTTTACTATGTCGTCGATAAAGACTATAACAAAGACTTAATAATATGCCACTACTCGGAATCATATCAACATACGATCAGCCTGCGATTCAGCGATATTTAGGCATTTCTCCATTCGTAATGGGATTAGAACTGCTTTTTTGGATTCTTCGACCAGGTTTTCTGTCGCCATTGATGTGGTTCAACATACTTGACAGATAGCGAACTGCAAAAAGAATGAAGTATACCTGCAAGAAGATCAAGCTTTTCACGACCACGGATCTTTCCTATTAGAGCAAGTTCTCCAGTACCTCGAGCTCCATATTTTCCGTTGCGCAGAATCAGAGCCTTCGATGTTGTTGGTCGCTGGCCATTCTCATCCCGTTTGCCATGCAACCTGGCGGGGTTCGTCTTTGCGAATACTTCTTTATGCCCAACAGGGACAATTTGCGAGGATTTCCCCCCTGAACTAGCCTTTGGAGGCATTATCAAAAGGTACGATCTGGTACGAGGGGGAGGTGTGAGATGAACATAAAGGATTAGGAGATTAACAGCGGTCCGATAGTAGCCGGATTTCTATTTTGGTGAGTGCGTAATTAGTAAAGCTGCATATTTCTTCTTGCCACCTCAATGGAATCCGGACTGACATTGAACCTCGAGGAAACCCTGTCCTTTTGGTCGCCGAACTATGTCATTGCTCAAGTTGACTTCCGTACACTTGCATATATACCCGTGTGTCAGAAAGTCTCATGCGTTGGTTGGCAATTGCTGATTGATATGACACTGGAGTCCTCTGTCGACCAACTGTTGACGTCCGACAGACATCGTCCATCTGTTCTCATCTTGACAAAACTTACTAAAAAAGATCAGATGTAACATGACGATATACTTAGGTTAAAGTACATAGCTTGGTCTGCTCCATCCGCTATCCGCTTTCTTTAGTCCCCTTTTTCCCGTCTCCGTTTTCTTCTTCCTTCTTTCTTTTCTTGTTCTTTTCTTTTCTTTATTTTAACGACGGCTGGCCCCTGATGTCTTCCTTCAATATCATAGGTGAATTTGCATGACCCAGGTGATTCATGCGAAAATTAAGACTGCTTTGCTCAGTGGAGGATAGCTCTCCTCTGATCACATACACTCCGCCTGGTGCTTGGATTGACACACCACCAGACGATCCATTTGTTTCTGTGAGTCTTCCTATTAATCGGTCTACGATGACTGACTTACACTGTATTTACATCAGTCATATTCAGGTTCATCATATCATATAGCTTCGGAGCCAGGAGCTACCGCTACTATATTCTTCAATGGTGATTCTTTACATGAGAGTCAGATTATTTTGTATTGAATGTCAATTTTAGGGACTGGATTATCGATGTTCGGTGGCAAGAGACCAAATTACGGGACATATATTCTCGTAGTGGACGGAGAAACGATTATGACTGGCACCTCACAGGCCCTGTCTGGCAATATAACACGCCAATTACTTGGGACGGCTTCTGGACTATCCTATGGGCCTCATACCGCAGTTCTCACCAACATAAACGGTGCTCCGGTCGATATTGATTGGGTTGAGTTTGAAACGCAACTTAGCTCGTATGTCATGCACTGCCTTTCTGAGAATATATCTCATAACTTTACAAAGCGCCGGCGTTGTTCAGAACTCCACAATCGACAATACAAATCCTTTTATTTCTTACATGCCGCCTGCCTCGTGGCAAGAGCCAGCCACGTCTGCCGTCTATTACAATGGTACACTCAGGTCATTTTGCTTAATGCCTTGTGACTTAAAGCGTCTTTTTGCTGATATGGTAATGGTTTATAGTTACTCCGAAGTTCCAGGTGCATCAGCGTTGTACGTATTTTCTGGAAATGCAGTCGCAGTGTACGGAACTATGTCACCTGAGCGTGCTGATTTTGTTGTTACCATTGATGGCGAATCGCAAACCATTCCTGGTGGTGCAAATGGTTTTGCGTCTTCAAACCACACCGAGGTGTGTTTTTTTAATCATGAACTGTGACACAGTGTTTGAGACTGAATGAAACCAATAAACCAACCGATATAGACGCTTTTGGTGTGTCCCTATACAGCAAGCAATACTTATTTACACTAATGGACTCATAACGCTAACAGTACTTCCAAAATGACTTGACTGGAGAAGCAAACCATATTCTGACATTGTCTGCTGATCCACAGAGCTCCATCCCTTATATTGATTTAGATGCAATTATGGTCTACACCACGACAGTTTCTAATAATGATTCTGGAACTGTTTCTTCCCAACTACCCTTATCAACAATTGGGGCGATGGTCCCTGGAAGTACACCTAGTTCTTTGTAAGTAACCCTTACTTTTGCGGGCACCAGCCTTTTAGCTTAATCTGCTGTAGGTCGACTTCTGCATTCTCTGAAAGTAGCTCCGCCACGTTGCGACCTTCGGTAGGAGTAATAGTCGGCGCAGTTATTGGAGGCTTGGTTATACTTCTGATAGTACTAGGTACTATTTGTTTTGTCCTGCGATGGCGGCGGACAAACGCGGCGACAATCGATGCGTCGATGGTACCGGTTTCTCCTGTTCTGCCCATGCAAGAGGACCCGAAAGCTGAGGATTTGAAAACGCCTACCCTGCATATGCAATCCATGCCAATGGATTTGGAGAAAGGGCTTTCTTTTCCTCCTACTGCGCGGACTGGGCCTTCAATGAGGTACTCCATGGCTTCGAGTGTCTACAGTGATGAGGACGTCGCCCACAGCCATGATGGCAGTTCCAAGGCTTCATTGATACCTTCACGATCTATAGTTACCGCCTCATTGGAAGTACTTCCTAGGTTGAATATTCCACGGCCACCCACCGCCTCGAGGAAAGCTGTTCTCAGAATCTCGGGATCGGTAAGTAACGAGCAGCTACCATAGAATTGAAGTCACAACTGATCAATTGATCGGTTCTAGTCTTTTCATCATGTTCCTGCGAGGCCGAGCAAAAGGCCACCGACTTTTGATTTTACAGAAATGGATAAGTAGTCGTAGAGCGTTCGCTATTTCAATGAGTGGTAGGAGCGATGGTATGGACAGAATTTACTTACAGTCTATCTATCTATCTATCTATCTATCTACTATATCTTAAAACTTGCACCTATTTGACGGTCTCCATTCCTATCTCCCTCTTTTATTTGTGTGTTTTGGCCACTGTACATTACTCTTATCATATATATGTTCCCTTTAGTGGCTTGAGGACCGTCTTCTACAGCTACTGAGCACCGTAAAACCTTTGATTGGGCCAGAGCGAGGGAGGGGCGAGCGAAGCTCGGTGCGCACGAGCCTGGCTCGTGTTTCTGCGTATCTTTTATGTTGAAATGTTTGAATATTTCCTGTTTAGATTCCAACTCATATTTGAGCAAGAAATGCCGGAGCGGTGCGAGGCAGATCTTGTATTCTTATAAGTTTTTACTATTTGGTCTAGTTCCATTGTACATACACTTTTCGTAAAGTTGCATACCCCTACTTGTTGGGAACGAAACAATCATTAATACGTCAAAGGCTTCCTTGACACTTAGATCATTGTCTCGCGGGAAATATTATCTCCAGGAAAGGCCGGAGGTCCAGTTGCAATGGAGACAATCAAGATGCTGCCTACGATTTCAAAGTCCGACAAAAGTGGCTCGTTATAGTAAGGCAACGATCTCTTGTCACTCATTCCTTCGTTCCCTCACTGCCGTTGGGCTTGCCTTTTCACCCTTCTTTTCTCTGTCTTTCTTTTCGAGCTGTGCTCGTAGCTTCTCTTCTTATTTCTCGTCAAACACTTTTCCTTGAGGCCTTCTAGACCTTTATTGCTCCGGAGCAGCTTCTGCAAACGATCAAACAATGGGTAATCTCATCTGGCATGAATATGCACGACTGGTTGCTATCTCGGCCAACGTCTGTATGTGAATCCCTAACCAATTTCATTGAGAATGACGTTGACGAGTCGCCCAACACTATAGATGCGGTCTGGGCTGCCTACTTTGGCCTATTCTACCGTAAATTCTTTTGGGATTTTGTCGGTGGCACTTTGCGTGACCCTGGAGGTCTTCAGTGCGTTTCTGAACTTTACTGACTTAGTGGCACTATTCTCACTTTTATTCTGCAACAGGGCTCCGCCCAGTGCTGCTTTGTTTGTGACACTCATCGTGAAGACCCCCATCATACCTATCCTCTCAATGATTCTCGGCCTATTCATCCTCGCAATAGAGTTACCGCTGCCAGCAATAAAGCAGTTTTCGTTTTATCGAAGTTTAGTTGTCCGCGTGGTCCTTCTGTTATTCCAAGTATTCTTGGCTATACTGTTCTATCAGGTAAGCTACTTTCATACCTTGCAGTGCTACATTGCTGATCAATTTCCAACACAAAGGGTACTAATGCAGCTATTTGGTCGCTAATAGCAGCTGGGTGCTACATGCGAGCTATTATGCTCGGAGAAACTATGGCGGAAGCTAAACACAATCGTGGTAGGGGTGGGGACGCTTAGCGTCACCCATTATTCTGGATCACAACCCTCTTGGTGGTGGAGAGGAAGAGTTGCTATTTTTGGGCAGGCCCAATTGTCTACATTCTTTTGCTATACGGGTTTTCAACCAAACAATTCTAACTCTTTTTTTCTTGCTTTTTTTTCTATGCAACTGCTCAACATTATTATCAGTTAGATGTTGTACCCGTTCGCTGTATCTGTACACTCGAGACATTGAATTGAATTGATAAGCTCATCGGCTTCCAAATTATGTGGTACAGTCGCACACGCTTCTTACTACTTTGAGATCACGTATGATGACGTTGATGGGACCCCGGGCTACATTTGGGCTACATCCAGTACTTAAGGCCGCGTTACCGATGTTCGAGGTTCTCGATTGGCAATTAACCTCCTCTTGCCATCAGACTCAACCTCGACATCCACCACATTGCTCAATCTTTTCAGTCGTCTTTTGACTCATAAGGATTGATACCACGACAGACCATTTCCATATATCCATTGCTTATCGGTTTCTTTCCACGTTATATCGACGACAGGATCAAAGATAGCTTCACCCATCTGCGAGGCATTGATATAAAACCACCATGCACGCAACCCACTCGGAAATTCTTGAACAAGTACCCAGCTCCTTTGACAATGCCCAGAAATCGGGAGACCTCTTCTACTTCAGTTCCACAGTCAGCAAACATATCGATTCTGGTGTCGAGGTTTGGATACCCGAACTCCTCCCGGAATTAGCACTCAGTGTTCACATTTCTCACAGTATGAAATTCGTTTGTGTCCTGCTCTGCAGAAGAAGCCTACATCAGACAACACATCAAACAATGATGCCATGGATGTCGACACCGATGCAGACAAGAAATCTTTCGATCCTTTTGCTCCTCCTTACAATGAGAAATTATATGTGGGTGAACTACAGGATGAACAATCTCAAGAAGAATACGTGATTCTCGTGCGTCAGGCCAATCCAATTATCTAATGACCTCTGATATACAACGGTCGCCTCTGCATATTCAGTTAAATAAGTATTCTGTTATTCCGCATCACTTCTTAATGGTTACAAAAGGTACGGTAATCATGAAACATCCTTTCTTCTAATAACCACCTTACATGCTACTTCTATAGAATTCAAGGCGCAGACTTCTCCGCTGATGCCTCCTGAGCTTGTGCAAGCATATTCATTATTGTCCGCCGCTCGTAAAAGCGGAAGGAAGTTTTTTGCGTTTTATAACTGTCAGTCGTCTGCATATATGCACTGTTAACCTTTGACCGTTGTATCCAGGCGGAAAGACTAGTGGAGCAAGTCAAGACCACAAGCATATTCAATTCCTGCCCCTTAGCGGGGAAGACGGTCCACCAGTTGAGATTTTGGCGAAGAAAGCCCAAATCCAATTTCCAGGTTTGATTGTGCATCCTTATACTTATTGATTATAAAACCTAAAAGGCCCATAATTATTCCAGATAGACCGTTCTCACTCGACCAACTCTCATATGCAAATCACTGCTACCGTTTCCCCCCTGGGCTAGAATATTATAGTCCAGAAGAACTAGAGGGCGCCCTTGCCAAAGGCTTTTTGCAAGTTCTGGATCTTGCGATCTCGACTATCCGCCATGACCCAGGTTACCCAGCCGGAACTCCTTCGTACAACGTCATTTTGACCCTGGAGCACATTCATATTATTCCTCGCGGCAAGGAGGAGTATATCCTGCAGGAATCTGGGGACAAACTGAGTGTCAATGCTCTTGGTTACGCGGGAATGCTTCTTGTTAAAAGTGAGGAGCAACTGGAGGCAGTAAAACGAGAGGTTATCAGCAAGATATTGCGAGGTGTTGGGTTGAGGAGTGTTCATGACATTCAGGTCGAAGGATCTTCTGATTGTTCTGGAAACGCTGAATTACTTGCTGGATGATTATACTCTTGAGTGGGCATAAGTCGGATGGAGTTTAGAGTAGCAAAGTTTAAATTAGAGTACTATGCTGAAAGACGGTTCCGATGAAGGGGTGCGTTTTTATAACTTAGATAAATAGACGGGTCCCTATAAAAGTAAAACTCAGTTGATAATAGTAACTTGAAGTCATATCTACCGTCCCACCACGGTGTGTTTTGTTGCAGTTGAAAATTTGAAAGTAGATCAATGACGTCTGTTTATAGCATGATCAAGCCTTGTAACCATAACCGACTTGAAACTCTCAAATTACTCTCGTTTTCACACAAGTGAACCAGCGTTCGCAACTGTGAATTGTTATAAGGGACCGAGAGCCTCTGAAGAGTCAAAACACAACTTAGCAGAACTTAGCCTTGCTCAGTATTAATAGCCGCCCAATAGCCGCCGGCGTTTTGTACATAGAGCATAGCATGTACGTAATTAAATTCATTGATTGTCCGCATGCAGGCCTCGTGATGCGGCCATCCAGAGTCCCGAGGCGACTGTTGACTTGCTACTCCGATCTGCCACTCTTGTCCATCTCCGCCATGTGCTTATCGTAGAGGCCTTGGGCACACATATACCTTTAGTAACCACTGCTTTGACGCACATACTTTCTGAGTTCTCGGGGCCAGCTTCAGTATCCGACCTTTTGACATCATTCATTTACGCGCTCTCCTTGCGCTCTCCGTCATGTCACTCCCCCTTTCTCCAGGTCAGCCTCTACATCTAGGCTATTCAACCTTCTAAATGTGACATCTTGCCTATTAGTTCTACCTCTGCAAGTAATTCCGACTAGGAGGCAGCTTGTTTCTCGTGCCGAAAACACCTCGGAAGCAAAGGGATCGGGGTAAGTCCAGTCTCCCAGTCGCAGCCGCAGTGGTCGTCTGACACCACATCCTCCAGAGAGAGGTTCCTGACTCCAATCATTGCAGGTAGTATATGCGGAGGTGTACTGTTCATTTTGTGGGGTATAGGCTTTGCGGTATATTTCAAGAAACGATATAGAAGAAAACAAAGAAATCGACTGGTTGCTGCAGGAAAGGCTAAGCCAAGGCCAAAGGACCTGGAAGAACCGAAAGAGAAGATTGTTATACCACCAGACCCTGCAGTCCTCCTGGGACAACATCAGCCAGGAGAAATATTATTTCCAGACCGGCGGCATTCGAAGGATGCACATAATCGACATCATCCTTGGTCAAGCCGTCATGGTTCTTACTTGAAAACCCATGGAGAGTCTTCTACGGTACTTCCTAGACCATCCTTGCCAGAAAACGTTGAGACACCGACCGTAGGTCCAGAGGATAGCGTCATCGAAGAAATGTTTGTGCCATCCAATGAAAGGGTAGGGTAATATGTGATTTGTCCACCTAGTAGTTGGATTTTTTATGTATGTACTGCAACTCAGAGAGACAGATTTGACATTTCTACCGTTAACACATTATGATACATTTTGACGTGCTGTATGAACGCCATTTCTTTAAGAGGTCATTACTGCTTGGGAGAATGGTAAAAGGCGTAGAGTTGGACTACAGATCGCTAATCACAGTAGCCCCCCACGTTCGCAGGCTTTTACGATGTTAAGACACGCTAGTTGCTTATATTCGAAGGAACACTCACCTGAACGTCTCTGGCATATCTTAACAAAACTCCTCGCCTGACGTTAAGCTTGCCCTTATCCGATGCAAGCCATTTATCTTTCCGCTTCCTCTGTTCTTCCTCGTCTACAAACCAGTCGATCCTCCTAGTCGCGGCATCAATCACAATGCGATCTCCGTCTTCTACAAGGGCGATTGGCCCTCCGACGCGAGCTTCCGGTACGACATGCCCAATTATAAATCCACGACTGGCACCTGAGAATCTTCCATCCGTTATGAGTGCTGTGGAGTTGGCCAATCCAGCTCCTGCAATAGCCGCGGTTGGGCCTTGAAAGAGACATGTTTTGTTTGAGTTGTTTGAGAATATGACATCCACACAAGAGAACTAACTTACCCAACATCTCAGGCATACCTGGAGCACCTTTGGGACCTTGGTACCTGAAAATAAGGACCATGCCCGACTTGATTTCGCCGACTTCCAACATCTTATAGAAACCCTCCAAACTGTGGGATATTGTGAGGTTAAGATGATGTATCCTTCCCCGTCTATGATGAACCCACCTATCAAAGCATTTCGCAGTCCCCTGGAAACAAGTTTTTGAACATGAGCGTGAATGTCAAATGGATGCTACATACCTCAAAGCGCAGCCCTTCCTTTCCGGTAAGCTTGGCAACAGCGGTTTCGGGAGATAAGTTGCCTCTCATAATGGTGAGATGACCAGTTGGTTTAATAGGATTGTGTAACGGCCGGAAGACTTCTTGCTTTTCGAACTCCAGCTCTGGCACGTCCACAAGATTCTCCGCCAGAGTCTTCCCAGTGACCGTTAATTGGCTGCCATCGATAAGGTCTGTGTTTTTTAACAAATACTTCAGGATAGCAGGGATGCCTCCGATTTTGTGTATATCTTCCATGTAGTACCTGCCTGACGGCCTAGCACAAAAATTAGTTTGACTCTTAGAACGCGTAAAATTTTGGCCTACATTAAATCCGCTAAAAAGGGTGTTTTATCCGCTATCATTTGGAAGTCATCAATGGTCAACTCGATTTCGGCAGCCCGAGCCATGGCAAGCAAATGTAAAACCTGGATAATATAACAAATTAGCGCAAGAAGTGTGCTGTTGCCGCGGTACATGGGCGTACAGCATTAGTGGATCCTCCGAGAACTGTAATGATTACAATGGCGTTGAGGAACGAGTTCCGGGTAAGAATATCCCTAAATGCGATCGTGTCAGATGATATCGCTAGTATGTGTCAATTTCAAACCTAGGCTTTACATCCTTTGCGAGAAGATTTTTCAGGCACTTTGCTGCCCTGACACATTCCTGGATTTTCTCTGCATCGTCTTGAGATATACCACATTTTCAAGTTTCGAAGTCGCACTTACCAGGGTATAGCGCAGGTGTGCTCGATGAATATGGAAGTGACATTCCGAGGACCTGAAGTGCATTAGAATTTTAATGGTTTACACGAGGATCTGAAAGGAGAATACCTCAAGTGCCGAACTCATTGTGTTAGCGGTATACATCCCTCCACATGCTCCTGCTCCAGGACAAGCATGTCGTACGACGTCGAACCGTTCTTCGTCGCTGATTTTTCCGACAGCAAATGCACCTGAAACATAAATGAAGCATAAACTTAAACTTAATGCGACCCCTGAAAGGGCAAACACGGATTACCGTAAGACTCGAAGGCGTCCGATATGTTCACGGATCCCCCTTTCTGTTTTCCCATTGATGGGCAATCTCAAATAAATCCTATTAGCAAGTCACATTGTTCCAGTGGCTAGAAATAAGTGCTCACCAACATGTCTCACACCAGCCTGAATTGTGCCACCGTACACGATAACGGTTGGTCTATTATGCCTAACTGCGGCCATGAAGCATCCGGGCATATTTTTGTCGCAACCAGGCAGAGATATATTGCCATCGTAGTGTTGAGCCTGGCCGCATTGTTAGAATATTAAAAATTACGCTGGAATGTATGCATACCATGACAACCTATCGAAGTTTGAGTGAACCATGGCATATAAGCATATGAATAAAAACATACAGCTTCTATAGAGTCTGCAATGATATCGCGGCTAGGAAGACTGATTATAACAACTAGTAAGGGTTTCGGCTTGACGATTCTAAACCCATATACTTACGAATATCTCATCCCTGGAACTACGTGTGAGCGTGCCCGAAATTTGTCACGAAAAGAACTTACCATCGGTGCCCATTGTGATAGCATCACTGACTCGACGGTCAGTCTCCACATTACGCATATAAGAAGGTAAATTAAGGTAACTGACCTAACTCCAATAGTATTGAAGATGAGACCGACAAGGTCTTCCTGCTTGCAGCCTTCTTTAACGTGATTTGCCAGATCCAGCTACATAAAAAAGAGGAATACTTATGAGGAAACAGAAACTTAGTCACAAAGGCATACCAAATGAGAGTTGCATGGATTTCCTAACCAAACGTGAATTGTCGGCGTGAGTAGGATGGAACTTTGATATCCGCACCTTCCCACCAGACAGGGGAAATGCCAATCTAATTGCGATAGACAGAGTCATTTTTTTGAATTATAAATCAGTATGAGGGTGTACTTGAGGCTTGTTCATGTCGTTCTCATTGAGCCCAACGGCATAGACTATCGCAATTACTTTCAATTATGTGGTATTCCTGGGATACGATATACACCATACGCATTGCCTGTGCACCGCCACGGATCTGAAAAGCATATCAGACACTCAAGCACGTCGCATCCCTCAAAACTCTTACACACCTTATTTTGTGTTATCTGACATGATATCCTGTTCAGAATGGCTGGCTGCGAGGGTGACCTCGGAATGGAATGGCTGATTGTAAAGTCCGGTTATCGAGAATTCAAGTCAAGTAAATGAGATATGGGACACGAACATCTCAACGTCGCCTGAGGAAGCCATTGGTAGGATTAGAATGAGACAGAAAGTTTTGGGGTCCCATCCCGCGTTGATTCAGCCCAACCTTTTATACCAATGAAGATAGCAAGCAGTGAGGTGGGTCATTAGACCAAGCTGGCTTCCGTGCGGGCCGACAGCGGTGGGGCTTCAGGCCACGAAATGTCGGGTACAATAACTACCGTGCCTAAAGTTGAGATTGCGCTTGCACGCCTGTACAGCTGTAATCAGCGCTCTCGCGCCGTTCGGCCAATAATATTGGACCAGTTTGTCAGTTCCCATATATAGATGCTACAAGGTCGTTACATGTCTTGGAGAAGATGCTACATAATTTGAAAATGGTATTAGAAGTCGAATCCTTCCCTACGGAAGATATCTAAACTCGGTTTGGCTTCAGGTTTTGCAATGTCTGCCAGGTCATTCCGTTTCTGAAAAATCATATAGGCTTCAATTAAGTCTATTTGAGTTATTTTTCTTACCATCGATTGCAATGCACGACGAAGAGTGAACCATAGTTGATCGCTGGTGTCTCCACTAGTTGATTCCTGTAGGCTTAGCGCGCTTAAGAAGTGCTCCGCAGCCTCCTTGTCAGCTCCAATGTTAAGGCCTTGTCATTTTTTGTTAGCTGACAATGTAACTGGTATGTAACTAGACCTACATGCTACGCCAACATTGTAGATGGCACGGGTGTACGTGGGCCGCAGCTGCAAAGCCTCTCGGTATGCTCCTAAAGCTTCTTCAGGTTTGTTACCATTTGACATAGATGAACCAAGCCGGTTCCATAAGAGGTAATCCTAAAACAAACGTTAGAGAAGTGGGATAAACTGCCCAGTCGAATCATCACACCTTCGGTCGAACATTCAGAGCAGCAACGAAACAATCCTGAGCCCGTTCGTACTCTCCGTTTGTATAGAAAAGGACACCAAGAGCAATTTGCAAGTCGGCATCCATCTGATCCTGACCATGTTGGGTGCGCGCAAGGTCGAGGAACAATTGTGTGATCCTTTCATGCGTATCCCATGATGAGTTGGTGGTCATAGCTTTGATAGTCTCATCCGCAACAGGAACTTCAGGATAATTAGCCCTGAACCAACGTAACAGCATTGTATGCGATGCCCGGTCGTAAGATTCGTTAGTGAAGGATATAGCCAAGGACTTAGGATGTATCCGTCAGGTTAGATTCGGTATCATGCAGCGAAAAACGTACTAGCATGCCAGGGCCAGGGGATCCCGATTCTTCTGCTCTTCTGACGCCTTCAAGAAGAGCGCGCATTCCAGCTTCCTCCCTTTCGTCCATGTTCCTAGTTTCGCCTAAAAGTATCCATGTTTCATAGCCCCCTTCTCCAAGTTCGCCTTGTTGTATAGCTGCTTCGAGCATTAGAGCTGCCTCTGACAGGGACCCGTTTTGTTCAAGAAGGGCTTTCGCATCACTTAATAAGGACCGCGATGATGTAGGATCAAGATATCTGTTACTTTGCTCTTTTCAAGAGTTAGACTAGATGAATCCAATATATTAAAGCTTACTCACCGAAAATATAATTACCGAGCACCGGAATGCCTTCCCCATCGAACTTCATTGTGTTATTAAGGGTGTCATTGAAGTTCCCCAAACCACTCTCCCAGACGTTCTGCATATTTGAACCATAATCCTCCAGCTCATTTCGCTCAGAGTTCATTAATTGAGAGAATTCGGCTTCCCACTTTGCCATATCTTCCTGCGGAGGCGGGAGATCGGAATTTTGTAGTTGGTCCCAAACGCTGTATCAACATTAGTATAACAAGCACATAATTGCAAAAATGGCGAACCGTTGAAAATCCAAAGGGCCCTCATCTGCTTCCCCTGCATTAATAGTCACGTTCTTGAGCGCGTCCTCTAACTGCGAAGTCGCTGAATAATCATCGATTTCTTCAATGCGACTCGTCTGCGTATCCGTTGCAAATTGTGCAAACGCAGCCTCGAAATCTGCTTCTCGTGCTTTCCCCTTTCCTTGACTGGCCTGGTTTATCATACTTGCGTATTCAACAGGGATAGAGCCTAGTCCACCAAGTGGCATGTTCATTTGCATGGACTGGTACATGCTTTGAGGAGCAGACATATACATCTGTCGTTGTTGGACTACGATAAAGTAGATAAATAAAAATAAGCCACGACAAGGTGCACTGGGACGTACATTCGGCTGTTCCAGGCGCGCCTTGTTGATGTGGATGTGAAATGGCTTGTTGAGGTACAGAGGTTCCAAACTCAGCTACCCAAGATGCTTTCGCAGACTCCTCGTAAGCCCGCATTTGTTGTTGCTGTTCCATGATCCAGGCTTCACTCATACCAGGTCGTGCACCTGCTTCAGCTAGTCTTGCAAGCTCAGCAGGGTACATAGACGGCCCTTGTGTGACACTGAACCCCGAACCATTCACTTCGAAAAATTGTCGGGCGAGAGCGAGGTCATGTTCTGTCGCTGGGGCGTATGAGCTACTCCCAGGGAGTTGGTGTAGCTAGACAACAATTAGGCGGTGATCCGTCATCATCAGAGGGGGGAAGAGTCTTACTCTAGAGCTTGAAGGTCCTGATATTCTGTCCTACTCCTCCGCTCAGCGTCAAGCGGGTGTAGTGACGTTGAAGCCCACCTGTTGCAAACTACGATCACCCTCCGTGTGCTTCAGAACCTGAGAGAGCGGATTGGACGGTGCAGCACATTCAGATCCTGATATAAGACCTTGAAAAGACATAGAGAGATTATATCTGCAGTATTTGCAAGAGCTGAACACTCAGTAAGCCAAGCTATGGTCGCCGTTAAGTAGAAAGAATTTGAGAAAGATGGTAGCAAGTGCGGAGATGCGGGGTTAAGCTCGGTCCGGCGTTTACCGGTACATATGCACCGTATTTCTTCGTCGCACTTGCAGCTGATTTTCATTTTGTAGATCCGACTTCTCAGGCAGGTGGTACAGCATGGTGCAAGGCTGGAAACTCATATACATACCTACCTGAACTTTTGTATTACTTTACTACAGCGCTTTTTTCCAAAATATCAGAATATCACAGGGAATCCAGACTTTCTTGGTACGTGCAAAGTACACCAAACGCACGGGGTTTATTCTTAATTTCAGTAAGGTTGGAGGAAGGCTGGAGGCTTGAATTTCCAAAGAATCTGTTTTGATTACATATCTATACGACACAGCAGAAAAAAGGGAGGAAAAGGCTCGCCCGTGCTTGAGCGCTTAAATCGTGGAAACGATACTAAATTGACGATAACAGAATGACATCAGGATGATGTCGACTCGACCCTTTTCGACCAACAGGCTGAGGCAGGCTGAGGCTGCCGCCAAGCATTGAAATCAATCCTCTCACGCCAATACAACTGCGTGCATTGCAAGTACTACATGTTATACGGGCGTATTCATGATATGCGGTTTCCGGGCATGACAAATGTATACCAGCCTGTATGTGTCATTGAACCGCAACGATATGAATAGGAACCAACCCGAGGCCCGAGGGACTAATGACATGGACATTGGATGGTCATCTCTTCTTGCCAATTTATCCTGCACAATTCGGTTGAAAGCACCGAGATAAGCAGGGACAAGCAGGGCTGAAGAAACCGACAAGACCCGGGCAGATCGGGAACGCAAAGGCTCGGCAAAAAGAGAAGGAATCGCCGTCACGTGAGAGGCGCGAGGTTGGAGGTAGAATGAGGGGGCGTTGGGATTCTCACGAATCTTTGTTGAACGCCCTTGCTGCTCCGTCCGTAATCACCTTCCCCTTTCCTTGTCTCATCTGTCCCGCCCCCAGCATGGCTTCCCGCAAGTCGCCCTTGCGCGATAGGCTCCTTTCGAATTCCCCTGACCCTATCAAGTCCTCTATCTTGCGTGAATCTGGCATGGGTTGGAATGCCTCTGCCTCCACAAATCCCGCTCCTGCTCCTGGGCCTGCCAGTGTTGTCACCTCGCCTCTGCGGATCGCAAAGCGAGACTCACCGGGACGACTCAAGGGCCCTACGGTAGCTCGACGCACCTCATCCAGTTATCGACATGTTCATAGCAATAATCTGGTTTCCAAATCTCCGTTCAAGTCCCAGATACCCACCCCCTCGGCGCCAACATCTAGAGCGCCGGTCATTTTCCCCACTAGGCGAGTTTCTGGAGAGAAGCGGCCGCGTCCATCATCTATGCATGACTTAGCAGAGACCGAAAACGAACGACCTTTTGCACTGAAGAGGGATCGCAAGCAGAGCAGGACTTTTCAAGGCTTATTGGATAAAGAGCCTGTGACCAAAAGCCCATTCCGAACGCAAAGTATTTCCGAAGCCAGACCACCCCCGCAGCCATTGCTTCCCCTTGCCCACATTCCTCAACCCAGAGTCTCCACTCCACCTCCGACCACCCTTGCTCAACCAGTAACATCACCAAACTCTGGTCCTTCACCTGGAAGGTCTTCTTTGGTATCAAGACGGATGCACGGTCCTCGTCTTAGCGGAGGGGCTAAGCGAGAGCGAAGAAAAACGGTCACGTTCCACGAGCGTTGCGATGTACTGGAATTCGATCCCGAGGAAGTCGAAGACGACGTCTTTGAAAGCGCAGACGAAGACAGTCACGACCTTAATGATGACAGTATGGATTTCAGTCAGGATGGCCATGTTGAGGACATCCCACCCACACCTCCTTCGAAAGATAATGACCGTCATGGCGATATGGAAGAAGAGCCATCTTATGAGAGCATATCTCTGTCGGACAACAAAATCAACCCAACGGTCCCATCTCTTCTTTCTGATCCAGATGCCAGTATCACCGGCATTGTTGAAGAGATGTTTTCCTCTTCTAACGCTTCCAACCTTCTCTCCGAAGTCGGCATCTGCTCTGTAGATTCCAACACGAGCACCCCTCCGCGATATAGTGATATCCCCACCGACCTTGAAACGGAAGACGGCGTTCCTTTTGGTCGAAGCCATCATGTCGATAGATTTCTGCAGCATCACCAGCATCACCCTTCAAGTATGCAAAAACCACCTCATTTTTCGCCGCATAAATCTTCACCGGACCAACGTGATTCACCCAATCAACATAGCTCACCGTATGGACAAGCTTTCCACTTGCCAACACACGCGTCACCTGCCGGTCCCCCCGCAACTCCGCCTCGACGCTCCCCAGCTATTCGACACAGTACGCCGCCTCTTGGCCGTTCTACCCACGTTGAAAGAATGCGACAAGCGCGGGAGGAAGAACGAGTAGAAGAGGAAGATGCTGAGAACGTTGCCAAGTTGCCACCTAGTCCATCGCCTATGAAACGTAAACCATCAAATGCCGACCTTGATGAAGGATTAATACCTAGATTCAATTTGAGTGTTGGTGCGTAATGTTTGGAACCAATTGTTAGATTCTTATTCAAATATTTTCAGGCGATGGAGGCACGGCATTCGACCTAGACCGCAGTGCCGGCATCAACGTCGATCCCTTTGCTCCTCAGTTGCAAGATGAGTTGGTATCTAGTGAACTCGATCAGGAACAGTTTGAAGATTCCAAGGAGGAATCCACAGATACTGTCAATGTATCTATTGGTAGCTCTGAAGTCAACTTATCAGCCCTTGCAGATGAGCCCGATCGCACTGAGGTAAGCATTGACGAGCAACCGCAATGTTAAGAAGCTAATCAAATGCCATAGGCTGTAACAGTCTCACCAGAATCAAGGGATAATTCATTCCTAAGTGACACCCGACATAGATCTCCACCGTTGCCAGAGTTCCATTCAGCTATATCCATGCGCGCTATGTCGCCAGGCTCTCGATCAGCTTCTCCTCTACTTGCCGTCAGGCAAGACGGGAAACCATTATCTAAAGCAGGCAGCCGGGAGCGTATTTCAAGAGAAGAAGTCCAAAGGAGGTTGATGAACCAACGCAGTCCCGGCAGTCCTGGTTCAGATAAAGAATTACGATCATCGCTTCTTCGGGATCGCCCTCCTTTTTCCATCGAAAACTTCGGTGATGATACTTCACGTCGCTCTCCCGCTTTGTTGACAGTCGACAAACAACAAGACAGGCTGTCCGTTCTTACAGCACAAACGGATTTCAGCGTTGAAACTGCTGTTGTTGAGATAGCAGAGAAGAGGACTCTCGGTATGACAACGTTTGATGCTGCAAATAAGGAAGACGACGACGAGTCCGGAAAAAGTCAGTCGGAGTCTAAACTCCAGGTCGATTTTGATAGCAAATTTGACTTGGGTGAACTGGGCCTCTCGTCCGCAGAAATGAATGAAAATCAGAGCGCGGGCCAAGGCATGCTGTTGCTACCGACACCACCGTTGCGAGGGGCAGCCAGCTTCGAGAGCAACAATTCTGGGATTAAGGTGGGCGATGTCGACGTCGATATGGACATGAAAAGCGCTTTGGACAGGTTGATGGAAGATGTTGCTGGTGTCGGACCTCACCCCGATGATTCGATGATGACAGACGAATACGATGAGTCGTTCGATCGGTCTCAGTCTCAGGAGCCTCCTGAAGTGTTCCCACCTTCGCGACCGAAAGTAATTGAACGAGCAGCGACAGATCCTATTACCTTTCAGGAAAATGAGATGGTGGGGGTCATGAGCCGCACTGTCAGTGGGGCATCGGAAGCCGCTGCCCCGCCTCCTCCCGTCCCACCTAAGGACAATATAAGGGGCCGTGAACAAGCTATTTTAGAGAAGAGAAGAGAAGCCCGCCGCTTAGAAGAAGAGGAGGTTGCGACGTTTTCTCCGCGTCTGAAAGCCCACCAGCATTTGGGAGTAGGAAGACCCAGCCGGCGTAGGAGTATGAGCACCGGAGACGCGGAGACCTTGAGCGGAGGCACCAAACAGAGAGGCGAAGCTCTACTTCTGGGCGCCGAACCTGTCAACGATCGTCCTTTGTCAGATAGCATCGAACAAGAGCTGCAAAAGCTAGTGGAGGCTCCTCAGAAAAGTGTAAGTGACAGAAAATCTTGAGGCTGTGACGATCGTGCTAAACATGTCACGTTGCCTAGAAATACCATGTTCGAGAACGCGCGGGCACAATCTACGCGTCCTCCTCTGATGAGAAGGTCTCTCATATGAGCGGTCCTGGAGATGTCAATGCAGGGCGCGCATGGCGGACTGTAAGGCGTCCGTCTGATATGGTAATTCTCTATCTTTGTACACACCTGCCCACTCTGACGTTTGTTTAGAACGAGTATGCCAAGCAAATTAGAGAGTACCGCGCCCAGGACAAAGGCAAAGCGTATGGAAAAGTCTTCGTGAAAGGTATGGACTTCTCTTGCTATTAGTGGAATAAGAAATGTCATAGCATATCTACAGTGCTCGGTGTAAGAGGCTTAGACGTGCCACTCCCTCAACAGCCCACCGTCGTCACTTGCACACTCAACAATGGCATACACTTTGTGACTACCCCTGAGTGCCAACTTAGCTCAGATTCACGTATTGATCAAGAGTTTGAATTGTAGGCGCTTTTTTGCCTTTCTTTACATTCTCAGCTCTAACAGAGTATTGTTATGTAGGATTGAGCACAGCAAGCTCGAGTTCACATTGACTTTGAAAGTCCGCCGAGACCCGCACATCATAACAGAATTCAAAGCCTTGCAAGCGCCGGCGCCAACGATCATGCCTGCTCAAAAACCGCCGCCGGTCGTGCAAGCTCCGATAAAGACAGGTGGAATGCGTAGCTTTTTCTCGTCGTCCCCGAGGAAGTTATCAAAGGAAAAAGTAGTCGCGCCTCCTCCGGTTTCAATTGCGCAGAGTCATCCTCAACCTCTACAACGCCTTCCAATGAATCTTGCACGACATCTAAAGCCAGATGGGACACTCGCTCGCGCATTTATTTCATTCAAGGATGTTGCAGCTCGCTGCGACACGCGTCTGTTTGAGACCAGCTATCCTCTCATTGGGCAACGCGTCGAAGTCGGGGGCAAGTACGTAACGTTGGAAGTGGGGCAAATCGTCCTCCAGATGTTCAGGTTGCCCCCTTTGCCTGGTATTCCTCAAGATCAACTGCCACAGAGCCTAGAAGAGTCGCATCGTGGTCTGCGACATATCAACTGGCACAAGGTCACATACTTCCAGGGTACGCTTACACAAATAGGTGGCGATTGTAGCGTACGTTTCGAATAATTTTATCGGTTAGATGGTTCAGACTGATGTGCCCACCTTTCCTAGACTTGGCGCCGGAGACAATTAAGAGTCATCGGGGCAAATCTAGTGGCCTTCAATGATGTAACAAAGAAGGCAACTGCAACGATTGATCTAAAAAAAGCAATTGCTGTTGAAGATGACCAGGAGGCGCGTATGAATGCCAGAAGCCCGGCGTTTGCCCGAACAAGCAGATATGCTGACGAATACGACGGTTTATACGGGGTCGAAAGGTCATTCAGGCTTATCTTCCCGGCCAACGAGGAGATTGTGTTCTTCGCTGATGCTGATGAAGAAAAGGCTAAATGGTAGATACTTTGTTCCCGACATGCATATATTTACTGATGTGCTTTGTTGATCTCATAGGTTGGAAGTACTGCGCGCCCTAGTTGGCCACATCCCCCCGCACCCACTTTGGGCCGAGCTTCTCTGGCAGCGCCAGGAAGAGCTATCTAAGCGGATGGCATCATCACAGCAGTCTCTGGCAATGAACTCTCTTCCTGATTCTTCACGACGTCTCCAGCAGCGTTAGATTTGAGGGTGACTAGGTTCGCGTTTATGAATTCGTTTTTTTGTAATATACAATCTCTATCTCGTATAGTATTTGGCCGTTTGGATTGCTTTCGCATGTTAACTTTTCTCCTCTATATGGTCACTTATCTCATAAGCTACTTGTAATGTGCTAGTCCAAAATATCCCCCATGCCTGCTATCACGTTTCCTCAAAGCAGTTTCTCTTGAGTATGTATGTATGTACGCGTTCGGGTATCAATCGAATTCTGTCTTGAATACTTAAACCTGTGCCCGTAAGTCTTAAGATGATTGATTAGCTGACACTAAAGAAGTGTTGATACGGTCGAGCAACCGGGTCGTGCCGCTGATGTCGGTCAGCACACCCATTCTCTCGAGACACTGCTTCGTCTGATTGTCACTTGCAAATCATACTCTTAGGCCATGAACAACGCGGACCCAATGCCTCCGATTCAGAGGAATAGACCGGCGGGCGCTGAGACTCTATGTGGCCGGAAAACTCTCATACTAGTTGAAAACGAACAACACGCGGCTGTTCAATCACACTTCTTGAGTCCCACAAGATGCAGATTTATTTTAGTCTGCGCAGAACTGCTCCATTTATATTAATATGAACAACAGCAAAAGCACCCGGTCCTCAGCTTCCTTCCTCTTAGCATCAGTAACCCATCGGACTGGACGCACTAGCCATGTCCCCTCTTCTACGGGCAAGGCAGAGTGCGTCAAATCAGCCACTATACTCGCCTTTCAGTTCGGAACCTGTCGCGACTGGGGCCCAAGCAGTGAACCGTAGCTCGGGTAAGTCATTGTGCACGGACAGTCTAACCCTTAACAGAGTTGTTGACGATTGCATACAACGATGGGCAGTGGCAGCGCTTACCTTTCTCGTCTGGGATATCCTGATCACTACGGATGACGAGGTGTGTGGTCGAGTTTAACAACGCTAAGTAATTATGCCGTTTGACCTATTTCTTTTTCAGGTGAAATATATATGGCCGTGAGTTTGCCTCATGCAGACAGAAATACAGTTGTTTCAATTGAATGACATTAGGCGACCGTGGACGTACACAAAGGCTGTTTATTTCTTCGTGCGGTACATACCAGCTCTAGTTCAAATGTGAGAGAGTCATTACTCAGTACTCATTGTTCGTATTACATTCACTGACTGTTTTGGATCGCAGACCATTACTCCTTGTGGGCTCTGAACTTTCCCCGCATTTTCATTTTACTCCACATGATTGTTTTATCTGGGGCGTCTACCAGGGGGTCGCTGCGGGGTTAGTTGTGGTAGTTGTAGACAGCATTCTCATTCTACGAGGTACAGTGCACACTTCAGCGCTTATAATATCTAATAGAGAACTAATGATCAATACCTTCGCTATCCAGTCCATGCCTTATATCACAGTAATGTACTCGTAGCACGCATTCTTGCTGTTGCTTTTTTCTTAGAAGTCGTCGGCATAATTGTTGGTCTGGCACTCAGTCTAGGGTTGATTACTTACGATGATGTATGTGTGGTTACCGGAGCACCTGGTACTTTAATCATCTACGGGTGAGTGGCTTTCTTTTGACTTCGGTCAGGAGGCTTACTTGTTATGCAGAGCAGCAGCAGTTCTTTTCCAATTTCTGCTATTTGGACTCACCCTTCATAAATTCATCCAAGCCTTGCGCTCTGGATGGGGTGATGTTCCCCTTATAGTTCTCCTTGTAAGAGACGGAACCTGGGCTTTCTTCATACTATTCTGTGTGTTTTTGTTCTTCTTTCGCCTCTGTTTGTGCTGACAATTGACAAAATTTGCAGTCGCATATGTCGCCCAACTTTCCCTATATTCTCTGCATAATCACGCCTTCGCAGGCGTATTTTATAGGTTTGAATTGCTTGTACGGATACCTGATTAGTACTGACTTTGAATTGGTAATTAACCTAGCTGGCTATTGACAGCCTTCTCTGTTTGTGTGAGCATGTGTCTGATATTCAGTCCGTGCACATCTGACAGGAGGCTTCACTAATTAAAGGGATATCGAATACTCATCAACCTGAACCGATTTGCTGAACGAATTGCTAATCGATCAACACGAAGATCCAGCACTCATCGAACAAACACTAATATACAATTTACGACGGATATACATGGCGTAGGGCATGATACGAGTGGACGATACGAGACATACGAGCTTGCGTCTTCTGGGTCTTCGCGCGGCAGACAGACATTCGGCACCTCTGAGATATCTACCCTTTCCTTGGGGATTTAACCACCGCGCTGACAAAGCTGTCGGAACAGCAGCACTCTTCACAGAACGCTGAATAATCGCTGCAGGTGATGAAATATGACTTAGAGATTCACTGCTCAACAGCGGCAATCCAAGAAAGCTAAAGATCAAAAATCAAGAGGAAAAAATGACAGTCACTGACGTCGCGATAACCTTTGCAGATGATGGTAACAAGGTTGTCAGCTTGGTCGCGATGAAATCTCGCTGGGCGTTAGATATTGCCTTCAGTTGATCACATTCTTGCAGCAGAGTCGACGGGCGCTGACATCCTGGGTCATTGACATGCGCCGCTGCCTTGTAATCCACCGGTCAGATGTCAACCACGACTATCTTGTTCTCCAGATAACTAGACGTACAACAAAAATAACTGCCAAGGCAGTACAAACGACTTCACCTATATATACTTGATTATACCCAACACTTACCACCCAGAGGCTCGAGCATTCAATCTACGCATTGCTGTTCGACGAACCAGCACAACTCATGTCCCCACTTCTCTGGGCCAGGCAGTCAAATTCCAACACACCTATCTATTCTCCATTTGATTCTCCATCCGTCGCAGCAGGAGCAGAGGCTGTCGATCGTAGTTCGTGTAAGGATGCATATTTTTTTACTGTCAAGAAAATGTACTGATCTGCAACATCCTAGTATCAGCGCTAACCTTCCTTATTTGGGATATTTTGATAACAACCGACGACGAGGTCTGTCTTTGGTTGCAGTCTTAGTAGCATGTAATCATTGACTGTGACCTTAGGTAAAATACATCTGGCCGTAAGCCCATGTTTTCTATCATTTAAAAACCTTAATAATTCCTAGTCTCCAGCCGGTCATGGTCCTACACAAAATGTATTTATTTCTTCGTGCGGTACATGCCCGCGATCATTCAAATGTACGTATATATGTTTTACCACTTTCCCTGAAGCTTACTTTGTTATATCTCCTACCACAAACCATTAGACCTCTGTTACTCGTTGGAACTGAGCTTTCTGCTTACTTCCATTTCTCTCCTAATGATTGTTACATTTGGGGTATTTACCAGGCTGTGGCGTCTGGATTGGTCATAATGGTCGTTGACATTGTTTTGGTGTTGAGAGGTAAGTTGAGTAATTTCAACTTAACAAAATAATTACAAACTTTTGGCATTTATCCAATGCTCAGTGTTAGCTCTTTATCACAGCAGCCGTATTGTTCAGCCTATTTTACTCTGTGGCTATATATTAGAGGTCATTGGTATGGTCATTGGCTTCGCCCTTGCCTTGCCGATTATATCTTACGATCACTTGTGCTTGACTACTAAAATACCGGAAACGCTACTTATTTATGGGCAAGTGATCTACTCATCGTCTCCTAGTTCTAGTGGTTGACTTTTTTTTTGCAGAGCAGCATCTGGGTCATATCAAATTCTATTGTTTTGCTTCACCTTATACAAGTTTCTTCTGGCAGTGAAAGCTGGATGGGGAGATATCCCACTAGTGGTCCTTCTTGTCCGAGACGGAACGTGGGCTTTCTTTGTACTCGCACGTTAGTAGCTTCAGTCAACTCTTTGAAGGCATTAATTCATGTCTGTCGCAGTCATATATCTTGCTCAGCTTATCAGTGCATATAGTCTACAAAATCATGCTTTTTCGGGAGTGTTTTACAGGTAACACCGGTGTCACTTCAGTAGATTCTGAATAGAATATACTCACATGCTTGAATATCACTAGCTGGCTGTTATCAGCATTGTCTGCTTGTGTGAGTAATTACTGATCCATTGAATGATTTTCTTCTGATCAGTCTTCAAATATGTCAAGGGATACCGCATACTGATTAATCTCAACAAATTGGCAAAACGGACCACCTACTCGACGCGGAGAGATGGCAGTCGCTTGACAACAAACACTCACATTCTGTTTACCACCGTCGACGTTGCGGCTAATGCTACTTGTGTGGAACATAACGTTGGCGACCTATATGAACCATTCCCACTTGGCTCTACCCAGTCGTCCCATGGCGGTTGGACAATCGGTACCTCACAAATATCTACACTCTCATTGGGAATGTAAAATTCGCTATGTACTACTGCCGGACACAGGACAGCTTGGGACATTAGTTGAATATTCACACACACATAAGATGACGGTAGCCACTGTAATTATTTAGGTATGCATTGATGTCCAGTAGCTATGCCAGTAGAGATAGACCAAGTCTGTTAGATGTGAATGATCTACATATGAGGTTTGATGAGGTTGTTGACACTGTCAGCATCTTGTCTTTTTTTAAAAATAAGAATAAAAAGTTTCTTATTGTCTATTGAACTAGGTATCGCCTCCGGCGATTAGGCCTTGCTAGTCTGCTTAAGTAGTAGGCTTGAGTAACAAATACTAAGACGATGTAACGACCAACGATGCGGGAGAGTAGTAGGCACGCCGCACAGCCAAGCAGAATATTTAGATGATTTATATAGATAGATGATTTAGAAGGGATGCACTACTTAGTACATATGCTCTCCGTATAGATAATATTTGGCGATGTTTGATTCCAAGATCACAGACGATGGCGAGAGAAACGAGGTTGTCCGTATAAGATCGTATTTGGCAGTGTTTGATTCTAAGATCACAGACGGATGGTCAGAGAAACGAGGTTGTCCGTATAAGATCATATTTGGCAGTGTTTGCTTCTAAGATCACAGACGAAACATTTGCACGAGAGTAAACTGACGACGAAACTACTATATATGGTGAATTCCCACCTCGGGGAACCTTACTTTTCAAGCAAGGCCATTCTACATTATTATAGACATTTTTTTTTTGTGCTACTATATCTTCGTTGTTTGCTCCCTTTCCCGACCTCATCTTCCCTTACTGTCTTGTGATACTATTAGATAGAGGGAACAGTCCAAGAACGGTCACCGTTCAAAACAGAGTTTCATGTAACTTATCTACTATAACAAGAGACCTGAATATGGCAGAAGTCATGTGCACGGCTAAGGGTCATTACCATTCCGACTTGGATCCAACCACGGCGGTCCCTGTTCTCTCCCTGTTCGGATTCAAATACTCATTAATTAACATTGTTCAATTATGAGCTGAACAGCTGTGCTTTCCCACTCCATCAAGTACTTTCTAAGGACCTGGTCTTGAACCGGCTCTGTTAACATTCATATGCTCATCTCAGTGCCAGACAGTGTTCACCGCAACTTCACCACAACTTCAAACTTTGTTAAACTGGCTATCCAGACCCAGACATGGAGTCATCAGAGCCTGCTGCTGCGGTGGTCCATGAGACCTTCATTATCGCTGAATGCTTATCAACTTTCGAGGAATTGCTGCAGGAAAGTAGTGAAAGCTGATAGGTACTGATCATAACAAGGTTATAAGATGCGGTGTCATTATGCCAGCGTATGCATTAGGGCCTCATTAACTTGAACATCTATCCGGAGAGCAAGGAGATTAGGTGTGCTGACAGTGGCATGGACCCAGTATCAAGAGTCATTGGCAGGACATCTTTCTCCCACTGGTGATCTATGCTGACCACACTGCTACTAATTTGAGGCCATTCTTTTATAGCTTCAACAATATGATGTTAATGTGGTTAGTATGCGCATCTTGAATTGAGTCGGGCAGAGAACTTAAACCTTGGAGCTTACATCACTAATCTTCCGTCTACCTGGCCGCATGAATGACCATCAGGAGTGTTTAGGACCCTTTTATGATTCTATGCTCCCACCTAGACCTCGGTATGTGAAATTTAATACGCACATGTTCGAGGAGATTGGAAAATATATAAATATCAACAGGCCATCTTTATTAAGCTCAAATCCTTCACACAAGGCGCAGTCAGTGCTCAACAGGTGCCTGACATTATATGCATAATTGGTTGTGTTGGAGGTGAGCATTATAACAATGCTGGCTTAGATATTGCAAGGCCTAACCTGTCTTTCTCTCTGCTTTTGCTTTTCGAAGCTGGTAATTTCTATTGGATGACATAGATTTACTTTATGATTCTCAAAATTTCTCCCCAGTCCCTATGCAGAAGTCGATCTATTCTCGAACAATGTTAATCTAACATACCTGGCTTGCCTTGGGCTTGTCAAAAACTTGTCAATCACGATGCATTTGCAATTCAACGTCTGGAAAGATTTTCTCACAAGAGAGACTATGAAACTAAACATACCCTCACTAGACTGCCAGACTTCTCGGAAGTTTTGTTTCCACTTACACTGATAACTAAAACAACATTCCTCATTGTCATGTCACCTCTAATCTGGTCCAGAGCGGATGGTTCAAGCCAACCGTTGTACTCTCCTTTCCATTCAAAGGCCGTTGCCCAAGGTGCAGAGGCTGTTAACCGTAATTCTGGTATGTCACCCAAGGGCATATAACGTGGCCCGAGAAACTAATACAGTATACTATCGTAGTGGCTGCATTGACTTTTCTGGTCTGGGATATCTTGATTACAACCGATGATGAAGTACGAGCTCGTATACTTGTATCCTCTCAGAAATCTGTCTGACCCCTCCCTTTACTAGGTGAGATACATTTGGCCGTGAGTTGAGTTTGCTATGTACTAGTACATATTCAAGCCCGAGTTTACTCAAATTTGAGGCCTTCCCGTAACTACTGCTTAGACGGTCGTGGTCATACCCAAAGGTTGTCTATATTCTCGTCCGGTACATTCCAGTGCTCTTTCAAATGTATGTTTTATTGTGAACTTTTAGAGACCTGAACCAGTTAATAAATCCATCCGCCGTCCGGATACAGACCTTTACTTCTTGTTGGCTCCGAGCTTTCCCCCCATTTTCATTTCACACCTCATGATTGTTTTATCTGGGGAGTGTATCAAGGTGTTGGGCTTGCTATTGTCATAGCAGTGGTTGATAGTGTGCTTATACTACGAGGTAAAGAACAAACTTCCATCTTAAGCTGTGAAAATCATTTATTATATGATTATACTAGTCTGCGCATTTTACCAGAACCGTGCAACTATTGTGCGCTTTTTAGCGTGTGCATACGCAATGGAAATTACTGGCATGACCGTTGGTCTGTCGCTCGGCCTCACTGGTATTACATACGATAACGTATGCGTAGTGACAGGAGCTCCTGGCTCTTTGTTTATCTACATGTACGTGCAGACAGCATTGACATGCAAAATCATTCTAATTTTTTATCAGAGCTGCAGCTGTTGTGTTTCAATTTTTGCTCTTTGGTCTCACCCTGTACAAGTTCGTCCAAGCTTTGCGCCTGGGATGGGGAAATATTCCAATTATTGTTCTTCTCGTGCGAGACGGAACATGGGCCTTTTTTATCCTATTCTGTAAGCAAAGATTTCATGTGCATTTGAGACTGCTGAATCTTTCTATTGAAACTATCCTCCTTCAAGTTGCATATATTACTCAAGTTAGCCTGTACGGACTACACAACCATGTTTTTGCGGGAGCAGCGTTCAGGTAGACTCCTAAATCTCGCAACTTCTGTGATTATCTATTGATGATTTCTATCATTATGCTTCTCAGTTGGCTACTCACAGCGTTCTCATTTTGCGTGAGTAAAGTCGTGTCATCATCATTAGCCACTACAAATGCCTGATTGGCACCTATTAAAATGCTGTCTATCATGACCAGGGTTATCGGATACTCATCAATCTGAGTAAATTCGCCAAACAGGATGTCAACAGAACTACACGGAGATCTAACAGTCGTCGAATGGATGTTCTAACTCATGAAGACATTGAATTTGCTCGAGATACAAATTGCATGCAACTGTCGTGTGGCACGGGTCAATATAATTCATATGAACTGAGCTTGCCTCAGCAATCTAGTTCTCAAGACAAGCAAACACTAGGCACTTCGCCAATGGCTTTTCTTCCCCTTGCTGACTGAAAATAGATAACAGTACCTCGGCTGTGCTCAGGGATAATTTAATGTATATACAAACTTTGTATGACTCAAGACTTACACTGGCCGTCGTAATACATGCTAGAAGTCGTCTGTTAAATGTTTTGTGTATCATATATCAAGGCTTGCCAAGTTAGTACTAATACTGGAGTAGCAGGGCTCAGCCTAAGCTCAGTCAGCATCGACAGGGTTCCAGCTTATTCCGCCTTCCTTCCCACGATCTAAAGCATCAAGCGAGCGCATGTCCTCATTGTCCAGCTCAAAATCAAAGACTTGAGCATTTGAGTGAATACGCAATGGCGTGGCGCTCTTTGGCAGGGGGACAAACCTAAATTTGCACATTACAATAAGTCCGTCATTAGGAATGTAAATGCAGGCCAAATGAGAAAAGATGAAAACGCACCCGTGCTGGAGGGACCACCGAATGAGTACCTGTGCAGGATCACGTTCTAGTTTTCTTGCTATGGTCTGGATCGTAGGATGGTCTAGTTTACCACGGATGATGGGGCAATATGCTTGTACAACAATATCATGCGCCCGGCAATACTCTACAATGGGTTTTTGCTGGCACAGAGGGTGTAACTGTATTCAAAAGAATTCAGCTTTGACCGACTTTTACTGCCTGTTATGGCGATGCGCCACAAGTGAAAAGCAGCAAATAACAATTCAACGAACCTCAATTTGGTTGACGGTTGGCATGGGCCAACCCTTCTTCTTAATTTCTTCAAGATGCTTTACTCCACTCAAAAAAAAGACGAGCATTCAGACTCAACCTTGCATGCAACTGGATGGTCTGACGTACTAGTTAGACACGCCAACGGAACGTATCTTTCCTGCAGCCTGCTCTTCAAGAAGAGCACGGTATGTCTCGAGACGGCGTTCAGTCCCCGAGAACGGGTCGTGAATAAGAAACAAGTCAATATAGTCTGTTGACGGGTAAAAACCCTCAGTTTATATGGTGCAAAACACTGGTGGAGTGCGGTGTATGCTCACCAAGTTGAAGCTTTGCGAGGGACTGATCTACACCCGCCTTTGTTGACTCGAAACCGTGTGTTTTTGATACGCACTTTGTCGCTGCAGAGACATAATTAAGTTAAAAAGAGAGGGCCTGTAGCGCCTGGGAGGTCTATGTACTGATGAACACATTCTTCCTATTCAGTCCCGAAGCGCGCACGGCTGCGCCTACGTCGGCCTCATTCTTGTACACTTGTGCGGAATCGACGTGACTAGATATACACGACGTACCAACGGCGTACAACAGTTGTGAAGGCATTCAGAACAATCACATGTTAGCGCCCGAGGTTGATGTGGCAATAAAGGAGGGATCGCACCGGTATCCTGCCTTAAATGCTTCGAGTACGGATGTAGTGGTGTTGTAGTTCTGGTAAACACCGAACCCAAGGCAGGGCATTTCATAACCGGAGGCCAATTTCACAACAGATGAAGCATTGAGTTTTGTAGTCATTTTTTTACTGCAGCATATAGTAGCAATAATAATACAATACTGAGGACAAGATGGGCGAGCTAACGGGTCTGACAAGGGTTGGCAACTTGCAAGAAGTTCGAAGCAAGTTCGAAGTTGGTACAGTTGGTATGGAGTTACCGGCGCATAACGTAAGCGAATCGTGTCCGAGTCAAATGTTTGTCTTCCATCTTTTACTTCCAACCAAACTCCGAATTAACTGGCTAGTGTTGATCTTCTTAGCCAATGCTACAATTTTTTATCTGATGAAACACGTTATACGCCATTCTAACCCCCCAACAATCAGCCCTGGTGTATCACCAACTTCAAGTTGCAACAGGTGCCAGTGGCCACTGACAGTTCAACACAAAAAGATGTGGCAGCACCTGCTAAACACTCATACGAAGTCCATATATTCATAACTTGAGACTCGTTGTGTATTTCCTGCTGCCATCTTTTCAATGAATCAAAGAGAGGGATGATATCCTGGGGACAACCTGTGGAGTCGCAACTTGACGCCCTCTCTGACACTATCGAGCATGAACTCAAGACTCCCCACTTGGAGCTTTTTGTGCCTTCCTACTAGAGTATTATTTCAACTTTTTCACAACTCTGGGAAACAAAATAAGTGTGTGCAGACTCACTACCCAGACTTTCATTTGCTCACTTGATACTAGGAACCTTCAGATGATCAAAATGATGCCGCGGCATATAGTCACTGGTCAATCACAGATCACTCTACTTCTCTGATAGGCATAGAAGACGAACAAAGACATATAATCAATTTCCAACAAGATTGACTTATATAGTTGCACGAAAAATGCAATCCCACTGTCTGCTCCATAATTTGTTTCTCTTTTACTGGTCAAAATGGTGGTTTCCGGGACTGGTTCCATAACCACCTCTGTTTTACAGGTTGAACAGAGCGGTCAAAGTCTGCCTATCTATACTCCTTTTAGTTCTATATTGGTTGCTGCACAGGCTACAACTGTCAATCGCGCCGGAGGTATGCCCACTGCCTCAATATTTGTTCCATCAACACTGAGCTGACTCCTTTTGGACTAACTCTAGTCGCGGCTTTAGCCTTCCTGGCTTGGGACATATTAATTACCACAGACGACGAGGTTTGTATCACGAACACTTCAGGGTATTTGTCTCTTATTATTTCTACCTAGGTCAAATATATCTGGCCGTAAGTTAACTCCGAATATGATTTGACTAGACGCGGTCCTTAATCCTCTATACCAATTTGTAGGCGATCATGGTCATACACAAAGCTCGTCTATATTTTCATACGGTACATGTCCTTACTTTATCAGATGTGCGGTAACGACTCTTAAATTCCACTCTCCAAAGCCAACTAAATTGATGCCTTCCCTCTATTCAATCATCAGTCCCTTACTTTTTATTGGGACGGAACTTACTCCACGCTTTCATTTTTCGCCGTATGCTTGCTTCCTTTGGGGTGTATACCAAGCATTTTCATCTACTACGGTAACGCTAGCCGTTGATACAGTGTTTATTTTGCGAGGTACGATTGTGGCTTCAACGGAACCACTTATTGATTGCTTGTTTACTATCAGTACTTGCGCTCTATCATCACAGCCAAACGGTCAGAAATATGCTTGTTTGCGGCTATGCGCTGGAACTCATCAGTATGACCATTGGTCTTGCATTATCCCTCCCCCGCATATCGTATGACAATCTGTGCATAACGACGAAAGTGCCAGAAAAATTGCTCATCTATGGGTAAGTCTTGCAAACATCTCAAGCCGTATACGAGCAGTTGAGCAAAAATTCATCACAGGGCGGCACCGGGGTTTTTCCAAATTCTGCTTTTCACCCTCACTGTCTATAAGTTCATCCAAGCGGTGAGGTCCGGATGGGGGAGTATTCCACTTGTAGTCCTTCTTGTCCGGGATGGCACATCTGCTTTCTTTATACTGGGCTGTAAGCAGGCACTTGTTACCTTCTTATTAAATGCTAATAAACATCTCAAATCTTTCCCAAGTCATGTATCTTGCACAATTGGTTGCATATCTCTCTCACAGTGAAACTTTTGTAGCATTGTTTTATAGGTATGATCCAAACTTGTCCCTTATCCTTTCTATTCTGACGTGTATTAATTTCATCCTCTAATAGCTGGCAGATCACTGTGTTGTCTGTTTGCGTACGTGACCGCTGTTTGACTACGCAATCCTTTGCTCTGACTTAGCTCTGTCTGCCCAGGCTTATCGAATCCTCATCAATATGCGGCACTTTTCGGAACAGTATAATTACTCAACACGCACTCATCGATTGACACACGCCAACATAGAGTTCGCCCCTCAGCCTGGAAATGATGATCCGGAATATATCAACTATGTGGTTCGTAGTCGTGCCAACCTATCTCACTCGCGCCCTACTTGTCCCGTCTCAAGTACACAAGAGAAGCGTTGGAAGTAATGGCAACTCCGAGTTTGCGTGCTTTCCATAGTGTTCATTACAGTTCAAAAAGGAACGGCTTGTGCATCAGCAATAACAATATTGCAGCTGTTGAACAAACCTTTAAGTTGAAGGCCCGGCAGCAGTGATATATTGGTGATATATATAAGTTTTCAGGGACTCACCTGCATCGCCTACTAGCGTCAAATAGAGGTAAATGCACGTATCATTGCCTGGTATCAAATACACCACTACCTGCAATCTGTGCACGCCCCGGGCCCCTTGAACTTAAGTCTTCCGAGGGCACCCAATGCTCGTGGTGAGGTAGCCTGCGCTCACATTTTCAGTTAATACATGAAAAAAGATATGTGTTTTGTTACTACAAACTTCCATGGCCTCGATTTTCTACCGAATATCTACGAAAAAAATTACATTAACAAGATGACCTGGTAGATCATGAATCAACTTACTTCTCTGATAGGTATCCATTTACATGATGCCTCCGGGACAGCTTCAATTGGATTTGCTTATATACCATCGCGGAATGGGCAAGTCACAGCATTTGTTCTCCACTTGGACTCTTTCCTGTGCATCACCTTGTTTACTAGGACTGGTCCCGCATCTATGTTGCCTGTTCTCTGGACTAGACAGGGCGGGCAGAGCCAGCCTCCCTACGGCTCTCTTGCGACCGCTGTGGAGGCCACGACGGTCAACCGTTCTGAAAGTGAGCACTAAATGGAGCTTTCTGGTGCTGGTGCTGATAGATGAGGATGTGAGACAAGTGGCTGCCCAGGCGTTTGTGATCTGGGACATTCTTGTCACTTTGGACGACGAGGTGTGTTCGGTCTGCTCCGTTATGTGTGCGCCTCATTTGAGTATCGCTCCAGGTCAAATATGTCTGGCCATAAGGTCGTTCTCGTTGGGTTTGCTTGCACACTAATATTTTGCATGCTATCGTATGAAGGCAACCATGGTCATACACTAGATTCATTTACTTCTTCATCCGATACGGGTCATTGCTGGCTCAATTGTAAGAGTCCAATTTCTTATCCGTCTTTCAGTGTATAGACTCTGTTCGTGCTAGCCCGTTGCTCCTCGTTGGTACGGAGCTTACGCCACTGTTCCACTTTTATTCGTCTGCCTGCTTCATCTAGGGCATCTACCAGGGCGTGTCGTCTGGCAATTGTTCTTGCCGTTGACAGTGTCTTCATTTTAAGGGGCAAGGCCTTTCCCCTTTCCCCTATCAACTCGGAGACGCTGACCCCACATTGTAATGGTCGCGCTGTACCACCAGGATTGTACAGTCAAACTGGCGCTGGCGTGCGGGTACGTGGTCGAGCCCGTGAGCATGAGCGTGGGCCTGGCGTTTGCGCTTCCAGGCGTGGTGTGCATCACTGTGAAAGTGCCGCAGACGTTTGTATTTTATGGGTACGGTGTACAGTCGCGTCAGCTGTTTTTCAGGTCCCCCTTTTTGCTTTCACATTATAGATTTGTCCAGGCTGTGCAAACTGGGTGGGGCAGCGTGCCTCTCCTCGCCCTCTTTGTGAGGGATGGAACATGGGCCTTTTTCGTCTTCGCGTGTAAGTCATTTCTGCAACTTGAAGTTACGAGGGGGTGCTGACTTTGCTGTGGGGTGCGCTAGCTTTTTATTATACGCGCAGATGGAAGTTGATTCCACGCAGCTGGCAGTTGACTGCGCTGTCCGTGTGTTAGTACCAGTTGTGTAATGTGCGCGTGTTGTTCTGAGACTGACCTGATAGCGCAGGGGTATAGGGTCCTGTTAAACGTGCGCGGCTTCTCGGAGCGGGGTGCGATGACCATAAAGACGCTCAAGATGCACACTACTGTCCCGTTTGCGCGCGGGGTTCCGCCTGTCGTGGTTTCCTAGACAGCGGTGGTGGGGAAGAGGGGCACAACATTGACAATGGTGGTGATTACCGCCCAAAGGGTAGATCTTCCAGCGAGGCTGAGAAAGGGCGGTAGGGACTTCGAGGACGGCGACGGATGGGATAACGGAGATGATGAACAGAGTATCTAACGGCCTAGAAAGTTAATGCTATATGGACATTCCATACGATTCGATGCCTGTCCGAGTCGTTGACTAGAGGCTGCGATCCTTGTCTGACGTAAAAAAAAGTTTGGCATCCCGTGCCGCTGCCGTTCCGGCCAGGAGCTCCGCGCTGGGCCCGCCTGCCTTACCTCTCTTTCTCATCTCTTTGTCTCCGTCTCTCGCCTCTTACTCTTTCCGGCATCACCCCCTGTATTCTTATCCAGACCATCGCCCTTATTTACTGTACTACTATTGTTATCGACTTTCGACGAGCACCGTTTTGCAAGCCAACTAAGTGAAGAGAGACAGGATATACCCTGTGCAATGTCGCTGTACAACTACGTCGACCTGCCGAATCCCAACCTTGTTTGTCGCCTCTGTGTCGTATCGGAGACTTACTGACCCACCTGCGCACAGGTATGCTGCATCTGCCGGGCGCCGTTCATGAACCCGACGACGGCAGCGCCGTGCGCGCACACATTCTGCGCCGAGTGCATTGAGCAGGCGCTCGCGCACGCGCCGACGTGCCCCGTGGACCGCGCGCCGCTCTCCGTCGCGGACCTGGCGCCTGCGAACCCCATCGTGCGCTCGGTACGTACTATACTTTAATCAACGGCGCGAGGTGCTGACGGCGGCGTGCACAGCTTGTGGACGAGCTGATGGTGGAGTGCGTGCATCGAGCGGAGGGCTGCGCAGCTGTGGTGCAGCGGCAGAGCTTGGCGGCCCACTTGAGGGAGGAGTGTGTATGTGCGCAGGTGCGCTGCGAGGAGGCGGGGTGCGAGGCGGAGCTGCGCCGAGGCGAGATGCCCCGGCACCTGCGCGAGGTGCATGGCAAGGAGGGGGAGGAAAAGGAAGAGGAGAAGGAAGAGGAAAAAGAGGTTAGTGGCTTATTCATGGATATATGCGCTTTAATGACGCTGTATCTACAGCTGCAACAGGAGAGATGTGCACATGCAGCCCTTGGGTGCACTTACGAGGGCGCGCAGGAGGAGCATATGAAGAGCTGCGCGTATGAGGCGCTGAAAGGGTTCTTTGCGGCGAACGAGCGACGGATGGGGCTACTGAGCGAGCAGAACGTGCTGCTACGGCGGCGGGTGGAGACACTGGAGGGCACGGTGGGGCACCTGAAGAAGGAACTGGCGCAGACGCGGGCGACGGTGGCGCCGTGGGTGGGCGCAGGGGACTTTGGGGGCGCGACGCTGGAGGGGACGATTGCGGGGCTGCGGGAGGGCATCACGGGGGTTTCCGCGGGAATCGAGGGCGTCGCGCGGCGCGGCGAGCTGGCGCTGGCGAACGAGACGCTGAGGCTGGGGGAGGAGATGATGTCAGTGCGGCAGCAGATGCACGGGCTGCGGATGCAGGTGCACGGGCTGCTGGTGGAGCGGAGTGCGCAGGAGGCGCCGTACGCGCCGCTGGTGCGGCTGGGGGGCTCGGTGACGAAGCTGTAGCATTGGGTGTGTAGAATACATGTAATAAAACTATCTAGCTGCGCCCCATGCTGCGTCGAGCTGATCGAGGAGACGCTGAATGCGATTGACGGCGGCGCGGCGGTCTGCGCGGGCGGCGGCCCAGTCGTGCTCGGGGGTGATGCCGTCGACGCGGAGGAGAGCCTGGAGAAGGAGCTCGGCGAGCCGGGCGTGCTCCTTTGCGAGGGCGGGGCGGGGCTGGGCAGCGAGCTGGGTGAGAAAGGCGGCGTGTGCGGGCTCGAGCTCGGTGGAGACTGCGGCGAGCTCTGCGGCGATGGCGGCGATCTGAGCGCCCTCGGACGGGGAGACGGTGGGGGCAGTGTCGGCGTGGGCTACGAGAGCGAGGATGGAGTTGGGACGGAGGTGGTAGGCGGAGACTGGACGGGTAAGCGAGGGATGACGGCAGAGCAGGGAGGTACATACTGGGCTGTGCATCGTCTGCGAGGACGGCGCCGTCGTGGACGATGTCGAAGGCGTCGGGGTGGAGGCCGGTGTATGCGGCGATGGACTGGCGGACGGCGGCGACGAGGGTGTCTGTGCGGGGGAGCTGGAAGGAGAAGGAGTGGGAGCCCCAACGGACGGAGACGGGCATCGCAGGTGGCAAGGTGGACTGGTGCAGCTGCTGTTTGTCTCCGCCCGTCATGTCCGACCAAAAGCCTGTCCGACACAACAACGCCCTGACCGGCCTCCGCACCCAGGCCACCCCCATCCCCCCCTCGCTCCAGGCAAAGATGGCCGCCTTCGCCAGCCGCGCCGCCAACGCCAGTGACCCCGTCGCCACCGCCACACACGCCCTCAGCAACGCCTCGCTCTACCCCCACCCAGTCCTCCACCAGGCACCCAACTCCTTCCCCCCGCCCAGGCCCCCCGCAGGCATGGCTGCCCGCAGAGTCCGCCCCGCCTTCTCCCTCCGCGACATCGACAACTTCGTCCCAGACGGCCCCGCAGCCGCAGGCCTCGGTGCAGGCCGCCCCACCCTCGCCCAGCCCCCGCGCAGGCCGCCCCAGGCAGGCAACTTCGGTTCCCCCTTCTCCAACTTCTCAAAGATCGTGTACGTGCCCCCTTCCTCCCCTGCACCCGTCGCTCATCCCGCCCCAGCGATCCCTCCGGCGCTCTCAACTTCAACGGCAAGGCCGTCCTCCACGCCAAGGGCGTCAATTTTTCAAACGGCGCCTCCTTCGCAATCAACATGGATCAGCTCCAGCTCGACGAGGAGCTCGGCAAGGGCAACTACGGCACCGTAAAAAAGGTCCTCCACAAGCCCACAAATGTCGCCATGGCCATGAAGGTGCGCTCCCTCCCCGCCTCCCTGTGTCTCACTTGTTCATTCCCCCGCAGGAGATCCGTCTTGAGCTCGACGACGCAAAGCTCAACGCGATCATCATGGAGCTCGACATCCTCCACCGCGCCGTCGCTCCAGAGATCGTCGAGTTCTACGGCGCCTTCTTTATCGAGTCCTGCGTCTACTACTGCATGGAGTACATGGACGCTGGCTCTCTCGACAAGCTCCAGGCTGCAGGCGTCCCAGAGGATGTCCTAGCGCGCATCGCCCACTGCATGGTCCGCGGTCTCAAGTTCCTCAAGGACGATCTCAGCATCATCCATCGCGGTCCGTCCTCTCTCCCTGTTCTTGTCTCACTCTCGCTCACTCCTTCCAGATGTCAAGCCCACAAACGTCCTGGTCAACAGAAAGGGCGAGGTCAAGCTCTGCGACTTTGGCATATCCGGCGAGCTTGACAAGTCCCTTGCAAAGACAAACATCGGCTGCCAGAGCTACATGGCTGTACGTCTCTTTCTTTCTCTCTCCTCCTCTTGTTCCACTTACGTATTCTTCGCAGCCCGAGCGCATCAAGGGCGAATCTCAGAACAATCTCGGCACATACACCGTTTCCTCAGACGTCTGGTCCCTTGGCCTCTCCATGATCGAGATGGCCATGGGCAAGTACCCTTACCCGCCAGAAACATACTCGAACGTCTTTGCTCAGCTCACTGCCATTGTCCACGGCGACCCTCCGAACCTTCCCGATGGCTACAGTGACGAGGCCAAGGACTTTGTTGCCAGTTGCCTGCTCAAGGACCCGGACCAGCGCGCAACGTACAAGGAGCTGCTGGTACGTGACGTCATCGTCATATATGACGTCAGTAATTTTGACGATGTGATTTTCTTTTGATGTAGGAGCACCCCTTCCTCGTGAAAGACCGCGATAGTGGCGTGGATATGGTCGCGTGGGTCAGGCGTGCGCTCGAGTACCGCGCCGAGCAGGCTGCCGTTGCCGCGAAGCGCGAACCCCCTCTGTCCGTCTAGGCACCCAGCGCGTTTCCTTCAATGCGGCGCGCGTGTATGCGCCGTGGATTGGATTCTGCCCCCTATCCCGAGTATGATATGCCACCGGATACTACCTCGGATGGAGGCACAGCTGCCGACGAGCCGCGCGCGGGTGGCTCGGCGGGTGCGTTCCGCTGGAGGTGCTGCACCGTGCGGGAACGCTTTACACGAGACCATGACGACGACGACACCCCGCCTGCGCTCGCGCTGGGCTGGCACCCGCTTCCGTTACATACTAACTTTGACCAACTTCAATGGTGGGCGGGACCTGCTGTCCTGTGCGCCCAGCTCTGACCTTCCTTTTTTTTATCTGTGCTGAACGAGCGCGGGTCGTTCTGCATGCGCGCCTTCTACTAGGCTGTTGTCCGCCCCGGGGGCGCATGTACGTGGAGTGGACAAGCCGGGGCCTACAGGACTTTTGTATATACTTCATCTTGCTTTCTACCCATGTATTAACGCATTCATACAGTTTTCTTCGCAATTTACATACATACATTACGTACCATTACACCGCAACACCATTCGGATTCGTTAACACATCGCACTTCGCATATACATACACACACACATGCATAACATCACACCCGCGGTACACCCCAACCGCTTTCTACCTGCCTAGCCGTACAATCAGTGAACGCTCTACGTTATTTGTGATACTGGTCCTGACTCTGAGACTGATATTGTAACATTGTGCTGAGCTTGTGTGGGTTTTGGTGTCATTGCGATTCCTGCGTACGTTACGGGTGCGCGATGCACCCAACGAGGCAGGCCGGTGGTGATGTCCGGAGGACCCTCGAAAATCCTCTTTCCCTTCTGCTATCTACTTCACAAAAGACATGAGACAGCACCCGTCTTTTGTTTCCTTCTTTGGAAACTGTTGAACAGAACTTCCTTTCATGTCCTGTCCGCTACAATTTTGTATCGTTGTCGTTCCCTTTGCATAATCTGTTAGTTGGCCCTCTGTCTACTGGTTGTTACCACGCCGCTATTTCTCACAATACAGAATGTATGATGCTGATTTGAATCACATTGAAGCCTGTAAGACATCGGAAAAATAGTGCGATAAGTCGGGTATATGCTTTCTATATATGATAGTTATGAAGGGCAAGAGTGCACGCTCCCACGAGAATGGTCACGAGGCTAGTAGCGCTACATACGGAAATTGGCTTGCCTTTTATGGCCGTCGTTGTCTGCTCGCCTTTTCGCGGACGGCCCTTGCTGAACCGCCCAAGCCAAGTCCGAGCCAAGGATATTTGTCACAATAATACGTACCGGGCACTCCGCAATCCTGGCAGCTCCTGGCTCTGCAAGCATGTAGCGCCCAGGGAACGAATCAATGAAATCTCGCAAGCTCTGCTCCGGGCCTGGGATGACGCGGTATCGCGTGGACCGGGTATAGTTAAAGTTAAATGCAAGGGCGCCGGTGAGGCGATGACGTGTGAGCCACGAGTCTTACTGCTTTACGTGCACTGGGAAGTGAATTGACATTGGCATTCCGTGAGCGTGGGTGCTCGGTCGGTAGGTCGGTGCAGATAGGATTAGGTGGGCAGGTTGGATACCACCATACTATGCGACGCGGGTCTCTATTTATGTTATACGACTTCTCTTATGGGGTCGGCACCTGTACGCATTGCAAGCAAGATGCTGTTACTCACCCGGATGCGCGCCGGGTGACAACTAGTAGTATCTTGCCTCAACCTTGCGTTTCTCGATGAATGTATCATAGAACCCTGCTCACGACAAGTGAGACGGTATTTAATCGTATCAGAGCATATCAGATATCATTGCTCGAGACTCGCCGCCCGCGCCCGTTTGTTAATACATGCAGGACTTCTTCCATTCAACTGGTTGTTGGTGCCTACTTGCGTAAGGTAGCGCTCCCGGGACGCGCTGTACACCCGTCTTTCTCAAAGTGGAGTAACGGTGTAGTGGATACTAGATATTGTATACATATGCTTTGTAGACCGATTTCTCCCGAGCTCAATCCGGCTGTGTGCCCCGAATTGCGCCGTGATAGGCCGGGCTTTCCATCAGGAGTGGAAACTGAGCGTTGAACGCCGCACGCCCCACTGCGCGCATCACCGCAGTATAATATGTGCCTTCTTATTCAAGCCGCCCAGCCGCTGCTGTCCATATCTATCTTTCACTGGCAGTCTGCTGCATGCGTACCTGTAAGTCTCAAGTTAAGTAGAGGATAGGATATTTCGGACGGACGGTAGCAATCGGAGCTCATCAAGGCGGTATGTAACCATGCACTCATGACCATGGACGGCGGCTCTCGAGCGCGCTCCCGATTTCGTCTGTGCGTTGCGTAATCGCACATGATAAGGCTTATTAGGCAGGCAAATGCGTGCGAGACGGTTCTGCTGCGGTACATTCATACACAATTCAAATTCTAACTCTGTAATAGATAAAGGGCAGCCGGCGGAATTTACACCGATCCTCACACGTCACTTGTAAGTGCGCATGTAGGCCTCGGCGGGTATTACCAGCAGCGGATCAGACATTGACGGGATGGGATGAGATCCATGCATGTAGAAGTGCACGAGGACACTGTCCAGAGCACATACACTGGTATAAAGTTGGGATAGGATAAAGACAGCACCAGCCCATGTCTGGATTGTTGCGCGCAGGTCATTGTGAGCGTACGGAGATGGCTTGCGTGATCGGCTTTGCGCACGCTGCCACAGGTTGCTTCTGCGATCGGTAATAAACAAACGCCAGCCTTATTCCGCTTCGACGATTTACAGGAATGAAGGATTGGAGACTGAGATGGGTTGCAATGCGGTGATGGAATAACCACCGGCGGTACCTTCAGGTGCCTCCTGGTTCGGGCGCGACGGTAGTTTCTTCATGGAACGACTCGTGCCCGTATGAAACGCCAAGGGGATATTATTGTGGTCCTTGTTTAGTCAGTTTACGAAAGCTATGTGAGTACTTACATGGGTATTCCATACAGCTGCGTTTCTATGAATGTGGCATGAAAAGAACCTTATTTTTAAAAAATAAGCGCCAGTGGCAGACGCTTAGTGCCACCATTAATGGGCCCAATGTGCACCTCAATAGCCTGGGTAATTTACCAGCGTTTTAGCTAGTATTTTGGAAACTGGATACTGTAGGTAGATAGGAATTTCATAGCTCTTATTATTACTTTTACTGTATTTAATGTAGAACTGGATACAAAATATTCAAGGAGTATTTTGAGCGTGCCACCGGGGATATCTCGGATACCCACCGACGCCCGCCGCATTGTATGAGTACTCCGATTATCAAGAAGGCTTCAGGTAACAAGCTCAAACTCAGTTTCCTCCCTTCGATCTATCTGAATGAACTGACGCAAGGCAGGGCCACAGTGCATGTGCTTGCAATGTGCTTGCGTATTTGCATAAGCGTGCCGATCTACAAAACCGAAACCAGCGTGCGCTCGGCGTTCGCAGTGGGTTCAATACGCCCTCGTCCTGGTACGATAGTTGCGTCGGCCGGATGAAAGTAGGATCTGACAAACTACATATGGAATTCAGCGCGCGGCCATCTCTGGCATCTGCCATGCAAACGCCATAAATTTGTCAGCAGGCCTGTTGATTTGGCTAGAAGATGTGTTGGTAGATTTCCGAATGGATTAAACAGGAGAAGATACCTTGTACTCTTGCTTTTGAGCAAACAGGATTGAATAAATGGCTTGTATACACATCAATCTTGGCTATAGAATACAACTTGGTATGGGTATACGTCGTGGCCGGCCGCCGCCGTGTATTTAGTATGTAGTGAAATAGATACAAATACAGTGACCCTGCATGCAACCTGCATGGAGGTTCGGGTGGGCCCGATACATCATTGCCTGCATATACGCAGGAGTACTCACCACATCGATTTATCACATCTGATTAGTGAAATGCAGTAGCAGTCTGTTTAGGTCTAATATGCCCCCTAGGGCAAATCTTTTTTCTTTCTGATTAGCACAAAACTTACGTTGTTACATATCAAACATCATTAACATGAACGTAATGTATTGTCCTCACACCTTCACATGTTGATCTCGTCATTTAAGCTGGGAAAGCCTCAGTGAAATACTAATTTGCAGGGTGAAGATTTCAACAGAATATTTTCGATTGACCTGGATCTATCCCCTTTTTTTCTCCTTCCTTTGTCCAGTTTTGATTGTACATAATCCTGTTTGGTAAGTAGTTATGTGACTGCCAGTGCTTAATACGACGATGGTTCTTTGAGCAGCTGCCGGCGCAAACACGCAGACGCTTCCTTCATAGTTCTTCCGAATCAAGAACCTGCCTGGCTTGTTTATTCAACAGCAATTGGGGGTTCGGACGAAAGCACCGAATTATAATAGGTACTATTGAAGACTATCAGGGACGTAACACAGAGGTTTATTTATTGATCGTATGTATACGTTGGCGGCATGCAGAAAGATATGGCCTGATATGATCCATCAGACTTGGAAGCATCTCTATCGTTTTGACATCCTACACTATCCTACATCGTGATAAGGGCTCGTTAACTCCATGAACATACTGGTGTTATTTTTAACATATTCATTTTTGGTTTAAAGGGGTATCAGGACATGTAGACGCATCCGGCATTGTCGTATGCTAATAACATCCCGGATGTTGGTTTCTATCAGATTTTCTATGTGCCAGTCCGGTCCGAGATTTAAAAAGGTGTTCTGTGTCAAAGTGGAGTGTGATCACTGGCATGTCGATAGCACAAACGGTGGACTTCAACCTTTCCATGTGGTTACATTTGTCTTCGAGAAGATCTGTTGCCATTAGTATACCTGTCAGCGTGAGTCCAACGTGAGTCAGTGATGGCAGAAACTTTGTTTGATGAGCAGATAGAGTTATCTGGGCTCTTATTTTCGCCTGACTGAAGTGAGGTTAATAGTGCATTTGGCGCACTTTCATGCATTACACCCGGCAGTACGTGCAGTTGTTGAAGAATTAACTCTCTCCTTGGCTTGGAGAGAATTCTTGTCAGTACTCAATCTGAGTCAAGTTGGGGGATTATCGTAAGTCAATTGTAACACACCCACAATGTAACAAATAGAATTGTAAACTGTTATATACCTTCCGAAAACCTACTTGCTCGCTTACTTCAGAGGACGCTTCAGATATTTTTACGTAACATGGTTTCGAGAAATTTACTTAGAAAGTATTTGATATAAGTAGTATGAACTAATGTATTGAGCGTAAGATTACAACTGTGAGTGGGAAGGAGTAAAAGTACCATCTGACTTCGTTGGCAGTACAAGCTTTTTCAAATGCTTAGTAGACTAGTACTAGTGACACTCGAAGCAGTAAGAGAATCGAAGTGCCGCTGACCTCTGTCTTTGAAATATCTGTGAATCGTTGCATCCTCTTCAGAACTATTCGATCAGTGCATTTGACACATGAAGGGTCAACGCAAGGTCAACGGAATTTTAAGACAAACAAAATAAGGGTACTTCAATAATCAGGTACGGTTTATATTTTTTAACTGATTAACTGACTAATCGAACACCCGCTGGTGCCACTCATCCTGCAAAGGTAAACCCGAACGTTCAACAGACACGTACAGCAGAAGGTCAACAGCGCTGGTGTTTCCGAATGCGTCAGTGAATCATGGTCTTATCTTATCTAGACATCGGCAAACGCCGTTGGGTTTTTCCATGATCATAGATTATTGATGAGTCAATTGAGGCGAGTCAACTTTATCTCTGAAGCAGTGAGTTGACCCTACTGATTCGCAGATTATCCTACCCTCTTTGCTGAATCACTGTACCATTTACTCAGGTTTCAAAAACTGTTCGATAGGACGATGTCGTTCCCAGAGCATGACAGTGAGTGCTATGCGTTGACCAGACAAATTTCTATCTGACCATTGTGTCGTTTACTAGTCTCGGCTCCATTCGACTTCCCTAAGGAAGAAGAAAAGGTGATTGCGTTCTGGAGAGAGATAGACGCGTTTAGAACGAGCCTGAAGCTCTCGGAGGGTCGTCCCGAGTATTCTTTTTATGATGGACCACCTTTCGCCACGGGATTGCCTCACTACGGACATTTACTTGCTGGAACTATCAAGGCGAGTAATTTCTCGATTAACACTTTTCCAATCTTATTTACGCATATCACATCACCTTTTCCTCACAGGATATTGTTACTCGCCACGCGCATGTCAGTGGATATCATGTTACAAGGCGATTTGGATGGGATACCCATGGACTTCCCGTCGAACACGAGATCGATAAACAACTAGGAATCACTGGCAAAGAAGACGTTATGAAAATGGGAATCGACAAGTACAACGACGAGTGCCGGAAGATTGTGATGCGCTATTCGTCGGAATGGCGCCGCACAGTGGAACGTATGGGACGATGGATTGATTTCGACAACGATTACAAAACTTTGAATGTGACTTTCATGGAGTCGGTATGGTGGGCGTTCAACGAGTTATACAAAAAGGGGATGGTCTATCGAGGGCTCAGAGTCATGCCATATTCTACGGGATGTACTACCCCCCTCTCAAACTTTGAAGCTGGATTGGCGTACAAGGATGTCAACGATCCTGCAGGTGCGCGATTTATTATCTTGATCCTCTGTTTATTGATCTACGCATCACAGTCACTGTTTCATTCCCATTGGTTGATGATCCGAGTACATCTTTCTTAGCCTGGACGACTACTCCTTGGACATTACCATCCAATCTTGCTCTTTGCGTTCACCCCGATTATACCTACATCAAAATTCACGACACTGAAAAAGATCAGAACTTTATCATCCATGAAAATCTCCTTCGAACATTATACAAAGATCCAAAGAAGGCTAAATTCAAGAAACTGGGACAGTTCCAAGGATCAGATATGAACGGATGGAGGTATATCCCGCTCTTCGAATACTTCACCGATCAGGTAGGCGGAATGGGTGATATGTATCGCTCTAATTAATAATTTTATCATTCCACAGTTCGAAGATAAAGCATTCCGAGTTGTCGTGGACACTTATGTTACGGATGCAGATGGTACTGGTATTGTCCACCAAGCACCTGCTTTCGGTGAAGATGATCACCGAGTTGCTATTGCTAACGGCGTTCTCCGACCCGATGAGATGCCTCCTTGTCCCATCGACGATGCTGGTGTCTTCACCAGCGAGGTGCCCGACTTTACAGGTCTTCATGTAAAGGTAAAATGAACAGTCTATTCAGCTTTGCCAAAATTTCAACTGCTTCAAACGCAGGCCGCGGATAGTCCTATCCAAAAGGTTCTAAAGGCCAAGGGACGCCTCATTGTCCAGTCCACGTTGAACCATAGTTATCCTTTCTGTTGGAGGTGCGATAGCAATAACTTACTATTTGTCATTTCTTAATCTATGTTATATTAAATAGATCCGGTACACCCTTGATTTATCGGGCCATTCCTGCTTGGTTTGTCAAGGTCACTCCTATCGTCGACGAGTTGGTGTCAAATAATGAAGGAACTAGATGGTGTGTTAAGGAACGTCACTAATCGCAATTTTGGTGCTTATTCAGCATAGGGTCCCCCAAAATGTCGGGGACAATCGATTTGGTAACTGGCTTGCTAATGCTCGAGACTGGAATGTGTCCCGTAATCGTTACTGGGGCACACCTATACCCCTGTGGGCAAGTGAGGATATGCAAGAGGTATGCCAATCTTTTAAATTGCCCTATTGGGAGCCTAACAGCCGTAGATTGTATGCGTTGGCTCCGTAGAAGAACTGGAGAAATTGTCGGGAGTGAAAGGCATTACCGACCTCCATCGGGACAAGATCGACCACATCACGATCCCTTCAAAGGAGGGACGAGGTCAGCTCAAGCGTATCGAAGAAATATTTGATTGTTGGTTTGAATCTGGAAGGTGAGAAATATTTGCACTAAAATTACAGGTGGACTCAAGCGCCGTACAGCATGCCATATGCTCAACTTCACTATCCTTTCGAAAACAAAGAGCTTTTTGAGCGCACTCACCCTGCTGACTTCGTGTCTGAGGGTATCGACCAGACTCGTGGTTGGTTCTACACCCTGCTTGTGCTTTCGACTCATCTTTTCGGGAAGGCACCTTGGAAGAACCTTATAGTAACAGGCTTAGTCCTTGCCGCGTATGTATCCATCACCTCCAATGCTGTTTCTGCTGATTGAATATCATAGTGACGGAAAGAAGATGAGTAAGAGTCTCAAAAATTACCCTGACCCTAACCTCGTCATCGACAAATATGGTGCTGATGCCACAAGGTTCCTCCTTTTTTCTTGTTTTTTTTTTTTTTGATGTTGTCTAACTCTGATTAGAATGTTCTTGGTAAACTCGCCGATCGTGCGAGGAGACAACCTTCGTTTCCGGGAGGAAGGTGTCCGAGAGGTTATTTCACGTGTGCTCCTGCCCTGGTTGAATTCATTTAGGTTCTTTATGGGACATGTGGCTTTATTGAAGAAAACCACGGGAATTGACTTCAGATATAATGAACGTGCCCCACTGCCCAACAACGTAATGGATCGATGGATTCTTGCTAGATGCCAATCGTTGATTCGTTTGGTCAGAGAAGAAATGGCTGCATACCGCCTATACACCATTATTCCCCGTCTTCTGGACCTTGTCGATGAGCTAACGAACTGGTATATCCGATTCAACCGCAAACGCCTCAAAGGCGAAGATGGTAAAGAAGATACTATTTCAGCTCTCAATACCCTCTTTGAAGCACTGTTCACACTCTGTCGCACTATGGTACGTCGCTATCTGTTTGTGAAACTTAGATTTTTATTCGTCTTGCAATAGTCCTCCTATACCCCATTCCTTACAGAAAACCTCTATCAATCTTTGCGCAAGTTCATCCCTGAAAACCCGGGGGCTGGCGACACACGTTCTATTCATTTCCTCCTGTTCCCCACCGTCAAGGAAGAATACTTCGATGTTGACATTGAACGACAAGTCAAACGTATGCAAGCTGTTATCGATCTTGCGAGAAACGTTCGTGAGAAGAACAACCTTTCACTGAAGGTGAGGTTCCAGTAATTGGCTGTTCGCAGTGATTAACGTGAGTGCATAGGTTCCACTAAAAGAATTACTCGTCTTCCACCCCGACGCCCAATATATCTCGGACATTAAGCCTTTGCAGCGCTATATCCAGTCCGAACTAAATATCCGCGACATTGTTTTCACTTCGGACGAAGGCCTCTCTGGAGTGAAATACCGCGCTGTAGCAGACTGGGCGGTGCTAGGAAAGAAGCTTCGTAAAGACCTAGGACGCGTGCGCAACGCCCTTCCTAAGGTCACCAGTGACGAAGTCAAGGGCTACGTCACTAGCGGCAAGATCATCGTCGATGGAATTGAGCTCGTCGAAGGGGATTTGGCTGTCCAACGCTACCTTGAAACGCCCCCCGCCAGCCAAGGTGAATTCGCTACGAACACCGATAATGACGTCGTCATCCGCGTCGACATCCAGATCCACGCAGACCTCCAGGGAGAATGGCTGGCTCGCGAGCTAACCAATCGTGTTCAGAAGCTTAGGAAAAAGGCTGGTCTTCAGGCCACGGATGATGTCGATATGTTCTATCGTTTCGAAGAAGGAGCAGGAGCAGACCTTCTTAAAGCCATACAAGAAAACACTACCATCATCACAAAAACAGTAGGAGGACTACCAGCCGACGTAAAGGAGAAGAAACCCAGCAGCCAAGTTATCATCGAAGAAGAGCAGGAAATTGACGACACGAAATTCATGATTTACTTGGCCAGGTCGTAGTTTCTGGGGGCGCGAAAGAAGCATTGAACTTGTAATACATGTATGTGCTGAATAAAAGTACAGTTCCTGAGGAGATTGTAGTCTGAGGTCATTATTTCTTCGTTGAACCGAACCCGGCGAAACCCATCATCATAGTCAAGTCTGCATCGGCAGGTTCAGCGTCTACTAACATAGCAAGACGAGCTTTTTCTTTTTCTGCTTTTTTCTGTGCCTTCTTCTCTTCTCGAAGTGCTTGTTCCTTTTTCTTGACTTCCGCCAACCGCTGATCAAAGTCGTAAGCCTTTGCATTGGCGGCCTCCTTGGTTTTCTCCCGCAGAAACGCTATGCGCGCTTGGACCTGAGCTAAAGTAGAGCGGGCTATTTTCGTAGTTTGACCTAAAGCTCGTAAATCTGCCCATAGGAAAAATGGTTAAATAGCGCTTATTATCCAGAAAATAAAGTACTTACGCGCTCTGCTATTTATATGATCAAGATATCCAACACTGTCTTTATACAACCTGTTACAAGTATCACAGTAAAACCCAGGCTGCCCTGGCCCTTTACCGCCCGGATTTGTTACTACCATAGTCTTTCCCAGATTCTTGTCTAGCTCCAGCGGAGCCTCTCTCTGCTTCATGAATTCAGTGGGCTTGGGTAAGTCATCTTTGCGGGTTTTTCGTGGCCTCTTTCCTAGAGAACGTCTAAGTTTTGTGAACCATAGATATAAAGGGATTGGCGCACCTTGCTTTAGCCGCTCCTCATTCTCTTTCATCCGCTCTCTCTCTTCGTCATCCTTCTTCTTGGCACGCGCTGCATATTCCTCCTTGTCCCATTTCTTTCTGAAGTCTGTGTCGGCGGCTGTAGTGCCATAGGCGCCTCCTTTATCTGCCATAGCGGAATGGGCTAAATGGTGGTATGTTAACAGGTTGCAATTATCGACCTAAAGTCATGGTGACTGTACCACGTGACCAGAACGTTTTACTCTACATCGAATAGGACACAAGCTCCAACTCCCTCTACCACCATACGCGCAGCAGCCCGATGCTGTTGGGTCCCCGGTCCTTGCCCTTTCTACAATATGCCTTCTGAAAACGATGATTTACACATACATTCTTCTTTTCCACTCCCATATCGCGCCCTTTTCTTACTTGGACTCGGAATATTAGGCTGGGCAACCAACCTCCATGGACTCGACGTGTTAGGGGTGAATGCGGTAGCTGCTCTCGATTTACGAACGGATACAAATCCCGCAAAACCAGCAATTCCAGTACACCACTATGTCGCTCTAGGCCATACCCGGGCGAGCGCTTTTTACCGCGCCGCTTACCGCATTTTCTTCGCATATGCCACCTTCTGTTTCACTTCTTGGGCTCTTTTCAGGATCGTTACCCGAGGAAATCCACTCCTCGTAGACTGTTATGGATACATACCACTAATAACGGCGGTCGCTATTCTAGTAATTTTGGTATGGCCAAGTAATATTTTTTGGAGGCCAGAGCGCGAGAAGTTCATGTTGTAAGTCATCCCTATTCTTGCATAATCAAATTTTAACCGCCCCCTCAGTGCAATTCGACGTTGTATCTTCCCACCTCCTAATGGTCCAATATACTTTTCGGACGTCATCTTTGCCGATATAGGCACGTCATTTGCAAGAGTGTTTGGCGGGATCTGGCTTTGCCTTTGGATGCTCAGACCAGGGAATAGTATTCTCGTTCCACCAGCAGAGGATGGTTGGATGCGTTGGGTGTTTCCCACTGTTATGAGGTAGTACCATTTTGCTATAATGTGGATTGCCACTTACATATGCGATCTCAGTATCCCATTTTTCTTGAGATTCAGGCAGTGTCTCATTGAATATAACCTCCCTACAAACGAGAGTCAGAAACCGTTATTCAATGCTTTCAAATACGCGACATCCTTTCCTGTTATATTCCTCTCTGCTGCGCAGAGAATTGTGGTCACGGACCTTGTAAAGGACAGGGGAGAAGGTGTGGCTAATGAGCCATGGCACGGCGAGCACCCGCTATTTCGATTGTGGTACTTATCAGTTATCTTCAACAGTAATTCTCTTGACTCACAATACGTTTATTCCTCACAGGTTATTGGCTGCTGTTGTGAATTCGCTCTACTCATTTTGGTGGGACGTCACGAATGATTGGGGACTGGAACTTTTTCAAATAGAAGCTCGTGGGAGCGAGAGGCAGCCACCAAGGCCACTGGTTTTACCTCGTCTGTACTCTGGCACGCCGTTGATCAATCATTTATCAGTTGACTCTTTGCGTCCAGAGAATCACCACGTTTACCCGACCCATGACATCGTTAAACATCGACAATCATGTGTCGGACTACGGCCAATCTTGCTATATCCACGAGCGATATACCCCGTCTTGATCTTTGTTAATCTCCTTCTTCGCATGACTTGGTCTATCAAGTTGTCGACACATGTCGACGCTTTGCGAGTCGGTAGCATTGGCTTTTTTTGGTTTGAAGTTGCCGAATTACTGCGGAGATGGTTATGGGTTTTTGTTCGGGTTGAATTCGAGACACTAAGAAGACCAGTAAGGGAGAGGGTACCCACCTCAAACGGCTCTATGGAAGACATATCTGAGTATGAGATGGTGCCTGGGACTCCGGATTTATGACACACGCGACATACAGGTTTTTCTCACATTATAACTTTACTCTGGCGCTTAGTGAGTCTTTTTTATAAAGTCAACAAGCATGAAAAGAATCTGATCTATGTGATTGGGCCTAGATTAGATGTAGCATGTATATACAAATAAAGCAAATGTCAATCTCACACATGACTTGGGAACAGGTCGTGATGCCACATGAAAGTATTTCCGTCAGTTCAAACATTCTCACTTGAACAGCATTTGAGGCTTGCTTCGGGTTTCGTGATGCCCAACAACGAATGTACCGCTGTGCTTGGTGGTTTACGCTGTCTCCTTGCCCTGCTCACTCGACTACCCATGCCCTATCAAAGCCGCGATGTCGGATGCCCACGCTACGACTCAGTGACTAGCGTAATCTCGGGATCCGATTTTTGGCAAAGGAGTCAAGCTATGGAGGAACAAGATCAAGCTGCACAGTCATCAATATACGATTCTGTCCGAACCTGGAAATGGAGTGGTCCGACGAGATACCACATTAATCGTTTAACCGCCCGTATTGTCCCGTTCACATCTAAATCGTAACTCAGCAATGAAAAACAATCCCACGGTTGCTTCCAGCCAATATCTGTTTCCGGAGCATAACGGGCAACGTACGGTTTCTCTTCCCCATGCATGTAATTTTTCGGTCCACAATTGGTCCACAATGATGAAAATAGAAATAGGAATTTAGCATGCCGTCATCAACCGGTCAGCCGTGGGTAGCCCGATGAACATAGCTTGTTACGAGGTCTGCAGTCAGATGATGCCTGATTCCACATTACTACTCATGGAGGTTCCCGCGTCAGTATTCATCTGAGACATAAAAGGCCAACTGCAATGCGCTTCGTTCTCAACAACCCACTTCTCTCTCTCAATTCACTCAGTCACTAGTCGTTGTTTTTCATCATGAAGGTGCTACAACTGCTTCATTTTATCTAATCTATAAGCCTAATCGACATGATGTCATTTTCGTTCTCTTAGGTTCTTGCTATCCTGTACGACGGAGGTGTTGCTGCCCAAGAAGAGCCCCGTCTCCTCGGAACCGTTGAGAACAAGGTACTGTGTATTACACTCTTAAATAGTACAAACTTATTGAAGTATTGCACAGCTTGGACTCAAGGAATGGCTCGAATCTCAAGGACATGAGCTCGTTGGTAAGCTGCGAATCATATTGAATATGACCTAATTTTCACATATTTTCTTACAGTGCGTTACGTGGTTATACCCTCTTCCATTGTCATATATTAATGGACAATAGGTTTCCAGTAGCAAAGAAGGACCCGACAGTGACTTCCAAAAGCATATTGTCGACGTATGTAACCTTGACAAAAATAGCAATCCCTATTACTCATTAGAACCTTAATTAGGCGGAAGTTCTCATCACCACTCCCTTTCACCCTGGGTGAGCTTATTGTCTGCACGCTATAGTTGGTGTCGTGCTTCATGAACTACACATAGCTACTTAACCCGCGACCTGATTGAGAAGGCCAAGAACCTCAAGCTCTGCATCACCGCCGGTGTCGGGTCTGACCATATCGACCTTAATGCCGCTGTAGACCACAGAATTCAAGTTCTCGAGGTGAGATAACCTGATATCTAGAACACTTAGCAATAAATTAACACCGTTTCAGGTCTCTGGTTCCAATGTCGTTTCCGTCGCCGAGCATGTCGTAATGAGTATTTTGTTGCTCGTAAGGAACTTCGTACCCGCGCACGAGATGATCGAACGCGGCGACTGGGTTGTCTCCGATATTGCGAGGAACGCATTTGACCTGGAAGGCAAGGTCGTCGGCACTATTGGTGCTGGTCGTATTGGATACCGTGTCCTCCAACGTCTAGTGCCCTTCGACTGCAAGGAGCTCATTTATTACGACTATGCCCCTCTGCCTGCCGGTGCGTACATAACGAGAATAACAAGTCATCTACTGACAGTGTGTCCAGCCGCTTCCGAAGCTGTGAAGGCGCGCCGCGTCGAGGACCTCAAGGAATTCGTTTCTCAGTGTGATGTTGTCACCGTAAACTGTCCGCTGCACGAGGGAACCCGCGGCCTCGTCAACACAGAGCTTCTGAAGCACTTCAAGAAGGGTGCTTGGCTCGTCAACACCGCCCGTGGGGCCATTTGCGACAAAGATGCTGTCGCTGAGGCGCTCAAGAGCGGCCAACTTTCTGGGTATGCTGGTGATGTCTGGAATGTCCAGCCCGCGCCCAAGGACCACGTCTGGCGTACAGTTAAGAACCCCCTTGGCGCTGGAAACGGAATGGTGCCACACTACTCTGGCACAACCCTTGACGCCCAAGCTCGTTACGCCAACGGCACCAAGAAGATTCTCGAGAACTACCTCAACAACACGTCTCAGGAGGCTCAAAATATCATCGTCGGCCTAGGGAAGTACGAGACCAAAGCTTGTGAGTGTTTTCATACGACCTACTCTCCTTTGTGCCTAACGTGTCTGTCTGTAGATGGTCAACGTTGAGGTTTGGTTGCCTGGCTCCGTCGATTGTAAATGTTGTATATCATCAAACTTTACCAACATATTTATCTGCTGTACACAATGAAATGGAAATTATGTTTTGCATATACTTCATTTAACCGATTAAGAGACTGGATGGTATTGTTTGGTATACAACTACAAAATACAAGGTGGCACAAAACAGACGAAGGTAATAAATAACAATATATGAAAGATAGCAACAAAAAAGCCAAAAATCACTGGTCATCCCGCTTGAGGTGTTGAGCCAGAAGTGATTTGAAGAGTTGATCCATGTGACGAGCGTTCTTAGCATAAACATTACCCTCTGGATTGTATAGTCGGCAGTTGTCGAACACCAATTGCACATCATCTTCAAAACTTTCAAATGTTTTGTATAGGTTTGATTTAACCTTACGCTCAATCGTAGAGAAATCTGTCGATAAAGGAAAGGAAAAGATGTTTCGAATTGGAATGGGCAGAGAAAGCGGTCAGAAGATGACATACCCATGGGGTGCTTAACGATATCTAGGTAATCTGCTTGTTCAACAGTATCAACAGGTTTGTGAAACGCCCAGCCCCTTGGCTCAGCATACAGTGCAGCTAGGATCTTCTCCATGAGAGCCTTCACACTGTCTTTAACGGGTGAACGGGACAGGCTATGGCCGAAAATTAGTGAGAATAAGCGCAGCAGAGAAGTGCACAGAGCGCTCACACAGCTGCCATCTCCGGTGTCCAGCCGGTCTCCCCTGAGAGTTAAAAACGTTAGCCTGGGCGTCATCTGACTTTCGAAAAACAATTCACTTAGTCCTGGGACATCTTTGGGGGTCACCGTGACCGGTGTTGCGCCTGGCTGAAACTGAGGAAGACCGGGATGTATAATATGGGACTTCGACATCTGTCGTATTTTTTCAAGAACCGCCTCTGTTTGAGTTTTGAATATTTTCGGTTTGTCAAGATAGTCGATTTTGGGTAGCATGGTACATTGCATGATTGTTCCCCCTTCATAGTCTTTGATGTAGCCCGCCCAGACAGATCGGTCCAGGGAAATGTCTTTGGAAAACCCCTGTTTCTCAAAGTACCCGACTGCATAATTGTCGGCGTATGTCAAGAAGTGCATCATATCAGGGTAGGCTTTCCGGATATGCGCTTTAAAGTGATCCATCAACATCCCACCATATCCCTAATAGCATTTAGTTGAATATACACAGAGTCGAACAGATTGGGGTACCTTCTCTTGATCAGCGGAGTTTGTCGCGAAGAAGACGATTTCTGCAAACCCTCGATGTGGAAATGGGCGATAGCAAATGCCACCGACTACTTTGAGACCGCGTTTGATGATAGCCAATCCTTTTGAGTTTACGTCGTATACTAGCCGAGCGATGTATTCTCGAGGCATTTTTGGTAGTTGTTTCTGAAACAAGGTCTTCATCCCCGTCAAGATTACCAAGGACCGCGGCTGCCTGTCATTGTCCACGTCTGTTATTTTGATGATGCCTTTTCTCAACTCGATTGCTGAAGGTTTCTCGGTTCTTACTAACGGCTAAAGGGAACTGTTAATGCATAATTGAGCCGTCCTCGCAGGGATACTCACTGTTGGTCCCGAAGCATCAGTAGGAATACCGGCTGCAAGGCGATCTATTTGACCATCGTCAAGTTTGTCTTCCACTTTTACGCGCGGATCATGACCATTTATACGGCTGTTCTTCGATGAACTCGCTGTTCCATGTCTGTCATCATATGAAGGAGCTGCTTTGCCGGCTCCGTGCCCTTTCTTTGCTTTCTTGCTAGGCTGTTTCCCATTCCTTTTTCCAGTTGTACGAGGAACCATACGAGACGCCAGAGGTTTATCCTCTTCGTCATCATCGTCATCGTCATTCTCTTCGGCTTCACTTAGAGATGACGAAGATATTCTGCGCTTCTTTTTAGGCGGTGCTTCGCTGAGAATAGAAGAGGTAGGAGACTGGGGTGGATTACTCGACCGCCGGTCTAATTTGATGAGTAAAGGTCGCAATGACCACGATGACAACTAACCTGGGGACGAGTTAATGTTCACTAGACTGATGTTACTTCTTGGATGCCCCATTTGTTTTCTGAGCGACAGAATATCCTCGTCGGTGTATTCAAAGTCCAAAAGTCGACCGGAGTCCTACTCTTTATTCAGTTACGGAGTTAGTGCATATGAGAATTCTGCACACCTGCGTTTATCAGTATCTGCATGTATCCAGCATGCATAAACTAACCTGTAGAAGCTCATCCAGACGGACAGCAACACGGCCTCTGCGCGCGAACTCCGCGGGTCCTATTGAATCTTCGTCTGCGTTGTGTGCTTTGATATCATGACCACACGCGCAGAATTCGAGGTACGATGAGATCTCTTCGTCATCGTCGTCTGACCCATATTGACCGAGATCGCCCAGACTAGAGTCGCTATGACCGTCAAGAACCACGTCTACCCGCGGCGGAGGATGGAGACCAAGACAGGTTGAACATTGGGCACAAGGGGAATGCCTTGCTATTTTGATGGAGAGCAGAGCAGGGTCTAGTCTCTCAAATGAATGAGAATGAGGGTATGCTACCTTCATGGGCCGCCTGTCTGCAAGGCACTAATAGCAAGCTAATAGTAATAAGTAGCACCTTGTTATTGTAGAGAAGAGGAATTAATGATCTCCGGCACGTGCCACTCCACTTCCAACAGCAAGCTTGCCCCATGTCATTGTTCAATCTGGGAACTCTATCCGAGTTCTTTCTCACATATTTTTTCATTCTCGATGTGCTCCTTTTCCAATGAACGTCTTGTTCGGGGTTGCGACCCTCTTCATCTCTGTCTCTACTGCCCAATGGATTGACTACCCTGACTCTGGCATTGCTACTCTGACACATTATACGCTACCTTCGGGTTTCATTGCAGCATGCGGATGCACTGGAGCGAGCACAGACTTCCCCACTGCTGCGCTTTCCCAGATGGCATACGGCAGTAGTACTGCCTTCGGTATACCATGAATACGCAGTATTCAACAGACCTGCTTTTCTAACACGTGTGGCATGCAGGCCCGAGCTGTGGACGATGCTTCAACTTATCTCTAATAAATCCCGTCTATGCCACGCCACCCTTCATCCCTCCAGTCGTAAAGAGTATTGTTGTTAAAGTGTCAGATATGTGTCCTCTGTCGAAAACTGGGTTGTGCAATGCTACAACTGCGGGACCAAACGCGTGGGTCACCAACTTCGTAAAGCGGACATTAACGCCTCAATGCATCTCGTTTGCAGAGCTGGTGCTTTCTTAAACTTTGATTTAGCATACCCGTCGAGCTCTATACCCAGTGACTTTTTCCCATCGGACGAGGCACTCTATGGTTATACGGTATGTAACTGCTAACAGCAACATCACACCGTCGATTCATCAAACATATACTAAAGGACTTCGGGGTGTGGAACGTCACATACGAAAGTGTTCCTTGTATACCTAACTGGCAAGGTGCCAGTGATGCTGCGGCATTGGGGAGTGTAGGATCGCTTGGCCTTGGGGTTTGTTGTCCTGCCGACCCAACGCCTGGAAATGCGTCCAACATATGCCCCTCTTTTTCTGACCAAAACGGTATTCCGTGAGTCTTCAATAGCACAAGTCTTGGTGCTTTCCGCTCATTAGCTGCGAAGACCAGATACCGCAACCAGCTCCAGTCTGGTTCTGTCTGTAGGATTATACATTCTTGTAACATCTATCATTTTGGGGCAGGTTCCCTTTCTTGTCTGACAGAGCAGATTGGTGTACTTCTACCGTTGACTGCACCCCATATACTTACTCATCATGTATATCTTGTAAATCTACTCACCAGAAATCACTTTCACAGCAAGCTTCTACGAGTGTATCGCATGTATTGTCATGCCTCTCACATGCATGCATACTCGTTTGACATGAGCGCACTCATTTAACTCACCTGTAAAATTTCAAGTAATAACATAGTCGCTTAATAATTAAGCAATGCGCCTGAATAAGATATGTTTACTTAGGTGTCACGGTATTTGATTGTACGCCTTACTTGACACGCTCTTCGTCAACTGCAAGCTTACTGTACCGTGCCTGCATGCTACTGGGCAGAAGGCGAGCAAGGCAACGTACGCCTCCAATCCAGATAAACGCAGCTATTATGATGCCAAAAATGACCAAAAGGAAAAAGCCGTTCGCGAAGCTCGTCGACGGCGAAACGTCCTCCACTGCGCTGGTGGCCTTGCTCGAGTCCGCTGTCGCTGAAGCGGACGGGGGTACGCTTGTGATATTCTCATGAGACTTCTCTACCGAGTCAGTTACTGGCAGGGTTCCCGTGAATACTGTATCATCCTGTGAAACGTTATATTCATTTGATTGGTACTATATTTTGGAACACAAATGGAGCATTTAAAGCTCAGCGTGAACAGGTACCTGGGTACCATCAGCATCGGTAGGGGCCTCCAACTCAAGCTGAAGACGATATCAGAAATGCAAAGCGATACAAACAGTAGATAGGCAGTCACCTCTCCGGAGTCTTTGATGATGATATCGACGGCAGGGCGGTCTCCAGAACCTTTAGGAGCATTTTCTAATATTTGCGTAACACATAAATCCTCCGCTCCAAAGTAATGTCATTATATAACGCACCAACTTTGTGGACAACTTCCATTCCCTCGAGAACCGTTCCGAAAACAACCTAAAAAACCAAGGTGTGTTAAAAGAGTACTTTTGAAAAGAAAGGTAGTCATACATGACGTCCGTCAAGCCAGCTAGTAGTCACGGTGGTGATGAAGAACTGAGAGCCTGTGCACCACTGTAAGTGAAAATACTTTAACAAGACTCGTATAAATATTCACCGTTGGTGTCCTTTCCGGCATTAGCCATCGACAAGTTCCCGGGGCCAGTGTGACGGAGTTTACTATAGTACGAGATGTCAGAGCACACTTCGAAGGGCATAGTCATTGCACCTACAAGTTCTCGTCGGCGAACTTGTCACCATAGATAGACTAATTACAAAAAAGCAATCATTAAACCTTCAGCCACATTGAAGATACGGCCGGAAGCTACCTTTCCGCCAGTGCCATCTCCACGAGTGAAGTCGCCACCTTGGATCCTGTAATGTGTTACTTTAGCCGTAGTCCATACATGTCAGAACGACATCGCTTACATGAAGTCCTTAATGACACGGTGGAATTTGGAACCTTTGTAGCCAAAGCCGAGCTCCTCGCCATTCTTTCTCTTTCCCGTAGCAAGAGCGCGGAAGTTCTCAGCAGTTTTGGGAACAGTCTGCAAATGATAAATTCACGAAACCGCAACGGACTAGGAAGAAAATTGTGCTCACTCCGCCATAGAGACCCATGACAACTAAGCTTTGTGTTCAGTTACGTGGAAGGTAGGCAGTGAATACAGGATACGCACTGCGTCCTAGGAATTCATCGCCCTGTTGAATGTCGAAGAAGACCTTGTTCGTAATTCTCGGTCCCTTGGCGGCCTCTACGGACTGTGCGCAGAACAGAGCCGCAATCGAAACGACAATGAAGGCAATAGAAACTTTCCCAAACATGACGGTGTAGAATAAAGGTGAAGACGTGGACTTTCGTGGAATTCAAGACGTGGCGAAATACTACTAAGCGCTTCGATCAAAAGCGTGGGACTTGAGATGAACTGGGGGGTTACCGGCTATGACCTGTTGCTTAACCTAAAAATAAAGGTGTAAACCAGTGCACTGGCCCAAATTCATGTAAAGACTGATGAATTCTGAGCTTTTCAATACGGGAAGAAAGAACGAATAGACAAACACATATAGAAAAGTGATAGTGTACATAAATCATTTGCCAACCAACTTTTCCAGATCATATCCTCCTGAGATTTGGAATTCTGAAGCACCTGAATAGCTAGCCAGTACGCCTCCTTTCTTGGTAAGGCGGCCCTGGGCACGGACGATAGCCTGCATACGCTTCTCTGCATCGCCACTATGATCCCTCTCCCATTCCTTACTGCCTCCAATCTTTTCTTTATTGCTCGCCCTATGTGCTTTGACCTTGGCTCCGCTACTTTTGTTCTGCATTTTCGCACCGCCGGGAAGCTTGACTGATGTGGGAGCGTCGCGCAAAGCGAATGCCTTAGCCAAATGGCCCATATGCAAATTTCGGATGTGGAAGATGTGCTTCTCGTTGGAAGGATGGGTAGCGTAGGCTCGCATATGCGAAAGGAAGCCGCTCCGTGCAAGAGCAGCATTCTGAGAAAGGGAGCAAAAATTAGTTCGTACTGGACATGTAAGTGCATTTATACACACCTCTTTGCTTCTCAAAACCCATCGTTCAAATGCGAGTTGGACATCAGTCGCACGTTGCTCGTATTCTGAACCCTTTCCACCGAAGCCGGAGCGTAGAAGGTCTTCTGCGGCGACACCATGCAGCATGACTTTCTTGTCACCTTCATCTCCCTGCATCTTCTTTTCTGCCCATTGAACCCAGTCTACCTCACTAGGAGCGACAAAGCTCCATGCTTCTCCTCCTTTACCGGCACGTGCAGTTCGTCCCACACGATGCACGTACTCCGTGACACCGCCTTCCGTAGGAAGATCGTACTGAATAACGGCACGCACTAAAGGCAGATCCAGACCACGGGCAGCGACTGATGTACAGAAAAGAACCGAGGATGTCCCTTGAATTGGCGATTTCTTGCCTTTGAGTCCAGCGAACCCCTTGAGAGCGGCGAGACGCGCCGAGTTTGGAAGAGATCCATGTAGACGATAGACAGAGACGTTGGGTAGTAGCGCACAAGTTGCTTCCACTTTCTCCGAGGATAGACTAACCTGTGTCCCTTTGATATCCTCTTTGTCAGAGTCGTCTTCATCATCAGAAGCCTGGTCGGCTTCCACAGTTCCTTCGTCCATGGAAGCTCCTGCAAGTAGATTCCAATGGAAGTCCACAGAATCTGTACAGCTCAGGAAAACAATGATCTTGGCTCCTTGTTGTACTTGCACTTGTGCAACTAGGGTCCTCAAAAGGGCGACTAATGCGACGAGGCGAAGTTTGAGTGGCACAGTGACGTACTTTTGCATAAGCTGGGATGGAGGCGTGAAAGTTTCCGCTGTTGAGGCCGATCTCTCAAGATCCGGATTTTCCGGCTTCGGTAGCAAGTACTCTTTGTCCGCCTCGGTAGCCTTAATCATCAGTGGGTTTTGCAATGCAGAACCAGCCAACTTTTGTACATCTTCCCGAATGGTGGCGGAACAAAGAACCGTCCTCCGGCGTCTTTCCCAGTCCCATCCGCCTACTTCATTAGTTGTACCGTCTTCGACTGCTTTCTTGGCCATCCGACGCCTAGCATCCAGTCCCTGCATGATGCCTTTTATCGTTTCTTCAAACCCCAATTCCATTAATTGGTCAGATTCGTCGAGTACAAGCCAGCGACATTTGCCGACGTTAAATGAAGAAGTGTTTTGTAGGTGGTCTAGTAACCGGCCGGGGGTGGATACGAGAATGGGCAGCCCCTTTCGTAGTCTGGCCTTTTCATGAGTCCGAGTAGCACCTCCCACAAGCAAGCCAGAGACAAGCCAGCGGGTTAGTTGCGTTGAAGTATCTGGCTGAGATGTTGATTCATCCTCTGCGCGCAGTCTCATTTTCAAAAGTGCCTCGAGGACATCGGAGATCTGCTTGGCCAATTCACGAGTAGGCGCAATAATAATGGCTAGAGTGCCTATTGACCTGTCAATATATGACAGAGAGCTAAGAGGCAACAGATCCTGAACGATGGGAAGTAAATACGATAATGTCTTTCCCGAACCGGTTTGCGATTGCAGAAAGATATCTCGAGCAGTCTTTTCAGGTGCTGTAGAAAGCATGGTTGGGAGAGATGCACGCTGGATGGCAGTCGGTTTTAATATGGACATTTTGGTCGTAAGATGTGAGACTAGAAGGGGATTGAGTCCAAGGCCTGAAAATGTGGAAGAATCAAGTGGTGCATTGCTTGGAGCAACTGCTTTAGAAGGGATGGAAGCCGGCTGGGTGGGGAGATCGACTTTGGGATTGTAGGTGAAGAGGGAGGAGATGATTTGGTTTGGTTTTGAAGGTTGTGATGTCGATGCTTGTGTTGGCCGAGCAGGTTGAGAAGGTTTCGATTGTGATGTGTATGGTGTTTCTTCCGATTCCTCAAGTCTAACACGCTTTCGCGGCCGATGGTTTGGTATATGCGCAGCAGATTCGGACGTTGTTGCAGCAGTCGGGGTATGGTGAGGCGCGCTTTTGTGTGTGGGTTTGGGTTTGGGAGTGACTTTCTCTTCTGATCTAACTTTACGCTTTAAACCGCGTTTCGCTTTAAGTCTGAGAAATGACAAAAGTAAGAATAAGAGATGTGTCTCTGAAAACAAAGCAATACCTGTCTGTCCAGCGCCCACCTTTCTTCCCACCACCAGATTTGATACAGACACCGTCATCTGTGGCAATATTAAGGACCAGATCGTCGTCCATAGTGGTTAAAGCAAATGAAGGTGCTGTGCTATTTTTGAACTACAAAATCTTTTGGAATGGCAATGACTTAGCTAACGTCTTAGCATTCATCAAAAGCATATTACATAATATTTGTGAGTCAGCTCTTTTGCTTTTGTCACCTCGTCGCCAGCGCTAGAGGGCCACAAGCTGGTCTTTGCCTGCTTCTCTTTCATTTCTACTGCTCTGTATGGTATCGCAAACCCCGATTCCAGCCGATGCTCCGCCACCGTCAATTACCCCAGGTGGGACGTACACTCTGCAGGTGAGTTTGCCAGCACTTGGTTCCCAAGGTAATGACTAAGCCACCGTTAGACGGTGACCGTTGGCTGCAAGATCTATATTCGCCGCCCAGGCGCGAACGGCGAGACAGAGGAACGCCTTGCTGAGATCCTATCCATCCGCGACAGACCCAACAATCCTTATGCAAAGCGCAACAAAGCCGCTGACACTGAGCCTGCTAAGCCCGAGGACCAGTGGGAATATTTCGTTCACTGGGAGCATTTCAACAAGCGTCTTGATGAGTGGGTTTCAGGCTCGCGGCTCGTGCTGAGTAGAGATCTTGAATGGCCACGCGCGAAGGCTGCGCCACCCCCTAAGAAGGCTACCCCTTCCAAAGCCCCTCCCAGCAAAATCCCGCCGGGCAAAGCCCCACCAGGAAAAGCTCGCGGTCAGAATTTGCTGAAGAAAGCTACTACCAATGCTGCTCTTGCGACCTCTCCTACGCCTGGGCCGTCTACGCCTATGGCCATGTCTGTAGATGAATATCCACCGTCCCCGTCCCCAGGCCCTCCTTCTCTTAAGAGAAAGACCATGCATGACCAAGACGAGGAGGAAGAGGAAGGAGACGAAGAAGATGCTGAAGGTTCTGAAGACGCTGAAGGTGAAATGGATATCGACGGTGAAGGCGAGGTTGAAACATTCGACTTGAGCCTAGACGAGCCTGCTCCCGAACCAGCGCCGGTTTTCAGCAAGGAGAAGGAGATCGAGAAATTACGGACATCTGGTTCTATGACCCAGTCAATTTCGGAAATTGCACGGGTCAAGAACCTCAATCGGGTGCAAATAGGCAAGCATGAGGTCGATGCTTGGTATTTCAGCCCGTATCCTAAAGAATACGCTCACCTTCCTGTGCTGTACATCTGCGAATTCTGCTTAGCGTTCTTCCCATCTCCTTTAATGTTCAGTCGTCACCGCAAGCGATGTAGTATGTTGCATCCACCAGGAAATGAGATATATCGTCATGAGGATATTTCATTCTACGAAGTTGATGGTAAACGTCAATTAACGTGGTGCCGGAACCTGAGCTTACTTTCGAAATGTTTCCTGGACCAGTACGTATACAATTTTTCTTTGCTCGGCCTATCTGACAAAATAATTTAGTAAAACCCTTTATTATGATGTAACACCCTTCATGTACTACGTTATGGTACGTTACCGATTTCTTTTGGCTTCAGACGAAATTTAATCACCTCTTTGCACAGGCAAAACGTGATTCCTCAGGCTGTCATATCATTGGCTACTTCTCCAAAGAAAAAGAATGCGCTGAAAACTACAACGTCGCTTGTATCTTAACTCTCCCTCAGCATCAACGTTTCGGATATGGGAAACTTTTGATAGAATTCTCATACGAACTCAGCAAGAAGGAGGGCAAACTTGGCAGCCCTGAGAAACCCCTTAGTGATCTCGGGCTGTTGAGTTATCGAGCTTATTGGGCAGAAACTATCATTGACCTACTTCTGAGCACACCCGACGCCGAGTTAAGCATCGACGATATCGCGCAGAAGACCTCTATTACTCACGCGGATGTCATGAACACGTACGTTTTCTCGCTCCTTCTTCTCCATCTACACGATTTGACCTCCGTCGCTACAGGTGTTCGACCCTCCAACTTTTCAAGCACTACAAGGGCCAGCACATCATCTGCCTCAACAATGCGGTGCTGGAAAAGCATCAGAAGACCAAGGAGAAGAAACGCAATCGAATACACCCCGAGAACCTCAAATGGAAGCCGCCCATCTTCACGCGCGAGCAGCTCCGCTTTGGGTTCTAATTATAGAGTTATCCTTTAGACATCTATTTTGTTATCCCCGTCTTTTCTTTATGGTAGTTGCTTTCGTTTTTGGATGTAAAATACACAGTAGCATTGACGTACTGTTTGTATTGTATCATAGTAGTAGCCGCACAACACAACACATGCTGTTCTCCGCTGCCCCTTACCAGTACTGTTCTAAGAAATTAGGTCTCCAATCACTGAGCGTCCTCGTCCAAGCGTTGCGTCGTCCGCTGGCGCAGCTGCTCGTTCCCGCCGTCGCGCAGCGCAGCAGTAAGGTTCTGCCGGCTGATCGTCGGCGACGGTGGCTGCGACGCCGCGGGGCTAAACACACCCACGCCGGAGAGCTTCAAACTGTCACCCTCGCCGACGTAGAACAGGGACAGCTCGCTGCCTGACCGCCCGCTCGGGGTGAGCGTCTCGCGGTCCGAGTCGGAGTACGGCGCCTCGGATGAGTCCTCGCCGCCGGGCGGGCTCTGAACGTATATCACGGGTGGGGTGAGGGCGCCGCTCGCGGGGGCGCGACGGGCGGCGTGTATCGTCGCCTTGTCGCTCGTCGACGCCTTCGTGTCGTCAATCACGCCTAGCGTACGCGCGATGCCGTACGAGGCGATATCCTATGTGGGGTTACGACACGGCGCAAAAATAACGCAGACGGTCAGTCAGTTCAGTCAGTTGCTGGCCGCAGGCGGGACGAGAGGGGACGCACGAGGAGCCCGAGGATGATGATGGGCAGGCTGACGAGGACGGCGAGGAGGAGGGCGGCGTTAGCGATCTTGGCGACCCACGAGTCGGGCGCGTAGAACCAGAGGTACTCGAGGTAGTACGCCCACAGCGTCTGCGGGAGGGACAGGGGGTGGAACGCGGACAGCGTGCGCGTGACGTCTGTGGTGTAGGCGGTGATGTTCATGGCTGCACCGTCGTTGTGCGTCTGTGTCGTGAGATAAGGGAGTACACTGGGGGCGGGGGCTGGTGGGTGGGTGGGTAACTGAGCGCAAGTTAACACACCGCGCTGCCGACTGTCAAAATTGGTCCATTCATCGTCATTGCCATCATGGACGATCACCTGATGGCTCGTTCTTGGCCTCACAAAATAAATTAGCAGAGCATTCATAACGCTTAATTCTCATTTCAGTAGTCTGCTTCGTTTTGTGCTAAAAAAGGGCACTTTTTTTTTTTGCATTGTCTACAACTATGCGTACAACAAAAGTCTAAATATTCCATCGTACCAATGCGCACTAAATAGTAACTAGCAATGTGAAGCGCGTCGAACACGCGACGAGGTAAAAACGGCAGCGGGCAGTAACAAAGAATAGCACCGTGTCTCGTATCTATCAAATACATGCACAAGAGAAGAGGGGAAAACAACAGCAGAGAGCCAAGTACTACAGATCCAGCAAAAAACAGGAAGAATCACACGACAGGGTTGTTAGTAAATGTACAGCAACGAGAAACACCAAAGACGGGGGAATTTGGGGGGAATAGGCATAGACTGTGGTATATGGGAGTGAAAAAAGAAAAAGATTGAATGAAGATGGATATAGCAAGTGTGGTGTGTGGTGTGCGATGATGGCGACGGCGACGGCGACGGCGACGGCAAGGTCCCTTAAGGGTATACGACATTCGACGGGAACACGACGCCATCCGAGCGGATGAGGATGATGGGGCGGCGCTTGCCAATTTGCGACTCTGGCGGGAGGCAGCCGAGCACCTCAGTGCAGCGCACCTCAACATACGGCGACGGCTCCGAGCCGAAGAACACGCTGACGGGATCTGTCTTGGAGAAGTTCTCGCCGTACACGGTGAGCATCTTCGACGCGTGCGGGTTCGGCTTTGCGAGAGCTGCGCGGCTCGCCGCGCAACTCGCCTTAGGCGCCTCTGCCGCACGGTCGGGTGGGAGGTACTTGACGACGCCTGGGAAGGGTGTCACGGGCTTAGATGGGACTGGGAACGAACCCGTCTGGGGCGCGTGCTGGTTGTCGAAGAGCACGGGCGGCACGTAGAAGTTGTAACGAACCTGGTCTGTACCGACGATCGTCCACACGCTCGTCTCGCCGATGTCGACCTGCCAGAGGGCGCCCGACGACGCGCCCGAATCGCTGATAGTCCCACGGCGCGACGAGACAGACGAGCCCGCTGAGCTGGGGCGCCGACGGCCTTTGCCGACCGGCTTTGGCATGCCGCCCGCGCTGGACGTCGAGCGCTTCTTCTTCATGACGCGGCCACCGTCGTTCGATGGAAGGAACTCGGAAGCCGAGGGGGACGCGGGCGCACTGTCGATCTTGCCCGGATGCGGGAAGTATTCCCCTGAGGGACCCGCAGTCGGAGATATGGGCGACGAAGGGAGGATCGGCGAGCTCGCGCCGTTACCTTGCGTCGCATTCCATTGCCGGCCGTCAATGGGCCGGTATGTGTTGACCTTCTCTCCCATGCAGGAGAGGAAGGCGCCGCTGACACCAGGCGTCCCTGGCTCGGGAGCACCCTTGGAAGCATCATAAACCTCAAAAGCGATCTTGTGTAGTTGCGAGACAGGGTCACCGCAGACTTCGCCAGGACAGCAATAATGATCGGCTATGCCCTTTGCACCTTCCTGCAGACCACCGCCGACGACGGTAGTTTGGCGATCAACCTTGCGGATGATCAAGACAGGGCTCACGACACCAGACGTAAGGCATTGCAGTACAACGGTCTGGTTATAGTAAATGGGAATTTGCGATCCGTTATTTGTGAAAGGGATCGCATTCGGAGGGGGCGAAGGGTAATCTGGTTGCGGAGGGGGAGGGGGTGGGGCGTCGAGGCCAGCACCTGTCGGTTTGTTGACATCTACGATGTACATGACGAAAGGATCTAAACGGGGATGAATAAGAAGCAGAAAAATAGCGCATGACAAACCAAACACTTACCCCAACTGGCAGTACGGGCAATGAAAGACGGCGTTGTTGAGCGGGAGCGCTGATCGAGACCCATCAACGGGGCACCGTCAGAACCTTTGAACGAAGAACCAGATCCAGATACACAGAGATATTTGGTGGACACGGTCTGTGAGCGGAGACGATGGAAGAGCGAAATGGTTGAACCGTGATTGATGCAAACTAGAATGACAGAAAGATGTCAGGTGTCTGTTGGGTGCCAGGAATAAAACATATTGACTTACGTTCCAAGTTTTTGGCACTCTGCCGTTTTTTGCTAGGCTTACTGATCACCTTGATGGGACGCGAAGGGAAGACACCAATGACTCGCTCTGGCTCATCGTCTGATGCAGGCGCAGTGATTTTGACAAGGGCCTCGACTTTTTTCTTTTTTTCGTCAACATCGGAGATAAAGAGCTGTTTACCAACACAACGACCGATAAAAGTCGTGCCGGTTGGGGGGTCGCTGACATCAAAGGACTTGCCGGAAGAACCAGTCCATTCTATGGTGCCTTCTTGGGGCGCAGGCTCGCCAGAGATGGAGACGACGACACGGGGAGGGCAGAGCTTCGGATCTTCACCGCGACGGATAACGTCGGTCCACCAGGAATTGCCAATCATAATGGCGGTAGGGGGCGGGCAAAGGAAGCTAATGGCCCAATAAGAACATGTCAGATGGAGGGGCAAAAAGCTTCGAACCGTTTCTCGGTGCCATACGACTTTTGCGCAACCTTGCTGGACATGACGATGACCGTGCGTTCGCCGAAGGCGAGCCTGTTGGGGGTCCTGACGTACTGATCGAGGTAGGGACTAGAGGAAGTATGAGGAACGCAGGGAGAGAACGATAAGACAAGAGACGGACCGAATGAAGGTCTGGAGGTCGCTGGACGTGCCCATGAGGGGGTTTACCTGGAGCTTCATGCGGGCGAGGGTCTCGTCGACGGCGTGCATGCGCATCTCTGGATGGGAGTGGTTGCTCATGTAGTGCATGTCGCCGTATGGGGAGACGGGGGGATCGCGGAAAGAGTGGGTGGACTGGGGCGCGACGCCTGGCACGGAGTGAGCAGAAAACGGATAGAGACAAGGAGAATGCGCACCTGCAGCAGGCCCGTTGGTGTGGCTGTAGCGGTCTGGAGGGAAGCGGCCGAGACGGTCCTGGAAGGGGTGGATGGCGCCGGAGTTGAAGGGCATGGTGCCGTTGATGCCGCCGATGGAGTACTCGTCGGGGTACTCTGTGTGGTAGGCGTCAGCGACGCCGGGGAGACGACGGGACTCGTGGATATCGAAGGGCTGGTGGGGGTAGTCCTTGGTGGGGGGGAAGGCCTGGGAGTGGTGGAGATTGGTGACAGAGTCGTTGGGGGTGAGGGGGGAGACCTTGCCGCTGGTGACCATCATGTCGTAGGAGCTGGCGGGGGCAAAGGGGGGCTCGAAGGACGCGTGGGCGTAGAGGCCGTCGCTGAAGCCATGGCCGAGGGAGGAGGAGGAGGAGGCGTTGGTGCGGTAGCGCTGCTCGCTGAAGATGTAGCCCTGCTGGTCGGGGGGGTCCATGTGGTCGAAGGGCGGGTGCTGCTGGTCGTGGACGAAGGGCTGGTCGACGTCGTGCTGGTAGTGGAAGTCCAGGGACATGGATGGCGGGTGCACGGCGGGAAGTGCCGGTGGCTGGGGGAGGAAAGGAGAGGGCGCGTCTTTTATTCGCTGCCGCCGAACTCTATTTCGCCGCCCGCGGAATCCGGCGAGATCAGAGATTTGCCTCCGTTCCCCACATCAGCCACCGCCCCGACTCCCTCTGCCCTCCCCGATTGGCTGCCCAACCCGTCCACGTGGGCCCTCCATGCCGTGTCGGCGGAATTACTCTGCAAATCGCACCCCGATCTCGGCACTCCCCGCCCCTTTATTATTATTCGCGTTCCTCGCACATGACCCTGCGCGACGGCCGTCCCCGAGCGTCCTCTCCTCGCCCGCGCTCCTCGCCCGCCGCCGCCGCCTCCTGTGCGCGCGCATGCGCACCGTTGCCAGGCACTCCCGCCGCTACCCGGGCGCGCCTCGCACAATGGGGGAGGTGTTGCCCGACCGTCTGTCACTTATTTTAATGCGACTGCGCAAAGATGCAGCGACCAGAGGGGTTACTCGCAAAAATAGATTATAGCACCATGTCAGCTTATCATACGGAGATGTTTCTTATGCACTCTAAAACTCCCGCTTTGATTCGTCTCTCCCTCCTCGTCCTCAGATGCCTCGAGATTGATCATGGGAACGCCCCCTCTCCGCCGGATATGTGCCCTAAATGAATTCTGTGCAGCGCCGGATACGCGCAGCTGGCCGGACCGACTCTGTTCGGTCGCAGCGACGTTATTTAGACTTGGCCGGCACGCTGCTGCCTGTGCAGACATATGTAGATTGCTTGGGTAGCTTATCTCGAATATCAGATAGTGTGCAGTGATCAGCGGCGAGTGGCCAGCATAAGGATGAACGATGTGCATTCAATTTTCGCGGCAAGACAACGTGACGGAGCAGTGACGGTGACCAACGGGCCATTTGTCGCCGCACTCCCGCTCGCCGCACTCGCTCTTCCCCCACTCTCTTGTACTCATAGCGCGACTGTACCCATCCACTCCCTCCACGGGCCCCGGTGGTTCTCTCCACATGTCTTATCGTCTCCAGACCCCGCGGCCCCGCCGGGCGCCCTCGCCCCTCAACTTGGACGCCTCTTTCAAGCCCCCGTCCGTCCTCAGCACCCACCACGACTCCCAGACCCTCCTCTACGACCTCCCCTCCGCCACCTCCATGTCCCCACCCACCAGCCCCCGATCAGGCCCGCGCGTCCTCTCCCCCACCTCCCCCTCCTTCCCAGGCCGCTCTAGAGGCGCGAGGAATGGCAGGCCCACCCCTCCCCCCTCCCACCGGAACAGATCTGCGACACCCTCCGGTGGGGTCGCCTCCAGCGACCTCGAGATCTTTGCAGAGCACTGTCGCGCATGGTATTTGCTCCTCTCCCTCCCCCGCACCGCAACCACTAATCCGACCCCAGGTACTTCAACCAGGACGATAACTCTGGCCGTCTTATGACGCAGACTCTCGCCACCCTTCCCCCTTCCCAGCGGGCCCCCTTTGCCCGCATACAGGCCTCCATACGGTCGGCATATCACCGCTCGGTGAACATGCGGCGCCATGCCGAGTTCCAAGCCCAGCTCAGCGCGACCACGCCGGGCGGATCGCTGCTGCCGCACAACAGGGCTGATCCCCGCTCAAAGTCGGCGCGCAAGGGTGCGTTCGCCTCTTATCATATGCCCGTGCCTCTCACCGATTTTATCCTGCAGAACGGTACGAAAAGATGGAGCGGTTTGTGCGCAACTGGTGCAACACCGGCATGCCTGGCACCAAACCTTTTTTCGAGGCGTACGTTAATCCCGCCTGTATTTCGCAGCCACCGTTTATTGATCCCGTTCCTTCCCCCTGCGCGTGCTTTTGACAGCCTGTGGGCCGTTATGCGATTGCAGGTCATTCCAGCGAATCTTGGTGGCGCAGGTGCCCATCGTATTGACTGGGAGTTTGATGACGCCGTATTCAAAGAAGCTGCGTATGTATCCGATGTTTCTTCATAGCGTGGTATAGCCTTTCGCCACTCACGCTCAACATCTATAATTTTCTATAGTGGGAAGGATTTTATGCTCGAAGCGATTGATTTTCTCAAAGGGGTCCGTTCTTCTCATGTTCAATAGAAACCACTCTAAAAACAACTCTCCCATCCAGGTACTTGCTTTCGAAGAGGCTCCTTCATTGAAGGTTTCCGACTCTGCATATGGTCACAGGAAATATTCAAGCATACAAACAATACATTCTCGCGCACAATCACAGCCCTCTTCTCATCAGAACTCTTTTACAGTCGCTTCAACAATACAACCGAAGCGTCCCCGTGCCCCTAGTGACCCATTCCTGGATGCTCCTCAGTCAGCACCCTTCGTATCCTCATCCCCCGCCCTCTCCTTCAATGCCGATTCGCTAAATACTTCATCGGGCACCGAACGCGAAGATCTCCCCCAGAGCCCCGTGACACCCTATGGGGACGCTATGGCCAACGCTAATTTCGACGATGACACAGAGGAGCAGTACCTCCGGGTATGGACCTCACCTGATTTGTCCAATTCAGAGTATCTCCGCCTCACAGAGCTCTTCCCTGCGTTTATAACTCGACGGCCGTTTCCTCGCTTTCCCGTACCTCAATCTAGACACGTGGATATAGAAGAAGGCGAGGATGAGGGACTCGAGGGAAGACAGATCCATTTCGGTACGGGATCAATGTGCATTAGCTCAAAGTCCCGCACAGAGGCATGGGAAGGCGGCCTCTGGGCTATGTTTATATCCTGGTGGAGAAAGCTGTTTTGCTAGTTTGCCCCACTGTGTCTTGTGCTGGTGAACATTTCTATCATATGGACTTTTGTATCTACGGCTGGATACCCGTCATTCCTTCATCATCATCATTTGGCATAGTCATTTGCATCCCCACCGCCTGCAACCTCCATCCTTCCCCACCCCATCCCACTCAAGCATGATACAAGCGAACACTGACTCACATCTTCATTCCCTGGGATAAGTGTCATTCCAGCAATAACGCAGCGCAAATATACATTACCCATATCCGCTGTCATTGACATTATCGTTTCGATTGCATTACAGTGCTCAATGATTGCTCTTGCGCTGAACATTGTTGGAGCATTTGTGTATTATCTCTTTTCTTCGTTCATGGACACTATTTTCGTAGTGACAATAACAATAAACCCGTGTATAGATCTTTTGTGACGCTCCCCTCCTTCGCGACTGCGGCGCCCGTCGCTTTGTCGGTTCTGGGGTATGTATGTATAGGTATCAAAGTCGCGCATCTGATGCGTGCAGTCTCGCTTCGCGGGTTGGCACTACATCTTTGACATAACATTAACCAGGCAGCGATTAAACCTGCTAAATAACCCATTTACTTGAGGAACATGTTTCAGGCCGTATTCCTATTTTCTGCCCATCAGCCTTGTATACCGTAAGTGGGGGCTTGGTATGGGCGGTTAACACACGGGCCGATATAGCGTTGATAGGCAATAGAAATAGCTGCGCTCCCGAGTGCGCCACATCTGGATGCAATGTTTCGAGAAAGCACAACTTGTCTAGGAAAGCCATGTGGCCAATCCAGTGGGAGGCGCCTGGGTTTGTTCAAGTTGGGCGAATGGGATGGATCGAGAGATCAGATCCTCCCCACCCCTCTCCCTCCCCGGGCAGGCGGCGGGCCTCAATCTGGATCCGGGTGCGATGGGTGCAACTTTTAGATGCAATATATGGATGGATGATTAATCAGATATACATTCAGAGTTATTTATTATTGCCTCTACTGACTCTCTGAGGACGGGGCGAAGCGCACGCGCTGCAAATATAGCTGGATTTTTGATATTGGCGTATGCTATTAGAAGTTGTGTCGGCCTGTGTAGGACACGGCGGACTCCCTGAAGGCGTCCCGCAGTCAGACGCACGCGCACGCAAACGTAAATGTTGTGGGAAGGGTTTGTGGGGCAGCGCTAATTATGGCGGGACATAGTCCGTGGCGGGCAAATGTCATAGGCACGCCCTCTCACCTTCCCACCCGTGCGCCCTGCGGCGACCAGGTTGTGCTCGATTGTCAGGGACATAGTGCTGCTTAGAAGGCGGGCGGTAGAGGACACTGCACTGGGGTGAGTATGTGCACTGTCTGCGGTGGTGCTTGTGCGACGCGACTCGCACGCTCTCTCTCTCTCCGAGTCGCACAGTACTCGTCCAAATATTTGGCCGTGCAGCTAGCTACCCACAGCGCGCCCCGCCTGGCCGGCGCGGAAGTGCCCATCAATACAGTTGTTTGAGCGGGCGCTGCTATTGCGACATGCGTACCGCCGTGGTGTAGAGGTAATGTGGCTGATGGGCTCTGGGACCTTCCGGGGAGAAGACGCTCGCACCGCGTGCTGCGCAGCTTCGCCCCGGCGCGTTCTCATGGGCTCGACTTAAAGAACTAATTAGCCTGCTTGAACCGTGCGCCGGCTGTCTGCATGTATGTATGTGTATGTTTTGCCTCTGCAACTGCAGATCAGCTCCTTCCTTTCATACTTCAATTTTAATGATATCAGAGCCGGCGTGCCCATTGATACGAGCTGACTTGACAGGCTATGACGATGAGGTACCGCCGAGACACTATGTATATCGGTTAGAGCTATGCTGATAATCATAGGATGGCGACGTCGAGGCCGTTCGAGGTATATCGCTGGATGGTAGGGCAGGCGCCGCGAGGGGCAGCGACGCGTGCGCGCTAGGCATCTAGCCGTGGGTCTACTAGCAATGACGTCGGGTGCGCAGAGCGTCTATAGCGCCCAGGACCGGGTAGCGCATGCGCATCGGCGGTCGCCCGGGGACCATGCTTAATAAGTACTTATTTTATTATATATGTAGGCGGTAGACAGATTTATAGCCCCAGAGGTGTACATATGTGCATAGAAAATCTGATATGTACATATGTCGCTCTGCATTTTAGGCTCGCTGATCTGGTCAATGCTACCGACTGGGACAATTAAGAACCTTGGTCTGGCGATGATATCATTGAGTAGACAAACAATACGCGGATTGAGGACGGGTCAGTAGACGGTGCTGTGGAGGACGCTGAGGCGGCCGGGTGAATTTCTGTGATGAGACAGACGGTGGTGGTTATTTGGACGCCGAGGTCAGGAACAACTGTCGTGTTTATCCTTCGCATTTGCGTCATGATTCCCAACCTTGCTCTCAGTTTCTGGTACGGCTGCCCCACACTTGTCTGTCCGTGGATACACCTAAGATAATTCATCTGTCATCGACTTCCCAGCCTGATTGATGAGTCCTTTATATGACTTGCCTATGTCGTGCCACGATGTCGAAACCGGAGAGTGTCCAATTATAAAGGTTATGTTAAAACCTTATGTAAAGTACCACATATGTAGCCTTTTGCAAAATCCCCTTTGAGTCCATGATGGTCCTGAGCTCCAAGATTTGCAGGCCTCCCAGAAAGCCGCGAAAGGTACCAGTGCTATGGTCTGAAAATGCTTACCTTGTGCAGAAGTCGATTTTCTATATTGAAGTACTTGTTCAAGCCGTGCTTTGCATCAGGGGTGCGAAGATAAGGTGACTTGGTCAAGTACCACGATGCGTACCTTGCATTATTACTCATTATGGACACACTGCCTCAATGACACTGCCAGAAGAGCGCGAGTGAGGGTGGTCGGACCAAGGTGCCTCGAGGCCTGGCCTGTTCAATCCTAGCTAAAAAGTTCATCCACTTGCACCAGGCTTACGGAGCACAGTTCCCTGTTGTTGATTTCTTTGTTAGTTGCTTTATATGGGTTGCGTAAGTCTGCCTTAATAGGTTCTGCGCACCCGAATCAAGCGCCCAGTATCATCACTACTGCCATCAGCCCCGGGTCATCAGCAGTAGTAAACAAGTAAAAATAATGTATGCAATGTTCTCGCGACACATTACTTTCGTAAGTCCCAAGTAAGTTCCTAACGTACGTGAAGGTGCTGTAGCACCTCTCGTATTTATGCTGAATGGCATAGAATTTCTCTGGTTCTTTTCTGCAGGTTACGATACTGTTCTGCCTGAAACTCGAATGATTGTTGCAGTGGTTGCAGTCGAAATTCAGTCAACATACCGCATCAAGTCCTGCAACTGCAGACCAGCTCGAAACACAATTTCATGCATAAAACAGAGAAGTCACAGTGACGTGTTCTGCTTACTTCCACTTGGACAATAAAATATTTGGCTCACTAAGAGATTAATTATATGTACCCATCATGCTGATGGCAACTTCCATGACGCTTGCGGCTTTCCGGACTCCGCTGAAGTGATCCCTGTCAGGACGCCCCATCTACGAAGAAAGGTTAACATCCAGCTTCCCGTTGATAATTGTCAGGGTATTCATAAATGGATCCTACGCCAACAACAAAACTAAAGCTGAAGGTCTTGGAATCGAGGGATCCCACTCAACCATCTCTTGTGCTCCAAGTAACTGAGATGGTAGATACGTACATGCTCTGGATCGGCGCGGCAGATAGCAACAACAATATAGGCAATGGTGAAACAACAGTCCTGAAAGGAAACCTGTGCAAGGATTGGGCGTGCGCTATGCCTCCTCGAGCTGTATGTCTGAATTTCCTGAAAGACAGATTGAATATAAGGAACTGAAGCCTCCCGGGCATGCTAGCCTGGTGCACCTCCCGCAGGAACATCCCTGTTTCGGACGTCGACGTCTGATATCGCTCTTGCGATGGCCCAGCGTTTAGGTAATAGTGAACTGCAAATTATTGCAAAATGACGTCCTCATGGCCGATTATGTAGCGAAGCGGTTCCAGAAGCAGATCTTTTTGTCTGTAGACATTCCTTCTGGGTTCTCTTCGTTTGGAGGGGGGGCACGGCTGGCGCTGGAGGCTGAGAAGGGCATCGTTGCGACTCTGAAAGAAATAGAGAGCGCAGAGACGGCGTAGTAGGGACTATTTTTGTATGGAGGAGTCACATGAGTCGGGCAGATAATCGATGGTGGCAGTCTAGCTGGCAAGGCATTAGTGTTGTGCTGGAGAGGAAGCAGTTGCTGGGGCGTGGCGTGGTGTATTGTTCGAGCGGGCGAGAATTAAGTATCCGATTAGAAACTGCGGGCGTAATATTAGTTGCACAGCTCTTGACGGTCATCTGCCAAACTGAAGCAGACAAGGATTCGAGGGCACCACGTCTCTTGCGACCTGCACTTATCAGCGTGTGTGCACGGGCGTTGGATCTGCCGGCGAGGAGAGACACCTGATTCAACACAACAAACAGCATCAGCAAGTCTGTCCAGCCGCCCAGAAACATGTCGGAACCTGAACTATACATGCCTGACACCAACGAATCCTTCGATCTCCCCCGTTGGCAGACCCAGGTCGACCCCATATCTTCCTCAGCACAGGCCGGCCATGTTCAGACGCCCTATCTCTACTCTGGCCCTCCCCCGCCTCCCCCGCAGGGCTCTGCACAGCGCATGCAGTCCGCTCATCAGCCGCCGACCAGGCAGCCTCGTATCTCCCAACTACTAGAGCAAGAACAGCAGATGACGCCCAGTTTATCTCCATACGCAACAGGCGGGCAGGGCCAGTTGTCTCGCAGCACGTCGCTGGGGGGCAGCGCTGGCGGAACCTTGGCATCTGCGCGCATTCGGCGCCACCATCCGTCAGACGATATCGAAGGGGCTTTCTCCACCGATAACCCCACAATGGTAGGGCCACGACAGCCAAACCAACTGCCCCACAGCCAGTACTACGCATCTCCTGCAGGAGGGTATCAGTCACAACCGTTGACAGGAACAGCACCCACTAACCCCCCTGCTCCTGCAGCGGATTCATACAACACAGACATGTATTACAATGGATCTGCATCGCATCCTCCCAAACGCCTGCAGCCTATACAGCACGATGTCAATTCACTTCCGGCAGCTCGCGGTGGCCTGTCTCCAATGCGGGTACCCAACACGCCCATCTCATCTTCGCCCATGGACCAATACTCGCACCAGAACCAGTACTCGCCGACCACAGCATCGTACCAGTATGGGAATCCTATAGATCAGCGTACACACACTGTTCCGTATCAGTCGCATAGCCGTAATCATTCGCAAGTCAAGTCTGGATCGCTGTCGCCCCCCACACCAGCGACATACGGTGCTCAACAGTCTAACCATTCGAACGCTACGTACTCGTCAAACAACGCGTATCAAACGAGTTACGCGATGGATACATCTCCCTCACACCCTCCTCCCCCGCCGTCTCATCTCAGCGCGCAATCAATCATTAAATCATCACATTCGAATCCGTCTACGCCCCTCTCCTACATGCATCCGACCAGCAGCCAGGGATCACATTACTACTCACAAGATCAGCCCATGGCTGTGGACCCACCGCCAAAGAGACGAGCGCCAGGGTTCCGGCGGGTGCGGACCGCACATGAATTACAACCCAAACTCGATGCATTACCTGCAGGCCGGAGGATGGGCACAGACGGGGTCTTTCTTTCGGTGAGTTTTCGGTGTCAGCTTTCTTCCGCTTTAGCTTATGACTTCCGTCAAAAAGCCCCTGCGCCAGCTTACAACCAACATCCTGGACACATATCGTATATGCAATCCCCAGTTCCGATACGAGTCGACGCATAATCCCAGACGCGTTCTGACCAAGCCAAGCAAGCCTGCTCACAATGATGGCTATGATAACGACGACTATGATTATATCCTATATGTTAACGACTGGTTGGGCAGCGATGAGACCAATAAGTACGTTTCACATTATACACGCAGGCATGCACGGTTTACTGAGACAGTGAAATCTTGGCATCCAGGTACTTGATTCTTGACATCTTAGGTCAAGGTACGTTCGGGCAAGTGGTGAAATGCCAAAATATGAAAACACACGAAATTGTGGCCGTCAAAGTGGTGAAAAACAAACCTGCGTACTTCAATCAAAGTATGATGGAAGTGACGATATTGGAGCTGGTGTGTCCTCACATTTGCATTGTCACTTAGCGGAAATATCATGTCATACCTTTTAGCTCAACAAAACGTGTGACCCCAACGATGAACATCATATCCTTCGGCTTCGCGACTCGTTTATCCACCGCAGCCATTTATGTCTTGTTTTCGAATTGCTCTCGTCTAACTTGTATGAACTGATCAAGCAAAATCAATTCCAAGGATTGAGCACGCAGCTCGTCAAGGTGTTTATGGCACAACTGTTGGACGCGTTGACCGTTTTGAAGGAAGCCCGTCTGATACATTGCGATTTAAAACCGGAGAACATCCTTCTCAAGTCGTGAGTGTCTATCTCCACAACCTATCATCTGTCGTTCGAATTGATCTTCTATTCAGGCTGCAATCTCCTCAAATAAAAGTCATTGACTTCGGCTCGGCTTGTCATGAACGACAGACGGTATACACATATATCCAATCACGGTTCTATCGTTCGCCTGAAGTCCTGCTGGGAATGTCATATACAGCTGCTATAGACATGTGGTCATTAGGCTGCATTGCAGTTGAACTCTTTTTAGGTTTACCTCTCTTCCCGGGTACCAGTGAATACAATCAACTAACGCGGATAATTGAAATGCTGGGGTAAGGTTCTTTACCTTTAGTTTCAAACGGTGGATTCATCTATATAATGACAGAATGCCCCCCTTAAGTATGCTCAACACGGGAAAGCAAAGCTCTCAATTCTTCGAAACCTATGAAGTTTGGAACCCTCATCTCAATCAAAACGAGAAGAAATACAAATTGAAAAGTATCGAACAATACTCTAGAGAGCACAACTCCAATGAGCAGCCGGGAAAACAGTATTTCAAAGCCACATCATTGCCGGAAATTATCAATACGGCCCCTATGCCTACGACAAAGTCATCTCGACAAGCCCATGAGTTGGAGAAAGGTCAAACACGAGCATATAATTATGTTCGATCAACTCTGACCCTCTATTTTGCAGAATTGAACAACCGTGCTGCATTTATCGACTTTTGTCAAGGTTTGCTCAACTTGAATCCAGTTACTCGGTGGACACCTCAGCAAGCACGGTTACATCCGTTCATCACTGGGGAAAAATTCACGAAGCCTTTTGTTGTGTGTTGCTCTTTTCCGCCTTCATGTTCGCTGTTTAATACTTTTCTGCAGCCCGACGGTCTGGTCCCGATGACACATGCAACATCTAGTGGGACACCTGCAGACCCGAAACGTCCTTACGGAGGGCTAGTTCCTTCCCAGCCGAAGGGAACAAGAGCTTATACCGATGCAGCATCCTACAATCACCATCTAGCTCAACATCAAGCTTACACAGCTCAGGCACAATCCCAAGGAGCGACAAATTTCCGAAATCCCTACATAAACCCCCAACAACAGCCGCCCCCTCCCACCCAACATTCCTCTGGTTATGGCGCTTCTTCGGAACAGGTCGTTGGGGGATACCCACCCCACCAACCTGCACAGCAACAGCAACCACAACAGCAACCACAGCAACCACAGCAACCACAGCAGTCACAGCAGGCGCAATCACAGTACCTGTCCAATCCTCCAGCTGCTACTCACAGGCTTGTTCATCAGCACTCAAATGGGCAATTGGGATCAGGCTCGAATGCTCAGTACCCGAATCATCCGTCAGGAACCAATGTAGGGTCTCAAGTGTCTTCCAACGTGCCTACCAATCCGTACATTCCCAACGCGCGAGCTCGAGCGAATACCATCAACCAAATGGATTCTGCCGTTCCTCCTGCGTTAGCTCGGTTGCAACACATGAACCAGGATATTATTGGAGGACGCAATGCATTAACTCCTGTTCTTAACAGAGATGATGCTATGCGTGAGTGGGAGCGTCGACAGGCAGGGAAAGCTGCTGCTGCCCAGCCGTATCCTCAACTCGAATATCTGCAACAGCAAGCTGAGATGGTTTCGAGCTCAGGACTTCCAAGTTGGAGTGGCTCCCAGCGTTATCCGCCTCCGCCATCTAAATTATCTCATGCCTACCAACCGCAGTCGATCATGACGGAGGACGACACCAATATTAGAAGGGACGCTGTCATGTCCAATGTCCGGTCGGCGGCCCGCAATGAAGGAACCAGTGCCTATAGTGGCTCCAGTGTCATTTCCAGCCCTCCACAGGCATACACGAGTAATTCGACTGCCACGGGGAATCGCTACGCTGCTAATAATTACAACCAAAATCCTACTACTGCGCCATACGACACTATAGTGGACAGAAGAAATGATATGGGAAATATATATGTGCCCATGCAGCCGGACCAGTATCAATCTTATTCTGCTGCTCCTCCACCTGGTCCCACAAGACATGTGGCTCAGCCGGCACAGACTGTTCCTCCTTCCTTCTATGGAGCAAATGTCATTCCTGCCGGACAGTTGAACACAGGTCAGCAACGGAATCCGTTTCAACAGCCAGATGGCACTCAACAAGCAATTGCAGGTTCGAAAGATACGAGGAGAGGCAACGGCGCTATAGACTCATGGCAGCAACGATGAATCGTAGTTGTCATAAAAGTATCCCGTGTCCAAATTTCTCGGCCCTTATTCCATTCTTGCTAGCGGTCTTTTGCACTTGTCTGCCACGATCCATGACCAACTTACTTGTTTCGCAGTTTCTCATCTATCTGTCCTCACCGATTGCGCGATGGATTTAACGCATTCCTGTACCAAGTATACTTCATGATTGATGACATTCCTTCCCATTGCAATTTGTTTCTACTCTCCTCTATATATCCATTGATTGACGATAAATACGTGGACAGTACTTTATGGTTAGAGTCTGGCAAACTTTTCTTCGAGTTCCCAAGCGCCTGCCCAATAGTCGACTTTGCACTTGAGGCCTGCCGTGGCTCTTTCATTTTCGATTCTCTTTTGCAGACCACGATAGGTCCTACAGAATATGGTGTCCTGGCTGACATCGAATTCAGTTAATCAATTTTACAAGTGTAACCTGGTCAATTCACCTTCTCAATCGCAGAATCGGGCAGAAATCATTGGTCCCGTCGCCGACGTATGCAATATGATCGTATTCGACTCTCGTACGAGCGAGGAAAGCGTCCAGCTCTTCGCCTATTTATATGCGCTTCAGCCGTGTGCCAGCGACACTACCCATAAAGTACGTACCTTTGCACATATTGGGACTGCATCCGACGTGGCAACTGTGTTGTGGCCCATTGGGGTCAACCCGTCGTCGTAATTTCAGCAAGCCCGAGTCGTCCCACTCTGCAGGGTTGGTTATAATTTCGTCGAAGAGATTATCGAGACCTTTGTGCTACTCTTTTGTATTAGTAGTGATCATTATTTCATTAATTATAGGGGCCTACTTTCAAAATCACAGAGATAAAAGTCGAGTTAGAGTTGGAAAGACATAGGAAAGTAGTCTCGCCCCGGGCTTTGAGTTCAGTTACAGCTCTAACCATGGCTGGATGCTGTAATAACACATAAGGTGCTGATTAACGGGGTAAGTAAGATCACGGACGAAAGGCATAATTTCCAGTGCATGAGTGATTTGTTCCCTTGTAATTGAGCGCTCGTGTGCTTCACGCAGAGATTGCGCACTGCAGATTGTTATTTCATACTGTCGACACACATGCACTTTACACTTACACAAGGTCAGTCCATTGTACCTCCTCCTTCAGATTTTTCATCTTCCTGCGGAGATCGGGAGCGAGGACTTCGAAGATCCATCTGTCTGTGTCCTGATCCGCCAAGGACCTAAACTGTTATCGGTATGGGTCGGATTGGCGGAGCATTTATGAACTCACCAGTCGAAATCAAATACAACAAGCTGCTTTTTTGCTTGCGACATGGCAGTGTGCAGGGAAGGAAAACGGGGATAAGATTAGTGCCGGGCCGGCGCTGTACGGGAAGGAGGGCTTACATAAGGTATAACGAATGTGTTGTGGGTGACCCTTGTCTCCTGCTTATGCCTACCACGGTGTGTACAGCGAAGGCGTCTTGCAAAAAATTGCCAGGCTTGCTAGAGCTTACAGATACACATCTGCAATGGACCCAAGATGGGAAAAAGGCTCCTTCGATACGCGTCGCATACGCTGAGGCGGCATGTTAGTCGGTTCTTGTCCTACTTCGTTGTCTCTGTATGAGCCAGTGACTCACAAGCAATACATAGCTCTTTTCTGCAGTAAAGAGGGCGCGGCGCAAGTTAGACTAAAGATTTCACTCGTTGGCGATGAAGCCGGCCACAATTTCACTTTTACGTCGCCCCAACCTATAGCAGGCAATGAACGCGAAGTTTTTAAACAAGAGTTAACGGCCATTATAAGTCGCAATAGGAGTGCATCGGAGCATTATCCCAAGCCCAACGTCCTGCCTCTTACACCGAGCAACAGCTTGCCCGTCAGCGCTGCTACAACACCAACAGGGAATGGTGTGGCACCCAGACCTATAAGCACTCCACTACGCCCTGCAATCTCTAGAGCAGCGTCGGTGGGAAGCGAGAGGCGAGGGACCCCCGTCATCTCTGGAAATGATCCCGTGAATGATTTCCGCCTGAGAAAGAAGGTTTTAATGAGCAATCCGGAACTTGGTTCGCTGCATAGAGATCTTGTGATGACTGGGCAAATTAGCGAAGCTGAGTTTTGGGATGGGCGCGAAGTAGGCGGAGCCATGTCTTACACTAGTGTTTACTGACACGGTTTGTAGCACCTTATACTTGCTGAAGCAGCTGCCGAATCACAAAAGAAAGGGAAACCGGGGCAGTTAGTCGACCCGCGTCCAGAAACTGTAGAGGGTGGCGAGATCAAGATTAGAATCACTCCTCAACTGGTCCATGATATCTTTGACGAATATCCTATCGTAGCGAAGGCTTATGGCGAAAATGTACCTAATAAAGTGCGTTCTTTCCTAATTCTGATTCATGGAACACTATTAAACCACTAAGAAGCTTTCAGAAGAGCAATTTTGGAAACGATATTTTCAGTCGAAACTATTTAACGCGCACCGTGCTTCTATCCGTTCATCCGCCGCTCAGCACGTCGTCAAAGACGATCCAATTTTCGACCAGTATCTGGAAAGAGATGATGATGGTGCGTTTAAGCCATAATTGACGGTATCTGAAATTAAACATACAGTCCGTAGAACTTGAACCCAGACGCCCAAGAAATGAACACGTAGAAGTATTTGTTGACCTTGCAGCGACATTAGAAGATCACGACGAGGTGCTGCTCTGTTTCTTTTATACATTTCCTCTTCCCTTTCTCTACTATTTTTCTCAGTATCGTTATTTATTTAGACCGGAAATGAGAAAGATGTTACCATGCGAGCAGGCAGGCAGAAGGCAGCACTTCCCCTTATTCGCAAATTTAATGAGCACTCGGAAAGGCTGCTTAATTCTGCTTTGTGAGTGAATATGTTACATGCTTTCCAAATTGGTTGGCTCAAGTGTTTCAGAGGGGAAATTCCACCTGCGAAGCGACGACGTTTAGACCACGGAGATGTAAGTCCACCCTTTCTTTGTCCATCTCTTAAGTAAGAATCTGATTAGTATATCAAGGATAATTCATATGCCCAAATACAAATTGATGATTTGCGCGATGCAGAAGCGGCGAGTGGCATCGTTCTTGATATGGCGGATAGACAGCGTTACTTCGAGGGACGAATGACAAACGGAAGCCAAGAGTCTATGGAGCCTGTGAGCGTTTAACGCATTCAGAATATGTCTGCTCTGATACATTATATGCGTATAGAAGGTGGATACGGCCACTGTGATAGGGGACATTAAAGCTAGTTTGCAAAACTGGGAAAATCGGATGAGTCAGGTAAAATATGTTATCCCATGGAATAATACGCGCAAGGCACTCATGTTTGCTACCAATTAGCTCAAAATCGAACGCAAAGCCGGTGACGCTGCTCTGATTTCAATGACTCAAAACGTTGCCAACAGGCTTGACATGAGATCAAAGAAAAGTAAGTCATCATTATTTGAAGGTTGGAATGATAGACTAAACTGCCTAGATGAAATACCAGATGGATTATTCAGACAAATGACAACATGCCAAACCGCTGCCAATGAATTCCTTCGACAGTTCTGGCTGGCGGTATACCCTGCTCCAGGCGAATTCGAGACTGCCGCATCTCCAACACCAGCGCAAAGAGCTGTCAAGGCTGCTAAGATGATAGGCTACATTTCTAAGACAGAAGAAAAAGTGAATGCATTAGTGCAACTTGCAGCACAAAACGGCATAGATCCGTCTAGGGTGGACATAGTAAGTGAAATGATGCCACATTGGAAAGAGAACAAAGAGCTCATCAAACTAGGCGATGAAACCCGTTGTCAATGCATCTAACCACGCGCTTACATTCTATGGCAAGAAGTAGTGGGAGAAGTTTTATCAAACTGCAAATCATTAATGTCATTCATTACTTCAGTGCATCCATTACTGTATAAAATATCATGCTCAATCTTGTACTATACACTACGTCATAATAACACCCTAGGATAAGAACGCCAGCACCACTTTATTGGGTATGGGGGTTTGGTCGTTTTTGGAGTTGTGAGCTTGATGTCCCGGTGCATTCGTAAGTGGTGTATAGAACCAAAAGATGCAGGAAAAGTGCATAACAGATGAAAAACGTCCTAGCTCTCCGATTACCAAGGATTGAGCGCGTCAGGCTGAGAACTCCACGTTCCACGGGATTTAGGGCTTGATATGCCCTCGTTGCTTCCTTTATGATGAATCAGAAACATTTTCATCTAGCCACCTATATTGCTTGACGTACCCGTCCCCGGAAAGCTTCGAAAGGATTCATAGCCTCTTCATATCTTGCCTGATATTTACTCATATCATCGCCAGACCGAGCTGGCGCTGGGAGTGGGTCGAGCTGGGTTACAGGCCGGGAACCCGAATCCTCTCGGTAGCTCTGCATATATCTGACCTTTTCATACAACTTCAGATTATCACCTTGCAGCGTCTTGATCTCCGTTCTCAATTCTGAAATAATTTGGAATTGATTGCGCAACTCCTGGGGGCCGGGTAAGTTTACGTAATGATAAATAAATCTGAAGAGATTAAGTACCTCCTCCAGCTCTGCATTTCGCTGTCTAAATCGGTCACGCTGACTGGTAACAATAGGGAGGATTGATGTGTCCGCAGAGGATGCAAATGGAATGGGCGTCGTACGAACGGGTGAATCCTGTTTCAACTGTCAATCATCAAATCAGGTGAACATGCTGAATGTCCATACAATTTTCTTTCCAATGTCCAAGCTCGACAATATATCTTGATCCGCTTCGCGAGCCGGTGAATCATTTTCTTTGTTGATTGATAGCAGATCATTTTCAAGCTTCTCATTCAACTGCTTCTGTTTTTCTAATTCTTTACTTGAAACATCCAATTGTTCCTGTGCATTTCGTACAGACTTTTCAAGCTCGGCATGAAGCACCTATATGCCCGACGTGAGAAGGGGATGATACAGGGCAACCGCATTCCTCACTCGTAGTTTCGTTAGTTCTTCCTGGAGGCGCTTGTTTTTAGTTGCAAGAAGCGCTTCAAGGGACTTGCCATCTCGAGCGTTGCCCTTATCGCCGTGTGGACTGGGAAGGAACCATCCATTGTCAGTATCAGTCGTCGGTTGATCATCTTCTGCGTCGTTGACGTCAAATCCTGAGAATTCCACATACTAATTTTTTCAGTAAGTTAAATAGGTGTATCGAAGTTAAGCGAGACCACACACGTACTTTCATTATATCAAGTTCTCTCTTGATTTCATCATAGTCTTCCATGCCTTTGAGCTTAGTTTTGAGTTGCTCTGTCTCTTGAACCTGGAATGGAGAGAATAAATACAAATATCATCATATCATAAAACAAAGATTGATATACCTTCTTCTGAAGCTCCCGAGAAAGGTCGTCTACCTTCTTCTGTCCGAAAACCTCCGCATCAGCTGTCTTTTGCTTTTGGGTTTCGATAGAGTGCGAGAGGCTTTCTGTCTCGGCTTCCAGATCTGCAATTTGCTTCTCAAATGCTTTGATTCTAAGCGATACTCAACGGCTAGGTCGGACGTTTAGTGGTTAAGCGTACCTGTCGGAGCTTTCCGTTTCGCCACGCATCGTTTCAATATCAGCACGTAGAATTTCCTAGAATTTGTTGAAAATGAGTACGGGTAAGACACAAAATATGAAGACATTAAACCCTGCACTTACATTACGGTGCTCAAGAGCTACAATGCGGCTATTGGCACGTTCCAGGTCGGCTACAATCATATCTAGCTCGGCGAGTTTAGAGACAACTTCCTCATCTAGCCTGAAAATTAGACTGCGTAAATAACGATACTTAGGCTGACGCTGACCTTGCCGTTGACTATGGTCGAAAAGTTTAGCCTGGTTACTCTCGTTAGACACGCGGAGGTCTCGTAGCTGGTTCTTCGTCAAGGAGAGTTGGCGTTGAAGGTCCTGCTCCCTATGTTTATAGTGAGGATGTCATGCATATAGACCTAGAATAATACGCTACCTATCCTCATAATTGCGCAACTTTTCATCATATGTGGCTGTCAATTCATTGGCTTTTTGAGAAACCTTTTCCTGGATTAGAGATTCCATCTACAAATACCTTTAGTTGTCTTTTAGCAGAAGGCTGAAATGGAATAACCTTTTGGTCCAGTTGTTCTACTTTGCTCTCCAGCTTTCTCTTTGCATTCTCAACGGAGCTAAAGTCACTGACGCGTTTCTTTAATTCAGCATTTTCGATTCGCAGTCGCTGCAGCTCTTCTTCATGTTCTATCGCCTCAGCGACTTTGACTGCCTGGTCCTGTATGAAGCCAGTTAAACACGGTAGAAAGGTTTTACAACCAAAGTGACATACCACAGCCGCTTCAAGAAGAGGATATGGATCCGGTACCTCAGCCAAAACCTTGTAAACATGTAGAAACGCATTGTCTGAAGCCTTGGATCGCTTGGTGAGATTGTCAATTTCCGTCTGGTAAGCTGAGTTACAGTTGCTTCAGTTATATGCATGCACAGCATAGGCCATAGGCACACACCCTTGAGAAGTCCTTTGAAAGCCTCCAACTTTTCGTCGTCCGGGATCTTCTTGAATTCTGTTTGGAGGGCATTAAATAGTGACGGGCACGGCCATCTCACTGCATACCTTTCGTCTTCTCGGCGAGGGCTTTGCGGCCAACCACACTCTCCTTCTGGTTGTCAACCAGTTCGATGCCTTGCTTGTCTAACGTTCTCTGCAATTCCACTAGGTTGACATCTGCACGAAACGTTGAGTAAGTGTAATGCACTCAGTAGATACTGCCTATGACGTACCCTTCCATGTGGTTAGTGCTGCAGAAAAATTCGTCTCGACTGCGGCCATTCTTGACGACGTGTGCGGAAGTGTTTGATATATAAATTAGTGTCCAGTTGGCACAGTGCCTGTCATGGTCAACCGTCAGGAGCCTGCTATTTCGCGTCTGCACCTGCCACGTGACGACCTACGCTGCCACTTTTTTCGAATTAGCACTCTCGCCCATTTGTCCGCCCCCTCGATGCAGACTCTGCGGCCCATTCTTCTCCAAAACGCGTTCCGCTCACCCACACGGAGCGCATACTCATGTGCTAGGGGGTTTGCTTCAGGAGCGCGCCTGGAGAATGGCAGACCGGAACAAAACGATGCTAAGCCCGACCGCGACCGCGAACCCGAACTCTCAATACCCCAGTCGCCTAATTTCTATACGACGCGGGCTGCCTTCTATGACCAGATAACCCAGCTCGAAAAGGCTGTGGGGCGCTCTGAGTCTTTCCTACGCAAAAGCCACCTCCTCCCCCTTCCCGACTTCGCGAAAGCTAGTCTCCCTCCGCTCCAGCCCGTATGGAAGGACCAACTCGAGATGGGAGTTGAATTCCGAACAAAGATGACGACAACTCGTTACCGGAAAGTTACAAAACTCCTCAACCAACTCAATGATTTTCAGCGGATAGCACATACGGGTGGGTGCCCAGAGCTAGAGCACAGGCTTCGCGACATCCTATCGCTCTATGAAAGCAGCAAGAAGGAAGCCTTCCTCGCTCGAGGCAAGAGAAAGACGGTTGTCCTCGACGAGTTTGGCCGTTCTTATACTCTTGGAAAGCGAAAGACGAGTTCGGCGCGTGTATGGATGATACCCATGCAGAAACCGGAGGCCAGCGAATCCATTTCGCCGGAGGATATGCTGCTTGGTGCAACTAAACGGACGTTCCCAGTTACCACCACTACGATCCTGGTCAACAACATCCCCTTGAACCAATTCTTCCCCTTGCCAGCGGATCGTGAACGCGTCACCCGACCTCTGAAAGTTGCTGGTGTTCTCGGCAAATACAACATTTTCGCTCTTGTACGCGGAGGAGGCACGACCGGACAGTCCGGGGCTCTTGGACACGGTATCGCGAAAGGCATCGTTGCTCATGATCCTGAACTGGAAGTCATGTTCAGGAGAGGTATGATCCACTCCCGTATGAGCATGTTTTTTTGGCTAACAAAATGCCTGCAGCGAAACTCACGCGGCGTGATCCTCGTATGGTTGAACGTAAGAAGACTGGTCTTGCCAAGGCTCGCAAGAGGTATGCCTGGGTCAAACGTTAAGAGCACTAGATGGTGGAACTCGCGAGGTTATCAAAGATTGACTATAATATTGTGCCCTCCAATACATGTGATGTTAAAACCATGGAGATCTGTAATGTGCTATGGTGAGGTATAAGTAATGAGTGGTCTTGTAAGATAACGTCGCATCAAGATTGCGAATAAAGTACAGAATCAAAAAAATAAATGTAGGGGAAAATGAAAGATATGTATCATTGGAAGAAAAATGTGTGAACGTCCGATTGTCCAAAAGCAAGATTGCAAGCTGGGCACTTCCGCTGCCTTGTCGCAAGTCGTGCATCCACACAAGCTTTGCAGAAAGCTGGGTGATGATTAGCGTCGGTACAGAGGACAAGCAAAGAATCAACAACGCACTGTGCATGCATTTCGTTATGATAGTGGACCGGAATGCGTTATCTTCTCTACACGTTGAACAGTTGATGAGCGCCTATGATAACCCCATTAGCCGTGGTGCAACTTAAGAATATTATAGTCGTACCTCTAGGTTGGCCAACTTCTCATTCTCGGGGTCCGATTTGCTATGATGACTTTCCGTTTTCCGTTTTTTCTTTAGTTGGGAGAGCTCTTTTTCTAAGTCTTTCATAGTAGAAAGAAGTTCTTCCTCTTTTGTGCGGGATTCTGCTTTCTTTACTTGTATCTGCCTGTCGCGCTCGCGAACAGCCGCTTGGAGCTGATGCATATTTAGAAGGGAACAAATGCTGGTAGATAAAAACAAAAAAAAGACGTACATCGTGCGCCCTCATTTTTTCGCTTTCGAGACTGGCCTGCAGTTCCGGAACCTTTCCCTCTGCCATGATGAGCTTGTCCTTGGTAGTTTCGAGGATTTTTTTGTAAACAGCATTTTCTTTCTCAAGGGCAGTCTACAGGAGAAGGGTTACGAGTGAGATGAAACAGACGGGGTAGTTCACATACTAGTTGACTTTTGAGATGTTCCCCCACATCAGTTAAGCGGTCAACAACTTTGCCCTGCTTCTCCAGAGTCCGTGTCAAGATCTTGCGTTCATTATCAATCGCCTCTTTGTCTCGCATGGCAGCATAGTACTTGTTGTCTGACTTGGCTTTCTATATTTCGGCTTCATATGAGTACTTGCATGCATTAGCAAAATAAAACTCCTTACGTCTATGCCACTCTTAGCCAGACGCTCTTCCAAGGCACTGAGATCAAAGACTTTCTTTTCCAGTTGTCGTTCAAGAGACTCCCACAAGTTACATAACTTTTCAAGTTCAGATTCCATCGCTGTCGCGTTCTTGACGATGACAAACCAAATGTCAGCGAAATTAACATAAATTCAATAAAAGATACATACCGCTTTGTTCTGAATTTCCAAAAGTTTCAGATGCTGCAATTCCGCCTCTTTAGATTCCAACTGGGCTTTCAGTTGGGCAATATCTGGAGATGCGTCGCTCATAGATCCGAACGTAGACCGGTACTTCGCAAGTTCCAATTTCACCCGGGATAATTCTTCCAGCGCGTCGGCTTGAGCTTTCATATGTTGTACGATATCAGGATGGTCGTCTTGATAAATCGAGAAAGTCTGTTCTAATGCCGCCACTCTACTCTCAGCTTGACTGGGATAAACTTAAACGTAGGAAAGAGATATACGAAAGAAATGGACGTACGCTTGCTGCTCTTTGAGGGACTCGAAGTACCGCGCCTCTTCTACATTACCCTGCAAGAAGAAAAGCATTAGATCCTCGACACCGGCATTGGCGGCCAGTTGTGCCTTGCAACGTCTTAATTCTGATTGCAAAGCTGTAATTCTTTCCTATGCATCTGATGAATTGATAGAAATCCGAGATATTCTGAGGAACTAACTGAGTTGCTTTCAATCAAGCTCTTGAACTCCTGATATGAGGCAAGTTTTACAGAGTCTTTTTGCCGTCTTTCCGTTAACTCAGCGCTTAGCTGCTCGCGCTGCTCGCGGAGACGAACATTCTCTGCATCACGCTTGGCAAGCATCGATTTGCACTCCTGAGCGGCTTGCATCGCGGAGTTCTAGTATAAACGTAATTAGCTTCTAAGTGAACTGCAAGGCAATGCTGGAAACACTACCGTGACAAATTCTTCCCAATCATTGCGGTTTGTTTGCATGGTGCCCATCTGCTCCTGTAATTTCAGCACTTCATCTACCTTCTCATTGGCTAAGCTTTCCAGGTGTGATGCGTGCGCAAGAAGGACCTTGTAGTGGGGATTCTCAGATATTTGTTCAAGGGTCGGAGTTTTGTGCTAGAAAATGATATTGGGAAATTATAACCCTCTCCTTCAAGCGCTCAAAATTATTGAGCTCACCTCCAAATCCATCATTAAGCGCTCATCCTTGAGCAAAGCTGTCTCTTTCTCTAGTTCCAAAATCTTCGCATCTCTAAGTTTCAATGCTTCCGCAAAATCATCAGCTTTTGACGAATCGTGAGCTCCATTTATATCAATAGGTAATGCAGGAGTAGGCGATGCAAGCTAAACAGAGATTAGACGCAAAAAAAAGGATCAACGGTCAAATCTCCCACCATTGAGCAATAACCAAACCACTCACTGCAGGAGAGGACGGCTTGCTCCGTGCTTCGTCTTTCTTCTCAACCCCGACCTCCTGAATCTTCAAGTCATGCTCCGGATGCCGGGACTCTGTTGCTTGAACAGTTGTGCTCTTCAGCCGTTCTATCTTATTCTCCAGGGCTACAAGAGAATTGTGATATGCTTCCTTTTGGGCGTCTGAGTCCTTTAGACGCTCCCGAAGAAGATTGAGTTCAGAGCGCAGGACGATGCACTGGTTGCTGGTCAGCCTTCAAACATGCATAACTCATAAAAAACTAACTTCATTTTGCGCTTTTTGCCATTCAGGGAAATTATCATGCTGCAGAACTCGAGACCTTTCATCCCCTTCAAGCTGTACAAATTTAGTTACCAAAGCCTGCGTGGCATTTACTGTGTCGCCCAGTGCTGTGGCAACTTCTGACGAAGGTTCATTTTGTAGATGCGCAGTCAAGTCGAATATTTCTATAAAATGTAATTTGGTAAATCCCTCGTAATTTATTACGATGTGTAATAAGCACCTTGCGAATTTAGACTGACTCGTGGAAGATCGTCAGGCTTGACAATGAGGCGGATGGTGTCAACAAGCTAGTAAAAATATATCAAAGTAATTAAGAGATCAGGTTCGACCATATACACCGCATACTTGCCTGTGCCCAGCACGCTGAGATGGCAGCAAGACCAGCCTCGCATGTACTTTTGCGCAATTCTAACTCTTCAATGCGAGCTTGACTTCGTTCATGTTCTTTCGAATAATGCTTCATTCTACGATAGATGGCCTCTTTTCGAAAGAGCTGGAGTGTCAGAAACATTAGTAGTTAGATTCCATGGGCATAAGTAGGTGAACGCTAAGCACCTCAAGCTTCTCTCCAAAGACTTCATCCTGTGGCTCGGAGTCTCCATTGACTTGAGGACTCCCATTCAAGCCAGTCAATATGCGTTTCTTAGACACTGCAGTGTCTTCGACGTCTGCGAGAGGACGCTTGCGAGACTCCATACTCAGCGACATGCAATAATGTTAAGGAAAAGGGACAGTGTTGAAGAGAGAGAAATGGCTATGTTACAAGTGGGATCTGTTTCCAAACTCCGTCGGGCGGATTACCAAATTTACAATTCAGCTATTTTCCGGCACAAATCAGATGACTTGGTATCTTCCCTTGTTTACTAGTATTTCGACTCTTTCTTTCAGGCTCATCCTCGTCCACCAGCGACCTCTGCTCATGAAGCATTCCTCAAATAAACCAGAATCCATTTCACTGCATCTATTAGTAAATCGGTGTACATAGGCTGTAATCAGAGAGGCCTGACTGGCCCATGGTCCTCCTAGTGCATGAGAGTTCGCGACCTCATTGCAGTAAAAGATTCTGATATCTATTACAATGCTCGATGAATATGGCTGCTGTATAGCATCTTTATAAGACACATCAGATTTATAGAGCACCCCTAGGAAATAACCTCATTCTTGGTGGCTCTACATTGAAGACTGGGGGCGGTGCGCTGTTTGGTGCATGATAGACTTGGTTTGTATGCAGTTCTATCCATTGCTGATGATATATATATTGTCATAGTGAAAGGTTAACCATGGTTTGCATATGATAAGAAAAGCAGCCTCAAAAATGTTATCATAAAATAAGTAAAACAATGCATATATGAAGTAGATGAAACTAACATAAACCGAGCAAGAACTAGATAAAACAAGAATTTACTCCTGGCCAATTCATGCAATCTTCAAGATATAACTTGGTTCCAAATCCAAGATCTCGCAATCAAGAGGACTACCATCTCCTATCTGTGTCTCCACGCAGGCGAAGTCAAGGCACTGCAGTACAGAAATCAACAACGAGAAATTTCAAGAAAGGTCCAACACATACCTTGCTAAGCACGGTCATAGGTTGGTCTGAAGGTCCTTTACCGTCAGTATTCAAGGCTAGTTTGCAAATTGCATAGCGTACTCACGCCAGATACCTGCATTGTATGAGATGCCTTGAGCTGCTGTAGCAGTAAAAGCTTTCAACGTCTCCATATCCGGCTTGTCATCCGGTCCATTGTGTGCTACCACCACCAGATAGCCGTTCCCAGGATCCTCTAATCCTTCCCCGGAGCCCTGGCCCATTGGAATAAAAGCCTGACTTGTGTATGGATGACGTTCCACCGTTCTCAGGATGGTGACCCCTTCAGAAATATCTTGCAATGGTTGGCACCTGTAAACAGAGATTCCATTTGTGGCGTTGGCCTCTGCGGGGTATGAGGAAGTCGGTAGAACAAGCTTGTGGAACTTGTGTGCCGTTCCTGCATTGGCAGGCGTAACTTTCATCGCCTCTGGAGTCGATTTATATGCTTGGATGACTTGGCCATAGGGTGCAAATTCTTGGGCTGTCAAAGGCACTACGGGGACTATCGTGATATCGGACTGAGACGCTGGCTTTGAAGGCAATACCGCAACCTGTTCTGCACTTGCCGACGCTTCTGGGGTTTCCTCACCGACTTTATGTCCAATTACCCGAATCCGTTTAAGCCCACCATCGGGGTGAATAGTGACCTTTACATGGGTGTACGTTCTCCCTTCTACATTGTCTAGCTCAAAGAAATGTTGTCTTCCGGGGCTTAATTTCGTTTGAGGCAGTATCAAGGTCCACCGCGACGCATCTAGCAGGGAGTCAGAATCGCGCGAAAAATCTTCGTCTTCGCTTGCTTGTAAAGCATGTATTTCGCAGCTCTCCGGGAAATTACCAAGGAAATGATTTGTATCAATCTCTACTTCTTCCAATGCCGCAGGAGTGCCTCTGTGGGAGTAGATAAAGCATATAAATTATACTGGTAAAAGAGGGAATAATATGAAACTCACAGCTTGAGGATCACCCAATCATTGTGACCTTTGGACCGACTGCGCTTTGTCTCCCATCCATCTCCCATGTTGACTCCACGACCAGGAAGAATAAGGTTTGAACCGACGCCGAAATGCTGATCAGAGACGCGCAGCACCCGCCCACCGGCGAAGACATGCGCGACATCGAAAGAAACGCCTGGCGCAGCATGTATCGGACTGACGCGACCATATGACCTGAAGCGGGCCTGGGTGAAATTCCGTCAAGCATCTCCAGCGCGTATAGTATCGAAGAACCTACAATTCCGCCGTCGGGGTACATATTGATTTTCACATAATTAACAGGTGTTGTAGCGGGTATTTTAAAAAGGTGTTGTGAGCTAGGCCCGAGGTTCACTCTCGGGAGCACTTCAGCCCACTACGACGCACAAAGCTCATCAGTATTTACAACATCTACGCCAGGAAAATGGAGAAGCTTACTCTGGGATCGTCGTGTGCTGGGTCTTTCAGGTCGGCATCATGAATGACGTGCACCGACACCTCAGGCGCCTCGTTTCCTACAAAAATACTTATGAATGATCACATTCGCGGGTCAAGGAATATGTTGAACCAAACCATTGAAGTTGGCGGTGTCCACATCGAACCCATGCAACGAACCGGTTGTGCCAAGTTGGATTATGCACCAGTCATAAGCGGGGTTGTGACGCCGCGTCTCCCAGCCGCTGAACAGTGCGCCGTTCGGCCCAAACTGGCCCTTCAAGGAGGGCGCAGGCTATAGTTAGTTGCATCGGTGAGCAATGGACGCAGTTCGGAGAAATCACGAATAGAGATAGGGACGTACGCCGACTTCCAGCAGATGCCGCGCCTCTGCGAAGAACTCATCCGAAACAGAGACTATGAGTCCTCCCAGCGCAACGCTCGATAGTTCTGTAGCAGGCGTGAATTAAACTACTCGTGTGATCCAGAGAAAGACGGTCAGGCGTACCGGTCAGCGGAGAAAAGTGCTCATTGAAGTCCTGTAGCTGGATACGTTCGTAAGACATTGCAGCAGGGCACAGCGAGCAAGCAGGTTAGGGGAAGGAGGCTGGTATATAGCGCTATGTCGCCTGTGGTGCCCGTATTTAACGGGTAAAACACAGGAGATTGAAGGGCACCCGCTTCCGGACCGCCGCTATCGTTCCCCCCCGATCGTATGTATCGTGGCATGAAGTAGCGAGATAGAAGCTAATAGAAGCCGACGCTGCTATCAGCAACCACTAGATACCGGCGACAAGACGATAATTGACGTTTATCTGAAGTCCCTCAGTCTTATCGCCTCGTTCTCAGCTCGTTGTTGGACTTGTCTGGCGCAATATTGCGCACATGGTATATTTCATTTTGGCTTCGGTAGTTATAACTGGGTACTAGGAGGCGCCCAAAGATTGTCTGCAATGGAGTAGAGATAAAGAACTGCGTGGGCTCTAAAAATAATCTATAAGTCTATTTCTAGTCTACGATAGGGAAAGATATAAAAATACGTATTAACTATTGAAGCGTGTCCCGATAGCATCAAAAAACACCCCCAACTCTACATACCACCTGTATTGTTGTACGGCACGAACAAAAGCATGGCCTACTTTAGCGGAACAGCAGGTCCAGCTCCAAGCCCTCCTTGCCGAACTCCTTGAGCCTGCGGAAGTCCTCGACGTGGCTCGACAGAAGCTCGAGCTCGACGCGCTTAAGCCGCCTAACGTCCTTGCGGTTGAACCGCCAGCGCGACTCGACCATATCAGCCACAGCCCCATCGGCCGTCCACAGGCAGCTCCCTCTGAACGTCAGCGCCTCCAGGTTCGGCAGCGCACACGTCGCATCCGTCAGTCGCGCAGCGTCGCTCTCGAGCAGGAACTCCGTGTCGAGGGGGCTGTAGCGCGCGAGCGCGGTCTTGTCAATGAACGACGAGCAGGTGAGCAGGTCGAGCGCGAGGTCCGTCACGAACGGGTCCCACGTCCAGTCCTGCCTGTCCTCGACGACGATGCGCTCGAGCGTCTGCAGATGGGGGTTGCTCAGGCACGACGCGAACTCGTCGTAACGCATGCCCGTGTCGTGCATCTCGAAATGGAGCAGGTTACACCCCGAGCGCTTGAGGAAGGCGCCGAAGTCGGCCTGCGGCCACCCGTACTGGTCGAGCGGGCCGCGCACGTACACCGCCAGCCGGCTGAGGTTGGGCAGAGTTACGTTCTCCATAAAGCTCGCAACGTGGTCATGACTGAGATTAGCCGTCAGCGAGCAGAGCGGGTGCAGGATGGGCTCCACGGGCAGCGGGCCGGTAACGGAGTCGACCTTGAACGAAACGTCCACTAGGCGCGCGCATTTGCTGAGAATGCGCAGTGCGGTCCCGATGGATGGCACGTAGTCAAGCGAGAGCGTTACTAGCTGATGCCATGGGATGGAGATGCATGTTTCGCCAGCTAAATTCAGACCGGGGATCCGTGACACGAAGAGTTGCGAAAGGCGGGGCACGCATTCAAAAAACCCAAACAAGTCTTTCTCATCTTCTTCGTAGATCCTGTACGACGCGCGCATGTTGAACTGCTCGAGCATGGGCGCTGATCTTTGTTCAGAGGTCAGCAGCCGGCAGTACCTGGGGCCTGTAAGGTCGAATTTGATGTTCCCCCATCGACGTATGTACCGCTTGTACAAGTCAAGTACTTCACCCGCCGCGTCGCGGTTATCACTCGATTCGTTTTGCTGGTAAAGCGCCAGAGACAGCGGAAGGGAGCCCGAACGCGCGAGCCATAGGGCCGCCAACGGAAGTGCGGGACGAGCCTTCCCCATGCACACATATACATCCAATGTCGACCAGAGATTTGGCAGCGAGACGGCACATTGTCTCCAGAACCTGCTGACCTGGCACAAGAGCAAGGGTGCTGAGCGTGGGGTGAAACCTCGCAGGTCGAGAGAATGATAAAGATATTCTGGATGAAGCGGTTCACAAGGGAGACAGAAGACGAAAATATGCTGGAGGACTTCTACGGGTAAGATGTCGATAGGGGAACGCGATGATTGAGCACCAGGGTAGGTGTGTGCTCTACGAAGACAGCAGCGTCCAAGCATAGAAGGTGCAACCTTGGGTCGTCCCAAGTGAACCTGCACCGGCATATATCCGTCGTCAAGGACGAATTCATTGGTGGCATGTAATTTCGGTAGCCTATGGGCATAAGCAGTGGCGGTATTAATGTAGTTCTTGAACGTAATCGGGTATTTATCAACGTACATTAGGAGAACGTTAAGTACGTTAGAACGGGAGTGCTTCGCGAACCAACTACCTCGCGCTGGGGAATTGGAAATTGTGAAAGCACGAGCTTGCGGCCTCATTAGGGTCTTTTAGAACGAAAATGATTCAGAGATGTATAGGAGGCATTATTGCACAGTCTTGGATGTGAGACATTCTATGGACATGAATGGTGTTCATAAATAGAGCGCTGCTGGCGTACTGCGCCCATCGCTCTGATAATGGGGGAAGATGCGCTAGGATGCGCTTCTGTAAACTTCGTCCAGACTGGCACTCTAATTAGCATGCAATTTGATTTGCGATGATTGGGCAATGGGCACTGGGGAATGACCTGGAATGACGTCTTGGGATGTGCCCTGCCCAGTAAAGGGCGGACCGAAGGCCGCATTAAGCATGTGCCGCCGCTGACAAAGGGCGGATTGGATGACATCCGCCGTCGGCCGCGAAGAGCGTCTAAGGAGTAAAACGGGTTGGATCAGACGCATTGGTGCGCTCGGTCTGCCTTGAGGATGCGATCTATGCGGTGGCACGCGGCCTGCCGTTGTTCATAGCAATGAGTGTGATCATTTCACGTTGAAAGATGTTTACAAAAAAAGCTCTGCAGGGTGTCATGATTGGGCGTGCGCGTGTGCGATGACGGTACGCTGCTTTCCCCATGGATCAGGCCAGATTTCGGTGTGGCGGAACTTGCCAGTTTGGCGCATGATATCCTGGACGGTGGCTGCCTGGTCGTGACCGACTTCGAGGGCAACGAGCGCACCCGGGTTGAGGATATCTCTGTGGGAGACGAAGCGTGCTATGGCGTGATAGAAGTCAAGGCCGGAGGGCCCTCCGAATAGGGCAGTGTGGTCCTCGAAGTTTATCACGGAATGCGGCAGGTCGTGGCGGTCTTTCCACGGTATGTACGGCGGATTGGAGGTGATCACGTCGAAGGACGGGCGAATGGAGGACGCAGTGTCCGCAAAATCGGCCGCAAGGATGTCTGCGGAGGTGACGGAGAAGGTGTTGTGCGGCGTCTGTTGGGAGGCCGCTGGCGAGATGCTGCAGAGCGTGGCGTTGTCCTGGGCCAATCGGCGGGCGTGGGGCGAGATGTCGAGGCCATGGGCACAGACGCTGCCCGGCGGCCAGAGGTGGCAGAGCAGCAGGGGGATGCAGCCTGTGCCAGTGCCGAGGTCGAGGAGGGCGACGGGGCGGTGGGGCTGTGGGCGGTAGACGTCGGCGAGCCTGAGGACCCAATGCTCGGTCTCTGGGCGGGGGATGAGGACGGGCGGACGGACTAGGAGATTAAGCGGGCCAAACGGCTGGGTGCCTGTATGCTGGGTCAGAGGGGGCCGCGACGACGGCGGGGGACGCACCGAGGATGTACTGGAGGGGCTCGCCGCGGACACGGCGGGCGACGAGGGCGTCGAGGTCGGCGTCGACAGCGCGGGCGCGGACGGCGGCGCGGAGCCAGCGCAGCTCGTGGGCAGCCTGTTTGGACCCGAGGACGGTGGCGAGGCGGGAGAGCATGGGGAAGCCAAGCGGACTGGGGTGGACCAGTTTGATGTGGCCCGTGGCGGGAGAAAGCCAGCGCTCGGCCGGCAATAAAAAACAAAATCAGCTGGCCCTCGTCAATCGCCCGGTCCGCTTCTCTCTCTCCCTCGCCAACCTCGACAATGGCCACCGTATATGCCGTCGCTCCCAGGCCCGCTGCCCTCGCCGTACGTCCCTCGCCCCGTCCCCTGGCCCCCACTCACCCCCCACAGGCCGGCCCCTCCTCCCATGCCACAGCCATCAAGAAAAAACCCTCAGCAGGGACCGCTCCTGCCCCAAAGCGGAAACGCAACGACACCCCAGACGACTCGTCCGCAGATTCTGCCTCGCCCCAGCCCCAGCGCAAGCCCCGCGAGGGCCCCAAGAAAAAGAAGGCAAATCGCGCCTGCTACCACTGCCAAAAGGCCCATCTCACATGCGACGACTGTGAGTGCCGCCCTCTGTTTGTCCGCCCCTTCTCATCGTCCCCAGCCCGGCCCTGCCAGCGCTGCGTCAAGCGCGGCTTTGCCAACAACTGCACAGAGGGCCATCGCAAAAAAGCAAAGTACCTGCTCGACGAGGACGAACTAGGTACCCTTCCACTGTGGTTGCATTGCCCTGCCCCATTCATTGTGATCACGTGTTGTAGAACAGCTCAAGCAAGGCAACTCTCTTGCAGCCGACAGTCAGGCGGCCCCCGCAGGTACCTCCGCAGATGCTCCATCAATTCCAATAGGCAGGCTGTCTTTTATTTCCGTCCAGATTCCCTTCTCATCACCCTCGCCTGATAGCTGAGCCTTTTGCCCAAAACGAGTCTCTGCTGAGCTCGGCATTTGATCCCAATTTCGCCTTCACCTCAGAGGCCGCCAATCTCGAATACTCCATTCTATCTGCAATATTGGGCAACCCCAGTCCACCTGACTCCGCATCCAGCCCCCCGCCCGCACCAGCTGCCGCGTCCCAATATTCAACCTGGCCGACCGATACCATCGATTTTGTCACCTCTCCCCGCCTGGCCGCCTCCAGCGCCGCCTTTGCCTCCACCTATGACGAGCCTCAGATGTCAGCAGCCCAGCCAGATTCTCTCTCAACGTCTCCCGGGAACTCTGCCCATTATTTAACATATCCATACCCAAATCCGTCACGACCAGATGATATCACCGACATGTCCTATGGCACGGCATCGCCCTATTCCTCCTCGGCTCTGCATCCGCTGCAGCCACGGTTCCCACTCTCCATGAGACCACGGTCTCCCCCGGCGACGCTCTTCGATGACCCTTCGAAAGATGCTACCACAAGTGGGCTTCTCTCACCGCCTCCCTCGACGTGCTCACCGAGTACGGCCGCTTCTATACCTATAGGTATCACTGACATCACCGCCCCAGCATGCAGCTCTAAACTGCAGAGCATACATGATCGCGTTACCATGCCTTACGATTACACCGAAGGCTACCATTTCTTGATGAAGCATCTGCCAACTCGGTGCGCTATTTTCGAACCGGTTCGCTAAGTGAATCCGCGCTAACAAACCGCCAGGTTCGAGAAGAATGACATTCTCCGCATCGTACGCGCGCTGGCCATCTTCCGGCCATCTCTTATCGCGCTGCAAATGCCATTATCGCTCGAAGACGAGATCTTCGTCGAGAAATGCTTCCAGCGGTCATTGCTCGTGCGTTATTCGCTACCCCATTAATATTTACGTCGCGTAATAGTCGTTCTCCCAGGAATTGGACAAGCTCATGTCCTATAGCGGCACGCCGACCGTCGTTTGGCGGCGCACGGGGGAAATCTGCCTCGTCGCCCCTGAATTCTGCATGCTGACAGAGTGGCCGCTGGAGGACCTCGTAGGCAATGGGAAGAAAAAATACATTTACGAGGTGCGTAGCGGCGCTGGTCGCGTGATCTTCTGGGCTGTGTCCCCGGTGCCACGTATGGGTTTCTAATCTCGTTTCCAGCTGTTTGAAAACCAATCAGTCGTGGAATACTGGGAAAACTTCGCTTCGCACGCGTTTGAGAATACCACGCAATCGGTGTACTCACATTGTGTGCTACTCAAGCCTTCGGGAGCCCCGGTCCCCTCGACCTTCTGCTTTTCGATAAGACGGGATCTTTTTGATCTTCCCAGTATAGTCATAGGTCCGTTTCGTTTAATTCTACAATCCAACGTGGGGCGCTTGCTGAAATCCATGTGCACTCTTAGGTCAATGGTTACCGCTCCTGTGACATTGACATCATCTATCGTGCATAGACATGATATTTTTGTTTCATATCCTTATTTCTTACTCATACTTGACGCTTTAGTTCATTCACGATCTTTTGCTCCGTTCTTCGTTTATAACACAGGGATATCCTGGATCCAAGGAGGACTTTTACCCCTTTCTATGACCCACCCAGCTCTCGTCAGCTTTCTTTTTATGTCATGCTGTCGAATTTTTCCTTTGCTACTCGGCTTTTCAAAACGTAACAGATGTACCACCTCTACGCACCAACGTCTTCCGTCTTCATGCCCGCTTTTAGCCTGTTTTCAGAGCCCGAAATCATGTTCATTACTATATCATCGCTACCCTCTCTAATAATTAGAGTGTTCAACGTTAGGATGATGGTCCTCGAAGAAACCGAAAAATTAATCTAATCACAAAAGAATTAAGCGACGAGTAATATGCCGATCATTACAAAGTATGTACAGCAACCCTGTTCATACGGTATCCTGAACAGCTGCGTAGTCGCTTTCCACTCCGGGCTCCAGCAGTGAGGCGTGCACAAAGATAGCCAATGCGGAGCAGAAGAGGATGGAGAAGAATGTGCCAAAGGGACCGGCCCAGAGGAACATGGGAATGCCAATGATGAATAAAAGGCCGTATAGATGCTTTTGAGTGATGGTATGCTCGCCAACTTGTGTTGCATCAGGTGCTGCAATGAATGTGCCATGAATGAACAAGCTCGTATATGCCATTCGATCTAGACGTACCAAATTTGTTGATAAGAACGAAGCCTCCTACGAGGAAGGCAAGCGAGATGAGGAGGAGATAGTTCGTAACACTAGCGCCCAACTTGTCAAAAATCGAACAGGCAGAGAGAGCGGCGGACGGCTTACACCGCGTAGACAGCGAGAATGGCCACAATTAAGAGATAGTTTCCTGTACCACGCCATTAGACCCTATTCCTCCCCATAGCAGGCAAAACATGCGCACCTGAGAAATAACGGGTATTGTAGGATATCCGCTGTGTGTGCGTCAGCGCTCCGCTCGCCGCGCAACAGGGTGGGTGTAGTTGGACTCACCGATGTCGCCTGGTTCAGATCAGCGGGCTTCGAGAGGCGCTGGTAATCGAAGAACTCAGAGGCGGGACGCATGCCCGACAGCTTCGTCTCCTGCACATAGCGGGAAGGCGACAAAAAGACAATTAGCGCGCGGGCGGCGAGACGAGCCCTTGGGGGCAGAAGACGCACCCTGAGGTTCCGGACAGTGTCAGTGACTTTGAGGAGAGCTTCCATGATGTTGGGTGAGTATATGAGATGGAGGGGTATGTGATTGAAGGAGGGGCGGGGTGGCTGGATGGCGGCGGATAGAAATACAGGTGGACGCAGCACGCTGTTGCAGCGGCGCAGTCTGTCACGCTAGATGTTTGTCATTGCTTGGCACTGTTGTGCAGGAACAATGAGCGGTGCCGGTACTGTTTGCCTCTCCCTCACCAGTGGTCTTGCTCTACCTACTCACAGGAGCGACCATGATTCGCAGGAACCCTACAGTTATCCCTATGACTGACCTGGACGTGCAAGACGTGCGTGACATGGTCGCACAGCAAAAAGCTGCCGCGCAGAAGTCGCAGTTGATCGTGTCTAAACTCAAGCGCATGACGGACAATCCCGCCATGACCGATGAGGAGAAACAGGTACTGAGTAACTTCAAGGATGGCTTCACCTCCTACCAAGAACATAGGAGACGGCTGGGATTGGAGCCAGGTTTGTACTGTCGTATCACAATTTCTCACAGCTACATTTACTGATTGATCATAACAGAGCCTGAGCCTTCACAGCAGTCGTAGTCAGTGTTTTAGTGATGTACAGACAAATCAGTATCTATATCCATTGCCATGAACAAGTGAAGTCATAATCGCGTGACCGACAAAATTGTCCGGGGGACATAACAAACGCGTCACGACTATGGTTATGAGCGCCGCTCATTGAAAGCGGTTGCGAAAACCTGACAAAACCGTATAAGCAACTCGCACAATCACATAAACTGGAAGAAGCGCACCCTCAAGATCTTTAAGGTCACATAATACGGCAAGATCCCCTCTTTGCATGTGGAGACACGTTGTCTTTAGACTATCCCACAAAGCCGAAGAAACTACCCCGCGTTTGTCAGTGTTTCCCGTGTTATCGAGCACACCATCGCTGTCTTGTAGAACGAGGGCATCCAGAATATGGTGGGCGGCCTCATCATATCGCTACATAAACGTAAACAGGCTTTCCCCGAACTAATCGAACCACAACTCACTCGAAGATTAATGCAAGAAATGCCCAAATTGAACCTGGTTCACGGTCACGCATGTAAGTCGACCGATAATTGGACGGGACGCATCTTTACCTCGCACGAATGTACGCTGGATTTAATTCCAGAGCTCGGTAGTAGTAGTCGAGAGCCTCCTCGGCTCGCCCACTGTTGGCCATAGTCGCACCCACCCGGTTGTACAACAGCCAATCCTGGTAAAACGTCAGTCAATGTCCGTACAATTATAGCCCAAAAACCAGCTCACCTCTGGACGAACTGCCAAAGCGGTCCTGAAACAGTCCTGCGCTTTCTCGTACTCCTAGTGCCCTGGTCAATGCCACAGTCAAGAGCAAGTAGCGGGATTGTGGCACGAACCTCATTCGTATTCAATAACACGGCAAGAGCAATCTGGATGTCTGCGTCAATGTCACCTGTCGCGTCGCTTCGCGCCATTGTTATCAGGCATTCTATTAGCTTAGCATACCGCTCGACCAAAGTCAGATCATGCGAATCCGCCGCCTGAGCGCGGAACTGGGTAACAGCGGCCTGATACTTGTCGTTCCTCGTCACCCACTCGTATATCGCGTCGTAAGTGCCTTGGCGGTTATTGTCATTGGTGAAAGAAATTGCCAGCGCGAGCCATGAGGGCAGGTGTGACGAGTCGAGGTGGACGGCGCGCTGCAGGGCCTGTAGCGCGTGCTGCTCGCGCTCATTCTCCTGCTGCTTAACACCGAGTTCATACCACGCAGTGGCATCGCTTGGATTCCTTTGTACTGCCGCTTCCAGTTCAAGGACGTTCTACACGGGCGTGGTAAACGCGAGTCAGACAGCGAACGGAAGCAGTTGGCGGAGATAGGAGACAAACCTCTAAAACCGACTGCCGCCCTTCAGTGTGGAGCAGGTGGGTTCGTGTCCGCGACGAGTCGCCTAGAAGATAAGGATTATTGCTCTGGAATTGATAATTGGAAACAGCGCTGATTCCGGTGGACGTTGCTTCGAACTTGTCCCAGTCCGCTTGCAGCGTATCCCACGCGCGTGTCTCGGCAGTGCTGGTTTGACCTTGGTTCACTTGTGGCGCGGGGTCATTCCAGTAGCGCATGTAATCATTGTTTTCCTGGCGGAAATAAGCATCGTTAGGATCCTCAACAGAATTTTGAGAGTCGTGATTAACCGCTTGCTGTTGAGTCTGGGGGATCGCGCCATTGGACAACCCAATTGACATTTGCGGGGGATTAATTGCCTTTCCTTTTCCCTTGAAGTCGACCTGTGATGATGTGTGCCCATCACTTTCCACCATTTGATTCCCATCGACGATAACTTCGCCGTCGCGCAGCTGCTTCATGAGACTCATGAACGCACTATTTTGGAATTTGGGATTCTGTTCGTGTTTAACATTTTCCAGAAGAAGTCCTGCAGTACGCGCAAGCTCATCTGCCTCGTGTCTCGGGTGTGATTCTGGGTCCTGCTTTTGTTCCTGTATTATCTCGGACGAGGTCGATGCTAGATGCATTTCTTGTGCGTTGAATTCTGTGTCCCATGATATTGCTTGTGTTCGAGTAAGATTAAGCTGCACCACAACTGTAAGCTATGAAACGCACATTTACTGGCCAATGCCGCCTGCTGCTGCGGGACAGTATGTTGAATAGGAGCTTGTGGCATGAAGTGCGGCATTGAGTTCATTGAGTTCATGCGGAAATTAGATAGAGCAGGATGATGGTATGGCACCGGGCCTGCGTCACATATATGAGCTTTCAATTGACCTCCCGCGAAGAAGAAACACTTGCCTGTCGACGTATGTTGCAGCGGAGCCTCCATCCGCACCTCCCGATTCATTTGCGCTGGCTGCGTCATGTGGGTCACTTGCACCGGCTGGTTCTGCAAAAAGTCTGCTGCCCACGAGGCCACGGGAGCTAGATTGACTTGCGGTGCTGAGCTCAGAGGCAGTGCCGTTCCCATAGACGACAGGTCAAAGGCCGGAGTCGCGGCAAACTGGGGCGCAGGCGCGCCGTTCGACGAGAAGAACCGAGCAGCGTCCTGGTCGTGCGAGGCATTCCCTGCTTGCGATCGAAAGGCCTGTGGGCATACTGTTGAGAAGGATAGGATAGGAAAAGGCACGATGTTCAACCAACCCCTCTGGATGACCCCGCGCGCCCTGCACCAAAATGATCCTGCAAGAAACATGAGACCCCTAGTTGAGGGATGCCGGCGGGCAAGACGACGCGTGCGCACCTGCTGGATGCCTCTGTCCTGGTCAAAGCGCTTTGAAAGGCCCTGGAGGGGGTTCGAGGGGCCGCACTCTGCGCCGCCTCCGATGAGCATAGGGAGAGCCATGGCGGACGAAGAGTAGGTTGTAGGAGTTAGAGACGCAGTGAATAATAATAATTAGCTCTTGGATTGCCGGGTGGCCGATCTCACGTGTTATTGGACCAGGACCATCTGACGTAATCTACGGGAAGCTCGCTCGCTTTCATTGAGTTGCACCGCTTGCACAGCATTGTCAACGGAACCATAATACATAACGCAGCCTGTCCAGGGCTTAAAACATGACTCATATACAGCCAGGGCACAATAATATAACATGGCCCACAAAACGTATTATAGCAATAAAATAATTACATGGGTCGGCCTGCTGATCCTTGAATTCAACGGGTATGGTGCACAGAAGAAAGCGATCATGGAAGCGGAGGTGGCTGTTCGCGGGCTTGGGCACTTGAATTGGCCTCACTCTCAGAAGCCGCGAACTTGGGATTGGCGGCTCTGCATTCTGCACCGCCATCAGAACGCACTGAAAAGGTGTGCTGAGTGAGACTGCTGGACGCGGATGAAAGAAGGAGTGCTTACAGTGTCTCTGAATGACGGATGGAAGGATGAGCGCTTGCCTGGGGAAGACAAAGAGATATGCGGGCTTACATTCAGGGCATCGAGCCTACTAAACGTCTTCTTGCATCCCTGGCAGACGTTAGACTGCGATTTTGCAGCATGCAGTGCCTGGTGGCGCCTGGGCAAAGTCAGCGAGATGAGATGCAGAGCAGATGGGAGGTGGAGAGGACGCACTTGCAGTCGTGCTGCCGGGCAAAGCCCTTCTTGCAGCCCGGCCACTCGCAGACGTATGGACGCTCTTCGGTGTGCGACCGCAGATGGCCTGGAGGGCAATGAGCGCGGAAGGGAAGCGAGAGGGACGGACTCACCGCGCAGGTTGAAACGGCGTGTAAAGGTGCTGCCACAGCCGGGGACGGGGCAGACAAAGTGCGCCTCGTTGCGGCGACGACTGGCGCTTGCGAGCTGGGTGGCGGAGGTGGTGACCTGCTGCTTCTCGACCTGGAGGATGGGGGGGAGACGCGGGACGCCTGTGGAGGAGGGGTAGTGATTGGCGCCTGCGCCGCTGGCCGCTGGGTGGTCTGGGGCGGGGGGCGATCCGCCTGCAGCGGCGAGGACGGCGGCAGCGGCAGCGGCGGCGGCGGCTATGGCGGCTGAGGTGGGCGAGGGCGGGGCTGACTGGGACGGGGGCTGGTGGTGGTAGAGATGGTATGGATCTGGTGCAGGGCTGGGCTGGGGCGAGTGCATGGCAGAGTTTGAGGAGGACGGCTGGCTGAAGGGGTGTTCATATGGATACTCGCGGTTGGGAGGCCCGTCTGGGTGGGAGGCAGGGCCCTCTGTGGGGATGCCTTGCGGAAGAGGGACGGCGACTGCGGGGTAGAGCTGCTGTTGCTGCCGGGGCAGAGAGTCTGTGGCCATGAGGGAAGACGTGTGGGTTGATGGCCTCCATACACCGTCTCCCCGCCAGAAAATCGGTGGCTGTGCTGCACAGCAAAACTCTATATTTGCTCATCTACTCTACTCAAAGATGTGCGCATCCAGCAGCCGCCGCCGCCGCATCAGCTCGCTCTCGCTGATCGTCGCCCCCGTCGCCCGTCCCGTCCCCGCCATCGTCCCCTCCTCCTCCTCCTCCGCCGGCGGCGACAACCGCGTCCCTTTCCCACTCAATGACGTCCTGCGTCCCTGGGGCGGTGTTACTGCCTGCCGCCGTGGGACAAACGTGATCCCTGCGTCGTCCGTCTCCGTCTCCGACGTCAGGGGGCTCGCGTCCCTCCTTGTCGCCGCCCGCGGCACCGCCAGCCCGCCCCGCTCGCCGTACGCCCCGAACGCATGCACAATCCACTCCGCTAGCTCCTCGATGACCTGCATCAACACAATCAGCTCCCGGCATCACGCCCACAAAGAACACGCACAGCTTTCGCTTCGCTCATCAGCGTAGGCATCTGCAAATAGCCGTGGCTCCACTCCGAGAACAGCACCATCTGCACCCAATCAGACTCCTCCTGCCCTGCCAGTCTGTCCCGTTCCTTCTTCATTTCTGCCACCGTTCTCCCGTCCTGGTGCCCCTCGATCGTGCTCATTCGCAGGCTTTCCCCGAACCGCGCGCTTTTCCCAGACAACGCTAAATCGAGCTCCACCTTCCGCGCACGCTTCGCCTCCCGCACCCGTCCTGCAAAAATCACCGTGTCGTCAACAAACGGGTCCTTCTCACCGCATTGCATCAGCACAGGTGGAAACTGCGCAAGCAGGTGGCTTGGGGCCAGTATAGGTGAAATGTGATAATCTGTCGCAAAGTCTGGGTTCCTGTGAGGTCCGATGTACAAAATTGCCATCGCTCGCATCTTTCAACGCCGTCAGACACTTAAGCTTTCATGACAGATTGACATACATACCATGCTGGGCGAAATTATACGGTCCTGGAAATATCCTGTCCTGCTGGTCATTGTCAACCTCGTTCCAATTGGCTCCTTCTTCACCCCTCCCTCTACTTCTTTCCCCGATAGCGCTTTCACAGCCGTGCAGTTAGCCTCTTGCACAGCAATTGAAAGCTCCTGCTGTTCTCTCTCCAGTGCAGAAGTGCTGCGCGGCAGTCCATCATAGTCGCTGTGATAATTATAGAGAATGCGCGCAGAGATCGGCCGTTCTTCTGCCTTCTGTGAGACCACATCGTCTTCACTGTCGCTTTCCGCATCTGCCAGGCTGCCCTCTTCGTTTGATCGGCTAATAGTTATTGCTCGTCCAGGCGCTGATTTCGACGGAACCTTCAGGTAGGACGACGAGCGGCTAATCTGGCCTTGACTCTCGCTTTCCCCTCCACTGGCAAAACCTCTCAATGTGTCCTTCCAACTCGAACGCCGCTTGATGCGCTTTCGGCTGGGCTTCTTGTCTCTCACCATACTAAGAGGGCTCTGGAACAAGTCAATCACACTAGTTTATGGACACACCGAACCACACTTACGACATGTTTTAGGTGGTCCTTCTGGTCTGCGAGTTCTCTGAGACCGGGGACGTTCCCAGACGACTGCTCTGATCGTAGCACACGTAGATTGTCTGCTGACATCCATGATGTAAAATTAAAGTCAAGTGCAGGATAATTTAAAACGATTGCAGTCGGTAAAGGCAGGTTAATTGGTTGCGAAGTAGAATTTCTTAGTTCCAACACCCTGATCACCACATTGAGGGCTAGGGTGCCACCGCTTCGACATAGTTAGCACAAAACATGAATATATGCGTGGCACTCACGCAGAGTCTCCGGATATTATCACACTGAGCTTCCTGCCCGACATCCCAATGAGCTTGCCACCTAAGGTATCTTTGTTAGAATCTTTCGATTGACATGCGTTGAAACGTACATGACTCCACCATAAGCCGGTAGACATCGAAGGCTTCATCTCTAGCGAACGGATATGGATCTGTTTCGTTCTCGATTAGCAGGAATCGGTATTAATTTATTGGAACCTACACTCAGGTGCCTTTCCATAGTCAATAGCAAGGACCGGTCTCCCGGTTGAAACCGCCCACATACGAAGACGTTCTTCATGGTGCTCCGGGTTCATGGCCACAAAACCTCCTCCCGGGAACTCGAGTATTAACTCTGTGGCTTTACATAGCTCTCGCTCTGGGGGCGCAAAGAACAAATAAGCCGTTATAGGCCGTTTATACGAAGATCCTTTCGGCCGGGGAAGGAGAATCTTGCGCCTCACACCAACGCTCGGGAGATGGGTGAGCATGCGGATCTACATCGGTACCAGGGATTGAGCATGCACGCAGATAAGATAAATATGCGGGGTACTGACGTAGGGATTGGTTGTTTTTTCCCATGTCGCCCGGAGCATTTCAACAGTCGGGACAGCGCGAAATTTACGAAGCTTCGTGATGGCATATGATCAGCACTTGTGAGCATTCGGGAAAATGCTTCGCTACCTTCTCATCCGCTTCTTGCGCGTAGATGATATAGTAAACTGAGAATAAAATAGAAGCGATATCCCGTAGCCACTTCGGGCGTATCGACATGGCCGTAGCGAAGCCAGCGTCCAGTCCAGTGACGATCCAAGTAGCGCGATAGTACGAAGGCGAATACTAGAGTGTCTTTAGCATGTGATAATCATTCATATTGGAAGAAGCACTGACCAGACGAGCAAGTGGCTCTGGGGCTTGGAAGGGTAAGGATGCGAGTTGCAGCGACGAGATTGCTCTGCTCACCGTTTAGACCTAGCAGCTTATCGAGGTTTCTGATTGAATACATTGCGGTTAAAGTACTGACAACTATCTGCCATGGCGTGAACCGCTCTGCTCGGAACCGATGAGCGATATGCTGGAAACATATGCTAAAATGCTACTGAATACGCACTGGCGACAGCTCTGTTGACCCTTGTGAGCCATAGTATACGTGGAGGACCCGTCCCTCCACGCAAAATTCTCCATACCCAGAATATTATTACAAGAATTACCTGCGATATGAAGGATCAGCAGAAGCGTTAGGAATCAACTAGATTCGAGATAGAAGTGGCACGCACTTGAGTTCGTTTCCATGATGGACTGGGGCGTCCAAAGAGATGGTCAATCATGATGTTTGTGGTCGAGAGGAAAGAGTCATAAAGCTAATATATGCACGGATCTTATTACTGGGTCGCAGACGGGCGGCATGGAGCTAGACAGAGGTCAATATGTAGTGACTATGTACTTTTTCCCCGCATACTCACTACGTTGGCATGTGATTGTGCATGCATCGCCACTGCACGTGCAACCTTAACCTCACGGACAGATAACGGAAGCAGAAGTGCTTGTGCCGATCGCAAATTTATCGGATTCGTCTCCTTATACCATGGCGCCTCTCATATCCATCAAGGTCGACGACGACAAGCTAGAAATTGTCAACCAACTCCTCCTCCCTCACGCCACAGAATACGTAGAGGTCAACAGCCTCGAGGACGCCCACGATGCCATCAAAACCATGAAGGTCCGTCTGGGCATAAATTAAGCTCGACTGGAAGCTCACGGATAACGACTAGATTCGGGGTGCTCCTGCAATTGCATCTCTCGCAGCCCTCTCGGTATCGCAGCACCTCTTACGGGGACTAAGATCTTCTCCTGCTCCTGATTACCTATCCTCAAGAGATGCACTCAAAGCCCACGTCGATAAGGGCCTCGCGTATCTGTTCACCTCGAGACCTACGGCTGTTAATCTAGGAGCAGCGACACGCCGTCTTACGGGGGTGCTCGATGCCGGCATTGCTGCAGGACACGATCCGTGCACCATTGCCGAAGCACTCATCGCGGAGGGCAGGGCCGTCGCAGACGAGGACGTGGGCAGGAATAAGGAGATGGCAAAATGGGCTGGAGAGTGGTTGATCCAGCGGGTGAAGGCGAACGGAGGGGACGTCTCCGCAGGCATGAATGTGCTGACAGTGTGCAACACGGGCTCGTTGGCGACGTCAGTATGTCTTTGCGCATTCACAGTTTTGCCAGGATGCGTGGTACTAATTGCATTCTGTAGGGGTATGGAACCGCACTTGGGATGATCACATATCTTCATGAAACCAACCAGCTGCAGAAAGCTTATTACACCCAGACTGCACCTTACCATCAAGGCTCACGGTAAGCAACAGTGCCACTTCTATTCGTTTTAGCATCATTAATTATTCTCCAGGCTTACCGCGCTCGAACTCCAAACTCTGCAGATTCCCTCTGTGATGATTTGTGATACCATGGTTGGATCGTTGTTCCAGCATCATAATATACACGCAGTGGGCAAGTACCGAGCATCTACACTTCAACTGCTAATATTAACGTGAATGTACGCAGTTGTGGGAGCAGACCGGATAGCCAAAAATGGAGACACAGCTAACAAAGTAAGCTCTCTATCCAAAAATTCAACTTCAAACTAGTCTTTCCTGCAACACGTTTCGCCTGAGCCAATTCTTAAATGTCACTCTTCACGTTAGATTGGAACATACAACGCAGCTGTCCTCGCCGCGCGACACAAAATCCCATTTATTGTCGTCGCCCCAATCAGCACCGTCGATCTCGACGTGCAAGACGGGTCGCAGTGCGTTCTTTCATGTAGCATATACACAGCCTTTGATGTTTCATCTCTCTTATTAGGATTCCGATCGAGCAAAGGCCTGCACTTGAAGCCTGCCTAGTTCGTGGCATCATCTACCCGAATGAAGGCCCACAACAACAGGCACAAGTCATGATCACACCACCTGGTTTAAGTGGAATTTATAATCCTAGCTTCGATGTTACCCCTGCGGAGCTGATCACCGCCATTGCCACAGAGAAGGGGATCGCCGTGAAGGAAGAGAACGCCACGGTTTTTGACCTTTCACCCATTGTATAAGCTGAAAAACTTTTGAAAAACTGTATATACTATAGATATAGCATCACAAAGTTTCCCGTTTTATTTATCTTATCTGGCTTGATGCAGACCTCGTTCTGCCTCCAAAATAGGATCGTTTACCCATTCGGGAAAAATATTCCATATTGGTAAATAGAGTCGGCTATCACGCATCGATCTTTGTATCGATCCACGACCATCTATGCCACCGCTCGGATATATTGCAGTCCACGGCGGCGCTGGAGTACATGGAACGGCGCATGAAAAAGAGATCAAAAGGGCGCTGAAGCGGTATGTGTTTGTGTAGAGCATACATGGTGTATGGACAGGGGGAGCGAAAAGTGTGCTGACTAAATCACAAATTGCAGCGCATGCGCTAGGGGTTTGGCCGCGCTGACGACGTCGTCAGATACCATTTCCCCAGTCGGAAAAGCAGGTGCGTTGTCCATGGTCGAGCACGCCGTCACTGTGCTCGAAGACGACGAGCATTTGAATGCAGGTTCGTCGCCTCGTCTCTACCACGAGCGCCCGCTTTAACTAGCAGGTCTCTTATGCATACTGCACGTATAAAAGGCTATGGTTCCAATTTAACTATCGAGGGCGCCATCGAATGCGACGCATCGATCATGTGTGGGAAAGGCACCGAAGGAGGGTTCGGCAGCGTCGGCGCAGTGTCTGGTACCTGCGTACCTATTACAATCATCCCATCTGAGCTAACAATCAAGCATTTCTAGGAGTGAAAAATCCCATTACACTTGCCAGAGCTATCTTAGACTACTCAAATCTACCAGACAAGATTGGACGAGTCCCACCCATGTTAGTGTCTAATTTAGGATTCTGCAGCCAAACTCAAGCTCAAAATAGGACGCTCGTCTCGTCGGGCGCCTACAAGTTTGCTTTAGCACAGGGCACAAAGACAGTGCCGAACGACGCGCTGATAACCGTCACCGCGCAAAAGCAATGGACGACATGGAGACAGCGATTGGAGAGCACTCAAGGTGGTCAGGACACAGAAAGCTTGCGCGATGTCGAAGATACAGTAGGCGCAGTAGCATTCCATCAGGGGGATGGTATGGCCGCGGGCGTATCAAGGTTTGCTGGCCGCCCTCTATTTCCGCTACAAGCTGACGTGGGCATAAGCGGAGGGCTTTTGCTTAAACAGCCAGGCAGAGTGGGAGAGGTAAGCACATACACAAGACAAGACAAGACCATTCCTGAGCACGCGGCAGGCAGCGGTATATGGGGCAGGATGCTGGACAACAGAGCGAATGGCTTGCAGTGTTTCTGGTTAGTGGGTACTTTGACGTTTGTGGGAAATGGGCTGAGGGATGCGCAGGCACAGGGGAACACATCGTCAGAGCTAGCCTCGCCCGGAAGATAGGTGAGGGTCTGCATGCGGGCGATGGTGACCCACACGATGTCCTCAAGGGTGTTCTGATCGAATTCTGGGGTGCGTTGTGCATTTGGTTGATGTGTCTGACCTAAAGAACACGTAGAAAGCTGTCGCCGCCGAGGCGAGATATCGCCGTCAGTGGGTGTCATCTTGCTCGCAGCGGAGGTGGAAGAATCAGCTGGTCCGCGGACGACGGGTAACGCCGCAGTGCGGATGTGGTGTGCGTTCACGACGGCCAGCATGGCGGCCGGATATGCATCCACGGAGCATCCGAAACCCAAGGCGAGTGGCTGGGGTCAAGGACATCACGGGCTCTGACACTGACAGATGGGCCCAGACTGTTATTTTCCGCCATCCCAATTCAGCGAACTCGGGACGACCGCAGGTGTTCATAACGTCATTATCATTATAGCAAGAACTAGTATACACGGGAAGAAGAGGAACGCACGAATCAATGCCTGGCGCCATTCTGGGGTTGCGGGGAGGGCGTGACGCCGTTCCTGTTGGCATCTGCAGGGAGAGGAGGACGTGAGACGGGGGAGCCGGCTGGTGGCGGCCTCGGCGAGACGGTGTTTGCGGGCTGGGGCCGGCCAGGAATGAGGCGTTTGAGGGACTTGATGGGGAACTTGAGCTTGGTGCTGCCGGGCGGATGAGGAAGCGGAAATGATGGGAGTAGCGAGGGACGCACCGACATGTGGAGCACACGGGCACCGGCTGGCAGAAGACTAGAAGGGGTGAGCAGAGAGCGACGAGACGGGCAGGGACGCACTGGAGAGACAGACAGAGCAGACGAAGCCGATGTCGACGATGTTCTTGTGGCAGAAGCAGGCGGCGCGGAAGTCGATCTTGTCCTGGGTGGGCACGGCGAGCACGCTGCGGGTCGAGGGCGGCGGCAGGAAGGCCATCTGCGGGTGGTCAGTGCGTGGGAGCGCGGGGGCAGTAGGACGCACGATCAGATGCTGGAGCAGGGCGTCGCGGCGGTCGAGGTAGAGATAAGAGCCGCCGGTGAGATGGGCCGCCTGCTGGAGGAAGACGGTATCGGGGCCAAATATCTGGCACGCATCTATCGTTATTTTCTGCGCCGCGTCAGCGCGCGCTCGCCGGACAAGTGCGGGCGTACCATTTTTTGGGCGGAGAAAATGGCGTTCATGATGGCGATGTATGAGCTCGACAGGTCTGGTGACACCGAGAGGATCAGGATCCGCGGCTCCGCCACGCGGTCCGCCGCGGGCGTTATCCGGTTGATGTCTGCGCACGGTCAGTGGCGGCCGTGCAGGCTCGGGCAGGGCACGCACAACAGAGGGCCTTGGTCAGCGCGCCGACGAGCGCGGTCGGCTCGTCGGCGGGGGCGTCGGGGTCGAGTTCGGCAGCGAGGGCGGCGACGACGGCGGTGTCGAGCTGGCGGAAGGGCGTATATGCGTTGGCGTCGGGGGCGACCGCAGCGGCGGGCGGATAGAGCATCACACTGGGGGGCTCAGCGGGGCCGCCGGGGGGGACAGCGACGAGACACACCTTTTGCCCGGGAGGGTGGCGAAGACGGCGAGAGAGTTGTCGTGGGTGAGGGCGATGTGAGCATTGAGGAAGACGAGGAGCTGGGGCAGAAACTGGGCGAGGGGCAGGTCGGCGCGGTGCCAGTGGGCCGGGGCGAGGTCGAGGACGAGGGAGAGGTGGGAAGCCATCGATAACCTGCTCTGCCGGCCTGCCGCAGGTTCTGCCAAGGGCCTGTGACCGTTACGCCCCTCGGACTCCGTCACGAGCGCCGGTGACGAAGGCCCTTCCGGCGTTGGCCGTCACGATGCCTGTAGCGACGCTGCTGTCCGTGTGAAATCTGTCCGTTGGCGATGGATGGCGCCCAGGTCCTCTTCAACACCACTTGGAATCCCACCACCACCATCCCCCATGTCCTCCTCCACCCCTCCCCATGCCCATCCCCACCTCGGCATCGCCTATGACAGCGAGGGAGATATGAACATGGACTCGGATGACCCCGAGCACCCGAGGGCCCACGACCTCGATGCGGATGGCGAGTCCATCGATGAGGACTCCACCGCGGAACACAACGGCCATTCCCACCATCTCGACACTCACCCCCACCCTCCCACCGCCGAATCCGTATGTTTTTTCGTTCCAGTCCCTCAGCTTCTTGCTCATGCTCTTCCCGCCCCCTGCAGGACGCAGACGACTCGGTTCGTCTCCCCGCCCTTTGCTTTTATCTGTCTCTTACTCTGCATAATAGGGCTATGAAGACGCCGAAGACGCCGATGACGACGACGAGCACGACGACGGCGACGATGGCGCATATGCAGACGAGGAGTATGGCGCGAAAAGAAAGCCCGCCGCAAAGAAGAAATCCCGCGTGTCCTCATCTTCAAGTGCTATCCGTCCCAAAGGTACCCATTTGCGCCTCGGCGATGCATATAACTAGCTAATGTCTTATCAGCCGTTGTCCGCCATGCTTCCTCGTCGGACTCGGACTCCGATTATGGCGCGCGCGGTCATAAGAAGAAGAAGAAACAGCGTGCATCCACTGAAGAAGTCCGCGTATCCAGTAGAGGCATCAGAGTTCCAAATTATGTTGACGACGTCCAAGACTTTGAAAAGTTCGAAGATGAGATAGAAGAAGACAGCAATGGCTATTACGTCGACCCAAATATCCAGTATCAAGAAGAGGACGAAATTGAAGCTGTTCTTGCCCATAGTCGTGAAGAAGGCAGGGAGGACGACCCCGAAGACCTTTGGTTAGACAACGTGGTCAGTGCACTGGTGTTTCATGGTTCATCTTGCTTGCCCATTCACTGTTTTCCAACAGCGATTCCACATCAAGTGGAAAAACTTCTCGCATCTCCACAATACTGATGAGACCTACGAATTTCTTAAACGTTTCCGGGGCTTGAAGCGAGTGGACAATTATATCAAGAGTTACAAGGCCTACCAGGCAAGGCTGCGGGCCCCTGGGTTGACTCGCGAAGACGTTGAAGCCCTTCATCTTGACAAGGAACGCGAAAAGGAAGAACTCGACCTCTACCGCACCGTCGAGCGTATTGTGGCTCACCGAGAAACAGCAGACGGCGACATGGAATACTTCTGCAAGTGGTCAGGCCTCAATTACGAGCATTGCACTTGGGAACTGCAAAAAGATGTCAACCCTATCGCCAAAGATCAAATCGCCGCCTATAGACATCGGGAAGCTGAGGGCAGATTTCCTTTTAAGAGCATCAATTACAGCAGGCATTCCCGTCCGGCATTTCAGCGAATGCTCAAGGATCCTGATTATATTGCTGAGACAGGCGGTGAGCTCAAGGACTTCCAGTTGACAGGGCTCAACTGGCTTGCTTTTCTGTGGAGTAATGGTGAGAATGGCATTCTCGCCGACGAAATGGGTCTAGGCAAGGTGACCATCTGCGCTTCTGCTGTGTCCCATTTCCATTTCTGACAACCATTCCATTTAGACTGTACAAACCGTGTCGTTCCTGTCGTACCTCTTCCATGAAATGCAGCAATATGGACCTTTCCTTGTCATCGTACCTCTGTCAACAATTACCGCCTGGCAGTCTCAGTTCCAGCTTTGGGCTCCGGACCTCAACGTAATAACTTACATAGGCACTGCTGCCGCGCGCGAAGTCATTCGTACGTATGAGTTTGGCCCTTCCAACAAGAAGTTGAAGATGAACGTGCTGTTGACCACATATGAGTTAACTTTGAGAGATGCGAAGGACCTTGGAGAAATCAAATGGCAAGCTCTTGCTGTTGATGAGGTTGGTTAGGCCCGAATAAACATAAAATATTGGTTACTAACGGATCTGAAGGCGCATCGCTTGAAGAACTCGGAGAGTCAATTATATGAAGCCCTTAGGTCATTCCATGCAGCATCAAAGCTGCTTATCACAGGGACGCCGCTACAGAACAACGTCAAGGGTACGTAACTATTAGAAACCCCTTGAAATTCTGCCCTAATGACCATTTGCAGAGCTGCTATCTTTGATGCATTTCCTCATGCCGGAAAAGTTTGCATTGACCAATGAATTCGATCTTTCTGACGCCGATCATGAGACGAAGATTAAGCAACTTCACGAGCAACTAGAATCGCTAATGCTCAGGAGGCTGAAGAAGGATGTGCTTACCTCCCTTCCGACGAAGAGCGAAAGAATCTTGCGCGTAGAAATGAGTGCTATGCAGACTCATTTCTATAAGAACATCTTAACCAAGGTACGAATACTTTGATTTCTCTACTAGTCACTGTCTAATGCGATCTAGAACTTCGCCGCCCTTGTGAAAAGCGCCAATGGTAACAGCAACATTAGTCTCCTCAACATTGCGATGGAATTGAAAAAGGCGGCTAATCATCCGTATCTTTTCGATGGCGCGGAGCCCCACGCTGATACGAAGGAGGAGATTCTCAAGGGCCTTGTCATGAATAGCGGCAAGCTCGTTCTGCTTGATAAGCTCCTTGTTAGGTTGAAAGCCGACGGCCATCGTGTGCTTATTTTCAGCCAGATGGTCCGCATGCTTGACATCCTCAGCGACTATATGCAGCTCCGAGGGTATTCGCATCAGCGACTAGACGGCATGGTTTCATCGGAAGCCCGAAAGAAATCTATCGCCCACTTCAATGCACCAGGATCACCGGATTTTGCCTTCCTATTGTCCACACGCGCCGGCGGACTCGGCATCAATCTGGAAACGGCTGATACAGTCATTATCTTTGATGTATGTTGCTCTGCTGCCTTGGCACGTTTCCACATAGCGAACAGATGCTAAATATGTTTGAACACAGAGCGATTGGAACCCTCAAAATGATCTACAGGCTATGGCGCGCGCCCATCGTATAGGCCAAAAGTCGCACGTCAACGTCTATCGATTCGTGAGTAAAGACACAATGGAGGAAGATGTTCTCGAGCGGGCGAAGAAGAAGATGGTCCTCGAGTATGCCAGTGAGTAACCCTGTTCTCGTTATCCTTGTATATGTCTCATGCTATGCGTATCGCCCTCCTTTGTCAGTCATCAACCAGATGGACACGTCACAAGCCCATTTAAGTTCCAAGGGTGGTCCTAGTAGCAAAGAGACCACCAAGCCGGACAATTTGAGCAAGGATGAGCTGACTGCTGTCCTGAAATACGGTGCTCAGAAAATGTGCGTTTATCCGTAGTATACTTCCGTTCTCACGCTTACTACCTTAATATCTCTTAGGTTTGATAAGGATGATACCCAGCAGAGCAAGAAACTTGACGAAATGGATCTCGACGACATCCTGAGTCGCGCCGAGGATCACGAGACGACGCAAGCAGGTGAAGGTGTCGGGGCCTCCCTGGGTGGAGAGAGTTTCCTGGCCCAGTTTGCCGCTGTCAGTGACGTGAAGAACGATATGAGCTGGGAAGACATCATCCCGCTGGAAGAACGCCAGAGGCTCGAAGCGGAGGAAGATGAGAAGCGAGCGGAGGACTCGATGACCACTGAGACCCGGAAGCGCACCCATGCTCAAGTTTCATACGAGGGTATGGACGTCGACCAACCCGCGTCGACATCTGCACCGAAGAAGCCTAAAATCCCCGGTCCTACGAGAAAGACGGCCAGTCAGAAGGCTATGGAGCTCAAGGAGCGGGATGTACGGGTGTTGATTAGGAGTTTGCAACGATGGGGCGACCTTCAGCAACGTTACGACGTTATCGTATGTTTCTTTCCTTATAAAACTGGCGTTGACTTTTTTCGCGTACTGACTGTGTTGTAGGTAACGGAAGCTAAGTTGCAGGACAAGAACAAGGCGATGATGTTTGATGTTGCCGAGGAGATCATTGACATCTGCGAACAAGCCGTGAAGGAGAGTGAAGAACAGAAACGCATGAGGGTTGCATCAGGTGAAACTTTGACTAACGCACAGAAGAGCAAGGCGGTTCTCGTAACCTGCCGCGGGGTAGGCAACATCAATGCTGAAACCGTTCTTTCACGGCATCGCGATCTCCGCATTCTATACAATATCCTTTCAGAACTCCCTGATCCATACAAGTGGTCCATCCCCATAGACAATATCCGACCGACGCTGAACTGGTCGGGTCGGTGGGGCCCACACGACGACTCAATGCTCCTTGTAGGTGCATTCCTTTACGGTTTTGGTAATTGGGAAGCAATGGCCAAGGACCCCAAGCTGGGCCTTGCGGGCAAGTTCTTCCTCGAAGAAGGCAAGAAAGGAGAGGACGCCGCGAGCCGACCGATACCCAACGCCATCCACTTGGTCCGGCGCGGTGACTTCTTGCTGAGCATATTGCGCGAGCATGACGAGAAGCTACGTTCGTATGAGAGTTCGTTGCGCCATAAGGGTCAGCTGAAGGTTTCGGCGTCTCCGCCCCCCACAGCAATGGCGTCGACGTCGTCACACAGCAGCCTCAAGCGACGAGCAGAAAGCGAAGCGATGGCATCGATCGACGATGGCAGCTCGAAGAAGCGAAAACGACGACCTACGCCTACGTTCACTGATTCGGAATCCTCAGACGAATGGTACGTGTTGTAGTGACTATCTCATAATTTATGTTGATTTGTTTCTTCTATAGTCCTTCTATGGACGAGTCGGCGACAAAGGAGGAGCTGCGTCCTGTGAAGAAGCAACTGGTAAGCGTTTAACGATTTTTATATCTCAAAATGCTAATGCGTCCTCGCGTAGAAACAACTCAAGCTATCCGGAGAGGATATGCCCAGAGATGACAAAGTCGCTATTCTCAAGGACTCTCTTGCTGCTATCGGCCGTCGTATCGAACTTGTTCTGAACGCGAAGGAGGCTCAAGGGGAGGATAGAGACAGATGGAGACGCCACCTCTGGACGTACGTCGCAATAATTTTATTTTCCTCTGATCAAATCTCAGGCACTTCTCTCCCCTTTACAGGTTTGTCACGCTCTTCTGGCCGAAGAAAGTCAAGGCGAGCAAGCTGGAAGAAATTCACGCGAAAATGGTCATGAAGGAGGCAGCACCAAGGCAGCAGGCCGACGTCAATGCTTCGAAAAAGCCGCGGACAAGTACAGGGATGAAAACAAACGGCTCATCCTCTGCTCCTGCCTCGGGATCTATACGAGCAAACGGAAAATCATACCGATGACCTGACCGTGCCACATTTTACATTAACTTTTTTCTTCTTTTTATTCTATTCTTTTGGTCTTTTTCCCCTTCTTCATCTCCCTCATCTCGTTTGTCCGCATCATGTTGACCATTTGTATTCCCCGGTATCGCTTCTTCCTAATTTTGCAAAACAAAGTGTATTACTTTTTCATTGTCCTATTTTGTACCTAGGCTATACTCTAGTCGAAGCCTTCTGTTTATTCTACATGTGTCAATGATTGTGTTTGTAGAAATGAGTCCAAGGTCATCGTTGCCTGGCCTGACCTGACCCTTTTAAGTAGAGGCCTTGGCACACAGAAAGGCACTTTATAAGAGTCCTCATAATAAATAGAGCATGTAGATAGCAAGGATCCATCTCATCCATTAGCTTCGCGAGTCTTCGAGAGGCGTCGCGGAGAGGGTTTAGATTGTTCCATTGACGGTGACCTATTGTCATTCGACACGAGCGTACGCGATGATTTAGAAGATATGTCTTTAGGACTTGGAGAAGCAGATGTTGGGGATAAGACCTGGGATTCGGATGTTAGACTGTTAGTCTGCCCACTTCCGCTTTTAACTAAAGACAACCTTGTCAAGCAAGTGTTTAACCGGTAAAAATGCAAACTTACGGAGGGCCGCCTTGAGATCTGCTTCGCGGTTAAATGTTTCCGTCAGCGTCGTGTATCGCTTCACTTCCCATTTCATCTGCGATGCCCGCGCTTCATTGCCCTGAGAGATTGCCCATTTACGCTCTTCTTTAAAGCGCCGACGCTCACTATCTGCAAGGGCGGCTCTCGTGCGCAGGACGCGAATCTCCCGCTCCAGGGGAGAAAGCGCAGATATAGGGCCGAGTTTTTCCGAATGCGAGTCGACAGAGGTGATGTCTGAGAAGAGGTGTGAAGACCCAGTCGCGAGACTGGTGCTTATTTCGGTGATCGTCTCGACGCTGCCGCCCTGGACGCTGGGCCGCCACTGCACGACCTTGTCGCGGCGGCGGTCGTCCTTGGGCGTCTGGGGCTTCTTGCGCCGGCGGTCGCGGTCGCGGTCGGGCGTGCGCGGGGGCTTGACGGGCTTGTCGAAGTACTGGGAGAGGAAGTCGGTGAAGAGAACGCCTAGTGCGACGCCGAGGACGGTAGTGACACAGCGTGTGGTGTCGGGGAAGATGGTGAACTCAATGAAGAGTTTGGCGGTGATGAGGAGGGCGACGGCGACAGCGACGGCGGAGCGTGCGGTTGCCTTTGCGGCGTAGTGGAGCGCGACGCCCTGCCAGGAGCCGAGGAGGATGTAGTCTTTAAGGCCGGGGGTGGCGGAGCGACTGAAGTAGTCGAGGGCGATGCGTGCGCCGAGGCCGATGAGGAGGGCAGGCGCAGTTGCGAAGGGCATCATGTTCGTAAGGAAGTCATAAGAGGAGTACTGGGCGGAGCGATCCCGACAGCTGGCTGCCTTGCTCGGTGCTCAAACAAATCAACACGTGTTGTAAATAAACCTTACAGCTCTACTGGCCCTAGTCTATCTACGAATCCCTGCACGTCCGCCCGCAGCGCCTCCGGGCACTCAATCGACGGGAAGTGGCCCCCCGTCGTGTGCTCCTTCCAGAAAACAATGTTGTCCGCCAGCGAGACCTTTGCCCACCACAGCGGCGCATACCCGACGTCGTACGGGAAGCAGCTCCCCCCGACCGCCACCTGCTTCGGGATCTTCTTGCCCAGCACCTCCTTCTGCAGCACAGACGCGTTCTCCTTGTATATCCGCGCGTGCCACGAACTCTCAGAGAGGAGGTACAGCATCGTCCAGGTGACGATCAACTCCTTGTCCCACACGTAGCCGGGCTCCTTCAGTGCCTCCATCTTCTCCCGGATCCATGCGAGCATCCCGACAGGTGAGTCCAGCAGTGCGTACGAGATCGTCTGGGGCTTTGTACCCTGTATCCTGGAGAAGCCATTCTCGGCTTTGAGCCACCACTGCATGCGCGACACCCGCCTGTCCTCCTCGGCGCTGAACCACCGCAGGGCCAGCCAGAAGAGCGTAATGGGGTGCTGCAACGGCCTCGGTGGGAGGGCCACTATCATGTTCAGGTGTATCCCTATGCACGACTCGGGATAGGACAGCGCAATGCCGCGGAGGATCATCGACCCCCAGTCGCCGCCTTGGCCAATATAGCGCTTATACCCCAGCTTCTGCATCAGCTTATGGTACACTGACCCGACCTGTAGGATCGTAAACCCAGGGGACTGGTATACGTTTAACTTGAGCTGTGCGCATGTCTCTTTCTGAATATTCATACCTTTGGAGATGACGAAAATATAAAGCCTGGAATAGTCGGCGCGACAATGTGGAAAGGCTGGTGGGATGGATTCTCTGGATTTGTCAAGCTAAGGAGGGATTCGACCTTGCAAAGTAAGGCTGAGCAAAAGCAGAGTGTGTATCATACATCGCGCACCTCTGTAAAGTTGCCAGGCCACCCATGTGCAAAGAGCAATGGTATCGCATTCGGTCTTTCGCTTCGCTGGTGTACGAAATGCAAGTTGATTATTTCGTCCCCCTCAGCGATGTCGACTGTGAACATGTTGAATGTAGAGTTTATCCTGGCTTCCACCTTCCTCCAATCGTACGTATCTCTCCAGTAGTCTACAAGCTTTTGGACGACTATTGATGGTGCACCGTCATCCCATTCCTTGTCTTCTGTGTGGTGCACATCCGGTATTACAAGGCTGCTCTTTACGCGTTGAGTAATCCAGTCAAGTTTGGACGCAGGCACTGCGATTTTGAAGGGCTTTGGGTCAGAGCTGGTCATGAAGCGAGGTTGAGCAGACTGCGCCGCACCACTCCCTTTTAGTTGCTCTAAGATGGACAACGGGAATGATCACAAGTACATGAATCACGAGAACCATTTCATAACAGACAGATGGATGCCCTGTTGGACTACTGACGGAAAGCGAATATGGAAAATGAGAAGCAGAAGTTGGGGATTACATAGTTGATACAATAGGATAATATGATACAATGAGCAACAGGTTAAAGGTCCTTGTCCACATAGTTTGCCATTGGATCCTCTGTCATGCGTCGAGACATGCGGTAAGCCTCTATAAAAAGATTAGATGAGTCTAGCGCCAAGCTACAGGGGTTAACTATTAACGTACCCAGTTCCTCTTCTGTGACGTCGTGGCTGCCACCTTCCAGACTGCTCTTCACCTTTTTACTTGATCTACCCTCACCATCAGCTCCGCCCTTGGCCTTGCGTTTCTTCTCCTCCAACACAGCTTGCGCTAGCCGCTCCTGATCGAGCTTGATGTCGCCCTCGCCAATACGCTTCTTCGAGTAGTTTTGCTCGATCTTCTCCGCCCGTCCATCTTGGCTGTCGCTCGTAGGCTTCAGCGCGTGAGCAGGGACTGGAGGTGGGGGCATTTCACCCGCCGTATTGAGCAGCGTCTGTGCACTCGATGCTTCGGTGGCTTCGATTCCAGCCATACCAGCACAGTACGAAAGGTGTAGAGTAGAATGACAGCAAGCGTATCCCCAAGATGACGTTGCGGTATCGTACCATGACCCCCACACGGCCGTGTGGTTGTTGATGTACACTATAAGGAGACCGTCAGCATATAAGTATAAAAGAGAAATAGTAGTCGACTTGCCATCCTCCGGATATTTTGAGCGTGCTTTGGCTTTCTCCCTCCCTTTGATGACCTGCCCTGATCGAGAATACTCGACATAGTTCTCAGTCTGGCCTTGACGAAGTTCCTTTGGTGCTGAATCAAGGTATTCTGCGCCTCCGTACTTCGCCAAGATGCTGCTCTTTGTAGTGTCTTTTAGTGCCTCTTTCTTCTGCTTGAACTCGTAGTGTAGCAGCTCTCCTTGCGTTGGGTTGGCATTCAGATGTACATCGTTACCGCGTGCAGCTGCTTGCCATGCAAACAGTTGCAGATCTTGTACTTCGGGAGCTTCACCAGAGTAACGGAAGTAGTTGTCGCCAGCGAATTTGGCCTACACAAGAATAAGCATCAAGAAACCACAGCAGAATGAAGAACGCACGTCTTCTGCAGCGACATTCTTCAGTGGAGCGTCGCGCATTGAGCGAGTTTTGGGGTCGTAGTAAGCACTCTCCGGATCCAAGTTGATCAGATACTTCGCAGTGTCTTCACGGATACGCAAGTTACGGACTGTGATACGAGTTTTGGCGTCCAGTTTCTGTCCGACGGCGTCAGCAGCATCGGCATACTTGTCCTCGTCTGCATCCTCGTCCTCGCTGGAACCGAAGTCGGCGTCCGTCTTTTCCGCCTTGCTCGCCTTCGCAACCTTCCGCACCGCAGCCAGATCTGTCGTGGTCTGGTTGTCAATTTCCTCCTCCCGTAGTTTTTGGCGTGCAGCCTCGATGGCCGCGTATTCCTCATATACTTTCTTGTGCTCCGCTGGGTCATACCCATTCCACCTATCCCGCTTCGCGTCATATCCAGTCGCCACGTCCTGAATCACGTCGTCCGCCTCGATATTCTTGTTAGTATACTTGGCCCCCTTCTTCCTCGGGCGCTCTAAGCAATCCTGCTTTTTGTGTGTCATGGAACCGCAGTTCTCGCACGCTCCCTTGCGATACTTTTTCGCGGCAGGTCCAGCCTTTGCGCCGCGGTCATACCAGTTGTCAAGCTTATTGGAGGAATCGTCGTATTCCGGTCGCCGTTGATGGTTTAGCGAAGGGGCTCCTGTGTCGAGATACCACGGCGCTTGCGAGATATATTCTGTGTATCAAAAGAGATGAGTTTAAGAGAGACTGAACGATGTCAGTAGGGTACCACGCACGGGGAATGTGAGGATTGATGGGACGACCCTCTTCGTCAAGGGCAGCGGGAGCGGTACCAGCTTTACGAGCCGCATCAAGGTCCTTCTGACGCCTGAACTCTTCCCTGGATAACTTTCCGACAGCTACATAAGCCCTTTAGAATTCTTGTTGATAGACGCTAGGAGATGCTACTATACCTGATGATGAGGCCATGATTTGGTTTGACCAGAGTGTAGGCGGAATAACTTGCTTGTAAACTTGTCCCAGTTGGGCGGCAGCGAACATTTATTTGGCACAGCTTGGCAGCGGACGAACCGGCCCGGCTAGTCCCAACGGTTCCACTCGAAATTGCGTTGAACGTCACTGACTCTAGTACTAGCAAGAACATCGATGAGCAAGTAGCACAGGCTGGCCAAACTTCTGCGTTTTGCACCTCTGGTGCAATATACCACCTACTACTCACTGCCACATACTTTTTATGCCAGGGCGATCTCATCTTCAGGCTCAGCAATGGCAAAACGAGGGGCAACCGTTTCCGGAGCATCACCATCCAAGACCAAGCGCCAAAAGACCACGGAAGGACAATCACGGATAGACCAATTCTTTAATTCCCCCACCAAGGCTACGAAAATTAGTACAGACAGTCCAATACGTACTTCGTCTTCACAACCGTCGACCTCCAATTCTGCGTTCATACAACGCACACAGGACGGAATAATAGATGTTGACGCTTTAGAATGGGAAGACGCCGTTTCTCCTAAGCTGAAAGACGAGAAAAAAGACAAGGCGCAAGTGATAGGAAGTCCGCAAAAGTCTGCTATCTCCTTGTCTTCAACTGATTATCTGCCTCTCGATGTGACCCCGACTAGCTATAATCCTGCCGCCCAGCCGTCTAATACCCCAGCTGCGCCATATTCACTCCTCACCCATGCACTTGTCAGCCTCTCGAAAACACGCTCGAGAATCTCAATCATTAATATATTGACTAATCTTCTTCGCACTGTAATCTCTAAACATCCATCGTCTCTTCTGGCAACTCTTTACCTCTTGTCCAACTCCGTTGGTCCTCAGTTCGTAGCTATCGAACTTGGTATTGGCTCTTCGATTATCTCTCGCTCAATACAAAATATATCTGGTCTCTCTTCTTCTGCTTTAAAGCGCTTGTACAACCGTACTGGTGATCCTGGGGATGTAGCCTTTGAGGCTAAGTCTAACATCAGTACGCTTATTCCGCATGCTCCCCTAACTGTGAACTATGTGTACGATTCTCTCATCAAAATATCTCGATGCAAGGGGCAGGGTGCTTCCAAAGAGAAACAAAAAGTGGTGGATAAGCTTCTCCTTGCGGCTAAGGGAGAAGAGGTACGCTATCTTACCAGAACTATGTTTCAAAACCTCCGTGTCGGTGCCGTTAGGACATCTATTCTCTCTTCATTGGCAAGAGCTTTTGTCTTGACACCTCCCCCTGGCCAGCTCAACGCCGTTGCGCTGAACTTAGATGCCAGTGATCTTGCAGAACAGTTCAAGAAAGCTGATGCTTTGATCAAGCAAGTTTATGCGAAGCATCCCAATTATGACCAGATTGTTCCTGAACTACTTAGCAACGGACTTGATACACTAGCTGAACGTGTTCCTCTCTCTATAGGTAAGACTATTGAAAGAGATTGATTGTCCTACGACATCTTGACCAGTCATGGACCATAGGGATACCTGTTCTGCCAATGCTTGGGTCCCCCACTCGATCACTGGAAGAAATCTATGAGCGACTGGGCGTCAACCAATTTTCAGCTGAATTCAAGTATGATGGACAAAGGGCACAAATACATGGGTCGAAAACATCTGCGGGAACTGTAGAGGTCAAGATCTTTTCTCGTCATCTGGAAGACATGACATCCAAAGTAATGCATTTATGTGGATCTGCTTCACTCTTTACTCACGCGTTAAATGTTAGTATCCAGATGTCATAGGGCTATTCGAATCTATGTTCGCATCCCTCGAAGGACTCACGTCGTTTATTGTTGATTCAGAGATAGTGGCAACTGATCCTACAAATGGAGGGATTAAGCCTTTCCAGGAGTTGGCGGGTCGTGCGAAGAAAGATGTCAACTTGAAAAATATTCGAGTGGCCGTGTGCGTGTATGCATTCGATTTAATGTATCTCAATGGAAAGGCAAGCCAAATCAACAGTAATTTTGATCTCTTCCTTTCTCACCATTTGCTTCCAGCCGTTGCTTGAATGCAGTTTCCGTGAGAGGAAGGACCTACTACGCAGTACCTTTTCCCCTAGAAAGGCTCCGCAGGAGGATGCGACCTTGGCTTACTTCGACTTCGTTCAAAGCTGCGAGAGTGAAGAAGGTAAACTTGCAGTAGAAGAATTCCTCTTGAAGGCTGTTGAGCACCGATGTGAAGGCCTCATGATTAAAGTACGTGGCTAGCCTTAGGGTCCTCGCCTTATCTTAAATTTGTTAACTTTAGCTTCTTGACCCTGCAACTGCCGTTGACCAGTCAACCTCGAGACGGAGCAAAATGAAATCACTTCCGTCCACATACGAACCAGATGTTAGGACTTCCGGTTGGCTGAAACTAAAGAAGGACTATATCGAAAGTATGGGCGACTCGTTAGACGTTATTCCAGTGGGAGCATGGTACGGAAATGGGAGAAAGGCCCAGTGGTGGAGCCCCGTTCTCTTGGCTCTATGGGATCCCAAAACCGGTCGTCCAGTTGCACTATGTAAATGCATGTCTGGTGAGTTGATGTATATGTATGTCTTCACTTGAACTAGCCGTATTGATGCTCCCCAGGGTTTACTGACGCGTTCTATATCGTACGTTTCGATTACAGATCCATTTTTGCCATCATTGTTGAATTACTTTTTCTTTTTATCAGTCCATGCGAGCCAAGTACAACTTGAACACTGACGTCTGCTCTAACAAGCCTTTATGGGAATGCGATTTCGGTGGTATGTCTGCTATACTACCTGCTGACCGATACTCATGCTCAATCACAAGGTTTTAAACCTGACGTATATTTCAAGCCATATGAAGTCTGGGAGATCCGAGGTGCAGAGTGAGTCCACCACTCCAGTACGTCTCTTCAGTATCCCGACATTCCAAATAGCATCACCGAAAGCCCTGTCTCTGTCGCTGCACATGGTTTGGTTTCAACCTCTAGAGGGCTCAGTCTGCGCTTCCCCCGCTTCATCAAAGTTCGGCACGACAAGTCGACTGATCAGGCCAGTACGCCTTCCCTCTTAGTTGGTATATGGAGAAGCCAACAAGGCAAGGCCTATGGTTTTAGAGGGCAAGATGAAGGCGAGTTGTTAGATGCCGAATTGGAGGTGTCTGATGTCGAGCTCTTGGAAAGCACTAATGAGAGTGACTCGGACGGTTAAATCTTTTCACAAGTGCCCAACTATCGATTTAAGTGGTGGGAAGGCATTTTATAAGGTAAGTAGTAGTTATAAACTTGCTATCTATCAGCATAAATATACTTAACACAGTCGGTCAAGGTCTGAGTCAATGGACAGTTGGCCCTCTTGATGTCATCAGCACCGTGAGATGATCAGAAAGCAAACAATAATATTAAGCACATACTTAGGCGCTGAACGAGTGACGTTTCGGTTATTCCAGTTACCTTCAAACTTCAATCGCATTGTAAACTGAGCCTAACTTGTGTCACTCTAAATCTTGACCGCTAGAAGGGGATGGCCGCATTTTCAACTCAACTATGTTCTGGTCTCACCCAAATGGCTCTCACGATAGTATTTCTGTCGGGTTAAATTTTACATTGTTCTCACAGAAGTTCAAACTGACTATCCTGGCACAACAGCCTGCCTATAAGGAAACGTATAAGGGACGCATGCTCATTTGGACCTCTTATCTCTCTGTGCGAATTCCGGGATGCAACGGTGTCGAAGCTCTCACGATAAGTAGTAATCAGTCAAGTGTTACGAAGACCTCCCTGCTGGGTATCCTTCGTGCTATCAGATCCTCTCTACGTATCTCAATATGACCACATTATCTGCCAGTGCCAAAGAAGCGTTGGATAACTACCTTGTACGTACTGATTAAACATATATTTTAGCGTTGGTAGTTGAGAACTGATTATATGATAAGGAAACACACAGAGCTAAAGACCTTCCAGGTATTGTCGTTGGGGTTGCCAATCTTGATGGAGAAATCTACTTCAAGGGATCTGGAAACAATATCATTTGCGACCCCACTAGCGGTGAAATTGATGCGAACAGTATACTATGGATTTGCAGCCAGACAAAAATGATCACAGCAGTAAGTGTATGCTGTAGCGTGCTGAAGCCTGCGTTCTAATCAACCTCGCTGCCTTTTAGCTAGCTGCATTAAAGTTGATCGAGCAGGGGAAACTTGACTGGGACACCCCAGTTGCAGACTACTTGCCACAGCTACGTAACCCCGTTATTGTCGAGACATCCAACACTGGACAGGTAGTGACAAGGCGATCTCAGAACGTAGTGACTGTGAAGCACCTTCTTAACTTCACCAGCGGCCTATTCTATCCAGATGAGCGCAGCAGCCCTAACGCACTGGGTTATGTTTACACATCCAAAGAAATGCATGTAGACAAAGACCCGCTGTCCGCTTGGTTCAATATGATCATCGTAAGCGTTTATCCAATAGAAGTGCTGATAACAGAAAGGGTGTTAAGATTTTGGGCTTGGATAGGGTGATCGCGAAGGTGTACCTATCAAATTTGAGCCTGGGACTAATTGTACGTGAACACGGCGAAATACTTACTTCCCCACCTGATAACCTTCACTGCAGGGGTTTATGGTCTGAGCTCCGATGTACTGGGTTTCCTTATAGAAAAGGTGTCTGGGGTGACACTCGAGACATTTTTGTCTGTGTTTTTATTTATTACTTTATACAAGATATGCTCCGCTCATTTATTTTTCAGCAAAGAGGAGATATTTAACCCCCTCGGAATGACAACAGCATCGTTCTACTTGAATCCAGACCTTAAACAGAAACTCGTCGATCTTACTTTCACAGCTGATGATGGTACTTTACATCCGTGGGCAGATCAAATGGAAATTTTAGAGCGTGATCCTCAGAAGCGTATGTGCAGCATCGGTAGTCTCCTTGGTCATCGAGTCGCATTGATTCCCTTCTCCAGTCAGTCTTCACCTGGGCGGTGTTGGCTTGTATTCTTCCACAAGGGATTATCTCACTCTTCTGCGCCATATGATGCAAATAAATGGTATGTAGAGCAACAATATATCTCTACGGGTCTCGTCTAAATAATATTTCACTTATGTAGCTGGATATACGACTGACATTCCCCCCCTATGGACAAGGGATACCATTCATGAGGTATTCGTTCCGGTTTTGAATGAGCAAGGCTCAAGGGCTGTGTCGGATATGATCACCGCCCCAGAAACACAATGGGGAGCCGCCATGGCCATAACCACCTATGACTTTCCCAAAGGGCGGAAATCGGGATCTGCGATGTGTAAGCCCTTCAGTTCCATTTCAATGATATGAATTGGTGTAACTCTTCGTCTTTGTAGGGGGAGGTTGGGCGGGCACAAACCACTTCATTGACCCGACTGTTGGTATTGCAGTCACTTTCGGGACGCAAATTACTCCCCCGGGCGATGCAAGGATGCGGGACCTGTGGGTTGAGATCGAACATATCATTTACTCCGGATTATATGTTGCTTCAAACGTGTAACTTGACTCTAGAGGCTTTTAAATCGACAGTTTGTTTCTCATCTTTTCCGAATGGATCGGTTGGGGAAAATCCTGCTTTTACTTTTATCTGCTAACTTGATGTAGAGCATGCTGGCATCTGAGAAAATCTCTAATGCTGTCTGGACGAACACTTTAAGTAAAGTTCTTGGAAGCCAATACAAATTTAAAGAAGGTTGGTAATCAACCACTATGTATATAAGTGCCTGTTTTCACTGTTCTTCCATCTCAATCGCAAGTGAGTTCGTAGCTTTGATATTCAGCAACGGAAGTGAAAATGCAAGTTCCAGTAGTATCGGTATCAAGCACTTGAACAACTCCTCCTTGCTGATTGTTCTCTGGGAATAAATCGATGTGGCAATTTCCAAGGGCTTCAGTGACAACAATGGAGGCCTGAATGGGATCGAAGTTTCCTCCACAGCTTTGTCCACTAGATAAAAAGCAAAAAATGGTGGTTCCTTCCCCGCAAGCTAGTTGAGAAGGTCAGAACGTTAGTAGATGATGTAAATGGATACAGATACAAAAGTCACTTACGAGTGCCTAGTGGCGCGACATTGAATGCCACAGTCCCGGCCATAACCTGGGTGGCTACAAGTCCAATAGCGACTGTGGCGAGGGCAATGAGCTGCATATTGAGATTGGTAGTATAGAAGGCGCGGGTGTTTAGATAAAGGTTTATTGGTGGTAGGCCGATGTTTTTTTTTTTTTGCTCGAGCCATGGCCCCTTAAATACCTGAAGACTCCTGAAGAAGACTCTTCCAATATTTCTATTTTACTGTTCTCGAAAAGATCGTAAAAATGAGTGTAAAAATACACTACTCTGTGTAATTGGAAACAAGTTTGTCACCTGAGTGTTCGGCGCTGCTTCACGCTGTTTGGGACATTCCGTGAATGTCCCTGCAGGATTGTGCTCACCTCAATACATCATGATTCATGAGTTAACCCCCGAACAGTACGGATTTTTCCAGTTGTTTACTTCTTAACTAGATGCACGATGTGAGTCCAAGAATCGGCGGCTAATCGTATGAAGGATATGTTAACATTGTCGACTGTCGAGTCCGTACAGGTCCTTACAATGCCGCACTTCGAGGATGATCTATATATAGATCATCCCAAAATTAGTATCAACGATATGTATGGGTGATTTGCGTCCTACTTAAATTATACCACTATCAGGGTCGTAAGGTGCAAGCGCTTGTGATGAACTATAGCATCTAGTAGAACCAGGCTGCTCTACGCCATAGTATTCGAAGCTACATAATCCTCCGAATAAAATTATTTTCACTGCCATGCTCGATGCCGACATTCAACTTGGTCCACAATTGTCGATCACCTCCGAAGATGATACTTACAGTACTAATTGGCTTACGCTTTACCTCGAAGTTAAGAGTCTCGGCGTTCTCTGACCGTAGCTATATATGCCTCATGAGCTCTTGTTTTAGATGGGCATCCGCGCAGCGAGGAGCTAAAACTGTGGTAAGAATGGACTCAGTAATTTTTTTTGTATGACTGGTAGCAATTTTTCAAGACCCGAGTGTCTATCTTGTAGCTTGATAACATTCCGACCCATGGATATCAGTCAGCTGAACATCGTACCTGACACGCAGAGGGGCCTATTAATGGTACGCATAACATCGTTTGCAAGACTATTGAGCATGATAACGGTGACTTTGGACACACGGATACCGTAACTATTCATAAGCTGCGTTGCATTTCACAAATACACCTTCTTTAGTTCAGGCTCTTCAAAAGTAAGGACTCTAAGCAGACTTAGCATCTGCGCAGCGTGTCTGATTAATGAAATGGCCAAAGGTACAGATGCAAATTGACTCAGGACTGTGGTAATACTACAGCGCTGCGCGTGCTTCCATTGCATTCAAGATTGAGAGCTGGGCACAACCTGGTGTTCACCTTTAACCATAGAGATAAGAGTAGTATTCAAGCCGAGAGTCAAAGCCTAGCTCAATCTAAATGCCGCCTTGATGCCGCCTTTGAGGACATGCCAAACACGCGAAAGCAACGCGTCGCGAGACGCGACTAAGTGGGCAGGCTAGTACTACTTACCTCTTCCAAGCAGCTATTGCAAAGCTCACTATGGACTCACATATTTGCGTCATGCCATTAGGTATGTCTTTCTTTGTGCTATCTACTGTCGGAGCTTAATGCGCACTTAGACGTTGTTCAATGTCTGGTCCAGTCATACAAAGAGTCTCATGACGAAAAACACTCAAATGAGCCTCGCATGGTCCATCTCCCGCATCCTAGGACAGGTATGACGACTTGGTCCCCCTCAACGTAACTCTATTTTGACTAATCTTCGTGCAGGTCTTTCTTCATTGTTCTTACCAACAGAATGGTTGTCAACTTCGGAACAGATCCCTCTTATACTTGAAGTGCAAGCCGTTTCCCCTCCAGATGAGCGCTCTTGGATAAAGGAAGAAGAAGTTATAGCTGGTGAGTCATTTAGTACTGTATCTTTATACATCTCTTGACCTGAAATTCAGATGGAAAGTTGCTCATTATGACCCCGGTGGACCCTTCCTTTCTCCTAATACGCATTATGGAAGCCACCCAGCCTGTACGTTCCGTTGGGTGCTCGAAACAATATCTCATTACTCTGTCTATAGCTTGATGGATCGACTCCACAGTTCAAGCCAGCGGATGATTTGTTTGACGAAGCAGCTAGGGTACTAGGAACACCTAACGAGTCAGCTACGAGCCCGTCCTTCGAAATCCAAGATCTTCTTGACTTCTGCTCCCTGCTTTGCGTCCGCAAGCGTCTGTCCAATGTATGTGACATGAAAGGTATGAGACACTCGATCTTCAAATATACTTATCGTAACTCAGTATCGCCGCCGCAGAAATTACTCCCGAACTTATTGTATACCGATATTCGCAATCAAAAACCATTGAATACATGCGTACGAAAGTTGCTCGTCTCTCTAAATCCCATGCTTTCGAAAGATCTCACACGTTAATCCGACATCTTGCGAAAGAAGGCTTAATGGAAGATGGGAAAGAGGAGCTCCTAGCACGTATGCACGTTCGCCCTTTTACATACCCTTCTGCTGATACCTTTTAGTTGGTCGTTTGCGCTCCGCTTGCGACCTGATATCCCAGTACCTACCTCCTGCCCTAAATGCAGAATTAGTCAAATCCTATGAGTCAGTTCTCTTTTGTTAAATTCATGACTATTCTGACTCAAGATTGTTGTAAAGCTTTTCCAAACTGCAGATGTTATTAGACTCTAACAAAGAAGAGTTAGTTGTTAATGCCGCTAATTCAAATAATTCGAAACAGGCAAAGGCGCAGAAGACTACGGATGCTGCGGAGAAGAAAAGAAAAGCGCAGAAGCCTTCTGTCGGCGTGGAGAAATTGAAGAAAGTCAACACTACTGGCATGGCCAAACTCTCCAGCTTTTTCAGTAAGGCATAGACCTGGATATACTATAACCGCTATTTTTTCATTAATTTATTAAATATCCTGCTATTGCATACATTTTGTGCTTGTATTAAATTTCTTGTAAATTTCCTTGCGATTTGGATAATTTGTGCTGGGCTCTTTTATGTACTTAAACGTCCTCGTTTCTTCAAGCTTCAAGCTTCAAGCTTCAAGTTTGACCTTTGCAACATCCATTGTGGTTTTATATCTTACTTAAGCGATCACTCTTTGCCTCTTGCAGCTCGCGTGGTCTTCCAAGGTCTTCCTCGTGCCGACATGACACCTCACACCTGAAGGATTGAAAAGTACTCTTAATCTGCTCCGAACCACATTTCTGGCCCTTCTGCAAACCGCTTCCTTTCCGCCATTTGTTAGCGTATAATGGACTTCCATCCAAGGAGATATGCTGATCGGGCCATTCAAACGACCCACATCTGTGCTGGTCTATCTTGTATTCAGGTTCCCGAGGTTGGCTATACCTCTCAGACCTCTGTTGGCTCTGATGATTCCTCCAACACGCATGAAATCGGCGATCAGTTACCTTTAGCAGAAAAGCAACTGGGGAGTGCGGACGCCTGCTTCTCTCGAACTGGGTCTAAAGGATATGTAGGCACTGCTGGCTCGCCTCGCTCAGGTTACAAACACACTGGGATAGGCTCAGGACATCCTTCTCATAGGATCTGCGAGAATAAACGCTTACTTTCTCTTCCAGGCGCTATTGTAACAATAGAACGCAGTGTCTCACGAAATGACCATCAAGCTAGAGTTGTGTCTATGCCTGAACGCAACCAACGTGGCAAATTTGTGCATACTGAAGCTTCGTATGTACAGTTATCGGATCCAACCGACGTCAGTTACTATTCTATGGCTTCCGACCAAGCACCCGCTTTTCAAACTCCTGAAACTGAACGCCTCTATCCAGTCGACCTTCCTCAAACTCCATCACCGCCTTCTTCTCCAGACTCAGTAATGATTATAGGAAACGAGAACAAAGTTGCTGGTTCCTTTCTGCGACGTTTATCTACGGATGCCGATGGTATGCTCCTTATAATAATGTAACTCTCATATGTAAACGTTTGTCTTAGGTTGGACAAGCTGGGCGACCTCTCCTCCGCGTCCCATACCTGCCCTACATGGGCCGCTATCGCTTCCTTATGCCAGATGCCCATCGTAAGTACATTTTGAAATGTATGCGCGCATATTTAGATAAGATTCTACAGAGGCGCAGAAGGTACAATTGTAGACGGGGATGACCTTTCAAATAAGGTATGGGGACTGAGCATTCAAGACGATTCGCAGGGTTCAAATTCCCGGTCGGCCAGGCTAACTGTCAATCAGGCTCAACATCAACAGGGCGGCGTTTTTACTCCTACTGCGCTATCACATACACAAAGACGTGAAAATCCTGGCACCCAAATATCTTTACAACGAGGATCACAAGTCACTATAGATCTTTCTAAACCAAGCGCTCTGAGGAATTTTGGTGATACTCCATCTGGTCTCAGAACTCCTCAAAGAATGAATCATGTGGCTACACTGGGATACTCTGTGACTGGAGACGTACAAAAGGTGGCTACAATTGTAAGGCCTGATGATCTCAATTACAGCACTCCACTTGACAGAAGCAATCCACAGCGCTCTAAGCAGGCTGACTCGCATGCATTGTGCGGAAAAGAATCTTTTGGACTAGGCGTCAATTGGAATGGATCATCTCATGGATCGGTCCACGCATCTACGTTTAACAATGATACCCGTAATGTTCCAAACACTGGCTTTCTAGCTACTGTTCCTACTCATGGGAATGGGATCTACACTAACCACTCTACTGTGTATGGCTACCCTGGAAGAGAGCGCAACCGAGTCTCAATGTCTACGGAGCGCGAGACGACTGCTAGGGCTCGTACTTCTACTATATATAGCTTGCAGCCCGACTGCAATTTATCTACGGTCGCTACCGCCGCATCGACTGCTGCGTCTCTCCACTGCCAGTACTCGGAGTTTCCTCGGTCCTTTGATGTCGCAAAGCAAAGAGCGATTTTACCTAGACATGTACAACATTATTCCGCACGGTACAGCCCCAGAATATACTCTCCCCAGATGGAGAGTCATGCTAATAAGCTTAGAGTCATGATGGAGCAACTTCAATGTGAAGATCATTCGGACTACACGACGCACACAGGGTTTCTTGCGCAGAAAAATGTAACGCTCACCCACCCTCATTATAGTTCCGCTTTCGAGCAGTACGACACACCTCCGGGGCAAAATGAATTAGCTTTCTTCCCGAGCATAATCAACAGCCATGAAGCAATGATGCCAGCCACTGAGTTGGGTCACCTTGAACCGGGAGAGCTGGACGAGACTGACATAGCATTCTCCTCAGAACGTCGCCGCAATTTATCTCATCAGCATCCCCGCTCCATTCCCCTAGCGCGATTAATCCAACGCCGCCTTTCTGCAGTTGCTGAAGATGATGGCAGCCTATCACCTATGCTACATCAACGGATGTCACGAATGGCAATCAAACAGCCTCGCACCGAGGAAAATACTTCTGTCTACGTCAATAACATCGGGAATGGAAAGTTCGATGGCTTACAAGACACAGTGATCGAATCTGCGGTGAGCGTCGAAAACACACCATATTGTGCAGGTTCCTCTACCGCTGTTGTAAATCTACCGAGGAACACTGTACTTCCACATCGTAAACTGGCAAGGAACAATATTACAATCATAAAGGAAAATGTCGGCCAGGTGCCCGCATTTACAATGGAGCGTTTTAACCAAGGCAAACCACACCACAGGCAGAAGAGGATAAACACTCCTTTCCGATTAGCGACAAATTCAATTTCATCAACCCAAACTTAGCCAGCCTTGTAAGCTGTCCAGATATATTAGTATAAAAGTTGTTACTTGCCTAGAACTCAAGGAATAGAAAAAAAACTTTAGTCAGACGTAATCAGTAATATGTTATGATACCGTTCCTGTTTGTTCTCAATGCCGTTAGTTTTACAAGTGTAGTACATACTTAATTGATCTGGTTCCAAGAATTCACAACACAAGGAATGGCCGCGGAAACAGTGTTTTGCTTTGGTATAATGGTAATGACAGTAGAGTAGATAAATTGGGTTTGAGATGTATCAAGTTATGCCTTCACGAATATATCGGTAAACTTGTCGACGGGCATCTTTGAGAAAGAAGCAGCATCGGAGACTGTTTCCAAAATCCTGAGCATATCACATTAATAAAAATATAATGATTGTACGATTTTAGAATAACTCACTTTGATTGATGAGCCTCATCAAAGTGATAGGAAATGTGCCTAGGTGCAACAAGTTCGATAAGCGGGTTTACTTCAGCAATAGGAATTCTTTACTTCTTGAACTTGTTAATCAACAAGGGAGTTCCTTCTGTCCTACGTCTCTTGTGACCAACAGGATATTCGATCTCGACCTCATCGAGGACTGTACCGTCGTTCAAAGTAACGAGAAGGGCGTTACCAATTGAGCGCTTAGCAGGGTCGTGGTATTCAACGCTGAAGCGTTTTTCTTCGACGCAATGAATCTTGGCGCGAAGCTCATCAATGCGGGGGTCAGCTGCGGAAGCATCAGTGCTGGTGATGATAAATTTGCAATTTAATATAAACTTGGGGTAAGGGCTAGTAAGGGGCTTACTAGCTTTCCGAAGTTAATTCGCCGAAAATAAGGGGATATGCAACCATGTAATTGATGGCATGGTCACGATCCGCGAAGTTATCGAGAGGGCCTTGCTTGTCGATGATACGGATTGCTGCTTCCTGTGTGCGGATGCGAACACTTTGGATGTCGTCCGATGTTTTCCCCAACTCTTTGAGTTTGTTGTGGATGATATGTGCGGCCTCGACTGCAGTCTGTGCATGGAACTCAGCTGGGAATGAAATCTTGAAAAGAACATTTTCCATGATATAAGAGCCGTAAGGAATCTGAAACTCAAAAGGTTTTCCCTAGAAGTGCGAATCAGCTGGTTGTACGGAAAATATCAACAATAGAGGTTACCTTGAATAGTACGTCATAGAATCCCCAAGTCTTAGCAGTGAGTACCGACGGTAGGCCCTTTTCGCCTTTCTTGACCATCAAAGCAAGATTTACTGCTCGCGAGCACGCGTCACCTGCTGCCCAAGCTTTACGAGGACCGGTGTTTGGTGCATGGCGATAAGTACGAAGAGATTGGCCGTCAACCCAAGCCTGAGAAACGGCGTCGACTGTTTGATCGCGGTTCAAACCAAGAAGTTTGGATACCACTGCAGTGGATGCAACTTTGACCAGGACAACATGGTCAAGGCCGACCCTGTTGAAGGAGTTGAGTAAGGCAAGTCCTCCTTGAATTTCATGAGCTTTTATCATGGCCTCCAGGATGTCGCGGACGGTTAACGGTTGTCCCTGACGCGCCAGATGATCCGCAACGGCAAGAATGGCACCGAGATTGTCCGAAGGGTGACCCCCTGAGATTCATTCATACGTTAAGCAAGTGTTGGAATTTAAAAGAAATGAACGCGAAATACATTCAGCAGCCAGGAAACAATCATTAAAGTCAAGCCAACGGATGGCCGCTCCAATGTTGAAGGCACCGCGAACGGGATCGAGCTGATAGTTAGTTCCAGGGACACGGGTACCTTCAATGAATAAAAATCAGAGACAAGGCACAGTACCCGCGACAAGATCGTACCGTTGGGCACAATCGTCCCCTCAACTACAGGCCCAAGCTGAGCGGTGCAGTCTGGGAATCTTAGAGCCTCAAGCCCACAGCCCACCGTGTCGATCAAGCAAAGTCGTGCGGTTTCGAAAGCAAGATCCGATTCTATCTTATAGTTGTGAATATAGTCTGCAATGTCTTGAAGGACCTGGTCCGGCTCTGGCCTGAGAGTCGATTCACCACCGTGGCTGGAGGACATGGCGCGCACACCCGATGAGAGACCAGGAGATGCAAGGCGGGGTGTTCTGGCAGAGACAGTGGCAAGTGTACGGGGTGCACCTAAGGTCGCAGAAGCACGCAAATTACGGGTAAGAATGCGGCGGCGAGCAGTGGAGAGACCGACGCGCGTTGCAGTGGACAACATGGGGAGACGCGGGGAAGCGGGGTAACCCCTGCCCCGCGCTCTTTTAATCCCGTCCCGGTCCACGTGATATTCGCTTCCGCTTCAGTGTAGTGCCTGTGTTGATAGCTTGACTCCTATAGTCTTCGCAGATATGAACGCCGAGGCTAATCAACCACCTCCATCCCATGCCGCCCCCCAGGAGAAGAAGCGCCGGCTACACGGAGCTTGCGATGCCTGCCGCAGGAAGAAAGGTATGCCGGTTGCACTATTTCTTCCAGTCGGCTGTATTGAAGATTGACCCTACTATCATACGATTCTAGTGAAATGTGCGATGTCGTTTCAGATCCTTTCCATAGGTCATGCTAAGTAGTGGTGATAGGTGATAGTGCCAAGATGCTCGACAATGTGTGCACCAATTGTCGGTCAGCTAATGTGTTTTGTGCCCACACACTTGGTCGACATGTAGTCAAGGTAATTAGCACATAGACTTTATCAGCCTTTACTCTAGATAACGTATGCAATTTTAGAAAAAGGACACGCAAGCCAGGTACATTTATCTGATCGCTGAACTATTGCTAAAAACTAATGCGCTATCTTTTTGACCAAAGCTATATTCGTAGTTTAGAGCAGCGACTTGTCAAGATGGAGCGGTCATTGCAAGGTGTAGTCATTGCAACTCATATACTTCAATACTCTGAGACTCAACGGTGCGTCTGTGTCTTTTATTGTACACAGATCCGTTTAGACGGCAGTGAACAACTTCCTGAAAGCGTACTTGCAAGCGATGACACCCACACGCCGTCTCCATCTGCGGAGGGAACATCATCATCACCCAGTGCTTCCCGATATCAGACTCCAAAATCTCTCCTGGCAAATCTCGATTCTGCAAAATCCGTCTCCTCAGAAAATAGCTCCGAAGAGGAAGACCTTTCTCATGTAGCTCTTGCTAAGCAGGTGAACCAATTATCACTTCAGGGAATGGATGAGCGTTTCTTCGGTCCATCTAGGTATGTGTTCTCAATATTATGCGTAATTGCGAAAAAGTCTTAGCTGGTCAAGTTTTATAATGTTTCTTCTAGGCACAAATCGTATGAGAAATCAAGAGACCGGCAAACCTGATAATGTCGACACCGCGAGGTTTCGTAGGCCAATTTATTGGGAACTCAGACCGGTACGTTCAAAGTCTTTGTCAGTAATTTCCTTTACTGTAACTTAACACGCCCGCGTAGTGGGAAATGGAGCTCGCAGCTGCAGACAGGCCACTTTACTATTTTCCAGACGAAGACCTTTTGGAAAGTTTGGTGTCTTTATATTTCGAAAAGGTCAACATCATATACCCTCTTCTCCACCAACCCACTTTCCGGAAGTTTCTATCGTCTCGACGACACCTATGGGACACATCATTTGGAACAACCGTTCTTATGGTTTGCGCCGTAGGTTCTAGATATTCTCAAGATTCACGCGTAATGCGGCCTGAGGATACTTCGGGATTGTCCGCTGGATGGTGTTGGTTCAGTCAAGTCCCTATCCATCGAAACTCCCTTCTATACAAGTCAGATATTCATGACTTACAATATTTTGTTGTAAGTTAAACAACAACAAGCTATTTCAACGTCTACGCGAAACTTGAACTGATGTAACTTTTTTTTCAGCTTGCAAGTATGTACTTGATATTTTCCGGGGCACCCCACCTCGCTTGGAGTATTCTGGGATTTGGCATGAGGATTGCACAGGAAAAGGGACTTCACCGCCGCAAAGGCCATAGTCAGAAGCCATCAGTTGACACAGAGTTATCCAAACGCGTATTTTGGTTAGAGTCTTCTCAAATGATATGTAATTCTGAACGGCTGACGAACTTTTATAAGGTGTCTGATTGCCATGGACCGTATTAAGTCTTCTTTTCTTGGTAGACCATTACTTATGCAAGATGAAGAGTAAGTATGCTGATACATGACTGCATCAAGCTGTGGGGCATTGATTTCTACTAGTTTCGATGTAGAATATCCTATCGAATGTGACGATGAGTACTGGGAACCGATGGATCCAGATCAAGCATTCAAGCAACCTCCTGGGAAGCCATGCAAGATCACGGCGTTTATCCATACCTTGAAGCTGGGACAGATTCTCGTTTATACCCTGAGAACTCTTTATGCCACAAAGAAATCAAAGGAACTTTCAGGTTACGCTGGAGCAGAATGGGAACGGTTGATTGTTTCAGAGCTAGACTCTTCTATGAACAAATGGAAAGATAGCCTGCCACAACTTTGTGAGTACTTTTTTGCTCCTTTACCATTGAAAGTTTATTAAGATTTAAACCTTCCTTTGTAGTACAATGGGATCCAAATGACCAAGAATATCCTTATTTTGATCAATCAACAAATCTATATTCCCTATATTACTACATCCAGATTCTCATTCACCGTCCCTTCTTATCCAAGAGATGTGCATTGTCGTACACTTCATTGGCCATGTGCACCAATGCTGCCCGTGCATGCAGCAAGGTCGTATCAGCAGGACGATACCAAAAATGCGCGCCGTATCAGTTGATTGTTAGATTGATATTTCATCATGTACAGACACTGCAGCTGACTTGCTCTTTTAGATTTCCGCGTTTACATCGGGTATAGTGATTGCTTTGAATTTATGGGGTTATCAGAAAACGGGCATGGGCGCTCATCCACAATCTGAACTCGAGAACTTCGATAGATGTCGTTCTCTTCTTCAAGAATGTGAACATAGGTAAGGTTTGTTTATGATGATCCTTCAACGCAATAACCAATGAGCTTGTTAGATTCCACATTGCAGGACGATTCCGGTAAGTTACGCATGCTTGATGCATGCGTCCTAAATTTGATCAATCTGGGATCTTAATATACCTTGCATTAGTGATTTACTGGAAGCAACGTGTAACTTCGATGACCTTATGCCTAACAGCGTTCGTCGTCCAGTGCCACATGCTCCTGAACGTGTTCCCACTAATCATCCTCAAACACCGCCTAATCACATTCTTCACGCTCAGGTCGATACTCGTCCCTCGATACTTTACCCAGCTCCTCAATCCCTTCCTCCCAATTTAGCTCTCGGAAACACGCCTGACCCTTCGTCAATGTTCTCACCTAACACTAATTGGGACTTAAATAACTTGCTTTTACTGCAAATGGCATATTCTAAAGCTAATATTGGGGACAGCATGGACATTTACTCAACAAATAACGATTATGCCCAGGGAATACTCGCCCCCGAGGAGCATATCCTCGAGGGCATGAAGAATATGAATAACCATATCACGGAGCCAAATTTAACAACCGAGGAGATGATTCAGTTGTGGTCGGCTATGCCTGCTTCGTTCAAGTTAGTTTCCCCACTACTTTCAGTTGATTAGTGCTGATATGATTGTACGTTTCCTTGATAGTGTTGATGATTGGGATGGCTATACATCGAACATTGGGCCCAACGCATGCTGATTTGCTCATGATCTAGTTTGGATTTAATAATTCCTTTTCACTCCGTTACAAGTACCACTCACACTTCCATGTTGGAGTTCCCACTCATGCTTTAGATGTACTTGAGATGTACACCATAACAATAAATAACTCCCCAAATTATTTATCATGAAGATTGCCGAGGATATATACTTAACGATCTATGTAGTTTATAGTGCCTATAATGTCACAAGCGTATGAATAGCCTTCGTAGTGTTAGTGTAAGTACCGTAGCACATAAAATTGATTTCGTAGACTTAAAAGGTAGTACGCACACTCGCAAGATTGATTCAATGATGAGTAAAATCAGGGGTAAACGTTTCAGCATATGTAGATGTCAAGCAGAAGTTTGTTTATTATGGAATAGCGCTCCCATGTCATGACAACATTCGTTTTCTAAGGATGTCTGTCATATAGTCTTGAATGGGGCTCGAGACTTTTGAAAGCAAGCAAAAGGCAACTCAGAAAAACATTCGGTTTGTTCGAGACAGTTGATCCCTAAAATAACAGCAATGCAATACAGCTTCGCGCACTTCTATGTCCGCAGAGCGGGACGGTCTATATAAAGTATTATCAGGCGAAGTACTTGGTGGGCAGAATCCACGAGAAGGACGGTCATTTGGAAGCGACGGTCAAGGACATTGAGAAGGGTTCAAACTGTCATTGTCAAGAAACGTAGGTAATCTGTCAATCGGTCAAGGGCAAAATCTCCTACATTTAAGCAGGATTACAGCTGTTCTAGCTTGCCATGCTTACAGACAGTGTAACAACTGAGTTATGTCGAAACTGATGATCGGGGTCTGTACTGAATCACATTCAAGTCCCGTCCCAGTCCATTGTCTGAAAGTCGCATACAGCACTGAAAGATTGTAAGTATGATTATGGTCAAGACTCAAGAAGAAGGAATGTATGTATGTAGCTGGAACCTGCCTGAGCCTGCCAGTCGGTCTCAGTCGGTGTGGTTACATCAATCACTGACTGCCGAGCCGGGAGACGACCGATGGACTTGCCGATTGTGGTCGTATGTAACGGCAAGCTTTGTTCTCTGACGCTCATATCGGTCTGTGCGAGCATGACTCCATTTCGGCTCTTCCAGAGAGCGCACTCTTTTATTTTTATATCATTGCCATTCTCATCTCACTGCGTCCTAAGAGAAGTGCCCAACACCTGCCTATTGTTGCGGACCTAGTAATCAACGCTATGGCTTCCGACAACGAGCCAAGTCCTGAATCTGGGCTTTCTTCCGACTATCAAAAGAACAAGAAAAGGCGTCTTGCCGGGGCCTGTGATGCGTGTCGAAAGAGGAAAAGTGGGTGCTGCATTGTCATATGCAATCACGAAAACTAATAACTTTCGGACTGCTTGTAGCGAAATGTGAGATTGATCTTCCGCATATATAAGAGAAGGGATATGTCTCAACTATCTACTATAAGGTGATAGCGCGCAGAAGAACGGAGACAGATGCACCCATTGCCAGACTGCAGACATCAGATGTACGCACGATATACCTCGTCAACCAACAGTTTGTCTACATTTTTTCTTTTACCATTACATAGCTAATAGGAGGTTTTCTTCTAGAAATCAGAATTAACAGCAGCGTATGCCATTTTTTCTCGGCTAGGTTTATGAGGGGAAAGATAACAATCTTGTTTGAAGATATATCCAGACGCTCGAAGGGAAGGTACAGAAGGTTGATAAGATGTATCGTCTCTTACAAAGGGTATTAGACGACGATCTACTTAAGATACGCTGACTGACCGTTATGTCTTAAAGGTTTATCCAGGAAAGGATATTGATAAACTTTTGGATGTCCTGCCAGAATCAGCTGAAGATGATATACACAACAAATCTGACAGAACAGGCTTAGGGAATGAAATGCGGTCGCCTCAACTTAATTTCAACTTACCACTAACGCAGGCAATTCCAAGTTACCTGAGCTCCCCGTCGCTACAATCAGGGGATTCATCTGATGATAGTGAAGAAACTGAGGACGACCTTTCGCACATTGCACTTGCAAAGCATCTCACTCAGCTAAAAATTACGGTTGAGCCCATTGTCAATCATTTCTTTGGGCCAGCTAGGTTTGTCTTGATACGTCTGACCATACAGGTAACTAACATTACAGTTACCAGCACATTCATGTTTTTGAAACAGTGTTCGGACTTACGCAAGGAGTTAACTGGCCTGCAGCCGGATGGGAGCAAGTTACGAAGACCCGTTTTCTGGCACCCTCGCCCGGTAAGCTCAGATTAGCAGGCACTTCGTTATGTTTTAACAACTGTCTAGTGGGAAATTGAATATGCGCAATCTAAAGAGCCGCATTATGTGTTCCCAGACGAGCATCTTTTGCATGATCTGTCTGTGCTCTATTTTGGAAACATCAATACTTTTTTCCCTCTTCTTCATCAGCCAACGTTTTTCAAGATGATTCTGGCTAAGCAACATCTTTGGGATCAATCTTTCGCCGCTACAGTACTTTTGGTATGCGCACTCGGCGCTCGATATTCGCAAGACCCTCGCGTGTTCTTAGCTGGCGATACATCTGGACTATCTTCTGGATGGTCATATTTTTGTCAAGTCCCCTTGCACCAAGATGGATTTCTCCGCGTCCCCACACTGTTCGATTTGCAGTACTATTGTGTTAGTGATAATCACACTTAACATAACATGTTCCTTGATATTCTAAACGTCTGTATAGCTTGCACACTTGTATCTTCTGAGCTCCAACGTTCCACATGTCGCTTGGAATATTCTTGGACTCGCAATGCAGGCAGCATTGGGACGGGGGGCACATCGACGCTCCAGTATGTCGCAGAAACCGAGCAAAGAAGAAGAATTGATGAAACGGGCATTCTGGTGGCCACAGCTTATACTAACTGTCGTTTGGAACATAACTGATCTTATGACATAGGTGTTTAGTTGTTTTAGATCGCATGTCAAGTACATTCTGTGGTCGGCCATACGTAATAGGCGACGAAGAGTAGGTTCCATTCAAATCACAATTCAAAATATTGAACTTTTGCAATGTGTGATAGATTCGATCTCGACTATCCTATTGAATGTGATGATGAGTATTGGGAAACAAATGACCCGGATAGTAACTTCAAGCAACCTCCTGGAAAACCATGCTCTATCACAGTTTTTGTGTGCTTAATAAAGCTCCTGGAGGTTCTCTCCGTTGCGCATAGGACTTTGTACTCAACGAAAAAAGCTAAAACTCTGTCGGGTTTAGTCGGTGATGGATGGGAACAGCGAGTGGTCACACAACTAGACTCTTCAATGAATCAGTGGAAGGATTCGTTGCCCAATTATCGTAAGTAGTTTACCTGTCGGTAATTTAATTTTGCTTAACTATCATGGATCTAGTTCGCTGGGATCCAGAAAGAACAGAATGTCCCTTCCTACATCAAACAGTAACTTTGCATTGCACCTTCGCCTATGTTCAAATTCAAATTCATCGGCCATTCTTAACGAAGAAGTCTCCTCTTTCGTTTGCTTCACTGGCAATGTGCGCGAATGCGGCCAGGTCGTGCGCCCACGTAATGGAGGTTGGCATGAATCGTGGTAAATTGATGCTCACGCCACCGATTATTGTGAGTTCTGACTCTGCATCGTTGTTCAATAGTTCTTGACCATCTGGCAGACCTGTGCGACGGTCGCCGGACTCGTTATATCTCTCAATCTGTGGGGCTGTAAACGCTCTGGTATAGTTAGAGACACCACAAAGGAATTAAACGATCTTCGAACGTGTCTAAAAGTCTTAAAGATGTCCGAGAAAAGGTTCTTTCCATCCAAAAATTACAATGTAAAACTGTGACCTGACATATTCAAACATTTTAGGTGGCATATAGCGGGCCGCGCTCAGTGAGTTGTAAACGCGTGTAGACATGAAGTAGTATCACTAATCCTAATTTTAGCGACATGCTTAGCGAAGTAACCTCTTCGGTAGAAGAGTATCAAGCTACTCGGAATAAGCGACCAAGGGCTTTGTCGCACAGCGGCGAGTCGCAACCTCTGTACTATCAAAGTAATGCTATGTCGTTCATGCCACCTACGCCTCTAGAACCCGCTAGCATCAACGAGCCCTTCAATACGGCTGCCATAAGCGATTGGGACCTATTGCTGATGCAAATGGGCAATGCGCAATCCGGTTCCACAACACTGAATGAAGGTCGTAACTCAGGTTTCATAACATCACATAACATCTCACCCATTGGTCCGAACTTGCCCACAACAACCAACTTCGCACAACCTGTGAGGCCGAGCCAACAAGATCCGGAATACCCTATTATCGACGACTTATTCTCTTTATGGTCTGACGTTCCTGTCGCATACAGGTATGCATTATCTCTATTGCTGCTTTAATAGTCACTGATATTATAAATATCCAGTCAAGATGAATGGGATGTATATCTTGCAAACCTCGGAAAGTCTTCTTTTTCATGAACCCCGTGCCCCAACATCTAAGTATTACTACATCTTATGTATGTTATTCTAGGGCTTTACCCTACTTGAATCTGCATCAACTTTAATGTATTGTCCACATCCTAGGCGATGTCACTTTGACGAGTCTGGGAAGATTTGCTCATGGGCCTCCAATCAGAACTTGATATCTGTGAGATAGGGATTACATACAATCCACAGTACTGTGACCAGGCCTAATACAAGTTGAGATTGAACGGTTGTTCTCTCTTATTTAAACCCTGGTGCTGGAAGCAAATGGGTTAGCCCGATCATCGTTTGTATGAGACAAACATGCTGCGCGCTTGACATAGCTTGTCCATTCCCATAGCCACTGCTCCCGGAACGATATCTATGCGTTGCTTAGTACCATCATTTTCAACAGACCTTCGCCCCTTCAGACTTAATAAAGCGTCTTATCATAATCGTCCCATTGATCATGAGTACCGGGACTAGTATCTATATAATACAATGCTTGTTGCAATAATATTTCTTAGCAAATTTTACTACACAACTGTGTCCAGGGTTAATGCTTTATACAGATCTAAGGTTCGGGTACTACTTATACTCTACGGAGATTATAACTCAGCGTGTGTGACGCATTGGGAGCGCCTGACGTCTGATCTTTTGATTCGATTTCAGTGATTGTGAGATGCAACTGCTTTACCGACATAGCCACCCCATCTTTTACGCGTCTCCATCGGCGGCTACTTGTCATGCATCATGCCGTGACGGCTGATGTAGAACTTCAATTATAACTATGTACTAAGTACTACTTACCGATTCCACGCAGGACCCACTTGTTCATTCCTTCTCACATTGTACTTATACCATCTCTCACCGCCTGTCTGCCCTGGCCACCCTTTTACAGTCTGTTCCCGAGCTGAAGTTTCCTAGGCTCATTCAATAGTCGACTCGCAGGTTACCATGGATCGAGGAGTGGACGACTTTCATGGTTATCAAGACGATTCCATATTCCCGTCTGAAAATGGAGCCAAACCGAAGAAACGCAGACTACATGGTGCCTGTGATGCATGTCGGAAAAAGAAAGGTAGGTGCCTGCCAAAGGCTTGTGTATAGTAATGAGCGCTCATCGCTGATCCGCTGTTGATGTTTTGCAGTCAAATGTAATTATCAGCACTTACTGTCACGTCCTTCGGGTTAGCACATCTAATGTTCGTATCTGAAAGGTGATAGCGCAAAAATGGCGGGAAATATCTGTACCAACTGTCGGCTTTCGAATGTGGAATGTACTCACAATACTCCTAGGCAACCCAAGGTATTTGGTACTAATTCATTCCTCTTACACGACGAAATTAAATGATAAGTCATGACAGAAATCTGAGACGCAAGCGATGTAAATCTGCATTCCTTTACTCAAGGAATCGAAACGAATATACTTATTTATATCCCTGTAGATATATACAAGCGCTGGAGAAAAGGATGGAAGGCATGAAAGAATTACTTCGTGAGGTCGCTTGACAACATTATCACTATGTGAAGTTGTTGCTCACTCCATGACTGTAGGCTTATCCTGGTCAAGACGTCGACCAACTCGTGGAAGGCGTTTTGTCTAATACGACTTCCGAGAATTCGACTCCCGATCCTCCACATTTACCTTCGGGCTCAGGTCATTCAGGGCTGGTATATCCTTCACTCCATTCAATAGCAATCTCAAAAGATTCACAAGGAGGTTTTGAACGGGTCGAGGTTGCAGCGAATAATAGTTCTGACGACGATGACTTGGAACATATTGACCTTGGCAAGCAACTAAATGCTCTATCAATCGATACCGTGGATCACCGATTTTTTGGACAATCAAGGTCGGACTATTCGACTCTAAGCATGAGATAAGCTATCATTAAATCATAAACAGTGCTTTCATGTTCTTCAAGCATGTTGCCGCAGTGAAGAAGGAAGCTACGGGTGTTGCAACCAAACCTGGGCAAGGTCCCCCTACGGATATCAGGCGACCACCCTATTGGAACATGCGTCCAGTACGTTTCGCCGTGTACATGTACAATGTGCGGGGCTAACTAAACATCTTTCATCAGTGGGAGCTGGCCTTCGCTACCAGTGAGGAACCCAGGTACATCTATCCAGAAGACGATCTCCTGGAAACTTTGGTTTTCGTCTACTTCGAAAAGTTCAACCTCCTTTATCCTGTTCTTCACCAGCCTACCTTTAGACGCCTGCTTCGTGAAGGGGAACATCTTCGCAACACTGACTTTGGCATGACTGTTCTCCTTGTCTGTGCCTTGGCTTCTATTTATTCGAGTGACCCACGCGTTATGATGCCTGGTGACACAACGAATTTATCTGCTGGTTGGCGATTTTTCTCCCAAGTCCCGCTCCATAGGAACAAGCTAGTATACAAAAGTGGCCTATACGATTTACAATATTTTGCAGTGAGCAAGATAATTACCCAGAATTTATCTGTCATTCATCAATTCTACTACAGCTGGCTTTAATTTACCTTCATAGCACATCCATACCTAATACCGCATGTAGCCTGTTGGGTCTAGGGGTGCAACATGCTCTTGAGCGCGGGGTACATCGACGAAAGCCCAACTCTGCTAAACCAACCGCCGAAGAAGAGCTGCTTAAACGGGCCTTTTGGTGAAGTACATGGCTCTCAACAATGTGCGATCGCTGACAGTAGCTATTCATCTTCTCAGGTGTTTGGTTCTAGTAGATCGTTACATGAATTCTTTCCTCGGTCGACCTAGTATAATCAAGGATGAAGAGTGAGTCCCTGTGTCTGGTATGTCGGCTTGGTGCTTATTCTACAAAGTTTTGACCTCGATTACCCGATCGAATGTGACGATGAATATTGGGAACCCGAGGATCCTAGTCTTGAACCGTTCAAGCAGCCGCCCGGTAAACCGTCGGTAATGACGGGCTTTGTCCAGGGGTTGAAATTATGCGAGATGCTTGCATTTACTCTGCGGACACTATATTCAACCAAGAAGTCTAAAGTGCTCTCCGGCTTAATAGGAGACGAATGGGAAGAACGTATTGTTACCGAACTCACTACTGCATTGAGTTTATGGAAGGAGTCTTTGCCTGCTTTCTGTGAGTGATAAGTAATAAACCTACGTTGAGATCTCTCTGATTGTAAACAGTAATTTGGAATCCGGAGGAGCAAAACTCTACATTCTTTCACCAGTCGGCATATTTATATGCGACTTATTATTATATCCAGATACTTATTCATCGCCCATTCTTGACTAAGAAGTCCAAATTATCATTCCCTGCTCTTGCAATATGTACAAATACCGCAAGGACATGTGCGGATATGTTGGAAATAGCAGCGACCAGAGGGATACGAATTACAACCCCTAACATTATAGTTAAGCCCATTCAGGTTCTACTAGCTGTGGCTTCGGATGCTAATATAAATTGGTGTACCAGATGGCGACAGTGTCTTCAGGTTTAATCACTGTTTTAAATATTTGGGGTAACCTCCAATCGAAGTTTGATGTCGATCCCGAGAGGGATACAGTAGTACTGCAGAAATGTATCAATGTACTCAAAGAGTGTGAACGAAGGTATGTCATTGATCTATATCCACATCCTTCTATTTCATTTAAATTATCTTAGATCTCCTATGGCCGGAAGATTCTGGTAAGTTGTTATTGTCAACTTTTGTGTGTATTTGACTTAACGAACCGTATGATCAGTGATCTCTTAGGTGAACTAGCTGCGCTTAACCAATATCAGCCTAGCACAAACAAACGGCAGAGGGTATCAGCTCCAGTCGAAAGTGATCCACTGCCTGCTGCTTATCAACAAGAACAATTTCAACGTTACAGCCAGCAACACCTTCAAAAACAATATATTCCTCCGCATTTGGTTGAGTCGGTCCCTCATCAGTCTCCCTCGACGCCACCAAATCTCAGCATCATTAGTAATGACATGCAATATGACACAAGGGCAATACACACTCCCGCCAACTGGGATCTAAGCAATCTCCTCCTGATAGAAATGGGTTATACTCAGCCGCCATATTCAGAGATCGACTGTTCTCCCATCGGAAAAGGCGCAATGCATGTGTACCCAACCGCCCATATGGGCGAGCCTCAGCAACATACGCCCTACGTTGCTAATCATTTCTCCAATGCCTACAGTCACAACCACGGCTATGTTAATAATTCAAACGAAGAAGTTTTGTCTCTATTTTATGACATTCCTGCTGCTTTTCAAAGGTGCGGTAATTTTTGTTGTTAATTATGCCAATCGAGACATTGACGACGAACGATCCCGCGCTTAGCATTAGAGAATGGGATGCGTATCTTGCAACTTTTGGGAAAGTATGACATTTCGTTTGCTGCTGGTTGGAATTCTTGTTTTTAAGGTAATGATGACCTTTTGTTACTGTATTTAATGTGTGCTCGAGGTGTACTACTTTTATGTATATTTCATATGACAGTTTTCGCATTGGAATTAATTGCTACATGTCGTAAAGGAACCTTTCTCTGGTCCACCGCGTCCCTTTAATTATATCTGTCCTATTAAGCACCCAAATGAAGAAAAACCAAGACACACCAACTTTTCTTATGGGCGCCTTAAGTCTTTGCTTTCCCAGCACCTCCAAATAGTTTTTTGATAGTTTTTAGTAGCTGCGCAACGCCAGTTCCGTGGATGAAATAAGTTGGATGGGATTGCAGTTGAATCATTGCAATGAAGTTTGAATGTCATTGTAGAGGCTGATGCGTCGGTTGATATGCGTCCTGTCGTGTCCTACCATTTTCAGTTATATATTGCACAACCTATTTCATTCTACAGAAGAGAATTATGCAGTCGAATTCGCAGGATTTTGTGAAGCAGCTAACTGACCTTGGAAAGAAGTGACAGGTAAGATTACATAAACCCAACATAAACCTTACATCTCGGCCTCTGCCAATGTCTGACTCGGAAGTTGGAACTCCTGCCCTTTTACCAACCATTTACCTACCTTAGTGCAACTTGGTTATTAGTCACTCAAGCGCTCAACTTGGAGCCCTCAAAATTAACACCCTTGGAGTCTAGGGCTATATGAATGCTAATCAGGCTTATACATTGGACTCGCTGTTTGGGCCACCGTCAGAGATTGTCGTGGTTTCCGACTTTATAGAGTCCTCGATCAATAACTACTATGCAATCCACGCGCAGTCGACTTCACAAGATATTGCAAATCAGTGCAGGTATTAAAGCGAATGTCCTAACAGTGTATCTTCTGACGTAACTCAGTGTCGATGATATACGAAATACATCACAAGAAACATGGTCAAATCCGACCCTCTCTGCCTACCTCACCAAGGAGCATGACCATATAGTGACCACATTACACACGGTTAACCAGAAGGTTGTGAAGTCAACTCGGAGGATTCATTTTCCTGATCGTAATACTCGACGAAGTGAAGTGGAAGGTTTGCAAAAAACCTTGGAATCCAACACTTTACAAAGCTTTAGGTATTTCTTCATTGTTTTCCATCTCAGTCTGTTTAAATTAGCGTTAGACTTAACACAGATGCAGTCCTTCTGATACGTACTCCGAAGAACTCTGACCAGAATACATTGCGTAAAATTGTACCCTCGATAATCTGTCCGTGATCAATATCTCACTCTTGCCTAGAAACCTACTCCCAACTCTAATAAGACGCCAGAAGAACGTGACGCCATTCTTTTGATATCTATCCACGACAAAGTGTGTTGGGGGCCCAGCTACGTAACCCGAACGTCTCAATACGCTTTTCTTGCCTCTCAAACATTGGACAACGTGTACTCTGCAATACCATGCATATCGAAAGAGCTGCTACCAGGAGGGGCCTCACCTGAACAAGTCGACTGCGCTGTTTGCGTAGAAGACCTCGTTTACGGAAACAGTCGCATAGACGGCCGTGATTATGCTGAGTGATTATATATATATATGTTTGATTTTTGAGAGAGTTACTCACTTGCTTTCCCTGGCCAGTAAACTGATCAAACAACTAGAGGGGTCAAGTAAAAAGGGAGGCAAAGTAGTAAAAAAGGCGTCCACGGCTATGCGCGAAACTAAACTATCTATGCTTTCCTTGCGAGTGAATGAACCCTATTGGTTGATTCATCATGGTGCATGCGAGCACTTCTTTGTTGTCGACCAAATTCGGTGCAAAGTTTGTCTTCAATGCGGTATCTCGTGTTAACCCGTTTGAGATAGACTCCTGCATCCATTGGACCCACCGATTGGCTATCCCATAGCTACTCAGCGCACCCCCGAAATTCTGGACCAATGTAGAGCGTGCGCTAAGGCGCCGGCTGTCTGGTCTATTGTGGGAGATATAAGATTGGGAGAAAGTCCTTGTTTACTTTGTGGCCCGTGTTGGAGTTATATGGGCACCAGTGATCATGAAGATGTGGTCGTTTTACGCTTACCAGAGTATACTAATTAATACTAGCTGGACTTTTTGTGCATGGGATTTGTCAAGGATTTATTTGGGATTTGTGGCCATTTGAAAGCTGGTTTATAAACCATGTGAAAGTCTTGCCAGTCACGTGGTATCATAAGGTTTGCGTATCAGCTTTATTCAAGATTCTTGCAAGATTCAAATGTTGCCCAAATCAAGTCCAAATGGCCATTCCATCGTCAACAACTCAAATTTCAGATTCCCTAGAGCAATACGACGATGTCGTTTCATGGATAAACGATACATTAACTCCGGCGGACTCGGACGATTGTACAGTGCTTCCATATATCGCTGACTTGACAGAACTCGACCACCAAATAACCCAGCTCCTAACAACGCTCGATATCGCGTCTGAAGATACGTCTGTCCAGTTAGAACGCATTGTTGACGATGTATCTAGAGGGATTCCGCGTCTTGCTTACGACTTACACTTTATGAAAGATGGCGCATCGACATTGCAGAATGCCTTGTTAGCTGTTTTGCAGCGTTCCAAAGACGCGGTACCCAAGGAGACTAGCGACGCGCTGGATAATCTTCATCGGTTAGATGCCATTAAAGGACGAATGGAAGCTGCTCGTGATGTTCTGCGGGAGGCTGAAAGCTGGAGTACATTGGAGCACGAAGTGACGTCCCTTATTTTGGAGAAAAGTTATGCCAAAGCCGCAGAAAGGCTTTCAGAAGCAAACAAGAGCATGATCGTATTTCAGAATACACCGGAATACGATCCTCGCCGCGCCCTTATGGTCAACCTTCAAAACCAACTCGAGGCGGCTTTGAGTACTGCACTGGTATCGGCCATCAATGCCCAAGATTCCGCATCCTGTCGAGAGTACTTCTCGATATTCTCCATCATCCAACGGGAGTCAGAGTTTCGAAATTATTACTACGGCTCGCGGCGGTCTAATATCATATCCACTTGGCAAAATGCATCTCTTACGGATTGTGATGGCCCTCGGAGCATTACCGTCGGACCTTCTCAAAGTTTTGCAGAATTCTTGCCAACGTTCTACAGTAACTTCGTAACAGTTCTTAATTCTGAAAGATCTACAATGTCTTCGATTTTCCCCGATCCTATGGCTGCACTATCCCAATTTATTACATCCACCATTAGCTCGCTGCAGCCGACAATACCTCAAAGGCTCAGTTCTTACTCCACCCATCATGGAGACGCCGCCCTTATCCATCTCATCGTCACGTTAGGAGCAGCAGAAGAGTTTGCTGCTAACATTCAAAACATGATGGAGAAAATGAAATATACTTCATCACCAACCACCACTGCAAAGCAATTGGCTGTTGTCAATGAGAAGCCCGTAGCCCACCGCAGGCGCTCAAGTAGAATGTCCATCTCTTTGCGGTCGACTCATCGCACGACATCCACAACAAGTAGCAATCAAGCTGGCCTTGAGATTGATAGCATGGAATGGGATCAGGAGATATTCCAACCTTTCCTGAACTTTCAAATTGATTATGGTTCTCTAGAGCGCCGCTTCTTGGATCATTCCTTGTCCAAAATAATAGCAAGCGACGTTCGGGAGAAAGTATCACCGTCGGATAGGCCACGCCTATTCCGTGAGCGAGCCATCGATCTCTTTGGTATAGCCGATGGCAGCATGGCTAGGTGTAAATCATTTACATATGGCTATGGGTCAGTTGGTCTCGTACAAGCTCTCGATGGATTTTTCCAATCATTTATCGACACATGGACAGCTGATGTTCTATCAGAACTGACTGACCCCGCCTCTTCGGTGAAGATGCCAGCAACAGAAAATGACTTGTCAGACCTGGATTACACAGCTCAAGACTGGTCCAATATTCAACTTTCGTTGCACCTCCTTGCATCGGCGAAGACTGTATTTGACCGTCTGTCAGGATTCGAAACCAAGTTGAGGGCTTATCTAATTCAAGTAGCTAGTCAATTTCGAACTTCGTTGAACGATCCAATCAACTTCCCGATAGCCCCAAGCAAGGGAGAAAGCCAGATGCTCGAACAGTCGACACTCAATTCTGCAGAACTGCACGCATTGCTATCCAACGTTGAAAATGATATTAACATTCGCGAGCCCCCCTTTTCTGCATCTGTCAGGCTTCAAGCACCAGCGCCTCCGTTGACACCCGATCCACTGCTTTCCGATGCCAGGAAGGCTCTCTTAGCATTTGCTGAGACCTGTCAAAGTTCCACCACGCGGACTATTCTGTCACCGTTAAGAAATCATCTGACAGGTTATCCATCCCTGTTGGCATGGCGCTCTCTGACAGATGCAAACAGCATGACTTCAACCAACGATTTGCGGGTTCCGACCTTTTCATTATCGCAAACTGAGACAATACAGAAAGTCGCAGAAGGCTTGTTGAACTTACCTCGTTTGTTTGAAGTATATGCAGACGATGATGCTCTTGCGTTCTCTCTTGAGACTCTTCCTCATGTTGGATCTGACACGCTCCACACTTTAACAGAATATAATCATGACATACCCAGTCAGCAGTCGCACCGAAGGAGATCCTCCGTTTTCGTCAAACCGAGGACTGTCGACCCAGAGGTTGTCTCATCTGCTTGGCTTCTATCGCTAGGGCACACGTTCCTTGAATACTTCACTTCAGACGTCCTCACTGCTATCCCGTCACTATCTGTCTCCGGGGCCGCTCAGTTATCATCTGACTTGGAATATCTGTCCAACATAGTGCGTGCTCTCAACGTGGAGCACGATGGACTTGAAAAATGGAAAACGTATATCAGCATAGATGCTGATGAAGGCAGACGCATCTTGAGTGAAAGCGCATCGGACCCAGCCGATCCCATTTTGAACCGCGTTGCCAAACTACGGGGATGGAGATGATGAGTCCCGAGTTATTTATGCACTCGCTATATGAAAGGTCAGCATATATTGCTTCTACAAATGGACGATCAGGGCTCAAACATCCTTTTTTTTCGGATAGTCTGTCAAGGTGTCAATGTTTGAGCAGGCTCCATCCCCTCTAGACGGCGATAATTCCATGGACTAAATACAAGAGCTCAGAATCAACTGAGATACCATCTACTTGCGAACGGGGAGGACTCTTCAAGCCCATGACAGCACACTTATTCTCCAGGAACACTGGATGTGTGTTTCGGACTCACCTGTGTCTACTTAGTTCCACTCATATCCAACACAGTATAAACTCTAATTTAGCGCCGTCACTTGCTGTTGTATCACCATGATTGACGCGGACGTTCCATCTTCAAAGGAGGCGAGTATTGAGCTCAACCAATACATTCATAGTACTGCGTCGGAAGTATCGTGAAGAGGACTAGAACAAAATCAGAAATGTTGAAGCGTCAGTGAGCATACCCCATGCCCTAGATTTACGGACTTTCTTGTCCTCAACTCCCTTACGTTTCTTGTCAAAACTTGAGTACCTTATGCCCTGTTCGATTGCTATCTATATCGCGGTCTTCCAATAAGACATTCTGGGGTGGAGTAAATAATTTGTACATTCCATTTTAGAACGTCAACCATGTAAATGCGTATACTTACTTATCGGTGCATATTGGAATTTGGACTCCCAAATATCAAGTTCCGAATACGTACAGATAGCCTCGCGACCCCGCTTACAAATGGCACTCGCAACGTTGACACTTTGAGTTAAAGCGGCATGTAATGATGGGTAACCGTTACTGAACTTATCACGGAAATAACCATCGAGAGCGGGTTTAAGTCGAGAGAGAGACGGTGATCTTGTGGTTAAAGAGGGTCGAAGACAGTGAGAAGAACCAGATTCTGAATGCGCTAAGCAAGTAGGCTCCAAACAAAGGACTGTTTTAGCAAGGGTGCAATGTCGTAGGGTGGGCAGAGCAGAACTTCGTTGGGTCCCTGACATGCCGTGGAGAATGATGGACCTGAGAGGAGTTGATGTATCGCATTTTGTATATCGGCAGCGCCAGTTGTCGGCAGCCAACGTTTGAACTAGTTGGTTGAGCGTCGAGGAAGTTTTTTAGTGTTGGAGAAGGAGAAAAGATGCAGCTTCTTGTTTTACGAGCTTTTAAATCAGCTTGAACGCCACTACTATGGAAGTTGTTAGTTGGCCAACTACAAGTACCGACGCCCCGCTCATTTCTTCATACCAGATCAGGCACACTCTATCCTGCAGGAGTAAATTACGTGATGGAGTCAGCAGTCGGAGGAACATCATTGGATATGTATTGAAGTAAATGGTACGTATGCTCATATGCACTTTCCGGTCACCATGATAAATGGATGTCTGTTCAGTACATTTGCAGAAACGTAGCCGAGGCTCCGAGCAGTTGCCTTCAACCAGTCGAAAAGAAAACCCTGATCTAGCTTGACACGAGCGCGCCAAATAGTTCGCGATAGTTCACCTTTCATGCCCTAGCACTATATTGAAACCCCCAAGCGCCAGGAACTAGCCAAGGGATTCAGGAATTCAGGAGAACTCTCTATCTTTAGCATTTTTTCCGCATGGAGAAAGGAATGATACAAAATACAATGCACTAACTCAAGGCCGTTTGTGCGTTTAGATAAAACATAATTCGGACTGGGAGTGATGCTACTCACTGACGCAAATAACTTGAATACCGTAGTCACGACATAAAGCTACCATGTTGGGTTTATACGTGTTTATTTGACAGATCGGCTGCATTGTTACGCCAAGTTGAATTTGAGGATGGCTCACAAAACGTCATTTGACAATTGCAAGGAATCTCGCCGTGCCTGGCTTTACAGTAATTCAGCAGTCCAATTGCACGACCCTGATCATTTTATCCATTGGTGTACAGTGAACAGAATATCCCGATACATCTTTTATAGGCAAGTTGCAAGTGTAAATTGTACAATTGCATTGCCATCGGCTGCGGAGACCCTCTACTAAACCTGGTCTAACGCTCATTGGGCAGAATTCCGGGGCTCAGGGAACGGAATTAAATCTTCAGGCTTGAGCGATTTGAGTATACAGTTTTGGACATGTTTAATTATTATCAGGCACAGGTGACTCTCCTTAGAACTTATAAGACCAGGAGTCGAACATGACAAACTTTATTCACCGTTCGTGCATTTCTTCGACACATCTATCGCCATGAACAGTAAGGTACGTACCCGTTGCATTTCAAGCCTCGCATATTAATTAATGTTACACTCAGTTTCCGTTGAATGGCCAATGGCAAGGAGTACCACCCCAATACCCTCCAAACGGCTCCTCAAGTGCATACGGATCCAGCTATTACGATCCTTCGTTGGTTAATTCATCGCAGCCTCAACACGGCTCGCAGGTATACGAAGCCGATCCGCGTTCCATGCCATCGACATACATGGACGCATCATACTACAGCACTCCGCAACATTACCCTGCAGGCTCACCTCCTGCCACCCAGCACATGTACTCACCTGTAGGGCAGACGCCCATGAACTATGCGCAAGCGCAGACCTTTCGTTCTGGCCACCACATTCCCCGACCTCGGTCCACCGCCCCCCAGTCCACATACACGCATGTTCCATCGCATTCCTATTCACACTCCCATGCGTACCCACAAACACCGTCTTCTCCAACCCACGCACACCCACAAATGACGCGACCACGATCGAACTCGCAAGCATACGACCGCATGCCATCACCACCCACCGGACACGGCGCATCCACAGAACCATACTACCCCAACGTTCCAATTCATCAGACTATCGGGATTTCGTCAGACTATTCAACGTCGTCCGTTAGGCCGTTTGCATGTGATCTCTGCGCCTTATCATTCAACCGCCAGCACGACCTTAAGCGTCACCGAGAGACACATACCGGCGAGAAACCGTTTTTATGCAACGGAGGATGCGGTAAAACATTCACCAGAAAGGATGCGCTGAAGCGTCATCAGGTGAGTTTCAACTAAAGATGAGCTGGATACAAGGCGCTCACAATCATTCTAATTAAATCTAGCTCGTGAAGAATTGTGGAAAAGTCGAGGAGTCATGGTCTTAACTACGTTACTGAAGCAACCGAAAGAGGTGAGGGTTGAAACCGGCGATGCGACACCACGACGTTTTGCTGACTTACGCACAGAATTTATCAGCACTTATTTTAATTTTAGATTCCCGGTACATAATGTTCTGACTGGAGAATTATTAGTATAGTATTCGAACCGTTCGTCAGCGTACAGTAGTGTTCAAGTTGAATAGTGCCAACCTTAATTTTTGTATAACTATCATGTATTGTGGGGGAATACCTTCTCTAATACCCAAGCATCGTGGGGTTGAATCTTCTTGTAATAGTCTTTTTGTACCTCAACTTCCGTGAACCCGTGTCGTTCATAAAAGCGCTTGGCATCATCATTAGAGACCTGAACATGGAGGTAGATTTTGTCAATCTTGGGCTTTGTATGCGCTGCGGCAGCAGCAATAACCAATTCTAGACTCTGAGAACCCAGGTTGCGTGAGCGATATGGCTACGGAGAGTTTAAATGAGGTCAGCTGTCAGGCCATTAGGAGTAACTGACTCACAGCTAGGATCCCCATTGTCATGAGGTACAGGACATTTTTATTATCCTTGTTTTCCAGACGACAGCATATCGTTCCAACCTGGGATATTCTAAGGATGGTATGCAAGGAAGCCTATAGAGTTACCCACTGGGATATCATTATAGTACACTAAATTGCGATATGAGTGACGGTATAGATCTTCATCTCTGTCGAGAGTAACACACCAAGTTGGCAGAAGTCTTCCACTTCTGGGAGTAGGATATCTGAATAGAACCGTTCGCTGTATTTGATGGGGAAGAGGACCGAGTTGAGCTTGCGGACGGTCCCGATATTATTGGGCGTAATGGGTGCGAAGGTAACTCGCGGCGCGGCTTTGGCGGAGCCGTTAGACATAATTGCTCAAAGTCAAGGAGTGTGTGTAGTGGTGCGTTTAGGAGCCGTACTACGCGTCCCACGCGAGGTGGCGGTCCATCAAATTTTGGACTCCGCCCGCTTCCGCTTCCGCTCCCTCTGTTCCTCCGTCTGGCATTGCGTTAGTCTTGTGGGCAGATGGGCGCTTGATAGCGTGCGGGCTAATTCATATCTGGCATACCTCTGTGTACGAACTACAACACCTGCTCTCCCCATTTTGATTTAAATTGGGAGACCGCCAACCCCTTGCGGTTTCGCGGGAGGCTGCTAAATGTATCTTATGCCGATGTGGATCGAGGGGTGCTTACTGTCAAAAGATGTGGGCTCACAGTCATATCCGTTCATCAGTCACCGCTTCCAGAACCGACTGGCATACATATGTACTGTTCTCACGAAACCTGAACGCCGCTCAGAATACATACCGTTGCGTTCTGCGGGACCTTGCCTATCAAGGACACGCCGGCATTGCTCACCTGATGATAAATGACTGAATACTGTAACAGCTCTGGTCTAATAAATCGTGCACAAATTTGGGGGAGCTATGGCATTCTGAATTGGCCAAACTATCCCAGGACTTCAACGGCGGCGCTTTCTTTGATGCAAATGGTGTGATATGGAAAGTCACTGTGCGCCCCACTCTCTCGTCCGAAAGATTCCCGAACGATATGGCACTCGCGCTGGTGATACTTATAGAAGCCCTCGGCTTCACGAACGACATGCGCGGCAACAGTCAAGGACCGTGATGGAAAAGGAAAGGTGCAGGCTCGCAGAATCCAGAGTGGTTTTTTTATTTGTCCGCACCGAGTTTAATTTAAATGGGGTTACGAACAGCGCATTTCCTGGCAGAAGAGGTGCAAGTGACCCAGCCTGCTGAACCCCAATATGATGAGTAAATGAGGCCCGCCGTTCTGGATGGAAGTCGCGACTTTTCTGCAAGAAAACATCTGGCGTAGCACGCATTGTGCGCAGCGGGCGGCTATTGTTACCCAGCGACGTGCTGTGGGAGCGACGTGTTGCCAATGCAGTTACAGACAAGTGCTCTGACGAGAGCAGGAGCGGTGGCAGCAATGCGAACGCCGGACCTGAGAGAGATCAAATGGGGATCATTATCAGCCAAAGTCGCAGGCCGTGCATCAAATCGAATAAAGCCAGTAATTGCGCGCCGCAGTGTCTGAAACAGATATGAGCTGAGGACGCGCGCCTGGGCAGAAGATATAAGATAAAGGAGAGAGAGGACGGGGTGATGAGGGCGAGCAGTTTGAGATTGATCAAGGTTGCTGTGAAGGCAGCGACCGGGTAACTCCGTATAGAAGATGAGTTATAGGATGTAAGCCTATTGTCAAGTCGCCTTCACTCACCATGGCCGACTCGCGAACAACAATCATCCAGCGCCCAATGGGGCCTCGCCGTCCTGGTGCCCCCATGCCGCCTGCCTTATCGACCGCCGCGCAAGATCTGCAAGCCCCATCGCCCGTCCGGCGGCCCCTCTTCCCCCAGTCGTCCTCGACATCACTCGCACCGCCGCCGCCCGACTCGTCAAGATCCCTCACCCCTGTTTTGAAGCTCAATATCCCGCGGCCCCAGAATTCACGCCCGTCGCTGCCCAAGATCCAGCTGTCCATCGATCCCAATGATAACGGTGGCCGCCTCTTCGACAGCTACGCAGGGGGCCCCGGCGGGCCCGTGGCGACACCCGATAACCACGTCGATGAGCGGACCATCCTGCCCCCGGGCACGGCGACGGTGATCCCAACACAGGAGAAGACGGGGACGTTTGATAATCTGCGGGACCTCGTAACGGAGCTCGAGGCGATAAGGACCGGGATGCCCTCGTCCAAGGCCGCGGGAGGCAAGCAGGATGAGGTCGCTTTCTCTGATGAGGTCTTTGACGAGATATGCCGCCTCGGAGAGGGCGCGGGCGGCGCAGTGCACAAGGTCCGATACAGGCCCACGGGCAAGATCATGGCGCGCAAGACAATTACTACGCATGAAGCGCCGATGAAGCAGCTCGAGCGCGAATTGTCTATTGCCGCATCTGCCAAACACATCAATATCACAGAGTGGTACGGCGCATACATGACCGCGTCGTCCGCCGAGGTCAAGGTCCTCTTAGAGTACTGCGAGGGCGGCAGTCTCGAAAGCGTGGGGAAGCGCATCAAGGACAGAGGGGCTAGAGTCGGTGAAAAAATCGCGGGCAGGATCGCTGAAGGAGTATGTCTATTTTACTTTTACTGTAAGATTTCAACGTACCTGAACTACTTCGCGCAGATTCTGCAAGGACTTGCATACTTGCACACTAAAAAGACAATCCACAGAGACATCAAGCCGTCTAATGTGCTCCTGTCCCGCGAGGGCGTGGTAAAGCTATGTGATTTCGGTGTATCAGGAGAATTAGTCAACTCTATGGCGGGGACATTCACGGGGACCAGCTTCTACATGGCTGTAAGTGTAATTGATCGGAATCACCGAGGGCTTCAATTAACATGATTACTAGCCTGAAAGGATTTGTGGCCACGAGTACACTATCAGGTCGGATGTGTGGTCAACAGGGATCTCTCTGTTGGAGCTCGTACAAAACCGTTTCCCTTTCCCCAGTGACCTGCCGCCGATTGAATTGATGATGTACATCACCACGGGAGAGGTAAAATATCGCGCCTTGCAGGTGTACGGGCACTGACTCTAGCCGTTTCTCGCAATAGCCCCCTAGACTTGAGGATGAGCCAGGTGTGCAATGGAGTGATGAAATGAAGGATTTCATAAAATTAACGTCAGTACATCCTGGATCTATGCACGGTCTATTGTTGTCTCATGTACGTCCTACAGGATGACGGTTGACGCGACAACCCGTCCTACTCCCAAGGACATGTTGGGACACCCCTGGATAGTTAATGTAATGAAACAAGAGGTTCATATGGCGCGGTGGATCCGTCAAGTATGGAATTGGCCAAAGGCGAGCAGGAGGTCAAGAGACGAGTATGCAGCTGCTCCCTATGTTTATCCGTGCGGATGCTTACGAGATGATTGTGATAGCAGCAGCCTTTCTCGCCCGGGGACAGCGCAAAGCGACGCCTGATGATGAGAGACACGTACACAGAGATATCGCGGGCGATGAAGAGACGTGGAGTTTGGCTGCTTTGTATAAAACGCTTTCGTACTGATATACCACTGTTCGCATTGTAATTGCACATGTAGAGAGTAATTTTTGGAACAATATTGTCATACCTTTTGCACGTTTTCAGGAATTGTATTGATTGACTCTGGACTTTTTTCTTGTCTGAAATGGTATACTAAAATTAGACAGGATCAGACATTGACTCTGCGAGCAGTGGACTGCCGCGGGTGAGTGGACTTTGTCGACGGCAGCCGAGCCGCCTATTTTAATTGATGGCAGGAAGTAGAGATCGGCAAGAGCGGCTATCTCCTGTTATCTCCTGGGCTGGGGAGAGGAAGGGGAGGAGGCGCCCGCGCCACGAAGATGAGGAGGACGGGATGGGGCGACGTCATGGATCGGGAGTGCGGGACGGTAGAGAGCCATCCGGGAATCGCGGGTAGACAGAGCATCTGGGAAAGTGAGGACGGGGGTTTCAGCGCGGAAAAGAAGACGGTTCTAGCGTTTCACGCAACGGCGGGGAAATTCACAGAAAATGTCAATGGAAAAACGGAATAAAACACGACGTAGGTGCGTGGATGTTCTAGATTGATCGTGCATGAGAAAATGATGGGGCGGTTTGATGAGCTCCTCCGACGATGGGAGGCCAGTCGCCCTCGGGGTGTCGGCGGAGACGGCACGTGCGGAGACATGATTTTCCACATGTGTGAGAAGATCTGAGGGCCCGCGGGGGCGCCATCCGTGCTGCGCGGTCCGAATGCGTGCGTTATTATTTTGTGCAGTACCTGGAAAAATACACATGCAAGTCCTAGGAATATGGACTGTTGCCACTGGCGCGCGACCCTGTTAATCTGATGCTACGTCCCTAATGGGGACTCGCCTCCCTTATAATCTCTACTTACCGACTTTTCGCTCGTTTATCCCGCCCGCTATCAATGGCCGACATGTCCTAGTAAGTCCCTCCCCCGTCGTCACACACATCGAGCTCATCGTCCCCAGCTCGTCCACCAACCAGTATCTCCCGCCCCACCAGCAGTACTACCCCCCCAGTGCAATGAACAACCCCGTCCACATCATGCCTGCCCGTCCAGAGCTCGGCCAGCGCAAGCGCCCCAAGTACACCCGCAGCAAGACCGGCTGCCTCACCTGTCGCGTCAAGAAGATCAAGGTCCGTCGCTGCCCCCCCCCCCCTTCCACCGCATATATTCACCTTTTTTTCTCCCCCCCAGTGCGACGAGACCAAGCCCAACTGCATGCGCTGCACCCACGGCTCCCGCGAGGTATGCTCTCCCCACCCCCGCGAGTCTCAATCGTCTGCTCACCCGTCTCCAGTGCTCGTGGCCCGAGGGCGTCCCCGCCCGCAAAAAGAGCGTCACCCGCCGTGACGACGTCGACACCAGGCCCTCCACCGCCGGCTCCTCTGGCCTCTCAGACGCCTCCACCCCGCCCGGCAGGGACCTCACCCCCCCGCGACGCGGCCACGACATCAGCCTCCTCCCGCTGCCCTCCTCGCGCGCACAGAGGTACGTCCTGCCCCCCGCGCGCTCTCCGCCGCGCCGGCCTGACCCCAGTCTCAGCGAGGGCTACCTCCATATGCACCCGCTAAACTCTGACCACGAGCCCAGTCGCCGTCAAGTGTGCGTCTCCGTGCCATAAATATCCCGCTTTTTTTTCCCTGCTGACTCGCGACCCTTGCAGCGACCGTGGCTCCGACTATTCACACTCCCACTCCCACTCCGGCAGCACGCTTTCCATGATCCCTGAATCCTCATACGCCTCGCGCTACGACCAGAGTTACATGAGCAGCTCCAGCCACAGCCAGTCCTCCCGACACGCTTTGTCCTCTGCTCCCTATAGAAACATGTCCCATCAATCCGCAAGCCCATGGAGCCATCCCTCAGAACCAATAGACCCCTACGTAAGCATTCTTCTTTTTTCCTCTTCTCGCCCCATGTCAATAACATAACCTTCCCTACTAGTACCATGGCCACCATGGCTCCGTCCACGAACGCCCTCTAGTGGGACACGCATCTTCGCCCGACCATTCTCACAATAGATACCAATAGGCACCCAAGATCCATCCACAAATTCTGTTTCCAACCTGTGACAGTCTAGAAATTCTGGAATTTCACGATCTTGTCATTCCTACACCCAACGAATTAGACAAAAACACGATGTTCCATCTGGTCCATACTCTGTCATATGGTCATCTGCTGTTGTACTGCCTGCCTGGGGAGGGGGCGGGTGGGGGATACATGTAACATCCCAACCTTGTAACAAGTCGTAGCATGCCAAAAAGTCGACAACTTGCCCCACCCCACCCCCCCTTCCCAAATGTATCTAAATCCTGTAATACATATGCCCCCTTCATCACGGGGCCCATATACTCTAATCCTTATCAGCTGATGGAAAAGAAAAAATTGCCAACTCGAGATGCTGGTTTTACATATAATTTCGCGCGGCCTGCCCGCCTTTGCCCGCACGTCGCCGCCGCCGCATGTTTCCCGCGCGCTGTTGAGGGCCCTGCGGGAGGCATAATATCAGCCTCCTTGACACATAGAACCCGCGCTAGACGTCCTGTCTCCTGTAGTCATCTCGTCCAGAGCCGAGTTAATTGTCGAGATTGCAACCTGCGACCGCGCTGGTCCCCCAAAATCCTTCCAATGATTCCGTCCAACCCAAGGTGCTAAAGTGGTGCCAAGACATCAAAACGCAATCAAGAAGCCGCGCCAGAGGCCCCTATGTGATTTATCGCGAGAGTAGTTGTATGTTTGAGGGCAGTTCCACCCAGGCCCCCCCGAAGGGGATTCGAATTTCGGACTGGGTGGGCACGAGCACGAGCACGGACGATGGTCGGAGCGTGACAGAACGACACGAGGTCGCCTCTGCACCCAGCCCCCAACCCTCCAAGCTTGACGCGAAAAAGAAAAAGTACTGGCTTATTATACTACTAAGCGAAGCGCGTACTACGCTATAATACGAAGCGCCGCCCTTCATCCGCACTGCAGCGCAATCAAACAACCACCTACAATGACATCGTCCGCCACAACACAACAACAAATGCGTATGCGCGTTATCCGATAGTAGCCGACTGATCAGTGTTGGCTAGTCATTGACTAGTCAAATTGATGTAGTCAAATGACGGTGACTAGTCAAATGACTAGTCATTGGGTTGATTTGACTAGTGAATGACTAGTCATCTGATGGCCGAGATGCCATGGGTGGGAAGGTTTGAGAAAGGTGGGAATATATGGGCTTTTCTGCGTAGATTAACATTGACGCCATCGTCGTTTGATTTTGTTCAACAAAAACACCCCTCAAAACTCTGGTAGTGATAGTTTAACAGATGGTGGAACTCTTAGAATGATATATCATGATTAAACTGATTGATTTGTGTAAAATAAGAGCTGCAATTGAGCCAAAAAAGAACTGTAAAATAGTATAAAAGCTAGGAAAACTTGCAGTCCGGTGTCATTATCACCCTACAATGCCTGCTGTTCAACTTAAATGGTACAACTCGCACTTCATAAATCATCCTAGCAAATCCACAGGACAATCTGACCAGGCCAGCCTGTCTGGGAGTTGGATATACCGGAAACCGACACTGCATCTACAGAAGAACCCGATGATATCTACAAGGATACCAAGATTTCCTACCTATTCCATTTTGACGATAATTACTGGGCCCTGCAGTTCGAGCACTTCGCTCTTCATAGCTTTAATGAGGAGCTGGAGATGTATGAACCATTAGATATGGATGGTGACGGTGATTTAGACACGGAAATTGATGAAACCACTGCTCAGGTCTTATTAGGGATGTAAATCTGTGTTCTATTGGATATTATTGGTTTATCTATGCGATATTACAGTCTTAATGTACTAGCTATTGACGACTTGTACTGCTTATCCATATTGTATCTATATTTATGTGGTGACCGCACAGCCACCTGTCAAACCGCGCCATTTGACTAGTCATTTGACTAGTCACTTGACTAATGGTGACTAGTCACCTTGAGTCATTGACTAGTCAATGACTCGCACAACACTGTTGCCCAGTCACCGTCGAGGGCAGCGCGCGCTGTAGTACATGCAAAAAAACGCAGCATGTCCCTCCGTATCTGCGCGTCTCGCGCCTGCCAGTCAGAGTTCAGGACCATCATTTTCTTGGGTGGCTTGTAAAGGTCAAGATCATGCATTCCAGAACATGGCATTGGCACCCAGTGCAGATCCAGAAGGCCATCAAGAACTTTCATTGAACGGTTGGCACATCCATCACAGTTTATTTGTAAGAGAAGCAAGTGCAGCCGCACCATACATCATAACTAATATGAATTCGTGCTTGAGATATGAATGCTTTTTAAGCAGTCTACGTGACACGATATGTATGTACACAGCGATCTTTAATACGTACATACGTCGTGATCAGTGCGTGGTCCTTTATGTACATTGCACGCCATCCGAAGACACGCCCGCGGCAGGCGCAAATCCCAGGCGCTGCCCACCCACATCCCAGATACTATAATAGTGCTTCAGGAGACTACCACCGACTAGGGACAATCCGTCAAACGCATTGATGAGCGTCTGGCACAACGTTGGGTCGCTGGTAAATGGGCCGACACTGAGTTCCGAGCTAGGAATGGTCAAATTAAACGGTTGTCCGCTCTGAGAGACAAACCCAATGTCAATTACGGCCGGGAGGGTGGGGATGAGATCGCAGGCAATGCCGTAGGTTCCAGCCTCATTGGGGTTGGGCTGGATGTCAGGAGAGATGAGCGCATAAATAGCCTGAGACGTGGAGGTTAAATACACGTTGCCAACAGTATTTTTAAGACTCAAAAAAAGCGTACATTCGCCGTTGCAGTATCGAACAAAACATTGCTCGTTCCACTGTCGAAGATGATGGTACGGCTGGCTTGCAGAACCGACGTCGACTGGCCGTTAACCGATATGCCGGGGGAGGCGAGCTCCCATGTATTACCGGATCCCGATGGGAGGGAAGCAAAAATCGGCGTGCCTATCAGCGGAACGCAGTTTAAGCGAAAAGACTACGGAGGCGGTGTAAGAAGCACTCTGAGCCTACGTCAGAACTCACCAGTAAATTTGGTCGTGTCCGTTCCTCCCAGCGTAAGCTCAGCATTTCCTACAGCTTTAGGGGTCAGATACAAGCTGAACAGAGCTGTTGAAATTTTTTTTCAATTAAAAGTCACAGCGACACCACAGCATGCTTCTTACAGGGTAGTCCCTGGTTGATGAGAGCTGCAAATATCCCTTGGGCCTTTGCACCCATGCCTTGTTTTTTAATAAGATCAATCTGAGATATGTGAACCTAGAAGTTTTCTAGACACCGCACCTTGAATGCCACTGAATGGGTCAATATTAAACTTGACCGTCTGATTGGTGATCAAGAAAAGACTGATGTCTTTTGCTGAGAGACCGCCGACAGACACGGTGTCCGTGCCAGTTCGCAAAGTGAGTTTATAATTGGACCCAATAACAGGATCAACACCAACGCCTGTGGCGAAAGTGATTGAGCTCGTCCTGCCACCGTCGACAAAGGTTTTACTCTTCGTCGGGTCAAACTTAACCTGGGGACATTCTTCACACAATGTACCTAAAAATAAGTGATAGTCAAAGTCTATTCGTAGGCAACTCCGAAAATACACACTTGCGAATTCCAGCGTCGAACTACCCGTATCAAATACGACCTATAATACACGTCAGAAGAGATAAGAGCGAGAAGCAGCTAAAGCAGCGTACAGTGAGAACCTGAGGGGGCGTCCCAACTGATAGTGAACAGTTTAGAGGCTTATACCACTATCTAGGTCGATTAGAACCTGAAATTACCTGAGATATTCCCGAACCATCTAAATAAGGCAGAAAAGTTTCAAGCGCTGCCGTACACCTAGAGGGGGCGAGGCTGACTTACTGTAGATCTGTTCCCAAGAAGAAATCTGCAAGAGGTTCAGATGCTGGATGCAAGGCGCGGCGTCTGAGAACTGAACCCCCCGGGACATTACGGGCCTGAAGCTGGATAGTCTGCGGCACCGCCTGGCCTAACGCTGTCACTGCACAGCAGAAGATGGGCAGAAGTTTGACGACAGAAGCCATTCCGCTGAACATGGTGTACATAGGGAAATCATTTCATAGCGCTGATCGATTTATACTCTGCTGAGCAACGTATACAGCTACGGAGAGTATCATGCTGCGTGTGGGTATGAGAGGAATGGTGCATATCCATCCAACCCTTCAAATGGATAATGTATTGGAAGCACATTCTCCATGCGGGGAGCCCAGATAAAAATACAATTCACGCAGGTATTTTTGATTCTTTTATGGCAGTTTGCCTCACCGCGCCGTTGGAACCAGAAATAATGGCGGCGTAAGCGTATGGGGCGCAAGAAACGAAGGTCTAAAAATGCCGTTCTGCGTGGGGGAAAAGATGTGCAAACCTGCAAGGTCTTGCGGTTCTCTATTTGATTTTGCCGCCGACGCATGGTCGGCAATTGGGTATTCCATAAGTCATGCGCGTGTATGGATTCACCATTTGTAGCCATGACCTATAGTCTTCCTATCGTCTCCAATAGTCTCCACAACATTGGCTGACGTCGAGAACCTGGACACGGGGGCAGAACGGTGAAGTCGGACCATGGTCCCCGGGCATGCACCGAGCTAGTCTCGCAGGTCTATTTCACCATTTAGGAGCCGTCGAGGCTGAGAAGGCGCATAAAGAATGAACCATAAGAATAGAAGAACTGTGCGCAGCCAAGTCCGAAAGGAAGCTGGCAAACGACGCAGAATGACTCATGCACCGCCGCATCATCAAGTCTAAGGCCTATTGAATTATGTCTCGTTATTCACGCGCAGACCAGGCGCTACCGGTTCGGTACCAGAAATTGGCGCCCCATGAAGACAAAGGTAGAAGTCGACGGTTCAGCACAGGATGTGGTCGCTAGTTACTCAGTCACGCCGAAACCAGTGCTGAGTCGCTGACCTAACCCGGAAGTGGCTGTGCCTATGGAATAGGAGCGACTGCGCGAAACAGTGCGCGTCGGCCTTGGCGCTTCGATATCGTATTCGCTCTGAGCTTCATCGCTTTGCAACCACAACCAACATCTGCACATAACAATGGGTAAGCGTTCGTAGCAGAATTGCGCCTGATATCGCCATCAGCTTACCTTACTCGTCGCGCAGCAACGAGCGAGATACTCAGCTTCAACGACGCGCACCCGCCCCGCGAGAACTCTATCGAGGCGTTTAACACCCTTCTCCCGACCCTGAAAGCGGAGATTATCAAGTCGCGCCGTCACTGGGACGCCCATGAGCCCCGTATGTGGGCGCGCGCACAGGGTCTCTCCGACCACGAGCTCGTCGACTTCAAGATCGAGGAAGATCTCGTACAGGTACGCTACCACTTGTCTCGGAACCTCGTAGATAGGAGAAACTAATATTCGCCGACTGAATGACTACGTAGGTCCGCAGCGCGTCCACCTCTTACGGGACAATCATCCTAGGCAAGATCAGACTGCCCAAGGTCAATGATGCGGAGGGAGAAGGATTCGTTCACGTCAGGTGAGAGTCTCTTTGCCTCCGGGAAGTGCGAGCTCATTTCTAACTTGTCTTGGACTTGTCCAACAGGATACATGACCCTCCCAATCGTGTATGTCCCGTTTCTCGCTTAGATCATTGCCTCTAATGACATACGGCATATAGGGTACGGAAGACGTCATCTTCCATTCGCTCTTCACCGATGAGATCAGGGAGAACGAAGATTGCCAGCCGGTAGGCTACCGTGCAATCCAGGTTAAGGACAAGCCTTTGGAGTTTTTCAACGAGTAAAGTAGGGGAAAGATGTATTTTATGTCGATCTAGTCGTAGCAACAAGTACGAGGAATGCAGTCAGCGGTTGGCATTTGCATGAAAAAATCGGATACTTATAATAAATGGGGCGGTAACTCAAGGAAAGCTTTTGCAAACCTTGCATAAATGTCCTGTAATCTTTAAAAAAATTAGCATTCTAATGAGAGAGGCAAAAGGAAAAATCTATTCATCATAATAATTACAGAGATTTTCGACATGCAATTACATTGGCTATATGACCCACAAAACATACCAGTCCCAGTTGTAAGTGTCTGCAGACATCTCCAAGGCTGATGTGGTAGTGGAGTGGGTCTAAAAGAAGTAGATAAAATGGGGGTCAACAAGAGGGGCAAACACATGTCATATTTCAAGCAGACGTGTTCGATCATATGAAAGAGCGCACGGTCCAATATACAAGCTATAGAAAAAAAGGAGAAGAAGAGAGACGATAAACGAGAAAATGAGGAGAGACCAAAGAAACTACCGAAACCACAGTTGACGGAATATCGACGCAAGATGGCTAGAGGCACAGCCGTACCACACTGCACAGTCAGACCAAACAAAGAGGCAAGCACCATCCCGAGTCAATGAACGTTTGTCGACTCCAACGTGATGTACCGATTATCGAGGTGCCATGTATACCCCATTTCGGGTCTACAGGGACTCATCTCTGGTTCAGTCACAGCAACAGAGACAGCGCGCTGAATGGCGTATGATTTGCCAAAAATAGAGGCCTTGTAATTGCCCTTCAAGCCGAATACGTCGTCCGCAGGCAGTTGCTGGCACTCAATCCAGGGCTGTATAGCTGCTGTGCTTGGGAAGGCGCTATCTTCAAACGAAGACACTTGGATAGTCCGATCGCCCGAGGAATCCGTCGACGTAGGTGAGTATGTAAGTCCCGGTAAGTCCGGACTAGGTGTCGAGTCTGTCTTAGTTGGCAGCTGTGATTGAACTTCACGCGATGTAGCCCATGTCGGTTGGGCCTAAGTAAAATTGTGGATCAGTATGACTCACAAAGGTAGGATGGTCAACACTCACCGCGATGTCGCTGCGGCAATCCAAGGAAGTGCTACCGCTTGCAAACTCAACATTATATGTTGCAGTAGTAGTGATAAACGACGAAGCAGGCATTTTCTGCTGAAATACATCTGCTGGTAAAGTTGACGACCGTCGCATAGGCTTGTTGTTTGAGACAAAAGGAGCTGATTGGCTGCCTGAAGACACAAAGTGTTCGCTCTGGGATCGAGCCAGAGTACGAGCTGGAGACGGAGCAGCGCACTTTCCAACCCAGAGACGCCACTCAAGAGCTTGGCCAAGCGCACGCTCACAGCGTCCAATTTCTCTAGGAGGCAAGCCTGACAGTTTAGCCCAAGCTCTGTTAGAGTAACATTTGTCCTGGAAAAATTTCGATGCCAGGATAAGCGACGCAAGAAAGGCACGACGAGGACATAGAAGAGGAGATGGAAGGGATTTCCGATGCTTTGGCATCTGCAAAGCGTTAACAGGAGCACAGGGCTCAGCAATCAAGCTCGAAATAGATGCAGCATCGCTAAGGTCGTGCTGCATACCATCTGGGTTGTTGTTGTCTGTGACTCGGACCGTTTTCGTTTCGTCGAAATCTTCTTCTTGTTGTTCCATGTTCACTGTGGTGGATAGAGAATCTTCTAATGCGGCAAACTTTTCTTCGAGAGCGAGCTCGACTTCCGTTGCTGGGAGAACTCTATCATCTGACTGAAATGACTCTCGGATTCCCATCCTTTCTTGTTGTAGTATTTCCGGAACCTTGGGCCTGATTGCTTCAAGGTAACATAGCGCGGCTTGCAGAATATTGCCTGATGTCCTCGATCGCTTGAGAACTTCGTGCACAAATGTCTTCATCGGTAGTAAATCACTGTTACCGGATGCAAGTGGCACCTGGGAAGCGGCTGACGCAAATGAAGCATGAGCATGAGCGACCAGGGCAGACGTTGAAGGCTGTGAGTTTGAAGGAGTGGGGGTGTGGCAAAATGGTTGATTGGAGGTGAGGGGCGCAGCATGGCCGAGAACCGAGTTGAGGGATGATCCCTTTGACGGGGCTCTGAAAACATCGGGAACATCTTGAGGACGCCATATTTCGGTTAAGATATTGACAGCTTGGTCTGTAAGATAAGGAAAGTCAGAAATCTACCTCAACAGAAAGACCGCCCATGAGGCCGAAGCGCTGACCTATCAAACCGGCAGCAAATTTATGTTTTGTGGCGTCTCTTTGTAATGAACTGGATGGCGTTGTTTGGACTGGTGGCACGGGTGAGGGTTGGGGATGAATAGATTCTTTAGTATCCAAATCACTTGGACGGCTATCGTGTGGTAGTTGTACAAAGGAGGCGGGGGTATTGTGTATTGCGACCGTGGGAGATCGAACTGCATTTGCAGGCATTGTATGATATGGTTGCCAGCGCGTTTTGGTACGGATGGCGGGTGGTGCCCGTTGGGCAATAATTTGGGTTGCAGAGTGCATTTGAGGTTTGAAAAAGACTAGAGTTTGAGTTGGGATGGATGCAAAGAAAACAAAAAGAGCTGGGATTATGTTGGGTTCAGATTAAAATTCAGAGCATAGAGTACGTTTCGACGGGGGTGTTTTCAGAAATGAGTTCAGGTTCGGAAACGGAAACAGAGACAACGGGGAGAAGGGATGCACGGTTGCCCGAGAGGGCGAGAAGCGGTTCGCGCTGGTAGCAGTACATCGCGACTGTTAGGTTAGTTTTGGATGTCCGAAGTCAACGACTTTGGACGATCCGAGGGCAAAGTCGAGCTGGGGAGCTGGGGACTTTGCGAGCGCTTGTTGGTGGTGGGGAGGAGTTGGTCAGCAGGGGGGTGGATGGGATATATAGACGGTGAGGCCGGGGGAGTCAGTGCGAGCTTGCAATGGAATGCAGTCCATGACTCATGGTCACACGTCAAGATTGAAGCTCCGCTGGTCACGTCACACAGCCCCGCAAGCACAGCCCAGCTAAGTGGTTAGCAGAACAATTAGTTAGCAGAACAATAGGATTTTATCAGTTACATATTGTTGCAGCTCAGCGTCGGGCTTTCACGCCGCATCTCTTGGTTTTCTTGGGCTCTCCGCTTGCACCCCTCTTTCTCCCTCTCCCTCTCATCTCCCAGTCCAGTCGCTCGTTGCCCGACATGAAGTTCCTCGCCCCGTCATTCGCTCTTTTTCTTTCGCTCCTTCTCGTCCGCGCATCCGTCCACCACGGCGGCAGTGACATTGCGGCCCGGCACAGTCGTTTGGTCCAGCGTTCTAACTTGGTACTCAGGAATGCCTCGGGCAAGAAATGCAGAAACAGAGTCAACCCTAACAAGGCATGTCTATTTTCCTTTCCATTGCCGTTTATCTCACCTGTCTTTTTTTTTTATAGCCCGCTTCCACTGTTTCTGTAGCCAAACCGACCACGTCCTCTACCTCCGCCAAACCAAAGCCCACCACATCTAGCACCTCCACCAAGAAGGCCGCCGCAACTCCTGCCCCCGCACCTGCTGCTCCTGCCGCTCCTGCCCCGGCTGCCAAAGGCCTTATCAACGTCAAGTCCAGCTGTGGACCCTCTGGTGCTACCCGTGAGTGTCAGCAGCCCCTTATCGCTCCACTTTTTCATCTTGTTGTGTAGTGGATGTCACCAAGACCTCTGGGCCTAACGGAAGCGAGGACTGGCTCAACTGTGGCTTTGAGAGCCCTGGTGGTTGGCAACCTCCCTACGTCCGCATCGAGGACGTGATCACGCAATCTCTTACCTCCGCGCTGCAGTCTCCATCCAGTCCTTTCAAGGCCTGCGCCAACTTCATCCAAATTTTCGAGAAATATGGCAACCAGTACGGCATCCCTGCCATCATGCTTGCTTCATTCGCTATGCAGGAGAGCTCGTGCAATCCCAACACTGTTGGAGGTGGTGGTGAACAAGGCTTGATGCAGATCACTCGTGAAAAGTGCGTGGGTGCACCTGGCGGCAACTGCCAGGAACCCGTGAGTCTTCACTTGGCATCTGTTGGTCGCTCCAAATTGATTCCTAAACCATTCCCAGGATTTCAATATTCACACCGCTACCAAGTACTTCAGAGCCACGCTCGATAGCAACGGCGGCGACGTCCTCCTCAGTGTTGGTACCTACAATGGCTGGCGCCGTGGTCTGACCAAGGTCTGCACTTGATTTGATCTTCATCAGTATACCCTGATATTCATCTGTTATACCAGGATCAAGCTTTCGCTGCCGCGCATTCCTCTTGCTGCCGCTGCCAAAACAACGGGGATTAGTGAGTATTTTTATCCTTCCAGGGAAAAGATGCGGGTACTGACGGCCGTCTTGCACAGTTTGCATCAATTCTTTAACGGCTGGTGCCAAAACATCAACGCATACAACAGCAATTTCCGCTTGGGCAAATATTTTAACCTCGACGTGTGCTGATCAGGATCACACTTCCAAGCACTCGGCGCCAGCGTTTCAATACGACGCTCCAAGTCCGAGCATTTTTTCTACTTTTCTGCGCCCGGCGCGCCGCCAGCATAATGCTGGTTTATACCACTTTTTCACAGTTCTTCATGACTTTCATGCGGCGCTTACTACACTGATCAACCTACATGTTTACTAGTCATTGCTATCGCTATCCATGAGTTTAAGTTCTGGGTTCATCGGACAACTATACTGGGGGTTGGCTTAGGTTACCCGATTTTTATGTAATAGCTGCTTAAGTTAGCTACAATTTAATAATCTCTCGAATTCTGCGATTGGCTTCTGCCTCAGACAGAACGAGAAATTGGTTTCTTGCATCCTTTCCGAGCAGTGCAGATATGAGTGACCAATCGACATCATCTCCTTCTTCATCCGCCTCAACTCCTCCTTCGTCCCTTCCCTCACCGGAAATCAGTAAGCTACAGCTTAATGACATCTCACAGGAGGACAAAGCAGAAGCTCTCCGACTGAAAAGCGAAGCAAATAAGAAATTCACTGGTGAGTAGGCACCATCGTTGATGTCTTGGACGGAATGTTTGACTGCTTGTATGCTTGAACATTTTACAGCCCATGACTTCCCTGGTGCCGCGCGATTATACTCTGAGTCGATAGAGAAGAACCCGACTGACGCGACTGTGTGGTGCAACAGAGCCCTTGCGCGCATGAAACTGGAGGAAATTGGTTACGCACTCAGCGATACTTGTGCGTTGTGCTTCCAATTTCTCTGCGCGAAGTCACTCACAATTAACCCGGTCCTTGCACAGCTCAAGCAATCTTACTCGATCCTAAATATGCTAAAGCATACTTCAGGTACATTCACCAAGTCATTCATCCAAGTTATCTGCCTTCTAATTTAATCGTACCCAGACGTGCAAATTGCTATTTCCAGATCTTGAAGCCTCATCAGGCTCTGGCAGATTACAAAAAAGCACTCGCTCTAGAACCTCACAATGACTCAATCCGCTCGCAACTAGCTACGACCCAGAAGCACATTCGCAGGGTTGAGTTTGAAAAGGTAGATATAGCCTTAACGCCGATTTAATAACTTATCTCACTAATAACGTTTTGCCTTCCTTCTAGGCAATCGAAGTTGAAGGCGAAAAGGACCCAGTCATTCGATGCCAGGAAATTATTGCCGAAGGTCATTCTCTTGTATTGGTTATTCGGGCGCTAACTAAAGACACATCGTTGCAGGTGGTTGCGAAATTGACTCAACGTATGCCGGGCCCAAGCTCCCATCTAAGGATGGGAAATTCTTCATCACGGAAGAATTCCTGCAGGAAATGATAAAGTGGTTCAAAGACAGCAAGACATTACCCAAACGTTACGTATGGGAGATCGTCATGGGCGCACATGAACAGTTTGCCAAGGAGGAGAGCTTGGTGACAGTTAATATTGAAGACGGCGTTACGTGCGATGTGATTGGTGATGTCCATGGTACGTAGCCTTCTAAAGTGTTTATGAGATCGATATGTATTAATTGAGAACAGGGCAATTCTATGACGTTCTACATCTGTTCTCTCTGACCGGCCCCCCGACGAAGAAACACTATGTTCTGATGAATGGCGATCTTGTCGACCGTGGATCATGGTCTATCGAGGTTATATTGCTTGCCTTTGCATATAAGTGTACGTGATTAATATTCATTAAATCAGAGATAACTAAGGGTTTTTTCTCTCACAGGGCTGTATCCAAAGTACATGTACATCAATCGCGGTAATCATGAAGCAAAAGATATGAATCGCACATATGGATTTGAAGGAGAAGCTAAACACAAACACGGCGAACAAGCCTACAAGGCAAGATAACAGGCCTTACGTAAAAAAGCGGACTCTGACTCCTTTCGTAGCTCTTCGCACACGTATTCACGACGCGTAAGATTGAATGGGGGGTCATCTTTTCACTTTCTAACTTATTTAATTTAATTAGTGCCTCTTGCGACGCTGGTGTGCGCCACAAAGCCTCCGACTCCTGAAAAAAATGCGATCCTGTCACCGGAGGGTGTTAAGCGGTTCTTCGTCGTACATGGTGGTCTTTTCAGCAAGGACGGAGTCACCCTTGATGAAATCCGTAAGCTTGAACGTGTGGGTAAACAACCTGGTCAAGAAGGGCTTATGTGTACGCGTCATTTCGTACTTGATATGATATTCTTCATCTGACATATCTTTTTTTCTTAAAAAAGGCGAGGTATGCCTTGTGACACCGAGCGGGACCGATATCTCACATACCCCTTGTAGCTGCTGTGGACCGATCCTCAAGAACAGCCCGGCCGAGGACCGAGCAAACGGGTATGTTCCGCTTTGTATTCGTTATTCTGTCAACTTACACAGGGGGGTTCAGGGAGTCGGTATTGCATTTGGACCTGACGTGACCAAACGATGGTGCACTCTGAACGGAGTAACTGGTATCATCAGGAGTCATGAAGTCCGCCAGAGTCAGTGTCTGTTCATTTTTGTGCATTCCATGTGATCCCTTACAATTTTCTGCAGATGGATATGAAATTGAGCATGACGGGCTCTGCACTACCGTAAGTTGCGTAAAATGAAACTTTGGATGGCTCGTTCAATATGATTGGAATAGGTGTTTTCAGCTCCTAACTACGTCGACCAATCGGGAAATAAGGGTGCATTCGTGAGTATTTCATCGGAATATAGTACAGACACTCTGAGTCATTTTGTTTCCTGTGACAGATCCGCATCGATGCTGCGGGCAACCGCGAGTACACCCAGTTCGAAGCATCCCCCCATCCGCCCATGAAACCGATGGCGTATGTGCAGGGAGGACTGGGCAGTATGATGATGATGTAAAATGAGTAACTTTCTAAAACTTGTCACGGTAGGATTTGGTGCATTGCAGAATTACTGACCCAATACTGGCCGGTAATTGGTCGCCTGGGTGACCAATGGGATTTTCGAAGGGTTCAAACTTGTAAAGATGACTATTGTACTATTGCTTTGCCTTCACTCGTATCCAACTCGTATCAAACACATCTCCTATTTCTTATTTGTATGCACAGGTTGTCCTATAACTACTGGGTTGCGAACTCGTTACTCGTTCATGATCACGGTTTGTTTTCCTTTTTGATACGCTTTGGATACACTCAACCGCCACTGAGGGGCTGAAGTCAAGCCGAGTCAAGCTTGAGTACTTGAGTCAAGCTGAAGTTGCGCTTAGCGATGCGCCATTATTCATTTGTTACATAATTCAAATATTCAATCAAATTAACTTAAAATATTTGCAACGTTCAGACTCCGCAATGGGACCGTGAGCGCCGGCATCGTTATGAGCACTTTGGGCGGTGATCAAGACCTTGAAGTTGGATAGAGTTTGCTTCTCAGCCTCATCGTTTCTCCTAATTCTCTTATCCAATACTCCAATAACAGTTAATTGCGATTGATTACGTTCAATTTTATTGGTCTCCGCTACATCGCATCCCACAGTGACCCTACACATTCTTGAAATACCCGGAAACCTTTTCTAATGGATAAAACAAAGTCGAAGTTGGCTGCCTTCTTCGATAATGATGAAGAAGACACTTCCTTCCTAGTGCGACGGACAGAGTTATTTCCTCTCCGGTAGCCATTCACTTACCACTTTCACCTCCACACTTAGCAAAAACCCGTCGATGACGCGAAACTATCGCAGTATGCCTCAGGCACTGTGCGCAAGTCGCGCAGGGAGAAGGAGCAGGAAGCCGCGGAGGCAAAGAAGCGAGAGGAGGAAGCCAGCGCAGCACTGGCATATGCTGAATTTATAGACGCATTTGAAGGTGAAGAAGTAACCAGGCGGAAGGCCGGGTCTGGCTTCGTACGCGCTGATGGTCATGTTGCGTATGCACCGACCACGGTAGTACAAGACAGACATATTAAGCCACGCGTGAGTTATTGACCTTCTCATGTTTGCTTCTTTTTAATGTGCGTAGACACCGTCACCTCCTCCAGCTGCGGTTAGCAAACCGAAGGGAAAGCGCGCGATGGATGCCTTCCTTGAAGAAATCAAAAGGTGTGCACTTTTCGACTATTTTTTCTTCTTCGTAATTTACTAACTCTGCAATAAAGAGATCAAGCTGAACGTGAAGCCAAATATTCACGCCATGGTGAGATGATCTTGTATTCGGTGTAATGGTATCTCATTGGTTTTGTCAAGGTCATGGTCATGGTAGATCGGTCACCGCAATGGCTGCATATGATGGGCAAAGCGGTAGTAAGGATCGTGGCGATCCACAAGTGCGTACAACTCTTGGATTATGGCTATAACATTCTTAAATTTATCTAGACGACGAACCTTTTCGTCGCCAATCTCCCAACTCAAGTTACCGAACAGACTCTTGGAAAGTTCTTCGCACGCGCCGGCCCCGTTGGCTCGGTATGTTAATGCTTGCATATCGTACATTACCGTTGCCTAATCCACGAAGGTGAAAATTATGTGGCCTCGGACAGACGTAGCAGTGGTTGCGGAGCCCGCTGGGAGCCGGCGGCCAAAAGGCACTGGGCTCAACGGATTTGTATCTTTCATGGCACGACGCGATGCTGAAGAGGCTCTACGACAATTCGACGGGTATGAATGGGGCGGCTTTGTTCTTAGAGTTGGATGGAGTAAGGCCGTTCCTATAGCTGCAAAACCTCTTTATGGTCTGTCTATCTATTCTTCATTAATATTCTCATATTGACTGAATGATTATTAGTGTCTACGTTAAATAAGTCTCGGCATAATGAAAGCAGGAGCAGAAGTAGGAGTCGTTCCCCGGACCGAAGCAGACCGCGCGATTACCATCATCGCTCGAGGCATTCAAGGAGTCGATCTCGAGACGCGAATCGTTCACAATCACCCCACCGTCGAAGGTCTTACAGCCGTTCTCGACGATACGATAGCTCACGCAGTCGTTCACCGCGGAGGAACTATTCTCGCAGCCCACCTCATGCCCTGAATGATGACGCAGATGCAGTAACTGATACATTTATTCGTGCAGTAGCAGCCGAGGTCAAAGGTCATGGTGCAAAATATGAGAGCGCTTTGAAAGAGCGCGAAAAATCCAATGCTAAATATAGCTTCCTTCTCCGTCGCGATGTGAGTATGACTTGAAACAGACAAAACTTCGTATCATTTAAATCTCTCCTCAGCATAGGCGACACGCTTATTACCGAGGACTTATTGAATCAGAGGAACCATTCAAACCTGCGTTCGATGATGATGTACGTATATGATGGATCTATGGTTTTCTGATTGACATTGTCGATATTTTCTATAGGGATACAATTCAGTTTATTCCAGTGATTCAGCCGAGGAATCGGAGAGAGAGCAGACAAAGAAAAATGCTCTTGGGACAGCTGCTCGTCAACGGTTCGAAGCCATGCTACGAGCTTTATCAGGAAAGCGTGGAGAAATTGCGCGATGCATGACATTCAGTCTGGAGCATGCCGAAGCCGCTCACGAGGTTTGTTCATAGCCTCAGTGACTTAGGGACACAATCAATTGCTAATTTTTCGAAGGTGGCAGATATCATCGTATCATCCTTACTCGTAGATGGAACAGCCGTGCCCCGAAAGGTTGCGAGACTTCACCTCATATGCGATATTCTGCACAATTCAGCTGCGGCCTTGCCAAGCGCCTGGAAATACCGACAGGAGTTCCAAGCACGCCTTGGAATAGTTTTCGACCATCTCGCCACCATTTACCACTCATTTCCCGGTCGAATAACGGCGGATGTATTCAAGAAACAAATCACCACTATTGTCGACATTTGGGAAGACTTGATTGTTTTTTCTCCGGAGTTCACTAGTGAACTCAGGACGAGGCTGGAAGGGGCGGTTGTCTCGCCAGGTCAAGCTACCGAAGAACGCGCGGAAGATAAACCGACTCCTGCAGAACCTGCGCCTTCTCGCTTCAAGACTGCATTCAAAACTAACACTTTTCAACTTGCTTCAGAAACACCAGCAGAGACCGAACAGCAGATCAGTGACGGAGAACCGATGGATGTTAGCAGTGACGAGGATAAATCAGATGGTGATCTTGACGGAAAACCGGTTGATGACCTCGATGTGGACGGTATCCCCGTCGATGACATCGACGGGGTCCCTATGGACATCCCTACGCGTGCTGAAGACCTGGATGGCGAGCCAATTGGCGAAGACCTTGACGGAGAGCCAATTGTTGAAGACCTGGATGGAGAGCCCATAGCTGACGATGTCGATGGTGAACCTGTGATTGATGATGTTCACACAGAATCATTCATCGTCGGCAAACTTGTTGATGAAGACATTGACGGTGTAGCTGTTGTTAAGTAATATACCTGTACAGTTTATTCATTTTATGTGTGCTGTTATCCTTAGTCCATGTTGTGCAATTAAAGGCTACTATAGTATGTGTATTGTGCTTTCAAATCCCCTTCATCCGCGCTACATCACAGCAAAAATTACCCATATTCAAACTAATAAACGAAGCAAGCAAACAGTCAAGCACTGTGGACTCAATCATTACGCCGCGTGCGACCAGGGTTAGCTACCATCTTGAGAATTGCATCTTTGGCAGCCAAAATCTGGCTCTCAGAACCTACGACATCAATGTAAATAAATTCTTATTAACAACGAAAAAGAGAAGACGACACTAACCAACAATGATAATGGTGCTGTTTTCCCGGCTAACAGTAATGTCAGCACCAGTCTCATTGCGGAGACGGCTGACATTGGCTCCTTTTGTGCCGACGATACGAGGGAAGGCCGAGCGGTCAGGCATGGTCAAGAAGCCAATATGAGATTGGCGTTCGGCATTAGCAATGGCCTCCTTGATCAGCTTCTCCGCCCTATCGAGTCCCGCCTGGTCGCGGGCTCTTAGGGTCCACGTCGACTCAACGTCTTCGCCGTCCACATAATTCTCTACGACCTGCCATTCGGGCTCGTTCGCGTCTGGCACATCGTCGATCCGTGCTGACGGGGCGGGGCGTGTGGGCGTGGATGCCTTTGGCGGCTGCTCGGAGTGATCAACTGAAACACCGAATGACTTGAGAGTCCTGAAGAAGCTTCCCTGCTGAGAGATGGAATTATGGTATTTCAACGGGACTGCAACAGTTGATGTGACTGCATCAGCAGGAGGGGCTTTGATGTTGCTCTGCGCCGGAAATTAACAATAAGGCTTGACTAAAAAATGGGAGACAAAGCGTACCTTGAGCTCAACAAGAGCTTTTTCGCAGGCAGCACGCGAACCAGAGACCTTGACAACATTGCTAGGCTCTGCGTCCACCAAGTCGGCGGTATTCTCGGGCTCACCAACCTGAGCATAGGTACGGGATCCTGGGAACTGAATCTTGACGCCGAATTTTTTCTCTGTCTCATTGAGATTTTGTCCACCGCGGCCAATCAGGATGCGGTGCTGCGCGACAGGAATGTCGACGCCCAAAATGACCGTGTCACGCAGAGTGGCGACGAGTTTCTCCAGCTCGGCCTTCAGCCTGTTGACGACAGCGGGCTCGCCACGTAAGCGCACCTCGTCGGATGGCTCACCTTGACGAGGGCTAAATGTATTTCTCGTTAGTCACAAGGAAACTTGAATAGGAAAAAGGAATGGACGTACAATCTAATCAGACCCGCCTGAAGCTTAGGATCTGAGGGGCCGTTAGCCTGAGCAATAAGCTGCCTGAGACCTTGTCCACCAGCACCAATGATGTTGCGATGGAACTTGTTCTCCACGGTCACAGTAGCAATGATCTCCTCAGTGACCTGGTCGGAAATAGCAAGGATAGCAGCCTTGGCAGAAGCAACAGCCTTCTTCGTGCCACGGAGGGTGATAGATGTGTTTTCATCCGAACCTTTCTCAATATCAATCTGGGCGTCAGTGTTGTCCTTGATCTCATTGATGGAAGCGCCGCCTCGGCCTAGTACGCGTGCAACAGAGCGCGTCGGGATGGTGAACTGGAGAATATTGTTCGACTCCTTCTCAAATTCTGCGGCCTATAAGGCATTAGATATAATTGATACAATGTTTCATAATATGGCGCACCTCAAGAAGCTCGGCTTTGGCACCCGCAACCCCCTTCTTACCACCCTTAACCAGAACCTCATCAGACTTGAGCTGTTCCCTTGTTTTATTCTCGCCAGATTCAGAGTTTTGACGCGGGAAAGTAATCTTGACAGAGTACTTCTCCTCCAGACGGATAGCGTACTTACCGCTCTGTCCAATCAGGGAAGAGTGGTATTGAGCAGGGATTTTAAGAACTTCCGAGGTCTCATCAGCCTTCAACACAGTCAGGACAAGCTCAAAGTAGAGTAGCCAAGGTCTTACAAGACGTTCAACTTGCCCCAGGATACGTTTCTTGGCCTCCTCGACGTTCTCCTTACGTCCAGTAATCTTAATACAATGTGTTAGTAAATTAAGATAATTGCGGTTCTTAAATCCACTCACTTTGACTCTAGACTTCAGATGAGGGGCCTTCTTTTTCTTGTTGACTTCCTCCTTTTTCTCATCGACATCATCCGAGACATCAACTTTAACACCAAGTTGGTCGCGAAGTTTGTTGACACCAGCGCCTTGTGAACCAACAATCCTGCCAACATATTCCTTGTCAATGTCAAATTCTGTGGACTGGAAATAGGATGTCAATCACGACGCATTTCTTCAACGAAGAAAATGCTTACATAACTGTTAACAATCTCGTCATTTTTGGCGTCCTCGACGATCTTGAGAATGTGTTTAACGGCGCGGTCAACATCGGCTCCGATACCGCGCACAAGAATGATGTCCGAATTGCTAGAGTCACCAGCCTCGGCGCCCACTTTGATTGAGAGAGTAGTGTCCTCTCCAATGATGCTGAATAAGATGGACAGATTAACGAACGATACTATAGGTGGTACAACTAAAAACTTACGCATTCAAAGTGGTACCGCCATATCCAACAACAGCGTCATGCCAACGTTGCTCAACAGGAACAATTTCAGACTTGACGGTCGCGATTTCTCCGGTCCATTTAAGGATTTCCTTCTCAACTTCATTCAGATGTTTCTTCTTTTCGTCGGGAAAGATAGAGGCGTTGGGAGAAAGTGGATCGTAAACCAGGAGTATGTTGGATGATTCTGCCGCTTCGTCAGGGAAGAAGACGAGTACGTTGTGAGCTTCATGGAACTGCTTCAGCCTGACAATACTGTCAGCAAGGTGCCAAGCAGCGTCAGAATACACTCACTTCTTGCCGTACTTGCCAATGATGATGCGATGAAAAAGCCATTCAACGCCAACGTCCCTTGTGCTGCCAATCATTTTACCCAGGAGGTCCGAAATTTGTTTAATCACCGCGTCAACATCCGCCTTAGGGCCAATAAGGTCAATAACATAATTGGCAGCGGCAGCATCCGGAGATGGCAAATAGGCGTCGACACTAGGATGGCTCGCCTTGAGCGTCTGTCCATAGTTGACGTTCTTTAAATAGCTAGCCAGCTGCTTGGAGAAAGTGACGGGACCAGGGAGAGTCAACTCGTGAATGTATTGAGAGTTAGCCTGTTCCATAACAGCAGAAAGTCCAGCAGCAAGATCAGAACCTTGACCCCATACGATAACCTCATCGCCAGGTTCATCGGCCTTACCAACGACTACCACGCAGTTACTCTTGGACAGGATCGCATCGGCGTTCGCGCCAGTGAGCAGGCGGTGCTGTCGTTTGGGAAGAGAGATCTTGATCGAGGTGATAGAGGTTTGGAAATTTTGAATAGTCTGTTTGATCGAATCCACAACGCCTGGTACATGCTCGCGGTCTCCTGAGGCCGTGATCTCGCGGGTAAGGGCATTGAGCGACAAAGTAACAGTAAATTCGGGCGCTGCGGATAAAAACAAGGCCTTGCGAGCCAGCACAAAGGGCAGGACATGAGCAGGAATATCGCGGATGCGCCTGGTCACTGTTGAGATCTTGGAGGAAATGATCTGGTTAAGCATTTCCTGCGCTTCGTATGCGAGAGGTTGGGGGCCGACAAGAGTGACCGGGACGGTTGGTTCATCATCCTCATCGCCATCCTGGTCTGACTTTCCGTTTACAACAGCGTGTCCGTTACCATTAGTATCTTCAGAATCACGCCTGGGAATGTCAACTCTAACGCTGGTTTGATCGCGGATCTGTTTTAAAGTAGCTCCTAACCGAATTGCAAACTATTAGATTTAATAAATGAAAGCTGAAGGCTACATCGCCTACCTTTAGGACCGATAATTAGCCCAATAGTAGATACTGGCGCGTTGAGGACAAGTGTGACCTTGGGAAACATGAGCTACAATGTGGATAAATTTGGGGAAATGAGCTTACGACGGGGCTGCACAAAGCAAGAAGGCTACGCTTGGCCTTGTCAAGTTCCTTCTGGGAATCCGCTTTAATATGGAAGGTAGTTTGACGGGCCTTTTGATTGGCGCTGGCCTCGATTTTGACTTTATACTTTGCCATGACCTGTTTGATTACTTCGCCGAGCGATGCTGGCTTCCCATCCCTTCCCGAGTTGGACAAATCAATTGCCGACAGAGTGAAGGAATCAGCAAAGACGGGAGCCTTGGGAATGTTGGCCCTGATGCGAGGGCCAGCGGAGGAGCCCCAAACGGATTTGACGGCGCCGTCAGTCGGGACGGTTGCAGAAGTAAGAGCTGGAAAAGCCTCCTCGGATTCAGTATCGAGGGCGAGAGAGGGCGACGCCCTGGACCTTGCGGGAGCCGGCTGGGCCAGCGAAGGGAAAGGATCAGGGGCGCCTTCAAGCTCGTGTCTCCTCTGTTGGCAGGTGAGAAGGGTGCGGAAAGGCAAAAGCAAAAAAAGTACCTGGAGGTCAGCTGCGGATAGGGCCATGGTATTCGGAAGACGGGTGTCCGGGGAGCGAGAAGCCTTGACGGGAAAAGAACCAGGATACGTGTAGAAATGTGAGGGCCCTCAAATTTCTGAGATGTGGTTATAATGGAAAACACGATTTCAACTCATCCGACTTTCTATACCCCGTGGGACTTGCCAATATACGTGGCATCAATCCCCGCCGTTTGCTTCCGCCTACATCGCCTCGCCCAGTATCTGGCGCCTCAGGAAACCATTTCTCATTCTACAGGCGGCTTGGCCTCGTGTGGGCACACCGCATCTCGCCCGTGGCCGTCAATCCAGCTGCAGGTACGGGCAGCCCGAAACGCACGCTCATTGTTGATCTCGGGGCAAGTAGCCAAACAGACCGGTTAGCTTCTGATGACGGAATACGTGGAACTCGTCTCGGTCCCTTCTGGATCGCTACTTTAGTGCATACATAGCCGCGCTACATGACCTCTTCCGTCCTTTTCCCAACAACATGAAGTCCCCCTCCCTGCGTTGCTTAGTAGCATGCGCCACGCTGTCTGCTCTCTCAGTGCGAGCTGATTCATTTCTGTCCGAGACGCTTGTCCGCAAAGGACAGGTGCAGAATGTGCTAGAACACCAACCCGCCAAACACACGAGTTGTCAAAACGCAGTGGTACGGCAGCCATCCTCTGCCTGACTGTCAGGAAATAACCTTGTATTTAGCTAACTGGTCCCATCGAAACAACTATGTGCGACTACGAGACGATTGAGAGCGTAAATGACGACTTATTTAGCAACCTGTCGGAACTTGTGCACAAACCATTCTTCCGTTATTTCCAAGTCTGCCTTCTTTTCTGCCTTCTTTTTGGCATATATTGACCTCATGTATGCACAGGTCGATCTATACCGCGAATGTCCTTTTTGGCCAGACGATGGGTCATGTAACGACCCTGGTTGCGCAATTACTTCTGTCGACGAGGTACGTCAGTATTTTGTCTTACTAACGCGTTTTTCATTATTTCCTTGTACAGAGCGACGTCCCTGAAAAATGGAGAGCGAAAGCTCTGAGCGAGTTGGATCCTTCATCAATAGATACGGTGGGCTTTTTCTTGATCCCTATCCTCCCAGCTAATCACGTATGTGAACTACCAGCGGCATTCCCTCCCAGGTTGTTATTATCGCGATTCCGACTTCTGTTTCCTAGATGATAACACAGGTTAGTCACCACGCACAAACCTCGCTTACAATGTATTGAGCATTTATCGCAGAAGGAGACTATTTTGATCTACGGCTTGTACCAGAGCGATACACTGGCTATTCCGGGAAGGACGCACAACGCGTTTGGCGCTCCATTTACGAAGAAAATTGCTTCGGGCTATCGGAACTCAACCTGATGACAGGGAAATCACCTGCGCCGGTATCCCTCCCTGATACCATGATTGAAGTTCTGCACGAAGATAATCAAGACTCGGATCCACAATGCCTAGAAAAGCGGGTGTATTATAAAGTCATTTCAGGTAGTGCACTTTCCTATTTAGGTCCTATTATTTGCTCATATGTCATACTACAGGCTTGCATGCATCTATATCGACGCATATTTGCCAAGAATGGCTCAACAAAACTTCTGGACAATGGGTACGCATAAGTTTGGGATTACGATTCGGTTCTGACGTCACGCTCCAGGAACCCAATTTGAATTGTTTTATTACCCGTGTTGCATCTCATCCAGAACGCCTACAATACATATATTTCGATACTATTCTGCTACTGCGCGCGGTCGCCCGGCTTGGACCATATCTTTCAGCTTTTGATTATTGCTCAACAGGCAGCCATGAAGATGATGCCGAAACACTTGACATAGTACAAAAAGTTATAGGCATTGCAAAGCAAGCTGGTTCCTTCGACGAGTCTATTTTATTCAGGGGGGAAAATGCAAATGTATGCAGGCTTGTCTCACGTTCTTATATCCGAGTCTGACGTATTTTGTTCCTCAGGTACTAAAGGAAGAGTTTAAAACACACTTCCGTAACGTAACACGCATCATGGATTGTGTTGGATGCGATAAGTGCCGACTATGGGGCAAAATTCAAACGACTGGCATTGCCACTGCATTGAAGATTCTTTTCGAACTCGATGAAAAGGCATTAGAGTAAGCACCAATGCAGCTGCATGTTACAAGGGACTTATAATAATGCCAATTATCAGTCCCCGTGCAAATTCGGACCTTTTGCATCGTTCAGAAGTGGTCGCTCTCATGAACACGTTATTCCGATTCAGCGAGAGTCTTGCAGCCGTAGACAAGTTTCGAGAAATGTGGCGCGAATTAGATGCAGCTGATACGGAGAAAATTGTCGTAGAAGTCGAACGAGCGACCGCTCTCCATGTTTGTGACCGTCTCGTTTTTCCTATATCATCCAGTGACTCCTGCTTTTAGGCAAAGAAAATAGATGAAACGCAAGACAAATCACCACAACATCTATTCGACATAGCGTGTGCGCATTCTATCACAATGTTAAAAAGCTGCAAAGCTACTATTCAAAACAACGTCACGCCCGCTTTCAACGCTTTGGGGCATGCATTCAACTCTATATGTTCTGCATTTCGTCCATCTGGAAGGGAGCATATACTACCACACGCAGAGCTCTGAAACCTATCTAAAAGCATCTTTCATCAAGGTAAAATGATCTTGGATATTTGTCAGTCTATGTACCATATACTATTGTACACCGTAGCGTACTAAATCATAATCAAAAAGACTTGAAAACGACTGAAAAGTTGCTGGAGAGCATTTAAAGTCGCGTTATCGTTGCAAAGACTTTTGAAAGGCTGGCAAAACATTACACTACGCAACCACGATACAAGGTTGGAGTTTGACTAGTGACTTCTCATTGTCAGGGATACTGGTTACTCTCGGCGCGCACGTTGAGTGTCAAGACCGGCTGAGTGAACCGGAGTGTGACTTGTTGCGTGACTGAGGTTACATAACAACAGCCAGTGCCACAACCAAGAGCAGGCTCTACCAATTTACTCGCCCGATACATCAGTGCCTTTCTATTCGTTACCCTTGAGTCCCCCCCTTACATCCTTCGATCAACTCCGTCCAACATTTGCCTCAGGAGCTACCTAACGTTGTTCTTTAATGTGTAGAGCCGGGTCGTCATGATCGTTCTTGACCCCCGGGACGGTGGATCGGGAACGAAAGACAGCGCCTACGATGGACTCACGTTGCGCCATCCTTCAGCGGTCCATACAAGAAGCAGTTCGCTCCTACTCCCGGACTACAACACATCGGAAGCCCTACATTGGAAAAGTCTGCCCCTGAAATACCATCCCAAACAACCCAGAGTCAATCCTCAAATCTGGAGAGCTGCCGCATATGCTTTCGCTGTCTACCTCTTACTCTCGCTCATCGTCATCCTACCCATTGCTATCATTGTGAGTAGACTGTCCCATGATTTGAAGAACTGTATTCATGGAGTGTAAAGAAAACCAAGAAGCACCCTCCTGATAATCGATATAATAAAAAGAACAACTCACCCTGGGACCCGGACGGTATCGAGAATGCCAACCCACCAACTTTCCTCCAATTATCTATGTCGGGCGCTCCTGTTATTGACTTCAACAAGACCTGTAATATCTGGTCACATCATACTGAATCTTCGGCGTTGTAAATGGTCTCCTTTTCTCTTCTGTCCGTATCGCTTAATTTTTTTACAGGGCAAATTTTTCTCTGTCACCAGAGGGCTCTGTGTCACTGCGCTCTAATGCAACCTTTACACCCAGTAAACCTCAGCCGATATTCGGTAATTTACTTGTCGAAATAAACCCGGATCCTTCAGAAAAGAATATTCTATTTGAGTTGGGCCTCACATACTCAAGCTATGACGTTTTTCAGCAAACCAATATTTGCTTTTGCCGCGCAGGACAGAACAGGGGGCTATCAATATATGTAAGGAGGTATATTTGATTATTCTTTGGAACGCGTTAATCTTTCTGCCTTCAGGTTCCTACCCAACTTGCTCCTGACGATAGACTAGTATTTAACATTTCCGTCCTCCTGCCGCAAGACACATCATCAGTAACCAGTTTCGTAACCTATCTTCCTCTGTTATCCCAAACATTCGGTGAACTCGGCGAGTATACCGCGTTTAGCCAAATCGCAATTGAAGGCGCAGGCCAGCCGATTTCATGCAAGGTAGAGCAAAATCCACGTCTTACTAATTCAGCATACTCAATATTTACGAATCTAGTCTTTGAATGCCTCAAAAATATCTGTTAAGAACCTGGCCGCGTCCATAGACGGGACTTATGTTGTCACAGACGGCCTAATACTGGACACGGTCAAAGGGTAGGCTTATAAATCGAGGTCATGGAACTTGGTAATCTAATTTGCTTGCAGTCCTGTCACCTCGAACATTACCCTTAATGTACCTCTATATCCTGTACGCCCAACCCGCCTCCAGATAGACACAGGCGACAGGTAACGTCGTTAACATCGTTTGACTGCTGCACATTTATATTAATCATTTATACATTTCCTTCAGTGATATCAACGCACGTGTCCTGTTGAATTCATCTGCGTTTTCCTCACAGAAACTGCGCAGTGTGGCTGCTTACAGCATGCAACTCTACAACTTCAATGGAGCGGTTAATCTGGACATTGCCTATGCAGAAAATGCCTCTAATACCACTATGGAACTCGTGGCTCAGAACAACCTGGGGCCGACGACTATAACTTTAGACTCGCAATATCAAGGCAATTTTGCAGCGAAGAGTAAGCTGGACCAGGTCTTTGTCAACACTCATACCTCGTCGGACAGCTTAGCACGGTCATGGCAATTGGATTATGATGTAGATAAGTCGGATACCAAAGTCGGTTGGGTGGGTTGGGGCGCGAGACCGTTGCAGCTCGGGAAGAAGAAGCAGGCGAATACGGTAGAAATAAGCTCTGCACTAAACCCAGTGACAATCAATTTTGGTTCGCCGTAGTAGTGGAGATGTGGACTCGTCCTATTCTATGTATATTTAGTCGCGTGGATTCGTGTTTATATGTATTTTATTATTAAGTAAATAATTTATTGCAAGAGTAGCATAGTTTTATTGGTCAAAAAAGTTGTAGTAACAGAACAATGTCGACACCGTATGTACCACTGCAGTGACAAGTCAGTGGCTAGAGCTTTTGAGTCTTCCTAGAGATGTTCATGTGATGCGTGCACTTGGCGTGCACTCGGCTGAGATTGAATTACAGACGCGCTTGTGTAGCAGGCGCGTTAAGAACTTATACCGTACTTGACACTTAGTTGCTATTCGACGCTTGCGAGAGTCTCCCAAAATGCCACTTTCGCGTATCGAAGTGTGCGACTTCAAGTCCTACAGGTAGACATTCTGTTTCTACACTCCTAGCGCATTATTTGACGTTAAATGACACTTTCCAGAGGACACCAAACAATAGGACCTTTTATGAACTTTACCTCTGTCATAGGACCTAATGGCGCCGGAAAATCTAATCTTATGGACGCGATTTCTTTTGTTCTGGGAGTGAAGAGCGCACAGCTGAGAAGTTCCCAGCTAAAGGATTTGGTGTATCGTGGAAGGCGGCTGGCTGCAGAGGGTGGCTCTGCGCCCCCAGATGACGATGACGAAGAGGCTGAAGGCGAAGGGACGGCCAAGAAGGCATGGGTTATGGCCGTGTATATTGACGGCGATAAGAAGGAGTGGCGGTTCCAGAGAACGTACGTGCCTGGTTTAACTCTGGTGCGCCTATATTAATGTTTACGCGCAGGATATCGACATCTGGTGCCTCAGAATATAAGCTTAATAACAAGGTCGTAACATATACTGCGTATAACGCGGCTTTAGTGTCCCACAACATCCTTGTCAAAGCTAAGAACTTTCTTGTTTTCCAAGGTGATGTTGAAGCCGTCGCATCACAGTCGCCGCGGGAGCTGTCGCGTCTCATTGAGCAAATCAGTGGCTCACTGGAACTACAAGCCGAATACGAGAAGGCGAAGGAAGAACAAGAACGGGCCACAGAAAATGCCACATTTAACTTCACCAAGCGACGCGGGATCGCCGGTGAGATCAAACAGTACAAAGAGCAGAAAAACGAAGCGGAGAGGTTCGAGGCTCTAGTACAAGAGAAAGACGAGCTTATTCGTGAACGTATCATGACGAAATTGTATCATATCGACCTTGGGATTGAGGACAACACTCGCTCTGTGGTGACCAAGAACAAAGAGCTTGCCGGGTTCAGGCAGGAGCAAAAAGTGCAGGACAAGGCTGTTGAGGCAGCGCGAACGGAACAGGCGAAGATCAGGACCACTGTTATGCAAAAAGAGAAGAGCATCAAGAAGGCCGACAAAGCGCTTGAAAACAAGAGGCCTGAATTAGTAGCTATTGAAGCGCAAATTGCACACTCCACCCGCAAAATCAATAACGCCACGAAGTCTAAAGACGAATTGACGAAGACCAAAACCCAATTAGAGACCAAGGTTAATGCGCTGCAACAAGAATTGGTCGCGGTGGAACGTGCGGCGCGGAATGCCCAAGGTACGTAGTATGTGCTCTCCACTGGGGTTGAAGTTGTTAACATATTGGAATAAAAGAGGAGCAAAGAAAAGCTTCTCAACATAACGTTGCACTGAGTGAGGAGAGCTTGGAGCAATACCGACAACTGTATGTATTCGTAACTTGTGACCGTTGTCATGACTTACATGATATTACAGAAAGGTTTCCGCAAGTGCCCTCGCAGTAGATGAACGACAGGGACTGGAGACGTTAAGGCGCGAAGAAAAGACTGCATCACGCTCTCTAGCTCAGCTATCGGAGAAAGAACAGGCGGCCCTGGAGAAGAAAGCCTCGCGTACAGAAGAGTTAGGCTCTCTGACAGAGAAGAGACAAGAGGTAGGAACATGTTCAATGACCTTTTTTTATTTTATTGTCTACAATGATGAATTCAGTTGGAAGCCAAAATTGCATCTTTCCAAAGCGAATTGACTGTGGTGAGGCAAGAACTTGAAAATCAACAATCCGAAAAAATTCGTATTACGTATGATTGTTTTTTCCCCCTAACACATGGTGTAGCTCTAATTGTTGTCTGCAGCAAACTTCAGGTGGAGGCTGATGAAAAATTGCAAAAGGTTTATCAAGACCTCCTTCAAGCTGGTGTGGACAAACACGAGAATGAGAAGGAAGTTAAACTGAGGGAGACGTTGGCGAACTTGCAACGCATTTTCCCCGGTGAGACCCTGCCTTGCTTACTGCTGGTCATCCATCAACTAAGTAGTACAACCCAGGTGTCCGTGGCCGAATTGTTGATCTTTGCAAACCTATACAGCGCAAATACGAAACTGCTGTGTCAGTCGTACTCGGTCGTAATATCTCATCGATTGTCGTCGATGAAGAAAAGACTGCGATTGACTGTATTGAATATATGCGTACACAGCGAGCAGGCCAGGCCACCTTCATTCCCCTGGACACCATCCAAGTGAAGCCTGTGAATGACAAGTACCGTTCTTTTGCCAAAGGAGCTCGCCTCGCTGTTGACGTTGTACAATATGAGCCGGCCATTGAGCGAGCTATACACCACGCCCTGGGTAGTGCTTTGGTATGTGATACAATGGAAGTCGCGAGGTATGTTTGCTATGAGAAGGGCCAAGAGGTAAAAGGTATGTGATTGATACTGCTGCAGCCCTATTAAACCAATCTCTCAATCGTAACCTAGCTGTGACATTGGAAGGCACCATAATACATAAAAGCGGTCTCATCACTGGAGGGCGTAGTACTCATAATAATAATAAGAAATGGGATGAAAAGGATGTACAAGGTTTGCTGTTCCCAAACGATTAACAAGTTAACGGAGAGTTGATAATGTTCACAGGACTTATTCGTACTCGCGATAATCTGCTCGCGGAACAGCGTGAGCTAAGCAAGCAGAAACCTCGTGGAAAAACAGATGAATCGCTCATTAATGAAATATCACGATTGGAAAGCGTCATCATTGTTGCGAAAGATGACCTAGTGCGTAAATTTATCTACATCAAATTTTCTAAAGCCGACCCCCCTTAGAATGCATGTAAAACTCGTATGACGGGCATCAAGGATGAATTAAAACACATCGACCGTGAACTCAAAAGCCTATCGCCTGAACTGAAGAAGGTATTCGATTAGAACAGTACGGATTCCTCCCGCTGACTTAACCATACTAGTCACGCAACGCACACCAGGCACTTCGGGGCCGCATAGCAGAATTAGAAGACGTTGTAAACACAGCCGAAGATGCGGTTTTCAAGTCATTCTGTCAAAACATTGGCGTCTCCGATATCCGTGAATACGAAGAAAGGCAACTTAAAGTAGCGCAGGAAGAAAGTCAAGCGCGCCTGAGATTTGACGCTCAGATAGCTAGGCTTACGCATGCGTTAGTTTTCTTTAATTCGGTCTTTGTTAAATCACTCAAGCGACGAAATTGACAGGTCTGAGTTTGAGAGAGAAGGTTTGAAGACGGCAAGCGATCGCCTTGCTCGCCTAGAAACTCTTATCGAGACGGAGCAGGCGAACTTGGCTAATTTACAAGAACACAAATCGGCCGCTGAACAGGATATTGAGTCTTTAGAGTTGGCTGCTGAACAACTGAAGCAGGAGTTGTCTGCCCTTCAAGAAACCCTGGAAGAAAAAACCAAAGTGGTTGATCAAGTTAAGAAGGCTGCCTTGAGATCTTCAAGGGTCCTTGATCAGGCATTAAAGGAGATAGCCGCTTGTGTAAGTGATTCTGGTTTTTTAATGAAGGATTTCCGTTGATACTTTTCGTGGGTGTTCAGAACGATGAAATCGAGAAGCTTGCATTAGAAAGGTCCTCGCTGTACCGCAAGTGCCGCCTTGAAGAAATTGTTATCCCGTTACTCTCGGGTGATCTCAAGAATGTACCTATGGAAGAGGCATGTGTTCACTGATATGCGTTGTTACTTTCTCTGATTCACATTTCTATAGAATCTCCGTGAAGAAATGGCTATGGATGTGGATGAAGATGAAAATGGCACCCAACAGCCTAAGGCGGCAGCTGATTACGGCATTCAAGTCGATTTTGAGCAGATTGATGAGGATAACACAGAGAACTTAAACGAAGCTATTTCACGACTAGATAAAGAAATAGCCGACAAGACTACTGAGATTGAACGGATGGCTCCAAATATGAAGGCTATGGAACGTCTTGACGATGTCGAAATGAAGCTCGCTGACACCGAGAAGGAAGCTGAGAAAGCGCGGAAGGACTCAAAGAATGCTCGGGATCATTTCAACGATGTTAAGAAACGCCGGTGGGTGTCCTATCTCTGTTTCTCTAGGTTTTATCGTTCTCATGATCTTGTAGTTGTGACCTGTTCAATAAGGCATACAATCACATATACGATAGAATTGATGAAGTTTACAAAGAATTGACCAGGGGAAAGGCGGCACCCATGGGTGGGGTTGCATACCTCAGTCTAGAAGATAGTGAAGTACGTTGTCTCATTTTACCTATTTATGTCAAGTGCCCTTTTTGATTTCTTAGGAACCGTACAACGGTGGTATCAAATACCATGCAATGCCACCTATGAAGCGTTTCCGTGACATGGAACAATTATCAGGGGGAGAGAAAACTGTAGCAGCCTTAGCACTGCTGTTCGCGATCCACAGGTAATAAGTTATGCAACTTCCGGATGAACTATCAATTGACTTCTTGTAGTTATCAACCAGCTCCTTTCTTTGTTCTTGACGAAGTCGACGCAGCTCTCGATAATACCAATGTTGCCAAGATTGCAAATTATATACGTGCTCATGCATCAGATACGTTCCAGTTCATTGTCATCAGTCTGAAAGGCTCCCTTTACGAGCGAGGGCATTCATTAGTTGGCATCTTCCGTGACCAGGAAGTAAATAGTTCTCGGACATTAACTCTCGATGTAAGTGAAATCTCTGAATTCTGCTTACACCATACAACTTACTGAATATCTATCTGTTTAGTTAACGGAATACGATGAATGAATGACTTCTATATCTTTATATTTTCTTTCATGCTGTAACTATCTCATGTTGTATTCTTGTACCATTACAAACATAATCCAAAGCTTTTTTCATATCGGTGGTGATGAACAGTTGCACGCTTTGTTTATCATGTTTGGATGGCAGATACCCTCGACTTTAACTGTACGGAGGGCGACGGACCGGGTCGGTCAGGTAACAAAGGCTTGCTAAGTATTTACGTAGGACCGCCAGCGAAATCATTGTTAGCATCTATTGCGTGATCGTTGACCATCCTTGAGCACATCATTATTGTGCTGCATCCCATTGGGCACTCCCTATTAGAATTCGATTCAATGGAATACGATACAATTATTCACGACACCTCACTCTGTTACCTATCCCTAGTCTGTTCCTTGCGATGTCTAACTCCCCCCACGGCGGTATCCTGAAGGTACACTTTAACATCAAATGGTCTTATCTATACATTTGAACACTACGTTTAGGACCTCGTCGCTAGAGATGAGCATATTTCAGCACAGCTCAAGGAAGAGTCTTTGTCTTTGCCATACTTGGTGTTGACTGAGGTGTGTAGATGATTTTGTTAGAGTCAACTCGCTTTATGTTTAATGATGATCAGCGCCAACTATGCGATCTCGAGCTCATTACCAATGGAGGCTTCAGCCCTCTTGAGGGCTTCCTAAATGAAGCCGATTATAAAAAGTGAGTTGTGATGTTGTCGTGCAGCACCTAACTAAGACTGACCATTTTTGTTTCTCAGCGTCGTAGACAACCTCCGCCTTGCAGACGGTTCCCTTTTCCCCATTCCTGTCACGCTGGACGTCTCGCGCAGTGATATCGAACGTCATAGCATCAAGTCAGGTAGTCGTATCACCCTTTTAGATCCTAGAGATGAGGAGGCATTGGCCATTATTACTGGTAATTCTACTCCACCACACCTCTTTTGGGAACCCTTAGCTAACCAAGCTTGCGTTACTAACCAGTTGAAGACATATACAACCCCGATAAAGTAAAGGAGGCGATTCAAGTCCTCGGCGCAGATGACCCAGCACATCCATCCGTTGCTTATCTTAGAAATAGAGTCAAGGATTTCTACGTTGGTGGAAAAGTCCAAGCAATTAAAGCACCCACGCATTTTGATTATGTTGCCCTTAGATGTAAGATTATGCCCATAGAATATAACATTGTTGATCTAACATCATGATTTAGATACACCTGCAGAGCTTCGCGCTCATTTCAAAAAACTTGCCTGGCGCAAGGTCGTTGCATTCCAAACCAGAAACCCAATGCACCGGGCACATCGTGAACTAACAGTGCGCGCAGCAAGGCAACGTCAAGCAGTGAGTTTAGACCGCATTGTACAGCGTTTATATTGATTAATGATGACAGAATGTTCTCATTCATCCTGTTGTTGGTTTGACAAAACCTGGGGATGTTGACCATTATACCCGCGTCCGGGTATATGAGGCTATCATGCAAAAATACCCTAACGGAATGGGACATCTGGCCCTTCTGCCTTTGGCTATGCGCATGGCCGGTCCCAGGGAGGCTGTGTGGCACGCTATCATTCGAAAAAACTTCGGCGCCACTCATTTCATTGTCGGCCGTGATCATGCTGGTCCTGGTAAAAACTCCCAAGGAAAGGATTTCTACGGTCCCTACGATGCACAGGACCTTGTTATCAAGTATCACGACGAATTGCAGATCGAAATGGTTCCATTCCAGCAGATGACCTATTTGCCTTCAACGGATGAATACCAGCCCATCGACGAAGTTCCAAAAGGTGTCCAAACTCTTGATATTTCCGGGACTGAACTGCGTAAGAAGCTTCGAACAGGGGCACCTATTCCCGATTGGTTTAGCTATGAGTACGCTTCCATTACACTTATCATCATAATGAAGGCTTATCATGCTACTTATGTATCAGTGCAGTCGTCAAAGTCCTGCGGGAAAGCTATCCGCCGAGAAATAAGCAGGGCTTTGTTCTGTTCCTCACTGGCCTGCATAACTCTGGAAAAGATGCCATTGCCAAAGCTCTGCAACTTACGCTGAACCAACAGGGAGGTCGCAGTGTTTCACTGCTCCTTGGAGAAACTGTTAGACAAGAGATGTCGCCTGGTAAACTCTTCTTCTTCCAGTTGTAATGATTTCCGTAGTACTGAAGCCATCTGCAGAATTGGGCTACTCTGCAGATGACCGTCATGAGAATGTTCATCGCATTGCATTTGTGGCAGCTGAGCTTGCACGAGCGGGTGCAGCTGTCGTCGTTGCTCCCACTGCACCTCAGGAGCGTTCACGACAACTCGCCAAAAATACTGTCCTGCAGAGTGGAGGTCCTGGAGGCAATTTCTTTTTACTCCACGTTGCAACCCCCCTCGAACATTGCGAAAAGACTGACCGCCATGGGTTATACGCTCAGGCTCGTAGAGGCGAGACAAAAGGATTTCCGGGACTTGATGAACCATACGAACTGCCAGAAAGTGCAGACCTAACGGTGGACATCACAAAGCAAAGTGTCTCAGAGATTGTTCACAGTAAGTTATTCTTGATAAACATAAACTATTCTTTGAAGCTGACACAAGCTCATAGGTATCGTTCTTCTTCTTGAAACAAATTCGCTATTGTAGGGATCCGTACCTATATTGAAAGCATATGTGTTCAATGTGTACCCACGATGTATCGGGTGCACATCTTATTTGTATATCCATCATCTGTGCAAGATTGTAAACTGTACTCAAAGTGTACTACATATGTTAGTAATACCCGTTTGTTATTCCCAATTACTTTCATATATTTAGAGGTAACATTGTAGCCGGGTCGGGTGGTCATGAACGTTGCCAATGAGTATCTTGCGAAGTTTTCGAAAGGGTTGGAAAGTCGTGTGCGGGAGAATCTCACCTCAAGTGGGTTACGTAACCCAAGTTTGACAATTACCGTACGCGAATAGTATACGTCAACTTCGGGAGAAGTTGAAGTTGAACCTTGGTTGAACCTCTACTACACGCAACCGTCGCTCTCCGTCCACGTTACTCCTCCCTGCCCAGCTGTCATCCAGTTTCTGAGGACTCGGTCTGACAGACTGAGATGTCCATTTTGGCTCGTTGGACCCATCGTGTTCATCTTCCCATCGCAAACAGATTCTTCGCTATGAGTGCAACATCGCCTCCAGGTCCGGTCGAGAAATCAATCCGTGAGAAGGTTTGCTGTATGAATACTGATCTATGCTGCATATACTCACTGACAATTCTATTAGCTAACAACTCTTTTGCAGCCCTCTTCATTGGTGATCACGAATGATTCTTGGCAACACCGCCATCACAGTGCAATGCGTGAATCCGGTGGTAGCAACGGAGAGACACGTAAGTGTTGTGATTAGTATACTTTCGCCTCTAGTTTAACTGTTATATGCCCTCCATCAGATTTCTCTATTCAAGTCGTCTCCAGTGCTTTCGAGAATAAGGTAAACTATCATACTCCATATTGCACCGTAGCGAACAACTGACAGCTCATGATTTGTTTAAACATAGTCTACAATGCAACGGCACCGGATGGTATACTCTGCTTTGTCGCAGGAGCTTGCTCAGGGACTGCATGCTCTGTCATTGAAGACAAAGACGGAGAATGAGGCTAACAATGTTCAATGAGGCAAATGTTCAACAGCCTACTTTGAAACTGTGGCAGTCCAGTCATGCTTGATATACATATTTACCGAGTAGTCTGACGCACGAAATTTCCTTGATAATCGAGTCAGATCAGGCCCTGCTCGGTACATTGCACAGGAAGGGTCCATCTGGATTTCTAACGGTAGTGATACGCTTTTGCTGTGCTGCTTAAATTAGGCCGACTACTCAGGTTGATGTGCGCTCTGGTGCATGTGTCATGACTACGGAATCGCAGCGGCGTCATCAGTTCCGGAGTTGTGATGGAATCAACTCCTATTCCTCTTCAAACCTACCGGCGTACACAACGGCTTGTAGGATGAGACTAATACCGTCGTATCGAGAGTTTACCGCTGGGAAATGCTATGCGTTCATAACCTGATCCTCCGTTTGCCTGCGTCAGATCCCATCTCCTCCTGGAGACAGTCTATGCCCATGGCGCCCAACACAGATGCACAGTTCTCACAGTGGCTCGCTAACATATAGCCGCTCATCCGTGGATCTACACTCCCGGCATTGAATTCCCTCAAGTATATAGATAATGCGTCTATATCACGGCTTGATTCAAGTTGGCGACTCACGCACCTGTTCTCGGTTCTCTCTTGTTTGCAAGCATGGCGCAGCGTTCAAACTATGCTGGACATCACAGCGATCCCCGTCCAACATTGCCGCCTATCCGCGATTTGTTTCGAGGTCAGTAAAAAGTCAGCCCCACCCACACAGACCGCTGATTATTTCCTCAGATGAATTTTCGCGTCTCGAACGTGACGAGAAACCGCAATATTCCCCTTCACTCCCTTTCTCGCAATTGCAGGTTGTTGACAATGCTGATCGCCCCGACTCTTCTTTGGCAAATCATAAATCATCCTTACGCAAGGGCCAACCCGTGCATGGTGTACGTATTTCGTGCCTGATGGTTTGTTTGTGACGTCTAAATGTTTTGCAGCGATTTGACCCTCGTCATCCTCATCCCGAATTATATGATTACTCTCAGCAAAGCATACCATCTGGAATGGCGTCTTCAGGCTATGCACAACCTGGTCGCATTGAATATTCTATGTCGCATCCTTCCTTGAAACCATCGGATAGCCGCAGAGAGCCCTCGTATATGTCGCATTCAGGATCACAGGAGTATGCCCCATATATGCAATCTTCGGGCATGACATCTGTTGCCTACCCTCAAGCTTCCATGCGATCGTACACGAAAGATCATGCCTTGGTGCACCAAAGGTCTGCAAGTGTTCTGACTGATGTCAGAATGTCCTCGTCAACCTGGAATGCAGCATCAAGTAGTGCTTACAGGACTGGAGATGATGAACGAACACCAGTGGCTCGTTTCGTTGACTCCCCTCCGTATGGCCTCGTGAATATTCCGCATGCCGACGTCTATCAGCAAGAGGAATCAATGCAAGGTGTTGGATCCAAATATGACTGTCCATACTGTGGAAAAGGGTTCAATCGTCCCAGCAGTCTCAAGGTAGGTAGACATCTTACTCGGACACGACATGAAACCAACCCACCCATGTTTTGTTCTTTAGATACATCTCAATAGTCACACCGGCGAGAAACGTGAGTTCCCTGTCTGAAATATTATTAGGAAACCGTCTAATCGAGGTCCCATAGCATTTGCCTGCCCAGTTGAAAGCTGCGGTCGTAGCTTCAGCGTTCTCAGTAACATGCGCCGCCATGCGCGTGTCCATACCGTCCCCGCCGACCAGGAGCCCCCGAGCGGTGAGCCAGCCTCCTCTTCCGCGTCAGCAGCGAGGGTGCACATGCGGCGACGCAGCAGCACATCGTCTTCCAACGCCAGCACGATATCCCGTCGAAGTCGGAGCATCTCCTCAAATGATGACCATACCGAGTGGGAAAATCTCGACAAACGCCTGCGTCGCAACATTGCCTAAAACATTGTTCACTTGCTGTCCCGGCAGAGCATTATCATTATTTTTATTTTATTTATGGTTGCGCCCTATCATTATTTTATTTAAAGAACGTATTGTATGTTCCTCCATCATTGTTGCGTGTCCGTCATATCATTATCTTTAGAGACGGACTCTCTCTGCCCGTGTATAGTTTATGTATTTTAGGATACACTTATTATTTGATGATTCTGTATTATGTACTGATCTGCTTTCCATGTTCTGATTCATGCTCTGCTAGTTGTATCTCGTACCGCCTTCATGCATAGCCTTCCCCCCCACCATACCCGTCGATCGTCGTATTTGTACTTGCAACTTTCTGTTTAACTTCACGCTTGGATATCATGATAATGAACAGGTATACAACCTTCCTTGCCTTTGTTATAATCACCGGATACCCCGAGGGCGCTCTTTTTTCAGGTTTCACTTGAGGATGGAGGATCAATTGACGGGGTATTGTAGGGGAAGTGGTATTTACTCGACTGTAATCAATCTGATTCGCCCTCAGCCCTGCGTACAGTGCAGCAGCATATGATGTAACAGACCCTGCGACGCATTCTAGCAGCGCCCCGTGGGCCGCAGTCGTGCGCCTCGCAGCAGGCAAGATTTCGATAACTTTAGATTAACTATTCAATCAATGTAACCTTATAATCTTCAACAGTCACCGCTATGGATAAACGACCCATACAAGTAACAGTTTAGAGTTATTTGGAAATAAAAAGGTAGAGTATAAGTCCTACATACACACATCGATCACTATTACATACATATAAAGTCAATTACATTTACACTACACGCAAAAAATCTGCGGCTTTATTAATTACATCGAGATTGCACGGCCCAGGCCAATGTCGCGTGTTTCTCGAACGAGAGGACGCCCCCTGACCGTGCCCTTAACAACCTGGGGCGGAGGTGAGACATCAAACGCCCTATCCGCTCGCGTATAGTCCACTGCGCGGGGGCTCTTGTGTGTAAATCCCGCGAAAGCGAGTGCCTTCCGTACATCCATAATTTCCGCACCGTGTACTTTGTGACGCAGCAGTGGATCTCGGGTCGCGTCAGGAGGGGCACCGTTTGCAGGCGCCAGAGGCTGAAACAAACAAACAAAATCTTGTGTTCAGCATGGGCCAACGGAACAGAACAGAACGCAGAGAGAAGAAAATGGAAGAGAAGAGAAAGAAGCCTGTCTGCGCACCTCGGGTGGAATATCAGAGTCGAAATGGCGTGTGTCTTCGGGGCTCACAAGCTCCGGACGGTATGGAGCAGGATAGCGGTGGATGTTGGCCCAGTCGATCCCTTTGAACCAGGGGTGAGCCTACATCGTGTCCGAACAGTCAGCCGAAGGCTCTAGTTCGCATACAGCGAAGACTGCTGCCATACCTGAATGAGGTGAACGCCGTCATTGTCAGCGGGAGTGCCGAGTGGGGGGACAAAGCCACTTCTGCGGGCATGCATCAATTGCGAGTTGGGCCGCGTTGTGGACGAGGATGTTTGAGAGCCCAGTCGGTCCTCGGGCTCACACAACAGCTGCTGCATGAGGTTGATCCCGTCATGAGAGACGGCTGGACGTGTTGGGAATCTCAATGACTGTTTCCAATTTAGAATCTTCTGCCGCGTTACATGACGCTGCGTTTTTGGGAGTCAGTGGAGGGCCCCAGAAATTTAGAGGACGCTTACCGAGTTGCTGACAAAGGGAGGGAAGCTGGGAGGGTCAGGGTGAGCTTGTTTATCCCCAAGATTGATGGAGATGATAATCTACCCATATAAACACTCAAACATAATTACTCCGAGGCTCCACCAATCGCACGAGTAAGAGTAGCCGTGCCCTCGAATAACCTCTGGGGACACTGAGCACAGCTTAAGCGACAAGGAAGCAGAACGGTCACGGATGAAAACCTACTGTACGAATTCGTGCCACATCTTTGAAAGAATAGAGTCAGCTTGAGCGGCGAGAAAGAAGAAAGAAACCTACACAGAATATGCTAACTGTAATTCGAGTAAGCCTCACGACAGTTAATCTCGATTAGTACGCCAATTCGCACCTTTCTTCTATTTTTCTCGCGCCAGGTAAATACACCTCCTTGTCCTTCACCTCCTCCCATAAGAAGTTCAACTTCTTTGGGATCCATCCGCCGTGTCTTCTTTCCGTCAGCAATACCATTAGAGTCCTCGAGGTCTATCCCGTGCTTATGCAAAAGATGCAGCCTTTGTTGTTCGTAATCTATATAGGGAGCCCGGTAAAAAAGGTTCCCCGAGCACGAAACATGGAGGGAGCCGACTCACAAGTTGTATCGTGAGCCCAATGGAGATCCGTACTATGAGGTTAGCCGGTGAGCGCTTGCTTGGCCATGGGATGCGGTGGGTATGGACTCACGCTAGCCCGAAATCACTGAGCTTAATGTGGCCTTCTGGGTCAAAAAGAAAATTCTATGATATCCGGAAAGCATTGACAAATAGAGTGCAGTTTTGGAAACAAAATAGACGCACATCTGGTTTGATATCACGGTGGATAAACCCGTGGCGATGGCAGGTAGCGATTGCTAGGATCATCTGAGCGTTAGGCATCAGGTCTGTGCTCGCAAAAAATAATTTGGTGGGTTCGCGGGAATATCACCTCAGCAACATAGAACCTCGTAAAGTCTTCTTCGAATACGTCCCTTTCGATGAGAAGATTTAGAAGGTCTCCCCCTCCCATGTACTCCAATACCTGTAAAAAAAAATGGTGGGTCAATACGCGGGAAATGAAATCAATATTAAAAGATATATGGAAAGCTTGGGAAGAGACAGTCATAGCCACTGACCAAGTAAAGATTATCCCTGTCTTGGAAGGAGTAGTAAAGCCTCACAATCCACTCGGCCCCACCCGGGGAATGAACCAAGGAGGCCGATTTGAGGATATCGCGTTCAGCACGGACATGTCCTTCCTGCCCTTTTCTCAACATGTCGGCCTTGCGCAGCTACATAGAAGAAAAAGGCCGAGATTGTCGTTGTTAGACAAACATTCCAGTGGCGGATTACATTTACGAAAGACGTGCCTGCTTCATCGCGTAAAGGCTTCCAGTAGACCTTTCTCTGACTAGGGAGACAACGCCGAAAGCACCTGGGAATAGAACGGAACGGTCAAGGATGGCTGTCCTGACTCGATAAAATTTAACCAACCGTGGCCAATGGTTTTTAATTTCACAAAGGCGGTCGCATCAACTTTTTGTCTACGCTCACGAAGATAGTCGGTTTCATTCTGCCGCCAACGGGCTCTGAGAGACTCTTTCTGTTCATATGTCAGTTGCATAGCAGCCATGTCTTGTTCCATAGCCCTTTTCCTTTCCTCTCGCGAGTTGGGGTGCCGAAACAATGGAAAGTAAAGGTTCTCAAAATAGATGCGAGCAGCCACGGCTTTCTCCAAGGTCGCAAGAGAAGGTGTGATGACTCTGGGTGGTGGAATGAATTGATCTGTAGGAAGAGGATCTTGATCCTCGCCCTCGTGCATCTCTGGGTGAGATCTGAGACCGCCTTTGGCTCCCCAGCGAAAGGTGGAAGCAGGACCGACAGGAAGGCCGTCTGCATGGAGCACGACGTTTTCTCTGGCTGCGGTCGTGAGAGTGGAAGATGTTGCTGAGCTGAGGCCGTTGACGATATGGAGCTGGCCGTAAGAGGGAGCGCCTGGGCCGGGCCTGAGGGCACTGACGACCTGATTGACTGCCTTTGCCTGGTTTGCCTGCCTGATATAATTCTTGATCGGCTTCGCCCAATGAGGATCTGCGTGTATTCTGAGGGGAGGAATGTACGGTAGGAGAGATGAGCTAACCTCCGAGCTTGCCAACCCCATCGGGCCCCCAGCGGGTGAGCAGGGCCTCGAGCTGGTCGGCGTCAGAGGCGTGAACGAGGTGACTGGTGGGGTCAGTGCGGTGGGCGGGCCGTCATGGATGGAGGGACGTACACGAAGCCGGTGGGGTTGGAGACCATGTCCTTGCTGACTCTGCGGCCGCGGCGCGGGGTGGGGCGGGAGGGGGAGATCGGGGGGAGGTGCTCGTATCTGGGGCCTGCGACGACGGTGTCGGGGGCCGGGGGCTGCCTCCAGAGCAAGCGTGACGGAGAAGGGGTGGGGATCATAGATAAGAGGTCATAGAAGCCCTTGTGGAGGAAGGTTCCGCCTGGCAGGGCGGGTGCGGGATGGTCGACTGCGGGGAAGGGGTGGTGGGTGCGGGGGGCGACGAGGGGGCGGGGCCCAGCGGGGAGGGGACGGGCCATGGCAGAGGAGGAGAGGGCCGAGTGCGGGATGCGCCTCAAGATCTCGGCCACGTGACTGGGCGCGTCTTTGACTCTTGATCACGTCGAGTGGCAGGTCGCCGTCGGCAGACTGGCGAGATCCACGAGGCGATGGAATTAATACGAACCAGCTCGGGGCTGGGGGTACTTGAGGCCACAGCAGGCCTGCAATCAGGTTGCCTCGTCCACACCGCGTGCCCAACCGCGCTGTCGCAAGGAGTGTGGTACGCCGCGGGGCTGGTTGCTCCATCTATTTAGTCGAGCCCACCCGCACATTAATTTCTCACTCACCCCAACTCATTTTTTTCTTATTACTATCTTCTTCCTGTAATATGGCCACGGGCTACAACAACAAAGATCGGTATTCTACTGTAGGCAAAATACGTAGAAGCTCTCCAGGAGATTCACATGCCCATGGTGCTTTCTTCCAGACGGGACAGGGTGGGCGCACAATCCTCCCCCCTCTTGCTGACAGTTTTCCAACATCTCGTTCCACAGGTCGGTGCTTTTTTCTCCCCGCAGCGCTCCCCAGCTCAGCCTCTTCTAGTGCCCCCTAATTATTCTTCTACCCCTTACACCCAGCCTCGCTCAACGCCCAAGCTCGACTATAATATCAGCCCCCAGGTCTATGGCTACCCGCCCACAGGCGCCTGTCAGTTGCATATATCTATTATCTCCTCCTATGAACTGATTTCATTTCTTCTCTAGCCCCTCAATTTCCGCCCACATTCCCTAACAACTATGAAATGTACGCTCATGAGCGCCATTCCCCACAGCCGTCCTATCCGGCATACCCGTCCAGGTCAATGACCCCCGGCATGGGTGCGGGCGGCGATCGCGCGCGTCTCCCCCCGCTCGCCATATCGTCCAACCCCCGAGGCGATCAGTGGCCGCAACAGCAGGCCTACCTCCCGCAACAGAGTAATTATCATGGTAATGCTATCAGATCTCCAATCGCAACTTATCCACCTACTTACTCTAATTACCCTCTCGCGACGCAAGCTAATCCGTATGGATATCATATTCAACCTGGCCCGCACGACCACCTCTCCACCATGAACCCCCACGGCCACCATGGCCTCTACGACGAATTGCGCCTCGAACCTCCCCGCTCAAATTCGCCCTACGGCCACGGCAGCCGCTCGGGCTCGTCCCACGTCTCCTCGCACGCCTCGACCCATATACCGCCGAACCGCTCCTACACCCCGCCCCCCGTCACCCCCACCTCCCCGGAGGAGCCCACCATCAAGAAAAAGAGGAAGCGCGCCGACGCCGCCCAGCTCAAGGTCCTCAACGAGACCTACAACCGCACCGCGTTCCCGTCGACCGAGGAGCGCATCGCGCTCGCAAAGATGCTTGACATGTCCGCGCGCAGTGTGCAGATCTGGTACGTCATGCCTCTCGGCTGGGAGAACAACAACAAAAAAAAAAGGTTACTTCATATCTCACATGTCCTTACATACAGGTTCCAGAACAAGCGTCAGTCGATGAGGCAGACTAACCGCCAGTCGACGTCTGCTTCGGCGTCCCACCACCATTACGGCATGCCCAGCCAGGTCGACCCCATGGCCGAAGACCTCGTACCGCACCCCCAGCCCGGCTACGACACGGGCTCGGGTATGGGCGACCCTCTATACCTCACCGGCCCATCGCAGGACGCCTCCCGCGGGCATGGGTCGCACTCGCATTCGCACTACCACTCGTCCTCGTCCCACAGGCACGGCCGTGAATCCGAGGTCGTCGACCCGCGCAAGTGGTCGCGACCCTAAACGTGGTTACATCCGCTCTTTCATTTTCTCTCTCTCTCTCTCTCTCTCTCTCTCTGTTTATACTTGAAGCCTTTTCCCACTCGTCGTTCCAACTTAAACACAACTTAAACACTACGTATTTGATCGGAAGCACCTTATTTCATATGCTCGTTATTTCCTTGGTTGGACTTTTTATACCCCCCTTAATCTACATGTACCCTTTTCATGCTTTTTTTATTGAATGATGCTTATAGATTCTTTATATCATTTTTACCTTTATATTATTACCTACGCGCAACTTCTCAATTATACCTTACATATATTCCGTGTATTATGTCAATCAAGCACTGTACTTTGTCATGTCCACTCACCCACCAGCTCGAGCCGGTTTGTTAGCGGCACGAAAAGCAAGTGCGATCGGGAATCGAGGAAGCAAGAACAACAAGAGCCAAACACAGCGCTCGAGAAGTTGCATCAAACTTTCTGCCGGATTCTTTGTTTGATAATCGCGCATCTATAACGTACCACCCCATAGATCCACCCAACCAAGTCCTTTCCAAATCAGATGAAAGCCTTATTCCTCGAATAGCTCAAATACAACAATAAATAATTACAGCTTCGACAATAACATAATGATACAGCGTAGTAGGGATCGCCAGCCCCAGACCCAGGACACCCTTTCATTTCACTCCCGCCAACTTCCCCAGGAAACCATCATAAATAACACAGCGCGCTATGCAGAACACCAACCTTCATTTCGGGTCTATCAAGACGCGTGGTCACTTACTACACGAGTGTCAGACGGGACTGACTCTGCGTCTCTGCAGCCTTCTCGTTGAAGTAACACGACACCGGTTTGGTGAGCTCTGACTTGGTCCAGGCACCGCCGCCGAGGTCCCCTGTGAGGCCGATGAGCTGCTTGTGTCAATGGGGCCAGTAGTATTCCCACTGCTTCCTCCAAAAGATACAGGCGGAGGTCCTGGGATAGTAAACGACACGGAGTCTCCGTAAATATCTGGAAATGTGACCCCTTGGTACAGCGTCTGCATGGAGACTAGTTCGCCGTCGGATGGAACTCCCGTTCCTGACCCAGTGACCTCAATCTGGCTGTGTTCTCGAGATAAGACGCTCCATTCCAGGCGACACTATGTGGGGCAATACTTACGAGCAGCTAGGATAGAACTGTGGCGTAGCAGATTGCAAAGCGACGCTAAGACCAAGGAAAAAGCAACAAACAATCGCTTAGTTAATTCCTAACCATGGAAACAGCAGGCAGAGCGGAGGCAAATCTCACATTTCATTGCGCATAAGCTGGGGTGGCGGGCAAAAATAAAACATCAGATGGGGTTATAGAAAACAAGATAAAAATACACTGGTCATACATATTGTCCGGGGGCAAGATCGGATGGAATGACTGATGTCCATGTGCTGTTGTCTGAATCGTATCATGAACGACAGGCGCGTAAAAAGAGGAGCACAGTTTGCGACCCACTTGCAATGAGTTTTGCAGCCGCCCACTGCTGGTTATCGGCATCGTAACCTTCTGCATCAACTTTAAACCATAGCGCGTCGTCGGCCTGGAATGTGGCGCAATCACCCCCGCAGGAGGTCATGTACGTTGAAACAGGCCCTTGGTGATCTACGTGTCAAAGTTAGAGCGCGTCCAGCCCGAAGAGAAGCGCAGGTACCTCCAGGCCACTGCATTCACAATGTCAGCTATTATGAGTTTGCAGAACAGGATTCATGCAATTCAAGACCGCACGCACATATGCCCATTGGAAATTGACCTGTGAGCCGGCGGCTACAGTAGCAACGGCGCTCGTCCCATTGTTCCCGCCGTGGTGGCAAGCTATGTCAGGATCGGGGATTGAAACTGGCGCAAGCACACACTACTGTTAGGCGCAAGATATTCCCGGACACCAAAAAAAAACGAGAAGCTGACTGTAGCCGTCATTCGGAATGTTGCGGACGATTCTGCTGGGAACTGGGCTGGCGTACCTGGAGGGCAAATGGTATGTCAGGACGGTAGAAGGGGGGCAGATAAAAAACGTGGGTGATGCACGGGTCAACAAAAGGGTTCCACCCAGGATAGCTTGCATCACCTATTACGACTGCGTGTACGAAACCGTGGCCGTATGCAACGCGCCCAAGAGAAGCTAAGAAGATGAACGAGAGAACTTGATAGTGAATAAATGATGGCGGTGACATTCGAGCGGCGGGATGGTGTGCGAAGTCAGCTCGATGGTGTTGCGTGAAGGGCAAGAGTGTCCCCAGCTTAGACCTGCGCTTGAAATGACATAGACCATGAGGGTGCCACTCGGCGTTTGGGGTGCACGCCCATGGGCGCAAGGCAAACATGTGCAGAGATGGCCGTGAATCAATATCAAAATAGGAGATAACGATTATCTTGCACCATCATATCAGCGCGTTACGTGAGCCTACAGGCCAGAGGCGCGAACAGCGCGTCAGTAAAAAGTAGTTCGAGCGCCAAACATCCCTGATGCGTGGCGCGCTGTGAACACGAGGCGTGCACCTTGCACGGAAAAGATTAGCGCGATTGAAGTGGATCTGGAACGGCGAAAGAAATATCGTTTCATATCGCCAGAGAATAACACGCCAGAATTAGCCGCGTAGTACTGCCAGGAAGAGTTAGAAAGGCACGTCGTCACAGCAGTGAAATGAGGCCTCCTTCAGGTGAAGGTTGCATCACTGTGAGAGTAAGCCGCCAAAACTGTATCCGATAATACTCCAGGCGGATGTCGCAAGGCCCGTGCAGATAGCAATTTTACAATTTGAAAAGCCCGAATGGATGGTGGATGAACTGGCAGTTTCACAAATTTGCATGGTGCATCGGCCTAGAGCAGTGGATGCGAGCGCGCGACGAGTTCGAAACGGCGGAGTCCCAAATTGCTTTCTCACACGATCCAAGCCGTGCCTGCGGGCCGGTCTCCGCTTACGTCTGGCGTATCTCCACCTTTCCTGCTATCACAGCTGCGTAATGAGAATTTAAAAATCTAGCGACTCAGTTATCTATGCCGTCAGGGCAAAGTCCACCCGACGCAGCGCGTACTTGCGTAGAAGACCGAAGTTGAAGCTAATTCGTCTATGGCAGACGGATGAGTGGCATTGCCGACGATCAGCGACTCAATTCTAGCTGTCTGTCCACTGGTATTAGTAATGGTATTACTTACGGCCTTCATATAACGACTTGGAAATGGGCGATCGTTTACATACCCACCCAAACTATAAACAGAGTCCAAGCCCTGATCATGATCAGCTAGTACTAATACATCATGGACGCGTCATCAGCCAGTGCCCAGCACACAGTGCGCAACAACGGGCGCCTATTTACGCCACCACGGCGCGGATTTAAATAGACAGTTTGTCCTTGTGTGCCCCTACCTGACGCATTTCAGCCCTCGGACTTGACCTCTTCGTTTCATTTACCTCAACACACCCACCCATTTAACTCTATACGAAGCCAGGTCATACATATGGGAAAAGAACCACAGGTCGCAATTATTAGTAAACACAACAACTAGTCTATCTTTTATAATTATGTACCAAGTAAAACTCTATAAAGAACTGTGTACCTAAATCGTCCTCGCAGTCGCATCTTGGACTGCGTCTACTCCGCCAGATCCGAGCCTCAGTCGCTGTCGGTGTCCTCGGGTTTCGGACCACCCTCGCTCAGCCAACGGAGTTTTCTGAGTCTGCGCCTCTCTTCCTGGGCCTTCATTTGATTGCGGGTAGGCTTCTTTTTCTTCTTGACGACTGGCCCGCTTCCTGCGTCTTCCGCTCCACTCCCCGCAGGTGTTCCCGCAGCAGATACAGCCGGACTTTGCAGACGCGAGCGGGCGGGCGTGTTCGTAGCGCTTCCCTTCTTCGTCTCCAATATGTCCTCCACCACAGCGGTCTTGCCCTTCATGGTCATCCGACCGTCATTGACGTTCCAAATCTCAGGGCCTATTTTTTTTGTGTGTGTGTGTGTGTTAGCATGGAGCATGTACCAGAGGAAAGAATACCGTACAAAGTGACCCGACGAATTCTTCGTTGTGAGAGATGATAACGACAGCTCCAGCCCACTCCTTGATAGCTACAGCAAGACCGCCAAGAGCCTCCCTATCCAAGAAATTACTAGGTTCATCGAGCACGCAAATCTGTAAATAAGAAACCAAAGTCGATCAGAAGACCACTCGACAAACATAGCAGGCGCCGCATATATCTACCCACCTGAGGGTTATTCCACAGACATGCAGCAATCACCAGCTTAATTTTCTGTCCTCCCGATAACCCCGAGATTTCATTATACTGAGCGATATCTCCATCCAAGCCGATATCTTCCAGGTGCTTGCGCACGAGGTGCGCAGAGGTGTCGCGCGTGCCAGCGCCCTCACGCGACGATTCGATATCGTCAAACTGTTGTACCAGTTTAGAGAACCCCTTGTTAATCAGGTCGTCGCGCGCCACCCAGGTGTTGAATCGATGGTCCAGCCCTCTCCATTTGATTTCGTACTGGAACGATTTCTTGAGTTTCTGACGACCCATGATCAACTGCCGAACGCAAGCACGTCAATAACCAGCATATTGTAAACCATAAGGTGGGGAGATACATGCCTCGAGCTTCCGCCTGCTCCCGTCCTTTCCGAGCCAATCCTGGTCGAGTACAGCTTGTTCCTCGGGGGTAAGTACACGCGTGACCTTCTCCAACAATTCACCTGCACACAACAGTCAAACCCACCAAGAATAAATAAACAGGGAGAGGGGAAACGTACGGTCGTGGCCATCTTGAAAACGCCACTGGATGTACTGGATGGGGGTCTTCTCCAAATGACGCTCAATATGATGGGTTGCGTGCTGCGACACGTAGCCAACACGGAGGGCGGGGTGCTTGTACACCGTCCCCTCCTGGGGCACGGTCTCTCCCGTGAGAAGCTTAATCATTGTCGACTTACCCGCGCCATTGGGCCCGATGACGCCGACGCGGCTGGAGAGGGAGAGAGCACAGCTGACGTTGTGCAGACTGGGCTTTGACCGCCCGGGGTACGTAAACGTGCAGTTAGAAAGCTTGAGGATTGCACGGGTGTTGCTGCGCACGCCCATCAGCGATCCCGGGGGAGGGAACGAGAATTTGACGCTCGTAGCAGCCAGGGTATAATAAGACTTGGCTTCAGGCTTCTGCGCGACGAAGTTGGAAAGGTTCCCCGGGTAGTAAACGAGCTGTGCGGTTTCGTGAGTAATGATGAAACAAAGGTCAAAGTTGTAGTCACCTTCTTCTCCTCATAGTGAATGATATCAGTAGTAACATTGTCCAGGAATCTTGGGAGCAGTTAGCTCATTGAAAAATTGAGCAGTCTCAAGGAAGACTAACCCAGAATCGTGACTGATAACAAGGCAGGTAACATTTTTCTGCGCCTTCAGGTAGTCTTCCAGCCACTTCACCGAGTTGCGATCCAACTGGATTCATCAAGTGAGATAACTGCTATTAGTCCAATTGGGGAGAGCACCTACGTGATTGGTCGGTTCGTCAAGCAAGAGGAGATCCGCGTTGTAAAGCATGGCACGCGCCAGCTCGAGTTTCATCTTCCATCCTCCCGACAATCCACCAACAATATCAGCCTGGCGCTCATCGTCAAATCCAACTTCAAGGAGCTGTTCGCGGATCTTGGATCGGGGTACATCTTTCAATTTAGGATCTGGCAACGCAACGAGGTGTCAGCGGAAATGCTACTGTTACTTGTATGCAGTGTCTGCCGCATACCGGAAGCAATGAAATCAATGATGCTCAGCGACGCGTCCTCGCCCTGCAGCGAGTGCTCTACCATCACGCAGCGCAGTATATCTTGGGGCGGAAAGTTCTCGACCTTGCCATCGCGCAGCTGGCGCATCAGTGTCGACTTCCCGGATCCGTTTGTTCCCAGGATGCCGTAGCGACGACCACGGATAAGGCGCAACTTTGTGTGCGAGAGCAAGAGCAGGGCACCATATGCAAGTGAGAACAACGTGTCGCATAGTAGCTCCCCCTCAGACTCATCATGGCTTTGGGCAACGGCGTACTTGGCCTGAAATGATCATGAGCCTGGGATAAATATGAATGCACAGGTACTCACCTTGTCGATAGCGTGGTAATGGCTGCGCACAGCCTCTGCAAACGCAGCGCTCTTCTGTTCATCGATCCAGACGGACATGTAAAGAGTGACACAGCGTTTCCACAGAGCCTCGTCTGTAAATCTGCGGGCGTACACAATATCCGCGACTAGCGCAGCTATGAATTCCAACGAGGTAACCAAAGTAGGGTACTTGGGTATTTTTGGGCCGTTAGGTGCGGCAGACAGAGGGAGTCCTAGTTCTGCGGGGAGCATCGTCTTGAGGGCGGCCAGCACCTTGACGACTTCAGAGTTGACATCGCGATGGATGGGCGGGGGACCTGAGGCAGATGCACCAGATTTTAATAGAGTTTTCAGAGCCGCATCAGCGAATGCGCGCACTTCCGGGAATGCGGCGCCCGTCGCAATCTTTTGAACGCCCTCCACAAGCGGGCTAAGGTATGTCGCAGCGACATTGGGGTCGCGGACGAGTTTGACAAGGTTGTCGATAACGACGACTGTGCGGCGCTGTACTTCCATGCTTCTGTCATTGAGGGCTCTCAGGAGCAGAGGTACGAGTACAGCAAGTGCCGGGGAGGTAACCTCGGCGACAAAGGTAGTGCTGGAGAGTGCTTTGATACAAGCTGGCACGGAGTCTGGGTTGACCATACATTTTACGAGGACGGGTATATGGGGTATGAGATCTGGATTGGCCAGAGTAGCACAGAGCGAGGTGGCACATTTTACAGCGGCTGATGATACCTGAAGATAAAAGATCAGCAAAACGCCGGGGATATCGGTGCTAAAAAGTACTCACCTCCTGCTTAGTGTCGTGCATGGCCGCTTCGATAAAGGGCAAAGTAGTCCCTAGCTCGGCAGCGACTGCATCTCGAGCGGACGTAACAAAGGGTTTGAAGGACTCGAGGACGCCAACTTTTGTGCGCCATTTTCCATTCTCCAGGATGGACTCGAGTTTGCGGAAGACGACACGAGTGGACTCGGGAGGGAAGAGTTTTAGAATTGACTTGACTGCAGTTGTAGCAGCGGCACGAACTACCTCCCCCTTGTCCATGTAGAGATCGAAGAGGATAGGCAGGGAGGTGAGAAGAAGAGGTGCGGCGGGTACGCCGAGGATGGAGGCGAAGGAGTGGAATGCGATGGCAGCGGATTCGCGCTCATAGCCGGACTTCTTGTTTGTCGCAAAAGCCTGAAGAGTTTTGAGGACGGCATGGCTGCTGCGAAGCACACATATCAGTGGGAGGGCAGATGGAAAGAGAGATAAAGACAGACTCGAGGGACTGGAGTCCTTGCTTGGACACTTCGCGGGCAAGTTTATCAGCAGCCGCCTTTGCATCTAGGAGGAGGATCAGACAAGATCAGAGGCGATTGTGTTGGATGGGCGTACCTGGTGCGGTGGGTGCGACTCGAAGGGCCTCCAGGAGGGGCGAGAAAGGGTTAGAGGATGGTTCTGACATGGTAGCAGCTGGCGACATTTAATACAGAGCGATTTCCAGACAAGAAAATATGAAAAAGATTACTGTGGGCGATATTCTAGATGGGGAGGAGTGCACCGCAGAAATGCTGCAGGCAGCGTCTAGAGAAGAGAAGAGTGTCCCGCCGCCGCCGGCCGCAATCTCGAAAAACTTTTCGGCACGTGCATCATTTACTGATCGGCATCGATCCATGCTCTGGCGGCGAGTGCATCTTTGGAATTCACTGAGTGTGTGCTTGGAATTTATTTGGAACGGTATTGTGTCTTAAAATGATGGCAGGCCCTGTACGCGTCATCGCTTCTTACGATCCTCACTCCCACCATGGCCTTCATATATCTGTCCCAGTCCTTCGACCTTCGAGGAAAGACAATCGTCATCGTCCGTCGTACAACCCTCATATTAACCAGTGCATAACTCACGGCCGTGCAGCCCGTAGTCTCCACCGCCAACGTCGCCCAGCTTGCCGTCGACCTGCTCATCGCCAGTCTCGCGTTGGAGCGCATCGCAATCCTCGACCCCGCGTACTGCGTCCCCATTGTCGGCTCACGCGAGCAAGCTCAGCCGGGCATTACCACGCCCCTAGAACGTGAGCGCCCCGTGTATATCTACCCGCTCTGCGACGTTCAGTGACCTCGGCCCCAAGTCTACGGCAACCCCGATGTCGCCTTTGTTGTCGTTCAGCAGCGGTCCCCGGTCCTCAAAGTGCGTTGACCATCTTTCCACTGACTGAAAGCAGCGCTCACTGCATGTTTCAGGCCAGGAAACAGGAGTACGTCGATGCACTCTATGCCTTCATCAAAGCGTCCCAGTTTAGTGCGATGCTCTTTTTATCGGGAATGGACCTTCTCAACAGGACAGACTCCCAGATGATGTGAGCTTTCTCCAGTTTCAGTACGACTAAGGCTAACAAGGTGCAGGACCGCGACCTACCAGCTGCGCGCACAAAACGCAGTTCCCCTCGCTTCCACGCCGCTCAAGGAACTCGACACCCTCCCTATCCCCGTGTACACATCCCCTGTGCAGCCATCCGAAGGATCTGGGTCGGCAGGTGCAGGCGCAGAGCCTGTGGTGCCATTCATCCCCGGAGGTGGGCTGACGCGCCGCCTACTCTCCTCCGCCCCGCTCGGCTGGAACGTGCCGACAGCGAGCATTCTGCAGTTTGTGCTAGAGGGCGACAACCGTGCCGATGCGGGCTTCCTCGCCTCCGCTGCGGTGAAGGTTTTGGAAACGGAGATTAAGCAATGGAGGCAGCCCAGCAGCTGGAAAGACGGGTTGTTTGGGACGCCACACGACCAGACGCTGTACGGATGAATGCAGTGGAGATGTAAGAGAAGGATTGTACTTTGTAGTATGAAGACAGATTGAGACGATGTTAACAGATATTGCGCTGTATTCCATGGAATTTGGAGCCTCCACCGACATCCCAAGAGAATCTTTCGAGCACTGCTTCATGGGACACCAGCTCAGCTGAAGCATGATTGTTGAACCAAGTTGAACCGTTTTTACGTAAAGTCAGCATGAACGTTTGAATTATTTGAACCTTGATGCATTGATACTGCATCTGACTTGCGTAGATCACGCGCATATACCTGGCAACTTTATTGCAGCTTGTCCATCTTCACTTCTGTTTCCTTTCCAGGTATTGACAAACATCAAATCTGAATTGCATTTACGAATGCGAAAAGGGCTGACCTTGTAAACAACCACCCCTCGAAAGACTCAATGTTATCAATTAGCCAGCTGCTTTTGGAGAAGAATCCAAAACAGTAATTGCAAGTGCTTCCAAAACGCACTTTATTTTCATTATGACATTATTGCCGAGTGGATGTTGTGCACTCTTGAGATCTCGAAGGAAGGAGGAGACGCGATTGAACTCGATGGACACTAGTTTCGTGGGTTGCTGGCAGGGAGACCTGGCGAGGTGCGGGAAAGTGGCCTGCGTGATCGGAGGGGCGCATCCGAAGACAATCCGAAGACGCGACCAACGCGTCTGGAAGTCAATGGCGCTCCAAAGGATGCCGGCGCATAGTAGACGCACGAAGAACAGATAGACGCGTGCCGAAGCCGTGTCAAAGCCTTTCAGTACCATACACCAAAAAAAAAGAGGAAGAAGGTGGGTGGGTTAAAAGAGAACAAGACGCTCACGGACGTAGGGAGTGCCTCGTAGTGAGAACGAAAATGCAAACTCTCGTTCCTTTCCCAGCTTCTGTAGTGCGCCTGCAGCGCACTTCTTCCAGGCCTGGTCGTGACTTAAAAAAAAACACCTACGAGAACTGATCCGGCACCCATGGACACCCTTAGTATATAGAAGAGAAAATATTTTTGCTTCCAGGTAGATCCGGAGGTAATACCATTTGGCAGTATATAAGAAGTGCTTCACATGTCCTGTTTCCGCGCTGCTGCAACGTTTAAAAATAGGCATTTGGACCCTTACCAAATCAGGATATCCAATGACTAATTAAGGAAGCGCCTATTACGGAATCCTTCTCAAAACCGAACAAATGAAAAATGTTTGCAAAACTTCCTCTTTATACCTGTAGCTATAGATGTTTCAGTTGTATTCATGAACGGCATACCTAAATTGTCATAAGATTGCATACAATAAATGTACATGCATTTTGAGAAGGAGACAGCAATTTGAATAGAAACAGCCATGCGCCCCAAAGCTTGCGCTCATCGTTTCCCAGTAATGCCCTTTTTGGTGCCCTTCGCAGCTTGCGAAAGGGATAAGTACGCGTACGGGTCAACCCCGTTCTTTTTAATATCACCACCGGCTTTCTGTATTGGAATGAGTTTTGATTCGCACGTCGCGAAGAACACAAAGAAGTTTACCTTGGCCTTGAACTCATGCCCGAATTTGAACTCGTCCTTCTTCTTCGTCTTCTTCACCTTTGACGGGGCCTCCACTTCTACAGTGTCCACCATATCGACGTCCTGAGCAGCTTCCTCCCGTCGGCGCTTTTTCGTGTCCTTGTTGAACTTGATCTTGCCATTCGGACCGCGCGTGAATCCGTCGACCGAAGTCATACTCTCCTTATACGCTGTGCCCGCGACATCCGTCTCCGCGTCATGCGCTGCGATATCGTCATCATCCGAGTCCTCGTCAATGACCATTTTCCCAGTCTCCTCGTCCGTTTTGAAGCGCGACGCGTCTTGGCCTGGCTGCTTACGGCGATTAGATTTGGCGCCTAGGGTTATATCTATGAGGAACGACCCTTGTAAGGAAAAGGAAATATCACTTACTGGTCACCCGTGTCGCGGCGCCGGCAAGCAGATCCATAGGCTCATCGTTATCCACCTTCAGTCTGACACCTTCGGCACCGGCACGTTTTCCGTGTCTGGTCGGTGCAGCAACAGCCTCATTGTCATCATCACTATCATCAAGCTCGCTCTCACTCCCGTACAGTACGTCCTCGAAGGCATCACCCGCTGTAGCCTTAGCTGGTGCAACCTGTAGAATCAAAATTAACAACCGTACATACGTCAAATAAGCGTCGTGATAACGAAAGCCAAGGCGGCTCAAGGCACATGTGAATTTACGTACCTCGTCTTCGTCGTCCTCTTCAGTCCTGTTGGCTTTCTTCCTCTTGGCGCGCTCCTTTCTCTTTTTGATGTTAACCAAGACCTTTGACGCTTCCTCCTCGCCCGCGTATGAATACACTTCATCCCAGCTGAAGCGCCTCAACATGCGTTCAAAAATATGTCGCACTTTCAGCTTGAAGTGATTCTTGTGATCATGGGACCAGCTCAATAGGCCTGGTACGATATCCTTCAGGTGAGGACGGAGGAGATCCAGGGGAAGCGTGTGAATGGCGAGCTTGACGAAACCAAGGATGGATTTGACAATTTCGCGATTTGCGGACGAGAGAAAAACGAGGAGAGTCGTCAATATCTCGTTATGCATAGTTGTAGATATCGAGTCTGTGCGTCACGTATTAGAGATATCCACAAGATGTAGTATAAGTCTCCTGACCTTTGAATTCAAAGACAAGCCGAGATATAGCAGTTACAGTAGCACTGATCATATGTGGGCTTGCTCCAGCAAGACCACCGGCCACCATTGTCATGAACTCCTCGATATTGGCAGCGGCTGAACCGACGTGAGTAAAAGATCGAAAAGGGTCAAGTGAATATATGCGTACCATCCTCCGCACCATCTTCCTCCATGCCATCAACCATGCTCCTCTTCACGACACCGCCCTGGCTCATCTTCTTCCCCATGGCTAGAATAACTTCAAAGGCAGCGGTCCTCGCTTTCTCGGATGGCTCCTTGGTGCCAAGAACGGCTTCAGGAATGAGGGACGGAATAACGTGCATAGAAGTAGATGGGAGCAGGTTGACAAGAGAAGCAAGCAGGTTGAAACGATCCTACACTCGCTTTGTCAATAAGAATGAAACCATCAATATGAAGACACACCTTCTTTGCAGCAGGCGTCAGCCCCTCAGTCATCTCGTCCAGCTTGTTGATGATGACTTCTGCATTGACCGTCACCTTCTTACTGTCTACAAGTTTGGAAAGGATTTTGTATCCGCGCTTCTGAGCGCCGTTATCCTTGCAGCTGAGCACTTCGGTCGTAAGGCATATCTCGAATAACATTTGTGAGTCGGCGGTAGAGAGCATCGGTAAAAGGAGGATCAAGATATCTTGAGCGGTGGTGGTCATGTTCTCGATGTCAGCGACGACTCCTGAGCCACCCGTGTTCTTATGTGCTTTCGGCAGATTGACTTTGAGAAGATCGATGACTTTAACAAAGGCGTTGTGTGTTTCCTGCGGCGGCGAAATGTTATTAGAATATCTGCACGAGCGGAAAGTTACCAGAAGAGAGATGAACAGACCTGCGGTCCTGCGATGGAGGCCCATGAAGTGATGACCTCGCCAATCAGTCCCCTTGAATCGCGTCCAACACTTCCATAGACATTAAAAAGAACAGCAAGCCAACTTTCCACCTGCGTACGTAAGAACTCGACGTTCTCCTGGGCTTCTTCCTTACTCAAAGTTGCGGATGCGGCGGATTCATTGACCTCCTCAATGGCATTAGCAATAGCCGCATTCGAGTCCACCATGATCTTCATAGCTTTCAGAATGGACGTGCGAAGATCGGGTACACCATAGAGAAGTTGGGATAGCAATTGCGAAAATACAGGATCTAAGGACTATGCTGTTCATCAGACACAAAGCGCATTGAATAACAATTAATCACTTACCTCCTTCAAATTTGCAGTGCCCGAGCAGTACCCAGCCAAGCCACTCCATACTTGACCGACGAGGACGCTCCATACTTTCGCCTCAGATGAGCGGCCCTTCGACTCTGCTTCTTGTTGGAGATTGAACATCCGTTCACTCAGAGGCACGAAATATGAAATAAAGTGTGACAGAGGAGAAGGATGCGGCTGAGAGAGAAGGGGAAGGAGAAAAGCTCGAGGTTCGTCTCCGGGTTGACTGATAACTAATATTAAGAATAAATTTGTGTATTAAAAAGCAAACGCACCGAGACTCGGGCTCGAGATTGAGAGGGAGCATTTCCAAAAGGACAGCAGGGCCCAACGTACGCATAGCCACTGAGAGAGTCGCATCAGCCGCTTCTTTATATTCAAATCCCTTCGATATCCGTAAATCCGCAATCCGTATGATAAGAGGACTGAGGAGAATTTCTGCTGCTGTTGGGCCGTCCTTGTCGGAGCGGACTTGGAGGTTGGTGATCAGGGAGGATATGATAGACAAGATATCTGGTATAGCGCGAACATAAGACACAGATTCAAGAGCAGTGCTGACTTGGTCAATAAGTTTGCGGATAGTAGAGGTGCCAGCTCTGTCAGAGATGGCAGCTTCTATGAGAGCCGGCGTAAAACAAGTGGTCACGGCTGCGAGTGACGTAGCGGCAGCGCTGCGTACAGAGGCATCAGTAGATTCTAAAAAGTTCCATATGCTTTTCCAGACTTTGCTCAATTCGGATGTAACAGCCTTTGGATTGATTGCGTTATACGCAACCAGGGCTCCACCCAGGACACTAACCCAGCTAGAGGAGAGAACAAAATCTGCTTTTGAAGGAGGGGATGAGAGAACAACTTTAAGAACTTGAGATAACTGCGATCCGATATTGCTTGATTCGTCTTTGACTGACGTATTAAATATATCGGCCATGATGGCATATGCCGATTGCGAGAGATATGTGTTTCCGAGACGAGGGAGAGTAAGAAGGTTGTTGCAGAGTGGAGGGAGCGACTAGGATATGTCATTAAAGGAATACAACGCAGACTTATGTTAGACACTTACCTCTGATGGAAGGAATGGAACGATAGGCCTCAAAAACGCAAGAACATGGATGCCGATTTCAGTTCCGGGGGCAACTTTAGATTTTTTGGTGAATGGACCGGAACTGATTTCTTCTACGCTGCTCAGTACCCACTCAGACACTCTGTCCGCATAAGGATGACACATAAGTGGCAATGGAGGACTTGCTAGAATATCCCTGACAACCTCCACTGCTTTCCGGCGCACTTTGGGCCGAGGATCGACGGTCAACTGCAAGATCGAGGCAAATGATTGGCGCACTCCCTGGACTTCGAGTTGACTCCTGTCGAGCGACAGCATGATAGCGTGATATAGCGACAGTTGAGACCGCAGCGCAGGCGCATGCTTGTTCAAACTAGGGAATAGAGGTGCAGTGAGGGAAAGCAATGTATTGAGATTCGAACGAATGACGGGTGCAGAAACAAAGGGAGAAATAAGGGCTAGCAGGTACAATTCTGCCGGTAGGATTGCTCCGTCCTCGAGCGATGTGTCTTGCTTGCGAATAGTGCCATCTAAGGTGGTGATCAGGGCGGCAAAGTAGGCGGTGGGAGTGGGCTCGGTGGACTGCTCCTTGAAGGTGGATTCGAGGGCGATGAGAAGATTTGCAGGGGTCTTCTGATGTGCAAGAGAGGAAGAAGTGTGGGGCCTGATTTTTCCAAGAGCGTCCTCCATCTCGGCGCTGAATGGGGTGCGCTGCAGACCAGATAATTGTGGACGAAAGACTTTTTTTGCTTAGTCAGCTTGACATGCCGATCTTGCGTTAGTCTAAATTGGTTCGTCATTCGTCCCACACCCATGCCTCTGCAGGGCTCGCCGACCCCCTGGTCCTATGTGCTGATTCGGCGCGTATACTTTCACCTTAGGATGCTCATAATAGTATTCTGACTGTGCTTCACAGCCTGCTATTCAGGTTTGTCCTCAAAATCTTCTATGGTACCATAGTCGTGGAGAATACGGACGTGATACCCCAGACTGGGAGACCATGGTGCGTTCCGGATCATGTTGCGCGCTCTGCAATCGCTCATTTCTATCTCAGTATTGTCTGCGCGAACCACAGCAACTCCCTCACAGATGCTTTGTATGCTAAATCTCTTCCCGAATGTTGGCTAGCCCCTTATGAACGATAACAGGCTACTCGTAACCTCCATTCCTTCAAGAGTGCGTTCATTCATCTTGTGTAGTCGTCTTCAAGCTCTCATGCTATTCGCTAGAAACGGAATATGCTTCGCTTGACTGCAAAAGCTACTCAGTTTGGACGCCGGACGTTTACTAGTTGGCTGATAGAAGCAGCCGGCACAGTTCCGATTAAGCGCAGAAAGGACTACACAGAAGAGAGGGATGCTGACAATACAGATGTCATGGAGAAGCTGATGCAGGTAATGTCTTTTTGAGGTTATAAGTTCATGACAACTAGTTGACCAGTGCAGGCATTGGAACTCGGCGATGCAGTCTGCTTGTTCCCCGAGGGAATGAGTAGGTACCACCCTACCATTGCACCCCTCAAGACCGGGGGTAAGTCTGAGCGCTCAGACTCACACCCAAAAAAACTCTAACGGATTTAGTTGCCCGCATTATATCCGACGTTTTATCACGAAACCGAAACGACCCCAATTTCGAAATTGACATCTTACCGTGCTCTGTGACTTATATGTTTGGCCGTTCCTACTTTCAGGTGTAATAATAGATTGACACTGCACCTACAAAGGCACCGCCAACATTTTCGTTCTGATGTCTTGGTCACCTTCCATGCACCAATTACTTTCTCCCCCAAGGCGAGTAATAAATTAATGGACTTGCATCATACATTTAAATAGCCTATTCTTATAGGATAATCCCGAGCTGCTTGCTCCGGTTGACTTCAATAATATCAGGGCAGTAACAGGCAATCTGCAAGAAAAGATTAGCAGTGGAACCTTCGATTCACCCTCATGGGATCTCATCCGCACTGCAAAACTCGCGGCGCGAATGTATGCGCCCCTGGGAACTATGATGACCCTCGGAGACCATGTTCGCCTTACACGCACATTCCTTGAGGCTTTCAAAAACTCCCAAAACGGCGAGACGGACGATTTACAAAAAACTCTAAACGCCTACCAGGCCAAGCTCGGTAAATATGTCATCAAAGACGACCGCATCCGCCGCCCTCTGCCCCGGCGCATTATTATCTCCCGCCTGCTCGTCCGGCTCACATGGTCCATCTGTCTTTTCGCTATCTCGCTCACCGGACTTCTCCTCTGGTTGCCTGTCTTTGCGACAACCTTTTATGCAGTGCATAACTTTAAGAAGACGGGACCTATCTTCGACACGTGGGACGAGATCGCGCAGTACAAGCTCATTTATGGACTCATGTCGGGAATTTGCGTCTGGATCGCCGCCGTCGCGTTCACCTGGCCTGTTGCACCCGCGTCTGTCTTCCTTGTACCTGCATTTATGTGGATGACGCTGCGCTGGTTTGAAGATGCCGTTGCTGCATTCCGTGCATTTACTTCGCTTGCACGCCTGCTCTTTGTGGGAAAGGCAGAGCTAAAGAAGATGCACGAGGAGCGCAAGGAGGTGCTTGCGGCAGTGATGAATCTGGCAGTGGACAAATTAGGGTTGCCTGAGGACCCAGAGACATATTTTGCTACAGTCGGGGGAAGAGAAAAAGGCAGGGTCCAGGGGAGCTGGGATGGAAGACGGAGGTACTTTTCCATTCGAAGGAGGAGAAAGAGAGATTGGAATGAAACACTCAGGCTCTACGACCAAGTTGATTATCCACTGGACCCGGGCCAATGAAGGAATGTCACTTTGGACACCAACACGTATCGGATGTGCCACTACTTGCTCTATTTTTTGTTATATGCTCGTTCATACGCGATTGCCGAAGAACGAGAGAACCGATATTAACAATATTTAAAAATACAGTGCATAAGATTACATCCGTCCTCAATAGACACTAAATAAATAATCTGGAAACGCCAAAGTTACGAATAAAGACTAAAACGAAATGAAACAAACAGAATGGTGCAAATGCTCATGGTGAATGAGGAGAAGGTAACACTACCCGTCGCGACGAGTCGCTATCGAGAGCTAGAGCACTCCGCTTTGGCAAATTGGAAGGTCTCAATGGCGATGGTATCGCAGAATATCTGGAGGTCTGACGAAAATAAGACCTCATCCGTGACGGCGCCTCGGGTGTCGACACAGGCAGCGGTCGTCTGGGCAAGACCGTCCCTTCCTCGGTCTCGGGTAGCTCTATCCCGTCGCGACTACCCGTCAACACACTTTCGTAAGGCTGGGGTGCGAGAGGGTCAATGAAATCGAGATGATGTGCCGTGATGGATGGTTGTGTTGCAATGGGGACCGCCGGCATTTCACATTGGTTGTCTGGGTCATGCTCGATGCCCGTGGCATGTTCAGCAGTTGATTTCCTCATTTCCACAAGCTGCCCTGCTATGGTATCGTAGTGCGGCCAATATGGCAGTGCACGCGAGAACGGCTGGGCGAGCAGAATCTGCTCATGCATGTCAATGGGCGCAGACGCGGTGGAGTACATCGATACTGTGTCGAACGTTTCCCGCGATGCTGCACGCATAACCCCTCTGGGCACTGTTAGGTTGTTAGGATTTCGTCGTGGCGCAGCCGCTGCCGGCGGCAGAGGGTAGTTCCGGAGACGGCGCTTATCGTCGGAGGGGACCAGTGGAGATATATTGCGGCCCTTGCCTCCGACGGTCGACCGGCGCTTCTTTGAGTGTAGCTTTGGCGGGGGCGTGTACCTGTCCCGGGAGAGGTAGTCGGGCTCCTCGAAGTGTGTCAGTGGGGTCACTGCATTGACTAAGCGGATCTCGGGTCGGGCGCGGTAGGGCGGCGGTAGAATGTCACTGTCCCGGTGCGACGGGCGCCTAATGCGCTTCAGGACTGACGGGCGCTTTTCGATGTCTAAATGCTTGGTCGCTACAAGCTGACGTTTTTCTTCACGGCTTCGACGCATGCATGCTATCCAAACGACGGCGAGAACAAGATTGACCACTGCAAGGCCGGAGGCAACGGCAATGACGAGAATAATGTTGGGTGGCACCATGCTGGAGGGCGATACAATCCCGCAGGGACGTGGATGACTTGTGGTTGTTTATGAGGGGCATTGGCAGCAAATGTAAGACTTGGGTTCAAAGAGGAGAAAGGAGATGTGGAGGGGTTTAGGTTGGGTTTAGGGGTTTTGCAAGTTTGCATCATACATGGACTCAGATGCGGATGGAGGCAAAACGAGCCACGTGTTCCCACGTGCTTGGAAAAACGGATCAAAATATCGGTCGGTCTATTAATTCCCTCGGCGCTTGTTCCGTCTCGCCCTTTGTGGACACTCATCCTCTCGTTCGTCAAGACACTTTAACCACTCCTCAAAACACTTTCCTCGTCATACACGTGTCTCTAGATAATACATAAAGTGGAGGCGAAAAATGTCTCTGCATGACTTTTTCTCACACATACTCTCATTTGCATGCTGTCAGTTGACTCAGTGAGAACACACTTGTCATGGTTCTTTTCTGTTCCCACCCCGGCGCGCTGCTTTCCCGTGGAGCTGTTGGGGTGACCGGTCTTATCCCTCTCCCTTCCATCTGCAGTACTCGCCCGCAATGACATCTGTCGCGCAAGCCGTCCCCTCAATTGGCAGTAAGCTGCGGGTTGCTATATGGTGTGCAGTATCAGAATACATGGCCACTAGAATCAATCTGCTCACTAAGCATGTCTCTGACGTAGCGGAGGAGGCATAGGCGGGCTCTGCCTCGCTGTTGCCCTGTCGAAGCATACACATCTTAACGTGAGGCTGTACGAGTCAGCGGGCCAGTTCAAAGAGATCGGCGCGGGCGTTATGATATGGGCCCGTACATGGCGTATCTTACAGCTCATGGCGCTGGCAGACGACTTTTCGAGTATAGCCAATGCCCCTCCGACCGGTGCGCCAGGTGTGTCCCTCCCATGACGGGTGCCAACACTCTGTTCAGTTCATTGAACCCTGCACAGGTGTGGGCTTCGATTACAGGAGATCCGACGCGCCATCCGAAGGATTTCGCTTCAAGCTTGTGGAAATGCCCTGTGAGCACCCGAGATTACGGGTCCTTCCCTGCCACCTCGTCTGACTGTGTTTAATCAGTCGGCGTAAGCCCTGTCCGTTCATTATTTATTTAACGTGTACTCCACATTTTGCTACTGTGTTTAGTGCGTCCGTTTTCATCGTGCTGAATTTCTAGACGTCTTTGTCAACCACCTGCCTCCCGGGATCGCTCACTTCGGCAAGCGACTTGAGTCTTACACCAGGACAGGGTTCAGCCCAATTACTCTCACATTTAGCGACAGGACCACGGCTACGTGCGACCTCCTCGTCGGAGCGGACGGGATAAAGTCGACAATCAGAGCTCAAATGTACAACGAAGCGGCAGAAGCCTCGGCGGATTTCAAGCTTTTGCAATATATCGAACCTGTATGGACAGGAACAATCGCCTACCGCGGATTGATTAAGGCGCAGGACGTTCCATTGAATGCAGATGGCTCTACGCATAGGGCTATCCAGACGCCAATGATGGTACGCATGGTGTTGTTCCAATTCTCTTCAGTCACGATGCTGAAATGATCAAGTATTGCGGAAAAAGCAAAGTAGGAAGTCATCAATGAGTACAATGTGGGAAGCTTATACTGTTAATTCATTTTAGCATGTTGTCAGCTACTCTATATCTCGCGGAGACGTTGTGAACGTTGTTACTTTTGCTTCTGAGCCTGCGAAACATGGACATGCCTATAAGGGCGAATGGGTTACCAACTGCAGCCAGAACGAGCTTCTTGACTGCTACGATGGTTGGGAACCGGAGGTGGACATTCTCCTTAAAGCACGTAACTTTGCCTTTCATGCAATTTTTGTTATTCAATGGTGTTAATTGCCCTGGTATCCCTCCGCAGTGTATCGAGACACCGACCCGATGGGCAATTCATCATATCAGGCCGTTACCTTTCTACCACAGAAACCGCGTCGTGCTTTTGGGTGACGCCGTGAGCGAAGTATTCAAATTAGATTTGAGCCTTGCTAATGTTAGGACAGGCTCATGCAATGTCTCCCCATCAAGGCGCGGGAGCCGGTCAGGCGATCGAAGTGAGTACATCTTGCATAGTAGACAAGTACAAAAGTATGGAACACTAATTATACATACTCCTCCCGATAGGATGCCTTTGTTTTGGGATACCTTCTGGGGAAATTTTCTGGACAGCAATCAAATCTAAAGGCTTTCCTGGAGGCGTACCAAGCCATCCGCCTCCCCGCCGCTAACAACGTCCTGCGCGGTTCGTATGAATCAGGCAAAATGTACGAATTCGATAGCGAGTACGGCGACAATTACGAAACTTTGGGACCTGCTATCCAGGCGCAGTGGGCTTGGATTGATCGACCATCTCTTCAAGAGGAGCTCGAATCAGCAATGCGGTTGGTACATCAGGCAACGCATGACAGCCATCTGTGAACGGTGAGCTACGGTGAGTATGTTTATCATACACGAAGTATCACTACAAGATCTAATAGTAGTGCCTAAGGTTTGCCTAAGAAGTTCGCTAGAGACCCCTATTCTAAGTAACCCCATGGATTTATAACAAAAATTGGAATGTTCCCTTATTGAGGTGAATGTATCTAGACTTAAGCTTCCCGAACACATACCCTATCGCCGTTTAGAGAGTATTGTAGGGCATTCAGAATGCACTGATGGCAGGTTGATTGAATACGGGTATTGTTGAATACGCATCTCCAGTCTGATGCTTGCGCCCACTTGCCTCTCAACGCAGGGCTTCGAATTGACGAGGACGCGATGTTGTACAGTGCGAAATGAAAACGTACAAACTTGGGACCCCGTCGGCAGAATACCAGGGACAATCAACGCACACTTCGGCACGAGTCTACTTTTACGCGTCCAGCTTGGACACGCATGTCATCCGTGAAGCGGTTGGATGACAGTCTCGTGGCGGCGTAAGCCTGTATGTAATGAGAAACCCGATGTTGCATACCCCTACGAGAGGGTAAAGCCGGGATTCCCTGAACATAGCACCAAGGAAACTGGGATTCGGATGACATGGGAATGGCGAAGAGCAGGACATACCCGGGAGACCAGCTCAGGCGCTCCCCTGTACAGATTACGATGATTGAGTGGGTGAGAATGGGGTGCAACGACTATGGGGGCGTGGTGGGGGACGGAGGCCAACAAGACGAAGCGCCCGAGAAGACCAGCATCGGCGGCGATGTTTCATGGTGTGATGATGTCACGCGTCCTCAGTTGGCGGTCCTCAACTCGCCTGCTTCCATCTTTTATTTAGCGCTCCTCCTCCGGTCCGCCTCAACATGGTTTTCGTATATATAGGCCATCAGCGCGTCAACTGTCCCTCCCCATCATGAAGCGCACTTCCTTCACTGCGTTCAACACCGTCTTCGTGGTCCACGAGGACTTTCAATTCGTCAAGCAACTTGGCCAGGGCGCCTATGGCTGCGTCGTCAGCGCCATCAACCGCCGCACGAACGAGACGCGTGCCATAAAGAAAATCACCAACATAAACTCCAAGGTCTGCTCTTCCTGCCCGAGATTATTCCCCAGCTTCGTCGCTCACAGCTTCGCTTGCAGGGCATTCTGACCAAGCGCTGCCTCAGAGAGATCAAGTATGCACAGCACCTCCTCAGCACGCTTGCTCGCTGACAGTCTGCGTAGGCTGTTGCACCACTTCCGCGGCCACAAGAATGTCCGCCGTTCTCCTTACCTGTGCTGGTTGTTCTCATGCGATATCTTTCTAGATCACTAATTTATATGACATGGACATTGTGTTCCAACCCAACGGTGACTTCCATGAGGTCTATCTATACGTACGTGATTAAAACCTTGGTCCGGATGATCACTGTACACACCCCGATTTTAGGAGGAGCTCATGGAGGCAGATTTACACGCTATTGTATGCCCATCTGTTTTAAGGCTGCACAGACTTACATTTCTCCGTTAGATTCGCTCCGGCCAGCCTTTGACAGACGCCCACTTTCAGTTTTTTATTTATCAAACGTTGTGCGGACTCAAGTACATCCACTCGGCCAATGTTCTGCACCGAGATTTAAAGCCGGGGAATCTCGTCGTAAATGCGGACTGCGAGCTCAAAATTTGCGATTTTGGTCTCGCGCGAGGCTACACCCCCGGTGGGGGAGCGTCAGGTAATCATGGTTTCATGACTGAATACGTAGCCACACGATGGTATCGGGCTCCCGAAATCATGTTGAGCTATGCACATTATGTGAGTCCTTCCCGCCGTTGTTCAAGCCTCATCACTGACGTCGTACAGTCAACCGCCATAGATATTTGGTCAGTGGGTTGTATCCTGGCCGAACTTCTCGGTGGACAGCCTATTTTTAAAGGGAAGGAGTGGGTCACTCTTCTCGCCTCTGAAAAATCAGTGTACCTGAATTTAACTGCGTAGTTACCTCGATCAGCTTAACCAGATCCTGCACTACCTGGGAACTCCGTCTGACGAAGCTCTCGGGAGGGTGGGATCTCTCCGAGTACGTGACATATCCTTTATTTTTGTACTTGCCTTTTCCACTGACAGTACACGACATAGGCGCAAGAGTATATTCGATCTCTGCCTTTCAAGCAGCATGTCTCTTTCCCAGCTATGTATCCAAAGGCCAACCCTTCGGCCTTGGACGCGCTGTCGAAGCTCCTTTGCTTCGACCCGCTTCAGCGCATGAGCTGCGAGGAAGCCCTTGCACACCCTTATTTCCAGCTGTGGCACCATCCCCCATATGAGCCGAGCTGTGAAGTCGTGAGTTCTTTATCCCGAGGCCGTATCGCGGAAAAAAGTTCAATAAAGACTCCTCCGTGTGTGCACAGCCATGTGACTTCTCCTTCGAAGAAGAAAACGATATGGAAGGGATGAAAGCCCTCATCCAACACGAGGTCGAGTTGTTCCAAAGGGAAGTTCGTGCCCAAGCTCAGGCACGCAGAATGGCTCACTTGCGACCGTTAGATAAGTACGTGTCCCTCTTAATCTCCAGCCGGCCTTTTGCTTATAGCTTCTGTAGTCTCCCCGTCCCAAGCCGGGACGAGATCTTGAAGTCCCCTGTGAGAGAATCGGCGCCACCGAACGGGGCAACGTCCAGCCTGACGGCTGCGCATGTAGGCGAAGGCCCCCACAGCCCCGTCATCGACATACCGAGTGAAGACCTTGAGCGCGAGTTAGCGAGCGCGGGCAGCACAGACGGATACTAAAAGTTATTCGTTTCTTATTCGTGCGAACATTTACAGTACTCATTACAGAGAGGGAGCACATCTATCTCGAATTATATAGTTGGACTGTAGGGCAACTGTAGGGATACCTTATTGAAATTTTTGGAGTGTTATGTATACGCATGCATAGGGTAGTACGGATGTATGTATGCGCAGCTGTCGGATAAATGGACTTGTATTATTTCGGACAGTGCAGTGCAGTTATTTGGCGCGGCTTGGCCCTTGATCATCGGAGACAGATGTCGAGTGAACTGATCTACTATCGTCCATCCACCACTATCCCCTCACCGCCTCACTCCCTCTTCTTGCTCCCGGCTCCTCTCCTCCGCCCATCATGCAGCGTCACAGTTTCACCGCGCTCAACTCCACCTTCGTGGTCGACTCGGAATATCAGTTCGTCAAGGAGCTCGGTCAGGGCGCTTATGGATGCGTCGTAGCTGCCAGGCATCGCCGCTCAGGCGAGGGATGTGCTATCAAAAAAATCACTAATATCAACACCAAGGTAGGCTACCCCGCGCGTTTTATAACTACAGCGCTCATGTTATTTCGCGTCGATAGCGTATCCTGACGAAACGATGCCTGCGAGAGATCAGGTATGTTACTATCCGCGCCGATCACTTGTCGCGTACATGGTTGAACGGCGCGCAGGCTGCTGCACCACTTCCGAGGTCACAAAAACGTACGTATACACTCTGGAGATGTACATCGCTTATATGCTCATACTTGCGCCCAGATAACTTGTTTATACGATATGGATATCGTATTCCAACCGTCTGGGAACTTCGACGAGGTTTACCTCTACGTATGTATGAATTTGGAAGATCACTACAGAACGCACATTGACAATGACTGCAAATATACAGGAAGAGCTTATGGAAGCTGATTTGCACGCAATTGTGAGCGGCGAAAGTCATGTATCACATTTATCCGCTTAATAGTGTGGGGTATTGAAACCAGATTCGGTCAGGGCAGCCTTTGACCGATGCTCACTTCCAGTCATTCATCTACCAGACTCTTTGCGGACTGAAATACATTCACTCAGCCAACGTGCTGCACCGGGATTTGAAGCCGGGAAATCTACTCGTGAATGCGGACTGTGAACTCAAGATCTGCGATTTTGGCCTTGCAAGGGGATATACGCCTGGTGGGGGAACTTCAAAGGCTGCGGGTAACCAAGGATTCATGACAGAGTACGTTGCCACACGATGGTATCGGGCGCCCGAAATCATGCTCAGCTTCGCCAACTATGTTCGTGCTTGGTCCTTTGGTCCTTTTTTGTGCAGTGCAGCTAATCTGATAATCATCAGTCCACTGCTATCGATGTCTGGTCTGTTGGCTGTATCCTTGCCGAGCTTCTCGGCGGTAAACCTATATATAAGGGGAGAGAGTAGGTGGTTTTCCCTTCTTAAAACATGGAAATGGAATTTTGACATATCCTGGCGCATAGTTACGTTGATCAGCTAAACCAGATTCTTCATTACCTCGGCACGCCCTCGGAGGACACACTTCGCCGGGTTGGATCTCCTCGTGTAGGCTACATAATTTCTAAGTTTACAGACGCAAACTTACTGAAGTGCATATTCTTAGGCCCAGGACTACATTCGGTCCCTCCCGATTAAACCGCGTGTGCCCTTTTCGACGCTGTTCCCTCAGGCAAACCCTCTTGCCATCGATTTGCTCTCCCAGATGCTGTGTTTCGATCCTGCAAAACGCATGAGCTGTGAACAGGCTCTGAACCACCCATACTTGCAAGTGTGGCACGATCCTGCTGATGAGCCGGTCTGTGATTCTGTAAGTAGACATTTCTCATTAACATTTCTTACACGGCTTGTTAAAACTATTTTTCTCTCCAGAAATTTGATTTCGGCTTTGAAGAAGAAGACAGTATCGATGGTATGAAACGACTGATCATCAATGAAGTCAATTCATTCCGTGCCGAGGTGCGGGCACAGGCCAGGGCAGCCGGCCAAATCCGTCGTCAGGACAGGTGTGTAGCTTCCCTTTACACATTTCAAGTGTGGGGAGTATCAAGTCTAATAATTCCATGCAGCCTTCCAATTCCCAGTCGGGACGAGATATTGAGTTCGCCGGTACAAGAATACGGGCCCCATCACGGTGCCACATCTGGTTTCACCGCAGCAGCAACAGGTGATAGACCACCGAGCCCCATTATGGACGACCCAAGTGAAGAACTGGAACGTGAATTGGCCAGTACTCACCTTGCTAACAGACGGTGAACTTCCGCGCTGTCCCCCATGCTCTATCATAGGGAGACGCTAGCGATCTACATTGACCTGTGTTTCCTCTGTGAATTGGAATGATCATTGATACCTATTTCTTACACATATACTTACGATCGGATTATCTAGTATTGTTTCTGTTGTGCTCAGGCCTGTCAGTTACCGCCCGTGTAAATGTAAATACCCCTGTTGTGTATACAATCTTAACAACCAAGCTTGTTATACAAGCGAAAAAAGAACAAGTACACTGAGATGGAACAATTACAATGATTATTATATAGATCCCAAGTATATGCGCATAAAAAATAAACGAAAATTAGTAGTCGCTTTCTCTATTTTCTTTTACCGCGTCACTTTTTAGATATTCCTTGTGCGTAACTTGGAGGCCCTTCGCCGCGTTGATAAATGCCTTCACTCTATGGATATCTTTCCCGCTGCCGTCCGCATTCTCCACGCCTCCACTGACGTCCACTGCCCAGGGTTGGACTTGCCCAATAGCAATCGCAACATTGTCAGGCGTCAATCCACCTGCAAGAATGATGGGCAGAGGGAATCGCGCTTCTCTGGAAAGCATCGTGACCTCAGCTTCGCCCGAGCCATTAATCGCGGGGATATCGGCTGATGCTGATTCTACTGTCTGCGCTCCCCCACCATTTGCAGAGCCTGACGGTACTTTGTTCACCCTGGACACACTATCAATAGCCAGCTCGCCGCGTTCGACCACGGTCCTGGCCAGATCCCAATCGACAATTTTGCCGCTCCCCCCACTCACGCCGCTGCCGTCTTCGTGCATACTGTCCAACAGCACGAACTGATGACCACCGCCGCGGGTGATGTCCTCTAGGCCCTTGCCAGTCTTCCCGACGTGGAAAGCGCGGATAACCGGGACAGGGATGTGTTGTGCCCAGTTGAAGGGTTCTGAGCCATGCAGTTGGACGACGTCAAGCTGAACTTCGGAGACTATGCGCAGGATATCTGCCAAAGGCGCATTCTGAAACACGCCGACTAGCAAGGGGCGCGAGCTTGAAGGGGCCAGGGAAAGTCGAGTAGCATGCGCCGTGAACCAAGGGACATTGCTTGTTACCTCAGCGGGTGATTGTTCTGATTCACCAGTTCCGAACCGCAGACTGCGGATGGCGTACGAGATTTTTTTTGCAGACCGTAGGTCCACAAAGCGTTTAGATTTCGGCGCGAAGATCAAACCTATCATATCAGCACCGGCAGCGGCAACAGCCAGGGCTTCATCCTTGGTTTTTACTCCACAAATTTTAACAAGCGGAGCGTGAGTGCTCCACTCCGGCACGTCAATGCTGGGCGGCGGAATAGAGAATAACTCGCGAATAAAGGCAGCAGTGTCCTTCGCACGCATCAAGCTTTCTCCAATCAACACAGCACCAACGCCTTCTGAGGCGTATTGTTTGACATCCTCCTGATTCGAGATACCACTGAGGGCTGCCAGAATCACATCTTTTCCTTTTACCATGTCACTCAGTCGACTTGTGGTGCCCATGTCGACCTGGAAATCATGCAAGTTACGATTATTGACGCCAATAACTTTCGCTGGCAAGGATAGAGCGAGTTCCATTTCCTTTGCATTGTTGACTTCGACCAGGGGTTCCATGCCGAGTTCTACACTGAATGCGTAAAGATTACGGAGCAAGGCTTCCGGGAGCATGCTGACAATTAGCAAAATAGTGTCGGCTCCCCACAACCGGGATTCAAGGATTTGGTACCGGCTCAGGATAAAATCTTTGCGAAGGATAGCCGGTCGATTTGGCAAATTCGCCACGCTTAGGCGCGCATGTAGCATATCTTGTAATGACCCAAGGAACCACTTTGGTTCCGTCAATACGGAGATCAGGTGTGCGCCTGAAAGTGCGTATGTCAATGCTTGCTTCGCAGGAGAAGTGGAAACAGAGATAGGTCCTTTGGATGGGGAGGCTCGCTTGATTTCAGCAAACAGAGAAGGAATTCCCGGCGTTGTCTGTTTGGCGCGAGAAACAAAAGATATCAAAGGTGGTGCAACGTTTAGAGATAGCAGTGTCTCCAGATCAGCCATAGTAGTCCCGGGAGTGGACTGGTCTCGTGCCACATCAGCAAGTCGTTGTGCGTAGATTTTCTCCAAGATAGAGGGGACCCTCTTCTTCACCTCTGGCTGGGAGCTGACGCTGGATGGGAGTGCCTCGTAAGGAAAAGGAGGAAGGGTGTTATCCAATACCCGTTTGGAAGGGTTTTCTTCCCAGAGACCTCCACGCAAAGATAGGAAGTTTCGGATAAGATCGTCGCCTCCCTCACTTAGAATACTCTCTGGATGGTACTGGACAGCTTCAACAGTATATTTTCGGTGACGGACTCCCATGATTACGCCCGACTCCTCGGTGGCAGAGGTGATGGCCAACTCAGCCGGTATTGTGCTATGTGCAGCACTCAAAGAGTGATACCGGATAGATTGAATGCCTTGAGGGACTCCCCTGAAGCATCCACGATCGTCATGTCGTATACGACTGACTTTGCCGTGCATGATTTCACCAGCATATCTGGATGTAATGTTATTGTCAATTGAACGATTCTTTGTAGCGCTACTCACTTGATTTCTCCGCCAAACAACTCAACTAAACATTCCAACCCCATACATACACCCAATACAGGAACCTTCCCCTGGAAATACTCAATCGCAGGTATCGAAATGCCTGAATCTGTCTTCGGATGCCCTGGGCCCGGTGAGATGATCAAGAACTTGATTTTGAGGTCAGACAGCAATGATACAGGTATAGCATCATTTCGGATGACGGTGACATCTGCACCTTGAAGACAAAGCTGTTGATACAGATTCCAGGTGAACGAATCAAAGTTGTCGATCATGAGGACATCAAGTTGTCCTTGAAGATGTTTAGGCAATGTTTCCGCGGACATAGTAGAGAGAATGGAAGGGTATTGGTGAAAGAGAAAATCAGAGGATGGAGGAGGAGGAAGAAATGACTAAGGAACAAATGGTATTTGTGAATGTAGCCAGAAAATCAGTTGACTGATCTTTGATCGGGACAGTCAATCAACGTGACATCCCCACTACGGCTACACTCTATTCCATAGAGTTGCAATAGCATCACTTCATTTACCTAGAAGCACTATTTCTACTGTTCTACAAGCAAATTTACGAGCGCATTTCAAGCGCATTTATGTATGTAGCATTTAAAGCTCAGGTAGCAGGAGATTCCTGCTTTCCAAGAAGGAAGGACATGATATTGTACGCTGCCCAGGGAACAAATTCTGTCCTCAAAATTCTTTAGTCGCCATACAATAATAAATTATGTCAAGCATTGCTTACGAGGGATCATATGGCCACTGAAAGAAAGCTCCACGTCTGGAACGCAGAAAGGCAACAGGTTAGGCGGAGATAGATAACAGCTTTTTATTGACCACTTACAGGTAAGCCCACGCTCGGTGTGCATATTACCCAAAGAGCCCATGCCCTGTACGGTAAATGCTTCTTCGTCGACAGGGGTTTGGAAACCCTGCTTTCCACCCCATGTCATATTCCTAACGATGACCAGATTATTAGCGTAGCAGAAACGGGGCAGTGCAAACACATACTGAATAGCAATGCGAGTTCCTTCCGCAATTAAAATAAAGTCCTACATTAAAACTTCAGTCATGCTTCAAGGCTGAACATAATTTTAGCTAACAGCAAGACCATGGACGATGACCGTTCGGACTGATTTGTCAATGACGTTCGGCAGCACACTTAGAGTAGAAGGAATTGACGTGTCGCGCCCTTGTGCCCCTGTTTGTGGATCAATATATACCGAGTTTTCGGCACAAATCTCCCAGTTTATATGAGGGGCGTGAATAACATCTTGCACCTTTAATTAAATTAGCATGATACTGCGTTCGGCAACTAAACCAAAGTAACAAATATCAGTAGAGACTTACGTCCGTCCTACGATAGGTAAGCTTCATTTTCTTGTCAGATTATATTACTTACCGGTTGAAATAGATAAACTCCTGAGTTGACTGGGGGAAGCCAAGAACGCTCCCTATAATAGTAAGTTGTAACCCCGGGTCAGTAAACGTTACGGATCCGGATATAAAACGAGCGCTTAACGCTCTATATTTACAAGGGCTTGGCCATGTGTCAGATACTCTATGTACATACACACGTCGATCTTTAGCCGATAGTCTGGTGTTAAGCACTGTTATGACGTACCTATAGACATCAAATACAGGGTTAAGACTAACCGGCGTTACATACATTAGCTTGAGGTGGAAGTGGTCAAACATGAAGTACTCACAGACCAACCGCTCGCTGAATGGGGCTGTGTAAACGGCAGCTCGGAATAACATTGAATGTGCCGTTCGTGGCTACAAGGGGAAGTTGACCAGCAGGAGGATAGGTGACATATTTGTCGAGGTAATCAGTGTATCCACATGTATCTGAAATATTCTGGAATTCAGCCCAGAGGGAGCTGGTGAACGGAAATAGGTTTTTATTCGCCTGATGATTGAAATTTACATTCGGTGGTACCTGAGGAGGTATATAGAATTCATACCTGGGCAAAGCGGAGTGCGGGGATTTCCTGCTGAACAAGGCCGTATGACAAACTCGGATCGGAAATCCAAATACCCTTCAGCGACAAGTCCAAGCCTTGTGGGTGTTCATAGATCCAGTTCGCAATGTATGGTACATCTTAAAAAACGACTTAGCAGATTCGTAGATGATAAGAAGGCGTTATTGCCTACAGAATCCTGCATACTAAACAATGGGAAGTGAATAGGCTTAAAGAGTCATCAATAATAAATGGGACATACGCTTTCACCAGAGAGGTAGAGATTGTTGCCTTTCAACTCGCTGAATACTTCCAAAAATTGTATAAGAAATCCTGTTAATTGTTCTCCGAGTTCATCGTCATTGGAAATGCTGGGTGAACCCTGGCTGAAGCCAGTCTGAAAGTAACATCGCAGGCAGTATTGTATTATTATGATAATCATCCAAAAAAGCCACAGACACCTACACCAACAGGTTGTTCGACCCAAAGCATATGTGTAAGGTTCGTCCATGAGAAGGGGTTTCTGGTAAAACAATATGTTAGATTCAGAATATGTGCGGAAAAGATCACGTCGGTTACGGTGTAGGTGCTGATTGACCCCATGACCAAGCTGCAATAGTGTTGGTGTGTTAAGTATTGTCACAAACATTGTATAAGAGCTTACATATAGGACCGTTTTCCTGCAAGAAACCTTCTAAGCTCGAACATCCGGGACCACCTGTACGCCGTCGTCGAGCATTGTCATTAGATAAAACGGCAACCCATTATGTGGTAGATGTACCATTAGTCCAAAAAGTAAGATCTTTCGTATTTTCGATATTATTGGCCGGCCAAAACCTAGTCGTAGTTAAGAAAGAAACCGGGACATAATGCTGCCATAAACTTACCAGAAAAATAACTTCCGTGTCTCGTTTTTAGCTCCTGATATGGGCAAGAGGCCGGACCAAGAAGGACCGGCATCGAAATCAACTACATGCCGCGACGTAAGCTTGGTGAATTCAAAGAGCCAGTGGACAGCCATACCGTCAGGAATCTTTGTACCATCGACAAAGAATTTCTTCGCAGCCGGGTTTTTGAACGTGATGGTAGATTCTTTTGCCGGAGGAGATTTAGGTGTGGTTAGGAAATTTTGTAAACGCGCCACTTGTTCGCGTTGTATACTACGGGCGTTTTCTACCCCCGTGTCCTGACAGTGAACTCCGCCGAGTAATGGTGTTAGAGCAAGAAGAGCAGTGAACCAAAGATGTAACATGATGAAGCCACAAAGGTACTGACTCTGGATGCGTACTCCTTTACTGCGTCTAGTATTTATACCTGCAGGAAGGGGATTCGAAGAAGAATGGTTATTTAAAACTACATGTAATCTTTTCCAGTACGAAAGAACATGATTTTCATATAAGATAAGCCACATGATAAGTGCAAGTACAACTGTGCCGATGTAACGTACTCACCAAAGCATACTAAAGAATTAAGACTCTTATGCCTGTCGAGAATTTTATTACAAGTCTAAGTATTCCTCTTTACTCTTCATTTTTCTCGCCCTGCGCGAGGTACGCTGCAGCGCCCACCTAGGCCCTATCCCGAAAGGATCGTCGTGAAGATGTAGGTCGGAAATCTCACAGCACATGGTAATGCTGCAGAAGAAGTGTTCAGAACAGTCATCACGTTGTTCAAGAGCTTCGCTCTTCAATCCGTCTGCATTGAAAATCAAGATTAATGCCTTAAAATACCGCAATGGGAGGGGTCACTCACACCAGTAACATATCTTGACGAAGGATGCCGAGATAGAACGTCGGGATAAAACCCTTGGCATGCGGTAAGATAGTGAAAGGCCCGCAGAAAGAGCCACTGGTGATGGTTGTGAGCATGCCCACGGCGCTTTCTCCGGATGCTACTACCGTGACAATGCCGCTGGCAATGGCACACATGATCCAAGGCGGACCGCTGGCGGCTACACTCATATCACTGAAATTTACGGTCTTCCTAAGGTACTCGGCGAGTACTCTCGCTACAGCAGAAAACTCATAGGAAGACGTCTAAGTCAAGCAATTGTGAAGAAGCTTGACCCAAGCTTGACCTACATGTTGATGTCAACAAGTCAACAAGTGACAAGGTTTCTCGTGTTCATGGAGACCTACTATAACTAAACCTAGACGCGTCAAAGTCAGAACCGTGATGAAAAGAAAGCATAAAAGATGGTGGACTAAATTGTTGAGTGCTTTATTCTAGTATGACATGATGGGAAGGGCCTAGAGGGGACCAACGAAGCATTCCCGATATGGCAATCACGGTATTCACTCAGGGCCTCAGGACAACATCAACTCCAACAGTCTGCGATCTTTTCATGATTCATTATTCAATGAATATGTACAGCACGACGAGAAACTGACTCTCTGATTCATTATCCCTACAATCGCGCAGCTTACTGCTTTATCAAACTGTGATAAAGTGCTCTCACCTATCGGACAAGAAGCTCTGCTCCTTCGACGGCTCGACTCTGCGCCTATAATATGTCCAATAGTACATCAGGAGCAGAAGAAGATAGATGCTTCAAAACAATTGCTTCGAGCGCCCCTCCGATATTCCAGAATGGCAAAATCGTTCTACAAGGTAAATACACAGTGAGCCTGCAACTGTATGATGTTAACCGTTTCATTTAAACTGCAGCATATCATGTAAGTCAATGCACGCATAACAGCTCTATTAGCTGACGAGACGGTATCGGCGCAAGATTGGGTGGATTATCTCTGGACTTTTCACCTTCGTGGCGCTTTCAGTATCTTTCTGGCTCATCTGCAAGCACTTACAATGGTACACTAATGTGAGTAGTAGTTCAAAGATAATTGCAGTACTATTGAAGTTGAAATTGATTCAGAAGCGTGAACAACGATGTAAGTCTGTGAATTTATACATCTATCATCCTTCGCCAATGGTCTGCTTAGATACTGTCCGGCTGCTTCTCATGGTCCCCCTATATGCTGTCATAAGTTTTGCTTCGTTTTTGTTCTGGGTGAGGTACTCAGTGATTGCCTGCATTCTGTTATTGACGTGCTCTCTTAGAACCATGCAACGCCTCTCACTCTAATCAGAGATGCTTACGAGGCAATAGTGCTGACGGCTTTCTTTTATTTGCTTCTAATGTATCTCTCTCACGATGTCGAAGAACAGAAGAGGATATTTATCAAGGCTGGACTTTCTGTAGAAGCTGACCAAGTTTCTGTTCGGAGGGGAGATGATGTTGTCAAATGGGTATTTCCCCTCGGATTTGTGAAGTGGAAGCCAAGAGTACGCCGAGTGATGATTATATGATACACGTATCTGACGTTTCCTGTAGAATGGTCTATACTTTTTGCAGATGATGAAATGGGGTGTGCTTCAGTATTGTGTCATTCGACCAACGTGAGACGTGGTGCAGTTATTTATCGACGTTTTACATGCCTAACGTATCTTTTGATCAGGTCCACATTAGCTGCTGTAATATTAAACTATGTAGGACTTTATTGTGAAGACTCGTGGGGCCTCGGATGGGGACACATATACGTAAGTTCTGACATACCCTTTTCAAAGATACTTATCCTTCTGACAAGCCATCACGTAGATCACTATCGTAATGTCCATATCAGTAACAGTAGCGATGTATTGCCTGCTGCAATTGTACCTGCCTGTTGCGCCGCATTTAACATCTCATCAACCATTGCTCAAACTATTTTCTGTGAAAGCCGTCGGTGAGTGTTCTTGACTTATGCAATAGAAAAAATCTTTTAACACCCACTCTGGGACTGCGTAGTATTCTTAACATTTTGGCAAACTACCTTTCTGTCACTCCTCAGCCTGTTTGGGGTTATAAAAGATGTGAGTTGTTGTTTGATTGTACGTCATGTTTTTAATACAGCACTTGTAGACGAAGTATATGACTGCAGATGATGTCAACAATGCCCTAGCAGCTATCCTGGAAACATTTGAGATGATGTGTGTATGACTGAACAACTCAATATTTAAGTCATAATTTGACAGTGTTCAGGTTGTTTGCATTTTTTCACATCCGAGCATTTACCTATAAGCCGTATGCCGGAGCATCCAAGGAAGGCTTAGCTCCTACTAGAACACCTCAGTGGAGGTCATTTGGTCATGCAATGGATTTTAGAGAGACTTTTATCGAGATCTGGCTGGGTTGTGTCTATATGTTTGACAGTTTGCGTGGGAAGGAGCCGACGCCGGAATTTGGGGTCATACGAAAATCTCATTACGAAGGTGCTTTTGGTAGGCCGAGGCAGAAACAAACTCAATCCGCCAAGGCCGATATTAATTATCCAACTATCAGGGTCGAGGTCGACGAAGAGGTAGAGGTCATGGTCAATGGAAAGCGAGAGTGGCTGCATTTGGACTCGGACAAAGTTGTTCCTACTAGCCATGGTCATCCGGCTCCAGAGAAGAGTGAAGGGCTCCATGAGCAAATAAGCCGTGAACTTGCCCTACGGGGATACCCTATTCGTGAGTTCTATTTATCATGGGATCGAGATTACCATTAATAGAAAAAAATTACCTTTTAATAGAAGAGCAACAAAGGCAGCCAATATCCGATCTTCAGCCAAACAGAACGCGTCTTGAAAGTTCCTGGTGGCGCAGCCTCTATAACAGAATATCACAGTCTGGACAGGAACCCGAGCAAGATCTCATACAGCCTCTTGCTCGACGAAGCACTTCTCGGCGTTCACGCTTACTTCGAGAGCACAAAGGCGTGCAAAATGAGCCGTATATCAATGAGCCGTATCCCGACAAGCTTACCTCTGCTTCAAGCCCTGACTATGACTTCGTACATGAAGAGCATAATAATGAGCAAGATTACCGCAGTTCTCTTCTAGCGCCCGGCTCTTTGCGTAGAGCAAATCGACCGGTACATGGAGATAGGTCGATCCTCTTTGCCCCCTTTCCATTAAATGATGATAGTTCTGCGGGGTTATATGAACTATCAGCACTATCAAGCCAGTCACTTGTGGGGGGGAAAGTAGTTCGAGCTTCCAGGCGTTTTCCGCCGCATGATCCGAATCCGTCTTTAAGACAAGCGAAATACGATACTTCAGGGAAACATTTTAACATATCTTCTGGTCGTACGCGAGATGGATCCCCAGATCTATTAGGCTCAGATATCTCTCCTCTGACAGCCTATCGCAAAAGCGTACACAGGCGCGAAGGAGCTGCTATTCCATAGATATCACCACTGGGGAGTGTGGTTCGCCTCCGCGTGGTCTCCTGCCATGCCTCGGAATCTAGCCCATGATGAAGAAAGAACAGTGTACAGAGAAGTTTTTTGGGGGGCTTTCAGACCGTTGCGATATTTATTCCTTTCTAATCTGCTTGTTATTATCCGTTCCGTGACATATCAGCTACGTGCATGAATTTTATGAACATTTACGAAATTATGATTACAATTTTGGTCTGCACTACCCTAGTTTATGATGACTCTGTGGCTCGGCTTGGGGACCATGGTTCTCAATATAGGATGATTAAAGAGAGCTTATGGGGATTTTTTCGGCGCAGCATGTCATTGCTGTTAAAAACTTACCGGCAGTCAACCAGCAGTCTCGATCAGGAGGAGTTCAAGATATCGACTATCGACTCTTAATGCAGAGAATTACTTGTTAGCCACTAGTTTATCTCGTGTACTAAGGAATTTTGCGACGAATTCTCCAAGAATTCTCGATGATAAGTTGCTAAGTCTAGCCGACCCAGATTTGCTACCAATTGTGACTTCAATTTATTGTAAATGCTTATTACCAACTTATTGCACGCACACAGACTCTTAACAAGTAAAAGGCGACCTTTAGAAGCATGCTGAGCGCTGATTTCCTATTCTCTTCAACTAGATAGTACCCAAAGAGAAACAGATCACACTACTTCCTGCCATATTGTCTGGCCCCGATTTTTGAGCTTGGATCCGCATCGAAACGGTCTGTCCATCGGCTGATCCAAGAACAGAAGTCCGGCAAGAATGTCGGTCTTCTCTTGTACATGACAATTTCATCTGTTCACTTCAAAGTATACATAGCGTCATCGAGATTAGCAGGATTCGGAACGATGTACACAGCCAACCTATTTTTATTTTTATAAATAAGAAATCTAGCTTACACATACTTGGCGAACCATTGTACAATCGAAAAGGAGAACAGGCAAAGTGTGATCAATCGTACGCGACCTAAAACAGGGGGCGCCAATCTATGTCTATGTGGAAATGAGTAAATGTAACGTTAAGTAATATCTCCGATGAAAAGGGACTATGATATATAAAAGCAGGGTATGGAATCTTGAAGCTACACGTATATATAGTATGCTACAAATGGATCTTTGGGTCCCAGATCAAGAATAATCAGTGTAGAACATAGGTAAAATACCTGGTCGTAATCATGATAATGCGTGGGGAGTACAGTTGAAATAAAAAGGACATCGTCGGTCAAGCAAGCACTGGTAGCAATAGAGTAATTGACGTGTAGAATGATTTAGAGTGTCGACTTCAAGCCTAATTTACCTTTTTCAAGTTTGACAGCATAACCACCGAGATACTCCAACTCGAGATTGTTTATAGCGTATTCTGGATGAACAACACGGCGTGCATTTATTTTGTTGAGAATCAATCTAGTTTCTTCAGCTCTTTCACAGTCCGACGCTGTTTCCATATCATCGGAGGAGTCGTTTCGCCTTGCGCGAGCAATGCAAAGGGTGCCTTCGAGTATGTGCGGGTCTACCACAGGGGCCGCAACATCAAGGAGTTCTTTGGCTATGGATTCGTTCCGAAGGAGATATTCGTGTTGTTCAGGAGTTGTCGGATTAAAAAGATTGACGCAGAAGTCAAGAGATTTCTGCAACTCCGTTTCAGATAGGCGTGCACCCATGTCAGAAGCGCCTTGAATAACTGAAGATATTTTAACGAATGTGGTCGTCGGTAAAATAGCAGTGGGATTATCTAACCTGGACGAAGAAACGCAAATGCACGGTCATAATTATCTTCATCGATGTCCGATAGAATATTTTCGCTTTGGGAACAGATTTGCTTATAAGCGCTCAGTACAACGACCTGAAATCTACAAGGCCTGAGCCAAGTTCGAGGCCACTAAGAGACGGTAAATAACTAACCTTGTATAGCTAATTGATACACGACGGGTATGCCACTCTGCCGCAACAACTTCAGAGCAATGTTGGCGAATAGATGCACAGATGGTAGCCGCTGCCGAAAGAGCTGAAGTCATTGCGAGGTGTACTCCACTGGAGAAAAATGGATCGATAAATGCTGTGTTAGAAAGAACGGTAATTAGTTGATGAAATGTTTGAGTTCAAACATGCGCATTACCTCCAGCATCACCCACAATTCTGTACCGGTTTCCTGCGTAGAACGGCGAAGAGTAGCTGAAGTCATTCGCGCTTTTAATGCTCCCATCCTGTAATACACCACTTGAGGTAATGAGCTTGATGACCCCCGGGGCCAAAGGGAGGCTGGATAAGTAGCGTTTGGCAACGGAAGAATCAAGAGAAAGGGAGGAATGATTTAAAGGTAGGAATGGGTCGAGTTCCGAAATCTCTGCTTTGACTTTGTAAACTTTCTCATTCATAACTATGCCCACCGATGTTGTGCCATTGTGAAGAGGAATGAACCAGGCCCAGCCTGAAGCGTCTAGTATGAAAGAGAGAATATTAACTTTACATGTAAAGTATGTCTCGTGTGGACTAACCTGTTAACGTTTCAAACCACGGAGATCCATATCTGGTAGTGCCTTCGCCATAGCGGCCGACATCGCGCCAGTAACCCCAAACGGCGATGTTTTTGAGAGAGGCGTTAAAATGTCTGTTCTTGAGATATCGGGTTGATAGAATTCCTGCCCTGCCTGTCGCATCTACTAAGTAAGTAAATGATGTTTCCCCTCGTATACTGGGGTCGGTTTTTATAGCTCCATCAGGTTTTACATTACCACCAGTTCCAAATAATGGGAAAGAAGATTCGATTGGAGAAGCAGGAGGAGAAAGGGGTTCTGGGGGTGGTGTATGACTCCATGAGGCCGTCACCGGAGTGTTAGGATCGGATGCCGAAAAGGTGATGGAGTCGACCTTCGTTTTTTCGTAGACCGATACGCCCATGGAACGGGCGTGGTTGAGGAGCATATGATCAAATTCTGACCGGACCTAATGGGCTTTATGGTCGGCCATCGGCAAAGACACCGGGGGCTAAATAGACGTACTACATTCCAGGCATTGTTGTTGTGCCCCAGTGCGACAAAGTCGGTGTCTGCGACAGGTGATCAGAAACCACAATTTCTTTCGAGAGGTTAACGCAACTCACATCCTTCGCGTTTGTACTGATTAAACTTGATCGCAGATCCAGGCTATTTTTGTGAAAGGGGGTAGAGATACGTATACGAGATGCTTCATTTACCTTGCTCACAAAACCATGAAGTACCATTTTGTCCTCCGCACCAATAAAGCGCAGATAATGACGAATGGATGGTATCAAACTTTCGCCGACATGGTACCTGGCGTAATTGACGGTCAGAAAGTCCATCATGAATAAGGTAGTGAGAACCACCTGGGAAACTTGGATGCCTCTAACAAAGTTACTTTTATGCCTTCCCGTGCGAGGGCTGTGGCAGCATAGGAGCCAGCTGGACCGCCACCGATAACAAGGACCTGGCAGTGCTTGAAAAATGTTAGTTGACGAGCGACATGACAGGCGATGGAGTCTAACCTTTGAGGGAAGGGAAGGAGGGGACATGGGGAAAGGAAATGGAAATGGACAGGGTCGACTGAGAGGGGGGCGCTTTATAACATTTGGACGCTCGTAAAGGAAGGAAGGTTTCCGAAAGGAGCTAAGCCAACACGTGGTCTTCCAGAATGATCCCAGGCTGGGATAATCTCTGGAGTCTGCATGTGCACCGCGGATTCCGAGAATATACACAAGCTCAAACATGGCCCACCGACAGTTTCTGTCAACTCAGCCTACTCCCAGTCTCTTTGTGCCAGCAAAATTCTGCCTCCCGAGATCCCGCGGACGCCGTATATGCGCGTATGTCAGGCCCCACCGAGGCTTGTTCATGATAGGCCACAGCTTCGCCGGCAAATTTCTGGGGTCTTTGCCCTTGTACTCTACTGGTGCCCTGACCAGCGAAAAAAATTGCATATAAATTTATATGCGGTAGAACTCTGAATTCATACTCCCAAGTTGCAATGCAGTGGTCCAGGTCAGCCTAGTGGTCGTTTTTGAGGAAGAGGAAGATAGAAGGTTTGTGACCCGTGTCACATCAATTGTGATGCCACGCGATGAGCGCCGTGTTCCGTGCCTTGACTTGCGACAACCACCTTCTCCAGTTCTGAGGAAGCCAAGAGGAAGCCGCCACAGAGACTACCCCCTATACAACTGAGAACTGCTTCTTTCTCTAAATCGATATGGACTCATTCCGTCGGTTGAAGAGAGAGCTCATAGGATACAATTCTGAAGCAGATCCCGAAAGGACACGGGCAAAGAAGATACTCAGTAATTTTATCTACTCTGCCCTTCTCCAATTATGACTCAAGACAATGCTTCAGGTATAATAGATGGCTTGCTCAAAGACGAAACTGCGGAGCTCGACATGAGCCAGATTCCAGTGGAGCTACTGGCCCACATTTTCAACAGCATCTTGTTCCCCACATTTATACATGAAATGCTGCCGGATTTACTTCATGTTCTTAGCAATCTAGAGTTCCAACGTCTAAAGGTCACCAAGAAGGCCACTGCGCTACTTGAATACGATGCCTTCTTGAAAATACAGCCCACCTCTCAGACGTCGGGCTTGCCAAAGGATGATCAGGAATACTGTCGCCACTTGGTGAATTCGCAAGACGATGTGCGTGAAATATTCATCAACAACGTGCTGTCATGCTGCGTACTGGTGAGTATCTTGATTTTATAAGCGACGTACTTGTGCAAGCCGTCAAATAGGATTTGAAGCTACTGTGGCTAGAGAATTCAAACACGGAGTTCTGGTTCCGCTGGAATGAATATTTCTCTATAATAAAGCATGGAGCTGACCCGGAGACCTTGACGCACCCTTTTCACTACAAAATAACACCAGATGAGATAAATTTCTTACGGGATGCTCCCAATCAACTTAGTGAATTCATGGAAACAACAGTTCGTGCAGCTGCGCAACATGCCAATAAATGGTGACTGAACTGACTCCATCGCGTGTTCGTCACGTATTAACTATGTTCTCAATCAATCAGTCTGTCTGTGGATGACGTCTTTCGGTCGAACAAATTTCGCCAGCGATTCCTACCGACTTTTAGTACTGAAGCCTACGACCTATTGACATACTATGTAAATGTCGTGTTGGATGCCGTGGAAAAAATAGAAGCCATCGCTAAAGATGATTAAATGGCATGTGATTTTGCTACCGTACCAAGTTCCATTTAATAAGTCATGTATAGAAGGTGTATAATATGCAGTAACTCGTCGTAAAATACCCTCTACGATGTCCCCCATTTTAGTCCCATTTTATTTTCTTGGAGTACTCTCGAATATCAGAGACAAAATGCTCCTCGATTTCATCCCCAACCCCAGCCGCGACCTTAAGAATTAACTCGTTTAGTCCAGTCGAGCCTAAAACGTCTACGTGGTCACTCGTATTGGCTCCTCCGCGGGGTATCGTCGCAACAGGGAGATGCGGCAACTGCAGGTACAGGTACTCCATCAGACTTATGCAAGGCAAAAAGGTAACAACGTACTTCAACAGTCTTTATTTTAATTCCTGCAGGATTCCATCGTTTTCGGGCCCAACCTTCGACGCACATGGCACCCAAGCTTATTAAACTGACAGTGCCATCGCCTTCACCAAGTTTAACTCCATTTCTAACCTGTTTCGCCGCACTCCCGGTGAGTCACATACTTTTGAGTGGAGAAGAAAGCTACTTTGGGGAGGATGCTATCGCTAGTATAAGCAGCATCGATAAAGCTACTGCGCACTTGAGGCACTCCAAGTGGCCTTGTCGGGCAGCCTTCGCCTTCTTTATCGTCATCACATTTCCCAGCTTCCGAATCGGCGACTCCGCCATCGTGGACGTATTCACCTCGTGCATACCTGTCCAGTTATAGTGGTTGAGTGATCTAATAAGCACGTACAAAGGTATAATTCACCAATAGGAGCGCTAGCATGTCAATAACTCTTTAGACAAGCTTGAGTAATGATATAAAAGACGCTCATACCTCTGTATCTTTACCATGTCCATAAACACAATATATCTTCATCGAAGGAGCGTTGGGCAATCTGAATGAATGAGACAGGGGCAGAAAGCATGTGAGTGGAACAAACCACAGACCTGACTTCCAGAGGATTCGTCCACTTCGTTGGGTCTTCATCATTTTTTGCTAGTTGCGCTTCATCGCGTTCGATTCCGTACGAGTAATTTGTTTGAAGCATTTTCTGTGCTCAGGCTAAACAGTGATGTTACAAGCGCATCTAGAGGTGTAACGAACCTGGAAAGAGACTGGAGTGTGTTCCAAAATCCAGTTGGAAGCGTCTTCTGCAGTCAAATTGTACTTGATGGTATCATCCATGTGTATGAGAGACTGTCTAAAAGCAACAAGCTCTCCATGGGTGTGAGTCACATTGGGATGGTCATCGGGCGCTCCGTCGATATTGCCCCAGATATCATTTCCACCCTGCAACAAGTTAGCAGACAGACTATATGCGGGGAAAGACCGCATACCTTGAGCCACATGCTAGCCGTGCCGGCCCAGCTGCGGAACAGGTTTACTCGTTCCTTGCGAGAGAAGAAACGTTCGAGTACTACTTGATTGCTTAACGAAAACACAATATATATCAGATAGCAAACATACCGTAGGCACCAGCAGGATTCATCTCGACAGTGTCCTTCATCTCTCCGGACAGAAAAGCGGCCATGGCTTTGGCCTGCGAAGATTAGTCTTTTGTCTTCTCGTTTAGCGAAGGAACTTACCACGCCCTGTAATTGCATTGACATATAGTAGCAAAAGTGATATGAAAGAAAATACATACCAGGTGAGTCCCTGCAATGGAAATGTACGCTTCTATGTGTTTCTTAAGAAAGATGAGGCAATGCTTGTTATACCAATAGATGATCCTTACTTCTACCCAATCACTTCCTCCGTTACCATGTTGCGGTGACTCAACCCACTTAAAACTATCCCCTGTGATTCAGATGTCGAACTAGAAGAGGAAGTCTGAAGATATACTTACAAGTACTGAAAAATAGACGTTGATTTTTATGTTATTAGAACCGGGATGGACTCGGATGGACTCACAAGAAGAATCTAATCGCCTTTTGAGTAGATATTCGATTTATTCAAGGCAAGAAAAACTCACGGTGCTTCCCATAGAATGAGCAGCAATGACAATTTTCTTTTTCTGTCGCTTTCTACGGAACCGGTTATTGCTATGTTCTTCAGTACTTTTACACATACCAACCTCAGTCCTTCTATTGTTGTCTTTAATTTTGAGAAATATCCGTCACGTTCTTCAAGATTATAATATGACACTCTCCAGTCATAAGGAGCCAAGTACAGATTATTAGTATCATAGTTGATAACGGCGAGGTTCTCTACAATCTTGGACCTATAAAGGGCGAGGCTTAATAACCTGTCTGAGGATCATTGCCTTTATTGATGAGAGCGTACCAGATCCAATACCCTTGGATTAAAGAGCTTGCAGCGTCAATACCTTCTGCAGCGCGTATCTTGGCACGAGGCGGATCTAATCCAGTTATTGGATCGAGCATCATCGCAGATATCCACCTTTCCTTGTTGAAGGTGACCTGGGTAAGCATGTTAAAGCCACCCCACAATTTTTCGCGAAAGAAAGGTCGATATTCGGGATGGGTGGACCATGATTCTAACGCCTTATGCAACCTTAGTTGAAAGTGCTAAGTGATGGTGATTATGTTACTCACTGTAGACACAACGCCTGGAATGAGTACTACAGGATGCTGTGCACTCAAGCCACGGGATTTCATAGCCTCGCCAACCTGGAACTCTCTTCCGTCATTGTTGAACTTCCAAACCTCGGGGATGCTGTTTCTGAAACGATTCCATTCGAGCTCGACGCGTGATAGATCAAAATCAGGGAGTTCCGGAAGATTGAAATCGTAGTGGGTTGCGAGAGTCGACACTTGCAGCTGCAGATCCTGAATGTCTTGAGGCTCTACGAAGGATAACGCTAGAAGTATGCCCACTGCCACTCCGTCAGGCGCAAATCACCGGAATGGAAGAGGAACATCCTACTCACAGATCAGCCCAAATGGGAACAAGAATCGTCCACGGAAGAAAAAGGGACGCTGTGTTTGGAATGAGATACACAGTACATCTTTTACATGAAGACGTCTGACGTACATCAGCTTGCTTCTTTTGCAGCCTTATCAACTTTTTGGCAAGGGTTTCTTTGGGCATATCCTCGACATTTTCAGCGATGCGCGAGTCTGAACTGTCGTTCGAGTCCGTCCTCTCTGGACTGCCGAGATGTGGAGTTCTCTTGGTAAGAACCATATCGGTAGGATTTGCGACCAGCAGAAAGCCGAATAAGTACACGGCGTCAAAGGTACCAGTTATGACGCGCTTAACATCAGGATATTTTTGGCACGGGATTCGGAATGACCGTCCGGCCCGGGAAATCCGACGCCGTCCCTCGAGGGCAAGATGATGAGCTCGGGAGGCCCTCGAGAACGAAACGAAGACAAGATTAGTGCGGTAACCCCCTCATCAAGCCTTGAAAATAGCATGATATTCATGATCAACATATTGAGCTAAGGATGGAAACAACACTGCTACTCCTGTTTGACACTGCTTGGCAACGGCCTTAATCGTCAGCACTGTTGCTACAGTGCCGAGTATTCAAGTCCGTCAGCAAAAACGTTCAGGGAACGCTCTATCAGGAGGACGCCATGAGCGACGATTTCCTGCGGCTAGTTTCTCAGTCTAATCCAGCTACTAGACAGTATCAACCAGCCAACAATGGTTATCCTCCTTCTGCCACGGCAGGCCCGTACTCCGACCGCTCTCCGCAGCAACTTATGGATCCCTTCTTCGACGATGAAGACGACAACTTGCCTGACTCCGCCTTTGGCAGTCAGCCGGCCCCCATGAGGTCTCAAGAAAGTGGCCTTCCTCTTGCTCGTTCCGCCGCTCCTCCGGCAGGTGTAGGCTCATCCACCACGTTACCCCAGGACTGGACTTTCGACGAAGACTTTCAAAACACTGACCAGCAAGCCTTTCCAGGTCCTTCGAAACAAAGCTCGAGCTCTAGTTTTGGTAAATCACGGTTAAAATCCCGGAAATGGAAATGGCCATGGCAGAAGGAAAAGGTTTACACTGGCGAGCGAGTTATCGCTTTGAACAACAGTGTGGCTAACTCCGAGTTTGACTCAAACTTCGTTTCAACGAGTAAATATAATCTGGCTACTTTCTTGCCCAAGTTTCTATTTGGTATGTGTTCTCATTTAATTATCGTGCTCCTCTAACCCCTAGCATTTTCGAAGAGCAATTTTCCAAGTACGCCAATGTATTTTTCTTATTCACAGCCGCTATCCAGCAAATTCCGGGCGTCTCACCAACAGAACCGTATACAACAATTGTTCCTTTGGCGGTCGTGTTAATGGCCTCAGCATTCAAGGAAATTGAAGAGGATCTGGTGCGTGCCTGGGGGTTAAGCATTCATTGTCCGGACTGACCCTTGGTAAAGAAACGACATCAATCCGACAAAGAACTCAATGCACGGATAGCAAAAGTATTGACGCCTCAAAACACCTTTGTCGAGAGGAAATGGAAAGATATACGCGTTGGGGATATAGTTCGACTAGAAAATAACGACTTCATCCCTGCGGATATGCTCCTGATGTCGTCAAGTGAACCAGAGGGTCTATGTTACATAGAAACTTCTAATCTCGACGGGTATGCTCACCAATTTATGCTCATTGCACATTACCTTATTGTATCGCAGTGAGACGAACCTCAAGATCAAACAATCTTCCACCCACACTGCCCCACTGACCAATCCTACTCTGATTAATTCACTTCACGGCTCACTACGCTCCGAACAACCTAATAACTCGTTATACACATATGAAGGGACGCTTGACCTTATTACTGAAGCTGGAATGCCCAAACAGGTTCCGTTAGGCCCTGACCAAGTTTTACTACGTGGAGCGCAGCTGCGGAATACACAATGGGCATACGGCCTGACTGTTTTTACAGGCCATGAGACAAAGTTGATGCGCAATGCAACGTGCGTTCATGGTTAACATTTCTCTCTGATATATAATCATCATCTTTCTCCAGAGCGACTCCAGTCAAGCGCACAGCAGTCGAGAGACAAGTAAATGCTCAGATTGTATTCCTTTTCATTCTCCTTCTTGCTCTTTCTCTTGGTTCTACCATCGGTAGCAGCATACGCACTTGGTTCTTTTCAGATGCCCAATGGTATCTATTTGAGACAACTTCTCTTTCAGGAAGGGGTGAGCTTATTTAGTTGTCCGCATCGCTAGTTTGCTAATAATTGTATAAAAGCTAAGGGATTTATTGAGGGCAAGTTCTTTCTTACCAGCCTTCTGACTTACATTAACTAGTCTTTAGATATCTTGACGTTTATCATTTTGTACAACAACCTTATCCCCATCTCCCTGATAGTTACTATGGAAGTCGTCAAATTTCAACAAGCGCAGTTAATTAACTCCGACCTCGATATGTACTACGCCAAAACGGACACTCCGGCACTATGTCGCACATCTTCTTTGGTCGAAGAATTGGGGCAAATCGAATATGTGTTCAGTGACAAAACTGGGACATTGACTTGCAATGAAATGGAGTTTAAATGCTGTACTATCGCCGGAACTGCGTATGCGGACGTTGTCGATGACACTAAAAGGGATGGTGAAGACGGACGGGGCGGCTGGAGGACTTTCGCAGAGATGAAGGAAATGATAAATGCGCCTAGCAATCCCTTTATGGAGAAGCCATCAACGTCAAGCTCTGTTCCTTCAGCAGATCGGGAAAAGCAGATCATCAAAGAGTTTCTTACTCTTTTGGCTGTTTGCCATACTGTCATCCCAGAAAATCGAGATGGAAAGATGGTGTACCAGGCGTCTAGTCCAGACGAGGCCGCTCTAGTAGCTGGGGCGGAGCTCCTGGGCTATCAGTTTCATGTACGCCAAATTTTCCCCAGACAGCTTAAAACTCAATTTTGTTTTAGACCCGGAAGCCCAAGTCTGTATTTGTCAACATACAAGGTAACTCACAGGAATATGAAATTCTGAAGGTTTGCGAGTTCAACTCGACGCGGAAACGCATGTCTACCGTTGTAAGGTTACCAGACGGATCTATCAAGCTGTACACAAAAGGCGCCGATACAGTTATCCTTGAACGCTTGAGCAAGAATCAACCGTTCACTGAGGCAACTCTTGCTCATCTTGAGGTTTGTGTTTTATGAACGTACTACTCCATCGTATTGACGGACCCTCTTAGGATTATGCCATCGAAGGCTTACGCACATTGTGCATCGCTTACCGTGATATTCCAGAGGAGGAATATCGTCAATGGGAAGAAATATACAACCAAGCCGCTGCAACTATAAATGGACGCGGAGAGGCCCTAGATCAGGCGGCCGAACTAATTGAGAAAGACTTGTTCCTTCTCGGGGCAACCGCAATTGAAGACAAATTGCAGGATGGCGTTCCGGACACAATTCATACATTGCAAATGGCTGGCATCAAGGTGAAAGTACATATATACAACACACTGGAATATTGTTAACGCCAGTATCTCTAGGTATGGGTGCTCACAGGCGATAGACAAGAAACAGCCGTTAATATTGGAATGTCGTGTCGCTTGATTTCGGAGTCGATGAATCTGGTGAGTTTGGGGTTTCAATCGTTGATACGAAGGCGTTGACATGCCTGTGTAAGGTCATTGTAAATGAAGAGACAGCCCATGGCACACAAGAATTTCTGACGAAACGACTAACTGCCATCAAGAATCAGCGCAGTACAGGCGAACTTGAAGATCTTGCCCTCGTCATTGGTAATTATGCATTGTCTAGTATGATTTATCGAAACTGAACGGCATGAAGATGGTAAAAGTCTCGGTTTTGCGCTGGAGAAAGACCTTTCAAAGGTATTCTTGGAACTGGCCATTATGTGTAAGGCTGTTATCTGTTGTAAGTTACCTATGCTACTTGTAGTACAAATAGCAGCATGCTAAGAGTAACTTATTCTAGGTCGAGTGTCACCCTTACAAAAAGCACTGGTCGTGAAGCTGGTCAAGAAGAATCAAAAGGCTATTCTCCTTGCCATTGGGGACGGTGCCAATGATGTCAGTATGATTCAAGCTGCACATGTTGGAGTTGGAATTTCCGGTGTCGAGGTGCGAATATGCCTTCAACCTTTCAAACAATCGTTGTTCAACTTAAACCTAGGGTCTACAAGCTGCGCGTTCTGCTGACGTTGCTATTTCCCAATTCCGCTACCTTAAGAAATTGCTACTCGTGCATGGATCCTGGAGCTACCGTAGACTCTCGAAACTTATTTTATGTCAGTGAAGATGTTGTGCGAATTTTATCAATCATTTACCGGTTCTATAGATTCCTTTTACAAGAATATCGTGTTGTACATGACGCAATTCTGGGTAAGTTTTTGCAGGACAAGTAAATAATAAACAATAACCTACACTTTATATCCACAGTACTCATTCTTCAACAATTTTTCCGGACAAATCGCATACGAATCATGGACGCTCACTCTTTATAATGTTGTCTTCACCGTTCTCCCTCCTCTTGTTATTGGTATCTTCGATCAGTTTGTTTCTGCAAGATTCCTAGATCGATATCCTCAATTATATATCCTCGGTCAACAAAATGCGTTTTTCTCCAAAACCTCCTTCTGGCTTTGGGTAGGCAATGCGTTGTATCATAGCATTGTAAGTTTCGATATCACATCCTGTAGCCTCTGATCCTAATGATTCTGGTTTAGCTGTTGTTTGGTTTCTCTGTTATCCTATTTTGGGGTGACTTGAGACTAGCAGATGGTCTTGACTCTGGTCATTGGTTTTGGGGAACTACGCTCTATCTTGCTGTTCTGCTCACCGTTCTGGGAAAAGCCGCGCTTATCTCTGAGTGCGTTATGACCATGCCTTGTATTAATTTGAAAACGGTGCTGATACGCTTCATTCAGCTTATGGACAAAGTATACTGTTGCCGGTACGTACAGCATGTCGCTTATGTTAACAGTCACTTACCGGATTACCATCAATGTAGCAATCCCTGGTTCCTTCGTTTTCACTATGCTATTCCTCCCCCTTTATGCTGTTGTTGCACCCGCCATTGGATTCTCTACAGAATATGAAGGCATTGTCCCTCGCCTGTGGACGAATAGTGTGTTCTACTTTGTTCTTCTTATGATACCACTATTCTGCCTTGTGCGAGATTTTGCCTGGAAATAGTCAGTGACCCTTGCTTTGAACTCAGCTGACAACGGCTGACAACTCGAATTCGCAGCTACCGACGGACGTACATGCCCTCTTCTTATCATATTGTTCAAGAGCTGCAGAAGTACAATATACCCGATTATAGACCACGGCAAGAACAGTCCGTATCATGTATATTTTTTACTGCAAGTGTCGTCCTAAAACAGTACGCAGGTTCCAGAAAGCGATCAAGAAAGTCCGTGCCACCCAGCGGATGCGCCGCAATCGCGGCTTTGCCTTCAGTCAGACCGAAGATGGAGGCAGGCAGGACCAAGCTAAGCTTATCAGAGCGTATGATACCTCGAGCGCTCGTCCTTCCGGCTACTAGAGACGCGGCGGCGAGGCGGGACATTGTATTTATACGGCATGCAAATTATCTTAATCGTAGTCATTTGTAAATTCCTGATAATTCATCATACATGGAACACGTAGTAAATGCATCGCATCGGAGAGATATAGTGACGGCTGTCGCCTATTCATGGGTGAGGCCGTGAGGGGCATCATTGCCATGATTGAAGTTGACTGTTGGGTATGTTAGTAGTCGAGGTAAACATGCATGTAGCACTCACGACCGAGCTATTTTTGTGTTAAGAATGATGTGTTGACTGTCGTTGACAGTAAAGTAAACGATGCAACGACCAGCGTTTCAGGCGGGGGTCGGGGCGGGAGCAGCAGTCTAGGAAGGGCCTGTGGGCTCTAGATGTCTCTGGCTCATGGGTGGGAACCTTGGCCCCAGACAATGCTGAGAGCAGATGGAGTATTGTCTCCGTGGTTATTATGCCTTATTATGCCAGAGTGAATAAGGTGGGCCGGCTGTTACCGCACGAGGCAAACCTCTTGACAACAGGAATCAAAGATCAAGCCAGTCGGCCTGTCTCTGCATAGGTATACATACAAAGGTCCATATCCGTTTCCCCTCGCTTGTGCCCACTGAGACTGCGTCTCTTCCTCTCTTTCCTTTCCTTCGTCTTCGTTCTTTCTTCTTTATTTTTTCTCCTTTTTCTCACCCTCTTACACAGCGTCAGGAACGCTCGCCATGTCGCTCAAAGCAGAACTCGAAACCTGGGCTGGTGCCTTGAAGGCGTACGACGAAGAGGATTTTGAAAAGGCTCTTGATCTCTTCTCTGTATGCCAACTCTGCTTCTTCCGCTGTCGCAGGCTCATTTCCGCTCTAGCGCATCGCTGATTCTTCCAAAATCCTTACTAACATGGGCTTAATCTATGCGACCCTGGGGGAGCATGAAGCCGCAGTTGAGAAATTTATAGAGGCTACTGGCCTGGACCAATACCTTGCCGTTGCGTGAGTATTCTCCGTTATCTGGCTGACCAGTGTTCAGCTAGTTGTCGTATACCGAATAAGCCTAAATCATGCTTAACTTCAATTTCATAGGTACTTCCAGTGTGGGGTTTCCAACTTCTTGCTTGCCCGCTACGATCTGGCCACGAAAGATTTCGAAGAGGCTTTATTGTATCTTAGGGGCAATCAGGCTATGTGCGTAGGCGTTTCTTGCGTAGCATCAATCCTATTAATTGATTTTCACAGCAATTATGAGCAGCTGGGACTCAAGTTCAAGTTGTTCTCAGCAGAAGTGCTATTCAACAAGGGTTTATCGCAAATTTATTTGGGCCGCACACAACAGGGTCTGTCTGACATGGAGGAGGCAAGGAAGGACAAAGCAACGGATGAGCACAACGTGATTGACGATGCCATTCAAGACCGCGGGGAAGGCTACACTGTCTTCAGTATTGTAAGCATCATCTCTCTTTCAAGCTTAACATATTCTCTAACTCAGAACAGCCTGTGGGAGTTCTCTATCGTCCTCCCGACAAAAAGATCAAGAACTCCGTAACCAGGGACTACATGGGCAAAGCGGTATGTGCACTCCTTTGACATTTCGTATAGCTGCTGAACTGATTTTTGTCAGAAACTCGTTGCATCTTCTGATGTCAGCGACGTTAGCACTGCTTTCTCGGGCGTCACTTTGTTGAAGCAGGGTATTTCCCCGGCTGGTGTCTACATTGAACGACCGAACGAAGATCCACCGAATGGTCTCCTTCGTAGTGCTACTGTGCCGCCCGTTATGCCGGCCATGAGTAAGCATTGGCTTATAGAATGTGCCTAAAACATGAATCTAACTTTTTGGTAGGGCTAGCTGAGGGACCAAGATCAGCCGGTGTTGAACGATCCAAAACTACGCCTAATGGCTCCGGAGCATCAAGTGCTAGGGAACCACCCAGCAGGTACCCTGACACTCCTGCTACTGGCGTATCGAGGAGCAACACACAGATTACTCCAGCTCGCCCTTCTGCGAATGCGTCTATAGGAGGACCCGTGCGCGGATTGAGTGTCCGCAGGCCTGCCGCAACCCCGAATTCTGCCCCTCCCCCGGCCCCTGCTAAAGGTGCGTTTATTATATCTCAGCCTTGATATACAGCAGCTAATCGGAGCAGACACTCGTTTGACGGAGTTTTATGACGACTACTTAGACTCTTACAGTCCCCAGCAGGAGTCTCCTCCGGTACCTATGATCAACCCTGCACCGGCACCCTCTGATAGGGTTGGCGCATGGGCTCGTTCAAACGCCAATCCCAACTACGCTCCGAGCGGAGTGGGTCGCTCTGGCTCCCGAAGTGCTCCAAACAGTCAGTATGCACCTAGCTCATACGGCGGAGGAGGATCCTTGAGAAGGAAGGTTACTCGACGCAATAATCCCAGGTCCGTCAGCCGAATTCAGAGCACGTACGAAGAGGAAGAGGAAGGATATGTTAGCGGCGAATACGAAGACGGGCCTTTCGAATTGACCCTTATTCGAGTCAAAGTAGGCATCCCTCGTTCTTGTGGCTGGCATTTCGCTCATTTCTTTGTTTGTAGCTTCATTACCAGGATGACATCAGGGGCATGACCCTCTCTCCCGACACGCCCTTCCCCGAGTTCATGGAAAAAGTCACTTCCAAATTTGGAAAGCCGTCAAACGGGCTTGTTTTGAGGTTCAAAGACGAGGACGGCGGAAGGGTGACGCTCCAAGATGACTCTGACTACGAACTCGCAATAGAAACCGCGAGGGAGAGTGCAAAGGGCAAACCAGAGGGCAAGCTCGAAATATGGTGTCAGGATGCATAGACCATTAGTAAGATAAAGTTAAGGCTCTTTGTTTCACTTCTTCCGTAAATTCTTCATTTCTCCTCATTTATCGTATATATTGGCGTAAGTTGCCAGGGCTGTATTTTTCTGTTTTATTATGATCTCGTTCACTTTTCTTTACCTTTACATTGGAATATACCATGTTGTACATACATACATACAAATGTACTTGGGCAATAATATCCAGATGGGCAAGCCTAGAGCATTTGGAGAACGCACAATAATGAAGCGAAGGTAACCCAGGTGAACGCATGACTAAGCAACTAAGAAACATGAGCGTCAATTTAGAATTTTTGTTCTCTCAGTTGATCTGCCGTACTATTCGTTCTGCGGGGGCGGTTTGTCTCTCTGAAGCTCTCATTACTTTCAACCTTCCGTCCTTATGGGTCTCTCCGGTCGAAAGGTAAAGCAGCGCATAGGTGCTGATCCCCGCAACTTATCTTGGGCAGACGGTGCGTCCAAGAATGGTATACGAATAACTCCTTGCTCAAAAATGTCCTTGCTTCCGTGATCATTAGATGCTGCTAGGTTTGGCTCAAACTACCTTTCGAAGTTCGGATGGGATGCCTCCAAGGGGCTTGGTGCAGGCGGAGATGGCATGAAATCTCACATAAAGGTCTCGCACAAGCTCGACATGCTCGGTATTGGCGCTGCACAGACGAAGGACCCAAACGGCATTGCCTGGAAGCAAAACAGGGACTTCGAGAATCTGTTAAGGCGTTTGAATGAGAATATGACCGAGCAACCCGTTGCATCTGCTGAGGGTGAGGACGTGATGGACGCAACCGAAGCCATAGAAGACGCGGAGGTCGAGTCTGAGGAGAAAAAGAAAAAGAGGAAACATGAAGACAAGAAAGACGACGAATTGGCCTCAAAGAAGAAGAAAAAGGAGTCTGAAGACAAAGCGGAGGATGACACCGCGGTGCAGATGACCAGAGTTGTCGCAACTCCAGAATCTGTCGCAGTTGGGGTGAAGAGAGTGGTTGCGCTGCCTCGGCATAGGGCGTAAGTCTGCTCATGTTCTCGTGTGTGTAGACACTGCTAACTATGGTATATAGACATCGTGCTCGCGCTATCGCAGCGAAAAACATCGCGTCCAAGTCGTCCGCACATATCTCAGAGATTTTAGGAATCGCGCCTGAATCACAACCCTCCTATCCGGCACCTAGCACGCAGGGAAAACTAACTTCCGTCGAGGATACGGACGCGTTGGGCATGGATAAACTTACAACATCGACTAAAAGTCTCGCGGATTACTTCAAGGAGAAGCTCAACGCGCGTAATGGTAGCTCGGCCTCTAGCTCTGGCCCGAGTGCACCCGTCTCGACGAACACCAGCAGTGTCGACGATGATATGTATGAGAGACCACGAGGAGGGATTGGTGCCTCCTGCTTGCACTTGGAGATCCAAACTGAGACGAAGATCGAGGAGGAGACTCAACGGGTTGGACTTTCGAAATTCTCCGCATTGATGTCTTCGTCCTTCCTTGCTGCTACGTCATCATTGACCCTTGCTACACCTGAACATGAAGAGGTTATCAGAGAGAAGGTCGATACTCACATTTCTGACGTGGAGTCCGAGTCTGATGCCAAGAAAAGGCGGAAAGAAGAAAAGAAAGAAAGGAAAAAAGATAAGAAAAAGAATAAGGAGGAAGAGGAGGCGGATGTTGAGGAGAAGTCAGGAAACAAGAAAAGTAAAAAGGACAAGGGAAAGGGAAAGGCCACTGATGAAACAGAGGCGGCAGACGCAAGAATCATTGCTGCATCGAGTAGCAAAAAAGAATCTGGAGATATTGATACGACAGAAGATGACGCCGAAAAAATCTCTCAGAAGAAAGCGAAAACAAAGCACAAAAGTCAAGGGGATTCTCCTCCTGAAGAAGCCACGAAGTCGAAAAAGGAGAAGAAAAAGCATCGCAAAGACTCGTAATTCGTGTAGCATTAGGTTCTTAATCCACCTCTGCTACTATTAGATCTTTTGTATGCTCAATAAACAATATCATTCTAATTGGATTTCAGCCTGGTTATGGCGACCTATATTGTACCAATCCAAATTAAACTACTCTACGATTAAGCCATGAGTTTTGACATTTAATTTAACATCGGACGAAGAGTTGTATTTTCCTAGCGCATTCAACACTTCGGGTATAACGTCTTTGTCAACATCCTTGCCCCACAAAATATCGAGATGTTCATACGAGTGCAAAGCCTTGGCAACGGTATGTTCTGGGAGCTGTGAAAGCATGGTGTCGATATGCACAAGACTGTCAGAGTCTCCATAAAGTAGATAGATGGGGGTAACGATGTTGCGAGTCGGGAAACGCGCAGGACGGTAAGAACTGACAGTAGTCCGGACGACGGGAGAAAGAACATCGTCGTCGTACATCTGGAACGCGGCGTTTCTCATGATTTGGAACCAGTGCACGACCGATTTAACCGAAGCGAAGGAGTAGAGATGAGCGTAGGCTGCAATCTTCTGCTCCCTTTCGATGTTGGCGCTGTGCCAGTTGAACAGCCATATGAGAGAATGGTCGATCATGCTGGCAAATATAGGTGGGTATAAAATAGACTGCCACATTGTGGCCGAAGATAAAATAGATTTGCGCCCAAAGAAAAGGAAAAGAAGTGTTGGACTGTGTTTAAATTGTCATTAGGTAGTCTAAATGAAAAGGGTGGTGAAACTCACGAGGCCTTCATCAAACCGTCTACAATAGGAGCGGCAAGTCCAGGTGGACTCATGGCTGGTGCCAGAGCAATGAAAACGTTCACTTTGTCATTTAAGCTAGGGTGTATGCTGAGTGCGGCAAACGCTTGAGCAGTGCCTTGACTGAACCCTATGTAACTTAATCTTTCCGCTTTCGTGACGTCGAGAATGTGATTTATGGAATCAGGGATGTCATGCCATGCAAAATCATCAATGCTAGGGACGACTTGAGTTATCAATCGTAATTACATTTGCGCAAAGCTACATACCTATAGTCCCAGAACTTGGGAGAGTTTGGGCCGTGATGTATGGACTTCTTTGAATACTTGTTTCCTCTACATTTATTCAAATCGGTAAAAATGATTTCATTCAGGGTAAATCGCGCCACACACCTATTATTGCCCAACCAGACGTCATATCCCTGCTCTACAAGAACGAAGGGGAGTGCACGACGAGCATCGGTCAAGCACACCCATACCTCGCTGTTCATCAAGAGCCCGTGGTGTAGATATACAACAGGCTTTCCAGTGCTATGGCCTGGGTGCAACTTCTTCTCCCCCATCTTGGATGGCAGCCTATGCAGGCCGAGAAGGTAGCCATCTTTGGTCAGTACAACGTGCTCTTCATGTGTATAGCCATATATGCTGCACAATTCGCCGAAATCTCTTGCGTGAAGAACGCGCTCGCCAGCTTGTCTTTCTTTGGAACTTGGCGCGGTTGGTGGAGAGACGCGATTGAAGAGAGCGCGCGAGCGGCGGTAGAACCAGTTAATTACTGGCTTAGGCAAGAATAAAATGATAAAATGGAGTAACGACTCGAAGGCAAGGAAGAGAAAACCGAATATCAGAGTAGCATAGTCCCTTATAGAGAGACGACCTAAGAGCGGGACACTAGGCATGGTGGTGGAAGAGATGCATGAAGCTTGTGATTGTTGTGACTACAGCCCTGCATCTGGAAGGACTCCACCTTGGCAGTTGCTCCCATCATCATTACCATCATGTCCTACTTGCGGCGCCTGGCTTGTCTTGCGTTGTTACTCAACCTGTCCTATATCTTGCTCAAAATATTTCAACCCAGTCAAACCAAGGATGCAGTAAATACTATCCTAGATGAAGTCGTGACAGATCTGCTTTCCCAGGTTGCTCCCCGAGGCGATCCTGCGAAGATCCTTAGCCTACAATCAGAACTATTTTGTTCGATAAAGGAAGGCAAATGGACAACTGGCTCCGACTCGTGGCCACGTTTCTCGCCACGAAGTACCTGTTCGAATTCAAAAACACCTATCAAATTTAGCTCTTCTGCCAGTGTTGATCTCTGTAGGCTGCTCTCTGGAAAACGTATTCTTTTCGTTGGCCCGGAGACGACTTTTCACCTTCACTCTTTGTGGCTCAACTCTTTAGAACTGCATGAAAATCGGTCGCTTGCTTGCTTAGGCCATGAATTCTGTACGTTCCATCATATCTGCCGAGAACTTTCTGGGAACGATTTTATGGTTGTCGAGGAAGTTAGCGGACGGAAAAAGAAAATTCCAAGCAAAAACACTCTCCTTGCTATGAATTCATCTCTCCTACAATTCTCTTTTTCTATGACATTGAATGTCTCTAGGAAACGGCACGAGGCTTTCATTGAATATGCTATGCATGAACAAAGCGGAATAAGAGTCCTGAACAGTTACTGGCTTAACAGGGCTAGTAAAGCTGATATCATCATTTTTAATCGCGGTCCTGTCCCAGCTCCAGCAGGTACATACACATTCCAATCTAATAGGTACGGAAATTGGACTTTTGCTCTGGCGCTGTGCTCAGAGAAAAATTGGCTCTATCCAATGGCGTGCAAATCCTCTCTAGAATCCAGTTTGATAAATGCTGCACTGTCAGTTACTATGAACGATTTTCTGCCAAATCTTCTATTCAGCCTCAAGGCGATCACTCGGGACTACGAAATACCCCATACTTTGCTTCTCTGGCAAGGTAGCTGGTTCATACAGCCAACTTGCGCAATAGCTGAGGTCCCTGGCTTTGTCCCCCTGTTGCAAGATATATGGTCAACTGATGGCCCTGGTGTCCTTGTCGACCCTTGGACATTTTATTACAACGTGCAAGGTGAGCGTCTGAGATGGGTATCGTTTCGTAGAAAAGAGTATAATAATCACTTTCTCAGTATATATGCATGAGCGCATCCTCCGCAATATCCTGCCCAACTTCAACATCACCTACATTCCTTTATCAATGCCAGCATGTGTCACTAAACATGCAAGGCAGTGGAAGATGTCTGAAAACCCCATGGCTAAGGATACAAAAGACTGTTTGAGGGAGCCATGGCCCGACTTCAGCTCGAGATCCTTGGAGGTGACCTTCTTCAATGCCCTTGTTCATGCCATTCGCTCGTATTAACGTCTCTGTATTGCCATGTTAATTCTTTTCCTTTTATTATTTTTCTTGTCAAAAGGTTTGGTAGTGTTTCCTTCAGCTGTTTTCTGTTGAATGAAACTTCCATTGTGTAAAGCTTCTTTGGCGGCAGCCGATATCAACTTCCATCTATCTGAGCCAAGCGGCACACCCCCATACCATCGTGATGCAACCACAACCACATTCTGGCAATCAAGTACGTCTAGCAGACGAGAAAGACGTTCACCGCTGCCCTTTTCGCCTCCGTCGTGCTGTCCGAGTATCTTTTTACACGGGTTGTTGGGTTCTGGAATGATTCTATAGGCATACATAAATTGCGTGGCTCTTTTTAAAGCTGGAAGAGCAGTTAAACCGTCAACAAATTGAGGAAGTTCATCGACACTGGATAAAACAGATGCATGCCCAAGAAATACAGATTTTCGTTTTGTCATGCGTTGCGACGAAAATACGGGATGTTTCCAGTTATCTGCAACGAAATAATTGATTGGTCTTCAGACGGGGATACATTCAGAACAAAAATACACCGCGTACCTATGATTATAGGTGGAATTGCATCAGCTGTAGCTTTGGCGGCTTTCGTTATGGAGCGTGACAAAACGCATACACGATGTGTATTTGAAGGACGATGTCTATATGTCCAATAGAATGCAGCCCGTCTCACTTGGGCAGATATAAAGTGGATTGTCATCTACAGCGTTAGAAGTTTGAACCGGAGAATGTGGGCTGGTAAAGTTATTCCGATTTGATAGCGATAGATAAACTGAGCAGTGAGGCGGGTCGAGGTAAGTATGCCAGCAGCGTAGATATGGAATGCCATGCGGGTTGTATCCAGGAAGCACAGAAAGCGGCGCCGCCAACTATATCTAAGAAAAGACTAGCATAGACCGAGTCGAGGTGCACGTTGCTCCGAAGCGTCTGCACTTGGGCTGCACAGTCACGCTGCTGATCAGATGTCTCTTCCACCAACCACCAACTAAACAAATGGCGAAAGACATGTTCGAATCAAACCATGACCCGCTGGAATAAATAGCCACTCGTTGTCCCAATCAAGATAGTTCCGATAGCAGGCCATATAATGCAGCCCAGGCTGTTTCGTGGCCGCTTTTGAAACCATCCCTCTCTAGCGCTGCTAACCTCTTACCGATATGCGTGCGTCTTTCTTTTGTGATGATGGAATGTATTCTCATCGAGCCTCTTTCAATTAGGTCTCATTATCCGTGAAGACCCCAAGACAGTCGGGGACTACATTGCCAATTACATATGCAAGAGGTACCTCTTCCTTGATAATACACTGTTACACCGCTAACTATGAGAGGTAGGATCAATGAATTCAACCCCACGGCTTCGAGGCCGTTTGTATTAGGGCTTCCCACTGGATCTTCGCCTATTCCAACATACAAGGCACTAATAACTATGGTAAAGGACAAAACGTTATCGTGAGCATCTATGCGTCTCAGAATATACTCGTTCTAATGTACTCCTTCTTTACAGGTTCCAAAACGTAGTCACCTTCAATATGGACGAATATGTAGGACTGCCGCAGGATCACCCTGAATCCTACCACACATTTATGTTTCGTGAATTCTTCTCTCATAGTAAGCTTGGCTGAATTCCTTTTCTGCTTTATAGATAACTGACCATTTACGACGACAAGTTGACATTCCACCCTCTCAAGTCAACATACTCAACGGAAATGCCGAAGACTTGGTTGCAGAGTGCAATGCCTACGAGAAACGCATCAAAGAGTATGGCGGCATAGAACTATTTCTGGGTGGAATTGGTGAAGATGGGCACATTGCATTTAATGTATGCCAGATTCACACCTCGTAGGATGATGCTCACTCTGTTAACAGGAACCAGGTACTTTTTTTTGATCATGAACTTTAATATCCTTTTCAGCTAAGCATGTATGTATCACAGGGTCCTCTCTCGCATCCCGAACGAGAATCAAGACGCTTGCATACGATACTATCCTTGCCAATGCGCGTTTCTTCAATAATGATATCTCTGCAGTCCCTCGCATGGCCCTTACTGTCGGTGTGGCCACTGTTCTAGACGCGCGAGAGGTTGTAGTTGTTGTCACTGGGCAGAGAAAAGCGCTTGCTCTCAGCAAAGCCATAGGTAGGGCACACAATTCGACCTGAAAAGTATATTTCACTAATGCGAGCAAACCAGAGGAGGGTGTCAATCATCTGGTCTGTCTAGAATCGATCAATTCAATGTACCGTCAAGTATTGATTAACTTTACTCAGTGGACTCTCTCTGCCCTTCAATTACACCCATGGGCGTTGATTGTTACAGATGAAGATGCTACAGCTGGTTCGAACTATGTCTTTCCTATTTCTCCGTCGTCTTTTGACAAGTTTGTAGAACTTCATGTGAAAACGGTCAAGTACTTCAAGTCTATTGAACGCGTGCAAGACGAGGTTGAGCGTACCCAAGCTGAATTAAAAATAAAGGGACAGGTAGCAGGACAGGCACTTACAATTGGCAACTTCAACTAATACCGCCTAGTTGCTACCTGTTGCCACCCAGTATTGAGTCATTTGTAAAGGTTTTTACTGTTACATAGTATTCATTATGTAGTGGTTTATCCGTATCTTTGGTCGTAAAACTTGTAAGAGGGCCGGAGCTCGGTCCGAAGTCGGGACATAGACAAATTAATGTCATGTGACTATAAGTCTTCGGCAAAAGTTGACTCCGTATTGGAATTTTAGCCACTGCCGCTTGACTCACTATCTCGCCCTTACTATCCAAGCCATTATGTTACCTTCCCGTCATCTGTCATGCTCTGCTCGCAGAACAGCCTCAAGTAAGGCTTCTAGAAATTATAGCAAACTTGTATCTGATCGCGCACCTCAGCACTACGTTGTATAAGACAAGTACCGGCTAAAGTCAACGGAAGTTCAAGTAAACTTGCTTCATATCACACAACATCCCTATGTAGGCAGTCGTATGACTCAAATGAAGCCAAAAATCCATCGTGCGTATGCATATATTATAATACTTCTAAAACCAACGCTTAATGAAATCAAAAGTCGATCCTCTGGCAGTCTGTTCTCTTCAGGCAGTACTTGGGACTCAATGCTGGACGAAATAGACAGATCATCGACTCGGAAGTCAAGTTCTCGATCACACCCTCCAGAGCCTTCAAAGCCACGCCAGACCTTGACAGAGCGCGAGTCAAAAGTGCTTACAGACATGCTCGACATGATATTTACCCAAAAAGATTCACAACCGTCACCCTCGTCCCCTACCACGACAGCTACAGCACCTTCTACAACCGCCGAAGAAAGCCCTACTGTACTGCTGGATGAAGTCGGCCCAAAGAACGTTAACGACCTATTTGGCAGGTTGCGCAGAATAGCACAGCGCAAGCCCTCGCAGAAGGTGCGCCTGGCTACGGCGGAACAATTCGATATGAAGAAAGAAGAGATGGAGAAGTGCACCAACGATCAAGAGCTGCTAGATTGGGCCGACCGAGAAGTCTTTGCAGAGTCGGTGCGATACGAGCAGGCTGCCAGAGAGGCAGTTGCTCGAGCTGCTCAGTCCCCAGACAAGAAGAGAACGTTGTTGCCCCTACAGTCTCCAATATACCCCCAGCTAATTGCACATCTCATGCGGACGTTCCGAGTAACCTATCGCGATCCCAACTTGGCCCTGTATATCTTTAACCACGCTCAGAAGCTTTCAATCGTGTCGTACACATTCGGATGCTCGACTGATGCATACAATGAGCTGATAGAAACCCGATGGTCATCTTTTAGAGATTTACAGGGCGTCCTGAATGCACTTCTAGAAATGCAAGTAAACGCTGTCCGGGCAAACAATCGGACGCAACAGCTAGTGGAGCAGGCGAGACGAGAAATCGGCCAAAGCTTATCAGACAGCAATATTTCACGAACCCTACAGGAAATTGAAACCACAATAGCAAGACTTACAGGGGTCAAGGAAGCCAAGTTTACTAGTTTGAATGCTTGGAAACGAGACCTTGAAATAGAGGGCGATGGCGGTTTCAACGATTGGTTAAACCTTGAACAAACATTCGCAAGGAAGCCGCGCAAAGTTCCTGCACAGAAAGCAGCAGTCGGGTCAAGATAGCCTACTATTTATAAGTGTATGTATACTTGAAGATAGAACTAATATATAACCTGTATAATATATACATAGATAATATTCTACTCCCTGCGTCGAGATCGGTTTCTGGGCTTCTTAGGAGATGGAATATTGGCTACTGCCCCCAAGCCATGAACAGGCTTGTAATCCGGGTCCACATCATCGCAGTGGAGGTAAAGCAGCAAATTGTAGACGAATATTTGCTCGTATCTACAAAGGTTTGCATGAATAACCAGCTAATAAAAGATGAAGGTCACTCACTGAGCATTAGTGAAAACCACAGCCATCGAGTCTGAATTACACCGCAAGAGGTTTGGGGCCATGACTAACGCCAGATTGGCAGGTGTCATTTTTGTCACAGCTTGTGTATGCTCTTCTAGGAAAATTTGTAGGAAGCTAATAACGAAAAGCACCACACGCCTGTTAATCGTGGGTAGTCTCTCAACGATCTGGATACATGCTTCAGGTTCTTTCGAATGTTCCACGCATTCATTGTACAGCTCCTCTGGGATAAGTGGATCGCATAACTCCCGCAGCCATAATTTTATGAGTGATGCGAGAACATGCGGGTCATCCACGCTATCCAGAGTATAGTAACCTTTGTCGATGCGGAGCTTAAGAGCAGAAACCGAGTCATTGTCGCCTGGTACACGGAATATTCCTTCTGCCTTGGTGCCTCCAAGTGCTAAAATTCCATCCGCCAGAAACGGAAGGATGATGGGTATCTTCTGATGAGGATAGCTGCGTTCTTGGAGGCGGATGATGGCATCTAGCGACTCTCCAAATGTCGATGGATTAAAAGCGGCGTCCTGCGCATTAAAAATTAGTTATAAACTGGTTTCTGACTCATTGGTGTACATTCCCACTCACAGAAGCTGTCTCAATCTCGGCGATCATAGGTGGTTTCCCTCTGGGACCCTTTTTCGAAATGGAAGCGAGTCGCCGTAAACAATATTTTGCCATGACATCAATTCTGCCTTCTTGCTGAGTCGTATGCTTTTGGATAAATGCTTGAAGATATGTTTCAAAATTTTTGGACGGTGGGAATGTAATTAAAAGAACGCAGAGCAGCTGCCATCCTCTAAATGCACTTTCTCTAACATAAAAGACCCTATAAGTAAAGCACCAAGGGTAGAATTAGAAATTAATGCCGTACTTGCTCGGATTGCTCGTCAGCTGTTTCATCAACTGACAATAGATTTCGTCCCGCAATTCGCCATGCTTCAGGCCTTCTGCGAGAAGCCAACGCTCTTCCTCTAGTAGACCAATAGCATGCGTCGACAAGGACAAAGTTGACGCATTTATTGAGTTGATCATTGAGACATGAGCGTCTGGCTGCAGTCGTACATTCACCACTCTTTCACGTTCACGATCGCCCATTATGTGTTGTATAACTTTGAAGATTTTGACCGCATCTCTCTGTAGCGTGCTCTTCAAGAGAAGAAGAGGCGATGTTAAAGGTGCCTAAATGCAAGTCAGTACGGTATATATAGCAAAGATCCAGGAGAATAGCATACTTTCTGCCAAACCATGAGCTGTGCCACCGGTACTCTCCTCTTGAATAAAAAACCGGTTCGGTGAGTCGAGAAATATTGACGTGCATATTCAGACTCAGAGAATTGTTGGATATCCGATGCCAAGGCAAGCGGTAATGTTGGGTATAGTCTTCTCGATGATTAGTAAAGCATTTATGCGGTCATAGCTCACTAACCCGGAATTTAGAGTGGCCAATGATGCTCCCGGAAACGAACGCAGAGAAGGTTCAACGGTGATCGGCTTCCCATTAGCTCGATTTTTTACAGGGCTCATTTGAAATGTGGCGGCTGGCCTTCATGTTAGCATAGACTCCCTTAGAAAGATATTGGGTCCCGCAAATCAACTCACCAGGGTTTAGTATCGGTCCACTGATAGGCTTGCCACCCACTAACGGAGGAAATTTTGGTATCTCTGGTACAGGACGCGATGGTGAAGGAGTCGCATTTCGCACTCTTCGTGAAGGTGTAGATAATGTGTCGTCCATAGTCGTATATCCGTTACTGCCACTCTCAATAGCATATTCGCCATTGGATCCCTTCTCAGCCGTCCCGTGTCCGCTTTCTGATTGTGACGTAGACAAAATTTCCAGTGCAGCAGCTAGGCTTGTAGGTGGTTGAGGACGAACAGAGGTGAAATTCGTTGATTTAGATCTGGGACGCGTTGGAGAGTCTGGATCACGCGTTTGCTGCTCATTCCGGGATTTACGACTGGGAGATTCTTTCTTCAGCGGCGTATTCCATCGGTCCTTGCTATCATCAGATGCGACTGAGGACGCGCCCGATACGTGACTGACATTGGGGGAGCCCGGTATAGGAGTGAGTTGAGCACTTGCAATGATATGTCGGTTCGAAGATGCGGCAAAATTAGTTGAAGCAGGATCAACGGATATCGATTTCCGGACAGGGTATTTTCCATTAGCTGGTTGAGGTCCGATAACTTGGACAGATGGAGGGGAAACAGCCGCATTAGCATTCTTAAATGGTTCGTGTTAAACAGGAACTGAGTTGACAAGAATAAAATGAATTACCCACCCTTTTATTATTAGGTATCAGTTTGGAAAAATGGTCAAATGTGGTCTGAGACAGGCGCCGACCAGCGGCAGTGTTCTGAAAGTAATGTCAGTTAATAGGTATGTTACTGGTTAGACAAAGCTGCGGATTGCTTCCAATGCCCGGGGCTTCATGACGTACCTGAAGGATCCCTAGAGGAATAACAAAGCCACTTGGACGCTCCCACTTCGTTTCACCGGTTTTCGTTTGATAATAATAAGGAAGTCCACCTCGCGACTCGTCAGAGAGTTCCCACCATTCACCATCCTCGCTGGGAGGAAGCCTTGGGAAAACATGAGCTCATGGCGTAAAGTAGACCCAAGGACATACACAAAGGTACCGACAGGAGGGTCCCAGCTCACTTGTCCCGTGGCAGGACAAGCATAAAATGATGTCTGGCTCTGTTCTGGATGAGAATGTCGCTGTCAAAGTCATGCACCTATCAGACGTACCTGTGGATCTACCAAGGTGACCCAAAAGTTGGCCCCCCAAGTCGCGTCATCTCCTGACGAATCGTGTGTCGGTGTGGTCGGAGCGCTCGGACGCGCCAAAGGTCTGACAGAAGCCTGTTTTATGGCAGATTTTGGGAGTTTGCGCGTGGGAGAGGACGTCGAGGAAGGGGTGGGGTCTTGGTGCTCAGCAGATGCGGATTGGGGTGGCGTTTGAGGGGAAGGAGGGCTTTCCTCGTGGACGTTAGTAGTTACGGAGAGTTTCATGCAATTAGGACAACAGGGGTATCAGGATATGGGTATCAGCAAAAGAGTCGTGGGTGTGGCATATAGAGAATGGAATGAAGCCTGCAGGTGGCATGGTGCACGCTACTATTGATTAGATTACACTTGCTTGGCCGCATCTACAAACGCTGCTAGTACATCAATGTCCCCACCTCCCGCGCCCACAGACCGCTCCACCCGTTCATATATTGCTGCCATTCCATGATAAATGTCTGCCTCGCCGCCTCCGACAAATCCTGCAATCTCCTCCATCTCGCCCACCCATCGATAAGCTTTCGGGATCATTGCAGGCACAGCGCGTGTGATCCGCTGCAGAAGCTCGGGTTGCGAATCTCTGAGCTCCTGCACTAGTGCCGCACTCGTGGCAGGCGAGTTGGCATGGGCAGCTACACATGGTAGTCAGCATCTGCAGTCTTATAGAAAATCAGCGCCTACCCAGAATAATCGTCGTGAACAGTCCTGTTAGCCCCTTGGAAATGCCCTGAGTATACTATCAGTCGATTTTTCTCCATGGACAAATGTGCCGAGATTTACAGCATACGACATCTTGAGCGCGCTGGCGTTCCCAACCTGCGAATCCTCTCCGTTAAGTAGCCTCACTGTGATTCCACTTGTTCTAATCGTGTCTTCGAAAAGTATCAATGCACTCTCATCTCCTGGGTCCGTCGATCCATAAACTGTTGGGACATATGTTCCCGATGGAGGTCCTCCGATAATGCAGCCATCTATGAATTTAACTGTAGAGTTCACAAACAGCGAAGCAATGGCCTTTATAGTGACGACATTTACTGCGTTGCAATCCGCAAAAATTAGTGGAGCCTTGTCAATTCTATCCACAGAATTGTGTTCGCGCAAAAGCCGTTCCGCAAATGAGACCGCGTCGCGAGGCGGAATTATGCTTAACACAATATCAGCCTTTTTCACGATGTCGCTCCAAGATGCGTCCACCATTCCCGCTTTTCTAGCTCGGTCTCGTGTTGCCTCTGATCGGCCTTCTAGGTTGGTGAGAACTAGGTTTCCTGCCTCGACAAGCTTACGACCGACATTCGACCCCATCGCACCAGCAGCGATAACTGCGATAGTGTGTGCCATGTCGTGAGAGAACGTGAAAGTATGTTGTATGTATAATCAAGATTCGAGAACCCGCCCATGTAAGTTATAATTATGTTTTTAACTGGCGCGTGTTTCCCATTATTACACGGCGTACTTACATGCGATCATCATAAGCAAAGGAACATCATACACATGTGTAATACAAACCTCACCTCAGCAATCTCCCGCATCCGCAGTAAGCTGTAGTAAGCAGTACACAGTTCTACATAGTAAAGTCTGAGAAAAATCCACTATCCCCAAGTTACCACAGTAACAGCTCGCCTATGGTAAGGCCGTCACCGGTAATTCGATACATCTTGCAATGATGCTGCGCAAGCTTTCAAAGGGTTGCACATACGCTTTTCTCCCGATAGAGAGGTAAACGGAGTCACGATTAGAGCAAGAGTGGATTGATGTAATGGAGCCAAGATGATATAACTCTACATGCCTTCCTGAGCTTGTGTCTTCAATTGTGCCGAAATTGACAATTGCTGATATATACGGATGTATAGTACATGTAAATCAGTCAAAGTTTCAGCGCGCAAGATAAAGTTTAAAATATATTACAAGAGAAAAACATGTGGACTGTACCTATCCACGATTAGATCTAGTCCTCATCCATATCCTCGCCTCGGGCTTTCCTCTGCTCTAATCGCTCTTTCATAGCCTTTTTGGCAACCTCTTCGGCAGGAGCTAGCCTCCCTGCTTTGGCCAAAGCTAGCAGAAGTGCTTGTACTAAACCAACATGGTTATGGCTGCGCAAGCTATTTTCAAACTATAGATGACAAAGAGGAGTCAGTTGAATATGCGTACAGACCGGAGAAAAGTTTACTAACAGCCCATCGCTCGCGTTTCGTAGTTTCATTAGAAATCCTAGAGAGAATCTCGCTGGCAAATGAGGAATCTCCCGTTGTTTGGACTCGCTCCAATTCAGAGCGCAAAGCTGGTAATGGATCATCCCTCAAGGCCAGAAGACTAAATTCAAGCTGGACATGGTCATAAGTTAGGGGTAGAGCAGACAGACTGTTGATTAATTCACATACAGCGCCAACGGGGTAAGTGTTGATACGAGCTTCAATGACTTCTCTGCCGTAGAGCTGATGTTTTAGTTTATAGTTGGGCAGGTGATTTAAAATGTGTACCTTGCAGTTTTTAGCCAGCCTTCACCGGTTTGTTCAACTTCACCATGCCGAATGGCATAAGGTTCAAGGCCGTCAAGTTCGTAGAGAGCTCCCATCACGGGAAGATACACCACGAAGTGGTAGGCATCCTCTGACTTTCCCTTTGGAAGTCCCAGCCCATCTAGGGAAAACGCGCTCGGCGGAGAAAGTGCATTATGCATTTCTCTGAGCCAATCGGCACTTGTTATTACCAGGCCACGCGTCTGCGCGTCCATGCCTTGCGTAAATTGAAGGAGTTCCGTTAGTTGAGGTCCTGCATGAAGCGCGGGTATATTTCCGAGAGCATTTAAGACTGCTAGCGTAGCACAGGCATTATTTACCACCTGGTGAGCAAAGAAGCCGGGAAATTCTGGGTCATCGGCACCAGCGCGCGCTGGTGCACCTGAATCCGACGAAGTAGGAACCCATTTGAACAAAAATATAAGAGCGTGTAGCGGTTGCAGTGCAGCTAGAGAGTCCGGATCGAGGGAATACAGGTCATCAACTATGAATGGTAGCCCCAGAGATTTCAATAGCTCGCTTTTGGACCGTTGAATGCAAGTCAAATGATGCCGTGATATAGCCAAAAAGATTTGACCACATACGTGAAAACGCCTGGATCTGACTCAGTCAATTGCCAGCCACTGGATTCCTCATCAGCAGACATTCAGAAATAAATACAACGGGATGGGCTTGAGATAGATGATAGAAGTGTCAAGTTCTTTGCAAGTTCTCCACATGCAAAAAATGTGTAGGACGAGAGACACATGTCACTTCTTATTTGGCAGGGAGCCGTTCAATAAATAACACAAAACAAAGCATTGTGCATGCGTCAATTCATTTCTTGACAATCAAGTTGGCGTGTGCCAGCCTGCAGATTTCCTTTAGCTCGAACCAAGCTCGAACATTGGCAAGTCCAGCGCGACCTTGTCAAACTCTAGTCTAGTCTTTTGGCAATGGAGGTCCATGGGACGAATGATGCCACAAGTCCTGTTTCATCCGATCCAAAGGTAGTCAATCGCGCCAGGTTTGAGCTCGAATTGGAATTCGTGCAAGCTCTCGCGAATCCTTTTTATTTGCACTCTCTGGCCCAGCAGAACATCCTGGAACAGCCTGCTTTTATAAACTTTCTCAACTACTTGCTTTACTTCAAAGAAAAAGACTATGCACGCTTCATTCAGTAGGCATATACGCTGCTTTTCTAGCGACTATCCAGCCTGACTGGGATGTCTCAAAGCTATCCTCACGCTCTTCACCACTTGGAATTACTACAACACGCTGAATTCCGATCTCGGATGAAGAAAGATGAATTTCTGAGAGAATATTTGAACCAAAAGCAATTCGACCATTGGCGAACATGGTGAGATAACTTCATCTTGTTTGCGCATTTACTTCTTCTGATACATGCCCTGAAAAGGCGCGACCCATCTGTGGGGAAGCCCCCTAACGCACCTGTCGCCAATGCCGATTCTGAAGGCGCTAAACCAGCTGCGTAAATTGCTCTATTATTATATATTACCCCCTGTAGTCCAGTGCCGTCCAGTTGCAATCAAAGACTTCATTTTCGCAAATGGGCAAAGGCTATGCTTGGCTATGCGTGTGATATTCGGTGTAGCTTTGCACTTCGGGAGTCAAACTGGCAGACTTTACAAGTGTGATGGACATATGTCGTATCCACTGTGCCTGGATTTTGACGACTTTGGTTATGCATGCGGAACTACGAGTGGGTCTTGTGGCACCAAAATAAGCAGCATTTTCACTTGTAAACACCTTACATAGGCATCTCGACGTACGTATGCAGAGCGCAAGAGGTCATCAAAGGTCGTCATCGGCTTAAACTCCGGCTCATCAAGGCTCGCAGACGGCATTTGACTGGTTTCGTCAAGTTCGTTTCCGCACTCGTTCCTTAACACAGCGGGCTGTCACGATCCAAGGCTAAATCGTTCGGCGTACTCAAATAAGCGTCAAACTCGCAGAAAATCTCAACTCATTTGGGGACTGAAATGCTTGTCTATCATAGACAGCTTGACAGCGTCTTCTCTAGACTCTGGCGCATAAAGCATGTCCATTGTCCGTGCTAGCCCTTCACAAGGGAAAACAATTTAGCAGACCTGACATGCTAAGCTTTGATACCCATCATATGTATCAAATAAAACGCGCGCACACTGTAGCAACACTCTCCACTGCTGCTAAATACGCTTCACACTTCCAGATCCATATATTCTTGATGTATGTATGTATATTGTTGATTTCTAAATTCTTAGGCTTGGGTGAAATCTTAATCGCGGCGTCGGGCCAGAAACTACACCGATGCCAGACTGTTGAGAAGGTCAAACCCTAAGACTCTCTCAGACTCTCTCGCGTGGCTTTCGCGGGGTGCATACTGGTGCATACATGCATACATACACATCTTCGTGTCAGTTGCATGTCACCTTATGCAGATGCGAGTATCCCCTGAGCAACGGGTATGGAGGCTCCCGCCGGTACACTTAGTGTCATCAACGAAGGCTCAGACCCAGTGCCTGTAAAAGCCTGTAAATGAGTAAGGTCGTGAGCTGGTGTTATTACTTGAATACTAAGCTATACTAAATAATTAGTGTGACCAGGCCTATTGGAGGCCTATTGGAGGCCTAAGAGCAACAACAGTGCCTCGACAACTCTCTCACGTGCCTCCTTCCTCCAACCAACAACCACGTAGATGGATCATGGAACGGCCTTACCCCCCTACAGATGATTTAGAGCAAAACGAACAGGAACGAGAGCCCTTGCGACTATCAGACGATGAGAGTAATATACTCCTCAGTAGCGCAAGCATGCGCGAAGGAATGCATTTGGCATCTCTGGTAGAAAAGAAGCGCATGTGGTGGAGGAACGCTATCATCAACTCTTTATTTATTGCGTCATGGTAAGCATTAGACGCCCTATTCGTAGGGAAACTTGCACTTCCTGACCCTTCCCTAGGTTCTTCTTCTCGACTTTGCTATCTCTGTACAACAAATGGATGTTCTCGCCCACGAAACTAGGCTTTCCGGCCCCTGTTTTCGTCACCATGATGCATATGTGGATCCAGTTTTCGCTTGCTGCTACCCTGCGTGCTATTTGGCCAAAGAGGTTTAAACCAGCGCATAACCCACAACCCAAGGACTATGGGTAAGCCGCATCTCCTATACCTCATGACACCAGCTCACAATGGAACGCTCGTCAAGAAAAAAAGTCGTTCCGACTGCTATGGCCACAGGTCTAGATATAGGACTATCTAATCTATCACTTAAAACAATTACTTTATCTTTCTTCAGTGAGCATTACACTTTTCTTTGCATACGAGGCTCATGCGTGGCACCTATGCAGCAATGTGCAAATCTTCCTCGCTGATATTTGTGCTAATATTCGCTTTCGCATTTGGTCTGGAATCATTCTCCTGGAGGCTGGTCGGTGTAATATTCCTGATATTTTCGGGCGTTCTGTTGATGGTCGCAACCCAAACGCACTTTGTGTTCGAGGGCTTCATTTTGGTGATCAGTGCGAGTGCCTTGGGCGGTTTGCGATGGAGTCTTACCCAGGTCCTACTTAAGGACAAGAAGATGGGGCTAGACAATCCGGCGGCAACGATTTTCTGGCTCGCTCCGAGTATGGGCGCTACTCTGGCGGTTGTTAGCATGTCTCTAGAACGGTGGCCAACAATATTCCGCAGCCAATTCTTTGACGGCGTCCTGAAGACAGTGGAAACAGTATCATATTTGACACTTCCGGGAGTGATCGCGTTCTGCATGGTTCTGAGCGAATTTTAGTAAGTTTGCGCGCGTGGACCAACTTGAAAAAAAAAACGTGGTCTTGATGCATTCTGTTCAGCATTATTCTTCGGACGGGCGTTGTTCCTATGTCAATTGCTGGAATCGCAAAGGAGGTGTCGACAATCATGATCTCTTCGTGGTATTTCGGTGACGACATCACAGTGGTGAATAGCATTGGAGTAGCAATCACAGTATGCGGTATGTGGACTGGCGCGTTCGCTTGTGAGTTGTGTGCGATTAATCCGGTTTCAGGAATTGGCCTGTTCACGCACCATAAATACCGTAAATCGCTGGAGTCAACGGTTCCCTTGGACGCGCATGGAAAACCTATTTTTGACGAGGGCGAGATGATGACATCGACGGACAATGCAGGGTACGGTGCTCAGGATGAAGAAACGATCCGGTTGACCTCGACCCACGATGGGGACCTAGATAATGAGGTGCGTGACTTGTACTCGGGTTCCAGGGTCGCGTTGCTGAACGCGGGGCGCGTAGGAGGGCCCTCGAAATTCAGATGATACAGCAGACGAACGTCAGTCAGCGGCAGGGCACCGGTGGGAAGCCGGGCAGAGCGGGTCAGCGCGAGACGGCGAGGCCGGGGAGGCAAGGCCGGGTGGGCGGAATGGGTAGTAGAGCTATATTGGCATGCAATGGATGGTTATAGCAAGGGGAGCTGGGCATGTCCCCATTGAGGCGTGACATCTGACGCAGGGCGATACGTGACCGCGCTAGGCGGAGGGCTAGTGCCGCGAAGCCGGGTGCTGCGCCCACGGGAGCGTGGGGAGAGCGTGACGGGATTAGTCAGCATGGTAACGTGAAAAATGTTCCGGGTGTGATGTGTTTCATAGCGAGTTGTCAAGAGGCAGTTCCCACGGGCTTCCGTATTGGGTCCAGATCAGATCGGAGGTGCATATACTCATTTAAACGCGACCTCTGCACTTGTTCCTTTTGTCCACGCCGACATGGAAGACTCGTTCCAGTTCATCATCGAATCCCCCCAGCACGCCCAGGGCCACAAGAAACGCCCTCGTCTCGTCACCTCCTGCGACAACTGGTATGTCCCCCGCCCCCCGTTCTGCTCGCGCTGACCGTCCCCAGCCGCCTCAAAAAGATCAAGTGTCTCCAGCCGTCGCCAGAGACAAAGTGCGAGGCGTGCAAGGCCGCAAAGATTCCATGTCGGTTCCGCGACCGCGAGCGCTACTTCGCAGAGCGCAGCAGAGCAATCGCGGGTCCAAACTCGGGCGTGTACGCCACTGAGCTTCGGTGCGTCATATCCCCTCCCTGCAATTTGTCCGCTCACATTCCCCATTCAGCTCCGACCCAGCCCCTGACCCCTACTCAGTCGCGTCCAGCTCGTCCAGTCCCTCCAACCTCCCCCGCTCCTCGTCCCAGTCGCCCAAGGCCAGCGGCATGGTCTCGCCGGATGTCGACGGCAGCCGGTACTACACCCCCGACTCGCGCCATCATATGGGTGGGTCGCATACGTGCGCAGCCTCCCCGCATTCCTCCCCTTGCCTATATTGACTTTCCCCACATAGGCAATCCTCTTCTATTTCTTCGTTCGACTCGCTAAGGACTGGCAACGGAATACCGTATAATTATGCAAATCATGTACAATCGCCAACTCTACTACATTACCCCGCTAATACTCGCTCCTATCAGCATCCTCAAGACATTCGCTCTCTGCAACTATATGACCCCGAGAATCCTCAGCGCCCCCATCCCAGTCTCATGACCCACTTCATCCAAGTCTTCTTCCAGAAGTACGGGCATGATTTTACTTTCCTGTCCTACCAGGACGCCCTGGGAGACTTCTGGGAACAGAGGATGTCCATGGTGGTCGCCAATTGTATTGCAGCCATGGCTGTCAGGTGCGTGGACACACAATGTCGCCTTTCTTTACCCACTCATGATCATCAATTAACTCAGGCATTCTAATCTTACTGATCTTTCTGCTCGCGACTTGCACAACATCTCAGAAAGCTACACTGACGTCGCAAAGGTGATTCCATTCATCTTGCTCCAAGTGGCATTAACCATATTGATGCTTGACTCCGCAGCACGTTCTAAACAGCGTTGCACATATTCCCTCTTGGGATACCATGCACGGCATCATGCTCCTTTGTTGGCTTGAGAATCATCAACACAGGTTGCCTGGTAAGCTTGATCTCCCGGATAAGCTGCCTGTCACGCTTGTTTATTCTTGGCTTTCTTAGGTTTCCGCACATACTATGGGATGGCCGTCAAAATGTCCCAAGAGTTAGGGTTGCAGGAGAACATGGAACTGTATCCCACAGAATATGAGCGCAATCGCGCGAGGACCACCTACGCTGGACTTATGCAGCTCCATATGACCGCTAATTCATGTATGTCATCTCCTCACTGATACTTACCTCCCTGGCTGATTACCGCATGTAGTTCGATCATAGATAATTAATTCTTCTGCATTGGATCGTCGACCTATATCTGCTTTCACGCTTTATTTTTCTTAGCATCATTTACTATAATCCTCCTGCAATTCGTACTAATTTCGTATGCACCGGCCTATTTCCTGTCGCGGTTCTGGTAATCGTCTTTCGTCGTACTTACATAGCTGACTCGTTTAATTCACTGTATCTTACGAGGACTTATTTCCTCTCGGTACAATTTTAGTTATACCGTACCTATCGGCCTACCAAGCTTCATAACATCAATTATGCATAGCTTGAAACTTGATGAAGGATCCGGATTCATTCTATGCGCCTTTCGATGAACACGCGTCCTCCTTGGTATGTGTACTCCCACGGAGTCTAACACACTGCTTGGTGTGCTAGTGGCCGACTGACGCGGTACCGGGAAACACACATAGCAGAGGAACATCAAAAAAAAAATCGTGGGGAAGGAAGACCTACGTACTCGAGAGGAAGAGAAGCCGGGTAGAAGTCGGTCGGGCATATGCATCATCACGCGACATCTCCTTCAGGGCCCGGATCCATTTCTGTCCTTTCCACCATCTGATTGCCGTTGTCCTTATAAATATCTGCCCACCAAATGTATGTGTTCTGCACGTCGTATGTCCATCGTTGTCCGCCCAGAACTGGTCACATTAAGGAGCGATCGCAGGGAACACTGACGCCGGCGTAGAGGCGGGCAAACTGGCTTGTATAGGAAACAGCTATCTATGATTTTGTGCATTTGAGATGCGAACGAAACAAACAAGTGCGCGAGAGTTCTGCCATTGTCGCACTGTTTTGCTCATGTCCTTCCATCACGGACATTTACCAACTACATTCGCCCCATACATATCGTCCAGATGTAGGCGAGATCTGCGCTCGCCCATTGACTATGAGCCCTCTGTTGCAGGCTGGAAACCAGGCGACCAACCAGGGCGCTTGAGGTCGCATACTACCTAATCGCTTCAATTGTATGCACTGCAAAAGTGCTGTATCCGCATACGGGGTGCAGTTTACTCAGTGGCCCAGGCATATGCGAACAATGCAACAATAGGTATCTCACGAAGCTGCGTTCCGCGTGCGTATGTCATGTCCATTTGTGTCCAAGTACGCACGATGTAACATCGGCATCCACAGGGCATGGTCACAAATTGCAAAACCTGTGCCACTATCAGCAGCCTCCCAACAATTTGATAGGCATCCTATATGTCGCCGCTGGGCTGCTGATGGTGCCCGCTCTATGATCGACAGGCAGTACTCTGTTCAGCGCCCATTGAATACCCTGGTCGCTAGCGCCTCTTTCTCCAGGACCTGCACCATCTCCGGTGGAGATGGGGACTCCAAGTATCGAAGAAGAAGACGCGTTCAACACCGCGGCCTACCTGCGCATAGCGTCTATAGCGATCGCTGCGTACAAGTAAGCGTCTCCACGACAAATTACCGGTTAGGCGTAAGCGAGGAGAAGTGCTAACAGCGCTGCGTCTGCAGTTACCTTGAGACGCAACCGACAGCATGGAAATTCTACAGGGAGCATTGGGAAAATCGGCGCCTGACGTATGTGCCTCTTTTATTCGCGACGAGCTCTCGAGGATGACATTTTTGTTCTCCGATCACTGAAATGCCTAATTCCTGCAATGACCCAAACAGCATTTCTGTCATACTTTTCGCGCTTCTTCAGTGAGTGATATATGGTGCTCCAGAAGAAAGAAACACCATTTTTAACCAGTGCATTGATAGGTTCACCAGCATAGCCGTCCTGACCATCAGCAGTGTAAGTTTTAGCTACGATCTTCGCCCAAAGCCGCTCGTATATCGACTCCGTTGCACGGTTTAGACTGGCTTTTTTTACTCGCATTTTACGCTTGAGACATGCAAACGCTTCTTTCTCCTGCCCCCTGCATTCAAAGGTACGAATATCTACGGCGATGCGCATGCTATATCTCCTAATAGTTGCTGTGCGCATCCACCTCAAGTTTTGCAGATGATGGTAACGCAGGCTGTCCTTGGTGTTAGGTAAGAACGCTTCTGAGCTTCCTCCGGTACCTCAAGGCGCTTAGTTAAGACAAAATTTCTTTACCTCAGAACATTCAATTTGTCAAGAAGGTCCAAGGCAGTGGGATGGTTTCTCATCACGATTTACATCGTTGCATGTAGCGTGAGTCGTCTCCATTCCTGACTCCTGAGAGAAACATACGAAGCTGACACATTGTCCACAGATCCAATGGGTCTCCACTTTCGTTCAGCGCACTGGTATGCCTATCATTTGCTAAGCATTACAGCATGGTCTGCTTATCACTCGCATCGCACGATGCGTCACAGCGAAAGTGGGTGATGTGAAAGTAAGCCTTGCTGATTTAATATCCTTCCTCCCCTATGCTAAAAATGGATTTCTAACTAGGCCAAGTAAGTCGAGAAGCGCATAATTTTTTCCGCTTCTTGTAGGCTTATCAATTACACCAGTTGTCGCGCATTCAATCAAGCGAAGCAGTTGGGCGCTTATGTTTTCTATGCCGTGGCAATTGTTTATGATACCATAACGACATCGATGTCGGTGTGCTATCTGCTCAAATACAAATTCAAGTCCTCCAACTCGGTGTAAGCCACATCTCGTACTACCTATATGATACAGGAGAAGCTTACTCACGTTTTCTTTTATTAGTATGGTTAAATTGAGCAGGATGTAAGATCACACAAGTTTACCCAGTGATTTCTTGTCGTCCCTGCTAAAAAAAAATTTCTTCCATTCAGGATGATCTATGATGGCTTGGGTTATCTTGTTCTGTTGACAGGTGTGTTGTGATGAATCTCGCACATAAACACTCTTACCTTTTCACAGGAATCAACGTTCTTAATTTGATCCTTTACAAAGAAAGTCAAGACATCCAAGTAAGATCAGTTGATCAATAGTCAATTTTAAAACTAATGATTTTTCCTGGAATAGACTGCTGGGTGAGTGAGCTGCACATGATGGTTGAAATTGAAATGCTAATTTCACTCGCATGAAGTGCGTCCATGGGCTACAGCATATCATGGATCATGTCACAAAAACTTCTCATTCATCTTTACGGTTCGTCCTACAGATTTTGATAGATTGCATATATATGGATACCCATTCTTAGAAGCTTCTCGGGAGAGACGCGAAGAGGAAGAGGAAGAATTTGAGATTACCATCAGCAAAAACATATCGGCACATCGAGATATCAGTCGAGCAGTCAGGACCAATTTTGACAAGAGTCGTAGCTCTCCGTTCGAATATCCTCATCGCACAAACCCGTCACTGCAGTCGAATGAATACGCGGAGGAGGTTGATGTGCATGTTCGAATCGAAAAGACGGTCAAATTGAACCATTATACTCGGACGTATGAGCTAGAGGACTATCGGAGGACCCGTGAGTGATGAAATTTATCTCAGGTCTATTACAGAGGGCTTTCCATTTAAATGCTTTGGGCAGTCACTGCCAATGTACATTATACATACTTGTTGGTCTGTAATAAGTTATATTATATCTACATGAACTTAAATAAAGTGTTCATATGTTGGCGAACTTGATCCGGAATGTCGCAGTTAGTATACATATGCGATATACAACATGCATCATCAAAGTATTTCGCCGTTTAAAATGAACATCGCATTATATCATTATATGCTTTTTAGGGGGTATAATCTTGATATCCATAGCCTCTATAACATTTTCAGGAATCACGGGCTATTCGGGGCGAAACCCAGGGTAGGGGACCATCGAAAAGGGCATCTTTGCCGCCTTCTGGGTCGCTTGGACACCATTCAAATAGGGCGTTCATTTCTGGACAGGATGTGTAGTATGGGTGGAACCTGGAGAAGGGATTTCTTTGTCTGCGTTTGCTGAGAAGGACGGAATGACAGCCGTAGCTGTCCAGAGTATACGGAGTGTATCCATTTTGCCACTATAAACGTGTTAGTATATGTGTCAATACTTTGAATAATGAATAAAGCAAGATACACATGCCTCGCCTTGAATCGCATCCGTCGAGCTCTTATGCGCTGGATCAACACCGACATAAGTAAACTTGCCTGCTGGCCAGCGCATGGCTTCTCGATGGAGTTCCATGAATCTTGCACGTTTAAATTCATATCCGACTACAGTTATCTTGATAGGGTAATGGCCTGTAAATTCGCGAAACCGAGCAACCGAGAAGAGAAGATTTTGATAAGAGTCCAGAGCATAATTCTCTGTTGTCGCACGAGCGTGTACGAAGGATTTGACCGTTTCAACTGGTATCAGGCCTGACGCTTGTGCCAACCGTAAATATGATTCAGCTTCCGTGGTCGTTGACAACGGCTTGGTCTGCCCTCTGTGCGTAACCAATTAATGAGTAGAAGCTCGCGGTATGAAATATGACGACATACCCTGAGAATACCAAAAGTGAGTGCAAATCTTTGTCTGCTATTTCCACGCTGTGTATGTACACAGAAAAGTCAGGATCACCTTGCCTACCTGTATCCTCATAAACGCACCTTCTTTCAATATGCTGATAGAATGCGCGCACACGCTCAGAGCCTTGCTGATATGGCTCAAGCAGCCAGTCCTCCTCGTTCGCCCATGAATCTATGCCCTGCCAGATGGAATGACATGGCACTACAATGAGGTGGTTCAGGTTCTGACGAGTTGCCGGCCAGTTGGCAGTGGAGAAGGCTATGCTATTGAAGTGGGACGGAAGCCATGGGCGCGACAGAACCATGAGGTTGATGAGCACAGAGATGAGGCACACCATTCCGAGCAAGAAAACGGCGAGGTTGGTTAACCGAGAGCGACGCGTCAGGCCATCCAGGATGCTGTGGCGCACGGTGGGCAACGACGCAAGACGAGATCTACGGTACTTTGTCACTGACGGTGATGGAAGCATGAGAATCACGGTGCACCAGTATACTTCGCATTGAGGGCACGGTGAGAACCTGGCTGTGGTCGTCAAGTGGTGACACGCCCATTTGTCACATTTGATCATTACCCCTGAATATTTTACATCTTTCACATTTTAGCGCCCAACTTTCAATACTACACACCCTTACACACCTCTGCAACTACAATATTCCGGTCTGTAAAAAGGTGTTTCTCTAATACATAGCGGTAAATTACGAATGATAAGTTCTTATATTAAGCTGATTTGAATCTAGGGGAGAATTGTGCATGTCGTTCTATTGCCCACTTCACTGCTTGTTCGACATCCTCGGCGTAATGAGTTGGCCGATGCGAAGGCAGTCCTTGCGATGGGTCATACACCCCGGTATTGACCAAAATCGAAGACCAGTTAGCAGCGTTTGCTCCAGCAATATCTAGTACAGTATGTGTTATCAAAATGATTCAGATAAACAGTTTGGTTTTGGGGCCTACCAGATTCTGGATTGTCTCCGACCATATAGCTGGCAACGTCACTTTACATGAAAGTATAGAGTTAATTTTCATTGACATACATATGTGGGCTGTGACGTCCGGAAGGGTATAATCCTAGCATCCAATCTTGAAGGACTTGCCTCGCATAGTGATAGGTCTCGGCAGTTGGTTTACCGTATTGAATATATGGGTATTCCTTCCCGGTTAAAGCCTGACAAAGGGAATGAGATTATATGACGGTGTTCAGAGGATGCTGAGATTATACCTTAAAGACCGCCTGGAAAGCGACTTTGAAACCTCCTTGTCCTATCCTAGGGCGTTCGAAGTCTGCCCGCCATATCAAATCAGGATTGCAGAAGATAAGATCGACTGGGCTTTTTTGCTCGTTTACTGGCACGTAAGGCCCTCCTATGACGCCCCGGGACTGGATCACGTCGCAGACTATCTGGACTGAACACGTGTTAGGAGAACCAGCGGATAAAAATGAAAATCCTCACTGTCCAGAGCCCAGTTTCTTGGGTCGTGATAGACAAACATAGCAGAGATTGGAGTCTTTGAAAAATCGACAGGCTTTCGTCTATGATAAGTGGGACACCCAGTATCACAAAGAGGAGACAATCCAACCTGCGTAATGGCTCGCTCAGAATCTGTTAATGCGTGAAATGGCCAAACACTATTTTATCAACCTTTGCGGCGTCACCGTATGAAAAAGAAACTTACGAGGGGTTCCAAGCCAAGACATCTAATGTGGTGTATGCTTTATTATACCCATACCTAAATGAAATGATGATGTCAAATCTGAATTATGAATGTATTCAAAAGGCTCACCCGTTCGCGACCTTCTTGACTGCATCCAATTTTCCTCCCAGAACGAGAACATTTTTATCTGAGTACTTGGCAGAATCCTTCTTCAGAATTGTATGCGCCTGACAATACTGCTCGGAGCTAATCTAAATGCCATGTAAGAACAGCCTTTGATCAGATCGCTTTCACGAACAGGGATTCCAAGCTGTTCACTCAATTTCTTGCAACGATCGTGTTCCGCTACACCTCCTCCGTTGGTCAACTTGAAAAACGTAGCCGGTTTAGAGCTCAAACACAAATTCTGTAATGCACACAAACCAGAATGTAAGGTATCCTTCTGTAACACCGTCAGAGTAATATTTATATGATAAAACGACAGGCAACTTGCCGCTGAAAAATATTGTCGCCGTTCAGAATGTTAAACGTCCGTCTCGCTGCTTCAAGGACTTTAGGACCACGAATAAGAACTCCATCCTGCAATATTTGAATAATTGTTTATTTAGAAAACTGAGAGCCTTGTTGAAGCTGTTCGCACAATATCGAAGACAAACGCTAGCGGTGGGGGTGCTTGTCCAACAGCTGACGCAGGCGATGCCACTGACATATTCCGAGTAGTGCCTACATTGAGTTGTCTATCTGTAGCAAGGAAGGTCCGATATTGTTGTCGAGAACATATCAAAGAGCTCGAACGATATGATTGAAAGAGGCGAAGCATTGATGTCTGCTTGCAGGCTACAACTAGCAGGTTTAGAGACGTCACTGAGTAATAATATTCCTCGGCTTCGGAGATTGGTGTTGGAATAGTGTGTGACAAAGATCGTGGGTGTGGCGGTGTTGTACTCCTTCGTTTGTTCTCTATCAACGGCCCACTTAACTTTTGTTACTGTTACCCCCGGATGTGATATTTATTGTATGATTATTTCAACTATCTATGTATGTGTACTTTAACTTTCTTTGCAGATGTCTACATCGACGACCAAATCCTCTAGGTATCAGTTCGACAACGTTGCAGCGTCACCGGGTGTTTCTCTAGAACGGGGAGGCTATAGAATGAGAGCGCCTAATCTACGTCCACTGCCGACTCTTTTCCAAGGACAAACCACACAAACCCCACGCCCTAATCGCGGAGAGCATCGCATAAACCCGCATTTGGTTATGCTTATTCTTCTCCTCGGCATGGGCTGTCTAAGTTGTTTCATAACTGCTTACTACCTATTCTCTACCAGGTGGGCTCTACATGCGAGGCAGACATCGCTATCCACTGACTCGGAAAACCAAGCATCCGCCTTTGAGGATCTGCCCTGCTCGTTCAGTGCATCAGAGAAGTATCTCACATACCTCCCTCACAGTGGCTTTCATAACCAACGCATCGCTTTCGAAAATGCTCTCGTTCTCGCACATGCTCTCCATCGCACCTTACTTGTACCACCTATCCGGCTTGGAAACAGGCCAGTCCGTTACGTCGATTTTAATAAACTTTTGCAGTACATCGAAATATCTGACAAGCGCGGTCTGAAGCATTGTCCTCAAATCCCTCGCTATCTTACACGCTCTCCTGAATGCTTACACTACTTCGACTCGGCTCATATTCCATGGACTTGGCTGGTCGATCTCTCCCCTTTGACCGCTCATCAGGCTTTGTGTCATATTCCAACAATGTCGCGTTCATGGATCGCTCAAACCTTCGACATAGATGTTTCTGATGTTTATACATTGAAAGATAGCCTGCCGTACCAGTTTCGTTTCGTCGACAGTGACGGGACTTCGAAAACTGGTGGAAAATACCAGGAAGACGTGTCAATCAGTCAGTTAAGTATGTCAAGGGAAAAATTGCTGCAAATTGGTACTCTCTTTGGTACCTCACGAATCCAACTTGAAAACCCTGATAATTTGGCTTATCGTAACCTAGTCCGAAGAAGCATGATCTTTGGCAATGAAGAGCTATCTAATGTAGCAGCGTCTATAGCATCAGCTCTTGGGATGTGTTATCTAGCTTTACATATCCGCTCTGGTGATGGTGTTTTTCAATCAAAGGCAAACGAAACTGTGAACTCTATCTGGTGGAGAACTTTGCGGGACATCATTGGTCTTTCGGATAACGAAATCTGCAACCTGGAGAACATGCTAGGTACTGGACCGACTTCTAGGTGTTTGGAGACCCGCAATACCTCACTGGAGATAGCAAGGTCGTTCTTAAAAGCTCCTCATACTGGTGACTGCTCTTTTCCTCTGTTGAAATGTCCAGGTAAAAAACATAATTTGGAGAAATACGATTTCCTCAACAATCCTCTATATATTGCGACAGACTTACCATCGCCCGCTGTTAATCCTTTCCTATCGGACTTTCGAAAGACTTTCCCGTGTACTTTCTTCCTGGGAGATTTTGGAGCACAACTCCTTCCTCTTCGGAACTTGAATAGTACTTATGACAATGTGAACATGTATGCCTTCTCTTTACCCTTTATCGATGCTCTCGTAGCTAGCAGGGCGTGGGGAGTAGTGGGCACAGAAGGTAGTACTTTTAGCAAGTTTGTGGTAGATATCTTGTGGGCAGTTGTCCATGGCGGTGCATGATATCAATAGTATGGATAGTGGATCAAGACACAAATATGAATGCAAACATTTACCGAGTATAGGGGCTTTCATTCGGTAATATGCTCATCACTGTACATAGCAGGTATACTTTTATAGATAGTGTTACACGTAGTCATACATACGAAAGTCAGTAGGCCTTGCAGTTCTGCCCCTCTTCCTTTTATACCAGGACAAAAACAAAACAAAGAATCAAGAAAGCGGGATCAGGGTTGCGTCGAATCACACACATCAATGATCAAAGGCACCGCCCGTGTTGCGACGCTATCGGGGCTACTTCAGCATTCAGGTTGCTATGGCTAATAACAACATTGATTTGTTTCGGAGCAGAATGATAAAACCAGCTGGATTCGCCTCCATGCTCTTTGTCCCTGGTACCCCATCCCATCCTTACACTGATCACAGCAATGTCGACCATTGAAACTACTCCCAATCAAACCGTCTCAAACGAAGACGTGAATACTACTCCTGCTTCCGGTCAAGCAGATGGAGCCCCCCTTACTCAGCAATCCGCCACCGCAGCGGGATTTGAGCAATGGATCAAGGACTTCCAGAAGTATGAGTCTATCCTGGTGGGTTACACCAAGTTTTGTGCAACTCCCTATCTTAAGAAACGCCTTGACAGAGCCAAATCACTAAAGCTACTGCTGACGCCAAGTTCAAGAATGAATTGGACACTATTGAACAATGTCAGTTGCATCCAATACTACTTACTCCTCCAAAGTTTCTAACATCCGTTGAACTAGGGTTCAAGATCCTGAATGAACCAGAGAGGACGGCCGCTCTCTTCACTCTCCTGCAGCATGCGTCTCAAGATCAGATCAGTTTCTTCATGGCTATCTTGCAGCAGAAGGCCAAGCCTGAGGTTAAGCCTGAAGTAAAGCCTGAAGAGCCAAAGGTTACTTCTGTCATCACTCCAGGTACTTTGATATCTCATGAATTGGCTTAACTTCTTGCTCAAGCCTATGCTACAGTTGCCGCAGAAAGCAAGCCGAAGCTCGGAAAGCTCAGTTTCCGACCTCCCAGCCTGGACCTTCCTGATCACCTGGACTCCCCTGCGACCCCTACGCCTGTTACAGCTAGGGAATCTGCATCTGATCTTCAAACTCATAGCGATATTCTTGAGCAGGCTCTCCGTAACCGTCAGAACAGTTCGCTCGCAGAGTCTAACTGGTCAAACATTGGGAACACGCCTATCATTCCCATTTTCCAGAAGGACAAGGATGGCAAAGAGAAGGACAAAGCTGCTGCGCCTGCTGGCTCAAGCTCTACTGCCTCCCTTCCCGGTTTCGCTGGCACCAATCCGTACACTCTTAACATGCTTGCAAATGCAGGGCTTTCTCCCGAAGCTCAGGTCCTTGCAGCTCAGTTGGTCATGAGCGGCCTGGTGCAACCCACCGGCCTTGCTCCACCAGGATCGGCGAAACCCAAAAAAGTTCCCGCCCCCGCCTGGCGCACTCCGACGAGTGCGCGCTACCCAGGTAGTGCCCTTCGTAGCAGTGGATTGCGCCCATCGAGTGGTCTTAAGAGTGCTGGTTTGAAGAGTAGCGGTTTGGTTGCCCCTCAGACTCCTCTCAGTGCAATGGAATCCCCTCGCGAAGAAGACTTCAATCCGGAGATGCTTAAGGACATCCCCGCCTGGTTGAGGTCTCTCCGTCTTCACAAGTATACTCAATGCTTCGACGGATTAACTTGGGAAGAAATGGTCGTTCTGGACGATGTCACTCTGGAAGCTAAAGGCATCGCCGCCCTCGGCGCCCGCAGGCGCTTGCTGAGGACGTTTGAACATGTCAGGAAGACTATGGGTATGGAAGAACCATCCAGTGCAACACCGACCACAACTACCATCCCTACCGGCCCTGCTTTCAAGGCCGCGTCTGAGAGTGAACTGCGTGTTCCCCATAGCGCACTGCCGCGATCCAAGTTATCGATCAACTCGCCCATTTTCACGCCCACCTGGGAAGCAGGTAAATTGCCGACGTCCGAGTCCCAAGCTCCCGAGGCAGCTCCTGAAACTGCCCCTGCTGAGGCTAGCCCCGCAGTCGGCGCCACAGTGTAGTGTTTCCGCTAGCACACTCCTTCCCAATTTTCATGTCTTTATGTACAACTTCTACCTACATCTGACCAACATTATTTATGTAAGTACATAATTAGTACATTTCCAATGTTACATATGGCGTTGGTGGCGATTGATCATCGGCATAGTATTACATATATTCGTGTGAATTCAACCGCAACATGTATACAGATATCAACCAAGTATGTATCAACAATTTGTTCAAAAGTACAGTCGAACCCCTTATAACCCATGCCCCCCAAAACCCATAACCCCACATAACCCATAGGATGTGAAGATCAAGTATGGGTTTTGGTTCCAGCATAATTGGGGCCGGACTTACCAAATTATGACTCTGTTGGCCGAAAAACCTTAAAAATCGCATTTCGATCCAAAATCATTACTTTCATACTGACTCTCGGTAAATGTTCCGGAAATCGAGAGTCCGCCCCTCCATCTCCTAGGCGGACTGTCCGGGGAAATTCGCGATTCCCAGGGGGTTCCTACTTTCGAATCCCCTGGGTATGACAAAGCTCCCGTTACGAGGCTGCTTATCGTTTTTGTCACCGTCCTCATCTCGGTTCTTGCGTTTCTTGGTCGAGTTTCGCACCGGTACCTTGAAAGCAGCATAGTTGACAGGTGTTTCATCCAGCTTTCTGCACTTCTCCAGAATTCGAGTAAACACGTCATGGATGGGCTGCATACTAGGTTGGCCATTTGTCATTCCTATTGTAGTAATTTGAGGATAGACAATATTGATCAACTCAGTGATGAAAGGGGCGATAGGAGCCCAATATTCGGTAACGTAAGTTTCTGGATGAGATGCCAGTAGACCAATATCAAGTAGTTTCAATCGCTGAAGCATTGGCAATTCAGATTCATGGTGCCAGACCGCCACTGTGTAGCCAGCTTTGTTTTTGTCTGCGGTCAAGACTGAACCGGTGGGGCCACATGTAAAGCAGATTATGTGTAAAAGGACCATGATAACCGACTCCAGGTCATGGCCGAGTCGGTGTACTGTAGGACCTGCTGGATTCATAAGTTCAATAGACATAAATGGACGCGTGCCCTACAAATTAAATAAAGTTAGTAAGTGCCAACGTGACAATTGATAGGGCGTACAGAGGTGTGCGAGGAAGGTGTGTTGACTGGGCGTGAGTAGTCAAAGTCGATAACAGTTCCGCCTGACCCCAAGCTATGGGTGAATCCGTCACATCCAACAGGGGATACTGCATTCCATGGCATGCGATTATTGTCTTCGTCGACATAGTACGAATTGGTATAATCCAAACCGGTGGATGGGCCAGTGGTGACAGGAGTGGAGGCAACTGCAGATGTAGACGACACGTCTAATAATGTGGTATTAAAATATAGTCAAATAAAAATTTCCAGATTGCTCACCGGCATCAAAAAAGGAATCTGCCGCGCTGACAACACTGGGGAGGAACCTTACAATTGCAAGATTCTCTATGGAGATGTCGCAATGAACCCAAAGGCATTCCTTTTCCATAAAGGCGAGGACTATAAAGTAGTCAGTAATGTATACTACAGGTAAGTACCACTGAGCACTCACACTTTATGATATCTGCAAAGGCCTGAATACATTCTGTGCGTGACCGATAGGAAGTAATTGGATCGCCGATAGGCCCGCTAACAATTCGACGACGTATACGCGGTACAATTCCAAAACTTGGTAGGTAACCAAGAACCTTGGCCGTATCATCGACACAATCATCACCAGCAACAAACCTAGTCATGAGATATCGAAGACGAGGATCATCACGAAGTTTTTCTTTTGCCTTGTCGCTGACAAGTTTCATGATTGCCATCTCCGTGTGTTTATGAGTACACAAGATCCAAGAGTCCTTGAAGACGTGGAAGTATCCATACTGATCCTTGACGATGTAAACCCGGGTTCCCCTGCCAAAAAGATAAGGAGAAATATGAAGCTCCTTTACAATGTCGAATAGCTTGTTATCAATACAAACTTGATACGGAATACCCGTAAGGTGATGAAATTTTACACGGGTATCAATCCCAAGAATTGTATCGCTCCCATACATCATGGCATACAGTATACGGCCAAGTGTTAATGCCTGGTAGCCTTGGAGAAAAGCTGGTTCAGTGCAGATAACTGCAGTACGATCAACGTAGACCAAGAAGAATCTCTGTTTTGGCCCGACACCACACACACCAAGTCCGAGGAAGTAGCGGCGCTGTAGCTGCGCATGGAATATATTGGTAGCTTTCGAAATGATGGTTGAAAGGATAGCGGAGAGGTGACTTTCTTGGATAGATATCTCAACCAATCCTTGCACGATGCCCCATGAGATTTGACCTTCGGATTCAGACAAAGCATACTTGTTGATAAGAATAATGTCGGGCTTGCATTTGTAGATCTCTCCGCCAAGGGGCTTATTGTGACCATATTCGTCAAAAACACGGTTCGTCGATACCGTAGCGGTGGTAGAACTGGTAGGTGGATGGTCAGCCTGAGTGGAGGAAGCCTGAGTGGAGGAAGCTTGGTTGGACGATGCCTGGTTGGACGATGCCTGGTCAGAGGAAGCCTGGTTAAATGAAGCCTGGTTGGAAGCACTAACCTCATATTTCGACGCTTGCTTTACTCCATGAACTTGGCCTAACATCCGGGCTATATTGTTGAGCCATTGTTTCGCACTCTTCTCACTGCTAGTATCAAGGGTCGTAGTAAATCTTTGTTGTGAAGACCACAGTTCAGGGCAATTTGTGACTAGATCGTCATTGAAGGGTACAGGCAGGTGGGAGTGCATATCGTCAGCAAGAAGACTCTTTTCAACCCAAAGCAATGGCGCCCCCATAAAAACGTGTTTCCTGTCCGAGTTCAAGGCTGCAATCTGATATACATTTGAGTAACTCTTGGAGCACTCCGTACTAAACTGGGCCGATTGTTCTGTTGCTCCAGATGCAGAATGAGGGTGGAGATTCAGACCTTCCGCCTGGAGGTAGCTGGAGAATTTCTCTGCATGTGTTATAGAACTGCGATAGATAGGTGCCGGGAGTGTAGGAGGGATCGAGCGATAATCCTGCGGTTCCGTTTTGGTGGCTTCAACGGTCGATGCACTCATCTGGGAATTGTCTTCAACTAATCGTGCACAATTCAAGCTGAATATTGTCGGGTCGACTGCGATTTGTTCGAGTGGGTGAGTTAGGTAAGGTAGAAAGTAGTCCAAGACAGACTGGTCCGAGTAGGATTCTTCGTTATAAGAGCTTGTTGTCATGAGGCCGGATGTGCTTAAAAAGTATATCGAATGGGTGGGAGCTTCGTCATACCCAGGGGATTCGAAAGTAGGAACCCCCTGGGAATCGCGAATTTCCCTATGCACTTGGAGTTTTCTTCCCTCTCGGTGCGTGTGTTGGATACCTTTGGATACATTACTTAGTAGAAGATCAAGGTGCACATAGGACAATATACGTGCTAAGTTGGTGCTAAGCGTAGAATCAGGAAAAATAACTTACTTTCGGCCCATTTAGAAGACGAAGCAAGAATAGAAGATAAACCTGGAAAACAGGACAAAGTTAGTCCATTTCAAGCAGCCGCAGTTAGCAAGAATGACACTCATCTTTGAAGCACGCGCAGCTCACGCGAGCGACGCTTTACATAAGTATTGCAGTATGTAACGGGAAATTCGCGATTCCCAGGGGGTTCCTACTTTCGAATCCCCTGCCAGGTATGACGAAGCTCCCAAGTGCATACTCTTGTATATAGTATACACCCATCGCATCACATCGCCTGATCATAACACGGTTACTCCTTGGGCCTATCTACTACTATAGGCTGCTATCTACCCCATCACCTCGCGTATTACTCAGGTGGCTAGTCCTACCCAATTCAGCAGCATGAACACACAAGAACAGCATCCTAACATCATCCGTCGGCTTCAATTTGCGTACTGTGCATATTTCCAATGCGTCTCGTGGGCAACCCCGCGTATGGACGGACACCTTCATAATAATATATTTTCTTCAAATATGGTCAATGGATGATAAAGGATTGCCCGAGGCAGCAACGCGGCCGGTGTTGACTTGCTCTGTTGCCGCCCTCTGTGCATGCCCTCCGCTGCCACCAACTCCCCCGCTAGGAGTGCAATGCGCTTGTCAGACACCGATGGTTTCGACCCGCTGGATGTTTTCACGCGTCCGCCGCCTGGCGAGACACCCGACGAACGACGAGTCAGGGAACAGCGCGAACAAGAAGCCGTAGAGAGAAGCCGCAAGATTGACGCGGAACTTAAGGTCGCGAAAATACAAATGAAGCAATATAAGAATGCAGTCAAGGTTATTTTGCTCGGACAAAGTCACAGCGGTGAGAGCATTGTCTTTCATCCACAATTCCGAAGCTAAATACATACATCGATTTCAGGAAAATCAACAACTGTCAAGAGTATGTCATTTGAAAATTCTGGCTGGGCGGCGCTAACATCGAAGATAGACTTTCAGATGACTTACGCTCAAAAATCATGGGCAGAAGAACGGCTTGCTTGGAACAGTGTTATTCTCTTGAACCTTGTCCATTCTATCAACATAATGACGACCACAATTGAAACATATTCCGGTACTCCAAACGGCAAATTGCCTGTTACAGACAGGCATAAGAGCACTCTGCTGGGATTGCTGCCATTGCGACAGATTGAGAAAGATCTCAAGGTTTTTCTCGGTGCAGGAGCCTCAGAAGAAGTGGAGACGATATCGAATGACCTACACAGAAGCTTCAGAGATCCAGATAAGTCAATTTTCAAGGAATTTGGCCTGCGATCGTCTTCTGGATGGAAAAGTGTCTTTGCCCAGCTTCAGAATTCTAAGTCAGGCAAGGATATTGAATTGCATCGTGTGTCATGGAAAGTGGTCCGCGGATGCAAAGATGACATCCAATGGATTTGGAACGACGATACAACAAAAGCAATCCTACATGAACGCAGTGTAAGACTAGAGGATCTACCAGGATTGTAAATTAAACTTCTCTTTTCATGACTAGTACTCATCGACCTTTCCTAGTTTCCTCAATGATGCAGACCGAATTTTGGCAGATGACTACGAACCTTCAGATCAAGATATTCTATGTGCCAGGTTGAGAACGACGGGGGTTCAAGAATATCATTTCAGTATGGACAGAGGTATGGACTTTTCACACCTACCAAACCTCTCATACGACAGCGCTTAGCGTCTACAAATTCCTTCCCAGTTAACGGGACGCCTCTCAATTGGATCATGTATGATGTTGCGGGTGAGTTGTCTGCAAAGCCTCAGCAGATGATATGACATGGCGTGACCTATTGGGGAATTCATTAGGCAGCCGAACTTCAGTCAGTTTAATTGTCTGTCGAGAGAAGCCCAGCCTCATTGATATCTCGGATATTCTTTTAGAGAGCAGCCTGGATCCCTTACTTCAAGGATGTGACTGCTCTGATCTTTCTGGCTCCATTATCAGGATTCAATGAGCGTCTTCCTGAGGACAACCGCGTCAACCGGCTAGAAGATAGCTTCGCACTGTGGCGAACGATCTGTACAAGCAAACTCCTGCAGGATGTCCAACTTGTATGCTGTCAATATCAATTTCTATCGCTTGCTTCATTTAACAAATTTGTGTGCAGATTCTCTTCATGAACAAGACAGATATCCTCCGGAAAAAGATCGAAAAGGATAAGGTCCAGATCCGTAAATACATCCCTGACTATGACAAGCCCAATGACTTCGAGAGCGTTGCAAACTGTAGGATCCTCTCTTTCCCGTTCTACCAACCTTGACATTCCCATGGCGCAGTTTTTCGTCGGGCTTTCAAGAAAATATACATGCAATCTGAAACAAGTGATATCTCAAGGACCTTTATGGCACACTTCACCACGGCTGTGGTAGGTGCTTGTTTTCTATTGTGTAAGACGCTCATTGTTGATTAAACTTACAGGACAGTAAATCAACCTCGCAGACTTTGAGGGCTGGTGCGTCATGCCATATCTTGGCTTTTAATTGAATCAAAATACTGAGGTTGAACACCACAGTGCAATCAACTATGCTCCGCACCGACATACTTGAGGCTGGACTCATGTAAATTTGATCATATGGCTCTCCTCAAGATCCGACATGAATCACATAACGTCCCAACGTCTTTAATGCTTTCTTTCTATCAACCCAAATGGCTCCATACTGTACGGTGCCGCTTTAATTGTCGATTACTGTATTTATTAGGGTTTTTTTGTAGCGCTACGCACAGCTAAGACACGTCTGTACTTACTGAGAGAACACAGCTTCTGATGGACTTGTAATGAATTTTATATCTTTAAAAATCACGGAAACTGGGTAGATACACGAATCAAGACAGCATATGCACAGATATATTTCACTCAAAGTTCAGCGACGATCCGAATGATATCATTTACAACTCTTCGTCGCTGCGCTTCTTGGGAATATCCTTGCGCTTCGAATAAATATCGAACTTTGGTGGTGTATTAGCACCCTGGAGTTCGCGCGCAACTGCTTCAGCGCCTCCCATGACACGGAGCAGATTGGCACCAGTAAGGCCAGCAAGTTCGTACTTGGTCCAGCCACGCTTGTACAATTCTGTGATCTATGTCAAAATATTCAGAAGCCTGGAAAGGATTAAACAAAGGAATCAATCTTGCCAATGCGGGATACTTGGAGACGTCCTCAAGTCCGACGGGAACCTCGCCAATACCATCGAAGTCGCTTCCCAGACCAACACTAGAAAGTTATTAAAAACAGTTTCAGGAACGCTTAGCGATATGAATGAAATTTTGAGGAAGCCGCTACTCACTGCGCTTTTCCAGAGACTTTAGCAATGTGGTCCACATGGTCTGCGACGGATTGTACCGTAGCATTTCCAGGGTTCGCAACGAAGAACGGTGCAAAGTTGACCTGAGGGTATGCATTTAATTATTGCTTATATATCGACATTGAAAAGGATTTACCATTACTACTGCGTCCCGCTGCCCTTCACCAGACCCAATAAGGCGCAGGATACTGTCGGGGACGTTGCGCGGAACGTTGTGAATGGCACGCGCCGAAGAATGGGACCAGATGACAGGCGCTTTGGAGTGGTTGAGGGCCTGACGGGCGGTGGCATCTGAGGTATGCGAAAGGTCAACAAGAACACCAAGACGATTCATTTCTTCAATGAGGGCTTTTCCTAGAGAGCTAGAGAGCCATTCAGGCCGATAATACTATAACAGCAGTATACGACCCGCACCTTAATCCCCCGTGCAGAGGTATCATCCCAGGATACAAACCGCAGGAGTCTGCAAACGCATTATGACAAACATGGGTCAAGGTAACATATCTAACACCAAGGGCATGGTATTGGCGTAAAACACCGATGGAGTTCCCGAGTTGGTGTCCTCTGGATATTAGGATATTAGATATGTATGGATTGAATTTACTTTCTAAATTTCACCCTTCAATTCCAATAAGACTGGCGATTTTGCCAGCCGCAATAGAGCTCTTGACGTCGGCGGAAGTTAGAGCCAGCGAGAAGGTCTGCGAGAATCTTTAGAGACTATACGTAGAAGATAACGTGGATCGCACCCACGTCAGGGTATTTAGCAATTAAGAGCTTAGAAACGTCGATTTGTTCGAGGGTGTCGCTGTATTAGCATTATTAAACTGAACCACATCCCGACAGATTTTGATTCATACCGAACGCGCCATGAGGCACCAAGAAAATTTTCTTCTTCGATGGGTGGGCAGCCGACATACGCCGACCTGAGAAACGATTAAATCCTGGGGGGTCGGTCTATGGGCACAGTGTAACTGACCAGAAGAACCCTCCGACTTTGCCTTTGCGCAGGCGCGGGATGTCAACGTGCCCGGGCATGCGCGCCTCTAGGTCGATCGCCGACACATTGTTCCTAAACGCAGACCGGACGAGGATAGGTAGATCTAGGAACGAAATGATTAGCCATCGCAGAGCAGAGCACGCCGTCAACACGCACCGATGTGCCCGTCCTGCAGGCCGTTAATATTGTCAAATGCATTATACGCGTTGTTTCACGCCACGATAGGCGGTGGGGGGACTCACGATGACAGGGGCTTTGTCGAGGATGAGGAGCGCAGCGGCCGCGGGGTCGCTCGGCAGCGCGCCGAGCCAGGGGGCGAACGGGTCGCCGAGCACCTTGCCGAAGAACACGAGCAGGACGACGGCAGCGACGAAGAGTACGGTCAGCACGCTCCAGATGGCCGCGCGCGCCTTGCTCGCGCGTGTGCTTCCGTATGTGTCGCTGTCGGACTGGAGTAGGGGTGCGCGCTCGCCAGCGCCATTCGCGGAGGGAGACATAGTAGTGTTAGTGGGTTTTGAGGTGGTGGTGGTGGTGGTGGTAAATGAGTAGGAAGGCAAGATATGCTGCTGCTGCTGAGCGGCAGGCTGGCCAGCTGCTGACGTCGCGGATGGTGGCTGGTTATTCGTGCTGCTGCTGCCGGGCGTGTGTTTATGCTTTACACGCTGCGATGCGGAGGCGGCAGTACGTTTGAGCCAGGCTGCGGCTTTTGCACGATGCTCGTGGTCGGAGGAGCTGGATGACGAGCTTGAGGAGCTGCTTCCACTTCGCTTGCGAGCCATGAATAGATCCCTGGGAGAGCTAAAAGAAAACCGCGATAAGTCTGCTCAAATCCCCCATAGCGCCAAGAAACTGTTCTCCATATCCATGCGTTGAAGATAGAGACCACATGTAATAGCATCAAACATTCTTAATTACTTCACACCAGTTTATGAATCCAGTCGGGAGAAATTTTAATGACTAATGTACAACATCCACGTTTACCCTTAACGTGGGACGTAACAAACTGGGTAATATATAGATAAATGCAGTGGATAGCAGGATATGTGCATGCCAGGAGAAACTAGAACCGCCGTCTACTTTTGAGGTACGAAGGGCACAACAAGGAAGCAACTTATGCCTTGACCTTGCCAATCACAGAGTCGGGCGCATATCGGGGAATGACCTTGGGGTCGTGCAACATGTTGAATTCTTCAGTGGCATCGCGGCCAGCGTACAGGAGAATGGCCTTCTCGCCTCCAGGGTGGTCAGCAAGGAACTAGAGCAGCAGTCAGACAAAATCAAATAGCTCAGTCATAGGAGGTACACTCACGTTTGTGACATCGAGGACTTGACCATCGATGATAACCCAGACGTCATCCTTCTTGTTGTGCTTGGCAACTTCAGCAACTGTGTACTCGCTCGAGTTGGCTTTGGCAGCCGTCGTCGAAGCAGGTGCTGAAGGAGGAGCAACATCTGGAGTTGATGATGAAGGGCTTGCCTTAAGCTGCCCGACGAGGGCACCAAGACGTCCACCGGCCTTCTGAACAGCAGCAGTCGTGCTCTGAAGAAGGTAGGCCGCAGCAGAGTCACCGGACACACGTCCGAAGACAACACATCCAAGGAGTGATGATCCACCGAGACGGTTGGCACCGTGCACACCACCAGCGACTTCACCAGAGGCAAAGAGACCGGGAATGGGCTTGCCATCTTTGCCAATGACGCGTGACTCGGGGTCGATTTCGAGACCACCCATGGTGTAGTGAAGGACAGGGGTCATGATCGCCACATGGAAGATATCGTCGAACTTCCACTCGCCTTGGAAGAACTGAAGGACGATGAGCATCACGATATAGGAGATAAAAGCGTTAAACATACCTTCTTCCCGAAGGGATCCTTCTTGGTGCGCACGCTCTGGTTGTAGTCGTCAAAAGTCTTTTTGAGGACGGCAGGGGACAGGCTGAACTCCTTGGCAAGAGCTTCACCGCTGTCGAAGCGCTTCATGAGGCCACGACCAACGTAGTGCTTGCAGTGCCATTCAATTTCCTTGGAGGCGGGGCCATTGAGGACAAGGCGAATGGGGTACTAAAGAACGTTCTTAGTAAGATAACTTATGGATACTTAAATAGAGCATACCTTCTTGTTCTCCCAAATCTTGCCAGTAACGTAGTCACGGTGTTGCAGCTCATCGACGAAGCGCTTGCCAGTGTTGTCGAGAAGGAGACCGCCGACACCACGGAGAGCCTCCGCTGCCAAGAACTTGACTTTGGCATCGGGCTCCTTCGGGTCAACGAGACCAGTAGGGTGCACCTGGACCTTCTCAAGATCGATAGCGCTAGCGCCAATGGCCATTGCGAGCTTCTGTCCGTCACCGGTACAGTGATCGCCGTTAGTAGTGGGTAAGTTGTAGTACTCGGGACGGTGCTTCTTCAGGAGCGAGTCCTCTGTGAAATCAGCAGCATAGCCACCGGTGGCAAGGATGACGGGGCCGTAGGCTGTCTCAGTCTTGCCGTTGCGTACATACTCAACACCAATGACGCCGCCGGACTCGTCCTTGATGAGCTTGGAGACGCGTGACTTCTTAAGGATTTTGACGCGCTCAGGATCGCTGACTGCGAGGTCTTCGAGGCGCTCCATCTGGGCGTATGTGATGACCTTAAAACATGCATGAGAAGACAAGGCCGGAAATAGAGCGGAAGGCACACACCATTCCGGGGAACTGGGCATCTCCGCGGTGGGTACGGGGCTGGCTGTGGCCGCCGAGACGGGAGACCTTGGAGAGGTCGAGGCCGAACTTGTTCTGGAGCCAGTTGACGGCGTCGCCGGAGCGGCCAGTGAGGACCTCGATGAGGTCGTCACGAGCGAGGTCGCGTGCCTGCCGATGAAAGGTTAGAGATGGAGATGGAACCTAGGGGCGGGCACATACGGATTTCTTGGTGTCTTCGAAGAAGATCTTTGCAGAATCGGGGATGTTGAGGTCGCGCTGCGAGTTTGTGCCCGCACCGTTGATGCCTGACGTGGCTTTGGTAGAGTTACCACCCATGAAGCTGGTGGGGATGAGGAACAGCCAGACTAGAAGACGAGGGAAACGTACCCCTGCTTGTCGAGGAGCAGGACGCTGGCGCCGCGCTCGAGGAGGGTGTGTGCAGCAGAGAGACCGGCTAGACCGCCTCCGACAACGATGACCTGTGCCATTATAGAAGAGTAAGTGGTGGATGTGGTGGTGGGGGAGATCAGAGTCAGGTCTGGGACGGAGCGACGAATAATGCTTTATAGCTGAGCCATCACGGGGTATCATGTCCCGGGCCCCTAGGCATGTGATATCTCTCCCCCACTGCCCTCCCCTCCCCCGGATCCCCCGCCCGGCCAGCCACGCGCCCCTTCCGTCGCACATAACCCCCGCTGCGTCCGCCACCACGCCGCCCACATCATGGAGGAAGAGTGGTAATTTCTGCGGAGTTAGTCGAAAGCCCGTCTAGTGTCTGCCCGCCTTCGGGAACTCCTTCACCCGACGGTGTCTTCAGTTCCATTCAGATCCCGCCTGACATCATCCACCAACAAAGACATTATATCCGCCTCTGCGTACAGCTCATTTCCTTAGCGCTTATGTACAGAGACATGTGTATCTTACAAGTGCTTACTAGCGCCGTTGGGTCTCGCACCTGTCCATGCCTTACAAACAACTCGGGTGTGATTGGGTGTCTTCGGCATTTCATGCGATCGGCTGGCGTGCCTTTTGGGAAGACACTACGACGTTATTGCAAGCTGAAGCAGGTGTTAATAGGTGTTAATCCGCGTGTAATACGGTCGATCATGCATTATTGTATCCTGGAGTATCGTGCGCATCCGGCATACCGGGCGCTCTGGGGTTATACATATGTGTCGTCTAGTTCAGCATGAAAACCCCAACCTCTAAAAGTGCCCGACCTCTTTGATTACTTCGCAGCACCGGTTAACGGCCTCGTCCATGGATATGTTTAGACTCTCTAAAAGCACGAGACCCTCCACTTTACTAGTTGGCTTGCCGCTTTGAACGTCGCCTCCTTCAAAAACGTCTTTGTGCGCCTCGACATATGCAGGGTATACAATGTCCTCCCAATAGCCTGGTGGATCACGCCAAAGCGATCCTTCTGGGTCAGATTGAACTCGATGAGTTAACACCACATAGAAGAAAACGGTCAGGTTGTTCGCATTCAGTTCACGCGACAAGGAAAAGGCAAAGCCATGGCCGAGCCCGAGCCGCATCAGGAATTGAGGTTAGAGATAGAAGGGACTTTAGTCAGGGTTTCGCACTTAAAGACTATAAACAAGTTAAAAGAAGCATCTTACCGGCAGTATGATAACCATGGCGGTCATGCCGACGCTGTTTTAGAACATCGTGAGGAACGCGCAGCATTATGCGTACGTCTAGCTGCTCTATAACTTGCTGCAAACCAAGGCAGATTAGGCACACCATTGCATATCAAGTTGGTATCAAGTGAGTCAGAACATACCGGATGCCAGTAAAGTAGGAACCCGTCCACAAGACCCCATACTATGCGTTCGTTGGATCTAGTGAGATGTTCCTGCTTGAGTTGTTCGAATTCGGCCCTCCACCTGGTGCGTACAGCATCATCCAAGCTGATCACCTTCTGTTCGTTAAGATGGTCGTGGCTTCTATGATCAGGCGGAATTTCTCCCGTCTCCTTGACGTGCTTAAGAAAAGCGATGAGACGATCCCACGAGATGGCACCAGCTGGGGAATCCCAGTCCTGTACGTTGTGAACCGGATGGTAAGGAACTAGCTCTTGCGGCTAAGAGTTGCGAATGCGGATGAGAGGTGGAGCGAGAAAGTGCAAGACACTACGCACAGGAGCAAAGTCCTGGAGGCTCCATTAGATGACATGCGGAGGAAGTATGATGCAGAAATAGCATACGTCCTGGTGGATGATGACGCTGTCGGGCAGTATAGCTCTGAGATGCTTTGCCAGGGTAGTCTTGCCCGAGCATGTCGCACCGCTGGGGGTGTGGTCAGAGACGGAGGAGGTTGAAGACGTTGTGGACGCACCCGATGCCGATAAGGACGACCTTTTTCTTTGTGCTGGCGTCCATTCGTTGTGGATAAGATGCAGATAAACATAAAGGGACGATCAGGGCCATGTCACAAGTGGATCACGTGAGGAGAGAAGATGGAGTGACGTCATGTCTCATTCTGCGTCATTGGCTGTAGCTAGAATAAAAGCGCAGGCCAGCCTCCCCACACTTCCAAATAATACAACAACATGTATCGCACACAAGCAACCCGCATCTTCCGCACCACCGCCATCCCTGTAAGTGCCATGTTCTCACCGTTGTTGGTCCCCCCCTTCAATCCGCACAGGTCGCCGCACGCCGTACATATGCCGGCACTACCGGCACAGCATACACCTCCAACCAGCCCCCTCCACGGACGCCCCAGCCCAACGAGCCCGACAATACGTGGCTTTACGTCGGGCTCGGCGTCGCGGCAGCTGGAGGTGCATACTACTACATGAAAAAGAACCCCGACAAGGTGCATGATCTGAAGGACCGGGCGCACCGCGAAGCGACCGAACTCAAGCAGAAGGGCAAGGAAACAGCGGGGGAAGCGAGGGACCGCACAGATAGCGCCATTAACAAAGCCGAGGGAAAATTTGACCGAGTCAAGGCAAGTGTGTGTTGCCAGGGGCAAGGCACAGTTGGCTAACGTTTGCGCAGGGTGAGGCGACAGCTGAGACACAGCGTGTTGAGAAGGGCTTGAAGTCGAACTCGGAGGGTCGCAGCATCGGAGAGGACCTGGAAGCGAAGTACGATGCGGCCAAAGACACGACAAAGGGCAGCATGAACCGTGCACGCGACTCGACGGAGCGGTACTACAACGAAGCGCGTCAGGCACTGGACGAGAAGGCGTCGGAGGCACGGGGCGAAGCGAGCAAGAAGGCCGAGGAGGCGAAGGGCGGGCTGTGGAACTGGTTTGGGTGGGGCAAGTCGAGCGTTGAGAGCGGGGTGCAGCGAGTGGAGAGTGAGGCAGACCGGCTGAAGCGGGAGGCGGCGGGGCGAGTCGCAAAAGCAGCCGAGAGCGTGCATGTGCGCGCAGAGCGTCAGACGTAGTACTTAGTGTACACTCATGTAAACAAACTTTGATCAATCTCAGATCCACATCACTCTCAACTTAAGCCCTTCCGTTGCGCGCATTCCCCCATGCCCCGCTTTCTGCGCCGTCGTTCCCTCGTGGGCCCAGCCGTCGTTGACGATGACGATCCACTCTCAAAGGCCCTTGCGCCTCCCGAGGACGAGACCCCCGAGCAGGAGCAATTGCGGCTCGCTGCCCAGGCAGAAGCTCAGAAGCGCTCAGATGCTATAGACGACGAGATTAATCGACAGCGGTCCGAGCTCAAGAAATCACCCAAGGCCGTCCGCGTTCTGCTGCTAGGTACGTGCCTCTTCCTCTTCCCGTTGCCACTGCTTAGCCCGTTGCCTGCAGGCCAAAGTGAATCAGGTAAGGCTGTGAGTGGCCCATGCGTGGTTGATCACCATCACTAACGCAAATGCCTTTGCCAGGCAAATCGACTACACTCAAAAGTGCGTCCATCACTTCATCACTTGTCTCGCCGCTCACCTTCTGCACTAGACTTTCAGCTAATCAATTCACCAAAGGTATTTCCCTTCTTCCTCCCTGCCGCCGAGCCACATGCATAGCATATCATAGGCTTTTCGCAACGAACGAGCTTCTTGGCGCGCCGTCATTCAACTCAATGTCGTCCGCTCTGTCAGGCTTATCCTCGATACTATCACCGAGGCCCATTCAACCGGTGCTGCCATAGATTCCCCAATCTCTCAAGGTCTAGGATTGCCCCGCTCTCGCGCCCCCTCTATCGACTCACATGCATTGTATCTTCCAGTCACCCCCGAACTTCTCAAGCTCAAAATGCGTCTCTTGCCCCTGCAGCAGGTCGAGGAGGTCCTTCTTCGCAAGATGACCCCCGCCGGTTCTGCCGAGCTCGAAGCAACCCAGCTCGCGTCTGTCACGAATATGCCCTACAACAAACGTCGTCCCAAGTTCAGAGAGGTTGCCATCAACTCCACCTCCCAATGGAAAGGCGCGTTTACCAGACTGGTTGCCAACGCCCGCGCGAGCATGGACAGCGCCGCAGACATCGACTTCGAGGACCCCAAGGATCCCGGTGTCCTGTTGCACGCATGTGCAGATGATATTGTCCAGCTGTGGAACGACCCCACTGTCAAACGCATCTTGCATGCCAACAAGATCAGGCTAGAAGACATGGGAGGGTTGTACGTCTCCTTTACCCATGCGCATTACCTCCCATGTCCATCGATACTCATGATTGCGCTAGTTTTCTAGACTCGATACCACGAGTGACAGCGTTGCGCTATGTTCCAACAGACGGTGAGTAGTCCCGACCGTTCTAATAATATCTCTAAAATTGACAGGGCCTTCTTTTCTCAGATGACATCCTTCGGGCGCGGTTGAAAACACTGGGCGTTTCAGAGCACCGGTTCACACTCAAGGCTGGTGAGTCACTCACATGCTCGCGTGTACTAATCTCTCACGCAGCTTATTGCTCTGTCTCAGGAAACATGTTAAGCCATGACTGGAGGGTTTACGACGTCGGTGGAGCGCGGTCTCTGGTCCGTACCTTTTTTCAGTGCCTATTCATTCGCTAGTTCTCATACCTAATTGCTTTATTTTTATCTCTAGCGAGGTTCGCGGATCCTTTTCATCTGGACATTATCAACTCGCCATACTGACTTTTGAACATCAGCGGCGTGGGCACCTTACTTTGACGACCTGGACGCCATAATTTTCCTCGTTCCAATATCTGGCTTCAATGAGGTGGGACTTTTGTCTTACCGGAGCGAGATTTACGCAATGCTTAGTACGCGGTGACAGGTTCTGTTGGAGGACCCTTCCGTGAATAAACTGGTAAGTGGAGTTGCTCCTATTTATTCGACGGGTTCTCATGAAATTTTCTACGGTGATAGGAAGATTCAACGCTTCTGTGGAAAAGCATAATTTCAAATGCGTTACTAAAGGATACGCAAATTGTTCTTTTCCTGAATAAAATTGATCTATTCAGAGGTATGCCATTATTACGTCCATACATATACCTTTCTTGTATTCTGATGAATATTTTTTCACGACAGCCAAACTTGAAGCAGGGGTCAGGTTTGGGCACTATGTGGTCTCGTATGGAGAAAGACCTAATGATTACGAATCTACGTCGGCCTGTACGTTCATCCTTTCATCACGTCGCGGGTGGTTCTTCTTAACTTCTTGTGCTTGGGGTAGATATACGGAAGAAGTTCGGTATGTCATGGTCAGCAATCCGAACTGCTATGCAATCTGATTTGATTTCTTAGGTCACTTATTTAAACAGTATTCACCTGTACAGCGTATATTTTACTGCCACCTGACTTCTATGACGGTTTGTGGCCCTTGGAGCTCGGATCTTCATATTCTAATACACACGTATGCTCTGTAGGATGCTCGCTCCACCCATCAAATTCTAATGAATGGTGAGCACGTTCACATAGCTTGCTCTACTCGTGCATTTACCTTGCAATCTTAAGTCAAAGACATGGTCATCCGAGAGATGCTGGCGCAAAGTAGCCTTGTCTAAGATACCCCCGTACTAACATCATACATATATACATGACATTCTCTCTGTCTATCAGGAAATTTAGCGACGGGTCTTTTCACGAGCAAATTCATCAACCCCACTCCCCCACTCTCTTTTCCGTCTTGTATGTACGCACATTTTACTCCCTGCATAATTATGAGTCATTCATGATCATTTAATGCATCCTACAATCGCTCTATCATCTACTGTTGGTTTTTTTTTTTTGTTTCTTTCCTTTTTTTTTTTGCTTCTTGTTAGTGTTACCCATTTGTTTGCTTTTTGTACATCATGTAGCATCCCTTTGTTGTGCCATAGGTTTTCTGTCTAACACATCTTTTTTATACCCTCCTGTCACTCTGGCTCAGCAATATACTCCGTTCGCCGGTTTTATAATTATCAGGCCACAATCCTTTTTTTTGATGAGTTGTGCAAGAAGGCGATCTTTGATGCCTGTCAGAAATTATGTATGAATTCACGTTTGCAGAATCGCAACTGTACTTACTTGAAGAACCGAGAGGTTGAATGTACATATATACTGGTTACTGACTGCCCAAGATTGCTATTCACCGTGCCCGTGGCGTGTGTGCCTTATTTAGTTGGTATGTATCGGAATTTGAAACGTAGTTTCCCAAATGTAAATCCGCCATTCCACGTTTAGTATGTACAACGATCATAAGAGACCATAAAGCAACCATAAGGCTCGGAAAACATACTCCAGTTCTTGATACTTACTATTTTCATTGTCAATCTAGTTGAGTTGCGCAGGTGCAGAACGAAACTGGAAATCTACTGAAGACTTCACGCTCTAGTAATTCGGCACTGTCGCCCCTAGTCACCCTGACTGCACGTCTGGTTTGACACGTTGGTTTCCCGCGACAGCCTGCAACCGTTGGCTGTTGACGTTTCGACCATTACATACTTAAGAGTGCCACTGACACTGATCATTGAAGCGGTGATCAATTGGAAGCCACACCACGGGGAAACACAATCATGTCTGACATTTTGGTCAATTTTGGGTGTTTAGATGAGCTCACGCAGGTCATCTACAAAGGGATCTGCAAGTTTGTTGTGCTGTCCGTAGTGTCTGATGACCATTGGAACGTCCACGTTGGTTTAGCTGGTCCACAAGGGAGGTGGTGGCGTGGCGCGTTCACCAAGGGAGATATCGCAGAGTTTTTTGTCTGTACTGATTTCCTTGAAGTAGCTTTGCGTTGCGTGTTAACGGAGAGTTTCTTTCGCGCAGGGATCGAATTTGCCTGAACATGTACTGGAGGCATGCGCAGAGAAACTTGCGGACTACTTCATTCAAGGCGACATGTGCATCACCGACTGGAGTCCAGAAGAAGGTGCATCTATCAAGGTACAGTACATCTGATGCCCCATAGTGATGCACAATTAAATGCTGATATAGGCACCCTCTGCCATTAGTTCACGCTGGGCTCCAAATCGAAAAAGCCATTGCACGTTCAGCTTCGTGAGATGAGCAGCAAAGAGGCAGCGGCGCATGCTACACAGGTCTTTACAAGTGTTAGCAGAACTGTACTTTATCTTGCGTATAGGCCTGCCGCTCATCGGGAAAATTGTAGATTGCTGTCCAAGCGCAGTCTAGGAAATGTCGATTGTACCCATCGTCTGTCGATATGGATGATGCGGTTCTGGCGGCGAACGTCCCCGCCCCCAGAGCACGTATACCATCAAAACGAAAAGAATCAAGTGCGTTTGCTGCTATGTACATAGAAGCACTTTCTCTGACCCGAGTTCTAGGCCCCGAAATAGAAATGACCCATACGGGCCATCGTTCCTCCAACGATGCAGGCTCGTCTAGCACTGACCGCAGGCATATTGCTCGTACTACCAGTAATAAGCCCTTGGGGTTCGCGGACACGCAAAAACCTGGTGCGTCTGAAGGGTCTGTGAAGGCGAAACCGCCCAGCAAGCTTTCTGGCACGCCAGCGGCACCAGAAAACAGTACGTTTGGTTTACTTTTCGTGCTAGTCGAGATGGAATAATATCAAACTCCACCCAGAACCTGTTCCAACTTTAGCACGGCGCGCCAAAGGTGCATCACTAGCCAATCCAAATAAGAAGGCAAGGAAATACCAAGCAATCGAGTTTGCGAGTGACGACGAATGAGGTATTCCTATAATGATAGTCACAAGGCCGCATTCTTCAGTCTTGCCGGTTGGTCTTTCGGTCAAGTGGTTAGTGGTGATCGGAGGGGACTTCTGTTCCATAGATACACTGGGTAATTTCGGTTTACATAGACATGTTTGTGCCGCAGAGCCTAGATCGTAGCCGACTTTGAGTGGAAAAAATCCGGACATGAAAGGCCGCGCGGAACAGTGAGCCATGGCAGTAAACGATCAGGAATGATGCCTTGGTCGAAGATCCGAAACGGGGAGTATGTATGTGCGGCAACAGCCGACAGCAGTTAAATCAGTATAAGCACTGTTATTTTAGAACAAGTACAACGAGGACACGTCCTGACACGCCCCCGTTCCTCCTACCCTCATACTCCCCGCCATGTCCTTTGCAGGTCTTTTTTCCTCATCTGACTCGACGCCGCAGGCGGCCCAAGGCGCGCAGAACAATGCCAACATCGAAGCAATGTTCCAACAAATAATGCTTGCCGTGCACAAGTCGGTCGGTGTCACTCACTTTCTATGCAGCCACCTCGCTCAGCTTCATTCATTGTATTAGCATCATGATGTTAGTGAACTGCGGCAGGAGTGCGCAGAGCTCAGGATGGCCAATGCTTCCCTAGAGCGCCAGGTCAGGGAGGGCCTCCAGGTATGCCAGCGCACGATTCCAGATCATTGCGAAGCTCAGTTGAATGAAACAGTTCAACAACTTGTATGGATCACGCACTGGGACTCCTGGGTTTATGACCCCCGCCCCTCCCAGTCCTCAGCTGCGCCCCAAGCTGTCTCCATTTCTCACCCACCACATACCCTCTATCACCACTTCCTCGCCCGACGCTGTGTATTACCGACCATCACCATTAGGCGACAACACCTTGACCGCTTTCCCTTTCGGAAATCGCGATATCCCAGGATTCTACGTTGTTATTCCCGCAGGCGGTGCGGGCACACGGCTATGGCCCCTGTCGCGCGAGGGGTATCCTAAATTTCTTCTCGATCTCACCCTGAAAGGGCGCTCCCTGATCCAGGCGACCTGGGACCGTCTTCTCCCGCTCACTTCAGCCGCTCGCACGACTATTGTGGCGGGCCCCGCGCATGTAAAGAGCATCCGCGAACAGCTCCCTGATTTGCAGCCTGACAACATCTTCTGCGAGCCTGGTCCGAAAGAATCCATGGCGGCCATCGGCCTCGCCGCCGCTATTCTCAGGCGGCGCGATCCAGATGCAATTATTGGGTCATTCGCCGCTGATCATATGATTTCCGGCGACGATGCTTTTCTCTCCGCCGTGGCGGAGGCCGTGGAAGTTGCGAAAAGTAACTATCTTGTAACCATTGGTATTGCTCCGTCACATCCATCTACTGGCTTCGGTTACATACGATTGGGAGACAAGTTGGGCATGAAGCAAGCCCCGAATGCCCGGTTGGTCTCTAGCTTCAAGGAAAAACCGGATGCTAGGACCGCTGCTCAGTACATCGGCACTGGTGCTTACCGTTGGAACGCGGGTATGTTCGTAACAAAGGCGGAAACGCTGCTTGATCTTTTGCGGCAATACAAGCCCGATCTCGCTGAAGGTCTGGAGAAGATTGCTGCTGTGTGGGACGATGAAGCTCTCCGGGAGTCTGTCTTGAGCGAAATATGGCCAGGCCTGGAGAAAATTGCCATTGATAATGCAGTCGCAGAACCTGCTGCTGCTGAAGGACGAGTTGCTGTCGTTCCAGCTACCTTCGGTATGTATCATGCTTTTAACAGTGGGTTTGTCTCGTGTTGATTATTTGCCAATAAGGTTGGGACGATGTCGGTGATTTCTCTTCTTTGGCTGACCTTCTGCCGGCAGAGGCGAATCAACCCCGTATTCTTGGAGATTCCCACCTTGGTATGTCATACAGGCCTTTTTTCAGCATCTACTCATGAGTGCTAATAACATGATTTAGTTCTTACCGAACAAGTGGCTGGAGGAATTGTCGTCCCTGGCTCCGGGCGTCTAATCGCTTGTCTGGGAGTCGACGACCTTGTCATCGTGGATACTCCCGACACTCTGCTTGTTACTACTCGTGCTCGTTCTCAGGAAGTCAAACGCATGGTCAAGAAAGCAAAGGATGCTGGCTGGAAACAGTTGCTGTAGTAAGCAAACAAAAGATAATTGCATGAGATATCGAAGTTATCCCTTCTTATACCTTTTAAATCTTTTAATGATTGTAGGACGAGTATATACTATCATTTGTCTCTTTTTACTAGGCTGCTACAGACGATGGTGCCAAGGTTATCACTTTAAGGACAGTTATTATGGATGTGCATACATAATATGTACTCACATTCTTGATTTGAAAATATTGACTGCGATACGGAGTGACTGCGAAAACACTGTAGTAGTACACAAGTGTGTGCTGCGAATTGAAAACAAAGTCTATCTTGGATTAACACTGCAAATTTAATGGGTTCGAATTCAATTCGTCGAAACTTTGTTCGAACTTCGCAGACATGAGCAAGACATGAGAGGAGTAAGAATACACACGTGACTAGTATAATTAAGGTTTTACATCCGCGTCCAGGGAGTAAGCTTAGTCAAAGCTCATTGACAGTGGCCCTGCTGGCCTCTATCCCTCGCATTTCCTCGTATTCCCCAAGACCTAAACTATATAATGGCCAGAGGTGTCAAAAAGGCTCCAGTCCATAATGGCAAACCTATTACCGCCTTTTTTACGCGTTCAAGCGCAGGCCCCTCCAGTTCACAAGACGCGTCGCGCCCCGCAGGAAAGCGATCCTCAAACAAGACACCCACAACGATCGAACAAAGTCCTATCCATATGACTAAACAGGAAACTTTGGACGCAAACCTTAACTCAGATTCTCCTGAACAAATAGCTGTAGTCACCGACCCCCCTTTGACCGAGTCTCCGGTGAAGACACCACAACGATCCGCGGGAAACGCGGCTGCGTCTAGCGCGTCGACGTTGAAACCACCAGCTAACATGTCCTCCCTGAAGCGCACGCGGTCTCCATCTTTATTGGAAGCTCCGGCGGCCATGACCACCGTCGTGCTTTCTAACAGCCTTGTCGCGTCCCATCGGCCCAAAGTTTTATCCGAGGTCGTCCAGAGTGAAAGCAAATATAACACAATTTATGTTTGTACAGTGCGTTCATTAACTTCCTATGCTTGTAAAATACTGACTTGATTAGCCTAATGTAAAGGGTAACAAAAGGGCTCGCCTCTCTCCTTCTGATGACTCTACGTTATCCGAGCTCACAGAACTAATTCCGAGCAGTCAATCTGAAGAAGAAGAGCGACCAATCATACCTGATACACCCACTGTTAAAGGGACTGCAACAGTCACTACATATTCTGTGCTCCACACTCCGAGGTCTCTAACACCGGAAGAGGATACCGACACCGCTCAAATCCATGAAGATCTACAGCCAAGTACTATTCCTTCATCCCCGACAGTTGAGGCAATGCCAAGTCAGCCACGCAATCAGCCGTTTGACCATATGATGACACCACCACCAAGTGACCTGCCTTCATTACCACCAACTCCAGTTGCATTAGACACGGCTACTAAAACGGCACAATTAATCGCAGATATCAAAGCCAGAGCATATGCTCAAGCGAATTCCAGTCCCGAACCTGTAAAACTTCAACTTGTAGACGACTTCGATATCAGTAGTGATGAAGATGACTTCTTGCCCATCCTTTGTCCGCCCCTCAAAAAAATCACTCCACCAACGTACGTTCTTTTTCACTTCTGCATCGGCATAATATTAAAATGTTATTCAGGCCAGAGGCTGAGAGTTCCAAAAAGGATGCACCTGATCATCTGCGCACCAACAGATATTCCTTGCGGAAAAGGTCTTCTTCACCCTCAATTACTCGTGGACCTGCAAAACCTGTACAAACGCAACGTACTAGCGGTCGTAAATTTACATCCAAGGCCGCTGATCCAATATCTGCGTTGTTGAAGGAGAAATCTTTGGCTGAAAAGCGTGGAAAAGGCAATGATGCTTTCGCCCGTGCCGAACTACGAACCCATGGTATGAGTGGAGGTTCCCTTTTCGATGAGATGGAGGAAGATGAAGAAGACTCATTCAGCGACCAGGATGACGAAAAGATTGCAACACTCATGGCGAATCCAGATTTATTTGCTAAAGATATTGCCAGTCTGGACTTGGTGTACAAACAGAAACCCAAGGGACACGCAGTGCCCGATGGTTTTGAGAACGAGAAAGAGACAACTTTGTTTGGTCGCAAAGGTGGTCAAGCAATTGTAGATATTTTCAAAGAGGACCAGGCTCTGAAGACTCACGATGAGATACTTCAGAAGACTTCTGGCATTCGCTTTTGGTCAGCATTACCTGGCGATAATACAGTAGCGTCTTCGATGAATCACAACTTACCAATTCCACTGCCTGGATCGAGTGCACAAGTTCAAATTTTCAATGCATGTCTTCGGCGCAACGGTACGTATCACTTGCGTTAATTTTATTGTTATCCTAACCAACCTCCTTTGAAGACATCCTGCGAGCCTCGCTACTGATTAACAAAAACTTTTTAGACTCCTTGGACGTCTGTGATCAGGAAGCTGTGTTTTCCAGATTTTGTGACATGAGTAGGTGTCATCGGTAAACAATCACTATATGTTAACGTTTGCATCTATTTAGTTATCTCTTATCCTCCTGCCCCCGACGTTCTCTGTGAAGCTGTTATGAATACGCTTGGACACTTCTGGCTTACTTGTGATGCAACCACTGGTATTACTTTTCCGCGCATTTTGGCCACCGTTCAAGCTTTGGGAGCGGACGCATCAATCATTTCTGTGCAACAATGGGCAGGATTAGACGTAAACATGTTCAAAGGGACTACACATAATTCCAGGCAAGCAATTTTAACCCGTCTAATGACGCTTATCACAGCATGCGCGAAGTAAAAATCGTTATTCCTAATTCGTTTGATCTAAGCTGACAATTCACCAAAGCTCAAAAAAGCTGCTACAGCATGAAGTGCCTGACATAGCAGTGATTCTCCTGTTAATGGCCATGGACGAGAATGTGTCTTCCCAACTTTTACAAGACATTATCTTAACTGTCGATTTAGTTTGCAATTGCATTGTTGAAAATGAAATGGTTCGTGTACAGCTTGACTACGTAGAACTTCGTACTAACTCATAGTTCAAGGAGGTTCAACTGAGCAGAAAGGTTTTGCAGACCGTCCAAACATACAACCCCATCAACCAATGTCGCTTAGTGTCCATTTTGTCCAATGGTTCGCTAACCACGCGTCGCATTGCCAATTTTGTGGCGTACTGCATAATAACCGAGAACACCAGTCCCAACAAGGTGCGCATCCATTATACCTCTTTGTCCATCTGGTTGTAATGCCCTTTCGCTAGGTTGTATACTCAGATACACCCCCCTTGTCGGACGTCATAAATCAACTTGCGCCTTACTCCAAGTTAAGTGCTCTTCCTCCAGGCAAATTTGCGCTGCATCCGGGTACCGATTACGTCGACCTCGGGTTCTATATTACCATTCTTGGTGTGGCTGTTTCGAATTTGCGAGACTATACGATCCAGGAGGCTTTGTCGGCCGGAAACTCGAATTCTCATGCAGTCGCAAGGTTCGGTGAGAAAATTAAAACCGACCTGCAAATGTTGCACTCTGCCTTGGAGACGCTTCATTCCAATATTAGTAAGTTATCCATTCATATCTTTACCAGTTTCTTATACTGGCTTATAGCGGATACACGAGCAACACACCTGGAACGGTCGCGGACCAAAGCATGTATCAAAGGCTTGGCAATGAACATTTACTATCAGCGTGAACACTGGCTAAAAAATGAACTGGCCGCAAAACCTAGGACCTTAGCTGCATACTTTCAGAAGAAGACAAAGCCTTGAGGGTTAGAAAATTGACTGTTGACCCTTTTTTTTTTTTGTATATACCTTAGTTGTACATGTAATAGTTTTCATAAGTAGCATAATAACTCTCCGTCACTGCTTGTTCAGTTTTGCTTTTGCTTTTTCTCCATCGTGTACATAACATAACCTCTTCCGATCCTCTCATAAACTACATCACACATAAATTAACAATCTGACATCAGTTCTTTAGTTTAGATCAAGTTCAATATCAAAGGCATTAGTTTTAACTACGCTGGGGCCAGAAACAACCCCGCTGTTGGACTGTAGTGCAGCAGGAGAACTCGATTCGGCAACCATGGCAGTCGGTAAATTAGCGAAATTTCCTGCCATTGACCCATGTTCTGTCCTTTGAGACATGAGAAGTGATAAAGAACTTGTCCCTTGATTTCGAAACGGCTTTTCAAAGGCGTTCTTGATGTTCTTTACTTTTACTTGTCCGAACCCAGGGAGATTTTGCAATTGGTCTGTTGTTGCTTTGGATATATTGCCAAAACTCTGATCAACAGAGATCACAACTAAAGTTAGTAATAGATTGAGTTTCAGGAGGAACTTCAGAGGCTTACTCCAAATGAGGTTCTCAGTGTTTCGACGTCTGTCTTGTTTACCTTACTAATAGTCGTCAACGATGCCCTGATGATGGGAAGATAGTCCTTTTCCACTCGTTCTTTGATGAGGTCGGGCGACCTGAATTCAAACTGCTTGAATGTCGTTAAATAATGACCGGCTTCTTCGAACCTTCGCGAGACCATGATTAGCCTTTGACGAACGGCAATTACCAGGCACCCACGAGAATGCAACTATGACTGTTATGTTATTGATGAGGCATGCCTTCAGATTGAGAAGCTTAGGTAAGAAAGCGAAGACATCAGATTGGTGGGTGTGACTGACCTTGGTGAGCTCACGAATTGGTTCCCGATGTTCCGACTTGTGGACATGAAAGGGATCAAACCAGAAAGATGCTGGATAAAAACATACAATATCGCATAAAATCAAGAGAATTCTGAGGTTGTACGAGCGCCCAAGCTTTTCAATGCGCGAGTGAATATATTCTGGATGCAGGCGGTGATATTTAAGACTTTGACACACTTGAATGACTGGCCAAACACAGTTACCGCGCCATACCTGAGGAACAAAACTCCCGTCGTCCTGCCTACTTGATAATCAGATATAATGTCGCCGTATTCCTTTCCTACGTTTCTGATGCATTCCAGGACAGGATTGCCTTGCTGGAGGTTTATAGTCAAAATGGGGGTTGCTCATATGAAGGAAGATGCTTCACCTGTAGTGGATTGATGATAATATTGTTCCCCGATGCGGGTATTACGACCGGCGGTGTGCTAACATTGGCAGACAATGACATACTTAAGGGGACGCGATAGTTTGGGTAAGGGTCATGTTACTGTCTTTATGATGGCGATATATAGTATTCGTAGCATTCTAACAAGATGCTACAACTGCAAACAGTCAAAAAAATTTGATGGACATTAAACAATATTACAAAGTTCTATTGGTTCTATTAGATAGAGGGTAGTTCGCAAGTTGCTCCTCAACAAACTCCCGGATGGCAGGCATACTACGACTGATTAGCTTGATTTGCCGTGTCTCATCTAGATGTTACATAAGTAGGTGCATGTTTTTTGACAGATGGGACTCGTCCACCTATTCGAACCATAGTTCCATGTCTGCGGATATCCTTCGCCTTCACGGCAGGGCTGGAAATAGGATGGGTTGTTGGAACAATTACAAGAGAGCACTGTTTGTCATCGTCAGCTTTATGTTTCGCAATTGAGGTGTGATATACCTTTTGATACCAAGTACGGGCATCCTCAACATCATTAGGAACCGACGGCATTTTTTGCAAGCCCATTACTTGTACGAAGGCCTTGACTGATTTGGTCACAGAGGTGGCTAATAAGAGCAGAGATGTGAGCTTGTAATACCCAAAACAGCACCTTACACAGAAGGAACCCACCTCGAGAATTGACCAAGTCAACCAGTGGTTTACATCCCGGCCCATGACCAATAAATACAATACGTTGCGCGCTAGAAAGTCTTTGGAGGTAACGGTGAGATAAAGAGAAGAAAATATAGATGTAAAAAGACCTACTGGATATAGTTATCCCACAGATAAGTCAAAACATCTTTCCCAGCATCCTCCATTGACTTGTGTCGCTGCGATGGCTAAGTTGACTGCGCAATAAAGAAAGCCCCTAAGACTTACAGACGGAGTAATGGTTAATGGTTTCGGAAATAGGTTGGCATCAAGATAAGCGAATCCCGCGGCTTTCACCCAACCAATTAGTTGTTTGGAAAAATCCACCTGAAAACAGTTAGCTGACTTTGCTTGTGTGAAGGGCATATATATATACCAGGTAGGATCTCTCGAGTTGTACATCACAAGTAGCAGAAGACTCTAATTCAAAACGTAGATTTCCGCTGAAAGTGATCTGTAAATGGCCGCATGATGCAAAATATATTAGACGAAACGCACAATTCATGAGCAAAAACAACAAGGGTTCTATTTTCAAATATATCTGGTCTGAACAACGATGGAAAAAAATTTGAATAGAATAAACCGTAAATTTTTTTTTTGAAACGTACGTGCACATCACTTGAGAAGAGAAACGACCTTCCAACTCGGGAGTCATCATCGGCACTTGCATCATGTTATGAGTGGTATACATATAGTGTTGTCGGTGCGCCTTCAATATCTCTATTACACGTTAGGTAAGCAGTAATTAAATTAAATTAACAAGGGACGAACCCGGAATTGAGAACGTCATGTCTTCCACATCTAGAAAGCGTAAATATCTGCAAGAAAATGCAAGTTTTAAAGACCCACCGTCTCTCGGATCACAAGATTTAGGATCTAGACTTTTCCAATATTTACTCAACTCTCGAGCCACCAGCCAAACTGTTTCTGTTGCCATTTCATTTGCCTTCAAAGCAGGAAGTTCATCTGGGGGCTGCCCAAGTAGAACCCTTGTTACCGCCAGAGCAGACTTAGATATAGAATTAAGATTGTAACCACCCTATTATTTGGTTAGAATACGCCATATACGTAGGGTGCAAGACCAAACCTCCAATGCAACCACCATCTTTCCCCCAGCCAGTCCAGAAAGCATATGTGTCATGTGAGCATATCCAGCAGGGGACACAAGGCATTCACCCAATTCATCTCCTGCAGCAGCATCAAACCCTGCTGATACTGGTTGAAAAGTCGTGATTAGTTTTTAAATTGAGAATACACGGATTAGCTTACTGATGACAAGTTCAGGTGAGAATTCCATAGCTATTGGCATTACTATCTTTTGAAAGGCATAGATATACTCTGCGTCTCCCATTCCAGAACATGGCCAAGGGATGTTGACAGAACTTGATGACTTTGATTAGTACTGAGCTGATAACAAAGCCGGATAACAGCTCACTATCCTAGTCCAGGTCCTTCTCCGCAAGAGGTCATAGAACCATAAGGGCCACATGGATAAAACGTTCCTTCTTCATAACGATGTAAGGAGATGTAAAGGACGGAAGCATTGTCGTAAAATGCTCGTTGCGTCCCATTTCCTTCTTTACGTTAGCAAGGTGGCCACAGTATCTTCAGAAATGGAATTAAGCATACCATGATGTACATCCCTTATAAACATTGTCAATTACAGTCAATATATGAAAGAAATGAAAATACGAACCAATCAAGAATAAGAATCCTCTTTAAAGGCGTAGATTCCTGCACTACTCTTGCGGCAACAGAAACATTGTTAAAAAAGCAGAAGCCCATATGTTCATCAGGTTCAGCATGGTGTCCTGGCGGGCGAACAATAGCGAAAGTCTTTTTCAGTTCCTTTCGGGCCACAGAAAGACAAGCTTCGACAACACCCCCACAACTTAAAAGTGCCGCTCTAGTTGTACCAGGCATCACATAGAGTGACATTTGTTCATAATAGTCTTCAGAGTCTGCCCTTACTTGATCATCCAAGTCTGATATTGCAACGTACGCTCGTTTAGGTACTTCGTTGAAAGGAACAATAGTATCCACATACTTACATTGTATAGCTAAAACTTTATCCCAATGGTCCTCACTGTGGATTAAAAGAACTTCGTCTTTGCGGACTTCTCGAATGGGGATCCATTTCATGCTCTTGGTGAGTTGGTCCTCAACTAGGGTGCGCCAAATTTCATGTATTCGAGCTGGTTGTTCCGGATGACCATGTGGAGAGAAATGAATCATCATTTCAGATGAGTAAACATATCCTACAGCAAAGTTGTCGGGAACAAGGGGGACCGACGAGGCGCGTCGCACGCCTTGATTTTCTATTCTCGAGGACTCTGTCACTTTGGATGGACCAGCTTCGCTATTAGACGTTGCTGAGGGATGAGACTGCGACTCCATTGTAATGGGACAGGGCCTTTTGAAGAAGACAATATACGCGCTCCAGACAAGACCTTTAGACCTCTTCCAGCCCACGCGATTGGTGATTGAGCAGCAAGTAAGTATTCTAAGTAACCAATCAGGCTCAAGGACTTATTCAGTCACATAAGTAACAAAACCAAATAATATAACCCTTCCGCTCGCACCATTTAACTTCGGAGACGGCTGCTAACCTTTGAGAGATAACAACAGCCTTGTAACAGCCCACAAATACATTCTCTGTGTGGTTGTATTCTGTCTCTATCTCCCAACAAGCTCCGTGATATTCCAGGTCTTTTTATTTATGCTTTGTTAATGTACTCGCTCTCTGATATACTTTGGATATACTTGTTGATATACAGAACAGTTTGAGAACAATAGGCTCAGGAGTTGCTCAGGAGGGTCGCGCGCTCATCGATACTTGACTTCACTGTACAATGACAATTCATAGTCTTTATATCTATGACAGGTACGTGCATGTGGACCAATATCATACTGAGAGGTAATGATGGCAAACAATTAGGCATTGTATCTGTGTTTATTACCAGGACTGGCATCGGTCAAAGCGCCCCAAACTGGCTGTGGAAGGAGGCATTCTTCCTGCAGTCTGTCAAGCAGTCTCTACAACTCCGCAACCAGCCGTAGAAGGGAACGCGGTCGCATCATCTGGGTTTAACAGTCCCCGGAATACTTTATCGTCTAGCACAGGAGTAGTAGTGGCTCTAAATACCAATCTCAATCATCAGAACCCAACGGCACAAACATCTGGACCGGCAGCAGGAGCGACAAGCACAGGATTGCCGTTTGATGAAGAAGCAAAACTGGTATATGGCGTCGTCATATCGCTGCGAAATATGATCAAGAAGCTGTCTGGCCGGTATGTTTTGATTCTAGATAATTTTTGGCTCAGCTCATGTTTGCAAGCAGAGATGAACAATTTGTTAACTACCGCACCTCTGCGTACAAGTTGCATCTATTCGAGACAATCTCGGGCTACAAGTTTGTTATGCTCAGCGATCCTAAAACAGATTCATTGCGCTTCGTTCTACGTCAAATATATGTTGGACCTTTTCTTGAATATGTCGTGCGAAACCCCTTGGTGAGGATGGACTCCCGCGAGCAAGGCATAGACAACGAATATTTTAGAGCCAGTGTAGACAGACTAATAAGAGGGTTATCCGTTTTTGCTTCATGATACAAGTACCGAAATATATGTATTCAAAAACGCATTTCTAAATAATGGGGAATAATAAAATTACACATTATGATAGATGCATCCGTTTAATTTAGAAGTCTAATGGGATTGTCCAAATGTATGATTCCCAAGTAGTGACGGTACAACAAACTATGGGGGCCGCGATGATGTTATCAATTTATCTGTTTGCTCCCGTTCAAATTGCTGCCTCAGAACATTCATCAACGAGATCTTCATCGCCCGCTCGGGAGCGCTTTCTTCCTTCTCGTCAGTATCTCCAGCAACCGCTTCATCAAGGGCGAGTTTAGTTTCCCCGAGACGAAGCATGTCTTCTTCTATGGTTCCCCTAGATATGAGCTTCACCACTTCTACATCTCGCTTTTGACCTATTCGATAAGCTCTGTCCTGGGCTTGTCGATCGTTGTGAGGGTTGAAATCTTGGTCGAACCTAAGCACATAGAGTCAGCGATGATATAGGAGCAAGGTGAGAACAACAAACATACATTATCACAACGGATGCTGCTGTCAAGTTGATCCCCATGCCTGACAATGCATTTCAATGTTAAATTATATCATATAATGCAGAAATATGCTCACCCCCGGCTTTCGTCGATAAAAGAAATACGGTTATTGAATCGTCCTCCGTGAAATCATCCACCAGACTCTGGCGGACATCAACGGGGGTACTTCCTGTGAGAACTAGGAATTTGTAGTCATGATGTTCTAATATGACTTGAAGTATATCCAGGATTTGGGTAAACTGCGAATAGGGAAGACTTGTTAGCATACAGGTAGGCTGACTATAATCAACTGTCAATGCCTACTTGAGAGAATATCAAGACCTTTCGTCCTTGCCGGGAGTACTCGGTAAGGAGCTCCAGAAGCACTTTCACTTTCCCGGCGTCTACATAACATTCCTTTTCTTGAAGATATTTCTGAGTCGACTGCGATAACCTTGAGTCACATAATTTTTGAACGTGTGCACATACTGACCTTATACGATGCGACGAATACTTGCAGCTCCGAATCCGTCATTACCGACATGTCTTCCTTTACTAAATCAAAGACCGCCCCCCGTTTCCTGAAGTCAGGCTCTTTCAGCAGCTGCTTGGTAATGCCAGTCAGTGCTTCATCAGTGAACCTTGTGCGAAAGAGCATTGGATGCGAAGCGGCCTTCCTGAGATCCATCAAAACATTGGAACTGTTTTCTGCGTACACTTTTTCCTTTGGTTTGGAGGCGGCTTTTGATTTCTTGGATTTGGTAGAGGCAGACGTCGCGGTTTCATCAACTGGTGCGTCGAGCACGGTTTTGCGAGATCGTTGCAGCGCTTCCCGATATATTGTACGTTGAAGGTCAGTCATATCACACCATTCAATACGCTCCGTCTTGTTAGGAAGGTCTTTCAGCACCTGAGTTTTAGATTAGCGAGAAGAACATATATAAAAACTAAAATACAGTACCTGATCTTTCCGTCGTCGAAGAACGAAAGGCGTCATCATTTTCTTGGCCCTCGAAATACGCTCTTGAGAAAGAAGGGTAATTTTGGTGTCTCCTTTGACTTTGAATATAGCACGAAGCGAGTCAATAGAACCGGCAAATTGCTTAGGTAGTATGAAGTTCAGTAAGGACTATAAGAATTTGTAAATACACAACGAAAGGTTTATACTGCCATGTAATACTTACGACAAGTTCTTGGAGGTTGTTTTGCAACGGTGTCCCAGTTAGCAGTAATCGCCATCGGGAACCAAACTTCAACAATGATTGATATCGTTGAGACTGGAAATTCTTCAGAACGTGACCTTCGTCATATACACAACACTTCCAACGCAATTTTTTGTCAGATAAAGACAAAGGTTAATAATGTACAACGCACATCCCAGTCAAGCTTCCGGAAAAACTTCCGATCCCGATCATCGCCTTGCGCCAAATTGTAAGTCGTGATCAAAACTTCCCAGCCTTCTGACGTCTTGCTCTGGCATCTTTGTGTGTCAAGAAGGGTTTGGCGGAGCATAGGTCGTTGATTTTTGTCGGCATAGTACGTTTGAACTTCAATGGAGGGGGCAAAACGTGCGAACTCTCTGCACCAGTTCTCTAGAGTGGAGGATCTGCAGGGTCATGAGTAAAATTGTGTAAAAAGCATGTAATAACGTACGGCACTACCACAAGGTGTGGTCCCTGCCGGCCCTGTTCTTTGAGGTGGGCAAGGAAGCTTATGACTTGAATAGTTTTGCCAAGTCCTAGATGAAATTAACGTCGTTGAAGAAAATTAGGAACTTTGATACGTACCCATTTCATCGGCAAGAATGCAGCTTAGATTACTGCGGTACAAAAGATTGAGCCAGTTAACACCCAGAAGTTGGTATTCTTTCAATGAAATATTTTTGTTAAGTAACTTTGGTTGAGTCGTTAAGTAACTCTGAGTCTTTCGCTTCGAAATACTCCTCATGGATATCAGATTCAAGGCTCCATCATCAACCGTTTCAGCAAGATCAGAATGGTCCGTATTCCAAGAAGAAATTGTTGCTCGAAGAGTAGCTCCAATACGTTCACAGTCTTCTAGAACTGAATCAACGGCACCATAGCCCTTAAGCATCTCTGAACAATCATCAAACATGCGAGCAGTAAGGCCGTTTAGGCCTGCTTTTTTCTTCCCCTGGCCAAGTTTAGACCTGACGTCATCAGTGGAATCGAATGGACGAAGTTCAATGATTGCTGCAGCTTGCTCCGAAGTGCATCCTTGTCAAGAGCATGAGACTTTAAGGACCATTGTTTTTTAAACTCAGACCTGTGATCACTCACCCGTTAATTCTTGCAAGGCATCAGGGCCTGAGGTATTCAAGTATTCCAATGCCCTTAGCTCATGAGTGTTCTCTGTTCGTTGTTGTTTGGATGACCGAGAGTCATCGTCTGAGTCTCCATAGCCGGACTCGGGTTCTGAATCGATGACTAGCTTCTTGACACGCTTCCTCGAAGGGGCCTTGATGGCTGGCGTTATAGGAGAAGCAGGGGTAGCAGGCACAGAGACAGAATGATCAATGATATTTTTGGTAGCAGTGGGCGTCGTTGGTGTTTTATTATCCAATATTGGTCGGTTGGCATAAATCATGGATCGTTTTCCTTTCTCCTTATTAGCTACTCGTTGGGCTTTGATGACATCATCTACTTCTTTAATTCTGCCAACATTGGCAGAGTCATAAGTAGATGGCGATGCCTGTATGCTCGGCGACCACGCCGGGTCAGCGAGGAACCTAGCAGCTTTGGCCGGGTTTCGTCCTGCTTGTGTCCAAGCGGCTTGGACACGAACAGGTGTTTCCATAGGATTCATTATTCGAAAGCTAATGAACTCCTTATCTTGGGGAGGAACGGAGGAGGAGGCAGGCATGTTCTGTATTGGACTTGATGGAGCTTTCATCAAACGGGGTTTTGAAGGGCCGGCGAGCAATTGGCTAGGGTCAGGGAGGGAGTCGTCTGACGATATAGACATAGTATCATCTCCGATTGTATCATCAAGTTGTTGCAGCCCCAGGCCTGTCGCGTGCGGGGGCAAAAGCGATTCTGATACGCGTAACGCGTCGTGCGATGTGCCACGATTGATTCTTTTGCGCTGGGGTGCCTCTGTATGGCTCGACGTTTCGTCTCCATTCCGTTGGCGTCGTAAAGTCGCGTGAAATGACGTTTCGGTAAAAGCAAGGCCGCTCGGCGCAGTCAATGGATCGGGGAGGGTGCTCTTATTTTGCGTCCACCCCCCGGTATGCACGGAAATGGAAGATGATGAAGGTTCAGGACGAATAGCAAGTCCATAAGGTTGATATGGCTTCATAGACGTGGTTTCTGAGGCAAGTGGACTTGAACTTGGAACAAGAACGTTGCCGAAAGATGACGGCGTGGAGGGGAAAAAACGAGAAGAAATGGTAGCATCTCTCGACTGAGTGGGTGGCGTAGGGTAAGGAAGTTGACTGGGGGCGTCAGAGGATGGTGGCGGCGCTAAGGACGAGGCCTGGAGTCGATTTGCAATGCGATTTTTGTTAAACCTTAGTTGCTCTAATGCTTGACGCTGGAGTAATATGTTAATAGGAATATCGTGAGCCACGCATATATAGCCGGTGAAGAAAGAACAGACTTTATTCTCTGCTTTTGACTCGCTAGCAGATAACATGAATAGTGAGCCCGATAATGAGTGGAGGAGATATCGAAATGAAGGTCAAGGCAGAATAGACGATGGTGCTAGTTGCAAGCCAAGAGCGGCAAGTTGATTGGCCTCTGGTCGGAGAATCAAATCAAGGGGCATGGTTCGCATTCTGTGGTTCACTCCAAGTTCGAGGAATCAACGAGGAATGCCTTTGCAAGGACTTTCTTCTTCGACTATTTAAGTACTTAAATGATTATATGATTGCTGCGCGATAGCTGCAGGATCTGTTTCCTCATTTACTACTATTATCTATTATCACTGCAAATTATCATTCCCTTTACTTCACACATTTTCACTCAGAAGCCGCAAAATTTTGTGCCTTCGTTTGACATCTTGTGGCCACGCTGACTCAAAACCAGCTTGAACTTGGCTTGAACCAAGATTGAACGATTGAATACAAGTTGGACAAGTTGGATGATTTGATTTTGGATGATGTGTTTGAACGTCGAAGCTAACACAGCCACCTGTGTCGGCACAGCTGCCGAGAGCAATGCAATGACATTCAGGCCGCAGAGCATCAGTGCCTACTTGTCTCTTACCATCCGCAGTCATTATACTCTTCAAGGACTCTCTCTCAATTCTTGGGACCCCTCCTGCTGGTTATTGTGAACACCCAGTTCGTGCTACTTCAGCATGTCATCAGACGAAGCAATTACGGGGCCTCCGCCTCCCGTCGCCGTCTTAGTTGTCGCCATGGCCATTTCTTTGGGTGTCGTCGTTCCCCTAACAGGTGTCCTTGTTCGCTTTAGAGCAAACTACAACCCCAAAGCACTTCGTCTCGATTCGGAAGGTGGGGCAGTCGCACATACCGGCCCTGTGGTTAGTTCCTACTTTCAAATGTTTGCAAGAGTATATCAAATTGAGGTGAGCGCTTTGCGAACACAACGTGTTCTGTGATATATAACCGTTGGAACCGGCACAGGGTGTGTCTGGTCTTTATAAAGGCCTAAGTATGTAGCCCCCGAAGTCTCTGCCCTATTAAATAATGGCTTATGCTTACGTATGAACAGTGCCCACCGCAATCAGCACCCTCGTCGTCAGCGTAGTTATTCTTTTAGCGGTGGACACTGAACATCCACGACATGGAAAATATAGAGCCCCGGAGTCCGGAGTGCTGGTATATATTTCCCATTCATTTTACCCTTCAAACCTGCCTCATATATTGTAATGGATAGGGCACGCTGTTTTATAGCCTTGCGATGCTTGTCATATCCTTGCCGACATCTATCCTAACGTACCGGTAAGTAAGTATATGCTTCTCTTTCTGATTGCTTAATTAAAGCCGTTGATTTGGACACTCAGGGCGGTCACTACACCGAAAAAATTATCATATTTTGACCTCATGGGATCACTGCGTGTTTTGCTTACTCCAACTGAACGTCGCCGCCCATGGATTCTGTATATGACTCCTGGGCTGATGTTTGCTGAGACATGCCATATACTCGTCATTGTTCTATTCTTAGGTCCACTAAGGCGGCTGCTGCTTCCAAAGGCATCGCAGCCCATCTTGGGTCCCTCCGACATCTCCCTTTGGAAATTGGCCATCTATCTTGTTTTCCTTTTTGCCTCGGTCGTGGTACTGACACCTCTAGAGGTAATTGCAACACGCTTGGCAATCCAACGGAACCATGCCTCTGCCGAATACAACTCGGTTTCACAAGAGGTTGACGGTGATGCTCAAGATGCAGAGGAATATTCTGGTACGGATGAAGACGTTATTGGGCAAGTGCTTTTTAGACACAAACTATATAATATTGCTCATCTTGTTACAGACTTCGCCATGAAGGTGATCCGTATTTCGGTTTGGTTGACTGCGCGAAACGTATAATTGACGAAGAAGGCGTGATGACACTGTACCGAGCTTGGTGGATCACCCTCCTTGGTGGGCTCGCCAGCACATTTGCATAAACATTGCACTCTTTACAGCCTCTATTCATCGTTTTGCAAAGTTGTCTTCATCTACAAGGCGGTCTTGAATGTTCTAGTAATGCACTATTATCTAGTATCCGTGCTTCAAGGTGCTGTGCAGTATGCGACTTTATGTTGGCCGTAGCTGAGCGCCGTAAGTACCACATCTCCATTTTCCGATGTGAAAGAATGGATCTATTACTTCTCTCAGTCTACTACCTTTATGGACTGTATTTTATATGATGATGAAATGGTTACGTACACTTCGATTCAAGCATTTCGTTTGCATTTCACAGCTATGTACTATTTTATATGATTCTATGCTCAAGAGCCGCCTTCTACCAAGTACGTTTGAGTCTGATGCATCCTCGATTCCAATGGGACTTCATACGCCAAAAGGGCTCGTTGAATTGAAATAAAGATATTAAACGTTCCTCGGCGCATGCCCGCTGACTGTTCCGACGTCCTGGAAATAAATATCTCATATCAGTAGACATGCCTGCCGATTGAGCCTAAGCATGGCATACACAGCATAAAGATGCCACTGGCCATTTCGGAAAGCCCTTCATTAAACAGGAGGCTCCTGTAAGAATTTATACATATGTGTTTTCTGTTATATTTATTTCAAATCTTGTTTGTATATGTTCATGCCCCAGATAAAAAGGAGTATATGCGATTATATAAGTATGCAAGGACCTCGACTGACCATAAACTCTCTGCGGCGTCAGAGATCGGTTGGCGACTAAAAGTACTTAATCTAGTATTTGGCTATAACATAGTATGTGTGGTCCCTTTGTAATTAAAAGTCCATGATTGACCCACGTCAGTTAGGACACTTGGTCGGATGTTCAGTGACAATTAGTACAAGACTTTATTCAGATATTTTAGATATGCTCTCAATTTCAGTGGTTTCGATGTTTAAGTAACCGTCAATGAACGTTACTGTTCCATTGCGTACTTACAAGTACTACGTCTGATAGTAGAGTACTACACAGAGCTATACTGCCCGGTAATCATTACACGGCTAACTATGATAGGAACTTGCCAATGTCTACACGTAGTCTACTCTTCCGTGCTTGCCATGATAGAATACGCCTTTCTATTGGCATCCGTCCAATTCTCATTTTCTTTCAAGTTATTGTATTCACCAAGTATTCACGGCCACCCAATTAAAACCATTACCACCTGCCAAAATGTATATAGGATTCCTCGATCTTGCCAAATTGAGCATGCCAAGCCAGAAAGCCAAAAAACGCCACCTACCGCATCGTACATTAGCGTACATCGGACTCTGCCCCAACTCCGAGTGAAATCGAAGGTCAGTGTTTATGAAAGGTAGCGACTTCCACTGACAAGTCTCACTCACTTTTGTCAGACATAGTGCTAGTTCATCTTCTTATTTAACCGACTTCTCCATTCTGTCCGTGTAGACGTGCGATTTGGCATAGATACAACCGTAAGGTTCTCGAATCACGAACTCAGTCGAAGTTGGAAGTACACAGCCTTACCGACCCAAATGTCAAAGCTACGAAGAACTAATGCGACTAAATCCGTGACTTATTGAGATTACGGCTTTCTGGTTCAAATGCAAGTTTCGCTTCATTGAACATTGACTGGTGACTCGTGAGTGATGTCTCTTAGCTGAGTGTCATAGTTGATTCATCGAGCTTTCCAATGTGGCAGTCAGACTTATGTATACCCTTCCAGAAAAATTCAGGTTGTGTCTGTCAAGCCTGCTTTTTACAAATCAGGATCTTTGTTCTGCTGGGCTCACAACTTGATTTGGATACCCAACCTCGGGATTGAGGACTGTGGAACAAGATCCGTGTATTGGATCTACCCTGCCTTTTCGTGGTCGACAACGGCCTGGCTTTTGTGTCCGATGTCGTAATGGTCTCGCTGTCTCAGCAGCTGTTTCCGGTCCACATCCGATGAAGGTGGTTGTGGAGAAGACACCCGTGTGCCAAGCTCGATTTCTTTCTCACGTACTGTATGTATTTTGATCTTCAGTCACCGAGATTGCGGAGCGTTTTCCACTAGTCGGATGGCAGACTTAAATTAGCTAAGGTTAAGACTTATCGCTCGCTTGCGTGGGGACTTTGATTGGATCTCGTAAAACTTTGGCGAGATTCCTTTTTGATTCTATTCTAGAAATCGGGAGCCAAGCCTAAAACATCATAATGACAACAAATAAGTACTGCACCTATATAACTACCTACATGTCACTAACGATTTTGCAGTACTCAAATAGTCAGAACCACAGCCCTCATTGCCATGTCTACTGAAGTTTCAACTCGCAAGAAGAAAAATCTCGGCGACTCAACGCCTGCTCCAGACGGCGATCATCGCAAGAGGTTGGTTATTCCCTCAAGTACACGGATCCACCAAGGGCTAATGGATGGAACCTACTAGGCGCCGTAACAGGACTACTCAATCTTGTTTAAATTGCCACACATCCAAGCGCATGGTGAGATCTTATCTTCTCTTGTTATAACAACTTGACTGACCTACCTGTCTACAGTGCGACAGGAAGCGCCCAGCTTGTGCCCGTTGCACTCAGCTCGGCCTGGTGAGTGATTTTTTTTGGTCTTTGCAAGATTCCTCTTTTCACTCTTTAAAAGACAGGGCTGTGCGTTTATGAAGTTGACGACCCGAGCCAGAGAACAGACGCGCAGGACGAGAGCTCAAGGCTCCTCAAACGAGTAGCAGAGCTCGAAGGTGTTATTAGAGAAGTAAGCATAATCCAGTTATTTCAATGGCACAACCATCTAAGTAATTATAACAAACATAGCTAAAGAACAAGCCTCATCCTCGCTGGGTTCACTCTTCAAGTCCTGCTGAAGAGCTGGAGAAGTGGCAATCCCGACCGCCCGGTGCCATGGAAGGAGCTGGACCATCTAACCCTCCCTCGCCACCTGCCTCGTCCTCTTCATCGGAAAAAGGAGACACCCTCGGTGCTGGTTCCATGCACTCTTCAGGAGGTCATGGTGTACCGTCGATACACTTGCAGATACCATCTGATCCCCGGAGGACACATTCGACTTCGCCTTTTAGCCCCGGCTCGCCTATGAACGGTTCATCCCCAGGGTTGTTGACGCCCACAGACGAATACTTCTCCCCAGCAGGCGTAGTAAACCACGGACAGCTCCAAGACTACGACTTAACGTCTATGTTCTTGAACTATCCAGGTGCCATGGGTGTTCATGATGGGGGATTCGCTCACATGCCAGATTCCATGTGCGGTAAGCCGGCAGGCCACTGTGGCTGTATCCATGACTCGACGAACTATAACAATATGCTGGAGCTTTCGTTGCGATTGCGGAAGGCTGCAGACGTTCTCAGTCGCTCACCTACCCATCAAATGGGAGGTTTTTGCCCCTTGCAACAAAGAATAGCGGAGCTGGACTCGTTTACAACGTCAGTACTAGCTTCGTCAAGTTTATGAATATTTGTTGACTTTATCTACAGAAATGTACTGAGTGACATCTCATCGAACCCTGGCGAACATGTACAAGCATCTATGCAGGGATATCAGTCGTCACAAATGTACCCTCAGCGGATGTCGCCTCCATCCCTTCGAGGACCCATTCCCAATAGGCCGTGGGATGTTATGACGCCAACTTCGAACTCTCCCACTGCAATGGATGACTCTTTTATGACTTGGGAGCCTCAGCGACGTTCGTAATGCCAGTTACAGCTGTAAAATTGTATAGATATATATGTTTAGTAACACTATAGACGGTGCCGTTTATCTCCAGTAGGTTGTACATACTAGTATATACAGTATCAAGCGGTCCGAGGAACCAAGTATTTATTATGTATTTTACCATATGAATAAAGCAATTCTATGCACAGCTACCAGTTGTTTTATCTGGTCTGATCGTTCACTTGACCTAACTCTTATCTTTCATGTGGACGTTAGTAACACCAGGGGATACCGTTCCGGACACATTGTAAGATGGAATAATCTATTTATAACTTTCGCCATCCTTGGCACTGTCCGACAGCAGAACTAGTACATATGTACATATATATACATGTGCGAACTGTCCCGCAAAGTCAATGAGACCTCGTTCTGACACTATGTGCTGAGATGCTCCAATGGGCATACCAGCCGGTTTGAAGGTTGCTGAATGTGGGCCTCAAATGAAACCTCAAATGAAAGCCGTCGTGACAACGCCGTGATACTTTTTTAAAACATATGTTGGAGTCTGAAGTCGATATAATTCTACGCCTAACAGATTAGAAGCTTGCAAGTACGAAAAGGCTGTGCGCATAGAAGAATTCCATCATTACCAACTGACACTTGAGTGGAATTGATTCACTTCTATCGGGGTGTACCCAATTAATTGGTTGCCCGAACAGAATGATCGAAGCCATAGCCTGCAGAGAACGACTGTCCTGCTCTGATTCTTTCTGATAGACTTCATGTAGTGTCTGTGAAATTCACATACACGTAGAAACAATGAGAAGTATGACGGAAGCTTTGCTCTTCCAACGAAGGGTACTGTGATAAAATCGTTTAACTTTTTGGTGATACATACCGTCCAGCAATTACATGCCGATTACATGCTGCAGAGAGTACTCAGGATTGACTCAGGAACGCTGAGAGCTTGAAGGGTGTGGCAATCAAAATTTAATCGACATGCCTAATAATTTCTATATGCATATGTATCTGACATTTATCTCAAATTTATCCACATGTGCGAATCCGATGCGAAATGTTCACTGGTCTCAATTTGGTGGGAATAACTATTCTGGAATCTATTTATCTATCTATCTATCTACATATCTATCTATAATACAATAAATTCCCGCGTTCTCATTGGCTGCTCATTTCTACTTATATGGTTATATTTCTCCTTTTTTAGTAACAGCATTCATGTAGGCTCATACTACGACGGCGTTACGCTCAATGCTTTCTTCCCAGAGAGCAAATGTTGGGAACACAACAAGCCAACCAGCCATGTCTCTATCAGAGGTTTCCTTTGTTATATCAAGCGTGATGTCGAGTCACAGTTGGTCATGGAACTGAAGATTGAACTTATTTTGATTGCTTTCTTACCACAGTCTGGGTCACAGGGAAACTCAAAGGGAAATGGTAAGTTATAATGATAGTAATACTATTTGCCAGATAAGAAGACTAAGAGGAAGCATGTAGCTTTTGACTTTGAAGACCAGTCTTCCAATGTGCTTGAGGACATTAATATTCAGAATTTACCTTCGACGACAGGACAAAACAAGAAATAAACATTAACATAAATGTACAGCATTTATAGTTATTCCTTTTCTTTCCTTTGCAAATTTTGTAACGGTATTACTTATTGAAACTCATCTTTGTAATTGTATCACGTTGTCATGTAAATGTGTTTTATTATGTGTATTAAGACGTTATGGTGAAATTTTTTTGACTGAGGACTACAAATTATGAACTTAGGATAAGTTGAGATATTGTTTGGCAAGCAAATATAGCGGAAGACTTGCTTTATTCCGTGATGAGGGATAAGATAAGCCAGAGGAACGGGAGAGCCAGGATCAAAACTGATTGCTCGATGCCATGTCAAAGGGCATCACCCGAGCGTTAGGGCAATGGCGCCATTACGCGGACGAGCCTTCAGTCTCGTCTTTCGCCTTCACATCCTTCAGGCGTTATCACAGTTCTTCGCATAGCTCTTAAGTTTTTCTTTACCCACCCACCGGCTTTCCAGTGCTTGGCTCATCAGCTTGTTTCGGTACGTTCTCGCCGCAAGCGTTGGTTCCAGGCGCTCAGGTCGTCTCGGGCACGATGTTTGGAGTTCGCATTCTGCCCCCCCAAGTCACCGTGCGAATTCGGCACCGCTCCGGCACGCTCGCCGGGCATCCTGCGCTGACCCATCGGTCCACGCGCGCGCTGCCGATTCTACCCAGCCCGAGATTCCTACGCAACTCCCCGGATAAACGGACACACGTTCGTCCGTGTTCTTTCTCATAAACAAGTTCTCCCTTATTTCTTGACCTACTTCTCTCGGCGTCAGAGTGACGTCCAGCTTATCTCATGTGGGTATATATACCCTTTAAGTAGTTTCTTGATTACATAATCAAGCTCAGTGTAGCTCGACTTTGGCCGCTCGACTGGACGTAGAAGTTGCGTACTTACAAGACGACATTTTTCACATTAGTTCGGACTGTTTGCATTGCACTTCTGCCTACCTCTACAATTAGTGCCATAGCCATGACCCCTCGTGTGTGTGTTGATGAGAATATGATCTCAGAATTGCGCACTGCATCGCAAGAGTGTCTTGACAGAGGACTGCTAGTCTCCGCGAAATGGTAAGCTGGTCGGGGTTGACGCGTAAATCGCTGCTTACTCTATATAGGGCTTCTGAGCTGCTGTTGTCCATTTCCGCAACTAGGAGACATGAACTCCGTGCTCAGTCAACAGCACTTTCTACTTTTTCAACCTCAACCCCTGCGAGGTCACAGTCACCCCATGCCCCCATTTCATTTGCAGGTCAATCGCCAATACCAGCTACCCAACCATTAACTCAACCTCCAATATTGGCCTCGCCTGATATGATGACCCGCGTTATACAAGCATCATTATACCCTAAAGCCACAGAGAGCTTTGAGTACGACCGTGAAGTTGAAGAGAAAGATGCCATTCTGGCGGCCCGTGCTTGTTTCGATGCTAGAGAATTTCATCGTGCTTCACACATACTGAAGGACTGTCAAGGCTCCAAAGCTAAATTTATCAGACTCTACTGCCGATTTCTTGTAAGTTCAAGTCTTTGCTTGCCCAGAAATTATCATTTATGTAGGTCAAGGCATCTGAGAAAAGAGCGCAAAGGGATTGGCACAAGCAAGATAGTACGTTTATCAGTACAATGTGTTGATATATGCTAACATTATTGTTTAGACAACCGACATCAACCCCCAGTACCGATTAACAACGCAATAGTCGACTTGCTTGAAGATGTGAAGGGATCGATAGATCCATGGTTACTTTTTCTGTGAGTATGTACCCTATCGATTTTAAGGCCTTTCTTGAAAGACCCAGTATCGTTTAGTAAAGCATTATTTCTCTCGCGACTCGCAAGACGGGAAGAAGCGATAGAGAATGCTCTGCTTTCAATAGCAGGTTTTCGATGGAATTGGTCTACGTGGACGTTGCTTGGAAGTTGTATAGGGGATGGGGAAGAGGTCGGGTGCTGCTGTCATTCCTGATATAGTCGACTGACTACATTTACAGTTATCTTCTTTCCTCCATCTAATTCCGTTACCAGCAGATCATCCTTTGGTCCAACTTTTCCAAATAAAGACATTGAACGAACTCCATAATCCTTCTGAACAGGAATTACAAATGTGCGACCGCCTTCTAGGGCCGGAATTCTTTCCGAATAGTCTTTGGATCATGGGTCTAAAAGCCTGCGCCTTGTATCTTATTCACGGTGGGTCCGCATAGTCAACAGGTAGCTCCTGACATAACTCAGTCCTCTTGATAGATTACGTGCAGGCCGAACGACAGTTTGAAAAGATCCTTGCTATTGACCCGAACCATGTAGATGATATAGATATCTACTCAAATATTCTATATGTACAAGATAGTCGTTTGAAGCTATCCAAGTTAGCCCATGATTTCTTATCGTTGGACAAAGATCGTCCCGAAGTGTGCTGTTTAATAGGTATGTGCCCGTTTTATAAAAGTTCTGGGGCGCAGAGTAACGGGCCTTCAGGGAATCATTATTCATTACGCGCAGAACACGAGAAAGCCGTCAAATACTTCAGGAGAGCCACACAACTTGACCGTACATACCTGTCCGCCTGGACATTGATGGGGCACGAATATGTCGAAATGAAGAATTCACAAGCTGCGATAGAAGCCTATCGACGTGCCGTGGGTATGTTTCGTCATCGATCTTTTGGGATTTCGGGTGCTTACAGAAGTAGATGTCAATAGAAAAGACTATCGGGCTTGGTATGGACTAGGCCAAGCTTACGAACTTCTGAGCATGCACCATTACTCTTTGCATTACTATCAACGGGCTACTGCTCTGCGGTTAGTGTGCTGTTAATGGTAAAACCTCACACTTATATGTGCATTTCATTGCAGGCCTTATGATGTTCGTCTATGGCAAGCACAGGGTATGTGTTACGAAGAAATCGGACGGTATGTCTATCCTGTTTAGCAGAATGTGGAATTCTGATACATGATTGGATTTTTAGACTTAGAGAAGCCGTCGAATGCTACAAACGTGCACTAATACCAGCCGATCCTCACGAGATAACAATTAATCTCAAACTTGCAAAGATACACCGTAGCCTAGATGAACACTCCGAAGCTGTGGCTTACCATCGGAGAATTGTCGAAGTATGTCAAACTGACCGTAAGTAATCTACACATTAGGTTGTTATTCTCTCTTGAAGTTCATCAATTATGTATACAGTTCGTCCTATACAAGATTATGCCAAGTCTAGCTTGGAAGTCGCCGAGTATGAGATGCGTGTTCCTCATGGTGATCTAGTATTGGCGAAGATATATCTCGAGCAAGTCGCCGCCAGCAACGTCGAAGACGTTGGTCGTGCAAATGACTTGCTCAAAATTGTGAAAAACATGATGCATAACAGGTCAACGCCAGTGCTAGAGTCAGTACAACCGCTTACAGATGATGCATGAACAGCTGTATGATTTATTTGTGATTTATAGTTCATTCTAATACAATGATTATACAAGTATGGATACATGTAGGCAAGTTGGACGTTGACTACCAAACCATGTAGTTGCAATATTGTACATTTAGAATCATGCACATATCCACCTTCGCTGTTGCCCATTTTATTCGTCCAAGTTTTACAGAGTACTGCAATCAAAACATTGTCAGAACATATGTATCATTTGGTGAGACGAAGTTTATTTTGTTCTCGTTTGAGCCTGCCCTCAAGCATTCGTATGAGAGTCACGGGCAGTGTTGTGCGAGTCATTGACTAGTCAATGACTCAAGGTGACTAGTCACCATTAGTCAAGTGACTAGTCAAATGACTAGTCAAATGGCGCGGTTTGACAGGTGGCTGTGCGGTCACCACATAAATATAGATACAATATGGATAAGCAGTACAAGTCGTCAATAGCTAGTACATTAAGACTGTAATATCGCATAGATAAACCAATAATATCCAATAGAACACAGATTTACATCCCTAATAAGACCTGAGCAGTGGTTTCATCAATTTCCATGTCTAAATCACCATCACCATCCATATCTAATAGTTCATACATCTCCAGCTCCTCATTAAAGCTATGAAGAGCGAAGTGCTCGAACTGCAGGGCCCAGTAATTATCGTCAAAATGGAATAGGTCGGAAATCTTGGTATCCTTGTAGATATCATCAGGTTCTTCTGTAGATGCAGTGTCGATTTCCGGTATATCTATATCCAACTCCCAGACAGGCTGGCCTGGTCAGATTGTCCTGTGGATTTGCTAGGATGATTTATGAAGTGCGAGTTGTACCATTTAAGTTGAACAGCAGGCATTGTAGGGTGATAATGACACCGGACTGCAAGTTTTCCTAGCTTTTATACTATTTTACAGTTCTTTTTTGGCTCAATTGCAGCTCTTATTTTACACAAATCAATCAGTTTAATCATGATATATCATTCTAAGAGTTCCACCATCTGTTAAACTATCACTACCAGAGTTTTGAGGGGTGTTTTTGTTGAACAAAATCAAACGACGATGGCGTCAATGTTAATCTACGCAGAAAAGCCCATATATTCCCACCTTTCTCAAACCTTCCCACCCATGGCATCTCGGCCATCAGATGACTAGTCATTCACTAGTCAAATCAACGCGATGACTAGTCATTTGACTAGTCACCGTCATTTGACTACATCAATTTGACTAGTCAATGACTGGCCAACACTGGTCACGGGCCCCACAATGTCCAAACTCAAACAAATTGAAACCGAGGTGCGACGGGAAATGTCGAGTCTAAGTGTTGCTGGGGGGTACAAGTCTGAACCCCAAGTCACCTCTACGAATCAGTACTTTTCATCCTCAACGACATTCAGCTCCAACGAGAATGGGGCATCCTCTTTATCTATTACGAATGCATTAAATCAGACATCCCAGTCATCCCACCCGTTACCAGAAGAACATATCTTAAGACAACTCACCAATGACAAACTCACCCTGGAAGAGTTGGAAAATGTAGCATTAACTATAGATAGGTTCGTATACTTCTCTTTACCTTTGACTTCGCCCTATTTATATGACGTTTAGGCTAAAGGCTTGTATTGTCCATGACCACAGTATGGTCACGAATCCCGACATGGACAGTCCTTTCACGGATGAAAGCGATGTTATACAGCGACTTCTACCATATCATGTCTTTCAACAGCCTAAAGAGGATTTACGTACCATTATATCTGGAAAAGGCAAGGAGAAAGCCCGTGAGTCGATGACAGAGGAACTACATGGTAAGTGCATTTTACGCTCGCCTGTATCTATTTAAATATCTTTCTACAGCCACAAAACTTGCATTGCAGCTATTCAAAAGGCGAGAAGCAATTCGGAATCGTTGGCGCAAGTTGAAAATAAATTCTGCCAGGGTATTTACAACAACATATTCGTGATATCCATTTATCGATTTTATGCTCTTATAGCGGTCATCACCAGACGACCAAGCGTACTATCTTGCACAAGTTGTACTGGAGTCAGATCGCTCAGAAAATGCCTGGATAGCCAATGAATTACGGAATACGCGTGCGGAGGCTGAACGAATCGAACGGGAGAAGCGCGCGATCTCCAACACGTCTCGAATTTCTCATTTCTCTGCTGTCCCACAGACGTCTATGCCTGCAATGCAAACACAGTATTATAGAGCATATCCCTATGCATACACTCAGGCATATGGCAGCCCGGTCCCCGCGCCTACTATGTCTACATTTTCCGTTGCTCCCCCATCAGCGCCCGTAGCGTACACGCCTCATCAACCTAGTAGTGCAATTCCCGTTCAACTTCCGGTGGCATCGCTTCCTGCACTGCACGCCCTAGGCATAATTCCTGTACCAGCCGCATCCTTACCGCCAGAAGGTCAACCACAACCGCCTGCTGTTCTGCGAGGATCCTCTGGCAATGGAACGATCTTGAGCCTGGAAATCAATGTCTCATTACTGCAGAGTGCTCAAATGAGCGGATTAGCCATTGTTTTAAATAATCTTGTCGGCAGAAGCAATGCTGCTGCTGCTGCTGCTTCCGGAGCTAACGCGCCGAGTCCAGTACCGGCGGCTGGCAAGGGGACTGAGAGCTCAAGTACATAGCGCATATATAAAATGTAAATACTTTGGTGAACAGTAAATTGGACATCAATAGATACAGGACAGGACAACACACGCAGGCAACTGGTATAACATCACCTCAGCGTTCCACTGTAAGTATTATCTGTAAATGCCAAGAGACAGGTGCTTATGTGCGCTTGTTTAGAGGAAGTACAGAGAATGCGTTATGCGGCGCGGGGCCAAGTAAATGCGCGAGTAAGGATATCATAGAAGGATAGGCTTTAGCCAATAGCATCATTCCCTCGATATGACTGACACCTCGCGTCCGACCTTCGAGCACACCTAAACTTGGTTCAGACACTGATGATGATGACAGATTGAACGGGATTCTTTACACTGTCTTTCACGACTGGTCTACCCCTCACACCCACTACCTCTCCCGGAACGCGACCTGCACAAAATGACAAAACCTACTGAGGCCGCATCCATTAACCTTAGTGAGGCAGGCCATCCAATTACAGATAGCCAGGCGGGTTATTCTGGAGAACAATTACCCAACCATAGCAGTGGCAGCAATGCGACTGTACCCTCTGCCAGCTCATCGAATGCTCCGCCGCAGCCACGCCACGAGGGCCCTATCCATCCTTCCCGACCTTTCACTGAGGACGCGCTCCTCGTCGCGCAGGATACCGGCCGTAGTTACGGAACACTCCCTATAAGACGTAGATTTTCGAAATCTCTTGCACCGCGCAGGACCTTTTCAAACTTGCCACTTCTCAACGGTTTCCGACAACGATCTAATTCTTTCAACGCTCCATCAACTCCTATATCCGTAACTTCATACCGAGATTTATCTTTTGCACGACTTAACGCTGGACCAAGATCCGCATATGACGATCCTCCCGACTCCGGAATAGATGGAGAAACTCCAGAACCGGACGCGCAGGTCAACGGTATTCGAGTGTGGTACTCGTCGTTCACTTCCATAGACTGGTTGCACGACGCAATTAAAGATTCAGCGCGCTTCTCACGACTTAGAAGGCGGAAATCGTTGCGCTCGCGCTTACGTCTGGTCTTCGACAAAAGCTTGGGGTGGATTATTGTGACACTTGTTGGGTTCTTCACAGCACTGGTTGCATTTTTTGTGGTCCGCCTTGAGCAATTCCTGTTTGACCTGAAGGAAGGTTACTGCAAAGATTCCTGGTGGAAGGCTAAGCGTTTCTGCTGTCCAAGTTTGGAAGACTTGGGCAGAGCCACTCAGCTCGAGACTGCAGAGATGTGTCCTATTTGGAGGGTGTGGTCAGATGTCTTCTACCCCTCTAGGGATACCCATGGAGCTAGACTGGCCGAATATGGCTCATACATCGCTATTGCAGTAAGTCACGGCCAGGCACTAAGGAATCTTTTTCTTCTTTTTTGGGGGGAGGTAAACTGATGTACATGCCATGTAGCTGGTCCTCTCTTTATTGTCGTGTTTGGTCACAGTCTATCTAACCAACTCCTCAACCTTCGTGACGCGGAAGGAGCTTGCAGTCAACCTCTCTCCAACAATGGGATCCGAAATGAAGACTAAAAAGACGTTAGCCGAGGCCAAGCGTAAAATTATGTATTATGTGCGCAGTCATTTCATTGTCTGATACTCCGTTTAATCATTTCATCTTAGGCAGCGGGTAGTGGTATCCCTGAAATCAAGACCATATTGTCCGGTACATAAGGATTCAATTTCCCAGTGAATTTTTTTTTTACAAATCAATTTCAACAGGTTTTGTTATTCGAGGATATCTCGGCGGGCGCGTTCTTTTTACCAAATCGGTTGGATTATCATTGTCTGTTGCATCGGGGCTGTCATTGGGCAAGGAAGGACCTTTTGTGCATATTGCAAGTTGTCTTGGAAACATAATAAGTCGGTTTGCGGTCAAGTATGAAAATAATGAAGGTATGCGTCCATCTGGTGATTGATGTTCAACTTATATGCATAAACTATAACAGGGAAAAGGCGCGAGATACTCAGCGCTGCTTGTGCAGCAGGAGTGGCAGTTGCATTTGGGGCACCAATAGGTGGCACCTTATTCAGCTTGGAAGAAGTATCCTACTTTTTCCCTCCTAAGGTGAATTCACTATCAATACTCATGCCATAATATTGAAATAGGACTTTCCAGGTTATGTGGAGAAGGTTTGTTGTGGCATAAGCTAAATTGCCTACAGTCTTTGATCCTTTTATTTTCTATCTAGTTTTTTCTGTGCTATGATCGCTGCTATTACTCTGAAGATGCTTGACCCATTTGGAACTGGAAAGTTAGTACTCTTTCAGGTCACATATGATAAGGTACATTCATCATCCACCCGCAACTTGCTCTATTCTCAAACTCGATCTAGGATTGGCACGCTTGGGAATTATTGCCTTTTGTTATGCTCGGAGTATTCGGCGTGAGTGCTTTAGTTGTTCACTGTGGACTCACCAGTAAAGGTGCCGGCATGGCAATTTATAGGGCATATACGGGGCATATTTCTCTAAATTCAACTATCGCTGGAGCAAGAATGTGCGTAACAAGACATTTCTTGGTCCACATCCTATTGTTGAGGTTGCATTAGTGAGTTGCGTCCGCCCCCTTGTCATTGCAATAACCGAACCATGACCCCAAGATTACGCTACTGACGTCTGTACTCTGTTTTTTGAACCCATACACGCGAATGGGCGGGACAGAATTCATTTACAACCTCTTCGCGGAATGTCGACCTGGTTCTACGAATAATCACTCAGGTCTATGTGTCTCTGACCCAGCAAGAGTGGCAACTATTTGGCCAGTGGTTACTTCTATATTAGTCGCCATGATAATAAAGGCGAGCTTAACTATCATTACTTTCGGCATCAAAGTACCAGCTGGCATATTTATTCCGACACTCGGAGTTGGGGCATGTGCTGGTCGTGTCCTAGGAATAGCTATGCAGTACCTTCAGGCCCGCAACCCGGATTTTGTTTTATTTGATGGATGTGGTGGAGACGCGGACTGTATGTACTCTCCATACTGTTTCCTAAGTTTCAGTAGCTGACGTACGCGCACTCAGGTATTATACCTGGCTTATATGCAATGGTGGGGGCGGCCGCTACCCTGTCGGGTGTCACCGTGAGTTTATTTTCGCTGGTAACATCTAAGACTTGTAGTGATAATTTGGTGATCATACCGGCGTTTAGCGCACCACGGTCTCCTTGGCCGTTATTATGTTTGAGCTCACAGATACTTTGACATACGCTGTACCTGTCATGCTTTCGGTACTGGTTGCCAAGACCGTCGCAGATGCCTTGGAGCCCAAGGGTATCTACGACTTGGTTATCGAACTTAGTCAACTTCCTTACCTCGATTCTAAACACGAATATCTCTGGGGTTCCTTGCAAATAGGCGATGCGGTGTGTACTAATATTTCTCAGAAGGTTATATCTGACGAAGAATGGTGCGTAGGTATCTCGAGATGTTGAAGTAATTAAATTGGATCAGAAAAACACTGTGAAGAGCCTCGGAGATCAACTTATCAGCTTGGCTTCCTCTGAATCTGATGACAATGGGTTCCCTATCCTCAGACAAGATGTCAATGACGAAGGTATGCGTATGGTTGGCTATATAGGGACAAACGAACTGGAGCATGCATTGAGTATGATTCTTCTCCGAAACTTTGCATTACATTCTAAACTCTATATCAGGTTTGGTGGCAAGTAACCCCGACGAAGAAGTTCATTTCCATACAGCATATTCTCACCCCGCCGCATCTTCTTCCATATCGTCTTTGCAAGATTCCATCCAGTATACAGGATTAGTGGATCCCTATGACTTTACTCGCTACATGGACCAGGTACTTATCCATCAGTGATCGGTCCTCTGTTTCTTCTCATACTTTTGTAATAGGCTCCTCTAACGCTGGCAAACAACTCTCCTATGGAGCTCGTCCATCAAATATTTGTCAAGCTAGGTGCTCGATATGTCGTCATAACAGACACAGACGGACTTTGTACGTTATAATTTCAACTCTTGGGCGATTTTCTCATAGAACTACCACTTAGACGAAGGTATAATAGACAAAAAGACCTGGCTTGCTTTCTTGAGCGAGCTTGAAGAAAAGTCATAAGAAAAACTATACAAAAAGAATCACTCTGCGCGGCTACGGAGCTTCTTTCTTCTGACGTGCACCGCCTCTTTTGGCGTCATTAAGAAGTGCATTTTGGACTTGCTTTGGACGTGTCATTTTATATACAATATGCGAAACAGCGTACAACTGACAAGCATTTTTTCCGGATCCGATTTGCTTAGTGCTGCTTATACCAACTAACTGCGGTTGCAAAAAATTTGGTAGTGTTTTTAATGACTCAGTAACAATAGTTGTATATGCTAAAAAACATGCATTTAAGTATGCCTTCTTTAGTCGAATCTCCTCCGCTGCGCGGATGGATATCCGAGCATTCTATGTCGATTATATCAGAAGACATTACCACAATGGTCCTGCAGAAGTATGTACTACTTAATCCAGGGGTTACATGTCAATTCTTAGTCAACTAGGTGCACTTCCTCGTTCGCGATGCCCCATCGGCCTAGTCCGCAGAACCCGTCCTAAGAACGCGGAGCGAGAAGCAGGCAGTGTATCGTGGGCCCCGACTCCCAGTGACAAGTTATAGAGTTAGTATAAAATAGAATCAGTGGATACCGGCCAAGTGCCGAGGTTACTAAATTGCGAGCCATTGAAACCAGATTGAAGCCAACCATAATAGTTCCTGCAGAGGTATGGATTAGCAACCTTAGAAACGCCAAAGAGACGGAGGTCGAATAACTTTCGACAATAGTCTTGCAATAGTCGGAATTAATAGTTGTATCAAAGCCAAATTAAGGCTGCCAGGTCACATGACAAAGTTATGATTGCGAAGCTTAGTAATAGTCGTGCTTGGGTTTGAAGCGCTTGCCAACCAGCACAGGATCCTAGTAGTCCAAGGATAAAGTAGTAACATCACTCACGACGCGCATCATTCACGACTATGGCCAATGCAGGACTCGGGGTGCCAATCAAGCTTCTACATGAATCATTGGGACATATAATTACTGTTGAACTCAAGACAGGTCAGCTGTATCGGGGAAAACTTGCAGAAGGTGCGTTCCTGATCTGTGGTTTTGGTTTGGTTTATGGAACTCACTAGATTTCTTCTACTTTGCATATCTCGTCATGGTACTTTAAAACTACTAGCGGAAGACAACTTGAACATCTCTCTGAAAGATATTACCGTAACTGGTCGCGATGGTCGTGTTTCCCAGCTGGAACAGGTCTATATCCGGGGAAGTATGATTCGTTTCTTCATTGTACCTGATATGTTGCAGAATGCCCCGATGTAAGCTTCCCTGGACTTCACAAACCATTGGGATTATTGATAATGGCTCGTCCTCGTAATAGGTTCAAGCGTGTAGGTCCAAATGCCATGCGCGGACGGGGTATCGGTACAGCGCGAGGACGCGCTACAATCATGCGAGGTGCGTCATTTTTCGTTACCGGACGGGATCATCTGCTCACCGTTTCCATATTTTCCTTTTATTATTATTTAGCAAACGGTACGTTGCGAGTTTTCTCCTTCGGCTTTGTCATCTCGCTAGTGTCAGACTGACCGCTTACGTCCGATTTTCTTATTAGCTCGCCGTGGACGTGGAGTCGCGCCGCCCGCTCGTGGAATACGACGCTAGTTTGGACGCCATTTCCAGCCATGGTGCTGTAATTTTCTCAATGCTTTAGCTCGGCTATTTTATATTTTGGAAGTTGCAGTGGAAGTCCACCACCTCATTGTATACGTGCATAGTAGTTCTTGCTTCTTGTAAGGAGATTGCACTTAGTACGAATGTCTGGATATACTGCAGTTCAGCGCTCAGCGCTTATCGATCATCTCCAATTTTTAAACCCCTTGAAAACACGTTGAGTCTCGAAATAGTCATCTAACTTGTCGCCTGTGTTGACCTGCTCTGGCTGTTGTATGTATCTAATAAATTAAGTCACATTGCTACTACAAAAACTGATTTTGTATTATACACTGCTTCAGGGACACCCGTGAGCACTAAGGCGGTCCTTGGTGACGTTTTCTCTTGAGTTTTGCAATCCTGCGAAGGATTGCGGCACGAATATGGCAAGCGAACTTCAGGGTAATCTCAAAGGCTATATCATCTTCTACTTCTTTCGCATCTGAAAGGCTGTACATGGTACTTCGGCCTTCTATCCGGAATGTCGAGAACAGGCATTATAATAGTCTTTGGACTATGATCCAAGGAACAAACTGTAAGGGAGGATGGTAAACGCAATTGGAACAATGAAGATATCTCCTGTCCTGTATGCGATTCTTCAACGCGATTATGGGTAACATACGCGCGTTATCCTTTTCTGGAGTCGTACAGGTGATCGCCTAGAAATCCGACACCCTGCCTTTGAAGCTCCAATCTCCTCCCGGGTCGGCTGCAGCTCGAGTGACCGGCTCACGTTTGGGACCGCCCATTTCGCCAGTGACAGGGTTCACGTTTCCTTCAAATTGAGGGGCGACCGGAGGACGTACATCTGGATGGACACCTAAGTCATCACTCGCCGACGGTGCTGGTGGTGTTTGTGCTTTGCGTAATAATTCTTCGAACTCCCGCTGTTGTTCTCTAGGAAGCGGCAAGGGGGCTGGTCGCTTCATCGTAATATTTCGGACAAAGAGTCGCAAATATGGCTGGCGCGTGTAATGGGACAGGAGACGAATCATAGTGATGGGTAAAACGTGAAGAATCAGGTTAGGGCAGAAAGTAAAGTCAATATCACGTGGGAGCAGCTATTTCCGCTCATCTCCAAGTCAACTTCTCCAAGTTGTCTCAAGGCCAACTTACAGCGTTGCTGTTCTTCGTTTTTCATGCCACCAACCTCTAACAAGCCTGTACCAGGTCACAATCCCAAAAAAGACCGAGCTTGCGACGCATGTAGGCGCAGAAAAACAAAATGTGACGGCGCATCTATGCACAATCATGTGTGTACTAACTGCATACAAACTCGTAAACCCTGTACATATTTGTGAGCATAGCCTACAGGTTCAGCGTGTCATCTTTAACCTTCAGATAGGGAAGCATCTAAACCAAGAGGCCCGCCTAAAGCGTTGGTATCATCGTCCACATTAATTATACATATTCTATATTCTAATATCCATTGATGGTATTGATTCCGCGTCTGCTTTAGTTATATCACATCTCTTGAGGACCGATTGGAAGCTTTAGAGGCTATACTTCAGCAAGTCCGTGTTTCTCTCTCCGTTGTAACAGAACTCTTTAGCTTGGATTAATCTAGCTTCGTCCTGATCAAGACTTCTCAGACGAGCTTGGACCACCAGTCGTACGGGGTTCCTGGAAGACGCAGGGCGGAGCTTTGACTGTGTCATCCGCCGCTGTTCGTATGAAATCACCTATTGTGAATAACATCCTACCGCCACTGTTAATACCCTACCGTACCGGCAAAATTGAAGAATCAACTCAAAGCGCAATGCCTACTAATTCTGATGCTCCTCGCTCTACACACCTTGTTTTTCAGTCGAAGCTTCCTTCCAAGCGTATGCGTATGCGTGTTAATATGGCTACAGACTTTTCTTCCTCTTCAGACGAATCTTCTGATAGCTCTTGTTCCTCATCCGAACAAGTAGAAGAGACGGTAATAACATCTCTGGACGGCAGAGAGAAGATTGTCTTATTTGCGTCAGAAAATGATGATACACCAGAGGAAAATCCTATTCGATTTCACGGACGAAGCAGCACTGCTGGTCTGATTGAAACGACCAGGCAATTCAAACACATGCATATAAGGGATGCGGTCAACCTACCTGACGCTATACCTGACGAGAAGGCAACTACCGTTATACCTGACAACTTGACCGTTGCCCAATGGAGGCGCCCAGCATTCTGGAAAACGCCTACGGTGGGTGCGAAGCACAGTACCTCGATTGCACTCGGCTGACTGACTTCTCAGTGGGAATACTCTCATGAAGCTCAACGGGCTGAATCATTGGATAGACTTCAGGCACTTCTACAATACTTCCCCGAACAGAGCTTAGCCACCAACCTTATTGGATTGTATTTCAGACATTCCAATCTAATTTTCCCCCTCCTTCATCGACCAACGTTTTCTCGTCAGTGGAAAGAACAATTACACCACCGGAACATATGGTTTGCTGGCGTTTGTCTGCTAATATTTGCAATTGGTAGTCGGTGGTGTCGTGACGAAAGGATGTTGCCCCAGCCCTCGCCTGGCGAGAGACCAGCGCCTGACTGGACGAAAGCAGGGCAACGTTATTATGAAGTTGCTATAGGTATGTATGTTGGGGAAGTATTCTTCATCTTCGTGCTCCTGTAGGACTTACCGTTTCTTTAGAAATTTATCTCATTCGGCAAAGCTTCCTTCATCCAATCAGTCTATTTGAAGTGCAAACTCTCACTGTACGTCCTATCAACATTCTGCTGCTGCTATCCCGATTAAACTTAGATAATAGCTTATGGGAATTTATCTTAGTACAACAAATACATTTCCAACAGCATGGCTTTATACGAGTGTTGGACTGCGGAAAGTGCAGGACGTTGGCGCACATCGCAAAAAAGTATACAGATCGAAACCCAGCATCGACGATGAGTTATGGAAACGCGCTTTTTGGCTCTTGGTTGTCCTTGACCGTATCGGAGGCGTTAACTTAGGGCGCGCCTGTGGGATATCAGAAGAAGAGTAAATTTTCATTTACTTCAGCTTTGGGACTATTAATAGTGTTCAGTTTTGACTTAGATCTTCCACTAGAAGTTGATGATGAATTTTGGGACACGAAATCTCAAAACTTTCACCAGCCGCCTGGAAGCTCCTCAACCATAACAGCCTTTATACAATTAATCAAATTGTCACAAATAATGGCATTCACAATGAGAACTTTAGCAAGTTTATTCATACTTTCTTTACACGGGCGCATCTCATTGCTCATCTAGTATGCTATTGATAAACCAGAAGTCTATCAAGGAAGTATCCCGCTGGACAAAAAGTCACTAACAAAGCAAACATCGCTGGCTATGACTGAATGGTTAGAACATCTACCAGAGCATCGTCAGTGGAATTTTACGTAGACTTTCGCAAGCTCATATGGTTCTGTTAGTTCGATGGCATAATGTGATGCCGAATCCTATTTTCCGCATACAATCTGCTTGCCTTATGTCTTTTTACCAACTGACACAAACGCTAATCTGGCGACCGTTGCTACGGAAAGCGCCGTACGATTCTGAATGTCATCCGCTCTCAATACCACTAGATCCAGCTATGATCCATTGTACTGAAGCAGCTCGTGAATGTGTCCACATTGTCGAGGCTCAACTAAATCACGGTATTGAATCGTTCTATGTACCCGCTACTATCACCATTTCGTATGTTTGTGGTGGTCTATTGCTCCTGAATGCGTGGAATCAGAAAATGCGGGCAAAGCTGTACGCACAAAACAAAGCGTCTGACATGGAGTCACCGCTTACAGGCCATATTGAACAAGATGTCACCAAAATAAAGACTTTTATTCGGGCTCTCGAGAAGATCAAAGGAACATGGGAAATTGCGGATATGCTATTGTGAGTACTACGTCTGATCTGTTCCTACAGTCCCTACTTCGACTTACTTATCTCGTACATAGAATGGAGCTGAAATATATCCTGGATGGGTTGACGAGTCAACCTCCTGCGGATGATTTTACCATGAAGAAATTCTACTCACAGTCTTCTCCGCTCGATCTACAAATTAACATTCAACCACGATCCGGCCCACAGGAACAATCTTATTTTTCTCGAACACCTCTGATTGAAAATTCACATGGTTGGACACAGCATAAGAAGTCTCTCGTCGGTTTGTCCCATCCTTTTCCCGAAGTGGACCCCGGAGCTCGCCTTGCAGCACCTGGTAATAACATTCAACTTGAGACACGTCGGTCATCGGACCTCAAGTCAAGGAGATTATCAATCAGTACTGCGCCTATAGGTGATGAACATACGTCCACTTTAATTAACACCGCCTCTTGGCATGGAGGTGTCCCTTTCATCAGTTCCATGAGGCATACATCGACATCAAACCTACATACGCTAAGGGCCCTAAATCCACCGGAAAACGGGGACCTACCCAGTGATAAACCGACGATGTCTGCTTTGGAATCAGCTGTTAGATACGATGATGTCATTTTACGTCCAGGGGATCGTCCTCGTCGAGTAGGCATCGCTCAGCACGCTGACGAACATGGTTCTCAGCAATATGCCGAATACAGATGAAATGGGTATCACTCATTTCAGTTCCATATGGCTCCGCCAGTATGCCACCCAACGCTGCATACCTTTTGTTTTTCCCCCTTTGTCCATGTTACGGCGCTAATAATGGTTGCAGTAAAGTTCGTTGCATCGCAAAAGTCATGTGGAAGACAGATCCGTTTGAAGATTGTGGGTGATCCTTCCTCCTATTCAATGAATCCCCAAAGCATATACCATGATAGAGTTGGATTCCTTCTACCCTGGTGTGGCAACTTGCAAATGGGGAGCAAGTCGTCTATATACAGTACCGGTCAGCCGCCGAAAAGCAAATTTGTATTATAATGCTTCCTTTCATGTGAATGAATGATTTATTACCATATTGTATGGCTCCATCCTAGTTTGGTTGGAGAAAACTTTTGCAAACCAATATTGTATTAATGTACAAGTACTATATACTAAAAGACAAATTGAACGGACGAGGGTGCACGAGCGTACTATAAACCAAAGCAGCTGCTAGTAGTGGTCTAAAAATACAAGCTGGGACGAAGGGCCCGAGTGAGATTATTAAACCACTGAGGAAGCAAAGTCAATACGAAGCACAAAAAGCGTAGAAGAGAGGCTTACATAAAACAGCGTTGATGCAGCCGTCGTTTTCAGGATTGTTGGTGATTTGAGCATATTTTCCAAATACAACTTTGCCACCTGCAGTAACAAGGCCAAGTTCGGAGACGTTCACCTCTATGACAGTACCCTTGGTCATAACTCCTAGTTGAGTATACATGGGTGACTGTGGGTTCTTTTTGACGCCTAGGATCTGAAGTTGGAAGGTAGCCTTCAGGTCGGCTGTAAAGGACAGTTAGATAATATATAGTTATTTTCGTGATCGCAACCCACGATGTGTAACATTGGCCTTTTTATATCGCAGAGCCATTGGCCGAATAAATCTCTCCATCTTTACAGGCTTCCTCGTGAAACCTTCTCCAACGAAGGTCGCTTTAGTCACCATACGCTTCCATGCCTTGCTTTTACTCTTTCCCGTCTTCAAAACCTTGAACATCTCGTCTTCAGCAATGCCTCTGACTTTAGGCAGCGGGACGGCATATTTCGCGGCTTTGTCCTTCCGTTTCTGCTTGATCGCACTTGAGAGCGCCTTGGCATCCTTTTGACCTTCACGATCAAGCAAATAAGTAGGGAGGGCACCATCTAGAACAGTTCCAGAATCCGGTTGCTTGACGTTGCGCTCATCATGCGCTTTGAGCGTCTTTTTCATCTGAATTTTCTCCGCATGGCGCTTAGCATGTAGAAGCTTGCCTTTGATACCGAAGGCCTTTTGGGCTATAGCAGACGACTTGTGAGCGAGACGCGCCTCTTTCTTGCGCCTGAAAAGAATAGTGAGGAGAGAAGGAGAAATAAATATGGTAAACACGCACTTGCGCTCAAAATGATCTAGGCGACGGCCGTGGCGTTTGATAGACTCTTCGATATATTCATTCTGAGAGAAACTGAGGTAGTGTTTCTGGATATAGTATCAGAGTAAATACCTGTGGCTGCAGACAAAAGTTAGCAAGGGCTCTGGGGCGACCGATTGAAATAATGACTGACCATGGCTGCAAGAGACGAGAAAGATGGGCCAAACAGAGGACAACAACTGCGTAGGGCCAAAAGTAATGACGGTGTGGCACGTGGACGGCGCTTTCAACTCTCAAGTATGTGGCAGCAAGACTATGCCTCGTCCTCCAATAATTATTATCCACAGCACCAGCATTCAGACCAGCTTCAATTCTATGCACAGACACAGGAGTACTATGCTGCTTCGAGATCCAGTCTAGATTCTCAGGTGCAGGGTTCCATGGCTCCTCAAACCTTCGCAGGCAACATACAAAGTCAAGGCGCCTGGTGGACTGCGTTTGGCACAGGCTGCATAGATGGCGAGCCCCCATTGCTTGAAGGCGAGTTATATGATTGTGAGATCTCGCAAGTCACCTTACCAGCTCGTCGCGTCATTTAGAGCTCGGCATTAACTTTCATCACATATGGGACAAATCATCAACGGTACTCAATCCATTACGCAGAGTTGACGAGCATATCATGGACGACGCCGACCTTGCGGGACCAATTTTCTTTATATTTTGTTTTGCGATATCGCTCCTTTTTGTGAGTGACCGCTTTCGCGTTGGCGAACTAATGCGAACCTGTGCTAACTGCTTGCGCAGTCCGGAAAGTCCAATTTTAATTACATCTACGGCGTCGGCCTATTCGGCTCGGTCTCCTTGTATACTCTCCTCAACCTGATGTCAGAGCAGGGAATTGATGCATACAGAGTCGCATCCGTACTTGGATACTGCCTACTACCCATGGTCGGTGTAGGCGCGATCAGCGGCATGGTAGCTCTAGAGTAAGTCCCACACACCATCATATTGGTACCCGGCAATCGCTGATACTTTTCTAGTGGAACATTCGGTTACCTGTTATCTATACTGTCCATTATATGGTGCACATATGCTGCCTCTGGCATTTTTGTGGCCGTCTTGCGCATGTCAAACCAGCGGCTTCTTGTTGCATATCCGATTGGCCTTCTTTATGGATGTTTTGCTCTCCTGAGCATCTTCAATGGTTCGCAAAAGTAATACAAATTATTATATACATATTATACATTGGCTATCTAAGGCGTATGCCTGTCGTGAGTATTACATGCATAAACTTCAGGATTTCTTCACGGCAGCGAGTAATTGCTGACAGTATAATTTGAGCAAAACCTCGAGAATACCATCCAACGGTTGAGTCGCGTATTCATGTATATACTGCGGTAATGAGTCTTCCAAGTTAAATCCTGCCTTTTTCATGAAAAAAGGGTGCATAACATCTGGTGTCGCTTCTCCAAGCTGACGCATAGTCAAGCGCTCGATGTGCCGTTCAATGGGAGTGTATATGAAGACATTTCGTCTGGAAGAGTCTTGACTTTGCGGCTCGTCAAGTGTCGACGCTTCTCTAGTTGATAGCAACTGAAGGCTGGAGGGCAAAGCTTCGCCAAGCGAAGACGGCGACGTTGCAGAGACGGGTGGCTTGGCATAGTCCCAACCAAGGCGACCAGGGGATGGCGAGAAAGCGCTCATACCACCGGAAGGTAGCGTGGTGGATCGTGGAGAGTCAGAAAGTATTAACGGATTTGGAGTGTTCTTTTTCCTGTTTGACCCAGTGTGGCTCATTGTATTTGTAGCGGTTCCAATAGACATTCGCCAGTCCTCGGTCGCCCGGACCTGTTCCATTTCCCTTGTCAAGTTCTTCCGAAGCACAGTGAGCCATGAGTACAGCGACATATTCAATGTGATGTAAATGTCTTCGAATGCCTTCATTCCTTCCCTACGCACAAAGTGGCTGAAAAACGAGTAAGTTAACCGTTTCGCACCGTCAGGCATTATCTCCATGCCGCCGAACATATGTATCTTCATGGATGGCAAACCGACAATGATGGCCTCCGCTGAGTTTTTAAATAAAGCTGACAACCAGTCATACCTATCTTGTTCTTCAGTGAAGTCTAACGACATTGGAATTGCATGAGCAACCTGGGTAAACTTCGAGATAACCATAGATGAGAATGAAAGATGCAGATCTCGATATGTTATTGAAGTGTTTGTGCTGACGGTTCCACCCAGCCGAGCATGGACGTCCTGACCAATGAATTGAGCAGTCTCCAAGTCCCTCATGGTGCGTGGGAACACAATGAGACGTAGCAAATCTAGTTGGACGGATAAATTATCTTTGATAACATATGGATCAGTTTCGGGTTCTGTGAATCGAAGACGTGCAGAGTGTAGCATGGCCTCTGCCACTGCTGATAATGGGTTGTTTGGTTTCGGCATGCGAGAGACACGGAAGGTCTGGGATTCTCTTGACGCTCCTTGGCGTTGTGAATCCAAGTTTGCCTTAAATTTATTCTTGTAGGACAACAGTTTTGGGATAGTCCCAACATTGACGATTGCAGTTATCTCAGGGCATTTGATGTTGAAAGATAAAAACAAGGGTCGGGATTTGTCTTCTCCAACAACCGAAATTTGGGACCAGTCGTCGAGGATTTCGACTTGTAAAGGTTTGGCGCTGCATTCATTTTTTATTAGCAAATAGGTACGGATTAAAATACAGAATAAAAAACAACATACCGATAAAGCAACAATCGTTGATGGTCAGAATCAAGGCTGACGGACAATGAACCACTCGTGAGCCTGAGTTCCAGCATCCTGCTTCGATTTTGATTAGCTTTCAGAGAGTCTTCTGATCTTCTTATGGTTTGGAAGACACATGATGATACAGTAGCATTTCCAGACATATTACCCTGAGCCGTGATGGACACATCGCCTATATGCAGAAGAACCTCCTTGAAGTCGTCCGTTAATTTGGTCTGTACAACGGATTGGTGTAATTCAAGCTTGACTTTTGATATTGACTGCCCGAGGTCGACGTCTAACTGAACTCCTCGAACTCGAAGCAATATGGCCGTCGAAAATCCGGTTTGACTTTGTTCTGCCGGCCACGTAGCTATTGCATGTGCAGGATTTCTCGGTTCAGTCGGAAACTGGTTGTTTAGGATAGGGATACGGTCTAGCCAAACTGCCTTAAAGCATAGTATGTCCTGTAAGCGTGAAAACCGAACCGCTCCTAAAAACTCGGTGTCCAATACCACAGATATTGAATTAAGTGCCTGTCCCTGCTCGGATTCCATTTTAGCAAAGCCCACCGAAAAAGTCAAATTTCTGGCGTCAAGCTTGAGGCAATCTTCACTGAGAAATCCGTGCTTCAATCCAATTGTTAATTCCCTAATGCTCCCGAAAAATGAAACTTTGCGAGCGCCAGGAGAGACATTGATAACAAAACCACCACTTTCCCAATGTAAGCCTGCAACGACATTGACATCTGGTTGACACGTCAATTCAAGTTTTGACTTGTCTATCCGAAGACTGAATGTTATTTGGATACTGCTAACAGGGCCAGTATCTTCGTCTTTATCCTGCAAAGAATCAGAAGGGCGTGAAAGTAACGAAGGTTGATGTGATGAGCGTGCATTGGTCTTGCGCATTCGTTCTTCGATTTGGTTGATTAGTTCAGTGAGGAAAGGCAGCAATGATGGTCGAAGGGTATTTTGGCTTGAAAATACTGTGCTATTAAACATCAATACAGATGGCTCCCTGCCAATATCTTTGCGCAGTTTCTGGAATGCGGGTGTGGCCCTGTATTCACTCCACACTGATACAACAGGCAAATTGAAAACTTCCGCTCCGAGAGCAAGAATCTGTTCGTCCGCAATGTCTACAAATTTGCTCGAAGATGAAATATTTGTCTTGAATAGTTGACCAGCGGCTTGACTGTACAGCCTGACTTTGCCGCTCTGGAAGGTAAGTTGACCAAATATGTTGGACGTCGGAATTGCACTGTAGCGCTTGTCCACGGACGGTTTTACAATTTCTATGGGCGGGATTGCTGTCATGGGCGTCCGCGGCGCATTCGTTGCTAAGCGTTCAACACGTTCTTTTCCCAGCCGATACACGTCAACTAATGAAAAGATGTAGCTTGATATCGTAGAGTCAATATCAAGGACGAAGCCAGTGACATCAGCTTTTATCCAAACTTTTCGCGATGCTGCCATGGTGGAGGAACGAAGCTGCGCCTTCATTTCAGGGTACAAGAGCCAGTTCCGTGTGTGGTGGTTTTCTGCCACAAAATCTTCTGGGGATGACTGCCTGAATCTAGGATGACGTAAGAAAATGACACAGACAAAATCAGAACGAAAACTCACCCGGAAACAAATTGAAAGGAAAGGTGTTGGACAATAGCATGACCCGTCTCTCCTCGATGCGTCTCAAATTTGATCGACTTGACGGAAAACAGAAAGGCTCGGGTTGGAGTGAGCTTCTTATTTTCCTGAGATAGTTCAAGCGTTTCATCGTAGGTGAATGGGAAAGCTACCCCTATACTGCTTATCGACACGCTAATCATCAAATCATTGAACCAAGAAGTTTGCTCTAGCTGTATTTCGCCTATGTTCACGTCAAAGGTCCGAAGTACGTGCTGCGTTTTATCTTTGAAAGCTGCTAATTCAAGCGACCGTTGTTCTTGACGTTGCAGCAGTTCGGCCTTATAATTGTTAGTGTGAATAAGACCTTCTCCCAATATGATGATCATACCTGTAAATTGTCAACGAAGTCACCAAACTCGCCCACGGAGCTAGGTTGCATAACAGCGTGAATTTTTATTATGGACAACCGAAGAAATTTATCCTTATTCGTGTCAGATGCAGAGCCATGGAAGCCGAAGTCAATGATGACGAATGCGCTTTTGTGGTTCCTGTTGAAAGCTGCCCTACGTACGCTATTCACGCGAGGTGCCAGGGACAGTGCCAAATCAGATAACCACAAGTCCCAGGACCATCCATGTACGTTAGTGGTCTCTCCATTGATATCTTGGCATTCAAGGAAAACTGTCGATGAATCACCTTCCAGACCGATACGAAAGCCTTTCATTTTGAAATACCCTTCATATTGAAGCCCCTGCTTGTTCGAGGTTAAAGATGTGGACGCATTTTCTTCTCCGCGATTTTTTTGTATCAGTGATACAAGATCATTGAAATCCTGACCAAATTTTTGTTGGACAGCGAGTAACGTATCCCAATGAGATGGTTTTAGCTTGAGTTCAATGTAATCAAAGAGAACAAGCGTCTGTACAGTATGTCCGTCAGAATTGCCAGAGAGAGAGAGAGGAGGAAGCATAAGCCTGATACGAGAAGTTGTAGGAGGTTCTTTCAAGTTGGTGACGGAAGAAATGTTGAGAGACATGGACCTAATTTGCAGCCCAAAGGCATATGCTTGTCCTGATGTAGTAGCTGCGAATAACTGTCCATAAGAAACCACTTTGTGAACCTCCCATGAGAGCCAGGTGCCGTGCATCACCTGTAAAGATATCTCAAAATGATTTATTTGGGTATGCAATTGTAAACTTGAGCGGCGTCTAGATTGTCTTGAAGGTGTTGGGGATAATGGTTTAGTGGATTTGGTACTGTACTCTGATATCAGCGTCTTCAAAGCTGCTTCATATCCAGGTAAATAATCAGCCCTCCACTGTCCAACAAAGTGATAAAGTCGGAGAGCGCTCCGTGGAACATGTAAACGTAAACTTTCCAACCCCAAAACGATTTTGATATTGTTCCGAGGTCCAGATTCGGTCCGAAAAATCAAGCTAGCACGGACTCCGCCGAAGTCAAGGCCAGCCAGGGTATCTGAATCATTTTCCTTCGCAGGATCTGTAGGCGATCGACCTTGAATGTAGATAGTATCGCAGAGTAGATTCTGCTGGAGTGACTGTACTACCCGCGTGTTGAAAAGCAGTATTGCGGTCGATGCTTGGGCCCCGCCAACCCCCATTACTAGGACAAGATTTTCGGCAGCCGCCCGAATACATAACCGATGAATAGACAGAGAAATTTGTAAGCAGTACATCTTGGATACATGCCTTTCGGAAACCTCTCCTAAGCTACGGCGCGAAGAGGATACGTCATTAGCATTGCTGACAGAAAACTGCTTCTTTATCCGCAAGACGTGTTCAGCAAAATGCATGAGTTGAGGGGAGACGACTAGATCTATATTGCCAAGAGAAACAGCAAGTGTTACAATCTGAACCGCCTTCGTGTTTTTCGAGCGCAAGGACGTCTGTGATGCCCCCAATGGATTGCCCAGGTTGATTTGAAGAAGTTCTTCCATCTTCCATCTTGAAGAAATGACAAGGTCCGTTATAGATAGTTGGCTTGAACGGCCTCCGTTGGTATCAAGAATTAAAGTAGTTATGTCCGTAAACCGTGTGGTCATCTGGCCTATATGTCGTTGAGCTACCTTGCTAAGCTTGTCATCTTGAGGATTGAACATATTATCAATGGAGGAAAGGTGCTCAAAGGTGGAGGCATCAGGATCAAGTAGAGCTAACCTTTCTTCAATAGTTGACATCAAATCATCAACTGGTACATCATCAGAGGGTAAGTTGCATGGGAAGGCTGGTGTGTGTGTGCTACAGAGACAATTCTGAAGGTGATAGAAGAATTTGAAAGCAGGGTCTGCCCGAAGCGTATGAGGTACCCCACTCTGAACAAGATATGATGGCTGGATGGTCGAGAGTGGGTCAATAATTGACTGACGTTCAGAGGCCTTCAAGACATCCGCTATTATTCTTCTTTCAGACGCTTTATACCGAGATCGGAGAGTTTGAACCTTGCTAACCATCGATGAGCTGACTCCGGCCAGAGCAAGACACGTTGCGACCAGAAACTCAGGACCGCGATGCCCGACCTTGATCACTATGCCACCGAAGGTTGACGAGAGAATACAGCGTGATAAATCAAGTGCAAACGACGAAAGAGTGAGGTAGATGATGTCTGATTCTAGGGCAGATGATATGCTACGCTTGGTTATAGGCATATTCATTGTCCCAGTGATTTGCTGAACAGACACTTTCAACGACAACGAATTTTGGCTAAAAACTCCTCCAAGACGCAGATCATTCACGTTGCTAGTTGTAACAGTGACGACGTCCAGATTAGAAGGAACGTTTCTCGATTGCATCACTTCGCTCACGTCTGGATGACTATCATCAGACATTGCAATATGCTGCATTACTTGAAGAACTGCGTTAGGCAAAGTAATATCGAGTACGGCACATTTCTTTGCCCCAATAGCCGATGTTTTTGCAACGGCTTTGCCCAGCAAAGTGTCAATGAGTAAGGCCGGGTTAGGAATCTAATCAACTGCTTAATGGAATGTATAATTCATTGATTCAATTACGTACATCACTTGCAATATCTTCAGTGAACAGCAGAATAGCTTGACATAGAAGCGGATTAAAAACAGCCCTGATAGGGTTGATAAACTTGACGCGGATTGTCGTGACGTCTTCGTTCTTAGGCACGTCATCGGGAGGTTTATAGGATGAAGACGATTGAGTTGGATCATGCAGTTTTTGTGCATGGTTAAAATGCAGGAAAGGATCACCGGTCTACTCGAGATGAGAGCGCGTGAATGACATGCTGCAGAAAATTTTGTATAGTACGCCTACCTTTATTTGAGAAAATGCAGGGCCATCCCATAATATGGTGTCTCGCCCCCAGTTAAAAGTGTAATGTCTTAATATTGGAGAGTAGAACGACATTAATGAACCCGTGGACCGTGAGTCTGGTAAGTCTGAAAAGTGCGCGATTAGTTGCGTACAAACAACCGGTATGAGATTTTATATTACCATCCGCATCAGACCAATCGTCCCCACTAGACTCTCCGTCCGTTAAATCAGCATCGTCTGATTCATCCATACTTGACTGGGATGTGTTTTCGGGCCTATGCGTAATAGGAGTAGATGTGCGCGTTCTCCTATTGTATCAAGTCAGAGAAGCATTGTTATTAAGAGGTAGCATGTCCTTACGCTAATCGAGCATCGCGATCAGCTTCTGAGACCCATTCCTCTCCTTCAGACTCAGATACATTTTCCATTGCCGAGAATCGTAAGGATGTCACATATTCGGGAGCTGTTCTCCCCTCTTCTTGAGGTGCTGTACGAGCTGGAATCCGTTGGGCAGTGTTAGGTAACGCCGGTTGAGGCAAGTATATACCATTTCTATATGTTGTACGCTCTTGACTTGATATGAGTCTTGTCGAGAGTAGTCTGCAAATAGTATTTACCTGCGTAGAAGCTAGATTTAAGTCGGTGCCTCAGGTGACTAAATATGAGTTTTGCCCTGTTAGTCAGTCTATCTTGTTCCTCTATGAAAGCGAGCTGGTTGCGAGTGACGAGCCTATGGCCAATAGGTGTGAAATATATGTCTACATATGCGTCTCCATAAATTTCAGCAGCTTCGAGCCAAGAATTCCGCCCTCCGTCCTTGGTTAAAAGAACATTTAGAGATATATAGGGTATCCTTAAGCTGGACATCTTGCGATATTGATGGGCCCCGAGGTCATTACTATCGAATTTGATTCCTTGCGATAAAGAGACCAGCAAGGATGCGTTACCCGCTTTTAAGGTAATCTCAACCGCTTTGGTGGTTATCTTGTAAAACGTCACTGCAGAGAATATAAACGTGACAGAAAGAGAATATGTTTGAAAATGACTAACCATCCAAGTCCAAAGGGGGGAGAAATTCTTCAGCTGGTGCATTTAAGGGGTCCGAGATGTTCATACGAAAAGAATTACCGGCCGCTGCCAGTAATTTGACCTCATTGGGTGTAAATGAACCTTTTATCTTTCCAGTAGAAATTTCCCATATACAAGCATATGTCGCTGTCCGTGGCTGTGAACCAAATAACCGATTTGCAGTGATATCGAGACCTTTTGACTGGATTAATGATTGCGCATAACGCAATGGAAATTAATTACCGTCAATCATGAGGACATCCGACATCGTCCACGGTTTTTCGTGTACGGACCCTTTATGTTTGCGTTTGATTGACCCGATAATAGTATCGATATTCAAAGACATATCTTGAATATGGCGTCAACAACCGCATCATGAGTTAGTTACTTCCATACACACCCATATAATAATCATGTGTTCGAAGTTGAACTTGAATTTCTGGAGTAGTCAACTCGATTTGGTATGGTTCGGTGCTAGGAGGGCCAGCTTTTGCCAGGAGAAGGTCGTGACTCGGACCTACTAGATTTACAGGCTGGATAACTCGTGCATTATTGACCACTACACATAATATGCCTTCAAGCATATTTGCCTAATGAACGCTTCAGAGCGACATGACAACAAATCCTCAACAGACACACCTTTCCCGGCCGGTACTTCAATTTAATAGGATCTCCAACCGGTAATTTCTGCCTTCGCTTGTTGAGGTATTCGGAAAGAGTCTGGAAGTGCGTGAAGGATCCGATGTAGTTATCACGGAGGATCATAAAGTAGCGTATTGACCACCCGTATGCATAATATATCGGGTCTTTGATCTACGGGGCACATAAGTGAGTAATATATAGAAGAGATGTGATACTCACATTAAAATCTAGCTTTAGTTGTTCGACATTCTCTTCGCGAACCTGTGCATAATACATGTATGATCCCTTGAGTTCAAAGAGGACAGTCTTCATAAGGTTCAGAGCACCAGAAGATAATTGCAATGCGTGAATATTCCAGCGGGGCAGACTGATATCCAATGCTAGGTCTGGTGCCACAATGTTGAATGAGATGATGGTATATTCAGGCCGGAATTTATGTAGTGGAATCGTGGTAGTGCTCTTGAGATGTGGTCCCCGAAGGTTGATTATAACTGTCAAAACATAAAAATGATATATATGATGAGAAAGGATACTGAATTTACCATTCTCCTCCTTCACCAACGGCTTGTCGACAATGTTTTGGTCATTTGCATACAGATTGAAATCGAAGTGGTGCACTTCCAATCGAAATACATAAACCATGGCTACAAACTTCCGATAGTCAGTTGGCGGTCCAGATGCCCAATCCCGGCCCAAATCCGAAAACATGTTGATATGATCGCGCAGTAGAAAAAGTATGGGCTGTCGCAGATACATTGCAATAACCCATATGCGTTGAACATCCCAGTCAAGAGGAGTGGGGAGTTCACAGCGAACCTAAGTCAAGTCAGTCAAACACAAAATAGAAGCTGGGCTGGACAAACGCGAGCAGATTCCGAAAAAACGAGTCGGATGTCATTGAGACTGGAAGTCACTGTCATCGCGTCGAGATGTACTTCAAGAGCGGATTCATATCCATGTGGACCGATGACCATGGGCAAGCGGTAATTTATGGAAGAACGATCTGCTACTGCTATGTTAAGCATAGCAGCTTCTCTCTTTCGGGGTCTTTGAGGGACTTCAACGAGACCATCCCATTGCCAATCCTGCAAGAGGTAAGGCACTTATCTCGAGTAAAAAATCATGACGCACCTTCGAAGCTTCACGAAATGGTATATGAAGAGTGGTATCTTCCCGAAGTTCTATGAAAACCTGCAGTGAAGTCCATGCCCTTTTGTCTCCAGGCTTGAGACGTTGACTAGTTTCAGAATTATGATATGTAGGAGGAAAAAATGCCCGTTGTAGCTCAGTCCTGTGTCATATAGAGTAATGATGAACGATTCGTGGACGTTAGCTGATGATTCGACATACCTTTGTCTGTCTGCCCAGGGTCCATAACGAAGGACTCCTGTATGAACAACCAAATCAATTCCCCATTCTGGATCTGTATCACCGTTTCCAATATCGTGGATTCCGTTTTCACTGTATCGGGGTGGGATAGAATGAGAAGGAACATCTCCGACAGCATCTACATAGTAGGTCAACTCTAATAGAGGTGCTTCCAGAATCCTACGTTCAATAGCATATTCAAAAGCTGAGAAATCAAGGCCAGGAAGAACGTCCTTTTCCAAGTCATTCTTTGGTTTACGATACGGTATGGAAGGAGCGGTATGATTTTGATCTCTCCGCTGAGCACGTCGTGTCGCAAAGTAATCTACTACTAACTTGTAAAGGCCAACTTGTCGCCACATTTTCATAAAAGACCGATATGATTGATAAGTTGTGTACTTCCGAAAGACAGTGTGCCTAAGAAGGCAGCATTATTTCAGCAAGGAGTATAAACAAGCGAAACAACTGACTGTTTGATTCCGTTATGAATAAGCTCTCCCATAGTGGCTTTCGGATCGACGTAGTCGTCATTCTGCATGAATCGAACATGGTTATTGCTGAACCTCAGACTCAAAACCTGCTTATAGCAGTCGTACTTCGATCTCGACTGTTCAAAAGTTAGACGGCGCTTCTTAGTTGCCATATTCATACAAACGAACCGAAGTTGTACCATAGGTTCCCAATGCGTTCTCAAATTCAGCAACGAGAAGATTGGGGATGGAGGGGTTGCCTAATATGATTGCACCTGTCTGTACCTTGATCCCGAGAGGTAGAAGGTCCTTTGGGTCTAGGGTCGGCATCTGTTGTTTAAACCACAATACCCCTCTGCGTATTACAGATGGTATAGGGATTGCTGACTTGGTGAGAGATTTGATCCGGAGTAGAGATGAGGTCTCTGTTATGAAATAAGTCAACAGAAGACGAAAAATAGAAAGGCGTATGTTTATACCTTGACGCGTGAATCTAGTGAAGAATCGTCTGTGTGAACTGGAACGTGAACCAGGGCGAGCCTGCCTCTCCATTTGATCCACAATTCCATCATATGCAGCCGTCCTATTGTAAATGAACCACTCTAAACCTTGCAAGGACACTTGAATGCGACAAGACAGTAGAGCGAACTCTTTCGCTTTTCATGTATTTTTGTCAAACCAAAGGCCCAAAAGGTATAGAGCTACTCACCATCCTCGTTTCTGAGAGAACTCAAGTCTTCCTCTGTGGTAGGCCGTCTTATCCAGTACCTCCACTGAATCTTACCTGTCACAATCTTAATGGTTTGATTGCTTGAGTGATACCGAACATCCTTCAGTAGTATTCGGCCCGTTAAGATAGAAAAATGGATGGAGCCTGCAGCATACTAGTTAGCCAAATCGAAGTCAGAACGTACTAAGTGTACACGGACAGCTCACCTATTTCAACCCAGATGCTTGAGCCTTCTTGGTCCCAGTAGAGAAGACGTATTACACGCCCGATTATGAAACCAATGAAACGGTTCCAGTAGAAGAAGTAGAGGATTGACGCCAAAGTAATAAGCACACAGACTATGAGAAGAAGTCTACTGAATTCTGCCATTGGCTGGCCGATTCGTCACTAAGGTATATGGAGCAAAGCAAAGTCGGTAAGAAGTTAATAGAAGTTGACGCGGACTATAGTCGGGGAACCTTCCAATATTTCGACTCTTCGAGTTGTCTTCGAGTTGAAAGTTGGTGACAAGTTGGTGACAAGTTGGTGACAAGAAGTCGTCTGGCGCTGTCCACGAGTTTCAAAGCAGAATAGAGAAATATTCAAGTATTTATGGTGAGCGAAAATATTCACGTCCAAGTCAAGCCGGCTTCATAGCAGATATAGGTTAGACAGCCGCAAGCAGTTGGCTTGACTGTTGCAGCAGCTGAATAAAGGTCCGGTATAGCGGCCCGGCTCGAACTTACAGCCGAAGTCCCAAGTACGTTAAGTATGACTACTCAGCTACATTACACTCGAATGTCATCGCCGAACCATCACCATACTTTGACCATACTTCAAGATTCTTGTAATAACAACATCTGCATCGATACCCTTCAACTCGACGTCGACCACAATACGCCTTATAGTACATTCTCTATAAGATGAATTCTTCCGTAACAAGGCAGCCAAATTACCCACTGAAAAGACTAGCATTCCACTCCACCAAAACATGTGCAGCTCAGGCATCCGTCTATGGAAAATGCATTATGACAACGTATACCGACGTCTCGAGGGACACATGCAAAAACGAATTCCAAATGTTCAAAGATTGCATAAAAAATGCTGTTAGTAGCTTTTGGACACATATTACCGTAAAGTTGACTTGGTGTTTAGATCAAGTCATCCCGCTGAAAATAATATCACTGTCAGTGGGAATCAACATTTTCGCAAGACTACAGCATTATGTACACCACATAACAAGCTTAAGCAAGCTTAACTTTCATTAACGACATGTCATTACTTATACTATATCAATAATAAGTGTACTACAAATTCTATAAACGACTTATGCCTCATTAGAATCTCTCCTCTCTCTGCCTGCTCCATCCGGAGTCTGCACAGTTGGTGGTTGCCTTGACCCTGTAGGCTCTCTCGCGTGCCTAGTTGCACGCATCAGCATCTGAATACCGGGCATCCACTGTGCACTATAGGGGATAGGAAGTACTGATTCAATATTGGTTACTCGAGGCGGAGGTGGGGGATGTCGAACGTGGGAAAGGACAGTATTCCAATGAAGATCAATAACGAGAGGTATTTCATGATCAGATGGCGTAGTTTTGATTGTGTTTGGCTGCGATAGTCCGTTGGAGGTCGACTGGAATAATGGAATTGGCAGAGACGATGATGGGAGAAGTAGGTCGTGCGCATCTGGCTCCTCGCTAGTGTAATGTATTGATGTTTCATACGCTAGACTAGTGAGCAAAAATTGCAATCCGCATATTAGGAGGTCCACCAGACATATTTGTGCTCGGGGCGGTGTATAGGCTACGAAAGTGACATGAAGGATTTATGAAAGTAATTGGGGTAATATGACTTACACATGCCAATGAAATCCAAAACAACAATTCGTGCTTCTACTACATCTCTTGAAGAGTGATACCACATAATCGGTAGATTGAAGAGTAAGACCATGGTATAGAAAAACCGAAGTGAACGCGTGGGATCAAGTTCTCGAGGTTTTGAATATTGAAACTGAGATAGTATGCGACAGAGGTAAATCCATATGGAAGGCGAGAGGAAAAAGGATAATGTGTGCAACTGGTATAGAAGGACATCTAACTGGGTATCACGCTTCATCTTAGTACGGGCCATAGAATAGAGCATGTGCTGGGACATACCGAGTAGATGATGTGCTGCCTCTGCCCATAGAACCGCTTGTTCATGACATATATGCTATGTGAGACGAAAAGACGAGAAGGCACTGAAGACAAGTCAGCTTGGAGAAGGTCAACTGAGTCCCGACTTCTACCCCGCCTCTACTAAGTATGGCATAGCACAAGGTATTGCATCCGCTTAAGAGTCATGCTGCTTGTTCATGTGTGTCGATGCCGCACTTGTGCCGCATCAATGCATCATACTTACTTAGTGGCAGCCAAGTGGCAGTCTGCAGGGCATAGCATGGTCGAAACCACAGCACAATACAACATGCATGGCAACCAAATCAAAGGTCTAGGAGCCTTGCCTATATACAGGGCATACGCCTTTCTGATGAGGGTAATATATTACATATGAAACGAAAAGGAGACAACATTGGCCTAAGAAAACGTCCCAAATTGTCCCAACAATACTGCAGTCCCTAAGTAGATGAACGACAGTTGTGGTATCGGTATCGATGCGCAGAATACGCTATACAGCATGCTCCAAAGGGAAAATGGTTAATGCACAAGATTTGGATATTAAGCATTTCGTGATAGTCCCATACCTCAAGCGCTGGCCAAAGATTCTTCTGACTCCAGCTCCTGCTTTAGTCGCTTCTTTTCTTCTTTCGCAATCCCGTCAATTGACCAAGTCCCGCCGCCATAGCCCTCCTCGATAGGTGGTGGGTGTATATGGTCAACATCATCGCGATCACTTGCCTGCATTGAGGTGTGTACCTCTCCATACGGATCAAATTCACAGTCTGATGATGCTTGCATGTCGTGGGCGGTAGAGTCATTTATCTGGGAGTAAATGTGGGCACTTCTAGACTTGAGCTGGAAGGCTCGTTCTGTGTCCAATCTCGACGCACGAGCTGAACCTTTCTCTCGCTGCAGTTGATTAAGATAACGAGTGGCAACAATAACACAATCTGTAGCGAACATGAATTATGGCAATCCTAGGGAAGACAATACAAATACTTACATAGTTCGGTCAAGAGGAAAATCCCTGTGATGACAAGGTATACTGATTTAGCAAAGGTAAGGAGGCCTGTGCACTGTGTTTGTGCTTGAGGATCTTGAATAGCAGTTTGACAAGCAAGGCTTTCTGCGTTGTTGGTTGCTCGAGTAACTTCATATGTGAAGTATGCCACAATGATGAGGTTTAGCACGAAGTTTACATAGAGGATATATGTATAAATCTGAACGAATAGTTGTTTTCGAGCAATCGCTCCTACTAATCTGGAGGGGTTACGAATTCCTGTTATGTTCCTCGGTCAATGACTTGACGACGTACCCTAGGATAGACGCTGCAAACAGTATAGTTGCCGTCAAAGCAGCGAGGATAAATGCAACGCGTTGCTGCGTAGTCATATATTGTGTCGCTGGAAAAGCTTGTAAGCACGTTACTACCGGACGGTGAGCAAAACGCACTAGCTAACTCAAACCAAAGCAATATCATTAGAACACCCGCAGCCAGGCAACCAAGGCTGGACATCATGATAACTCCCAACCGTACGGGCAAGCAACAGCAGAAGGTGGTGCCTCCAAAAAAGAGGCGTCGGTAGCTGAATGGCATGGACGGTTCTCAGTCAAAGACAAGTGAGAAGAAGATTGAGTGCTACATTGGCACTCAGGGCGATGCAACATCATTGCACTCAGGATGGATATTTTTAACAGGGCTCGCCGTGCTTTGGCCCGGCCGCCATCACCAATTTGATTATTTGTATTTCCCTTCGGACACTTTTGACTAGATGTTTCAAAGAAGAAGATGCTCTCAAGCCCAGGATCCCCAACTGGCCCTTATTCCTCTACCACAGGCTAACAACAGTATATGCTGGTGCTATTCATAAGTAATCACTGGTTACCTGTAAATCTTGACGTTTTCCGAACCCTCTTGCAAGTCTTGACTTGCCAGGCTGTCCGATAGTGGACGTCTGGTGGTCATAGCTTCGGTTGTCACCCATGCTCAAAGAAATACCCTATTCTCTAAAAGATGCTCTTAACAAATCATCTGGTACGCCTGTTAAATTCTTAGTTCGCTTCTGGTCACTTGAATGACTCCTGGATCACAGTGGGGGCGCTCGTGGCCTTACTTTGGTCAACGCTTATCAGTTACTCTGCTAGGGCTGCGCTGATGCCTTACACTCCAGGGAATATTTTATTACACTCGATAACGAAGTAGAGTTGATCTGGACGTCAGTTGATTCCCCAATCTCTCTCGATTTGTCTGAATCAACCGCGTAGTAAAAGTAATCGCTCTTGGCTTAAGTGGACTTTCCTATTTTCACGCTACTTCGTCCTTGCCATACATGTGTGAGTGCCAGACGATTTATTGCTCGACATAATGAGACTAGATGTGGGATATAGCGTCAGTAGAAGTTTGGAGGCAGAAATTATATCTCTTCACAAACTGAATGTCACTTTCTTGCGCGTATGGTACTGTGGACAAGTCATCGTCGCTGCACTCACTGCTTCTTCACTGGAAGTAGTATTGATGGCCAGAGGTGCGTTATGTGCTTAGTCTGTGCCTCTAACCATACTCTATTCTGACAACTTCATAAACAGTGTATGCTCTTTACAACCAACCAAGATGGCTTGCAATGTGTCTTATCATCCTGTTACTACTTGAGTTTGCTCTATCAGCAATTGGGTTAGCATTGAACTTTCCTGGACACGATTTCACCCCTGCACAAGTCATATCCTATCTTCCTCGCTCATTTGCATACCTCGGGTGAGAATGCTTCGTATATTTTTCATCACTATATCTATAATTCGCTTATGACCTTTGCAGATTATGTTCGGTTTCTGTACAATGTTGTGTTCTCATCTTAACTGTGAGAAAATATAGCAAAAGTTCATTAAAAGCTGTACCGTTGGTCCAGCTAATGGTACGAGATGGTACCATGGCTTTCATCATGCTGACAAGTTAGTCTTCTCAAGTATTGAGTCTCGGTACCTATTTTGAATCTCACCACCTTTTCACTAGTTTTCTCGATGACTGTTGTTATTTATACTCTTCTCAATATTGCTTACGCTGTTACCGGATACGCGTAAGTTTATATACCGTCTCCTCAGTTGGTGTCCAGATTTAACCAAAATTCAGATGGCTCCTATCTGCCATCTCTTGTACTGTAACTATATTCACTGTATAACTGATTGGCACATGCATTGAACCCAATTTTTTTTTTTTTTGCTCTAGACTTGTCGGCTGATCATTAATATGCAAATTGTATCGACTCAAACAGAAATACCTGGCACATCAACTACGCTGATATTCACTACAATATTTACTGATCGCATGGTCTTTGAAAGCATTGGTCCTTGAGGTGCTCGACCGGGGTTAGTTTCTCCCTCCTTTATAATAAACCATGTTTACTAATTCAATTTCCGATCGGTACCACAGGACATTTCGAGGAACTAGACAGTCATGCAGTAATGTATAAAACTCTTACAATCAAAGTAATGAATGGACCACTCGTCTTCAGGAGCTTCTACGTGTGACAGTCTATAGGCCGCCAAGTAATGCACGGCCGCACTGCCTGAACAGAGAATATGTTTGATATGTATCCTCGTGCACTTACAGGTTCAACGAATATATGTCAGCTTTTTGGCGACCATTAATCCGTACAGCTTCAAAAAAAACTCAGACTGTGAATCGGGGACGCTAGCTTCACGATGTTTTGTATCTGATTCACGGGAAGCCAAATCTGCGGAGAAGACGATACCAGACGACCTAACCCATCATCAATGTCCTTACCATCCTTACATACATGTTTGTGTTCCTCCACCTTAACTCCGCTCCTCATGAAGTCGATACTCAAAGGATTGGAAAACAGAATTACTCTTTCCTTCGATCGAACAGTTTGTGTAGCCGAATCTGATACGTAAATGCGGAGGGCGCGCTCTATAATGCCTGGTACAAGTTCTTCCCCTCGTGGTTCTCAAGAAATACTCATCGTAATACCGCTCCGCCAAGTACACAACACTTGGCCTGTTGACTTGAATATTCATTCTGTTCATGTCGAAGAATTTTACGGCCCAGTGGATGTGTAGGCTACCTTCAGTAAAAACTCGTATAAAAGGGATATTTTCCATATTGCGAGATGGACAACAAGGTCACTACAGCAGCTACCTAACGGATCATCATGGTCTATAACTTTTTGTCTCCTTTTATCTTAACTGTATTTCTGGCAGCGGGAGTTCACTCCAAGTCATTCAACAACACAGTATATATCATCTCTAACGCGGAAACACCTTCCCTCGGCCTGTCGGGACTCACTCCTGTTGGCGTATACAGAGCTCAAGAGTGTCTTCCTGCAGTATGTCCATGATCATACAAACGGTCCGATTAGCTAACTTCCTACTCCATGTCTAGTTATTTCAGCCGCTTGATGTGGGCATTGTTGTCACTTGCCCATTCGATCCAGACTCGAAGAAATGCTCTTCTACGGTTGTTACGGCCACACCAGTAGCGGATGCCCTTGGGCTTCCTCTTATCACATCTTGGTACGCTCACGCTTGCATTAATACATTACCGCATTTTTTTAAAGAAACAAACATATTTCTAGTGGTGCAAATGAAGAAACAGATGACGATTGTGTTCCCGATTTGTTGAAGAAATTTGCTAAAAACAGCACCCAATCTATGCTAATCGTCTGGGTATGTAACATTTAGCTTCCTATCCGGTTGGATTAAAACTTCATGGTAAAATTGATCAGGACCTTGGGGACATGGATTCTTTATTTGAAAATTTGGACGTAGATGATGACGAAGGCGATGATGATGACGACGACGACGTTCTTCCTCAGTGAGTTCATTGAGATTTTGAGAAGCATAGAGTGTAGAGTCGTGCTCATCTTATTTCAGCTACGATGTCCTCACTGCTGTCGTCAAAAGCAAGATCCAAAGTACAGTTTCTCAAGGCTGCTCGGGTATTGATGGACAAGCTCCAGGCACTTACAGAAAGAGGAGTTTTGTTCGGGCAACATCTGAATTTACAAGCAGGGGTAAAAGATCTTTGTAAGGTCTTAGTCTATCCAAGTGCGCGGTATTTCTCAATTTTCGCTTCCGGATTTATTTAAAAAAAATCAGCTTGAAATGAATTTGGTTACAGATAAAAATACTAGTACCTAAGCCACTAAGCGTCTGCCATTCTCTAGCGTAGTTCGAGTTTCATTGAGTCTATATTATGATGTATAGCAATAGAAAGAGCATACGGCAACAAATATTGATGAAAGTGTAAATTGTCATACGATCTTCATTTTCCCTATTGGCAGCCGATAGATAGGCAGAGTGAAGTATTGGCGAGTGTCTCCCCAACGACCTTCCCTGTCATCAATCGAAGCATCTACATCGCTCCAATTGACGTCTATACCGACATTGCAAAGATGTAGCTCCGAAATATGGGTGTAGATATCGTAGAAGAATGCGTCTACAGTTGAATTTTAGAGTAGTTATGACACAAGGAATGCTTATCTCACTGGTTGCACCTAGCCCGTTGAAAAAGCTGAATACAGAGTCCTCATTTGCAAGAAGATCAGGTAAGTGGTCGAAGAATTGTTGCAAGTCACTGTAGTCCTCCGAGAATGTATCTGTATAGATCACATCGAAACCACCGAAGACCATGAGTTCGGTGCCTTCAATAAAATCTTGCCATCGGCCTTCCAAAATTTTTACACCCTTCTTTTCGTACCATCCTTGTGTGCGCATGAAAGCAAGCACGTCAGGATGTGCCTCTATTATGACATGATTCTCTGGTGCAGAGGAGAGGCTCTGGAACATGGTGTCAATCTTTAAAATAATCAGTAAATGATTGATGAGCAGTACGAATTACACACAATACCCAAACCAAATCCTACATTGAGGACGCGGAGATGAGATGTGTTTGGATGGCTATCGCACAGTTTGTACATGGTTTCCTCCATTATATTTTTCTCCCAGCCCATCATTACACCGACTTCGTCACCGTCAACTTCAAGTAAACACATGTCTTGTCCGTGTGGATCCTTAGTGTATTTCAGTTTTGATTGAAGAAATACCTCTGAGGAACCGGATGCAGTTTCATCGGCAGCATGGAGAACAAGCGCCGACGCGTCGGAAAGAGGCCGCTTATTTAATAGACCAAGAAGAAGTTCTGTGGTAACTCAGCAATTGGCGGAAACAGAGATATACTTGGCTTTGAAAGCACCTGAGCGAATGCCTGCATCTCGGATGAGGGTGTATATAGCATTATCGTTGAACGATAATGCTATATCTCCGGCCGTGTTCTTCAAGTGGTCGACTAATAAAGTCACATATAAGTATTTAGTCACACATGGAGGGGTTTTTTTCTTTTACAAAAAAAAACGGACCTGAATTCCAAATAGCTCCTTTTGCAATTAATAACTTTGCAAGGTCGAGGTTCCGTACGTATGCAGCAGCATGCAGTGGCGATATACCTTCAACTTGATTTTGATACCAGACAGGCGCGCCTGCCTCTAATGCAGCTACGACTGATTCCAAGGGAGCGTTCTGAAGGATCTGGTCTATAAGGTTTTCACCAAGCGTGAAAGCAACATCGTCGATATCAGTTTGCATCATGGAAGTTGACAGAAGTCTAACCGGAAGGTAACTTGAAATATAAAACTTTCATTTTAGCTTCCATTGGCTTTGAAGAACCCGGCAAAGCCCGGCATTGCTTGTCGTTGCTTGTGCACTCTGGCAAACAATGTCTCCTTAAAATCAATAACTTGAATATTGACAATATTGAGTTTGATACTGAGCATTTCTCTTGCCTATACCACATCTGTTCTTCCTTGATTTACTACTCATATGTCGAGCACAACACCTTCGTCTTCATTAGTACCTGCAAATCGACATGCATTAACTGCTGTCGAGAAACAAAGATCTCAGCTGGAGAAGCTTCTCAAAGATCCAGCTAAGCCCGCATACATACCCCCGCCGCCTAAAGAGAAGACCATTCGACCCGCACGTGAAATGATGAAAAATGTTCAAGGATCTAGTGCTGGTGCAGGCAGCGGAGAATTTCATGTTTACAAGGCCAGTCGAAGACGGGAATACGAGCGCCTAAAACTGCTGGAGGAAGCCTCGTTGAAGGTATTTATTGATTCATGTAGATTCCATTATCATCAGTGGTAATGTCATCTATAGGAAGCCGAAGAAGCTGCGTTTGAGAAGAAACGCCGAGCCTTAGAGGAGGTAGCAGAAGCCAAAACAGCGAAGAACAGAGCGAAACGCCAAAGGAAGAAAGAACGCACCAAAGGAAAACAGTCCGCTGAAGACGATGCAGCTGCCAACAAAAATGCCGGACAACGACAAAGTGATGATGTACCTATGAAGAAAAGAAGACTTGTTAGTGGTAAAGAAATGGTCTTCAGGAAACCAGGGGATGACGGTGAAGATGAAGAGCTCCAAGTAGAAGAAAATCCTATAGACAGACGAGATGGAAGTCCACCTACGAATACAGCTGACGAGAGCAATGTTGAACAACACGTCGTCGTAGAAGCCAGGAGAATTACAATTGTAGAAGATGATTAATGGCCAACACGAATTATTTACAAGCAATGTTCATGTCTCCCATGGTCTCCCACTGTGCGCTGCTATGTGTAGCAATAACTTATTTGTTAGTCACTCCTTTCGGTGGCAACATATCCGCTCGGGTTCGTTCGTTCCCTCTTCGGTTGAACTAGCTGCACATATGATAATGACAATAGTGTTACGGCAGAAGGTTTTGATCGAGGAGACATCCGTTATTCATGTTCTACAGCGACGCCAAGTAATACTTGTCTACATTGGCAAGGATATTACATCTTCTAAAGTCATAAACTTCTTCAAGTTTGCTCCTCGAAGGTCGGTAACCTTGTGGCAATATGGTGAGTGTTGATTCTGAAATATGATAGCCACGTGTAGGAGTCGTACCTCTTCATCGAGATGATGAAACAGTACTTGTCGAAAATTGTCCAGACATGCTCGCATCTCGGTTGGGGAGTATGAAGATGGACTTTCCTTCCACTTGGCGACTAGCCTGTCTAATGCTTCAAGGCCTGATCCAGACCAACACATGTTACCGTATGTTCATGCCCAAGTTGTTTAGAAAGTAATAAGTACCTTGGTGTATGTCCCGGTGTGAAGCCACATGCTCCCCACCCTCGTTACTGCTAAACTTTGGAATGAACTTGGCAAGGACCGGGAAGATATGCTTCTCCTCAATTTCATGATGTATCGTCAAATCTATTTATCTCAAAGTTGGTGACTTTAATATCGGTTTATATTGTGGACAAATCGTACGGTGACTCATGGCTTTTGCCATGTCGAGATATCGCATAACAGAGAGACCACGAGCATTGAAGGACCCGTCCGCTAGCTATATGTATATTTAACATGCTGATCTGACCGAAGACGATGGTAGCACGCAGAAGACTGTACGAACCTCGTAGAGGGTATTGACTATTACGATAGATGTGATGAGTGTTAAATAAGGTGAGTGATTTGTCGATTCAAAGGGCTTAGAACAAATTGAAATCAGTCATGTATTCGGAATACGTACACTCCTGTTTAAACCACTCGTGGAACGAATTCATCATCTCGCTTGGCTGTTTAAGTTTTTTGAGTCCGTTAACTGTTTGTGAAGCAAAAGTAGAATACGAGCAGTCACCCTATTCCATATTCTTTCTTGGCTAGCAGCGCTTCCGTTAACATCATCAGCCCTGCGAGACATTTCCATCAAAAGAGTATCGGAGAGCAGTAAAATCTCAAAGAAACCTGAGAATACTATAATTGATCTTGTTTTCCAAACTTCGCTCGGGCCGTTTCAAGTGGCAACAGTCAGATTTTGTCAAGATTTTGTTCTGAAGTCGTTTTGCCTTGTCGTACTACATCTGGAAAAAGTGGGTAAGTTGGGATAAGGTTTTAACTCCGACACCAAGGTGGCGGTGTTTTGCATCTATGTATACAGTTATGGAGGATTATATGCCATGGATCAGATGATTCCAGGAGTGGAGGGAGGCATGCATAGTTCAATAGTCTATAGCCATTTAACTGCATTGTAATGAAATGTATCTAATTTATAAACTGAGGATAAGTATTGAACCATGTTGCATAGTAAGTAGCTTTACTTTGAGGTGTTGCAAACTTCTATCTGACTGATAGTCCCGCTTTATTGTCTTATGTAAATTTATAAATCATATATAATAGTGCTCTGAAGTGATCAGTCACCGCATGAGACACAGTAAGTTGTACATAGGTAATATTTAGCTCTTTAGTGTATATCTCCAGTGCCAGCATCAAATTCAGCTTATGTACCAATCAGCGACTTGACAGTGTCTGACAATGACAAAGTAAAATATAGTCACGTAGCCATAGTACAGAGATCTTGTGTTCTCTAACTTGCTGGAACATTGTCGGGCTACTTACAGAACAATCCGTTGAAGATGGTAATCCTAGGATTTGTTGATTACTGAGTCATCGTCTATCTGAGTCAAGTTGCCATGATCTACTTTACCATCATATCATATCATGGCACCATGGGCCCTCAGATAGGCTTGGAACTCAGGCATAATACTTTTACTTGGGTAATAATCCGATGGGTAAATGACATTGATCAATGATACAGAAAGTGCATATTATCAGTTACAACAGGCAGACTCAAGGGATGAAAGGACCGTCAAGTTAGTACTAACTACAGTAGGCAGTGACACTAGCCTGTCATCATCATATCTCCATCTGTTAACGAGCATGAGCATTACATCCAATAGGCTATCACACAAGACAAACCTGTTTTGTCTCCAGTTTGATCTCCAGCCTGTGTGCAAACTTCTTGTCAAGTTCTGTCTCGCCCATTTTGCAAAGCTCCGCTTGGCTTTTCCGTTTGTACAGTGACGAGTCCAGCTCTGGATTCCTGGTAATGATCAATGGCGGTATCTGTGGCAGTATTGTAGTGTCGGTCATAGGGAGCTCCCATTCCATCACATTAAGCTTGGGTATCGAGGAGGGGGGCAGGTCTAGCATCTGAACAATCAAGACCAGTGCCGCATGGATTTGTGTCTTGAGCCTTTCCAAAGTGAAGTTTCGTAGACATAAGATCTTGTTCTTGTCGGCTCTCCACTTGTAGTCGCATAGAGCCTTGCATATGTTGACTATGATAGCTAAAAATAAATCGGGAGTGGAAGTATTGGGAATGGGGCCAGTCACTGAGTATGCTTTGGCGAGCCATAAAACAAGTTCTAGTGATTGTCCTCTCACTAGACAGAGTCTCTTCCTGTCAAACTCGGATATGCCATTAACGTCATACCGATCCCATGAGTTGGCTTGATTGCGGTCCATTTTGCTTAGATAATGTAACCCAGGAGCCGTATACGTCATGGGGCAGAGAACGTTGATCAACACCCCCATGCTGCAGACAACCAAGAGATCAACAAAGGGACCTTCCTGTGATACATCTGGAACATGCAGCATTGCAGTACCTTGTAAAATGTGTGAATGTCAGTAATTGAGGAACATCAGATATCAAAGGTAATGGTACTAGCAGTAGTAACTGACCATTAATCTTGGTCCTTTTCACAAGGGTTGTATGATAGAAATTGATTATGCTGGCCAAAATAGGCCGTGATTCGAAATAAGAAGAGTTGGAGATGAAGTGATCACATATAAATGTGTGAATCACTCCTACAACCGTGTCTCGCATTGTCGATGTTGCGTAGAAGTGCCCCCCACGGCACACTGTGTGTTCGGGGCTGTAGACAGTGTGAAGTGTATTGGGCCTCATAATGCTTTTAAGATATCTGTTAGTCTCGAACTAGCCAAGGAGAATGTGAGCTTACAGTTGAGTGCCAGGTTGCAATAGAATGGCCTCAATATCAAAGAGATCTGGGCAAGGGGAGTCCAAATGAAAGTCGTCATGCAGAAGAAGCGAGGTAGTATTGAGGAAATCACAGTCTAAAGTACCTTTGGGACGCGCTACTATCCACCACTTGGATCCAGTCAAAACATTGACGAATGTTGCATATCCGTCGCTGTCTATATGCCATACGTGATGGGCATCCTTAGTAGCAGCCAGCTTCCAATGGAGATGTTCGGTCGACATTGTCTGTTTGCTTGATCCTTCCTGATGGAAAACAGTGGCCATTGCATGGGCATGAGATGAGAAAGAGGTTAGGGCGATGCCCGCTAAAGGGTCTTTCAAGTTCAGGGCATTCAAGATCTTTGAATCCTCTGACTGAGAAGCTTTGAGAATATCCTCTAGTTTACCTGTACGCGTCTGTTCCGAGCCGTTTGGGATGCTAAGATCTTCATAATAGACTCACAGTTAGTCAAAGGCTGTAGGTAATAAGGCGCAAAAGAAAATCTACCTTGGATGGATGTGATCCAATCCAGTGGTGCAATGTCCAACAGTGCGTCTTCGAAACTTTGTCTTTCGTGCTCGATACCTGTTACTACAATATGTTGCCGACGCATAATTTGTTGGACTTCCGAGTGACCCATTTTACAGAAGGCTTCTTGACTGACGATTTTGAAGACTGACTCCATGTTTGACTCTGCTGTTTGGGGTGTTTCTTCGTTGTTTTCAAGGTACAGAGGCCGGCCATCTGATTTGTAGCATTCTTCAATTCGCGCAAATAGATTTGTTAATGCATCTAACGCTTTTTGATCCTAGAAGAAGATTATTCAAGTCTACGAAACTCTTTTAAAAGTGATACATACGTGACAGAAAGGGACAAATTCAAGTGTTTCGCCTTGAGGTCCCCATGCTTGAATTGTACGCTGCAGTTTAACCTTTGGACTTATCTTGGACATCATATCCAGATTGCATTTTTGAGTGTCGATCTACACCAGTATCACAATCTTGGATGTTGAAAGAGATGCATGACAAAACTTACAAAAATCTCGTCTGTCAGTTTGTCCCAGTGAGTAAGTCTGTGAACATCAACTTCAGACCTGCCACTCTGAGCAGCGCGCTTTCTGATTTTAAGCCTTTTCGATCCTTCCGGTTTTTCTCTGTAATCAACGAAGGGTCGTTTGCAGGTTGGCACCATTTGTAATGAATTGTGGCGGAGTCCCCCATCATCTTGAAGTTCGTCAAGATCGTCTGAAGTGGCATTGTCGTCACTGGCACTCATCTCACTTTCCCCATCTTCGGAATTGTTATCGTTGTCCCTGATGTCGCGCGCACCTGTAGTATCCATGCCACTAATCCTCCCCTCTGTGACATCTGAGTCTGAGTCCGTATCCATGTCATTTGGCATCCCACCCTCGGTAACGTCCAGGGCTGCCTCATTGTCACTCATGTTCATGCCACTGCCCGTGCTGCCGTCTACAATATCCATGCCACTGCCCGTGACATCCACATGCATACCACCACTCGCGCCATCCACATGTCTGCCACCAATATCTGGCATAACCAAGTTGCCAAATGCATTGCCCTTATTGATGTTGCCGACCATCATCTCTTGACTATCCCCGGAGTTTGAGTAGGCCTCTTCCGACCTATGGTTTCCAATACAGTCGATGTCCTCTTTGTCCTGAGGACCTACTACTTCGTTTGTTGCCCCCTCTGGGTCTGTAGGAGTATAATTGATTAGTTTCAATGTGGGGATTGAGTTGTGTTGGTTCTTGTGATCCATGGCTGGAAGGTTGATTAGTATGTACTAGTACTTAGGCAATGCGGTCACATACCCTGGAAGAATGAAAAGGCAGGATCTGTACTTGGCATATTAAAAACCACCATAACAGAATTCGATGCAAGAAGCTCTTGAAACGCCTTGTGGACATTTGGCAAACTTGAGTCCTGGGAGATTTTAGATAGCGCCGTCCAAATTTCTTTTTCGACCTGGATCAAAACTTCAGGCTTCTGATTCCCGAGGCTCTGAGATAACTGGTGGACCAGTCAGTTATAGGTATAAAGGAATTAATGGGTACTAGCCTTCCATACTGCTTGACCAGGGAAATTGCTCTTCACCAAAGGCGTCGGCATTAATAGAAAACAGGGTGTCAACAAAAGGGACAGATGTAAAGGCAACACTAGCTCGCCATTACGATGCTCTTTGAGGTAGTTCTCCATTTTTTGTAGGGTATGATCCTCATAGAACGTCATCATATTGCGGAGGTCCTCCTTGCCAACAATATTTGCGAGAGTTTCAGGAATGGTCGGAAGCCTATTATCAAGATTTATCATTTCGTGCAAGAGGGACCAATGAAGAGCAGCGCCTCTGAAGTTCTGCACAACACTGGCGATCTTTTGGTCCAAATGTGAGTCTGCAAGACCTTGCAAGTGTACTAGGGATTGCTTGTATGGAGACCCAGTGACGGTCACCATGTCCTCATCTCCGAGGACGAAGTTCTGATATGAATCACGGAAATCGAAGAGCAGGTCTTGCCAATTGCTGAGCTGCTTCCAACGGGGCTTAATTTTTGGCAACGAGACCATTTTTGAGGTTATTTGATTTGGAAACGGAGGAGGGAGGCTGATTTGATGCCCTTGACTCTTGAGTGACAACTCCATATCAAGCAGGCGGTAAATGGAAAGAAGGGCAGAAACCTTCAGACTGTCTCTCGCAGCAAGACTGCCTGTTACCGGATATCTGCTAGTCATAGGGTCAATGTCCCCAAGAAGATGGCGAATTCGGATGGATTCCGGCACAGTCGATGAGGCGAGAGATTTCTCGTAGTTCTGTATACATACTGCAAGACGCTACAGAGTTGATAACAAATGTTAGAGCAGTTTTATGGGTATGAAAGTATAGTACGTACATGACACGGGCTACCATTGGGGAATAAAGAAGACAGGTCATCCTGTATGTTCATTCGTTGGAGAGGAAATTGGCTTATCCACATGCAGCGGCTTCGCAAGTCGCGGCAAGCTGCAATATGGCAGGTTAATCAAGCTTCGTAAGGTGAGCATATGCCGACATACTCTGAAGGCAGCTGAGTCCCATGGGCCCATCATACTGAGTTGCAGTATCGACTGCAGGATCTTCCTCCTCGGAAACATGGCTGTCCCAGTGGGTACTCATTCTGTTGTCTTGACGGATCCTGGTGCTTGGCACTTTGTGAAGTTGGGTTGGCTTTTTTTAGTAACAGTACAGGATGCTGGTGATGGCAGGATGAGCCAAGCAATGCAATCTGATTGTCTTCCTTAATCTGATCGGATCTACCCAGCCAAAATATTTGTCAGCAGTTTCTGAGATTCTGCTGACAAATTGTTGTCTAAAAATAGTATGGCTAGTCAATGATCATGACAAGAATCACAGATTATGACTGCGGCGCAACAACACACATCTGATTTTTGTACATACTATGTGAGGAAAGTTCTGGCAAACTGTGTTGAAGTTCCACAGTTCCGCCTATGTAGTTCTGGGTCAATTCTCCCAACTTGCAAGCTCCAAGCCGTGTCAATAAGAACTCTGTCAATAAGAACTCGTTTGATTAAAGATGATGATAATAAGAATGTGAATGTAAACCAGTAATCAGATAGGGCAGGATCGTCTGATTGGTATGTGTATGACACCAACATATTACTACAATGTATCTTCTTGGCCTCATCAGATCAAGCTGTTAACAACTGAAGGGGGCCTCTGCATGGGAGCACTCATCCACTGCATCTGATGATTTGCCGGCAGCTTGAGGTTTATGTTGCTACCTGCAGGTAGTTGCATGCCCATATTGGTATAACAACTTTGTAGTGCATTCACATCATTTGCTGTAAAGATAGTCTACAGTTTCTGGACCTGTTGCTGTGAGAGACCACCGTGTGTCTGATCCTGATTATGCGCGAAAGCAGTCAAATTCATGAGCGCTGCTGCAGTTAGGTTTGTCATTGGCGTCAAATGATAACCGTTCGTCAGTACACCAAGAGCTAGGTGTGACTGAGGGGTAACATTCTGAGACTTTGGATGGGGCAAACCATCAACAGTCATTTCTGCCTGCACCTGGACCTTGGGTTGGGGAACCGGAGTCACACCGTTGATAGCAGGCATAGGCAAAGCTTCTGGCTTCTGTACTTCAACGTGTGGCATACTGATCGCTGCGCGACTAGTGCCATTGATACTGTTAGGAGGAGAATGTTGAGGAATGGGAACCGGCATGGGATGTGGCAGTGAAAGGTGATGAGGGGTGGCACCATTGACTTGAATTGCATTGTTCTGCAATGCGCCGGTTTGAGCGCCACTGACCTGAAGGCCATTTGATGCGACACCAACAGACGTTTGTAAAACAGGTATGGAGGGAGGCCGGATTCCACCGTTAGACGGAATCCTCATTTGCGGTGCTGTAGTCGGAGGATGTATCTTCTTGATCTGATGAGGCATTGAAACCGGAGTACCATTGGTAAGGGGTGGCCCTGGTGGCAATCCTTGAGGAAATTGCTGAGGCGGTATGCCTGGCAGATATCGGGAGGACTGAAGTTGCGGTCTTGGTAGCAACGTGCTCTGTGGCATGCCCAGCCTGTATGGCATAACATAACCTATTTGCTGATTTGTATTCATGACAGTGAGGGTAGGATCGGTCATGAGAGCAACATGATCGATTTCTCCAAAGAGTGTCATAGAGTGCCTCAGGTAGCTGGAAGGACGGTTAGTTCTATACCAAACACATAAAGAATAATGCATACTCGGGATGGAGATCGTCCACCAGCACACGGTCTGCTCGTCGAGGCCTTCTGGACCGATTGATGGCACATCATCCGTGTCATATTTCCACCGTTCTTGAAGATGTTTAAGCTTTTCGGCTTCTTCAGGGTCATCAACCTTATCAATGTCCATGGAATCTTCATCTTCTTCAACCAGACCAAATAATGAAGAACGCGGCAGCTTGCAAATGGGCTGACGAGGGACAATGTCTCAACGATCCAGAAGCATGTGGCCAGGGCCGTGGCCTATCCGCATATGAACAGCGCGGGCGGGACGTTGGGACGTTGATTCATCATCAGTCTTCTCGGTCATGGACGAGAAAGGTGATAGACGCAAAGATATAGTCGGTGGAGGATCGTACTTGAACAACCGTGAAGCATAAGCAGAAGGGGGTGTTTGGTAAGGATTCTGGATGGTGCATGAGCAATTGGCATTAACCGATCTAAAAGGAAAAACTTACGTCCACAAGGTTGTCCCAGTGGTGATCGATATCCTTCTGCTTCAGAAGGTGGTTTTTGATAAGCTCACGAATCTTCTGGGCAGCTTCTTTAGGACGGACGAAGTCGTTACGAGGCATGACAACAGGGTTGCCCGTTCTAATCTTCAGGCCAGGAACACGTCTGTTTTGCTGTCAATACAAAAAACAAAACAAAACAGAAAGATGCGCACTGTGCTTCTGGTCTCTTTGCCAGCTTTTCCTTGTCCACAAGCAACTCTTTGTCTAACTTGTCGTTGAGGCTGGGGAATTTCCGCTTGAGATCTACGAGAGCCACTCGCTTGTCCCATATTAACTGAGAATGTGCAACGGCCTCTTTCTTCAGCTTCTCTCGAGAAAGAAGAGATTTAGCTAATTCGAGAGGGTATGTGAATTCCAGCTGTAGGCAGGCTAGCTTATCCAAAGATGTAACTTGTGATGCCCTTGTCTTCCGTACGGCCTTGCTCTCTCGGCATTGGAAGCAAATATATGATTCGTTTAGCGTGTCTGATTCATCACCCTGTGTATCGAAGAAAAGTTAGCATTATACAATTTAATATGATTGTTTAGCTTTACATTAAGCGTTGGCATTATGCAATGACCAGCTGGCTCAAGCCTGCATTCTTTCCAGTAAGGGTAAATCGTCTTAGCGATCTTCAGCAGAGCTGCTGGAGCCGGTATCCATGACGGAACACTGTACATGATGAACATGGGAGTGGGAAGGGCAGCAGAAAACATGTCCTGATACTCCAAGAATGCGGGAAAGTCCATTCCTGTCTCCAAACCCTAGATTGTACAGAATTCAGTATGACAAGCCCTATACACCAACAGATATACATACATAGCATCCTTGCCAATCACCACTTCACCACCCACTAATGTGATGTTTGCCATTCTTTCCAGAACTTTGACCATCCAGACTTTCCCTCAACCAGCTATCTCGCACCCATATCTTCTTTGTCTTCATACTCCCATGCCTCAGCGAGTGTAGCAACTGAAAATGCAGATGGGAGAGGGATAGCATGAGACGGGCGATGGGATTTTTCAGAAGATTCTGGAGCCGTCACATTCCTTGAAAAATAAAAGCATAGAATGAGGATGAAAGCTATATGATGACGAAGGTGGATATGGAGGTGGGTGGCGCCATGGGTGTTGACTCGTGCCAGGCTCTGTGTTTGGGCTTAATTTAGCTTGTAAACAACAATGCATGCGGCACGCCCCGCAGGTGCTCAAGCTTGCAGTGGCAACAGACATGCAGAACGCAGGCTCAAGCACCCACGGGATTCGGAGAGCCCTTGTGGGCCTTTTTGGGGAGGGCTGGGCGATGCAGGTGTGCAACGGCCAGAACAGTGCTCCCTTATTGGGAGTGAGCATGGGGTGGCTATTTGTCAGCAGTTTCTCAGATACTGCTGACAAATCATTGTCTAAATATATCATTGCCTTGGCGGGCAGCTGCGGCTATCTGGCTCCGAGTCAGTGGCAACTCAGAGGATACACTGACACAACAGTTCTGCTTCAGTAGTACTAAAACTTTGCATGCGTGTAGACAGGAAATACATGAAATAAAAGAACAAAATACTTACATGTAAAATAAATCTCAGGCTCATAGTCTGAGCTGAAATGGGGTTTGATTAGCAAGTTTTGAGTCATATCCGGCTCTCGGATGGCAGGGCCGTCCACTCAGGCCCATGCTAACTAACCACTGTTCCTCCTTGTACTTGCAACATTGTTGTAACAAACTGCTGTGATTCTTGATTATCTGTTTGTCCTTATGGAGCTCCTTTCATGTGTTGTTGGGTGTCATCGCACTTTTACAGAGAACAAAAACTTGTCCCGTCACAAGAAAACTTGCATACATGTTCAACGCTTGCGCAAAACAGCAAAAGATGCACGCGAGGCAAGTGGTCATATGCTTCATTTGCTGAATATAGTCCCAAAGCCACTGGACCGAAAGCTCCGATTACAGGTATGTCTACAGTATGAATGCTTTGTTGAGGTTATCCCATTAAATTAAAGGAAATGTTAGGCGGCTCTCAGCTCGGCAGCTAGTAATTATGTTCAAGACGTCATCCCATCCTCGGAAGAGCCTGTTACGAATGACAGAGCCATTGACAATCCTCAAAATGAAGCAGACCAATTGCAGATAGATGACATGCAGGCCATGGACGTGGATACAGAAGCTCTGTTACCAACTCCAGGTCTCACAAGAGCTGGACGCCCTCGACGCAATTATAGACTCCCTCGCCGTTTTGCTGACTTTCTTCCTGAGGTGTCCTTGCCAGCCGAGATAGATTTAGAAGAAGCACCTATCCGACGAGTCATTCTCATTGTACGGGATCGCTTGATAACAGCAACCAACACTTTTGGCATTTGGAGGGACTACCCTCGCAGACCGACACGGGACCCTGATGAAGCAATAGCCCTCAATGACTTGGCAGTACACCCTGTAGACATAAATTCGCCTTCTTCCGCCCTACACAATCTAACATCAGATTCAACGAATGAACCTTACTGGCCCTTTGTCAATGCAACAGTCCATCGCGTTATGAAGTGGTTGAACAATGGAAATAGCTTCAAATCTGAAGGTCAGGTCAATGAATTTGTAAAGAAGGTCATCCTTGCCCCTGATTTTGATAAAGATCATCTTGTTGGCTTCGATGCACACAGGGAAAATAGCCGCCTTGATAGTGCTCTGCACCAGTCCTGCTTTCAAGCTCAATTTAAAGAAAGCACAGTTGAGATCCTAGTTCCATCTGGAGCTCCTGGCATTAGACCTGCAATGTTTACAGTGCCTGGGCTACTACACCGCAAGTTGACTACAGTCATATCTGATGCTTTCAATGGCTCATTGGCTCATTTATTCCATTTCTCTCCATTCAAATTATACCACACCTGCCCTGTTACAAAGAAAGAAGAGCGCATTTTTGGCGAGATCTATACATCTGATGTCTTCCTGGATGAGCATGAGAAAGTGCAGCGCCACTCCTTACTTCCTCCAGATGATTTGGGATGCAAAAGAGAGAAAGCCATAGCAGCCTTGATGTTTTCTTCTGATGCTACTCATCTCACAAACTTTGGAAACGCAAAAGCCTGGCCAATATATCTGATGATGGGCAATCTATCAAAGTATATTCGAGCACAGCCAAACTCTGGGGCCATGTACCACTTAGCATACATTCCAGAGGTAAGAGTGCTTGTTATCACTTTGGCTTTGTTGACATATCCCTCTGTAGCTGCCAGACTCATTCCAGGATTTTGCTTCAAACTTCCACTGCAAATGGCGCACCCAGAAACAAGCCATTATAACCCATTGTCGACGAGAACTCATGCAAAGTGTATGGAAAATCATACTTGATGATGATTTTATACACGCATGCACTTATGGAATTGTGATTCATTGTATTGATGGTGTTGAAAGACGGATTTATCCTAGGATATTCACATACTCAGCTGACTACCCAGAGAAGTGCGTGCTACCTTGCATTACTATCTGTTGTATCACTAACCTGCTATCAATTTGACTAGAGTACTATTGGCAACGATTCGAGACAATGGACTTTTTCCCTGTCCACGTTGTCTTATATCAAAGTCAGTTCTTCATAAACTTGGATGCCCAGATGACCTGGCAATCCGCGTACAAGCAACCCGTGAATTTATGGCTAGTGCGGTCAATAAAGCACGAAAGCTGATCTATAAGAATGGGAAAGCAGTTAATGGTAGCGGTGTTGATGGATTGCTGAAACAATTCTCCGGTGTTCCAACAATGGTATGTTCTTGATCCTTACAATGTGCCAACCATGCCAACCTCTTGTATGTAGAATGCATTTGTTGAACGATTAGGGCCTCATTTCAACCCCTCAAGGATGTTGGTTGTTGATCTCCTCCACGAATTTGAACTTGGAGTATGGAAGGCACTCTTTACACATCTGATACGCCTACTTCATGCTTCTGGGAAGGAGTCAGAAAAACTTGTGAATACGCTTGATGCAAGGTTTTTATCGCACCTTGTATATCCTTGATGAAACAGTCAATCAATGCTATTAGGTATCGACAATACTCAACATTTGGCTGTGGCACAATTCGAAAATTTTCTCAAAACTCATCGGAAATGAAAAAACTGGCGGCTCGTGATTTCGAAGACTTATTACAGGTATGTAGCTTTTGCCTGAGTTTTCACTTGCATGCCACTCACCTCAAGTGGATGGACTTGTAGTGTGCTATTCCAGCATTTGAGGGTCTTCTTGTTGAGCCACACAATAGTCGGGTTATGAAACCACTGTACCGAACGGCTGAGTGGCATGGATTAGCCAAGCTTCGTATGCATACCGACTCCACACTTGCTCTACTTGAATCACTCACAACAGAGTTCGGTCAACTTATGCATAATTTTCAGGAGCTCACATGCTCCCAATATGTTACCACCGAGCTTCCGCGTGAAGAGGCTGCCCGAAAACGCCGTGAATTAAAAGGAAATTTAACTAGAACGACGGGTCAGAGTGCTGTTGACAAGATTTCAGCTTTTAGTCAGCCTGTATCAGAGTCTATTGCAGATACAACACAGCAGGATACCATATTACCTGAATCCACTAATTCCGCTAGTTTGGGAGGTAAGTAATTATTGGTTGGATATACACATAAGCCAATGTATCATATTATGATAGAAACTTCTGCTCCCAAGTGTACTGGACGACACTACAAGACTCTTAACTTATCAACCGTCAAGTACCACTTTCTTGGCGATTATGTTCAGCACATCCGTCTATTGGGAACCACTGACTCATACTCGACACAATTGGTACATACTCTGTTTCATGGAAAAAGGGTGTCCACTGATTTATTGCAGGGCGAGCTTGCTCATCGAGTCGTCAAACGGCTGTATGGCCTAACTAATAAACAGAATGCAACTCAGCAAATTGGGAAGAAATACAGTCGACTTCAGGCCTTCCTGCCTGCAGAGCAACAGGAAATTGACAATGCTAACCAGTGCTCACTCAAGAATCACCATCATATATCAGCTTCCCGCAATAAGCCTATAAACATATTCGCATTTGTGCTCACAAATCCAAATGACCCGGCCAAGAAGGTATGTCGCTATATGTTACATTTTCTATCCTTTGTATAAATGCATTTTTTTTTCTACAGAACTTCATTAATAACTTGAAGGATCACCTTCTGGGACGGCTTCTTGTACATGACCTGAATACAAGTGCAGACAAACAGTATACAAGTGAGGACCGTCTCTCAGTTCGCCTCAAAAATGAAACCATATACCAAGTCCATACTGTGCGATTTAATTACACCACATATGATGTGCGACGAGCGTACAACACCGTCAATCCGCGTACACATCCATTTGTTATGGTTGCATCCTCAGAATCCACACCCGACTCTCACCCCTATTGGTATGCATCTGTTCTGGGTATCTTCCATGCAGATGTTCAGCATGTTGGAAAACACTCTCGTGACTATTCTATCCAGAGAATGGAATTTTTATGGGTCAGATGGATGCAAATAGTTCCGGGTCATCCTTTCAGACGACAACAAGGACACTTGCCAAAGGTCAGGTTCATTCCTGACTCTGATGAAAGCGCTTTTGGATTCCTTGACCCGTCAGCTGTTTTACGTGGATGTCACCTTATGCCAGCATTTGTGGATGGTTGCAACTCAGAACTGCATAGAAATTCTTCTAGCTCCAGCATAAGGCCATCCAATGAAGAGCATCATAAAGACTGGAAATATTACTACGTTGGAATGTATGCTCACACTTTATATCAAGCATAAATCTTTTACTTATCTTAATTGCAGATTTGTTGATCGTGATATGTTAATGAGGTTCCTAGGATATGGTATTGGACACAAAGGCCAGGTAGGCTGCATGGAGTACTTCCATGCAGCCAGCAATCAAAATGACTCCGAAACTGGTGCAGATGAGCTCCCACTTGGAGCACAGAACAAGAATTCCCAGCAAGCTCCACTCAATACCACTGATGAAGCATACATTGACATGCAATTGGGAGATTCCGACATATCTGACACTGAGTCAGAGAATCAGTATGACTTAGATGATTATTTGTCTAGTTGACCACCATTGTATAAAAACATATTTATTAAAAGATAAAGTCATACATAATTATCTACGCCTTCCCTGAGTGTGTGCTGCATGTGTATCTATCAGGTTAAGCATCCCCTCAAAAGCCTCAATAATTGAAGTTGATCCAAGTTGCTGAGTATCATTCCTTTGCCTGCAATCCAAAATATACTGACGAAGGGAGGAGGTGTTGACAATGCTATGAGCCTCTTGGTTGGCATCTTGTCTAAATTCAGAGTAGGCATCAGAGATAAATCTCATTGTGATTGGGTCCATGGCAGAGATAGCAGGATGATTGATGTTGGCGTTTAGAACTGGAAAAACTGCCTGGCAGACAAGGAAGCGATGTTCGTTAATATATTCCTTCTGTGCCGCTGTTGGAAAGATCGGAACCTCTAGGCCCATACCGATGAAGTGTGACCACCAGTCGAGATGCAAGTTCTCATACCGTTGTTGCATACGAATGCCGGCATTATGAGGAGGGTAGAAAATTTCAAATATCAATCTCTTGCATTCATCATGAAGCGCCCTGAATCGTATTTTGGCAAGAGACGACGGGTGCTAGTATAATAAATTATGAGAATACATGGTGTGTTAAGTAGAGTAAATAGCAGCGAACCAAATCTCCCTCCCAAATTGCTTTGGCAAGGATGTCAACTCTTTCATTTACGTCATATTGTTGTCTCTCTAGCTGAGCAATTCGGAGTCGTTGCTGATTGACTTGGGAGATAATCTAACAGCCACTAGTATCAGAACACATGTGATAGATATCAGCAATAATCAACAGAAACATACATCGCCAAGAAGACTAGCCATTGACTGTGATTCCGGCGGAACAAGGAGCTCAGGTAATTGAGCCCCGGCCTCTTGCGGGGGTGGTGCTGGCATCCGCGGCCGCCTTGCAGAATGAGTAGACATGGTCCTTGGTGGAGGAATGAAAAAGCGGTCCCAAATAACAGGGGAAGAAGGGGCAGGAGAAGCTGAAGGCGGGGTATGGGCTGGTGAGATGCGTGCTGGAGTCCGAGTTAAAGAGGGTGTGCTGGCACTGCGTTGCACATATGATGGGCTTAGGTACTGGCCAGCAGGGGACTGCTCCTGAGAGGCAGGGTGTGAAGAGGCCTGCCCCGATTGTAGAGAGGGCTGCCCAGAGCCCCTCCTTGTGTTGCGGGACCTGCGAGGCATGTTTGACTTGAGTTTGGGATAGGACTAATGAAATGTTTATATATACAGATTGAAGAGCTTATCGAGATTAGGGAATGAGCGGTGTGGGTTGGGTGTGGGAGACTGGGGACAAAGAAAAGCCGGACAACAAGTTCCGTTGGCAGCGTGAGTATTGCGTGAAGTGACTAAGTAACTGCTGCTGCCATGTCGGTGGCCCAGTTGCTGAAAAAGCATATAATGAAAGTAGATAAGTTGGCATTGAATTTATGCATTTACATTATGTGCCACTATATAATACATAGTCTAAAAATCAATCCTGAACCTCCCACTCCGGGGAATGGTGCACTAGGAAGCCACGTGTCAGAGCACTACAGTGACACCTACGGAAGCAATCACAATTTCTTTGTCAGCACATTCTGAGAATCTGCTGACAAATAAAGAACACTCCGGCTGCCGGTTGCCGGGGTCACCTGGTGGTATTCAGGAGCACCAAATGTCAAAATGTTGAATTCTATATTATTGTTGCTATAATCGTTCAGATTGTGCTATAACTTTAAATTCTGATTCTTGGGACTGGCTCAGAACATGCCCATAGTGTATAGTAAAAGATATATTTTGGATGTGAGTGTGAGTGAGATGAGTGTCACAAGGCAATCATGTGGCACTACCCCATGTTCAAGTTACTGAGTCACCCGCCAGCCTAGTCATCAAGGATATAGTGCTAGTACATTTAAGTTATAGGGTACCGAGTCATCATAGTTACTACCGTGACTTTAAATAAAAACTTACAGCTTGAATACGAGAAAGCCACTTCCTCCTAGAATGTCGTTGCCTTTGTCCCCATCACCCCAGACTAGAAATGAAGGAGGCAATGATAGTCATGCCCAAGGCCATGTTGATGCAGAGATTGCTCAGCTAAAGCGTCGCCTTGCTGCTTCACAGAAGGAAGTGCAAGAACTTACACAAGGAAAGGCAAAGAAATCACCGTATGTTGGCAGTGTTTCCAATATTACAAGCATATACTAAATCCTATACTAATGTTTCTATTAGTACAACTGTTGCCTTGGGTCGTGGCATCCGACGCCTTGTGTCTTTATATGATTCTCTCGATGACCTACTCCAGGCTGCTGATGATCATAATAGTCATATAAATGGGTCTGATAGCGAGGAAACTGATCTAACTGAAGAGATGTTAGAAAAACAGCAAGAGTGTGTAACTATATTGCTGTTTTACCTGGTCTTTGTCTAACATATTACCTAGATCTCTAAGCAGGTTCACTGCATTTAAAGTTCTCATTCAGGTAGTTCCCTCGGTTGGACAGGCAATCAACGACCCATCTGTTGAGATTGATGTTTATTTATCTCAAGTACGTCTTGCTACTAATTCTTTGACTACCATCCTTTCCTTGACCATTATCCTCCTGTACTAGCTACAGAAGGGTGCAAACGATGCCCGTAGTGATGATGTCCGAAGGGTTAAAGAAGAGGTTGCTTTGTGGCTTAATACCGATTACACCCCAAATCCACCACTGAATACAAAATGCAGAAGTAATCGAGGACTACAAAATGACATCACAGGTCGCCTTCTCTGCCCAATTGAGTATGACTGGGATAATGAGGTGTAAGTGGCACTGTTTCTGTTCAAACACATGAACTAACTCTAGTTATAGTGTCCGGGATGGCATTCGATCAGGTGCTATTAATATATCCGAAGATTACTTTCTTCGATGCTTTTATCCTCGTGGAAAAGGGAACCCCAGTGATGTTGAGGCAGGGTTTCTTCGAAGTGGGCTTCTCATAAAGGTCAGTGCATTTGCCTTTCAGTCTTCATTTATTGCTTAAACAAGGCTGTATACAGACATACTCTTGTATTTTTATATCACCTTCTTCATCTGATTGTTTCAATGATGAGGATGAAACCGGCTCAACTAGAAAAAAGAAGCGTTCAATAACAGACTCACAAAAGAAGGCAACAAAGTGTAATGTAGCCCATATTCTTGGCATGGATGGCTGTGTTACTGCACGTTCCATTGCCTATGCTGCAGTTCTGGTATGTAAGGCCTTGTTCTCTTGTATAAGACTCTGATAATAATGCATACTCAGTTAGCCTTTAATCTCACTGATGCCAGTCACTGGATGGAAGTCTATAATCTCTTTAATTTTCGTGCTCTGTATGCACTTATAGTTGAATTTTTTGAAGCCCCCGGTGGGGAGGCAGCACAAAAGCGCTCAGAGAAATTACTCAAGTGGTGGAGCACGTAAGTTGTCTGACTTTATTTACATTGTCGCATGAGATTTAAATTTTTACAGCCAGATATTTCCTCACCACAATGGTGCTTCTGCAAATACACGCAAGTCTCGAGACAAGCTTGCAAGACAGCGGGCAGTACGGGAAATAAGTCCATCCATTTGATAGATTTTACATTATATATATATATATATATACTCAGATATCTAGTTTCTTTTTCTACTATTTATGAGCAGCCATTGTAGCATTGTAGTAATTATAATTACATTTCATTGCCATTTGCCAAGTATGTCCTGAAATGAATTCTAATTGGGCTACATGATATCTAGCAAATGAACATCCATGCTCACAATCGATATACAATTTATAAATTCCTGGAAGATATGTTAAGAATGGCTATACATCACATATAATACAGGAACTACAACACAGTAGTAGAGCATTTATCTGATGATGACTTACCGTTACCATTGTTGAAGCTATGACATATAGCATGTAGTAGAATCACGCATGGTCATAGTACAAATCAAATATGTTGAATCATAACATTGTTATGACTGTTTGTTGTTGCCCACCATTGAGACAATTTGTCATTCAAGGTAAAAGTGTGCATCCAGCTATTGTCAGATCACAATCCTTTTCGTCTCTGGTGCAAGATGTATGATTATGCCTCTGTCTTTCTTTGAGTGTTACTAGTCCCAACTTTATGCATTATCTTGCAGGAGCTGTAGTTGCGTGTATGATCTACAAGTTTACTAATCTGTTTCATTATTGTATATTATAGATTAAAAATGTCAGGCAAAGCATATAATGTTCCCAGACCGACACTAAGTATCCATCTTTGGAATAATGTGTCTTAGATGTATGTGGAGTGCTGTATTTCTCGTAGTGTCATGTCTAATAATGCTATAATTGTATGGAGTATTTCCTGGAAGACTGATGTAAACAGACAGTGACTGAGAAGAAGCTTTACCATCTACACCCCTTTTATTGATATTACTTCCAACGTACAATATGCAATAACTTAACTTGAAAAAGGTGGATTTCTGAAACCATTTTCAGAAGGTGTATTTTGTTAATGGTCGTTCCTTAAATTATTGACTGTGAGAACTATCTTCTATGCTCATATTTTATGGCAAACATCCTTTTAATGCATAATGCTCATGTATGTTTTCTTCAAATTTTCAATGAGGGAACACACTTATGTTAGAATATTACAATTATGAAAAGTCGGATGGCCCTACAACCTATTTATAACCACTGTTGTAATATTATTATAACATTGCAGCCATTACACCACCGTTCGACAATTACATTAACCTTATAAAGCATTACTAAGCATTACCAATTTTTTTACATTTTACTGATGTATGTCACGGTAATATACAGTAAGCTTCGCTTATATACTCAAGTGTTGCATTAGCCTCATACAGGTTACTTATCGACTCTTGTAGGAAAATAACGTGATCCTGACTTACAACTTACAAGTAGATACAGTGTACATAATTAATAAAATTCATGGGGTTAAACGTTCAAACGTTCAGGTTGATCCGGTTCGACATATGTTCTATAAATATCTTACATGTGCTTCGGTGCTAGAACGACTACCCATCAACTGTGACCCATCTGCATCACTACTCACTAGCTCTGCCCCTGCCATTCCCCCTTGATTCCCCCATCTTCAGTACAAACAGATATGCTGACCTGTCCTTCTGACAATACTAATGTCACCGACCAAACCTCATTTTGGAGCTCAGGCGCTCTTCACTGGGATGCTCACCGGATAGGTTGGGCAATTGCTGGCGGATCCGCAGTTCTTGTGAGTCTTTGAGTGCACTCCAGCTTGCACGACTATCACAAGTTGATTTCTCCAGACAGTAGTAATTTCAATAATATCTGTACTTTTACATTGCCGGTATGTGACACGTTGTCCCTAGAATAGCTGTTTATCTTACCATGCTTCGACAAAGGAACTATACAAACTCGATGCAGCAGAGGCAGATGTAAGCGTTAAACCTGCTTGTTTCATTTAACATTTGAGATTTACCCTTGGGGCGTCAGCATTCGCATATTATACATGCCCCCCGTATACGCCATCATTTCTTTTTTGTCGTATCGGTTCTTTCGGGACTACACATATTATTCCTTTATCGAAGTTGGTGAGTCAGGACAGTATCTAGTACATCAAATTCCATCTTATAGTGCTGCACGTATCTTAGTCTACGAGGTACATTATTGGGCGGTCGATTCAATGCAAGTGACTGACTGTCCACTAAGGCTATCACGCTAAGCGCTTTTATGTCGGTACATCCCAATTGCCAACCAAACGAGTCAGCTAAAATTTCAGCTCAGCCTCCTTCTCATCGAGTTTGTGTCGATCGCAACAAAGGATAGAAAAGGTATGTTTGAGGGTAAAGAGAAAAGAAAACTTGTATTTCCTGTGAGTATTCATAATAACAAACAGATTTTAAGATGATTTGTACAGCTAATCGCTGTCTATAGTTTTGTTGCTGGAGATATCGACCAACAAAGGTGATATCGCTTCTTTAAAGGTCGTCATTGGCTTCTGACAGTGTGTATATAGCCGTATTTTATATATGCAATCAAGGTATAACCAATTCTACCTCTGCAAACGTTATTTAATCACATAAAGGTTTTTAGTGGTCTGTTCTTCAATACGTTATTGTCAGGCCAGGTAATATCTTCCCAATCAACTTCACTAGCGAAGTCTGACGACTTACGCATAGCTGTATCGATTGTGGGCATAATTTGCCAAGCATTAAATATTCTCTGCCAGTCGCAAGGCTTTAACCGCCACTTTGCCAACGTTTATTTGGAAGCTATTGACTTCGTCAGCATTAGGTATGTTGAAGTTCGCTCAAAGCAGATGCATCTATGTGTTTGTAGAGTAAATTAAGTGACTATTCTGATTCTATTCAGTGTTGCTTTATACGGACTCCTCGTGTTTTATGGCTTGACAAGAGAAGAACTGAAAGGAAGACGACCTTTGGCCAAATTTCTTTGCATCAAGCTCATTGTTATGTTCACGTTCTATCAGTCATTTGTCGTACGCTTTTATCATGGATTGTTTATATAAAAGAAGTTAACGTTCTTCTTAGTTTTCCGCACTGGCGGGCAGAGTTATAAAAGGTAACGGTGCCCCCCGTCCCTGTCCCGACAGACTGACAAGCAAGAATGTCTTCAGCAACAGAGTTTTGGACAGAAACCAATATAGCCGATGGCCTTAATGCCCTAACTATATGCATTGAGGTACGGTTTACAGGAATCCAATTTCAATCACACATATATTTACTGTTAATCTCGACAGATGATTTTCTTCTCTATGTTCATGATGTGGGCCTATCCGTATACGGAATACAAGCGTGATAAGGGGCAACGACCCACTGCTGTCTGGAAACCTTTATGGGACAGGTAACCGGCTACAAAGTCCAATTCGTCGTTAGTAGCTGACAAAAAAAACATCTATGAACAAGCATAAATTACTGTATGTTTATTTCTCTCTGTAACACGTCAATGGAAGTCCTTAACTCTAAGTCTCCAGCTGATTTCATCAATGAAATTGCTTTGTCTTCGCTGTACTTTATCAACCATAGAAGATACAAAGCTAGGATGAATGCCCGCGTTCAACCTACCCTCGGCACCGCATTCAAAGTAGAAGGACTCAGCCCTGGCAGATCTGGCGACACTCAGCTGTAAGTCCATGTAATCAGTTCTCAGAGTATCAATTTCTGAATGAGTTCGGTAGGCATGACTCGCCTGAAACGATCCCTCTATCCAGTGATCAACAGGATAGGGATGCTATTTCAATATCTCCGGCGCGCCATTAGTCCCAAGTATTCACACTTTACACTCTACTACAATAGTTATACCAACCTTAGATCAACCTCCCGACCCCCATACTGAACAGAACACGGATATTGTGTCCGACAAAAGTTTGCCTGTATGAATATAACAAAATTGGACTTTTAAAAATGGTGTCGAATGGATCCAGTAATTGACAATCCAAAAGCAATCAAATACAAGTCAAAGAGTCTATTAAGTGCTTAAGTGCCCGTAGGTATAGCATATACAGTCATTCACCGGTCAGTGGGCCACCCAAATGTAGATCTGCAATTTGAACACCATATTAAATCAAATTTTATTACTTTTACTACATAATACATAGCATATAGTCTAATTCCACATGCTTGTATAGTCTGATTAGTTAAATTTATGTGTTGAACATATAATCGCACATTATCAGTGTTTCGAGCGCAGATCAGCTGTTTCCTAGTCAGTGGGGCAGCCGTCACACTGCCTGGTTGGGAAATTTGGTCCGCTTAGTCACTATAGCCGCCATCACCGATTCCCAACTCTTTGAGCAAAATAACACTCTTTATCTCATTTACAGCGCATTCACCAGCTCCGAGTAAATAATAATAGTCCATATTACTCTTATAATAGTAGGAAATGGTTCTGTAGCAAAAAAACCGACAAATGTCAAGATAGGAATAAGTAAAGTCAAAAATAAAATTCATCATTTGATAGAAAATTCAGTAATATGCATTTTATGAGACATTCAAAAGGCTTCAAGCTTATTCTTCCCACAAGGTGATAGATATTTTATATCTCTATACAGCACAGAAAGAATTGGAGCAGTTATGTAACAACTGAGGTCGCAAATTAGGTTTGACCCATTGAGTGGGGTAACCCATTGACCGGTGAATGACTATACTCAGCAGTGGCAGAAATGTGAAAATCTCATCTATACCATCATTCATGATGTTAGTGCAAACACGGAATCTTCAAGTTGACTGATCTTAGACGTCAGGCGGCGGTCAATTAGCGGTTTTGATGCATGTGACTCATCAGGATCATCAGGAGGCCAAGTACTGGATTATTCTATTTCGAAACCCCCCTTGTAGGGGTTTCTAGAGAAACCCTACCAAACAATGAGCCGAATGCAATGCCGTCCTTGGCACCCAAGCTTGGCTCCCGTTGGGAACTTGCTTTGAACCAACTTCATTTGACCAACACCGTTGAGCAACCGTTGAGTCAATGACTTTCAAAATTTGCAAAAGACTACTTGCTTATCCACGTAGCTTTTTATGTAGATTGTAAGTTTATATGTATTACATCTCTGCGCCTTTTAAAGCAATTTACAACTGAGTTTACTAGATATGTACTCATACTATGGTTTGAATTTTTGAAATCAAAATGCCTCTGTCTTCCGCTCTGACTTGCCTCTCAGTTCCGCCTTTCGACCTACTAAACAATTTAATTACACTTCAGTGAGTAAATAGCAGTCGAGACCAAGTCCAGACAAGATGCAAATAACATACTTTGACAGAGCACAACAGCGGCATCATGTTAATCGAGCATTTATTGAGCCGCCCATCCATAATCCAAAGGGCCGTCCACCTACAGGAAACATTAGAAAGTGTAAGTTATGCCGAGGTGAAGGACATTTGAAGGATATAATGGCTACTTAGTACTGGCTGGATGCTGGCTGCAGCTTGATAATGTCCCACATGCATGCTTTTCCCATAGCTGCGGACAATGCCCAGTCCTACTGCTCCTTGAAACAGTGCTGGTGCAGGGGACAAAGGCATGGCGCAGCCGTACCATCTCGAACCGTGCCCGACTATACGTAGAACGATGCCAAGGCTGCTGAGCCAGGTGCCGGCATTGTTTGGCTCGGCGTTTGGATTGCCGCGTATGCGCCGTCTCATGAATCTTTATCCAACCCAGAAACCCCTACAAGGGGGGTTTCAAAATAGAATAATCCCCAAGTACTATCTGCTACATAGTATTACCAACATTTTACTTGCTTTTTACCTGCTTCTCAAAGCACGTCCTATGTCTGCAGCGCTCTCTGTAGATAATGGTACATCTCTCAGAGATCCATTCCGACTTGACCACCTTGCAGATGAATTAGCAAGCAGAGAAGCAGCACATCCAAATTCCTCAAGCTTCTCTGACAATGAACACGTTAGAGGATTGCCTGAATACATACCACTTTCACATGACGACGAATACCTGACGGCGCAAGCGTTTAATGTACAGGACTTCCTTTTGGCTCGATCCCACACTTCACTACCTGATCTACGTGCAGAGCTACGCCAGTATCTTGCAAACCTCAAGGAAGAACTTGTGCAACTTATAAATGACGACTACGAGGCTTTTATAAGCTTAAGCACGGATCTGCGTGACGAGGGATCAAGACTAGAACGACTAAAATATCCACTGAAGAACTTGAGGGTCACCGTCCTTGTAAGTCAGATTAGTGCCAGACATGGTATTATCTAATTACCAGCAGGAATCCAAGAAGAAGTTACAATCTATCCAGGATGACATATACGATAAACTCTCTAAACGCGGGATGTTAAGGGAAGAAAAAGTCAGTACACTATAGTCAATCAAACTGTGTTTAACGTTTGCCCAGGCCTTACTTCATCTCCTCCTTAAAATCTCGGAATCCGTTGGAAGACTTGAATCTATGTTATTGATCACGTCTCCTGATGAAGGCAGGAAAGACCCGATGGATATGCCAACCTCTGGCTTTATTTTATATCCCACTTCGAAAGACGAAGTTGAAGATGAAAAGTTCGTTATATACTGTCACCTTTCTATTTATGCGAATTCGAGTTCATTCTACAGGTCCCGAGCAAATCACGCCAAGCACCTAAGTAGAATAACTGCTGAGTATACACAACTTCTCTATCACGCCCAAAAGGCAAGGGCCGACAAATGCATTTTCGTAGATGAAATACAATGGGTTTGTCGACTTGTTTCCTATCGAAGCACATTATTTATTTTTGTTCGGTAGCGCGTTGACAGGATACAATCTACTATTTCCTCTGACCTGGACCAACTGTTTTCTCAGACAATCAAGACATTAGTAAATCAGAAGAGCGAAACCAGAGGATCAGACCTGGAACGCAATAAATGGATAGCTGACATCACCGAATGTCTCAAGACATACGATACATTAGGATTGTGGCGTGACGCAGAAGACATAATTCGTCGGGACACTGTTCGCGGTTTTGTTAAAAAGGTTAGTCATTCGACACTTGCCAAGCATTGCATTCTTGAGATTTTGAGATGAAATGTAGACAATATACCCCGGTGCGCTTACAGCCCCCCACTCGCCTCTAGTCCCAAGTACCCCATTCCATTTTCCTACTGGTAAAGACGTAATGACATCACTGCCAACTTCGCATCAAATACCTTATACGCCGTTCACTGCATTTGTCCCCAAACAAGTCACTCACCAAACGCCTTCCTTTTCCTCCGATTTGCCTCGAGCTCAGCTTCTGGATGATAAAGATGATTCACTAGCAAGACTTTATAACCAAATTCTGCGCTTTGTAGAGCGTGATGTAGGCCGAATCATGGACGTAGCTGAGAGTCTTTCAATAAAACCTTCTGGAGACAAAAATGGGGGAGAGGAGAGTACTTCGTTACAATGCGATAACGAATCTTGCGATACTGACAGGGGATTCCAAATAATGGCCAATGTAGTTTGGGATGAGTTAGGTAATGCCATTATTGATGAGATTGGTGGTATTGTCTTCTCTGTAGGGCGACCCAGCGATTTCCGTAAGGTATGTTCTTTTATTACACAATCCCGATTCTGCTGAACGTGCAATACTTTCATTCCAAGCATTATGAGACGACCCAGTCATTCATACGGTCTTTGGAATTGCTTGCGCCAACAATGCGGTCTATTGAAGCAATGCGTCGCCATCCAACATATACTGCCTTTGAGCGACGCTGGCAACTTCCTGTCTATTTTCAGTTGCGATGGAAAGAGATTGTAGGGACACTTGAAGAAATGCTCTCCGGTGTGCGTCTTGATCCTATCATACCTCAGGGTACCGTTTTCTTTACCTTCATTCATGACTGCATAATCATTTTGAATATAGACGGCTCATTTGCAATGCCGCAATCAGCTGCAGCTTGGATAGCTGTTTCTGCATGCTGGAGCTCGGAGATATTTATTCCTGAACTTTCCCATCGGTTTTGGAAGTTGACACTGCAGGTGCGTAAATCGATGTAGGCGAGTGAATCTTGACCTTGATGCAGCAGTAGATATTAAGTCGGTATAGAACATGGCTCGGTGAGACTATTGCTTCCTTTGAGGCCCGGTCTCAGGGGCAACAGGACAAAGTAAGAATCACTTTGTCAACCCGTTGCACCTCATGCCACGACCTAAAGCTGTCATAGCAGAATGCACCACCAACGTCTGGTATTCCACCCCGAGCCTCCACACCAGCGGCAGATACATCGTCCAATGAACTGTCCAGTATGGATGATACCATTCTGCGGTACGAAGCAGCAGCAATTATCGATATCCGACTTATGGAAACAAATGTAATGACTATTTGGCGCCAAGTAATAGCATTGATGTTGCCCGACGCCTCTCATGGCGATGAGGACTGTGAATTCCAGACTCAAGGTTAGTATGCATATTTTCGTCATATTTTGTCCTGACATCTGTTCTCGACAAGACGCTATCCGAGAAAGCGTATCTAGTCTTACTGCATTTATTACACCTCTCTCTACCAACATCGTCAACATCCTCACACGGCGCTGTTGTGAAGTTCTTCTAAAGGTCCGAAGCATTCCACAACAGTTCCGTGCCATGTCAAATAAGCGTGTGCCAACTGAGCCCAGCTACTTCGTTGCTTCTATTCTACGCCCTTTGAAACAATTCTTCGGCATCGATACCACGGAGGGGTTGGGCAGGCTTTTAAGAGACACTTTTCTACAGGAATACGCGACAGAAGTATTTACGAACGTGACGCAACGGTGAGACTATTTTATTATAACTGGGGATTGGGACTTATATTATATTATAGGTATATTAGCTATCTCGTTGCATTAAAAAAGGTAGAAGAGCCCCTCAAACGTCTGAGAAAAAACAAGAAGCCAACTTTTTCCTTGTTTGGAAATGCTTCAACAACAAATGACGATGGCAAGGACGAGGAATGCATTCGAACCCAAATGATTTTGGATGTCTCTGCCTTCGGCAGAGACGCGCAAACGTTGCAAGTTGATGTCCAAAAAAGCACTCCTTTCGGAGTGCTTAAAGAAATGGTGTATGCCATAGACCCCGAGTAAAGTACTACTTTTATTATGTAATATATAGGTGCTTAATTGGTGCTTAATGGTAGTGTGAGGAGACAATGAAGAGACGTGGCTTTGTACGCGGTATGTACAGATGGTATATCGTATTATGAGTACACATTTTATAAAGTTATCCAGTCATTACTGAGGAGTATTTGCACCTGGTTCACAATCTTTATGGAACAACGTCCCAGTGCGCCCTATAATAATAGAATTTTGTTCCAGGCGTGACAATTTCCCCAACCTATCATTCGTAACCAATATATGCTTGCGACAGTACCGACAAGTCCCACGACTTGGGCCCCAGCCGTGACCGTTTTCCTTTGTTCTTTGCTCCATTGCCTCGAATAGATCACGGTCAACAAGATGTTGGAGCATCAAAAGTGAATCTTCGTCGGCATGATATGATTCGAGCATTCCTGTTAGAATCGTTCGGAATTCTGTATAATGCGATGCTGTTGATGGAGGTGTAGAATTGACCAGGCGTTTGAAGAGGCGGGGGAATGATATAGTAGTTGTAGCTGTTATGCATACAAGCTCCCCGAATGTTGCTTGAACTGAAGAACGAAGAGATGATAAAAGTTCGTTGAATGCGATCGCCTTTGGGGAAGTCATGTCATACGCTTGGACGGAATAACTGGCTATTGTCTGGACGGTTTGTATCTGGCTGTTCAACAATTTGAACCACATATCTTCTAAAGGGAAGTCTGTCGACGAGGAGCTTTGAGAATGTGCCAGACACATTTCACAACCCACTGAAGATATTTTCTGAAGGGAATCCAGTTCTGCAGAAAAGTTATAAGAATTAGCTGGTCTGTCGAGCTGAGTTGATAATTGCTTGGACATCTGCTTTTGAAAGAATTCCGCTTTGACGAGAGCCCCTTCGGGATTACCCAGCCAGTTCATTGCCCAGACAGCAGCATAATAGAGTTTTTGGGATTCAAAGATGCTAACAACTTCCTGAAGAGAGACTGACTCTTGAGGAAAGCACTGCAACGTGGAGATGACATTGTTGGGATCAAACTGACATTCCAGTGTAATGAACGTATACAGGAGAGAAGGAGACAGATGTTGGAACACTGATTCGATAGTCGAGGAATGATGTTCATCCTCAGTGGGAGATAGTAGAGCACTTAGGTACTCATAACGAAGGCTGTCCGCAGATTCATTGTTTCCCAAAGTCCCAATGGCGATTTCATGCAATCTTGGAACCATCCTTTCGATGAAAACAGCTGTTCCAGCTGTGTTTTCACGTAGAAGGCGAGGCAGAGCATCCATAATTATGTCAATGAGTTCTTCTGGAAATAAGCCTTTACTATTTCGTGAAGCAAGCGTTAGAACTTCCTCGAGTTTGTGTAAAAGCTCCGTAGGCGTAATGTTAGGATCAGAGATATAGGTTAAGAGCAGCTTAACCCATGCCCGGTCACGGTGATACCAAGATCTCAAGATTCTGAAGAACCCTGCCTTTTCAAAGAGAGTTACAATTTTTCCACTGTCATGTGGGTTGTAGAAAGAAAGAAGGCACTCAGCAGCGAGCTGCCTGTCTTCCTGTGTTGTCTGATCGGGATCTTCTGCAAGGCCAATTAAGACGTTGTGCAGTATAGTAGGGGGAACAAATTCAAGGGACTGCGTGTATTTTGGGACGTTCCGCGCCACAAATATATTAACCATTGTGGTGTCGGCCTGACTCATTGAGCTGGAAGAGGCGATTTCTAGTATAATCCGGACAATCATGAAACGCGTTATACTCTGTGACTCGTTTAGATACCCATCTTCAAACGCAATATCCACAGAATGCAGAAACGACTCCGAGTCAAAAAGCAAGAGTTGTCGAGCGTATGGATACGTGAGTTCTATTCCGCCTTCTTCGTCCGAAGTTAGTATGAGTTTGCCATCTTCACCAGGCGGCCATATGCTTGAACATCCAGAGAAGAGAAAAGAATACACGACTTGTTTTGCTTGGAAAGCGTCTTCCTCGCTTAATGGTTCTTCACTGGGATATATGAGTCCTGAAAGAATGTTTGCAAGATAGGGATATATTTTGTATGCATTCAAAATGGTCGATTCCATCGATGGATCAGTATCCAAGATAGATGCAGTCTTGTTAAAGAAGTTAGCCTGGGATTTCCTAAAGCTCTTGACCTTGCGAATGAGTCCAAGCAGCTCAACTACGGGTCCAACGTAATCTCGCATGGCACGGGTGTAGATATAGATGAGGGCGTCGTAAAGATGGTGTTTTTGACAGAGATGTATGCTTTGGTTGAGATCAAGGCAGGATGGGTCCATATGCCATATAATACGCTCGACGTATTCTGGTCGTCCGTCTTCTGAATGCAAATCAATCAATCGTTGAGTGATTCTAGCAGGGACAGATGTGATTTGAGTATCAAGGATAAACGGTTCTAATTGGCGGAGATAGATAGGAGAGATTCCGGAATCATCATAACGCTGGAAAAGGTCCTCAAAGACGAACTCAAAGTCTTGAAGGGCAATGGCGGCCTGGGCACAGACTTTTACAAGATCTTCAAACAAGGAAGTTCGATCAACGCCTCGATTGTCAGGAGTAAAGTGGGTGCCATCTGTCATTCTGTCCTCCGAAAATACATATTGCACAGAGGCGTCCATAAGACTCCGTAATTTATCGCCAATGACCTGCTTCCTGTGCACAGGATTTGAGGGAAGATTATTCCTATTCCCAGGGGCCTCATCGAGATAGTAGGATCGAGTGAGCTCAATTGCCTTTAAAAAGTCGCCTTTCTCCACAAATGCTAATATCCGATCTGCCCATGTTAGCAAGGTCCCCGCTACAAGTTTGTCCCTTTTCTGATGACTTCATTATTAGCCATTTTTTGTGTCCGTTGCGAAGTAACGTACTAAAATGAAGAGTCTTCCTTTATAGACACGCAGGCTGTGTGACACTAAACTCGGTTTGTCTCCTTCTGCAGGCCCAGGTATAAGAGATATAAGTGAATGACCATCAAAGTCGATTTCTTCCACCAGTCGATGCAAATCAAGGTCATAGACTCCAAGTTGACTTCGACTCAAAACTATCAGTTGCTATATATGTTTGATATTTGATGAGCAAAAGGCATACGTTAAGACATGTAGAAGTCAGCTTACATGATCATTCAGCCACTGCATAGCAAGAATATCCTCTTTCGCATACCATTTGCCAAGTTGTGTATAAGAAATGGTGCCTATTATGACTTCGTTGGAGCGACCAGCCTTTGCATTGTAGACACTCTGTTTGATCTTCTTTTCTGCCACAGAAAGAAAAAAAAGAAAGTTCCCCCAAGAATATGCCAGGATAGGAGGGCTCCGAGCCTCATAAGGCCCATTCATTTGATCATTTCCGGCAGAAGAGACCTTGACTACACTAGGAAACCAAGACAAGGCCCCCATTCGTTTAGATTTAGATCTAGGAAAGCTGCCCTCGTCAATGTCACATCGGTATTTAAACCAAGTCCGAGGTGTTGGTTTTAAACCGACGACGACTAGTTTCGTTGGTGTGAGTATCGCCACCAGGTCATATGCATCAGTAGAATGCGGCACCGTTCCTAAGGGCAAAGGTGCCATAGCTAAAATCGTATAACGATTCTTTCGCGGCGAAAGTGGATCATTAATCGGACCAGGATTAGATAGCTGAGCTTGAATATGAGACGCATGAGAAGATTCCGGATATCGACCCAAGATACGAAGAATATCTGAAGCCTCTACGAAAAGAACTTTGCTTAAGGAATGGTAGAATGCCAGCCCAAATTCATCTGCAGTCACTATTGCTGTGTGGCGCCCGGCGACGAAGCCGACATTCACAATTCTCGAGCCCCTTAAATGCCCCTCTTTACGCCCCGAGGATACTGCAGAAAGGGTAGTCGGAAGTACCACGCGAACGGGATTATGTGGCTGTTTGAGATTATAGAGTTGCAAATGTCCTTCTGTATGACCAGATGCGACAAATGTACGATCATGGGAGAGAGCAAGAGCAGTCACTGCCCCGACGTCCTTCCCTGTATGAATATTAGAAATGTTTTGAATATATTCAGAAAGTCTGACCTAAAGCATGATTTTCACAGACACAAAGAAGAGTCTGCTTGAAGTCATACACGGCAATTTTGCCTTCTGTGGTGCCGACACATATAAGGCCGTTAGCAGCAATTACGGTTGGAACCCCAAGCAGAGGGGCTCCCAGTACAGTAGACACCTTTTGTGAGGCTCTCGAAAACAACATCTGTGTTATGCCTTGAAGATCTGTCCATTTAAAGACGTCCCAAGCTCCAAACGGTGAATTTGTTCCCTGATTTTGTACTTTAATCGCAGAGTGGAGATTGGTAATTGATGATGACTGAGACAGAGAGGAAAATCTGGACGGAGATGGCGACACTACAGCGAAAAAGTTAGAGCGCGACGTCGCCGAAGTGCCATTTGATACTGCACCGAAAGTCTGCGGGGTATTTGAACGTAATCGGGAAATATTGGGGTGCAGAAATGGTCTGGCAAGGTTCGCATAAGACAAACTTGCATCTGTCAGTGATATGCCTATAAAGGTTGCGGAGAGTGACAGAGGCTGAGAACCATCTTCACAGTGCTAGCGTAGAAACGTGAGGAAATGCTTTCGCAGACAGATATTTTCATTCAAACGCACCGTATTTTCTGTAGGAAGTGCATATTGGTGATGCACCAACGACTCCCCAGCTTTTACAGCTTCATCCTCTGACCCCGTTTCATCGTGGTCTTGGTCAAGAACGTCACGCATTTGATCCTTATAACTTGCAGAGGTTTCAGCGTCAACACCGTCATATATAAACACTTCTTCATCGTCGTCCTCTTCTCCAAGTTCTAGCTGGTCGTCTTCGCATGAAGTATCATTTTCTCCTTCAAATAATTCGTCCATGCGTCTTGAATAGTCTCCAGGATAAGTAAATTCTTCATCTTCATCGCTTCCAACAGAATCGTGGTCCATATGGTTAGGTAGAACCGACGAATTAGCCTCATTTCCCGTTATCAATGAAGATGCTGAATTTGAGGAAGTCATTGAAAGTCTATAACGTCGTCTACAGGTATTACGGTGTGTACCTTGTATGTCAAAGTTAAAGTACTTTCAACGCGTCCGCCAACTCCTGTGTCACGCATTACGTTAATGCGTTCACTAATGTGGCTATGCCAGCACTACGCACGACAAGAAATTGCAAATCTAACAATCCGGCAACAATGAGATGGTGAAAAATACAACAATCTTCAGCCCAGTTCTAACTTCGAGGGTCAATTTTACAGAATAATATTACATATAGTCCAGATCTTACAAGACAAGACAACAACCAAACAATCTCACAGCCTAAACGTAAATAATATCGACGGGTACAGGGCAGGTACAGGGAAAGTCTATGCAGCATATCTTCGCTCGCGATCTCTAGCTTTGGCACCCGGACCAAACCTCTCTTGGAACCCAATGAGCTCCTCCATTAATTCTTCCATCATTTTCATAGTCTGCGATGAAACCTCTAAAGTACTTTCGGACATAAAATGTCTCTCAATAAACTCCTTCGGCCGGTAATGTTGCTGGTCGCTGGTCGGTTCTCGCTGGCCAACTATCATCGAATCATCTGTATTGCTCAAGACAATAGACTCTTCAGGGAAATCATTTGATTCGGCTGGGGTCGTCGTTTGGTCACGTAACGCTTTTTCAAGAGCCTCGCGCCTTCGTCCGCGATCAAGAGCATTGGCTTGTTCTCGCCCTACCCATTCGACTAGAGCGCGAACACGCTTATTCATATCTCCAACGCTCATCCTCTTTGCAGGCCATTTAACTTTGACTCCCCTTTCCATGGTTCTATCCGCGCTCTCACCCCTGGAGTTCGGCATGCCAGCAGAAGATATCCCGGCCTTTACTTCCAATGGCTGAGGGATATCTGTCGGCAACATCTGCTCAAGATGCGATAAATAATCGGGAAGGTTCCAGGATGTGAACAGGGTCTGCTGTGAAACCGCATATGCATGCGAATTGCGGTAAGCACGCGCATCCGCCGTACTCGTTCCAGATTGTTGGCCTAGTGTATAAGAGTCGTTTAGACCATGGCTGATATAGTGAGGTTTAGCCCACCTGAACCATGAGACACTCCCTGTGAGGCGGGCGGCCGCTTTGGTAGATTTGATCTAACGCGTGAATTTGCCGGCCTTTTGATGCTTGCGTTCAAGGCTTAAGGTAAAAAGCTGGTCAATAAATGTGTAAATGTGGAATCGTGATACTAACTTTCTTCTGGATCGACCGCAATAGCTTCGACTGTGGTATTTTTCCGTCCTCCCCGCCGATTCCTGATACCCGAAGGCTTAGACCCGAGTGGCGCTCTTTCTGCAACAGGAAGATCTGTAAGAGGCGCTGTTCCACGATGTCCATCTGAAGCGGTGGAAGCAGATCTCGTGCGTTTCTTTGAGCTGCTGAAGATTTGGTTAGAATGGTTAAGTGGTCCCTTGAATATTTACAGACTAACTTGTCTTCGTCCAGACGCTTTCTCTTCTTTTTGTTACTGTCTTCAGCAACAGGTGGAAGATGTTCGTCTACTGTGACATCATGGACAGCAGCAGCCTCAGCTGCGGTGGCCTCGATTATTTCTTTTAAGCTTTCATCAAATGCTGCGTCTCGACTGTTCATAGTATTTCGACGTTTTGAAGCCTGCTTCAGGAAGTGGGAAGGCGAACGGGAACGAGAAACGCGTTGGGTAGATGTAGGCTCGTGTCGCGAGGTCGCCGAAGTCTGCCTTGGCCTCTTTGCAAGTCTCCTGACATATGGTCGATATTACTATTGTCGTTATAGGTAAATTGCATGACGTACTTCAAAAGGTCCTCGTGCATCTGAGGCTTACATAGCTCGCAGTAGTAATCATCATCGTGTACTTGGTCTTCAGAGATATATCCCATACATAGGCCATGCTGCCAGACTTTGCATGTTTCACACTGGACCATAAATTCACCTGCATCTGGGTCATCCTCTGTGGAATGTTAGTGATCTTGAAAAGAGGAGGATGGGAAACAGAGAATCAAACACACCAGCACTTCCACAAACACACCGTGTGATTCCCTGTTCTTCTTCTTCATCTTGAGCTTCTTGTGCAGTTTGGTCATTTGTGGGGGTATCATGATCACCCGAGCTGTTATTCGCTATTTTGTCAATATCCTTTTCTTTGGGTTTCCTTTTAGACTTGTTGGAGCCACTACTGGAGCCGGAGGAAGTCGCAGAGGTCGTATGATGTTGCTTCCTATCTTCCAATAGGTCGTCCTGATCATCTTGTCTGGTTTTTTTGTTACGATTATTGGTCGACGAAGATGTGCGCGACCCAGTGGCCTTCTCTCGGGGTGGCAAGTCAGAGTCAGGGGATTTTGAGGCACTAGCAGATACGGAAGGAGCAGAACGACGCCCAGAGCGACGCGTTTCGCGAGGGGATAATGGTGGGCCCATCGTGGCAGTGTGAGCCATTGTAGAAAGGACGTTGACAAGTGTTTGCGTAGACCGACGGACTAATAAACCACTGGAATTAGAATGAATCATCATGTGACTCAAAGCTATTGATATTTTTGGTGTCGAGTCACTTTTCGCTCTTCGTCTGCAAGCATGGCTCCAGTTGCTACTTTAGAATACTCATCTACAGCTCCGCAACCTATCCAATATCCACGCTTAGCAAAACATCAGCTTACTTCTGATACTCCGGACTATATTCGCCTCATTCTAACTTCCAAAGTCTATGAAATATTGAAAGAAACCCCTCTGGTTTTGGCCGCAAATCTCAGTGCGAAGCTTGGAAACGAGATATGGCTGAAACGCGAAGACCTTCAAGAAGTGTTCAGCTTCAAGATCCGGGGTGCCTATAATTTTATGGCTAGCCTAACTGATGATGAACGATGGAAAGGCGTCATTACCTGCAGTGCTGGTTAGTGCGCGTATGTCTTACCATGATGCACTGAAGTGCGCTTTCTCACTTCCTGCGTCTTTATTGACTGTCAAATAAATGCTAACTCATAATATTAAGGAAATCACGCTCAAGGAGTTGCCTTGTCTGGAGCACGACTCTCTATTCCATGCACAATTGTTATGCCTCAGGGTACCCCAGATATCAAAGTGCGCAATGTTGCCCGTCTCGGCGCCAAAGTCGTTCTTCATGGAACCGATTTCGATGAAGCCAAAGCAGAGTGTGCCCGTTTAGCTGAGGTTCATGGACTCATTTTCGTACCTCCATATGATGATCCACTGGTCATTGCAGGACAGGGGACGGTTGGGATGGAAATCTTGAAGCAAATACCGGATTCTGATCAGCTCAGTGCGATATTTGCATCTGTCGGTGGAGGAGGCCTTGTTGCCGGTGTTAGCGAGTATGTGAAGAGGATAGGTGCTCCTCAAACCCAGGTCGTAGGCGTAGAAACTTTTGACGGGGATGCCATGGCCCAGAGCCTTGAAAAAGGTGAAAGGGTGACGCTTCGCGATGTAGGGCCTTTCAGCGATGGCACTGCCGTTAAGATTGTAGGGGCAGAACCTTTCCGGATCTGCAAGCAGCTCCTTGACAAGGTAGTTAAAGTCGATAACGACGAGATTTGCGCCGCGATAAAGGACATTTTTGAAGGTCAGTTCATTCATTGATTACATCAATGTTACAGTCTTTATTCTTCCACTTAGAAACACGCTCCGTAACGGAGCCCGCAGGCGCTTTAAGTCTGGCTGGCCTTAAACGGTATATCATTCAAAATAATCTGGTTGGGGCACAGAAAAAATTTGTTGCTGTTGTCAGTGGCGCGAATATGAATTTCGATCGTCTGAGGTTCGTTGCGGAGCGGGCTGAACTGGGCGAAGGAAGAGAAGCTCTTTTAAGCGTGGACATTCCAGAATGTCCGGGCAGGTAGGTGGTTAACAGACAGTAGATGTTCAAAGTAACTAACTTATGCAATAGTTTCATTGCGTTGCACGCGATCATCCATCCCCGCGCCGTCACTGAGTTTATATACCGTTACAATGTTTCGGGCGACAGGGCGCACGTACTAATGTCCTTTAAGCTACAGTCAACATCACGACAAGAGGAAGTTTCTGAGGTGTTAAATACTTTGAAAGACTCAGATATGGTAGGGTTCGACATCAGTGATGACGAAGTCGCCAAGAGTCATGTACGCTATATGATTGGGGGTTGTCAGAGTGTCCCTAACGAGCGTATCTTCAGATTCGGTGAGCTAGTCTATATTATAGTTTGATTAAGCCCACTGTTTATTCCATACGCAGCATTCCCGGAGAGACCTGGTGCACTGCGTAAATTCCTTGTCGGACTACAACAGGGCTGGAATATCTCGCTCTTCCACTACCGTAATCACGGTGCCGGTACGTCGATAAATAACGAACAGAGACCTTCTTTTAATGCATTTCTAGATTTGGGCAAAGTCCTTGCTGGAATTCAAGTACCAACAGACGAATTAGAACAATTTTATCAATTCCTGAAGACCCTTGATTATGCATATGTGGAAGAGACGGAAAATGCTGTATACAAGCGCTTCTTGCAAGGCTAGCTCTGCGACTATTTCCATATCCATAAATCTATTCCATTGCCATCATCTGGTTTATATGATTCAAGAAATTACCCTGTTGCACGCAGCCAAATAAATAGTCCTAATATCCTTAAGGTAAACAGCACACCTACTCTTCATCACCAAACTAGTGCAATTGTCCGACGTGCATCAAAAACGGTGGAGGTTGAACGAATATAGCTTTCGAGTAACAACGGAACGATATGTAATAACCTAGTCAAGTTTTAAACTGTAAAGAGTCTTATTTAATAATTGAAGACGGATAATAAATGAAGATTCAGTCACCTACAACAGTCTTTCAATGATGATGCGAATTTGTCGACTTTTTAGCACTGAGGTAAACATTGTCTACAACCACGTAAGCCGTGAACGCAACGACTGCAATTCCGAATCCAGGAAACATATTGCGAAGCATGATACGGTTGGTAAAGATGGGGCTCTTTCGCCAGGCTTCAGCCTTGCCCCACGGATCTCGGTATAAAGGTAGGTTGGACATTCTGTCAGCTGAAATCATGTCATTCAGTACGGCGAGTAATGAACAATATTGTGACGATAGCACCTCACGTTGGCTGATAGAAATTGTAAAGGGAGGAGGCCGGGGTTGGGATGGATCGGAATAAACGCTGACTAAACACTACTCACGAAACCATGACCTGTTAGTTTCGGGCAGGCTCTTTTGACTTGCACCGACGGGACAATTTGATTGAATACGCCCATCATTCAACAACCATACTCCTCTTCCCATTCAATTTGTTCAGTGCCCCCGTTCTCTTTTCTGAACGCGTGAAATTTAATTATAATCGTGTTGGAATCTCTTTGTAATACCATGCCAGTTGATTCTCCTATGGTTGTCATCAATGAGCAGCTGCCTAACCGCACTGCAAGTAATGCTCATAAACCAGAAACTGCCATCAATGGAAATGGCGCAAGCAGCCTTGAGCTCAAGGATTCCAGCGACGATGACGATTTGCCATTGGTGATATCTCTTCTAATCAGTTTCATACGAAGTACTTATGGCTTATATTCACCTTTCTAGTCCCAAACTACTCGTACCACGGACGCCACGTCGTTGCCGTCTCGTAATCTTAAACGCAAAAAGGTTGTTTATGAAGAAAGCTCAAGTGATGATGATGTTCCCCTGGCGTCTTCCCCAGCTAAGGGCAGAACAAATGGGAAGTTAAGCTCTGTGCAGCAGCCTCCGGAGACCGCAGACGAGTCCGACAGTGAAACTCTCAGTAAAACTCGCCGGGCTTCTAACGGAAGATCCTCGAAACCACCAAAGAAGAAAGTAAAGGAAGAAGACGACTTCAATGGTGAAGATGACGACAAACCGGTTGCTTCTGCTAAACGCCAGCCTGCCCGGAAACGCAAGCTCAAAATTGAGAGCGGCAGTGACGATGATACGGCGCGCATTACCAAGGCACCTTCCAAATCTCGTCGGAAGAAAGTCAAGGATGAAGAAATTTCTGACACTGATGTCCCAAAGCCTAAACGAGGGAGGAAGGCAAAAGCGGATGAAATAGGGAAATCTCCTGCAAAGATCAAAGAGAAGAAAGAAAAGAAGGAAGAAGAGCAGGAGGAAATATTCCGGTGGTGGGAAAGCAACGTTGATAACGGCGATGATAGTGTGAAGTGGACGACTCTTGAGCATAGTGGTGTCCTATTCCCTCCCCCCTACGAACCTTTACCGTCTACCATCAAGATGAAATATAATGGTGTGATGCAATACCCTCTTCCTTATTTCTTACATTTTCTTATATAAATTTGATTAGGTCAACCTGTTGACCTTCCTCCTGACGCGGAGGAAGTGGCAGGTTTCTACGCTACATTACTAGAAACTGACCATGCCAGGGACCCAACCTTCAGCAGAAACTTCTTCGAAGACTGGAAAATCGTGATGAAAAAACATCCTCCTGTGAGTGATTTATTTAAAAAATGTTCATACGTTTTTTAATTCCAGAAACAGCGAGACGGCACAAAGATAACTAATTTTGACCTGTGCGATTTCCGGCCCATGTTCGAATACTTTGAAGAGGAGAAGGCCAAGAAGAAAGCGATGTCAGCAGATGAGAAGAAAGCTAATAAGAAGGCTAGGGAGGAAATGGAAGCTAAATACACAACTTGTCTTCTTGACGGACGTAAAGAGAAAGTAGGCAACTTCAGAGTTGAACCCCCTGGTTTGTTCAGAGGACGTGGAGACCATCCTAAGAAAGGTGCACTGAAAGTAAGTGTATCAAACAACATAGGAGCAAACTTTTGACAGTCAAATTATAAGTTCCGGGTACGCCCGGAAGATATCACGCTTAACATCGGGAAAGGAGCGCCAGTGCCAGTTCCTAATATGCCTGGGCAATGGAAAGCGGTTACGCATGATAACACTGTTACATGGCTTGCCAACTGGACCGAGAATATCAACGGTAATCATAAATATGTTTTCTTGGCAGCAGGGAGTTCTTTGAAAGGCCAAAGCGACATGCAGAAATTCGAGAAAGCACGCGAATTAAAGGTAGCTAGTATTTATTCATTCTGTTTCTGGTCTAACAAAAACGCAGAATCATGTCGATCGCATCCGAGAGAACTACAGCCAAGATCTGCGCTCGAAGGTTATGGCAGATCGACAGCGTGCTACTGCCATGTATTTCATCGATAAATTGGCACTGCGTGCTGGAAATGAGAAAGGTGAAGACGAAGCAGATACTGTTGGTTGCTGCTCTCTCCGATGTGAACACGTTACACTCGAGGCGCCGGATTTTATTATTTTCGATTTCCTTGGAAAGGACTCCATTAGGTACTACAACAGAGTTCAGGTTGAAGCGCAGGTCTTCAAGAATATCAGGATATTTAAGGAGAACAAAAACGATGATGATAACCTGTTTGATCGTGTAACGGTACGTTCGAAGCTGTAGCCTCCGTATGACATGCCGACTGAAAAGGTTTAGACGACATCTCTCAACAAACATCTCACTAATGAAATGAAAGGCTTAACTGCGAAGGTCTTCCGTACCTTCAACGCTTCTATCACGTTCCAGCGGCTTTTGGATGAAGAGACGCTCGAGGGTGCGAGTTTGCAAGAAAAACTCAATGCGTACAATGCTGCAAATCGTAAGGTGGCCATTCTCTGTAACCATCAACGTAGCGCTCCGAAGACGCACGATCAATCTATGGCAAAAATGCGGGACAAGGTAGTTATTTACGTTCGTCCGTCTGCATGTGGATGTTGGTTTGCTGATATCTCTGAGATAATAGTATAGATCATTCAAGTACGACCGCATGAAGTTACGGCATGCGTTATTCAAACTCGACTCCAAGTATAAGAGGAACCCTCTCTATAAGGACGACGAATCTGATCTGGAAGAAGATTGGATTGCAGAACATGAGGATTCGCTAAAGGCCAAAGAAATTGAGAAGATTGAGAAGAGGTTCGCTAAAGATAACGAAAAGCTGGAAGAAGATGGTAAAAAGACGCAAAAAGAGTCTGTTTTGCAGGATCGCATTCGTGATGTTGAAGCAGAATTCGAACGATTGGCGAAGGAACGTGGTACAGGCAAAGCTGACCCCAAAAATCGCACCGCCGAGAGATTAGAAGACGCCATTGAGAAAATCACGCAAAAGATCAAATCTTTCAAACTACAGATGGTTGATAGGGATGCAGGCAAGGAAGTAGCGTTGGGTACAAGGTGCGTGGTACTATAAGATAATGCACAAGATTGACTAAATTCATAATGGCGTAGTAAAATCAATTATCTTGATCCTCGGTCAGTACACTTCTGACATATTTGGAAACTTGCTGATCTTTTGAGGTTGGTAGAATTACTGCTGCTTGGTGCCAAATCCATGATGTTCCCATTGAGAAAATATTCTCCAAAACGCTAGTAACTAAATGTACAGTTTCTGGTATTTTGTTCAATTACCTATAGCTGACATCTTATATTTCTAGTCCCGTGGGCAATGGAGGTTGAATCTGAGTGGAAGTTTTAGTTTGGTTCTAGTAGATGCGTTCAAAATTAGTGTTGTATTATCATTTCCATGGACAATAGCTTGCTGTTTTATATACGATTGTAGAAGCAAGTGTAGAATGGCTCGTAGGACAAACTTGAACCCACTTGACTCGTTCAAATGCTATTGTTGTTCATTACTATGAAAACCAAACATAGTCCTCGTGTCCAAAAATAAAAGTCAGTCTAGTGTTGGTCCAGTGCAGTGTTTCTTCACTTGTTGACGGACGTCATCATGAGTCGCTTCAGTGATACCCCTCGCACCATCTTCGCCTCCAAGACTACTTATGAAGCATTGTACGTGGAGTCCGGTGAAGAGTCAGAGGATGATGAGCACTCGTCAGACCTTGAGTTATTGAAAGACACGAGGTCTGTACAATATATTCATATTCGTCATTACCAGCTACGAAATTACTAAGCCTACAATGTAAAGCATTATGCCACAAGAACACGAAAGTCCCAAAATGACAAAGTCAGCTATCAAAAGAGCGAATCGTCTAGCACGCATTGAACGGAAACAGCGTCAGAAAGCCAAGTCACCACTGGCTGAAGACGAGCCGAGTGTTCGGCATGAAGAGGACGCTTTCCCCCCACCAACTCAAGCAGTCGCCCCTGCTATGGAATATGTTGAAGACCTTCAGCCTCCGAGATCTACATCTGATGAGACTGACTTAGAGGCAGTACTGCCTCCTAACGAACTCAATGCGTCTACGCTACAGCCTCAGTCAGTAGTTCGACCACCAAAACCAGTAAATATATTTGCAGATTCCCATAATGACAAAACTTCTTCATCCAGTCCACCCCTGCCCTTTGATCATCAAGTAGTGCCCATTGGCTCGTCGATAGTCGTGTCTGGTACTCAGACGAATGGTTCGGCCAGGCAGGACGCACTGAATACTGCGGAAGCTAGCAAAGGGCTGAATGCAGAGCAAGTTAAAAAACGCCAAAATGCTTTGACTCGTACACTATGGACTTTCATCATGATTGGCGGATTTCTCAGTAAGTACTTATTGCATTGTATAAACTGTCCTTGACTGAATGCCTTATTATCGTTAGCGTTACTGGTGTTGGGTCACTCCTATATGATTTTGTTGGTTATGCTTTGCCAGACCCTTGTTTACCGCGAAGTCACTGCATTATTCTCTCTGAAAACGGCAATCTCCGATTCGCAGGACGCCAGTCAGTACAAAGGAAAAGATCCCTGGAGCAAAACATTAAATTGGTACTTTTTCGCCGTGACAAACTACTTTTTGTATGGTGAAAGTATCATATATTACTTCAAAGTAAGCCCAATATGATTACCTTTTCACTGTCGTACTTAATCGATCGGGTATTCTAGCACGTCGTTTTTGCAGATGCCAATCTGCTGCCATTTGCCACAAATCATCGCATGATTAGTTTCACGCTGTACATCATAGGTTTCATGGGTTTTGTAATGTCTTTGAAGAAAGGCTTCCTAAAGCAACAGTTCGGCTTGTTCTGTTGGGTCCATATGAGTCTCTTGTTGATTGTTGTCTCAAGGTGGGCTTTTATTATACAATCAGTAAAGCATTATGTGTTAATTTTTGGTCAGCCACTTCATAGTGAATAATATTCTCGAAGGCCTCATTTGGTTCTGGGTGCCAGCGTCATTGGTAATCTGCAATGACTGTTTTGCCTATATCTGGGGCATCACAATCGGCCGCACGCCCCTTATCAAGTTATCACCCAAAAAGACTGTAGAAGGTTTTGTTGGAGCATTTTTATCCACCATTGTATTTGCTCTAGCCTGGGGAACTTTCTTTATGCGCTTCAACTACATGATATGTCCTGTCCACGATTTAGGCGTCAGTGCGTTTTCTTCAACTTCATGTACACCAAACCCAGTATTTGTTTGGAGGAATGTTGAACTTTGGAGGCCTCTGTCTTCCTTCTTGTCTGTATTCGTGAGTTCTGACTTCGTTACTTTACCAGTCCGGGTCGCTTATAATGCTTTCTAGACTGGTTCATCGATCACAAGGGTATCATACGCTCCCTATCAACTCCACCTCTTAGTTCTTGCCTGTTTTGCCTCATTGGTGGCACCTTTTGGCGGCTTTTTTGCGTCGGGGTTCAAACGCGCTTTCAACATCAAAGACTTTGGCCACAGCATTCCTGGCCATGGTGGTATGACAGATCGGATGGATTGCCAGTAAGTATTAGCTTTTCTACAAGCGTCTTGTGCATGATTAATGGGCAATTAGATTCCTCATGGGTGTTTTCACCTACGTTTACTATAGCAGTCTAATCCGCGTCAACAACATCACTGTTGGCAAAATCTTAGAAACAGTTGTCAGCGGGCTTACTGTTGAGCAGCAATTGGAACTAATTCGTGATCTCTCGAGATATCTTGAGCAACAAGGGATATCTGTTTAAAATATTAGTACTTTAGTATTGACTGTCAGGGCTAGTGCTTATTGCTACTACATAATTATCTAGTTTTACTATACCATTGATGCGACCGAAAACAATGATGACATTATCATTATGAGGCTTTGGATAGCAAGTACATGGAAGTCGAATTCCCGAGCCTGTTGGCAAATAAAAATTGTCGGAAATTTCATTCACGCCTTACAAGGCACTTCAAGGCCATTAATGCAGATCTGTCTTACAATGATGTTGTAATTATATCAATTAATTTACAAGTCAGAGCTCGTCTTACAAGGTGGGCCCGCCTTGTAAGACGAGCCCTACGTTGCTTTGAAAATATTATGAATCAATATCAGGAGTCTACATTCGCTGTTACTACTATTCATTCATTGTAGGTGTTGATACTCTTACTATCTATCTGTAGTATGTACTTATTTATACTATGCCCGTAGGTATGGATTAACGTACTGGAAAACCGCCGAGGCGGAAAACACTGGAGTTTGGATGGAAGGAAGACTCACGGAAACACACAAAAAGAAACTGAATGCGCGTGTGGATTCGGAGTGGCTACAACAGGAGAACAGACGACAGGAAAAGCAGAAGGAAAGAGGTGTTGACTAGGCGTGGCTCCGGCTACTTATGTGAGAGTGGCATGTGATGTCATGATGTAAGGATAGCATCCTTACAGTGCTCCCCCCCAAGAAAAAGAAGGGCGAGGGAAGAGCGTATGTAGATAGAGCAGTTAGTAGAGATAGAAAATTAAACTGAGATAAAAGGGTCACACGCGACAAAAGAAAAATCCGTGCACGGGTGCGTCAAACCCCTGTGGGGAAGCTACCGCAGGCAGAAGTGAAAGTAAGAGGTACGTGAAGGAAGAAAATTGAAAACATACGAAAACTCAAGAACATGTACTGGCAAGAGCTTCCCAGTTGTCGAGAGCGACATTGTCCTGCAATTTGTCTTCTTCCAACCAAAGGTCGGCCTCTGGACCTTCGTCTTTCCATCTGACGAGGTATTTAGTACGACCCCGCACTTTACGTTCATCGATAATGCGGTCGACGAAATGTTCTTCTTCTCCATCAACCATTTCTGTCTGCGGAGTTGGTCGCGCACGGTTAGGGAAAAGATAGTCGTCATTAGGAGTGTAGCGTTTGATCAGGGATGTGTGGAAGACTTCGTAAGTAAGGTCTTCTGGGTTACGAGTGGTTGCATTAGACGAAGCGGAAGAAGGTAATTTCAGTAACACAGTCGAATTATCTGCAAAAAATGAAACGATAGTATATGGACCCTCCCAACGAGGCATAAACTTAGCTGCACGTTGATCTGTAGGATGTCGAAGACGTTTACGACGGTTGGACGTGTCAAGCATCACGAGGTCACCCGAAAGCCACTGTTGGTCATCGCGACGTGAAGCATTTGCATGATATGCCTGCGAGATTTTTGCGAGGAGCAGATTGTCACGGGCATCTTGAGTATCAGTGTGGAGGCGCTCGATGACCTGTCTAGCAGATGTGTCAGTAGTATGAGTAGCACCTTCCCGATGAACCAGGGGTGGTATTACACGTGCAGGACGTCCAAGGCGAAGTTCAAAACCAGTGTATCCAGTTGAGGCATTCTTAGAGTTCATAATGTGGAAACGTATGCGCGGCAGTGCTCGTTTCCAGCCCCGTTGATTGCGTTCAACATGAAAATGGATTGACTGGTTAATTGTCTTGTTAGACCTTTCGCTGGCGCCGTCCGATTGAGGATGGAAGGCTGACGACATATTAACCTGAACACCAATCAGTGCAGTTAATGCTTTCCAAAATCGTGACAAGAATAACTTATCCCTATCACAGGCCATGTTTAAAGGTAATCCATTCTCGCAATACCATTGATCAAAGAAAATCAAAGCAAGATCTTCGGCTGTGATATCCATTCGACATGCAATAATGCGGAGGTCTGCACCTAAACGGTCAGTGATGGAAAGAATGCAGTCGGACCCATCGTCTTCAGGAAGTGGACCAATAAAATCCATGGCAACATCTTCAAGACGATTGTCTGGAATAGGAAGTGGATGCAGGGGACCCGAGCGAGTAGTTGTTGATGATTTGTTTCGTTGACATTCGTCACACCCGGGAACATAAGCATTCTCAAGTTGAGTGCGCATATTGGGCCAGAAGTAGGAGCGTCTGATAGAGTCATATGTCTTCGCAAAACCGAAATGCCCTAGATTATCATGAGCCATGCGGAAGACATATTCACGTACCCCACAATTTTCAGGAACAACAAGCCTGTCACCAATGAACCATAGCCCATTACGTACAGTTAGAATTGGCATTCCACGTTGGGCGACTAAGAGCTTTTGACACCATGGATCGAGAGCGTAGGCCGAACGAAGGGCAGTAATAACTTCTTGAGTGAGTTGAGGAGAGCTGGATGAGTCCGTCTGAGGGCGATCCGTGAGTGCAACGACTGAAGGCCAGACAGTCTCCGCTGAGATTAAATTAACTGACGCAATAGTCACAGGCTCATCGTCAATATAGCCATATGGGTGACTTGCAGCGGCCTCTGCAACCCACATAGAACAGTCCCCTGGTACCGTACCCTATAATGTATTCGGGGACTATATATATACTATATGACATAACATCATTCCTGCCAATTCTTTATTTAGATCTCTGCCATGTGTCACAGATGGATCCGGCGACTAAACGTCTACCGTAGGCTATAGCGTCATTCCGGCAGAATGCGGGTTCCCAGCCACCGTTCCAGCTTGGCATCGGGCCGACACACCACCCCTCGGAGGGTCGGTCGGTGCCCCGAGTTGTTGGTCGCTGGCAAGCTACCCAGACGCGGTGTGGCTCTTGCATTTGGATGATTCTAAGGACCGAAAAGGGTGTCCCAAGATCTCAAAGAGGACATTGCGTATACAGTAGTCTCTTTTGTACCACACCCTCGGAGCTGTCCGATAAACTAACAATCAACCGTCTTGGGGCATAAGCATTCATTATCGGTAACCGAGGCTCCGTTATAAAGCCTCAAACCTTTACAAATGCGCAGGACTTAACAGACAAATGATGTAGCACAAGTTGGGGGCCGACACACTTGCCGATATATTATTCAACTTCCAGTAATGCTTATATATGAATGTTTTTCTATGCCAACCGGTCCCTCCAGTGTGCGAGGTTTTGCTGAATGGTGGTTAAACCCTGGAGACCATCATTACACAGCTCCCAGTACGCCCTCTCCATATAATATTGTTGTTTCCGAGCATTGATTAGGCTTGACAGTTTGGTTTGAAAGTCTGGTCCCAGTTTCATATCGTCAATCAGTTTTGAGGTTTCATATACATCTTCGAGAGAAAACCTAGTCTATGTAAGGGTTAGGTAAAGAGTTTAGAAGGACGTCAAGATGCCGCACATAATTATTGGGGACATTCCATGTAATATCCATTACACGATCTAAATTGATGTCTACAATGTCCGACAAAGGTCGGTCGGTGGCCGAGTCGGAGATTTTTCTTCTAATGTCCCCAACTTTCATATGTCTAATTAAGTGGGTAAGCGTTGAAGAGGACTCATGCTCACTATCAGCACTAGTTGTATAGCTAAGCCCATCTCCGACCGCCTCCGATTCGTTGTCGGAGTCCGAGATTTCGATAATTGTCTTCACTGTAATTGGACTAGAAACCTCAATGCTGTTATCACTGGACGTTGAAATCTGGCTTGATATCTCCATTGAGTAGTCGCTCTGGATAGGTATTGGTATTGGACTGGTCACTTCCATTGAAGAATCACTATCTGCATCCACAGGACCACCATCAAAATATCTCGGGATTGGGATGGGGCTGGAGACTTCGATATCTTCATCACTGCTTTCCAGGTGAGCAGCCTTTCTCTTCAAGGAGGCTATATTGCTTATTTTATTATGACTTTACATAGTACAAATTTCTTGCTTACGAGGGCGCATAGTAAATAACTCTTATATACTCAGTAGGACTGGCAGAAGGTAAGCAATCTTTTATCAGATCTGTCCTTTACAGACATCCAGCAGTCACCATTAAGTCATCGGTTGTCGCCGGTCATCCATGACGGTCACCGGCTGTTACCGGTGGCCGAATGAAAGACCGGCGGCACAGGTCATATGACCGACTTTGATCATGTTTGGCCCAAGTTGAAGAACATCGGCTTGCGTCCGATTTGGACTTGTCATTTTCTTCCAAGCACTCCTCCACGCGTCACGTCGCGCCTCTCATCGCGTCTCGCCCATCAGCCGCCGCGCCATTGCGCTATCCCTCGCGTCTCGTCGCACTCGTTTACCGTCTTCTTCGCGTTCGTTTCCCACCCCGTCGCGCCTGCTCTTCGTATCTGCCATCTGCCTAGCATCCCGTCGTACCTCCACCGCATCCCGCTACGCAACTCCCCGGTATCCCTCCTTCAACATGTCGTCCCAAAGCGCCTTCCTCTCCTCACGCGCCGAGTTGCATAAGCAGTTGGTTGACATTTGGGCGCGCAAGGATGAGACGGGGTTTCCAGAGCGGTGGCCCAGTTTGTGGGCGCGCGCTAAAGAGGTGAGTAGTTTTTTCACATCACCAACTGATTTTCTCTGACAATACATTCTTATGATCCCGCTTCAGCTGCGTCGGCACCAGTTAAACCGTGAAACTACGCCATGGACGCTAGTAGACTATGTCTACCACTACGGTGTCGATCTCGAAAAATCGAAGCAAGTTTTCACTTTTGATGGTCTGCATAGCCGGATGACCGGAGGGATGACCGCACTAGTTGGTATAGAGAAGAGTGCGGGTGGGATACCGAAAAATGTGTTATTTGGTGGTACGTTATTTCAATGTTCTACATTACTTTGTACATTAATGACATTTGATATAGGCCATGCAATCCCTAGCTGGTTCAAAATGAAGTCAAAAACTAAGGAAAACAAGGCAAAGGATGGAACCGACGCGAAGGAGATGGAACAGAGTGCGGATAAAGGGAGGGGAAGGACAAAGAAGGAAGAGAAAGGCAAAGGAAAAGAGAGGGACGAAGGTGAGCCCAACAAGACATGCTGATGGTTCCATGCTGACATTATTACGCGCTCTTTAGACTCTGTCACCTGGGCCACATTGCCCACCGATACGGCAAAGAAGCAGCCTCGTAGGGTAAGAAGGCAGATATTTACAAAATAATGGTAACTAATATATATACAGACGCGCAAAAAAATCACGTCAAAAGTATATGTGTCCTCGGACGAAGAGCCGCTAGCCCAGGGATCAAGAGTCGAGACGGTAGAAACAGGAGAGATTGGGTCTTTGAAAGACCTCGGACATGCTCCGAGCCCAGTCCGAATATCACCACCGAGACCGCCGAAGCTAGTTGGTGTGGTTCCGAAAGTTGACGGCGTTGCGAACTCGGTCGCCGATCAGCAAAGGCAGCTCATAGGGCCCTTGGAAACTGCCCTAGCCCCCTCAAAGGTCGGAACGATGCCGAAGGACGTCGGAGAGACCCCGATGCAGCATGAAATGGCCAAAGCAGGTCCTTCGCGTCTGGATCGCCAGATGGAAACACCAGGTTCCACGGGTTTGGAGGCCATGGACACAACGGCGAACCAGGATATGGAGGTAGACCAGCTTGACCAGAGCAACGGGGACGATGAAAACGCGAATACCAACGAGAATAGGACCGGTACTTCAAATCGGGCACGCCGTCCACCTAACAAGTCCACACGGCCAGAGGTAGTTCTTCCGACAAAGAAGCGTCCAAGAAAGGATGACATTGCTCCTCGGCCACCGACTCGGGGCCCGACACGGAGATCCATGCGCAAGAAATACATGGAACTAAGTGAAGATGCCGGCGAGCCCAGCCGTTTGGATCCGACGTTCAAACCTTTGGAGGAGGCCAAAAAGAGGAAGGCGTCAGCGGTCGTCGAGTCCCCTCGTCCTTGCAAGCGGTGTCTCTTGGGCGGCCATGCCTGCCAATATCGCGACAAGTACACGTTGCGGGACCGCTTGAAATGGGAAAGGGATCCCGATGAGAAGCGGATTGCATGTCTCCGATGCAAGACGATGAAGGTAAAATGTGAACTTAGCCGCGGCGAGGACAACAGGAGGAGGTATGTGACTGATGATGGCTACGACAGTCGAAGCTCCGACTCCGACGACAAGGCAACCAGCTCTGACGAAGACGACGGGTGGGGCGAAAAAGAAGTCAAGAATATGGCAAGGCGGCGTTCCCGGTCGGCATGCGACCGATACCGATTGCAGTCGACTCTGCATTATGAGACGCCCTTGGGTCAATTTGCACAGCCTCTTCAGGCCGTGGAGACCGGTCGGGGCGTCGCCGATGACTTCATTCCAACGAACCTGGGCGAGCTTCTAGTGAAGACATTGCAAGATGTGCGAGTTGTGATGGACAACGTGCAGCAGGTGATGTCCGAACAGGTGGCACAGGGGAAAAGGTTACATCGAGTCGGGGAACAAGTCTCGCGGATGGCAATTGCACTCGATCGAGGATCAATACCACGGTCAGAACAAGTCCAAGATGATGGCCTTCTGAACACCTCGACAGAAGTCAGCTACCGACCCGTTTCCTCCCGCAAGCGACGGTATGTGTTATCGGATAGTTCGTCGGGCACCGAGGCCATCGTACAAGGCGAACAGGGGCACATGCCTTCTGCGCAGCACCCCCGGCCGGCCGCCGACTATGATGCACAAGAGCTTGCGGAAGTGGTGATTCCGGCCCGGCCACCATCGGAAGCTACTGCGCATGAGCCTGCGGAGGCCGAACATGCCATCAACGAGGGTCTGGAGGCGCACCGACGGTCGACATCGCCGATGTCTGTCGACGAGCAGTTGGTCACAGCCCAGTCATTGGGTCCAGAAGATACTGCGCAGGGGCCTGAGCAGTCGATGACCGGCGATGAATTTCCCGGACAACAAACGGAACCGACCGACGTACAGGACACGGAGCCCGAGCAATCAGTGTCAAATGAAGATCAGCAACCGGGCCAAGAATCGCAACCTACTGCAAATGCTGAACCATTTGCGGAGACCTCTGTGGATGACGCAGGCCCGCGGGACTCCTATTCTCCCTCCGTTGAGAACCAGCAGGGGAACAACCCGGACTCCGAGGACGTGGCCGGCGCGAAATCAGCCGTTCCGACTCTGGATCCGCTGCCAGAGGACTCTGAGCATCAGCAGGAGATCCAGCCGGACTCCGAGATGATTGCTGAGGCGACAACCGCCGTTGCAACTGCGGATCCGCTGCAAGACCCCACGGGCATCGCTCAACGCGGATCAGAGGAAGCTGCCAAGGCATCTAATGAAGTCGAAGATCCTACTGTTTCTGCGTCCATTCCCACAGCGATGTCCATCCCAACTCAGAAGGATTCCCTTGGTGTCGCGGATGGACGTCAAGACTGTCCACTGGAGGAGTCAAGTAAGTACTTCTTCCGTTCTGGTATTTTTGTAATAATTTCTTTTATTCTCAGGCGACATAGCTGTTCAGATGGGAGCCAACCCAGCCCTGGTCAACGCAATCGACCAGCTTCTGGAAAAATCACACGACGCCGCAACAGAGCAGCGGCTAATGTCTCAGGGCATCAACGCGATGATGGATCCAGACCGCCTCTCTCCACTCACTAACATCGAGGACGACGATTCCACGGCGCCCGACTTGGTTCCCGGTCCGTCTCGGTTGCGTAAACGCGCGGCAGGTGCAGAACTGTGGGTGGAAACACATCCCCCAATACCTCCAGAGCTTCAAGACGACACGGATACCATAGCCGGGAGAGTCAGCAAGAAGAGGAAAATGAATGACAAGCCGCCCCGCCGCGTGATGACAACTGGACACGGGAAGAAAAAGAAGACATGAGTTGAAGCACTTGTATTGTGTATATACTTTTTGTGGATGTACTTAACCCCTACCTGTTTATTGTTTTTTGTAATGTCATATCTTGTCATCATTATAAATTGATTGCTATTCCGATATACATCCAAGTATCTGAGTATTCAATTGTCCCCTCTCTTCTTATAAATGGTCATGGATGGTGAAGAACCAACAACTGTGGGACTAGACCCAATCATCTGATCATATGCAGCACCTTTTTCTGTACGTTTACGAGATCTTCCAGGCATTTGACGAGTATATAGATTCTCGGTCGGCTGCCGGGAATGTGTTTCATTTTCAATCCTGGGATCCTGTTGTTGCTTAAAGTTTTTCTTGCGTGGCCGGAGTGCGGGAGTTTCAGGCATCGGATTTCGGACTGGCGTGCTCGGGGGCCGATCGGGTCCATCCGAAGCCACTTCACTTTCAGGAGATTCGATCCTTATTTTCCTGATGGTGGATTTACCCTGTCTGATCTTCACCTGCTTTGGGTCGCTGCTATCATCCTCAGAGTGTACAACACCATCAGGTGTCTGACTGGATGCCACTGACACATCTGGGGTAAGTGCTGGAATGTTCATCGACAACCTTTGTGTTGAAGCCAAACCTCTCGGTCTTGGCCGAGGTCTTTCCTTTTGAACACGGGAACGATCGGCGACCGAGTTATCTGTATCGGTGTCATGTAAAAACTTGTCAGTGGACTCTGCTGGCGTAGGTAACCTAGTCGTCGGCTCCCGGTCGGCGCCGCCCTGCTTTTCCTGCCCTTTTCCCGAGGCAAATTCCACTGAAACCTCGTGTTGCTGATTTATAGTCACTTTATATTCACCAACGACAGAAATGATTTAACAAACCTTGGGAGCTTGGCTGGTTCCCTGGTTCTGCTCCTTCCGTGAACCTGAAATTTCATTCGAGTCTGCACATTCCGTACTTGAATGACTGTCGGAGGCTGTCTCTGCACCAGCGTGTGCGTCTTCGGAGCCCGCCCCGGCGCCGAGGTTTGCCATGTCGGAGCCCGCATCGGCGCCGACATCTACCACTTCCGCCCTTTGATCAGCAGTTGTCTCTTCTTCTGTAGGGACTGACCGTGAGCTGGGGGCTTTAAACTCCGTCAACATTCCGTCAGGGTATTGGGCAGATCCTGGTATGTCATCCTGCTTCACATTTGAAAACCGGAATGGCAGTTCACCCTGGCTTTCCCTATATCTCCATAATCTCAAAATCTGGCTGGTCTGATGAACTTTGTAACTGTGAGGATCGCTGAATTCAATTCCATCGGGCATGTAGATTTCGTCAACAAAAATGCTCCAATGGTAATCCCCGTCAGTCATAAATTTGTAAGGTGTGGCAGCTTTTCTGCCATACGCCAACTTGTAGTGTTGACCAATGTATTGGCGTATTGCCCTTTCCTGCGTTTCAAGGTATTCGACACCTGTGCTGCTCGTGATTGCGGGCGGTACACGTGGCAAACCACCCTTGTTGACCAATACTGGACTACCAGTGGAATTAGCATCCCCGTTCGGACCGACGGCGCTAAGCTTGATAGCAAATTTGGTATACTCGATGTATTTCTTTAGGAACAAATTGAATTCCTTTGGAGCCCATCTCTGGAAGCTAGGAACATATGTAGGGGAGCTGCCCTGCATATTCTGCGTGTCAAAGCTATATTTGTTCAGTTTTTAGGAACGCACTACTGGTTAAACACAATTGATATGCTCACACGGCGTACACCCCTTTCCCGTCTTCGCCTTGGAAGCAGGAGAATGATGTTGTTCGGATGCCCATACTTTCCCATTTGATCTTATCCGCCGCTTTGGCCACTTTAGTGGAATATTTCATGGCGTTCCTAATGTTGACGTGATTAAAGATCGAAGTAACGAAGATCTTGGCGCTCACTCAATCTGTATGTCCTTTGGCACACCGTTTAGTTGCCATTGCTCCAACTCCTTCAAGTACTCTTCCCGTTCTTCATCTGTCAGTTCTTCCTTGATTATTTTTTTTGCTCCTTGGTAGTGACCTATCCATTCCCGACTGCTGGCATCGATGTCGGCGCCGGCCCGACTCCGTGCCAAAACCTCAATTTCCTTTTTTTTTTTTGGCAGTGACAACGGTATCAAAAGTCATTTTGTAGTTGAGCCCTGGAATATGGGGGGTACGTTCTTTTCTTCCATGATTGCGAAACCAGTTGTAGACCCGCTAAATAATTATGCCATTAGCGTTTTTGAGCCGATTCGGACACCGACCGGTGGGTCAATCAGTGTTTTGCTCACCAATTTCCTCTTCTTCCATTGCTTCTTTGCCTCTGGATCCTTCTCTATAGCATTCCGGCTATACCTTTCCTTATAGCATTCCCTTATCAGCGGTAAAACAACATCTCGTAACCATGTGTTTTTTTGCCCTCTCTTCTGGGCCTTATATGCATCCAGATGGGTTTTCAAGATCTCTTCTTCTTTGGCTGTCCATGGCTCTGGAACTGATGCATCCTTCGCCACTGCAATCACTGTCTCTTCGGTAGACGGAGGCATGGATAATGAACGGGGAATGTCGTTAGTAATTAGAATTTGACCCCTTTTGGCAAGGCGCACGCTGTCGCAATTTGCACGCCATCGATAAATTAAAGTATACAATCTGATCGGTGATTCCGACATGTCGCCGACCGATGCCGATCTATACAGCTGATATCAGGTAATGAGGTAGATATTCACGAGATTTATTGAAGAATACATACAGATTCTATGATAGAGAGTGTAATTGCAGTGAACACCCGATGCAGAGTGGGATGATGTTATTCTCCTCATCCTTCTTAGACTTTGATCAACTTACACCGTTTCTACTGCTGTAAATAAATATTGGTCGTGTTCGATGCAGATAATGCAACTAGGCAATACCCGTTGCATACGAAGTGTGCCCATGTACATTATACAAAAGATATTATATTATACTGTTGTATTTGCATCCATGGCCAACCCGCTTAGACAGGTTGTTGTTCTTTACTGACCTGTAATATGCTGTGCACTGAAGTTCTGAACAATAAACAAGAACAAGAGTAAAAAAAAACAATAAGATAACAAATACAATGTTGTCATAGTATTCTAAATTCATTGAACATATTTAATTCTAACTTGTTACTTCATTGGGTAACGGGTCCAAGTCAATTGTTTGTACCGAACATATAAAAGGAATACGAAAGGTATCATAGAACTTCACTTCTCCTTTGCTGATCTCTGTCCTCTGATAATGAGTTCTCGCAGCCACATACATATGATGTCCGTCGGGAGCGAAGATGACGAGCCTATCCAATTAAACGATAAAGGCAGACCAGTGAAACAACGTAGGGCACACGCTCGACGTCCAAGAAAAATGGCCGGAGTGTACACTGTTCCTGCAGCAACAAAGGCATCAGTACCTTGCACACAGCAGAGTGTAGAGGAGATATTCACCATGGCGCAGTACCCAGGAGATGTTACTCAGGAAGACACAATAAGAAATCTTGAAGCTCTGCCTGCATTTGTGCATAGGGGAAAGGTAAGTCAAGAATAGTCAAATAAAGATGTCAGCTTACATTTCCTAGTCTCAGAATACATTTCTTCGTGAATGGGTGCACCGACGGAAGCGGCACTTGCAAATCTGGATTGCAAACGAAGCACCTGCTCCCGAAAATCTAAAATGTCAAGCTTGTAACTTAAATCAAGGGAAATGGCGGTGCCGGGATTGCTTCGGCGGCCGATTTCTGTGTACTGTGTGCTGCCGTCGCGAACATCAATTCCAAATTCTACACCGAATCGAGAGATGGCAAGGGAGTTGCTTTAAGACTGGCGCTCTGTGGCAACTGGGAATAAAACTACACCTAGGCCACCAAGGGCAAAGATGTCCATCTAGGCCTTATGTTGAAGATGCAGGTAGAAGTTTAATCTGTCTTTAATATCAAATGTTAATCTTTCCTTCGAGATCCAAACTGGGAGCTACCTACAGCTGACATCGCAACAGAAGAATTCCATGAAGCTGACCTTGAGCGCGAGGCTCGGGTCGGCACCGTCCCGGAGCCCGAAGATTGGGAAGACGAAATCTTGGAGGAAGAATTTGACATGCGACTTGGCTACCCAAACATACTTCCCAGACCTAGACCATATGATAATCAAGACAACAAGTTCATTACTATCGTTGACGTGACAGGTGTTCATCACTTACCTTTCGTTCGGTGTTTATGCCCTGGCTCACTACAAGAACCTGATTTACCCTGGATTGAATTGTCAATGTTACCGACAAGCTACGATAAAATTGAGACCGTATTCACCTTTACAGTCCTCAAGGACTTTCGTGTCTCAAACCTGGAATGCAAGACTTCAGCGTACCAATATTACGCCAAACTTCGACGCCTTACCTGCCCATCTTATCCTGCAGCAGTGGTAGATCGATACCGAGAACTTCGGCGCCTCAGCCGATGCTATAGAAACATGAAGTTATGGAAAATACACGGGCGGGCATATGATAGACAGCTATATGAGTTTATGGACGCACTATCGGAGGCCACCCGGGCGGAGGCCGATAAGGACGCACCCACAGAATTGGGCACCGGGCTATTTCCCGACACGGGTCCCGACGCGGAAACCGCTCGAGCTCCTAACTCGGAGCCTCGAAAAGACGCCAACAATGATGCAATACTCATGGCAATCGACTCCGATGATTCTGCTTCGGAGACCGGCACGGCGCCGATCAACAAACATCTGGCTCTTTTTTGTCCAACCTGTCCTCAACCAGGAATCAATTTACCTGAGAATTGGGAAAACAATCCTCACCAATACCTTTACATTCGGAAATTTTGTGCGGATGGCAATTTCAAGGCGGATCATCTTAATCAGCGGAATGAAGCGGACGACGTTCACCTCACCCATGGAGATGCGTTCATGACAGCAGCACAGCCATACAAGGAGCATCTGGCTGATGCACCCAAATATTCCAAGCTGTTTAAGCAGGTATGTACTTAGTGCCTTCGGAATACATTTTAAATATATTAATTATTATTAAAGAAAATTGATTGCCATTCTCACCGTGCGCAACTAGACAGCGAAAAGGTTGTTGCTGGCAGAAGGGCAAGGGGGATCGGCGCCCAGGCTTGTGCAAGACATGGTTGTTTCTGCCCAAGCAGTGTTGTGGATTTTCAACTAGGGGAACGGCAAATCTGCATGGATTATAGCTTCTCAGAAGCAGTGAAGAATACAAACATGGATGGGATAAAGCAGGCAATGATGATTTACGACATCATGTGCATATATGGAATTCACCAACGTGCGCGATTTGCTAAAATGAAAGGTATTTCGCTTCCACGCCGCTTAAGACTAATCCGGGCTATTGGGTTATGGCATGTCCATGGACACAAGGATGAATGTTTGTACCGATGGGCATCCACATATATTCCCGGTGCGGGCATTGTTGATGGAGAGATATTGGAGACTCTTTGGAGTCTCTTGAATAAAGTTTCAAGAGGAGCTCGGGGGGTGACAACGGCACATCGAACTGAAATTTTGGATGACCATATGGGAGACTCAAATTGGAAAAAAATGATTCATATAGGTGATGTAGATTACTATCAATATGTAATGGAAATGATCTAATGAAAACATAGGAACAACAATTGTGAAGAAATACACAAGGGCAGTCAAAGAGGCTTCGGAGGCCTCCGAACATTTCAGGCAGTTCACCAACAAGATTGGGCCACAGCTGAAAGACAGATGGGAGACAGAAGTATTGGCTGCTGAAAGAACAAGGGAAGAGAAACCCGATGGAATGGATATTTATGCTCCGAAGATCAAGAAAGCAGCATCCAGACAGGAGGTTGAATTAATGTTGTCCGAACAGGAAATGAAGGAAGATGGATCAACTGGACAGGCAACGTGGATATCTCAGGGCCTCAAGATTGAGCAAACACAGTTAGTAACAAGAAACAATGATTCTTAATATACTAATTATTCACTACAGAGCTGAAATAAGATCGCATGTTCGAAAATTATCCAAACATCCAACTGTAACTCAACGACAGGATCTGGTTCGTCGGCGCAGAAATCTTCGGACCCGAGTGGATAAATTCTCAAAGCAGGCTTGCGAGTACATTGGGCAAGAAGCCGTTGCAATTTTCACCGATCGGGCGGACGCCGACAATTCCTTGATCGAAATTGAATATGATGACGCCGACAGCACAGAGCATTATGAAGTAAGTCGGGCCGATCCCGAGCAGCAGAGACTACCTTTCCCATCAGCTTTCACGGAAAGTATGATTCGACATCTTCACCGCGATGACAAGCAGACTGTGAGTAGATTACAAGAACATGAACTTGCGATTCGGAAAGGTCACACCGAAGATATCCTGGAATCTATTCGATCGGCGATTGTTCAATTGTCCTGGGTGTACAAAAACAATGTTCGGGGGTCCACCGGGTCACACTTAACAAGGGCCACAACACGTGTTGGAATGTTATCAGCATCAATATCTCTAAACAGACAAGCTTTCCAGGCCAACAGAGCCGTAATGGTCTCTCTATCATCAGAGGAAGAAGTACAAAAAAGATTTCCGAAACTTACTCGTGAGGATACTCAAGCAAGTGAAGCAGTTTTCAATCCAAATGTTCGGGGAGGAAGTCAATTACGATTGTCATGGATATGGAGCACTCTCAATGTTGAAACTGACCCTGATACAAGCAACAGGTCTGATGCCCCGGAGACCGAGTCGGTTCCCGTCGGACAGAGAACGGAAGCACTTGAAACCAGTGAGCGTTGACAGGGCTGCTTTTTGGCTACGGGTGTAAACAGTCAGAAGGCCCGTTAGTGGGATAGCTGCGCGCGGGAAACACAGAGAGACTAGAGTTGAGCCTGCCTCGTAGTCTATAGCTATCAGCGCGCGAGCCTCATGACTATAAGCGCCTGCGCGCTCCGTATCGCGAGAGGGATTGGTCAGCGAGCTGCACAGTCTAAAAAGTGCATAGTTTGGCCATCCGTGCGAGCGATCAGGTGTGCGTAGAACGGTTAAGCACCGGCTAAGTGCGGTGTGAGTACAGCTGAGCGAGTACCAAAGGCGGTGTGAAGGGCTGTGCGCGCATCTCATGTGCGCGCATCGCAAAGGCAGAATTTGCCTAAGTCCACACATCATGTGACCGTGGCGGCGCGCATCAAAAGACGCGCAAAAGCCCGAGGGAACGACCGACATGCGCGCAGCGAGTGCCAAGGGACCAGGACACTAAAGGGAAGCCCAGATGCGATGCGCGGACCTTTGGCCGCGCGTTGCTAGTATTTACTTTACCCTATTAATAGTACACATGCGCGCATCGCATATAAACCTGTATTCTTGTCTATAGTAATTTAAGCAATTGTCTACCCACTAGATCTGTGTGCTGGGTTCTGTCCCAGGCCGTCAGCGGGCTGTGTTTAGCTTTTGTTAGGGTTTTAAACTGTGAAGTATTCGTGAATCATAGGAGTTTTGGATAGCTTCTGGCCACCGGGTCATTTGGAGAGCTCAGTGAGGAGTCAGTACAACCGTGTACGGAAACTCGCACTGTAGTGTTTAGACTGCGAGACTGCACCACCGGGTGAAAGACTTTGGAGAGTCTTGGATTGTTGGACTTTGGAGAGTCCGCGCATCGCACGAGGTCACCGGACCCGGAAGTGCGCGCAGCGAAGCCGTTCGCTAAAAACAACTTATTTCATTTATCATTTTGCCTAGCGCACGCCACTAGCAACCGGGCTCTATCCGAGATTTACTAGAATTAAACCCCTCCTTACAAACGAACTTGCAGGCACTACTTGCTATTACAAAGACTAGAGGACACGAGGTGCGCGCATCGCACGCCCAGAACGGGAACCAGAGCAGAGCATAGATTATACTAGCCGTTTAGTTGAGGGCGTTCGCTCGATCTAAGGGATAGGATCTCGCTCCGCTGGGTGTGTGTGTGTGTTGTGTTTCGCGATTTCGAGTCTAGCCACGCAGTAGACCTCTCAGCGTTTGGAGGATTGTACGTATGTATTTGTATATTTGATTCGTTACTTAACAAGATCTATAGTTCTCCGTGTAAATTGGCTTAGGGCTCGTGCTCAGCATCTTCGTTGGTCGGAAGAACTTGAATTAACCAAACACGAAATGAACTGGACCGTCAGATTTTTTGTATTCAGGGCCAAGTCTTGGAGGTCACATCGAGACAATATCCCTGCCCGTGCGGACGCCGGTCGGCCCCCGTCCGATATCGCAAGCGAAGCACATAACACCATTGACATGCAAAATCGTATTCTTCGCGGATTCAAGGCTTATGCACAAAAGCAACTTTCAATGTGGAATGAATTGGGCCGTGTAACTGAAGAGCTTTTTATTTCAACACATCCTAACCATAGTCGTGCTTGGGAAGATGTTGGGCTGATATATGTTTAATTAGAGAATTGCACTGCTGTACAGCACACATGACCGACACGGCGACCGATACATCCGACACTTGGTAACAAGCCGATCTTCTCTCAATATTGTTTGTTCATTCCATGTGTATGTAGAGAAGGAACTGTAAATGTGGAATTAGTAGGGCAATGTAACTGAAGAGCCTTTTATTTCAACACATCTCATTTACTTACAGATAGACAATAAGTATTTCTGTAAAGATCTATGCTGCACACGTGATATGATTGTGTAATCAACGGATCACACCGACAAATGTCATGTGATTATATCCAACCATCAACGGAACAGTAAAAGTCGCTTTTGTTATCCTTACCCTTGCGTTATAGAATGGATCCCGACACCCCTGATCTAGTTGGCAAAATGCCCTTTCCCATTCACGCATCTAACTTCCGTGATTGCCAGGAACGCGCCAACATCAAGGTACACCTCCTCATGGCTCGGGTGCGCATGGCCGCGAGGGCTGTGTTCAAAGATATTTGGGATGGCCTTCCTTACTGGTACAATGTCTCCGCGGAAGTAGTGAGTACAATCCTATTATTCAAATAGACATACTAATACAGCGCGAGCTAGGAAGCTGCCCTTTCGTACATTGGATTTTGCCATATACAGGGATTTGTCATTGAAATTCCATACTTTTTCGACTTCATGGTCCGCGCTATGTACGAACCATCGGACGAAACAGATTCCTCAAACATACCAGGATTGGTGGACCGAGAATACAGTGAAGATGATGACGCGGCTATCTTGACCATGACCGCAGACTACCATTATTGGTGGAATCAATCGGGGCAAAATGTCATTGATTCAATTCCAGCCTATGTCAACATCATCGAGCACATGGCCGCGTATGAGGAAGCCGTCTTGGGGAGCACCATATTCAGGGGCTGGAGGAAAGCGGACGATGAAGAAGAAAGCACCAACGATCAGGACCAGCAGAGGGCAGAGAAACGCGACACGGATCAGGATCGGTGGCTGTTGAACCCCCGACCGATTCCAGATGACTGCTTAGCCTTGCCAAAGTGGCAAGCCGCGTACGACAGAACCAAAATTGTGTTGCCGGTGACTCAAGCACCAAGGCCATTCCACTGACGGGAACCGTCTCCATCCCATAACAGAGAACCACCTCCAATGGGTCGATCAGGACCGCCGACCAAAGCATCGGAACGATCTACCGGCGCCCGATTATGGTCACCGGCGGCTTTATCACGCACGTCGGGCGTGAAGAATATCTCATCACAAACACAGGCATCGACCAACCTTCCTAATCCTGAAGCCATAAGGGTTGTCTGCGAAAAGTGCTCCCAATGGAAAGATTTGGCAGACACCGCAATTAAAGAATTGCAGAATCTTGGGACCCAATTTGCATCTACCACGCGCAGTGTGGGCATGGCAATGCAGCGGTCAAATTATGTCATTAATCAATATGAAGCAATCGCAAAGCATGTGTCGGATACCGGCGTCATCCCTCACAAGTACGGTGCAAATCCACCAGAAGAATTCAAGCGTCAATTCCGGCCAGAAATGCTCAGTAAGTACCCTCAAAAATAAATAACCACAAACAATGATAATTTTGAACAGATCAATCCGAGTCGGTGCCGACTCGGGCTCCGCGACAAACAGGGAAATCGAAGTCCGTTCGAATTCTCTCACCAAACTCTAAATATCCAGTTCATCCCGGCGGGCACACTCGCTTGCCGGCACCCGTTCTTGTGCCCGTTCTTGTGCCGCACTCCGTTTCCGACGCCGACGGGCCTCAAATGCCAATCAAACATTTCGACGAGGACATCCCTCCGACAATTGAAGTCCTTTCGGAAATCACTGACAGCGCGGACGAATCCATTGACGAGGAGCTCCCCCCGACAAGTGAATCTATTGAGGATAACGGAAATAACTCGGCGGAGTCGGAGGTCTCCGATACTGACATGAAGGGGAAGCAGAGTGAAGCCGACGGTACGCAGGAAGAAGACGACTTCTATGGTGAGGATCCGCCACCTGCCATGCCGACAAACATAGTAGTCTTCGAGTCGGAGGCCGGTCGGCCACTAACTATTCCCGCTTTCACTGCTGACGTGGAAGTGGAAGAAGATACCCCTCCAAACATCGAACAATCAGATGAAGCCTCCGAGAGTTCTGGCCGTGGTGACGATGGAATCATAAAGACCGGTTATCTTGGGTCGCCTGCAAGTCTTGATCGGCGTGGCGCCGAACCTTCTCCTGAGCACAGTCTCGTCAATTTACCTAGTGTTGCGGCTTACGAAGAAGATATCCCACCAGGCTTTACCTCGTCTACTTACGATGACGCCGATGCTGACGATGACGCCGATGGCGAGACGGACACGAATATTGTTGATTCCGTCCGGCCTTCATCGGCTCTCTCCTCTCTTCCGAGTGAAAACTCGGACTCCGATGACGACTCCGCTGCCTCTGAGGATAGCGCTGATGATGATGATGATGATGAAAATGATGAAGATGACTTTAGTTTTGAGCAGGGTACCATTGACATTGATTGAATGTAATAGTATAGAATTTTTTTGCACAAATAATTCATAAACCCGAAAACAATACAGGAGCAAAGTTAACTAAAATTGTGAAATATTCATCCATGGGAGTACTTGTCCATGCAATGCTTCAGTAATGGTGTGCTTAGAATGATAGATAATACAAATTCTGTCAATGTTGTTAGCCACCCCATGGACAAGTACCCTTGATGACATTCCGATAACTGTTCCACCTCTGTATGCCAGTCTAATGCCCAAGCCTGGTAATTCAAAGTACACATTGGGAGTGGTACCAATGTTGATCAAGACATCAAAGGCACTCGTATCGGCTCCCGTGTCTCGGTGAAACGGGGTGCTCCGGTTGCTGATAATGGTGATTGCCATAAAAGGGGCACTCCAAAAATTCATCACCTCGGTCAATTCTGCTGAGTTGGCAAGCATATCGGGATGAGCCTGGATGTACTTCAAGCAAGCAATTCCTTGCTCGTACTGCTCTGGATGAATAATGGAAAGTAAGCCTCCAATCAAGGCCGAAAGCTCCTTCTGGCTCTCAAGCCAATTCCTGTTCTTTACATTTAACAAAGACGACATTTCCAGATTGTTGGTCTTCTAGTTACTCTTGTTATTATACACACACACTGTGCTCGTGTCAAAGAACCCACCTCATGACCAACCTCATATGAGGAAGGTGCAATTGTTACAGTTCCTGACGCGATCTCTGGAATGACATGCGATGCCAATTCCCGACCGGACGCCGAGCTCAATTCCCGACCGGACTCCGATGCTGATCCTGTGGCGTAGTATGTTGGCCCACTTGAATTGTTAGATTTGTTTGCAACTTTTATGAATGACCCCATGGATGCTACACCTTCCCATATCATACTCTGCCACTATTTTTAGTTATTGTTATAAGGACAATTTGGAACACTCAACCTCTCTTGATTTTGTTAGAGTATTTGGGAGATACCACAACAGCATATTGCCAGATAAGTCTGTGATCAGACATGCCTCAGTGATAAGGGCTTCGCTACTTTGTAATCCTCCAAATTTTTTGGACATAGCTGTCTCCAGTTCTTGATTTTGACCGTTCTGTTTTTGAGTTAAACAAGAAACATAATCTTCAACATTCCAGGATGTCTCTTCTATTAGAAATGGTAAGCAAGTCATCCACCAAATAGCAGTCCTTATCTTACTGCGGTTACGAAATGCCGTTACGACCTCATCAACCATATCGTCGCAATCACATTGAAGACAAGCATTGTATGGCCAATGGATATTGACCACTTCGCCCGTGACAATTGTGTGGAAACGTGCCTTCATATATTTTGCAACAGTTTCCGTCAAGTCTAGTGCTAGTAAATGCGACATGGTACCTGACGTAGTGCAATGGACGGTCGTAGTAGTATACTAAGTAGTAGGGTAGTAAGAAAATGTTACTTCCACATGTATGTCACGTGCCGATGGGCCGAAATGGAGCTGATCGGATACCGATTCGTTGTCGGAGAGGTCCGATTAACACCAGTATTTAGCCGACCTTACAATCACAGCAACATGCATTCAATGAGCAAAGACAATAACAAACATAAAATGCTTATATCTAAAAGGTCAATATCGGTGTCCGTCTGGATCCGGTGGCCGGCGCTGAGGACAGGTGTAGGATGTTGGAGCTGGTACTCTATCATATATATAAGAGCACTAAAAACCCCTACTTATATAACAATCAGAATGCTTTGAGGATGCTAATTACCAAGCCGAGTCTGGGTAGCTTGCCACCGACCAACACCTCGGGGCACCGACCGACCCTCCGAGGGGTGGTGTGTCGGCCCGATGCCGAGCTGGAACGGTGGCTGGGAACCCGCATTCTGCCGGAATGACGCTATAGCCTACGGTAGACGTTTAGTCGCCGGATCCGTCTGTGACACATGGCAGAGATCTAAATAAAGAATTGGCAGGAATGATGTTATGTCATATAGTATATATATAGTCCCCGAATACATTATAGGGTACGGTACCAGGGGACTGTTCTATGTGTGCAACCTTAAGAGATTCAACTGTGTGTGGGTAACGTGAGAGTGCATCAGCAACCGAATTAGCAGACCCCTTCAGGTATACAAAGCGGCAATCAAAAATGCAAAGTTCCTCCATCCAGCGAGATTGGCGTCGTGACAAGGAGGACTGATGCTGAAAGTTTAGCAAGGTCTTGTGGTCTGTATAGACAGAAAACTCAGCTCCGAGTAAGTCAACCTTCCAACGACGTAGTGCGCGAATAATGGCCAATAACTCCTTTTCATGGGTGGGATAGTTCAATTCCGGACCTTTGAATGTCATGGAGTCGAAAGCCACAGGGCGAGCAGTCTGCCATGAAGGACCAAAAGAGAGAACCGCTCCTGAGCAAGTGTCACTGGCATCTGTGGTCAAGAATATCTTCTTGGTCGAGTCATCGTAGTCAATAGTAGTCAAACAATCACGAGAGGTAACAATCTGTTTGATAGCATCAAATGCATGCTGGTAACGTTCTGACCACCCCGGAAACTTCTTCTCAGATTCCTTTGTCGTGAGCTCATCAAGGACGCGAGATTGTGCAGCAAGATGGGGCAGAAAGGCATTCAAATATCGAACGAGACCCAGGAACTGTCGAACTTCCTTTGATGACCGAGGAACTGGCCATTCTAGAATCTTTGAGACTTTCTTGTGGCAAGGTTCAATGCCCTCTTGAGAAATTTTGTGACCGAGAAATTCGACTTCATAGCAGAAAAGTTTAGTCTTCGAGGCGTTACAATACAGTCGATTGAGGCGAAGTGCATCAAGGACACGCTGCACATTTACCATGTGCTCCTCGAGAGAATTTGACCAGATAATAATGTCATCCAAATAGACATGGCAGATCTTGCCAATTAAGTGTCGCAGAGCATTGGTGAGGCGCCGTTGTTGAATAGCAGGGGAATTACGAAAACCCATAGGCATTACAGTCCATTCATAAGCACCAAAGGGAGTAGAGATTGCCGTGTATTTGATGGAGTCCGGATCCATCTTCGTCTGAAAGAAAGCTTCTGTCATATCAATCTTACCCCAGATTTTGCCCTTGGCACAGTCGCGCAAGATGTCATCAACACGGGGAAGTGGAAACTGATCTGGCACCGAGTTATCATTCAGGGAGCGATAATCGCAAACCCAACGCATTTTTGATTTGTCTCCTGGCTTGGGAACAAGGAATGAGGGAGATATGTGCTCACTATTAGAGGGACGAATGAAACCTTGATCCAATTTCTGCTGAATGAGCTCACGAAAAAGGTCATTGAATTTCCGAGGGCAGCTATAATTTCTCGTGGCAATCTTCTTGTTAACATCCTTTAAGCGAATGCGTGCTGTTTCCGTCATAGGAAGTAGATTTGCATGGGGAATTGGTTCAAATATATCTTTATAGTACGCCTTGATCTCCTGTTCCTTATCGTGTAATATCTGTAAACTTGAAAGTTGTTCGATACGAGATGCAATTGAGGCGATAATGGGAACATCAACTTGTTCAGGTTTCGAGGCCGAGCTATTTTCAATATGCAAGCGACGAGGTTTGATTCTCCACTTGAGTTCATTCATGAGGCAGCGACGAGCAGCCATGATATCTCGGGCTTGCTGACGGCGTGCAATGACAGGACGAGGAACACCCCGAAAACGCTTTTTTAGTGAAATGTGTGGAATACGAGCCGTCTTCTCATTAATGAGGTCCCATCCCGAGTTTCCGCAAATAACTGTGTTAAGTTCTCCAGCATCGATCAGATTGTTGTGCACAAGAACCGGCCGGCCCAGAATCATAGGCGAGGACAAGCTATCTGCAACAAGGGCAGTGACGGGTTTCAAGGCAAAAGAATCACAGGAGGAGGATATGAACAAGGTTACTGTTTCTGTAAAAACCTGTTCGCCCACACTATCCCAGGCACCTGAAGCGTGATATGGTTCGGCCAAAGGTGTGCGAGACAGGTTCATGTTATCAGCGAGAGAAGCGCGGATTAAAACGTAACCAGAGCCATTGTCCAACAAGATAGGAATAACGCCAAATGGCTGAGCATCCGGAGTAGCACGGAGATTTGCCTTCCACAAGTGGTGGTGTAGATAGTTTGGCTGAACAATAAAATGCAGAGGAGCAAAAGGAACACTGCTATCACCAGACAACGAGGAGGACAAAGAGTCAATGGACATGATGGTGCTCTTTATTTTACCGTAATCATTATCATCCGAGTGTTTGTCTGAAGAGTTTTCTGTAGCAACAGGCATTGCATGTGGCTCCGATAACAACAGAGGCTGAGCAGTCGACACAGACACAGAAGACAGTGATGCAGACTCCGACAAAGGCAAGGCGACTGCTGAGGTGCGACGGCGAGAGGAGAGACGTGCGGGAGGTAACGTGGAGCCATCCAAGAGTGGTCCAATAGGGTGACGACGTGTAGATCTGCGAGACAGAAAGGCATCTTGAACCCGAGGCACCAATAATTCATCTTCAATAATACGAGGCAATGACGAGGGAGCACCCTTGGAAACCGCCGAGGCAACACCCAATAACGAAGCAACCGAATGAACCGAAGCAATGCCCAATTTAACCGGAGCATGAAGAGACGTGGCAACGCTTCCCAAAGTAGCACCCAAAACTGCATTAAACTTAGTATTTTCAGGCACTTTTACGGACTCAAAATGTGTGGACAACATGGAGAAGAGAGGTAAGAAGAAAAGGAATGACTTTGGACTGGGCGATTTTGTTAAAGGCGAGATGTACCACTGTACGGACAGATCACACGGCGCGCACAAAGTTTCAAAAAAAGTGGAAAACCGCCGAGGCGGAAAACACTGGAGTTTGGATGGAAGGAAGACTCACGGAAACACACAAAAAGAAACTGAATGCGCGTGTGGATTCGGAGTGGCTACAACAGGAGAACAGACGACAGGAAAAGCAGAAGGAAAGAGGTGTTGACTAGGCGTGGCTCCGGCTACTTATGTGAGAGTGGCATGTGATGTCATGATGTAAGGATAGCATCCTTACACGTACGCAATTAAAGCTGCTAACTTTCAGTGGCCACTATCAAAACCACATGCCATCCTATTTATTTCTCATGACCGTCGCTTGGGTCCAACGACAGTGTTGTAAGGCTCACGTTTGGTTTAGAAGGATGGCTTATTTTTCGACACAGATGGGATTGTTGAACGGCATTTCAATACTCCCAACTGATGTCAACCCTGCGGCACTATCAAAGTGCCCAGGTCGGCGACGACCAAATAGGCATGTAAAGGTTGTGTAAAGGTGACAGAAAACAATTCCGAATGCATGGCAGATTCGTCAATTGTGTTCGCAAGGTCGTCTCGATTCTTAGACAACCACCGTAGGCCTTGAGACAATAACGTCCTTGGATATCGAACAAATGATGCTCTGACCTCAAACCAAGCAAAGAACAAGTTTCTATCCAAAACTATTTTGGGAGACATTTATCGCATTCCTCACTGGCGACAATACATGCCCGAGCACAAGAGATACATTTACTACATTCATGTTGGATGAATTCAATGTTGAGTCACGTGACCGCACGATATAGGCAGCATTACAAATAATTGATATAACGCACGCACCACTTAATATTTCACAACATCGATGTGTCCGTTCACAGAGTCACACTAATCGTAAGAGCATAAAAGAAAGAGGCATACGAGTCATAATTTCGTATGTACATAGTGGAGTACAAAGAGAATAGCATTGGACACAGAATTTATGACCTGGGCTTTTCCTGCAAAGAAAGATACGTTTAAGAAATGTAACAGGACTATATTTTATACGGACCTTCTTCTCCTTCCACAGGGCAAGAAGACCAACACCAGACACCTTAACGACCTTGAATCGCACACCGGGAATATCACCCTTTGCCTTGCCTCGGCGACCGAAACCAGAGATAAGAACTTCGTCGTTCTCGTCCACAAAGTTAAGGCAACCGTCGTTCTGCATAGATATATTAGACATATTTAACGTTCTAACATCAAAACACGACGCACAGGCACGAAAGCAGTGACCTTCTTTCCGTTCTTGATCAACTGCACGCGAACACATTTGCGGATGGCAGAATTTGGTTGCTTGGCCTCCACACCGACTTTCTCCAATACGATACCCTTCGCGTGCGAAGATCCCCCAGTAGGCGAGGTTTTGTAGATGTTTCCAAGGGCGCGTTTTTTGTAGGATTTGTCCGCCTGTAGGATAATAAGTGAGTTGACTTGGGGTAGATGAACCAGTCTTACCCAGCGATTGTCCCTACGGTCAGTCCGCAACTTGCGGGCTGCTTGAAGACCACGAGGTTTGTTGGCTATGCAAAGCAGAATAATGAGACATAAGCTAGTGTTCAATTCAGAGTGTCCACCTACAGCCCATTCTTGCGGTGGTGTACGATTCTGATGCTGGCGATAGCGAACTCGCGGAACAGCCGGTAAACCTTAATTTGAAAAACTGATACAGTCCTCAAACTCCGACATCACATAATACGGGTAGTACCGGAAGCTCGAAGCGTTTGATAGGCTAACGAGCCCCTCTATTCCTGAATCAGGAAGAACTCGTAGCGTTCGGCACACACATACGAGCATTCAACACTACATTCCTTTCAGTCAGCAATTTTATATAAGGGCAATTTGAGGGCAAGGGCTAGCAAGTTGAATATCATAAATCAGTGTTGATCTTGTCTTCGCAATACCTTCCCTGTCCTAGTCATGTGGTCCAGTCGGCGTGCGTCGCGCAAACTTCTATCTGTGATTCCACAGCGCCAATTCCACACTCCTTCTAAGCCTATTCCTGTGCTTCAAGAATTAGCACAGCGGGGGTTTATTCAAGACGTGACAAGGTTTGTAGCTTATTCTGCAAAGTCGTTTTGTACCAATATATAATAGACGTGACGCTCTAGCAAATGCAATTGAAACTGGAAAACAAACCATCTACGCAGGTGTAGACCCGACCGCTAAATCACTTCATATTGGACACCTTATCCCGTTGCTTGCACTCCTGCATTTTCGTTTACGTGGTCACAAAATCATTCCACTTGTGAGCCATTATTGCAACTTTACATTTTTTCGAATTTAACAATTAGTAGATCGGTGGGGCGACAGGGCGCGTTGGGGATCCTTCAGGAAGACTTGTAGAGCGCCAATTAGCTGATATTAAACAGGTTGATGACAACGCAGCCAGTTTAACTGCAAGTATCCAGACGTTCTTTCACAGAGCTTTGCTGTACGCGTCATCCCGCGTGGAAGTGAATCACCTTGATTCAGAGCCTCAAGTCGTCAACAACCTTGAATGGCATAAATCTTTCAGTTTGCTTGACTTCTTGTACAAAGTTGGATCTCATGTCCGAATAAACACCATGCTCAATCGCGAGAGGTAAGAACAAATGATGTAAATTTCTGTGCCCCTCTGAAACATCGAGTTAGCGTGTCCGCACGGCTTAGTTCGCAACAAGGACTCAATTTCACTGAATTCACTTATCAGTTACTGCAAGCTTACGACTTCCATCACTTAAACAGACATTTTGGGTGCTCTATACAAGTCGGTGGTTCGGATCAGTGGGGAAACATAGTAGCCGGGTTAGACTTAATAGGAAAGTTGAGGGCGTCTGAAGCGTTTGGGGTGAATCTCGCTCCTGAGGCGTTCGGCATGACTACTCCTTTGCTTACTACGTCGACTGGAGAAAAATTCGGGAAAAGCGCCGGCAATGCCATCTGGTTGGACCAAACCTTGACTTCCGTGTTTGATTTCTACCAGGCAGGTTTGGCACATTAAAAGCATTGCGCAGAAGCTCACATTTTGCGTAGTATTTCTTGAAGGTCGCAGATGCCGATGTGGGCAAGTACTTAAAATTATTCACTCTACTTTCAAATGAAGAAATCGGGGAAATTGAAAAGGCACATGAAGTAAGCCAACTTTCCATGTTCTCTGTGATCGTTAACACTTCTGATACAGGTCCAACCGGATAAACGTTTGGCGCAGTCACGCCTTGCCGCAGAAATCACAGAAATGGTCCACATGAGTGCGAGGCTTTACACTTTTGATATGCCGTTGTGTTCTTACCTTCCTCCCTACAGAGTCTGGGGTTCTTCAAGCGATCACTAAAACCAGCTTGCTTTTCGGATCAGATTACTCCAAGTTAACAACTGCAGATATTGTGTCGGCATTTCAGGATGACCCGCGTCTGATCAAGACAACTCTTCAGGAACTGACTAGCGCTCCTTTAGGGAAACTGGCATCAAAACATGGTCTCGTCTCGTCAAATTGTAAGTAGACAAGTTCTAATAACCTTATGCTTACTTACAAATTCAAAGCTGCATCGCGGGCTTTAATAACATCTCGAGGTCTGTATTTGAATGGTCGTGTCATTCAAACAGTACAGGATAGGATTGAACCATCTGACCTTATAAATGGCACTATTGCTATACTACGCGCTGGGAAAGACAAAGTTTTGATTTTAATGGCCCCAAAGAAGTAAGCAAAGAGTCATTACATCGGCGAAGACTACCAAATTATCTATATAAAAGATTATGTAGCGTATGGTATACTTGTTTAATCTATTCTCACAGCCCTGTACAGTTTGCGAACAGCCCAATATGAAGCTATGAACCCAATGCTCCCTGAATACAATAAGTCAAACGGATCTCAACGAAGATGCAATTAACTTACCTGTGACCAGGAAAACAAGAAGAGTTAACAAAAACAGATAACCGAGGTATAGCATAATGCTTGACAGAGTTTCAAGCTTGAGCTGAGTGGCCCAATAATAAAGTCCATAAGCTATGACCCAAAATGCACTGCCCCCGCCAATGATGAAGGACCGCCATTGCCATCTTATGAAATAAATGACATTCGTTCTGTTTGATAATAAAGCTAAAGGATGCAATAGATTAACTCACCTATACTCCTCTGCACAAAGGAGAAAATAGACAAAGAGGATAGTAACGGTGGCTGTAGTTACAGCAATGGCACCAGCAGTTAGAGCAAGGAAACCGAAAGCATAATAGGCCCTCGAGGCAAACAGGCTAGATAGAACATAATAAAGCTCCAAAAATGCAGCACCTAGATGTATTTTTAGTCTCAAAAACAGAAAGAATGACAACCTGCATACCAAAAGGCAAGATACCACCCAAAAGAGCTGCAGCCTGGAGTGATAGATAAATACTAAAAATACGCTATCCAATTGTATAACATACCCAAAGCTTGAGATATTTCGGACCAGGAGGTATCTGACGAGGTATAGGATTCACTCTGACAGGATGCAGAATAACCTGCATAAAAAGATTCAATGAGAAGAATAATGGACGTGAATTCAATGCGCCAACTCGTACCCCGTGTTTGGAACCAAAGTAGGAACCAACTGCAGAGAGGGGAGCAGAAATCCCAAACCACATTAGTATAATCAACAACATAGTGCCTAAAAGGGTATTTCATTTAGAACACGTAGAGTTGGATTTCTGACCCAAGTCGTACCGAAAGGAACAGCGCCAGATGAACCGGCTGACAGCAGACAGAAATTAAGGATGAAAATCACGGCGAAGATCAGTCTGTCAACATGTCGTTCAGATGGATATAGGTCTATGAGGAATTCTTTACGTTGGCAGTGCCGTTGCAGTAATGAACGTATTTTTTCGACGATCCCGTCCACCAAGCGAGGCATAGACACGACTGGACGTATATCCACCAATACTGTCGCAACCATTAGTAATAGATAATGAATATAGGTCGACCATGTGCTGACCTCCCGAAGCAGGACCAACAAACCATCATCACCGTCGCTAACGAGCCCCTGTTTGACGGAGACAGGAAACCTAATAGAGCAAACACTGAAAGACAACTGGTAAGACCAAAAAGGGTACGATGGTAGGTATAAGTCACCTAAGGTTACTGCAACCATAGCGCTTATTTGACAGCCATTTCCAACTAGAACTGATAATAGTAGGGTGAATTGGGGTGAGCGGAAGACTTCTCCATGAATAAGTTTCCAGCCCCAATCCTCTTGGACATCTTCCTACATGACAACATTAGCAAACGGATAAAAACTGAAGATGCATTATTATTACACTCATATCGATGGCGTTGTAGCGATGTATCTTTGAGGGTAAGGTCATTAAGCACTCCAGCAGGGAAATATTAGTCTACTTACATCTTTGGAAACACTTCGAAAAAGAATCATAGAGACCATTCCACACAGTAATACGACCACAACCAGGGAGTTTATAAGACTTATCCAGTGAATACGAGGGTCAAACACGTGGAGATAGTTATCCCATCGAGTCGCCTGTGTGGTCAAGTAGGAATATCATTTCTCGAGAACTCCAAAATATTTCGTAAACTAACCCATGGAGTATCAGACGCCTAGATAAGAGTGTGAATTATTATTGTGAAGCCATAGAAACATCATTTACTGACATTCCATGATATCCTGTAAGTATAACGGATTTCTTGCTGGACTTGGTCTTCATTCAATAACAGAGGTGGTGTTCCTTTGACTTCACAGTTAGGAGCAGGACTCTGGTTTCCACCAATGCTGCCGTGCACTTTAAAGGCTGAAAAATGAAGAAAATGGAAAAACCCTTACCTTGCAGGCCAAACCAGGACCCCAACTACACGGTAGGTATCTGCAGTAGGTTGGTGGTACCTTGCATAGGATATTATGAGCCTTCAGAGCAAAGCTAAATCATGATCAAGCGAGTCACTTTAGAACGATCTCGTAATGATTATTAAGGGCGGGCTGGTTCTGATGTGGTCCTTCATTGTCGCCTAGGTTGAAACCAATGTCGAAAAACAATTCACCAGTGTTATTTTCGTACTTCATCTCCGCAGCTGGAAGGCCGTCAATAAGCCAGTTCATAGCATAATCTTCACGAATTCGGTCATTTATAAATTTAGCTTCATCTTTGGAGACGTCGTCAACTACGCAAAGAGTCTTGCAAGTATCATTGTCCTGAAGCATTTTAATCTGTTTGATTAATTAGAATGATGCCCTCGTGAGTGATGCTTTTCCGCACGTCAAATGGCGAGTTGAAAATTCTGTCGCCAAATAAAATCGATCCTAGTGATTCTGGCTGCTTTGCTGGCCCACCCTCTGGCTGGCAAAACCGAAGCTTTGGATGGTAATAGTCGTCTGAAGATTAGGCAAACTTTCTGAGGAGGAGATTCACAAAGTTAAAACAGCCGGCCCACAGTTTATAAGAGATTGCTGAGAGCATGTTCAGCATTTTATGAATTTCAATTCGTCGTATAGTGAACCAATTGTCAACTCACAATCTTGTCATTAGAGCCTGACCGCATGGGGGTGAAGGCATTGACGAAGAGGTCTACCCTTTCTCCAACGACATAGCTGTGGGGAGCAGCCCCAGGAAGATAAAACCCGTTTATTCGAGGAAGGAATAACAGAGCAAGTGCAATCGCCGTGCGGTGACACATGGCCGAGCGAGCATAAGTCGCAAGCATAAACTACTTATACTAGTAGTACTTGCCGCATCATACTTCGACCTTTGTTTACCAAAAGCTTTCACACATAAACAGAACCACGCCACAGTCGATCATTAAGGTTAATTTTAGGTGCAGCTTGGCGCTTGTAAGTATTTCTTCGCCAACGCTTCTCCGAAGCAACTTCCCAGCTTACCTCTGTCAAAATTGGACAGCTCTTACTCTAGTCGCATATCATGCAGTTCGAGATCATAGCAAGATGTCATACAACCAAAGCTCGCGTATCTCGCATGAAACTTGCTCGTGAGTGCGCCAATTACATAGCCTCTAGTCAATACTTAGCCCTTGTTCAAATAGATGGAGTGACGATGCTTCCTACTTTCATGCCTGTCGCCACCCAAGCAGCAATCAAAGGGCTCACAGCGAATCAAATGGAGTCACTTGGTGTTACCCTAATATTGAACAACACGTACCATCTCAACTTGCGCCCTGGCTTGGAGGTTTTGAGAAAAGCGGGCGGCTCGCATAAATTTCAAGGATGGGACCGCAACTTGTTGACTGTCAGTAAGCGAATGCAAATTTGATAGATACCGCTCTATGTCTCATCATGATTTTGCAGGATAGCGGTGGTTTTCAGCTCGTTTCTCTTAGCAAGTTCACGACTATCACAGAAGAAGGTGCTCTTTTCGCAAGTCCATTTACAGGCGAGCCGACAATGCTCACGGTCAGTTTATCGTATGCAACAAGTGGGACAAAAGTATTAAGTTCACAATAAGCCAGAAGAAAGTATCTCAATACAGCATACAATTGGGGCTGATATCATCATGCAACTTGACGATGTTGGTGTGTGAAATTGTAGCACGACGATCTCTTTTCCCCGCTGATCAGTATCAGTGTCAAGCCTGACTACAGGTGCACGTGTCGAAGAGGCGATGGAAAGATCGATTCGCTGGTTAGATCGCTGTATCGTCCAGCACAAGAAATCAGGGAAAGAAGATGTACAAAATCTCTTTGCTATTGTACAAGGAGGTCTTGATCCCAGTTTACGCGATCGCTGTTTGGATGCCATGCTTGCTCGCCGGGACGGAGTCGCCGGTTACGCTATTGGTGGATTAAGCGGAGGAGAGGAAAAAGGTGAATCTTCCTGCATGACTTAGATGTTTTGCTCTAGTGTTGATCTTGTAATAGATATATTCTGGAAGGTGTACGCGTGGTAATCATCTCACATGTTTTGTGGTTGTTGAAGCATTTTTAGGATAAAACAATGCACAGACAAGCTTCCTGCAGACCGTCGGTTTTCCATGATTTGCACAAAGGACAGTGAGCTAATGGGTAGTTTCAGGTCCAAGGTATTCCATGGGGATAGGATTTGCTGAAGGTATGGTCTGATATTGTTTCAATCTGCAGTCAACTAACTACTTTTCAGACCTCCTTGTTTGTGTCGCTCTCGGTGTTGATATGGCAAGTTCGAATGCATTGCAATTCTGTTATGATATCTAAACACGTGTAATAGGCTGATTGTGTTTTCCCTACTCGGACGGCCCGTTTTGGCGTCGCCTTGACGCACGACGGACCCCTTAACCTAAGTAATGCATCTGCCATCCTTTGCCAATCGTTTCTAACGTTTTTAAAAAAATGAAATAAATAAAGAACTTAGCAAACATACAAAAGAGTTTCAGGCCATAGACGATACGTGCCCTTGCCCGACATGCAGTAGCAAAACGTCAAGGGCAATACTTCATCATCTTGTGACTCATGAAACTGCAGGTGCCCATGGTGCGTCTCATTACTACGCTATCACTTCCAAATGTTCATTACCTACTATCTTAGCTATTACATTACATAATGCCGTTTTCCAAGCCCAAGTCATGGGTCGCGCACGGGAGAGCATTATTGCTGGCACATTCCCTGACTATTTAAAAAGTTTTTTTGCAAGATACTTCGGCGAATCTGGATACCCACAGTGGTGTGTAAACGCACTAAGGAGCGTCGGAGTCGATCTGCTGGAGGGTGCGCCAGAGGTAAAGATTATTCCGGGAAGCGGTGCTAAGTGGGAATACGCGACAACGGGCCCATAACACAACATTGTTGTACATAGATACAGCCAAAACATTATTACCGTCTACCATTACCTTTTTTGCCAGTGGATCTACTAGGCCTTGCATTTTTCGCCTTCCGTTTTTCTTGTATTTTTCTATCTTTTCTAATTTGCTCGGAAGTCTTAAGCTCGTTCTTAACACGACCATAAGACTTTCCAGTCGCACCGCGACGAACGCCGAGCTTTTTGCCCTTGGAAGAAAATTGAGGTTGTTTGCTTTCCGACTCGCCGTCAGCCTCCTTCTTGTGTCGACGGACTTTTCGTTCGTAATCGTGGCTCATCTTGTCCAGAGGCTTCGGGGCAACGACCTTATTATGTTTGAAATGTTGACCCCCAGCATTCGTATGCTTCTTGAAGACAGTAGATGCATTTTCGGTTTCCCCAATTCTGGGTAAACTGATTCGACTCTTGCTCTTCCATTCATCGAAACGGCCGCTCCGGTAACTTGCTGGTAGTCGGGTGCCGTTTTCGGTCCTAACCATCTTGACGTTGTCGGCACCTACCCCGTCACCCTTGATAAACTTTTTACGCTTTTTATCCCATGTTTGACCCCCCTGATTTCGCCTCTCTACCTTTCCCTCGTCATTGGTAAGATCGAACGAGACCTTGGAAGCTTGCTTCGCAAATGACGAAGCTCCATCGTTCAAAGAATACCTAACAGTAACAATAAGGCGTTGTTAGAGGATAGAAAATTAATAAAAGGACATGCCCTTTTTCTGTCATTGCATCTTTCTGATAATGAGACATGTAGAACTCATCATCTCTGAAACTCCTTTTTCTCTCGGATACGCCGAATACAGCCTTTCCCGATAGTAAGTTATTTAAAATCTCGAAACAATTAAGTCGCTTACCACCAAATCATCGTCGTCAGCCATCTCCAGCTTCGGGAGAGATGAAGCGCGAGGTTCTACCTCGACTGCTGGCCCATTTTCTCGATCCTCTACGGTTGTTCTAGTGAAAAGGGCTCGTTCATGTGATTTAGCTATCGCCTTCCGCCTTGATTTCATCAACGAAGCGGTTTCGGATCCTCCTTTGGCGCCAACTTCGAAAATGGTTTCTGTTGGCTTGAACGATCCAACGACTTGGAGTAGAGCTTTACGAGATTTCTCGATATCTCGCTTCTCGCTGCTCTGGGGTCCACGAAGCAAGACAGGATGAATACCAGAGTCAGACCCAGCCAAGAACCACTTCGGGTCTTTCATCATTTCCTTTGCGCGTTTGTAGCTTTGAGGACTAGCCTTGCCCTTGCTACGTTCATACATTGCATGCCCACGTCTCATGACTTCACGCAGAACTGGGAGTGAGTGATGCGCAGCGTCTAATGAACGGAGGTATTCCACATCTTCATCAATCTTTTCGCGTTGGAAGTTGCCCAGAACGAGTGTCTCTGTATATATTCGGTCCTTGTCGCTCGTGACATCATTTACCAGAGGTCTCCCTAAGAATAGTTGAAGGTCCAACAAGAAGGGAAGCTCGGAGTTCGTGACAAAGGACCAGGCCCATCCTTGCCGTCCTGCACGAGCTGTTCGACCAACGCGGTGAACAAAAATTCTTGCCCCTTGAGGGAAGTCGTAGTTTACTACGTTTTCCAACACGGGTATATCAATACCTCGAGCCGCAACATCAGTAACGACAAGTATACTTGTTAGACCTTGGCGAAATTGGTCCATTTGAAAAGTTCGAGCGGCTTGGTCTAGGGAACCGTATATATGGGACACGGCATATCCAACGGCGGTGAGGAGGTTAAGCAAATATTCAACATGATGTTTCGTAGCAGCAAAAATAAGGGTTTGATGGGGAGCAATAAGCGCGTCGAGGCGTTTTGAATGGCCTTTCTTCTTTGTTGCAAGTTGGCCCTCTCGTACGGCCTTAGAAGGAGCCAGGGGGACATGTATAACATCACGAAGAAGATATAATAAACAAGCATCCTTCTCTGCTTGTTTGACAGAGAAGAAGGCGATTTTGAGGTCGGGACTAATTTTGCTCTCCGAGTCAAGTCGGACAAGTTTTGGTTCCTGTAGACCTGCTTTAGCGAACTCCAGCAAGGACTTGGGGAGGGTGGCAGAGAAAAGCATTGTTTGTCTTGTAGAAGGGAGACGTTGAAGTATCTCATGTAGAGCGACTTCGAAGCCCATCTCAAATAGGCGATCTGCCTCGTCGAAAACCACATATTGGACAGCTTTAAGGTCGAGATTCATTTCTACAACAAGATGGAGAAGACGGCCAGGTGTAGCGATGATGCTTGAGAAAGAGTTATCTTTATGAGTGTAGATATCAATGAATATTCGAAACTCACACATCAGGATTACTTGCAATCATTTCAAATTGTTCATCGAGACTCTCCCCCCCGACAACTAATCCCCAGCGTAGGTGAGAACCTTTGTTGTCATGATTTCCGTCTTCTTTGTCACCTGCGTGATCTCCGCTACCACTTTTAAATCCACGAGCTAGTTCCTTTCCAACCTTCATAACTTGTAAAGCTAATTCGCGAGTGGGAAGTAAAATGAGAGTACGCGCTCCAAAAACACTGGAATGGCGGCCTCCAAGCCGTTGAACGAGAGGGATCATGTATGCGAGTGATTTTCCTGAACCAGTTCTTGCCATTCCTACTAGATCCCGTGGAGGATTTGCAATGAGGGCAGGAATCGCCAGGCGCTGGATAGGCGTTGGTATTCGGTATCCCTGCAAAGTTAAAGACCGTAGTAATGAAGGATGTAGTCCTACAAATAAGGTTAGTACACAGTAACAATAATAAGATAGGTGACTTACCCATGCTCTGAAAGCTCCCTCCTCCCACCTCTCCTTTGGACATTTTGCCCTTGCCTTTCGCATTTTTGAGGATCTGCGTACCTTCTTTAACTGAACGTTTAGCAATTGTTTCTCGCAAGAAGGTAGTTAGATCATCATCTTCGTCTTCGACATTTGAGGATAGCTTCAAGCGTTTGCCCACAAGAGCCGATGAAATATCAACACTTGCTGACTCGGCAGGAACCACAGAAAATGAAGAACTACTGTCAGATTCGGAATCACTGGACACTGGTTGTTTGCGCTTCCCGGCAGGCATTTGAAGAAATGTGTTAGGACAGTGTACAATGGACTTTGAGAGGGTTGTCTGAGTCCAAAATACCCAAAAATTGCCGATGGACCCTCCTAGATCAGAGTTCTACACAGGCCAAAATTGGATTTACAAAATAGGTACTACTGGCATAGTGTAACGGGTAGTCACACTCATCACTCGACGCGCGCTCGCGTCTTACTTTACCCTACCCCCTTTCCTTTCTCTTTCCCCTGCTTGGCTCTTCGTACCTAGTATTACCTAAACAGATTGTCAGTAGAGTATAAATACAGGAAGGGCAGACTTTAATTCAGCGATTTATCCTGTCTTTTGGTCGTTCCGTGTGTCAAGACTCGTGTTTCTCACGACTTGTCACACATAGATTACATAATATTAGTAGCCGGAACCTTCTTCAGGCCACCGGGCCATTGCCTGCCATTGCCCGCTGCTACTTAACTGGGCTACAGGTAATGCGACAACTTTTTGAATGTCTCCGAACGTTTTCATCCTTTGATATCCGGACACTATACTCGCCTCTGTTATCTAATCTGGCCAATCTTGGAGAGACTCGTTGTTTTTAGAAGCATCATGGCAGATTATTCAAGTTCGGTTGACATCAATGCCTGTGGATCTGAGTCTCGTTTACTGTCTATGGACTCACTCATAATGTCATCGACTAGTCAGCACTACCAGACAGACCTATGCGCAAATCTATCTCTGTCAGAACTTTCCTTAAGTGACGATGCTGGGATCATGCAGAAACCATTCAGCCTACTTGCCAGACAAGAACCGGAACCGGAGCCCGTTACCCCAGTGCGTCGAGATGGATTCCAAAACACAGTGTCACCAGATCAAGGAGAATACGATGACGCTGCGAATGATGTCCTGGACGAAAACGCGTTACAACAAGCACAGGAACAAGCAGCTAAACAAAGAGAAGAAAAGCTGCAAAGCGATATCTTCATATTGAAGAAATTGAACTCTTCATTTGAATTGTTTAACGACGCCTTGAGTGAAGCAGGATCGGCGAATCAGGTATGTCTAAAGGTTTCGCACAAAATGTCAAGCTTATCTTGATCGTAGCGTATAGTGGCTCAATTACAACAAACGAATGCACTGCTAGATAAATATGTTGATATGTTATCCAAATCTGAAGAAATTTCTCGTCTTATTTTCGATACGTCATGGCAAGGCGCAGATGGTGTCAGTGCTTTTTGCGTATCGTACAATTGCATGAATTGACTACTTACAGGATGAGGCAACATTGGAACGGGAGAGGCTTGAAGAGCAAAGGATCCTACTGGAAAAAGAAGCTGAAGCCCGTCGAGCACAACAAGAGCTGTTAAGAATAGAACAGGAGAAAGAGTTACGAGCTCAGGCAGAAGAAATAGAACGTCTAGAACAGGAAAGGCCTACTAGGGCACTTCGGGGTATACGAGGCGTACGTGGTACACGAGCTTCAATGCGCGGTATTCGTGGCCCCGCTCCTCCCAGACAAGGTATGATGACCTACTTGCCTTTAGTAACCTTCACTGTTGTTCATCACTTCCTTTAGACGCAGGTTCAAGTGTTCCCCGAGGTATACCTAGACGAACGCAGTCAGGAATCTCTCGGCCGGCGACGACTGTCACGCGTGGAGCAAACCATCCAGTGTAGATCAAAAAAGCCTATGGTACTCTAACTAACATTTTTAATGCAAGTACTATGAAGATTTGGAATACAGCAGACATAAAAAATTACAAAGCGCCTTCTCTACTGTATATACTACTATTTAAGACAAGTCATTGAAAGTCAAACACGGTACCAACATAGTACACTAGAGTGAGTTTTATTTGTAAAATTAAACATTCAACTTCAGATGAGTACAATTGAGAGAGGGAGATTGCCTCTCCAATAAGAAACTGCTGCAACCAATCATTAGAGAGTGGTCTAACACGCTAAGAAATTGCACTTACTTAGACAGAGAACCTTGCACTTTAACACGAGGGTCGAGGGGCGACCGGGGGTCCGTGGCGACTGCTTGTTTACCAGTCCTTTTGCCTGTTTGCGTTGTACTAGCAGGAGAAATGTAGAGGGATGACGCCGGCGTGTTCAGGTTCTTGTAACTAGTACTTGCCTCCTCGACGCGCGAAACGGGAATTGTCTCTTGAAAGGACTTCAATGCAAGATTAGCATTGTTAAGAGGTGACAAAACGTCTGACGACTGAGGAATCGCCCTTGGGTACTGCGGAACCCAAGATGGTGTCTGGACAACGGCACGCATAGGCGCTCCATTTCCTGTTTTTGAAGGTGAGTGAGTTTTAGTGTTAAATGTTGGAGTCAATGCTAGGGTATCTGAGCTTGAAGATGCCCTAGCCTTGACTCCAACATCAGCAAACTCGTCATTGAAAAGTGCATCAATAACCTGGAACCGACGTAGGACTGCCGAAGGTTCAGACGAAGAACGGGATATAGCGGAATGTGCTTTTCCGTACTGTGGGGTTGTGGAGGCTCTAATGGTGGGAGATGAGGGTTGCGCTGGGCCTAGTTTACAGTTCCGGTGACATTGGCATTCGTTATTCGCGAATGAAAGCTGCTGAGAGGAGTCATTACGCGGACTTCTTGCATTGGAGTGAGTAGACATAGTACTCCGTCCATTTGCCCTGCCTACGATCCTTGTTCTGCCCAGCTCTTGCTCTCGAGCGAAGACCATGCTGGCCTCTTCGAACGTTGTGTAACTTTCGTACAAAGCCTCGGGGATCCCTTTCACAAGGGGTCCAGCGTCCAACCTGCATACACATGTCTTAGCAATGAATATTAGATGGTACGCAGGAAATAAACCAACCATCGCGAAAATACACCAATGTCAGTTCCAACTGTTACAACATACCATTTGCCTCTCGCCATACCACAACTGCACGATATAACAGAAGAAAGAAAAGACTGACGATACTGTGGGAGGAGAAAACGAACAAAGCACACGACTTGGAGCCCTGACTCGACGTTAGTGGGTATGTCAGTTACATAAACATATACAATTGATCGGGATGCTCGGGAGCGTAAAGGTGTGTGGTGTTGGCTGCTGTTGGTCAATGGTGAGCACATATTTCCAAAATAGCCTTCGGAGGTTAAATTAAAAAGCGCTTATCAATTTCGTGCACTAGGTAATTTTGCTACTTTTGGCTCACCATATTACCTCCTACATTACCTACTCTCAAACCAATCACCAGCATCTGAGAAGATGGGGTTTTCATATGTCATCGGTAATTATTTCTCAAAAAGGTCATGTGTTTCTCCTTACGATGGCATTTAACAGAGCACATGGAGGAAGACGAGGCAACTACGAAAACAATCCCACCCTGGGTCGAATTAGAGTATGCGGTATGCTGATTCATTCGCTCATCACTACGTCCGGGAAATTGACCTGTTTGACTTTCATAAGTAGCATATGCGCATGCTGGCCGGAAGTGACGCCCATGTCCAATTTACTTCTCTTTCGCAACCTTCCTGCGATTTTATCAACTCCGCGTTCAAGTCATCTCTAGACACGTCGCTTGCACGATTCTCATGTCATCGAGAGGGAATTCTGGAACAAATGAAACGGGCCAGTATTCCCCTGGAGAAAGTTTGTTTACTCGACCCGAAGGCTGAAAAGCAGCTCGCTCCGGAAGATGGTGATGATCGTTTCGAGTGGTTCTTATTTGGGGTATGTCGATTTATTAACATTGAGATATATGCATTTGCTTATTTATGTATGCACAGGGCATTCTTGGTAGGCTTCCGTCCCAACAATAGCAGTCATTAGACTTGATATGTTTCAAGGTGACGATCCTCCACGCGATAGAACATCAGAGCTCAGAGTCCTTGGGTTCCCTACGCGCCACCTTGGACCAATCCAGATGACAACCGATACAGCACTTGGTGTCACCAAATTAGTTGTCCATGATCGTGTTCCACTCGATGAAATTAGATACATTGTAAGTGTTGTTCTCCGTCTTATAATCTCCTTGTAATGTGTTTTGTGACTTGTTCAGGATCATCCTATAATTAAATTTAATGAGAAGGAATCTGTAGAAATGCCATTCAGTAAGCACATCTACTTACTGGCTCTTTACTATCCTTCGACAGTTATACAGGATATATTGCGGATGGGAATGAACCGCGACTTCCCCCAGGCATGAAACAGCACCTCCATGAAGACATGAATAGGGCCTTTGAATTTTAGTACATGATATTTTCGATCAAAAAGCTCGAATAGTCCGTCAAGAAGTATCAGTTATCATTTATTCGGTCGACGGTAACTGCATCTATTCATACACGTCAAAAGCGTGTTGGACAGTAGATTGTGCAAATGGTTTGCAATTAAAATCCGGGGACATCTTGTTCATACTTCATTATTACGTCTCATAAAATGCGTGCAATAAATGGCGTATTACAGTAGCCCAGAAAACGAGGAATTAGATGTATTCATACGGAGATGTAACCACCGCGACTAGAAGTTCGTCGTGGGCGTACATTGGAGCAGAGATGAGAAACAACATCGCTAAGCATATAAGGGACTTCTTTCCAAAAATCGCGGTGACTATAAGGGGCAGATGTCAAGACATGTATTAAGCGAAAAATTACAACTTACGGGATGAGATCATACCCTGTAGAGCTATATGTCGAGTAGTTATAATAGGCGCCCAAACCAAAATACGCCAAGAAGGCCAGCAGCAACCTGTTTGTCCGTGATCAGCAAGGTAATGCAAAGGTAGGGTAAAACTGACACTAAAAAGAACCAGCCAATGCCACTCCCCATATGCTCTTCTGCAGGCTCTTCTGGTTTTTTATCACCACCTTTATCGCCATGTTCACCTCCATCTTCTTGTACAGGGCACCCTGCTGGGGTGCTCCATTCAATGTCAAGTCTTGACCCATCGTAGTCAACGACTTTAGGATCGGATTTAACTTGTTCGTCACAAAGCAAAGTTAAGTTTAGCGATTGGGGTCTGGGATTAGTCGAGGGGTAATCCGTTCCGTGTAAAAACACAGACAACAACTTGGATTCTATTTAGGTCTTTAGTACATGTAGAAAAACAAGAAATACGGCATACCAGCATTGCTGGAAATTTTGGGATCCAGTTTATCCGTTACTGCTATAGGTATTACTGATATGACACGGTCTTGTTCTTGATCTTTTTTATTCACTTGGAGGAGGCATGCACGCGTTCCTTGTGGACACTTGACGGCGAAGAGAAAAAGTTCGTCAGACCATATGTCCAAGATTGTATGTGAACCTGGTAATTACAAATCACAAGGTCAAGGAAGTGTATATACCTGGTCTGTATCCGGCACGTCAGGTTGGGCAGTTAAGTCGGCACAAAGATTAAACCTTAGTGAATCAACCATAGAGGTAGGTTCGGTGTTGCGCGTTCTGTTCACTACATGTTCCCCTGCCAGAGAGGTCAGATTGTACTGGATGCCCTGCACGGTAATGTCATGACAGTCGAACGTCTGGGCGTATGCAAAAAGTTGCCCCTTGCTCTGAAGGAATAAGCCGGCAATGAAGAGGTCGTAAAGAATATGCCGTAGAATCATGATAGGGGAAGCGGGGACAGGGAAATGTGATTTTCGGACAATGCAGATGGGTGTCAGCAATGCGCAGGAGTCTGCAGTCAAGGTGTCGTCACCGAACCCGGCGAACCGTGTGTGGCCATGCTTGGCAACACCAGACTGAGCGCTAAAACAGCCTTTCCGCACGTGCAGCTTTCAAAGACGCGTATCGCCACTCAACCCTACTAGCCCTTAACTAGCCCCACTTGAGCCCCACTATTAGGCCTTAGCTAGTTAGCTAGTATTAACTCCACTACGCGTCTCCGCAATTCATAGTTAAACACACAGCTGCCATGACCAGCAATCTTCAGGCCCTCATTCCGCACATATACCACGAAAGGCAACAGCCTGGATCTATGTTGTGCGCCCAGCATGCTTTGAACTCCTTGCTTCGTGAGTCCTTTTGTCGGACAATCCAGTTATGGCAATCAAGAATCCCGTTATTTTAGAAGGGAACTATGTGCGTCTCGTTAAACACCAATATGGTCAAGCAAACCCTTATGTGCTTAGTTTACCGCCCCAGATCTTTCTGACCTTGCTCGTTCTCTTGACGAACTTGAAGAAAGCTACGACGATGATCATATGGGTCGCATAAGTACCAACATGGACGACACAGGTGACATACATCTACGTAAAGCCCTTTGCTGTCCTGATGTATAGATTCAAGGATTTTTCTCTGTTCAGGTACTAGATAATGCCTTAAAGGTATGGGGATTGAAGTCAGTATTCCCATCGAATTTAACTACAAGAACTCATTCCAATTATCAGTCTCGTCCGGTGGCAATCAGAAGATATGCGTCCATATCATGATCGACCACAGTCAGCCGAGTCTACATCCAAGAGTTGACCTCTTACTTAATTATACTTTAGCGCACAATTAGCTTTTATCTTAAACTTGGAGCAACATTGGTTCACGTTGCGCAGATTTGGAGCAGTGAATGCGGATGAGAACGAGAATGGCGGTAACAGTCATTGGTTCAACCTGAACTCTTTTCTCTCTTCTCCGGAATGGGTAAGCAAAGTGTATCTGGGCATGGTTCTACAGCAAGCAGAGGGGGAAGGTATTCGGAACTTTTGCTATATTCAATGGTGTCACTCACTTTCTCCCGTATAGGTTACTCAGTTTTTACCGTAGTTCAAGATCCAGAGATGCCACGAGCACTTCCCCGTACAGAAGCAGACGTTATCGCATTGACATTACCCGAACCTAACTCTAGCTCAGTTCCATCAAGTGAAGCCAGGCAGTCACAGGCAGAACTTTCTCGACATACCAATCCTGAGCATGAAGGTTTTGAAGATGAGGACTATGAACTCCAGGCGGCCTTGCAAGCATCTTTGATGCAGAAATCCGAAGCCTCGTCCTCTGTCAATACTTCATCCGTAACGCAATCGGATCCTCATGCATCCTTCATAGCAAGATCAGATACTCCGGAACCACCTAGCCCTAGGCTTCCTACCGTTCCTCTTCCAGGTCATGCGGACGTTGATCTAGTAACAGCAAGCATGGAAAGAAATCGCGTCTTACTGCAAAGGATGAGGGAACAGCAGGAGCATGCTCAGAGAGAAATGTGGTCGGAATCAGACCTAACACCAGAAGAGCAGCTCGCACTAAATGAGCGCCGGGAACGCATGCGCAGAGAGGAAGAAGAAGAGGCAGAAGAGTTGCGTCGTGCTATTCAAGAAAGCGAGGCTATGGCAAAACATCAAAGCTTTCAGAATTTCGAGAGCCATTGTGCTAATGTGGATGAAGCACCGAGCGGAGGGAGAGTTCACTATGACGATGGAGACTCGGAGCTGCAGGCGGCACTGAGGGCTTCTCTCGAAACAGGGTCCCATTCCGAGTCGTTATCGACGAATGCAGACGACGAAGAATCCATATCCTCGGGTGCGGCAAGCTCTGACGTCGCAATGGAGACCGAAGAGGCGCCTGCGCCCAGCCTGGAAGAAATTCGTCGCGCACGGCTGGCTCGCTTTGGTCTCCCATAGAGTTTAGTACTATTGATTTGTCGCGTGAGTTTAGGCAAGGGGAGATATTTGCAGAGTAGTACCATAGACTTGGATGTTTCAGAAGTCCGTTACTTTTATTTATGGATGGATCCGCAATTGTAAAGTGTAATACAGTATTGATACAGCATATAGTTATAGTACCACTCTTGTCATACGGCAGAATGACATGGTAAGGACATTTCCTTTGTAAATGCATCATTATTGCGATATTGGAACCTCGACTTTGAGCTTTCGACTTGGTGTTCCTTACTCCGTCTGAATGTCTCAAACTCCTTTACCAAACCTGACCGTCCACCCAGGTACAGTAGTTGACTTCGTACTGGAATGGTCAAACCAAACGAAGCACATAACTTTAGATAAGTTAAAGAACATGTCAGTCAGTAAGGTCAGATTCATTAGCAAGAACTTGAGACCGTGAGGCCAAGTAAGGACTTAACTGACACAACTTAGTGATTACCGCCTTCATCGAGTTCTTTGTATTATATAGTTGGAGATTATCATCGCTCACAGTGATACATGTGCTTAAGATGCATTTGTCAGCACGGCTTTCCCTATCCACCGCTGCCTCTCTTCAAATTCGACATCATTTGCGCAAGAGATATCCGACTATTTGTTGATGACTTGGCTCCCTCGTTTTGATGCATAGCCTCTGCATATCTTCAGAACGAATCAGATCTACGTCGTTATAAGAATCACCCTGAGATACGATACTCACAACAACTTATACCGCACAAGCTCCTCCTCCATCTCTTCTGTTTTTAATCGATGTTTCACAAGCTCGTTCTCGAGTCCAGTTAATTAATCAAAGATCTTGTTGAGAATCCACTCACTAAGATTTCTACGTGCTCAATGTTCAATTGAGCTAAACTATTTTCCAGCGTTTTCCTACGTATATCAGACAATGACATGAGCAAGAAAGATCAATATTAAAACCAAAGATACTCACACTTGATTAGACAAGGCACGGTTACTATTCCGAAGCTCGTCGATTAAAGTCGCGTTCTTATTTGTCTCTCGCTGCAAAGCGTACGCTAACGTTTGAGGAAAGAAGGATTTTCATTGGACATACCATAAGGTCTTCGTATTCATGGCGATAAGAGTCGAGCATGAAAGGAGTTATGTTGAGAGATGCTGCGTCACTAACAAAATCATCAACGCGGTATTTTGATTCGACGGGCTCTCTCTCCTTAATGTTTTCTGAAGGAATCTAGCACAGCGCCAAGGACGCGCGTGTAAGAGAATATAACAAAAACGAACGAGACTAACTCACAAGATAAGTGTCTAATAGCTTTGTGTTCACGAAGGACAGTATTTCATCAAATTTTAACGCTAAAAGGGCTTCCTCGTTCTTTCTTAGGAGTGTGATGCTAAATCCGAAGATAGCTTCAATGCCGTTTGCCAAGCAGCTATCATATATTCGAAATACAATTTCGAGAGGGAACCTGTTAAGTCCATAAGCCAAAGGGAGGGAGGAATCAAGAGGCAAAGGGTACCGATAGCTAAACAGAGTGAGGAACCACTGTGAACAGAACATGCTTGATTTAATGCCTTGACGTAGAAAATGTACGTGTAGAACTGGTAGTAGCTCCTCTAAAAGGCGGTCAAACTGTGACATGATGAGCTTGGGCAATGAGACGTAAGACATTGTGCTCACTTGGAACTATAACAACAAATATTAGCTTGCGATTTTCCTAAACATTATCAAGAACGTACGAGACGTAGTTGCAGTTTTGGCATTTCTGGAAGAAAATGCCCTTGAAGGTCGTAGACAGTCATGAGCCTCACAAGTAGAGAAAAGGCTTCTTCGTCAGGCATCTATTGATATAACTGTAACCTGGTCCTATAAGCGCAAGTAACCTCTTACATTCAAGAGAAGAATAGCAACAATAAACGGTAAACCTTGACAATACCCCACTAACGGGTCATACCTAACCGATCATGAGATTCATGGTAATATGTAGGGACTTGATGTCGACGCACAAAGAGTATGCTTTGAGAACGTTGAACAAATTTTCCTGACCAATCCCTTGACCATCAGTAAAGAAATCGTGATGGGGAAAAGTTCTGGAAATGGATGAGTATACAGGTTGAAATATAAGAGGAACGCAAATGTATCACCTTCCCAAGTCCCGAATGATGGATTTCTCGTGGACGCTTGTTTCCTTTAGCAGTCTTAGATAGGTAGCCTCTAGCTGAGGGTCTTTAGATGCAGCCCTGTACGCCGTAATGAGTGGGAGATGAGGGAAATAAAATTATCATTACATATGCTGCCACATCATGCCTCTCAGCGTCGCCGGTATCCCTTTCTGTATCGCTCTTGCTAAATCAGTCGGTCTTTCTGACGCGAATCCTTGATAGTCTATAGATACGCGGTTAATAAAACCAGCAAAACAAGCTGGATAACATACCTGATATAACAGCTCCCCAGAAGTCTAAACAAAATCATATCAGTTACAACAATCTCATGTAAGTTTGAGAAAATGACCAACCCCAGTCAATTGCTCCCTCAACTGTGTGCTCTTTTTCTTCCTTCTCCTGTAGACGGGCAAACTCTTCTTGAAGTTTAAGTTGTCCATCAACACTTCCGCGAACTCTCCCCCTAGGCTCCTCTTGAAGCTCTGGTCGATTCATTAGCAAGGATGGCCTACGTTCGTGGATAGAGCGGATAGTCGTAGTAGACGCAGTCTTCTTGTGCCCTGCGGAAAGAGGAGGATTGTCCATTATTTCACCAGCTGGCGTGGTCATTGATGAATCACTGAGCCGAGAAAGTTCAGTCTGCAAGTCCTCTATTTCCGTGTTCTGTTTTTGACTTGCTGTCGTAGGGGAAGCTAACGATTCATCGTCCAAAGCGATGTCGTTGAATTCAGACGTGGTGATGGATTCACGTGCTAGAGTACGATCGTTGAAGGCTTCGTCTAGTTGTGGTGAACGCAGAGACTCCAACGTGTCTGGTTCAGCAAGTTCTGCCACTGAGGGGGGCAGTGCGAAGGCGACTGGACTAGGCGTCATAGTAGTTGTCAATGTGGATACGACAGCTAGTTCATAAGGTAGCGGCGATCCGATGTATTAAGTTATGGACGATATGATGGTCGAATTGAAGCAGTACAATGGTATCAAGGTATCAAGGTAGGTGATTCGAGAAGACCAGCTTCTTGTCAAAGAAAGGACTCGATGAAATCAGAGAGAATGTTTGGTGTGATCTCTGGAGTCGGCAGTAAGTATATCGCTTGCATACAGTCGGAGGTTAACACTTGGTTAACACGAAAGCCGTTAATTTATTTGACCATTAGGTAATCGGCTAGGAGCCGAGAGTGGCCCGCCTCATTGTACTCGTTTCAGAAACATGCAGTTCGATTCCTATGATATTCTAGGTATCACAATGCTATGTAGAGAGCAAAGGAATGTAAATATTATTTCACTGCTGCCTTCAACTATTAAATTTCTAAATGTACCGTTGCAGAAAGAGAAAACGTAAATAAAGTAAAGTAAATAAAACCCTAATACACCATTAAAGTTAAAGTAATTGGAGAGAAATTGTACATCGATACAGTAGTTGTGCTGGATAAATTATGAAACGCTTGCAATGTGAGTATAAGCCAGTGAGAGGATGAATGCGCAATGGTTGTCTCAAGATTCTAGATCAGACTCTGAGCCTGATGAAGTCCTCCGAGAATTTAGCCGTTGCTCAGATGTGTCTGTGCTAAGATCAGATTGGAGGCGCAAGTTTTCGAGCTCGAGAAGACAATGTCCCTCTTTCCAAGTTTCTGTACTCTCGTGAGCACGAATTATCTTCCAACCGAGGTAAGTAGAGCAAGTGCCACATGTGATCTCCTGCATAGTATGAGCACCGGTAGCCATGAGCTGGACGCCTGACTTGGCGAGTATAACATTATAACTGAAAATATATCAACGGATGGGACTATGCACACGCACGATGACTCACATTTCTGTAAACAGCGACGCCTTCCCGGCGAATCCTCTAAATGATCGCGAATTTGGAGGAATCTGAATAGCGAACGCTAAACAAAATCACGCTGAGCAAAATTTGCTTACTTACAGCAGAGGCAGGGAGAAGGACATTATGGGAAGTGATACATGTCCCACATTGCTTGCATATCAGCGCACGAGGGATTTTGGGAAGAGGTCGCGAAATACGTTTTGACACGTCCTTTGGAAGAGCCGGGAGTCGTCGGGGGCTGCTGGAGGGTTCTATAGCGCTGGCGGACATGTATTCAGACATGGTGGTGGAAGCTAAATGTTAAAGCTTGAAGAGCCGAGTCGGCGTCCTTCGACTCTCTTCATCAAAGTATCAGAGGTCACTTCCTAGCCCAAACAAGTGCACCGGGGCACTGCCATTTAGACAGATCGGGTAAGCGCCATCAAATCATCGATCCCAACACAAATGATGACCTAAAAGATTCAGAAGATAATAGACAGTTCAATTATGGCTTCTGTCTTGATCTGCTCAGGCTCAAGGGTTTTGCTCCCAGGAAAGGATGAGCCGATACCAGCTTCAATCGTAATAAACAAGGCTTCAGGAAAGATCGTTCAGGTTATCCAGGGTCAAGCTACCCCCGAAGACTTCTCACCCGAAACAACAGAGTGGATTGACGCTGGGAATAGCATCGTACTCCCTGGTCTAGTAGAGTAACTTGTATCTATTAAAATGCGCTTTGGAACTTCGCTGATAAAAAATATTGTGGTAGTGCTCATGTGCATTTAAATGAACCAGGACGCACTGCTTGGGAAGGTTTCTGGACAGGCACACGAGCTGCAGCGTCGGGGGGCATCACAACCTTGGTTGATATGCCATTGAATTCTCTGCCTCCCACTGTTACTGTGGCCAACCTTCACACAAAGAGAGAAGCTGCGAGGGGTCAGTGCCACACAGATGTAGCTTTTTGGGGTGGCGTTATACCTAATAACTCTGTGAGTTGCCAGCCTTCTCGCTTTTAGTACTACAGACTAATTTGAAGTATTGCGAGCAGAACGACCTCAAACCCCTGGTGAAGGATGGCGTCAAGGGATTCAAATGTTTCCTCATCGAAAGCGGGGTGGATGTACGCATCTGTTATTACCGGCCACATGATGGTGTCTCATTGTATTTCTTGAGACAGGAATTTCCCTGTGTTAATGAGGACGATCTTCATCTTGCAATGAAGGATTTGGAAGTAAGATTTTGCACCTCTTTATTCTTTGGTGGTTTTGATTCTATACGTGATATAGGAGGTCAAAAGCACCCTTTTGTTTCATGCTGAACTCGACCAACCCACGCCTGATTTAAAGCTGTCGAACCCAACTCAATATTCCACTTTTCTTGCGTCGCGTCCTCAAGATTTGGAAACTAGCGCAATCTCGCTCGTCATTAAGTTACAGAAGAGATATCCTAATTTGCGTTGCCATATAGTTCATTTGTCGGCTGCAAATGCGTTACCTATGATTCGAGAAGCAAAAGCCGCAGGATTGCCGCTAACTGTGGAAACATGCTTTCACTACCTCTGTCTCAATGCGGAAGATATACCGGTGGGATGTCCTGAGTTCAAGTGCTGTCCTCCTGTTCGTGAGGCATCTAATAGGGATCTGCTATGGGAAGGTCTAAAAGATGGAACGATCGACTGTGTAGTCTCAGATCATAGTCCATGTGTACTTGAACTCAAGAACATGCACGACGGAAATATCATGTCCGCTTGGGGTGGTATTAGCACACTTGGTCTGGGCCTCAGTCTACTCTGGACAGAGGGGAATCGGAGGGGTATCTCTATAGGCCAAATCATTGAGTGGATGAGTCTGAAGACAGCGAACCATGCAGGATTGGGAAGCGTGAAGGGGCAAATAAAGGAAGGTTTCGATGCCGATTTTGTCCTGTGGAATTCTGATGCGGAATTCACTGTATGTCTCTCATCCAGCGTTGTTCTGATGTAGATTCTGACTGCATTATGTTTATAGGTGACAGCTGATTTGTTACATTATAAGAATAAGGTCTCCCCTTACAACGGCTTAAAGCTTCAAGGACAAGTTCGGCAGACTTACCTTCGAGGCAAGAAAATATTCGAATCTCCGCAGACGTTCTCTACACCGATTGGAAATATGCTTTAACTCACAATTTAAACCCATTGGCATAGTAACTTGAGTACGTACGAGTATACAAGGCGTGGTTTACTTATCACACTGGCAGTACCCTTTATCCATGAAGTAGGAACAAACACTGATTGATGAGCATTTTTTGGGGAGCTTTGGACGACAGTGTGCATCGGTACTTGAAAAGATAAGAGGTTATGAAAGAGTATTAAAAGTTCAGGCACCTTTGAGAAACGACAAATATGTATGTATGATACTTTTCTTCTTTACATAGTTTACATAATATAGTATGTAACTCGAAGCTACTCAAATGTAGCTTCTGATTTTGTTGTATTCATGCATCATGAAGGTTACGGTTACAAATCGGCGCTTGCTCGGGCCGCTCGGTTTGATGATGCGTCCTCGTCCTTGTCGTCTTGCTAAGTACTTATGCTAACGATCCGGGTCGGAAGCCAATTGGTGCGACTGAACGCACCTAGGCGCCATTGCTGTATATTTCAAAGTCTATGGACAGCCCCGAGACGTTCTTTTGCTCGTCATCAGCCGATATCACACCCTACTTCAAAATCTAACACCAACGCCTGGTTATTATTCCCCACTTGTGCTATAATTCTTGGAACGGGTGGTTATGTTGCATACCAGTATTCACAGCCTTTCAGGCATAGCTTACTTGCCGCTGTGCGGTGTTCTCGAGTTGCGGGTTAGCTTTTCTTTTTTTCTAGTAATCGCTGAAGTCTAATTTGAGTACTGCATTTGTACCACTAGGGGCCGCCATTGCAAGTGCCATAGACTACAAGCTTTTGATGCTCAAGGGCTTTGAATCTGAAATTGCGGAACGCGAAGCCTATTCTTCATGCCATAAGCGCAGTGCTGAACGCGTATTGAGGGCCCTGCTTGTTAATGGAGGTATGTGACTGAGCTTGATGCCTCCAATTCGAACACTATGGATAAGATGCTTTTGCAGGTATCTTCATTAAACTGGGACAACATATGTCGTCTTTGGTTGTCCTTCCCGTGGAATGGACTGCAACGATGACAGTTTTACAAGATAAATGTGAACCTACGCCATATGAAGACCTGGAACGATTATTTCTGAAAGACATGGGCCAACCCATTGAAAATTTGTTTGATAACTTCGATCCAATACCGATTGGGGTGGCAAGTCTTGCACAGGTTCATACGGGTTTTCACAAAGAGAGTGGTAGACATGTAGCTGTCAAGGTCCTTCCTGTTATCTTTCACGTTGTGCATTTGCACAACTGAACTATCTGCACAGCTCCAACATCCCCACCTTGCAGAATTCTGTGACGTCGATATGGAAATGGTCGATGTAACACTAGGTAAGTATAGTTATTGTGCTGCTCATTGTCACCTAACTATTTAACTGGCAGGCTGGATCAAGTACTGGTTTCCTGGGTTTGAATTCTCGTGGCTAGCGGTAAGACCAACTCTATCTCTCTGAGTTAGTCTCATGTTGCTATCAATAAAGGATGAAATGAGAACAAATTTGCCAAAAGAAATGGACTTTATTCACGAGGCAAATAACGCAAATCGAACTATCAGAGAATTTTCTAAAATAAACACCTCGCTCTACATACCAGAGGTCATACTTGCAACGAAAAGAGTCCTCATTATGGAGTATATCAAAGGAGCACGTCCGGACGACTTATCTTACCTCGCTGAAAACAACATGGATCGCAATAAAATTGCCATTGAAATATCCAGAATTTTCAGCCGAATGGTCTTTCTGAACGGGTGGTTTCATGCAGTGAGTATACTTGATCATTACTTGCTTCAACTACATAAATTGTAATCTTGACAGGATCCTCATCCCGGTAGGTGAAACTTGCTGCACGCCTGAAGCACATATCTTACTTTTATGTAATAAAGGGAATCTACTGATAAGACCTACACCGTCTGAGTCCAAGTCGCCCTACAACTTCGAAATAGTGTTGTTGGATCATGGTTTGTACTTCGATATCGATCCAGAATTGCGTGTAAACTATGCCAGGCTCTGGTTATCTTTAATGGAACCCACTTCACCTTCGATGATAGTCAAGCGTAAAAAGTATGCCGAACTAGTGGGAAATATTAGTCATGACTTGGTAATCAATCACTTCATTGACCTTCCTTCTCTTTTTGACGAAGTTGCTTTCTAAAACAAATATTAGTACCCTGTTTTCGAAGCCGCCATCACAGGAAGAGTCGCTCTCAAAGGAAGTTGGGACGAGCCTGAGCACAAAAATTTCCATCGTGCATCAAGTTTGATAGACATGGTTCCGCAAAATGAAGAAGAAAAGAAAGCTATTCGAGACGCCGTCATGCAGCAAGAAGGAATTCTTTTATCCGTATTTGATGTATTAAGACGAGTGCCCCGGCGAGTCCTGATGGTCCTTAAGCTCAATGATCTGACTAGGTAATTACCATCATAGCATAGCGATGTACATACTCACGGTATCACTGCAAGGAATCTCGATCATGCACTCAAGACGACACACTCAAATGTAACCTCTCTTGTCAACGTGTCTATCAAATTTTCATATTGCTCTTCATAGATAAGAATATTTCTTGTCAACGCCCAATACTGCACCTATGCTGTCTGGTTGGATGAGAGAAAGAGACTGATAGATTCAATTAAGGACCGAGGCATCCTTTCTCGCCGCCTTCTTTTGGATTACTTCTTCTGTTGGTGGTAAGTTTACCCGCACTATAACATTTACGATTACTACTGATTTAATTTGTATGTAGGAGTTACAGGAAAAATAATATCAGACTATCTATCATTGAGGCGTTCATGGATATTGATGCCTTCTTTAAGATGTATCAGGCATGAATCCTTGGTTTATGGCTCAATGGGGCTAAAGGCACTAGAGACGCATCACTTGGACTAGTTATAGATTAGGTTTATATCCTTATTAACATGAACAACACCAAACGGATTGAAAATGCATACACGAGCCATTTTTCATGCTTTCTTTTGCTCAGAGAATAATTTGTCTATGGTAGTCGCTTCTGTACTGAGTATTTTCCACTAGACATGACGTTAGATATTTTAAAATAAATAACCACGCTTCCTTACTTGGTCAAGAGTCAGCGATATGCCTTTTTTCCCGGGCTTTTCTTCTCCTGGAGTGCCATAATACTCGCGTATGTCGAGCAATAGGATACCTTTGAATGATCTTACAACAGCGCGTTTCTTCTTTCCGAGATCTATGTACTTGTCTCCATCCGCATTAACGAGTACCTTGATGTCATTGCTGTCGTTATCTACAGGAACTGGCGACCGTTTTTCCTAAGAGACACTCATTGTAAGCGTCCTTGATCAAGGTCTGTCTCATGTTCACCAAATATTCACTTACAGCAGTTGGTTCTTCATTAACGTCAACTTTCGGCTTTTTACTAATCGCTACTGAAGTTTTCTATGTATCCCGTGTTTTAGAGCACCAATTGAGAGCCATTATTGACCGGACTTACTTTAGCGGTATTCTTCAAATTCGATGATTTGTTGGAGGAAATAGGGGCATCGTCAGAGTCCGAATGAAACGAGTTTGAAGAATGAGATTCTTCTTCGCTTGAAGCATCTTGTTTTCTTTTCGGCATTTTATTAGAGTGATTCAAGCTTAAGAATGATAATCAAGACGTGGTAGGAGCTTTCAACGGCTCGTTCAAGTTAACAAGCGGCGCGGGTGCCGAAACGCGATGGGCGTCAATGCAGTCACGTCCCATGAATGCACGCGACTTGTTACACACGTTACATGCAAATTGCGTCAGCAATCCCTCACCGTTTGTTCCTTTCGGGAGGTCGACCAATAGTCTAAACCTTGAATACGTCTACATCTTGCCTCATTGACAGCTTGCCTGCCAGAATACACCTCGTAATACTCTGGCGAGCTGCCAAGAATGAAGATCCTTCCTAAATCTAAGAAGGCAATCCCTCCAGTTTGTGGTCTTGTCTGCTACGCGCGCTCTTGCGACTGAAACCAGATAATCTAGCCACTTGCAGTGACCGAACTCATCACGAAACTAGTGAATTTCACTTCTCAAGAACTAGTCCAGATATTGAAGGATGCTGACTCGTGGAGATGGGCACGGTCTGATCTGAATGCATGGATCAAAGTCCTCAATAGGTTTGACGATATCATGGACAGCATTATCCAAGAATATAACGTCGAGAAATTGCAATCAAAACCCTTCTCTCCCGACACCAAAGAGCTGTTATCGGAAATTCTCCGTTTCGAACGTCTCCTGCTGGAAAATTCGACAAACAGGAAAACGTTCAGCTCATATGATGTGATTTCATTTACACTTTATATTTATTCTTTACGCTGACACTCAATTTAGCGTTTAAATAGTCTTCTGTCTACCTCCGATCTGGATATCCTCATCCTTGCATTGAACCTTCTTCTTCGGCCTTCACAGCAATATTCCGCGCAACCTGCTGTCTCTCATGCTCTCAGTATCTCGACAACTCGTTTGCAATCGCTTGCACGGAGGTGGCCCCATCTAAGAGAGCACGGTATAGGCCTCGTTGACGTAGCTGCGGATAAAGGACCGGACGATTCGGAAATCTTTCCGGCAGAGGCCCGCGAAGTCAATTTCAATTTCTATCGTACAGATACGGTGAAAGGTGCAGAAAGAGATAAAACACAATCAGACACGGTTGAACCACCTATCACTTCCCCCCGCAAGCAACAGCCAATCAGTACAGCGTCCCCTCAGAGCTCAACAGCTGTGCAAGTGCATCTGGATGAACAGACAATTGTTGCAACACCCGTCATGAATGTACTCTCCAATGCCATAGAAAATCATTCTATCCCTGACAGTGAAACATTCGAGCTATTGTGTCGCATCCGAACAGCGTCGTCTCTTGCCCCAGGAAAGAAAGCTGAACGCGAGAAGTTAGTGGTAGTCCGCTTGCTTGCCATAGCTATTTACGGACATACTCACTCGGAATCGCAAGCAACGTCCGCTCTTTTCCTGTATGAACCCGATCTCATTTCTCATATCGCTGAATTATTACAAGTCGACCATACAATCCCTACGATTGTTCAGACATCAGCCATTGCCGCCCTTGATGCCCTGGCAAGATACAAAAACAAAATACAGGAGGTGTTGACCGCTGTCAATGCCGGGGTTAACCATGGTATACTTATGGCCTTGGTCAGAGGAATGGTGCTTGACATGTCAAATCCTGATTCTAAGCTCCCTCATGCGTTCATTGAAGCACTGATATCATTTATCACATACATTGCTTCCCATGCTTCCGGAGGAAATATGGTTGTTGGCGCCGGGTTAATACCTCTTCTCATCCAGATCATAGAAAATAGATCTCCTCGTCGCCTACAAGCAGTATCGAAGACTATGCAATTGGTTGATAACATCCTCTACAGTTTTACAAACGCCTTCAGCCTCTTTTGCGCCTCGAGAGGTGTCGAAGTCATTGTTGAACGAATTGAGGTATGTGTTATGTATAGTACACGCACTATTGAGCATGTCTGATAGGCTTTAATAGTATGAAGTTGAGCTCGACATAGCGGAATATGCGGTAGATTGCCAGCCGTGCTCACTTGTTGGTTCAGGTATGCGTAAGCTATTAAGCGCCTTCATTATCAATTCTAACATCAGGTTTAGGTGAACTACCAGTTCAACGAACTGCAATCTTGAAACATATCCTGCGATCCATGCATCGAATGATGCAGTCATCTGGAACTGCGGAAGGTCTTCGCGGCCTCATTGACATGTCGCTTCTGAAGTCTATCAAGAAAATAATGGAATATCGCGGCCTGTTTGGGCCAAATATTCTACCACTGGGTATAGTCCTCACTGCACTCCTGTTATATTCCTCATTAAATACATCTCTTCAGCCATCAATATCATGTCGACATTTGTTCATAACGAGCCCACGTCTTTATCCATCATTCAGGAGGTGGGCCTACCTGAAACTCTGTACAACGCAATTGATTTGGGAATAGAGCCTTCAATTGAGGTAAACATTAAATTGTCGCGGAAATATTAATTATATCACTGACCTTGAAAATTCCTTTTTCAAGGTTATCCAATCTATTCCTAATGCAATCGGTGCTTTATGTCTCAATGAAACCGGGCAAGCTCAACTCAGGAAGCGACCTAGTATCATTCCCGCTATCTTCTCGATCTTTACTTCCGAGCGTCATCTGAAAGTTTTGATTGACAAGGAAAACGCGGTTATCATTGGCACGGCTGTTGATGAACTCATTCGGCACCATCCATCTTTGAAAAGAGACGTGTTTGATTCTTTGCAATCTACTCTCAGCCGCATAGAGTCACTAGGTCTGGCTTATGTACCCCCAGCAGATATCAAACGGTGGTATCAACTGACACCTACATCTCCACCTTCCATTTCTGATGAAGATGTTATCATGCAAGACGAAGGAGTTGCTCATCCACAGGAAAGACGACCAGTCTTGCAACCAGAGACTGTTGATGATGATGCTGAAGAAGACGGTGGCAAAACTCACGATAATTATGTGGTCTCATACATCGATGCGATTGGAAGAGTAAGTTTTTAACCGTTTTTAGAGTTAGATATACTTATCACCTTCAGTTTTTGGAAGGGTTTTTTCAGCATCCACCCCATTGCAAGGATTTTGTTACAATGACAGATGGACTGCAACGCATTGGCAGACTCACGGGGCTGCCTTGCTTACCTTACGACTTTGCCAACAGCGTTGCGTCTGATTCTATGGTTCAAGTACTGCGCACCATGACAGAAGTGGCTACCAATGAGGCATTATCGCATCTTTCTGAATTAGTGAAGACATCTCTGGATGAAACAAGGTTTTTCTGGGGGTCCATTGATGAGACCTCGAAGCTTTTCCCATTTGTAGAACTTTCTGGTATGTATTTAGTGTTGAGTCTTTTGGCAGTTGCTGACTCTCATTTTACTTCTTAGCTGAAACAAATGAAGTAACGAATCAGAAATTCCGTAGCCTTGTCGTACTACACATCCGAGTAACTCTACTGTCCGATGTCTTTGCAACTGCTGGTCAATCTCAGGGAAGAGCAGCCATTGGGCTCTTGCAGACCTTGATGAATAACATGACATTGCAAGTACTAAATGATATGGGTGCTCTTCATCGCGCCAGTATCTGGGAAAATATAGTGCTTAATGCAGGTCTCTCCTCCAAAGGCATAGAAACCGAACCTGCTCCTGGGTCAACTCCACTAGGTGAATCACCTGCGCAGGCAACATTGGATCTTCCTTCAACAGAAATTCCAGTATCTGCGAACGGACAGAGCTCAATTAATGGCGCACAAGATAATACCTCAACCGGACCTGCTGGCTCTACTAAAGAAGAAGGTCCATGTGACTGGAATGCCGCTGGGCTACGACAATTAACTCAAGGGCTCCCCAATGCATTAGCGCCCTTCTTTCAAGGTTTGTTGCATCACGTTCTATATATATTTACATAACTAAGTTAAGCCAATACTGTACTCTAGCTATGGTAAAGATGTTCCATTCCCGCCGGAATCCGGATCCCACACAAAAGAAGCAGATAGCAAAATCATCCAAAGTTGTAGCTGACATCATGTTGCTGCATCTAGGTCTCAAGGATTTTGGTACGTTAGAGCTGGAATTAGGTCAACATAGTAATGATAACATATATTTTTAGCCGACAAGGCCTCTCTCTACAACTATTATAACCTCATTTTTGGGCTATATGCACTTCTTCTCATCGACGGTATGTTTAGGCTCATCGTTTCTATTTAATTGGGCACTCAAGTATAACATCAGAGCGGACATCAACCAATACGCTACACACTGTAGAATTATATGCCTTCTATCAACGAAGCGGTTTCAATGTGATGTTTGAAGCCTGCAACAGCGTGCTAATGAGGATCGACGAAATCTTTCGACTAAATGAGGAAGACCGTTCCTCGATCGAAAGAAAAGAACTCATAAATGCGTTTGGTGCCATCAAGTCAGCATTGCACCTCATCCATCCAATTGTTTCATCCAAACCACTTTTTGAGTCTGGGCAAACGCTACTGATCATCACTCGCGACAAGGCAGAAACTGATATCGACTACTTTGAACCCCATAATTTTCTAGTCAAATTGCGGACAGCGGCTCTTCCCATCATCGGCAACCTATGGAAAGCCTCCTGGCTTGCTCAAGCTCCGATTGCTGTCAGCCGAAACGTCGTACGCAGTGTCCTTGAGATCGCTAATGGCGAGAACGAAGAGAGCAAGTCCGATCCCTTAGCAGATATAGGTGTCTCTACGACTACAGCTAATGTTCCCCGTTCTGGGCCAGATGAGGCACGCATCCGAATGTTGACAGACATGGGATTCCCGCGTTTAGCTGCGACAAATGCCTTAATCCGAACCCATAATAACGTTGGCAGTGCTACTGAGTACCTTTTGGCTCAACCATTCTTGCAACCAGACCCAGTCCCCCCGGCGGAGCCTATGCCTTCGGGTGACAATGAGGTTGTCCCTCCCTCGGAATCGGAAGCACCTGCTGGTGATAGCCATGCTGAAATTACTCCTCCAGTTATGGCGATAACAGATGTCTTACCGGACGCTCCATCTGAGGAGGAAAACATACCATCTATTGATGTTCCTGCTATCCCAGGGAAAACCATCGAAGAGTGGCGAAAAGAGTTGGACGTGGCTCGTGAATCATTGAAAGCTAGCATCAGTCGCCAATCTTTGCTGCTTATTGATGAACACCTTTCCCTGCTCTTTGACTTACATATTGCATTCACCAAGCCCAGTAGTCATCAGAAACGAGCTGTTCGTGATCTTGTTGACGATGTCAAGGACTTCTCATGCGCTGCATTTGATATTCAAGAACAGCCTTTGGCTAACAGGTGCCGCCTCCTTGCACTGGTTCTTTGCGAGCAGCCAGCATCGCTTGATCAAGAACTGCGCGAAGAGTTGATGCACTACCTTCTTGACTTATTGTCGTCTAACGTTGATCCAAGACACCCTCCTAAATGGCTTGCTGCTCATCTATTGGTCACTGAAGCTCTCTTTACATTAGCAGATGAGCCTCGGTCTATAACGCTTCCCAAAGAAGATGAGCATGTGGTTATTGGTCCGATATCCGTGGGCCCTTCTCGAGCGGAAGCTCAGGCCACAGTGTTCGACTTCTGTCTACTCCTCCTTGCTGTTGATACTCTGCCAGCAGATGAACTGCTATCTGTTTTACGATTGTTTGTTCTTCTCACCCGTGATCGTGAAATGGCGAACCAATTTGTCAAGCGCGATGGACTGAATATGCTTTTCAGACGAATCAGAGCGTCGGCAGTTTCGGGTGGATCATCATATATTGCTGCAATACTTCGCCATATTGTGGAAGACACTTCGGTAGTCCAGGCCATTATGCAGCAAACTATTAAACGTTACTTTAACCAACCACGGACAAGGCTCATCGATGTCAACACGTATGTCAGGAATTGTAGCGCCATCGCTTTGCGCGATATACAGACCTTTATCGACACTACCGGATCACTATGTCAGTTGGAGCAACCGTTTTCTTCTGTTCCGCACATCAAACTCCAAGTACCCGCCATTACTGCAGAACAAGAACATCATTCAGATGTTGAACCTGCCTCTGATATGCAAGTGGATAGCCCTGCTCATCCACTGGATATGCCCCAGAAGTCTGCAGAGAGTGTGATACACCTCCTTCTTTCCGAGTTAATGAATACGGCAAAGGTTGTTAGCGAGGCAACTCCTGTCGGCTCAGGTGACCTGCAAACATCTACCCCAGCATCCATAGACCAAATTCAGGTTAATGTGTCAGGGTCCTCAACTGATGAATTGGGTAGTGCTTCCTCCCCTGTCGATATCAATGACAAGAATCAGTATCTCTGCTTCTTGATGCAATGTTTGACTGAATTGCTGTTTTCTTATGACGCTTGCAAGGTGGCTTTCTTAACATACTCGACTAAGAAGCGCCCCCAGCAACTCCAGGCTAAGGAGTCAACCAACAAATTCAGGACGGTCACTTTAAATTTCCTTCTCTCGGAGCTGGTTACATATGGTACTACGAACCCTTCGTCGGACTCGAAGCAACGTAGCAAAGGTTTGCTTTGCAGTTGGGCAATGAATGTCATAGGTGCCTTGTGTGTTGATTCATCGGCTGGTCAGGAAAACAAGGAAGTCTCATCGGATCTTGCGTTTGTCCGCAAATTTGTCCTGGAGACAATCAGCAGGTCAATCAAGGAACTAACACAATCCTTGGAAAATATTGAAGCCAGATATGGCCGGCTCCTTGCTTTGGCAGACCTTTGTCATAGGCTACTCACCGTTAGAGTGCAACCCACGTCAAGGAAGCCCCAAGATGATGTTCCAAGCCATCTGGCCAAAATCATGCTGGAAAAGAATTTTGTCGCTCTCTTGACAACGTCACTTGCTGAGGTGGATCTTAACTACCCTAACGTTCGTAACTTAGTTGCTGCTATTCTTCGACCACTGGAGCTCTTGTAAAAATTTCTTCATTCTATCTTCCGAAAATTTTCTTAGTTCTGATTTTAATTAGGACCAAGTTTGCTATCAAGATGAGCAAAAGCTCTAACAAAAACAAGGGAGACACGCAAAAGGACATCAGCATCATATCTGAATCAGAAGACGAGGGAGAAGCAGTCGCAGATACTGCCAGGGAAGAAACACCCGATCTCTATCGCAATTCCGCTCTTGGCATGTATTCAGGCGTATGTTGTTGACTATATCTTTTACTTTATATGATTTTGTAGTAACTAATTAACTTTATCTCAGGAAATGGATGATACGCATTATTCCGATGACGAAGGTATGGAAGAGGAAGAGGACGATGAAGATGTTGAAATGGACTATGGAGAAGAAACTGGAAGTGAAGATACATCCGCTTCAGAGTCAGATGAGGAAGATGACTTGGACCATGTCACTCAAGATTCTGTTGAAAGTTGGGATGATGGCGATGAAGAGGATGAAGAGGATCTGGTAGCAAATGAAGATGCTGAGGAAGAGGGGGACGGACATGATGACGAACGAGAGGATGATGAAGGCGAGGATGACGAAGATGAAGAAGGTATGATGTGGGAGGTAAGGTCATGTGCCGACTGGTCGAAATGTATAGCTAAAGGATTCGCAGGACATGCAGGAGGACGCTGGCGATATGGGCCTTGCATTAGAGAGCATTGATGATGAAACAGCTCAGGGAGGTGAGTATTACCGAGGTCAAAACATATCGATAGTTAATTTCATTCAGTAGTCCCTATACAAATTAACCACGAAGAGGATGAACCAGATATGGCATCTGATGAAGAGGAATACGTTGTCGAACATGGGCACTTTCACAACGAGGGTATCTTTAGCTTCGGCGACTTCTTGGACGCTGGTCTTCGTGATGGTGCTCCAGGTTTATTTTTCCATCGTCGGAATCGTAGCAATGGTGATTAGTCTCCTACTTATCCATACGCCACATATTACTAACTGCCCTTGATAGATCCTCAACCATTTGGGAGATCTAGAAACTCGGGCACTGCTCCAGAAGCGACTACACATCCATTGCTCCTAGATATGTCAGCCAACCGAACAAATACTGTTCCTGGTAGAGGACTGCGCGGCCAAAGGCTTCTTGGCGGACCACCCAGCCTTCTTCAAACAATCGATGAGATGTTTGGCGAAGGATCACTTCAAATGCTTCAACAAATCATTTCCCATGATGGAGGAGGTCCCGAGACATTCCGCATTGAAGTACCAGCGGGAACTATTCTGCATCACAGTCGCCGCTTCCTAGGACACTCAGGCCGTCCTGAGAGGGTGCCCAGACCGCAAAGTCATAAACACGGTCGTGAGTTTGACCCTCTACTTACTCTGCAAAGATGGGCCGAGGAAATGAAAATCTTACATGGGGACTTTGTGACCGAACGTGTCAACAAGCTCGCCAACCACGTCGCGCTAGCTATGCTCCCAGCTGCTTTGGAAGAGATCAGGAATACCAAGCTCCGAGAGGAAGAAGGCAAAAGGAAGGAAGAAGCTTCTAAATCTGAAGAAGGGTCTAAACTGGATGGGAAAGGCTCATCGACAAGCGCAGATGGGTCCAGTTTGACTGAATCAGAGGTTTTGATACCTAGTGCTGATACGCCTAGTGCTGCTGATGTCTCTCCCTCTGGGGATGTCTCTCAACCGCTTTCCTCAATATCTCCAGAGCAAAACTCGTCGGATATGCAGATGACTGATACCGGTCTTCGCGATGCGGACACCGAAATGGTCGATGCATCTCAAATGACGCCTGTTGGGTCCCCCTCAGTGGTTCAAGGAGTCACAGATAATGGCACAGATAACGCATCTGGGGAGGTCTCAGCTGGCAGTGCTTCAAGTCCCCCGGAGCGTATTACGGTCATGATACACGGCAGTGCTGTTGACATCACTGATACTGGCATTGATCCCACTTTCCTTGAAGCTCTTCCTGATGATATGCGTGAAGAGGTCCTCAACCAACATGTTCGAGACCAGCAGGCCGCCAGAGTTGAAAGACCACCAGATTCGCAGATCAGTTCTGAGTTTCTGGATGCATTGCCACCTGAAATACGCGCCGAAATTATTCAACAAGAAGCAATGGAAAGAGCACGTCTCAGGAGTGAAGAAGCTGCTCGTGGACCTACAAGAGAGGCAACAGAAATTGATCCAGCTAGCTTCATTGCCAGTCTGGATCCTACCTTGCGGCAAGCTGTCCTCTTGGACCAAGATGATGGCTTCATACAGTCGTTGCCTTCTCACATGATTGCAGAAGCCGGGTCCTATCGTGACGAAGCTCATACAGGCGGTCCCTTGTCAAATCGTATCCCAATAAGAACAATACCAACTGCTGCGTCGCCACGCAAATATTCTGCCCAGCATGACGCGATATTCTTGTTGGATCGGCCCAACGTCGCGGTTCTGGTTCGCCTGTTGTTCTTCCCTCAAGTGTTGAAGAAGACCTTACTTTTCAAAGTCCTTGTCAACCTTTGCGAAAATACAAAGACCAGGGTAGAACTTTTCAATATTCTTTTAAGTATACTTCAAGACGGAACCGCCGATCTGATGTCTGTCGATAAAAGTTTCTCCCAAATGACTGTGCGTAGTCGCGATACAAAATCCACGGCCCCGAAGGCTGTTGGGAAACAGAAAGGGTCCAATGATTATTTCAGTACCCTGTCGTTGCCTGTGCAGCAAATGGACGTTGTTCCAGACTTGATTACTCAGCGATGCCTGGAAGCCCTGACGTACATTGTCAGCACCAACGAAATGTCGTCCTTATTTTTCTTGACGGAGCATGAACTGCCAGCAGGGCTCCGAAAAGCATCGACAAAGAAAGGGAAAGGGAAAGAGAAGCAAGCTTCTCATATTCATTATCCTATCATTCTTCTAATGAATCTCCTTGATCGCCAAAGTCTTTTGAAAACACCAGCTATTCTGGAGTCTGTAGTGTGTTTGCTGGCTACTGTCACGAGACCTTTAACAACTTTGAAGGATAGACATGGCCGTTCAGATGGACCCCCTTCAGCACCAGCTTCTCTCCTCGCTGGAGCTATTCATGTTCAAAATGCAGCAATATCTAGTGGTAACATTAGTGGGCAAGCGACTTTGGAAACAGACAATTCTTCTGCTTCACAACCAGGTAAGCCCAATTTTTGACTGTCTGCAGGCCATATTTGTGTAACTTTTTCCGGGAACATAGAAGTCCCTGCTACAACTTCTCAAGTTGAGGCCAAAGACTCGACTAAAGTGGAAGTTCCGGAAGACAGGTTACTGCTCCCGCACCCCCCACAAGTACCCAATTCGACTCTGCGACTGATCGTCAACATTCTGACCATAGGGGAATGTTCTGGGCGTACCTTCACACAAAGTTTAACGTTAATTCAGAATCTATCCAATATCCCAGATGCACGCGATGTTATTGCTCACGAACTAAAGGCGAAGGCACAGGAGTTTGGTCAGACACTGATTACAGACTTGGATGAACTGGCCATTGCTTTACAACAGAAATCCGAGAGTAGTGTAATGGTCAGCTCGGTAGCAGCAAAATTCTCGCCTTCATCGTCTACGCAGGCCAAACTTTTACGCGTTCTCAAGACAATCGACTACATGTACAGTCCGAAGGCTTCCAATGTGCCTTCGACCTCTGTAAGCGGCGATATCGAGAAAGTGCAAGTTATATACGAGTCATTCCAATTCACCCCTCTTTGGCGAAAACTTGGTGATTGTCTATCGATCATTGGTGAAGACCCCGAAACGGCCCATGTAGCTACAGTATTACTTCCGTTGATTGAATCACTTATGGTGGTCTGCAAGTTCGTTGGGTCGAAGTCCCAAATATCTGTACCGCGCGCGCTGCGAGCCTCCGCATCTCCGAGGTCCCCAACTACCCCACGTGAATCCATGGAAGACCTGTTTATATCTTTCACTGACGTTCACAGGAAGATTCTTAATCAAATGGTCCGAAATAACCCTTCGCTTATGAGCGGTTCTTTCTCTCTGTTGGTAAACAACTCGCGTGTGCTTGACTTCGACAACAAGCGCAATTACTTCAACCAGCAATTGCATCGCAAACCGCATATGAGGGAACATTATGGTACACTTCAACTCAACGTACGCCGAGCACGAGTCTTTGAGGACAGCTTTTCGTATCTCCAGAGGAAGACAGGGGATCAGATAAAGCATGGAAAGCTTAGTGTCCGTTTCTATGAAGAAGAGGGGGTGGATGCTGGAGGACTTACACGCGAGTGGTTCCAAATCCTTGCTCGACAAATGTTCAATCCAAACAATGCCCTTTTCCAGCCTTGTGCGGCAGATAAGCAAACGTATCAACCCAACAAAAATTCCTGGGTTAACCCCGAACATCTCTCATTCTTCAAATTTGTTGGCCGTATCATTGGTAAAGCTATCTACGATGGACGGTTATTAGATGCATATTTTGCTCGGAGTTTGTATCGTCAGCTCTTGGGGAAGCCTGTGGACTACAAGGACGTCGAATGGGTAGACCCGGAGTACTACAATTCGCTCTGCTGGATTTTGGAGAACGACCCCACGCCGTTGGAGCTTACCTTCAGCGTTGAGGCCGATGAGGTTTGTGATAACCCTTAGAGGAATCAGATAGTATTTGCTAACTTCTCCCTAGTTTGGCGTTAACCGCATCGTTCCTCTCAAAACAGGAGGTGAAACTATTGCTGTCACACAAGAAAACAAGCGGGAATTTGTTCAACTGTCTGCTCAATATCGTCTCTACTCCTCTATCAAGGACCAAATTGAAAACTTATCAAGCGGCTTCTATGAAATCATCCCCAAAGACTTGATTACCATAGTAAGGGTCGACTAAAGATATTGATTTTATGTTTTGCTAATTTTGCGTCCCTAGTTCAATGAACAGGAACTCGAGCTTCTGATTTCAGGTACTCCTGACATCGATGTTGACGAATGGAGGTCTGCCACGGAGTACAATGGATATACGAGCTCAGACCCAAACATTGTGTGGTGGTGGAGGGCGCTGAAGTCCTTCAACCGGGAGGAACGTGCTAAAGTCCTTAGCTTTGCAACTGGAACTTCGCGTGTTCCTCTAAGTGGGTTTGTGGATCTGCAAGGCGTTCAGGGTGTCCAGAAGTTCTCTATTCATAGAGCTTACGGCGAACCCGATCGGCTGCCTCAGGCTCACACATGTAAGACTTTGTCAAGTATGCAAATGAGGCACATCTGACGATTCATGACATTAGGCTTCAATCAAATCGACCTTCCTCAGTACACATCGTATGAAATGTTGCGGCAACAGTTACTTATGGCAATACACGAAGGAGGGGAGGGATTCGCCTTCAGCTAGGTGTCGCGTATCAAGAAGTATCAATCGATCCCGTGGACTTTTCCAGTAGCATTTCTTCCAATTTACTGTACAATCGCCAATCATCTTGCACAATCATATAGACCATGTATAAAGTAGGAATCAAAGGAATCTCCTAACTGACTGAAAACTGGACCGCCTGGCGACTTACATGCAAGGTACAGGCATGCATGGTACAGGCAACGTCTTGCAAATGCATTATTGAATGATTCGGGTTACAAGATCCTTAATTTGGTAAGTACATGCTAACCGGGTATTGTCTGTACCGGAGGGGTGTACCCCCAAGTGTACCCTACATTGTACCAGTACAAATAGTGCCCTGTGGGTTCGGGTAGTATTACTACTGCTTTCTTACTGCTTTCATCGAGTCTGAACGATTCGCTTTGTCACTCTATCTAGATTAAATTATGCGTGGATACATTGTCAAAGAGTTGAACCATCCATCGCGAATTCCCCTGTCTCATGATGTCCCCGAACCAAAAGCAGGTTCCAACGAAGTTCTAGTAGACGTTTACAGCGCAGGGCTTAATTTTTTTGATGTATGGGGTGCTATATGCTTATTTCCTTAAGTGATATTCACTCAACTTCAACAGATTTTGCAAGCTCAAGGAAAATACCAGCATAAACCGGCTCTGCCGTTTGTCTTAGGAACGGAATTTGCTGGTAGGATATCACAAGACTCTCCTATACCCAAGGGATCCAGCTTGAAGAGAGGACAAAGAGTCTTTGGCGCGCAAACTGGCTCGTTCTCGGAGAAGATTGCCATTCCTTGCGATCGTGTGCTACCCTTGCCCGACAATATATCTTTCGATCAAGGAGCAGGTAATGAGGAGCTTGCTCTGCTATATCTAGTCGAAACTTACTTCAACTCAAGGATTGTATGTTACATGGCCTACAAGCTATGAAGCTCTCATCGGCCGAGCTGAGCTGAAGAAAGGTATGCGACACCCTTTTATCCCTCATCACCCCGGATACTGACAATATGGGAATGAATTCTAGATGAATGGGTGCTGGTGACTGCAGCGGCTGGTGGTGTAGGTATAGCAGCTGTGCAAATAGCCAAAGGTATGTAACCGAACCTGTTATGTACCATACTCCAAGGTTCTCATCTTCTACGCAGCTATTGGCGCGAAAGTTATTGCAGCCGCAGGTTCCCCCGAGAAATTAGAAATTGCGACACGCTGTGGCGGTGCCGATTACGGTGTCAATTACTCGAATCCCGGGTGGCAGAAAGAGGTTCTGTCAATCACAGGTGGACAGGGAGTCAATGTCATCTATGATCCTGTCGGGCTAATCAATGGTTTGTTCGCTTTGTTCGCCTTCCTTGCAACAATAGCGGTGCTCACGCGTTGAACAGATGCTCTGAAATGTATTGCGTGGAAAGGACGTGCATTGGTCATCGGGTTTGCTGCTGGTAGCATTGAAAAAGTGAGTTCCGATATGTAATACTCCCAGCTTGACTCATGGCTTTTACTTAGGTACCCATGAATATTGTGTTGTTAAAGAACATATCTTTAGTCGGGCTGCACTGGGGCGCGTATACCCGTGCGCATAATTTCTTGTGTTATCCATTTATACTCTCAACTTTTTTTTCTACACTCTAGAAAAGGAGCCTAGTCGCGTTCCAGCTGTATGGAAAGACATTCTTTCGTAAGTTAACACTAACTCTTGCTTTCAATACTAAATTCTTGCATATATCTAGATGGTTCTCGATGGGAAAGGTACAACCTGTGACTTATTCAGAAATTTATGAATTCGATAAGCTCTCGGATGGATTGGCAGCTCTCGAACAAAGACGGACATGGGGCAAGGCGGTCGTCAGAATCAAGAAAGAGGAATCGGATGTTAATGCCAAACTCTAATTAATTAGAGTCTACTTTACATCTCACCTGTAGGACGGTAGATGTATAGCATTGCCAATTTGATAGTACGACTGTTTGTAATTAAATTAAATTAAAAATTGAAGAAAAAAAAACAAGTCACGTCACATCAAAGGTGGTGAGATACCCTGGCTCTACAGGGTAATGACGTTTACGACAAAATGTAACCTCAATGACATTGTGTACTCCAAAGAGAAGTCTCGTAATTTGCAGACAATTTATCATCGTATATGTCGAATTCTTCTTCGTCTCTCAACTCTTCATTAAGCATTTCCAAGTCCATTTCATCAGGCAGGATGTCATCCTTGGTGATCAGATCGCGATGGCTAGGTAGGGAACACCAGAGCATAGATTCAGGAATGCTATGTCGAAGGGTACGGAAAAGTTGGTCCTTCGTCAACTTTGGTGGTAAGTATTGCTGGCTGGTCTCTTCGTATAGTGGTGTAATGCCACCGTTAACTAGTGCAACGGGGGCCAACCTCCCTTCGACGTTATCTGATACCGCCTTGGATGAACGGTCCTTCCCGAGATGTCCCAGACCCATGGAGTATAGACATTCGGCGACGTTCTCGACGGTTATCTTTAATAGATACAAGGTTATATTAGATCTATTAAGAAATAAAACAAACATGTTACACACCTCTTTTGTTTCATATTTCCATACAGGCATCGTTCTCTTCATGCGGATTTCTTGTTCTTTACTGACGATACTACGACGCACCATTTCTGATACGAATTCCTTAGTAATTGTGGAAAATAAGTGTATACTTTGAGCAGATATAAACACGGCGTCTGATGGACTTTCTGACTTGTTAAGATTACTTTTTTCATGACGAATGCATCCTTGAATGTATGGATTTTACAGCAAGCAGATAGTGGACATACCTTAGGAGTTTTGAAAGAGCTAAAAGATTAAAAAGGCCAATGCCCATATGCGAAAGTAATTGAGCATCCACCCCGTGTTCTTGGAAGATCTTTCTGATACGGTATGGCCGCGTTGTTCCACCTTGACTGCGACCTTCATAAATATCGTCCATATCCTCATCATTAGAGTCAAGCACCGGCCTATTCTTAGTTTTATACATTTTCGACCGTGGCTTGGTCGGCTTCCTCGCTTTAGGCTTCCGCCCTGGACGAAGCCTGATGGATGCAGGAACTACAGGACGTCCACTTTTCTCTGCACGTTTCCTGCGCATGTATAATCGCTTTTTTAGTCGTCTTTCAAGTAATTTTTCATCACTCAAAGCGTCTTCACTCTCATCCGCGCTCTGCCTTCCTTTGTCCGAGTCTGCTGGATTATAATCTTTGCCTTTACAATGCAGACATTTATCAGAACCAAGCTGCAGCGGGTGGCCAAAAATTGCATACCTAGAGAGCAGCCCTCTTCAAAATGATTTTCTTCGTCGATGTGAGTGGAGACACTTGCCTCCTCTTTCCCGTCAACGCCAGTCATGCGCATTTGAATTCGCCTATCTTGATCCTCAGCCATCTGTTGCCTAATAATACTTTCCTGCGTTATAAGACAGACGGAGTCCATGTGATTAAGATACGCATTTGCCGGAGAAGGGGAGTATGAGTCTACTGGGGACACGGTAATGGAAGGACAGTGGCAATCTGAACTGGGCAAAACAAGGTCCTTATCTGCGCTCCATGAACACGATTCAAGGCCCAATAATTTATCAGCTAGATATTCTTCGTGAGAGACCCATTTGTCAGAGACCTGCAGCGCAGGAGGAGTCACGTTTCTCTGAGGTTCGTCAGGTACTGAACTCCCATGGTAGGCTGCGGCCGTTTCTAGGCAATGAAGATAGAGGCAAACTTCAACGGTGCTTTTCGTCTTGATGTGCATCGCAATCAGGTCAGGACGGAGCCGGGAGAATATGCTCAGTCCATGGAAGAAAAGGTCCTTCTCCTTCGCAGTCCAATACGAGGCTGGAGGTAGGTATGAAGGCAGGTTGGGCAGGTTGTCGTTCACCTCGCCTCGCAAATGCAGATATACATCCGACCTATGCTTCTGGAAGATATCTAAATAGATTGAGACCTCGGAATCGAGGTCAGATAAAAGTGGGACGGTTGCAGTGCCCAAAGTCGTCATGGACGCGTTGAGGAGGCGTGATTGTCTACCGTGTGAAAACAACAAGCTGTTGTTTGGACAAGTGTACTCGAGTACAACTTTGTTAATTACTTATATAGCAGTTTCCTCGAAAAACCTCAATTATATGTTGGGTGAATTTTTTTACATAGAGAAGACAGAATGGTATTACATTTTAAAAAATTTGAAATTAAAAGGTAACGGCAGTAGGAACGATAACACCTCTCCTTAGAGCTGCCGTCAGCTTGTGGTATTTTATCAGACTTTCTGCATTTTATCGTGATACTGGGTGGTACCATTGCTTTCAACAAGCTCAAGACAAGCTCAAGCTCAAGCTCAAGAGGGCCTTTGGGGGGCCTTGACCTGCACGCTTTTCACCTTATTACATTTAGCCATCACATATGTAAGGAAACCATTTGAAAATGTAACAAGATTCTGAACTACGGCAAAGCAGAAAAAAATTGATGCAAAATATCGGTTGAAGAGATGGCCAAAATTGTTGCAAAATTGAGGGAATAGAGTGCTTGGTCTTATGTTAGTCGATAAAATGGTAGGTTAATGTTGTAAATTCTCCAGTCTTTCCTCAGAGGTTAGCCAATGGTTGTCGAGTGCATTTATGATTTCCACCCATTGACCGTAGCTCCCATTGCTTTTGTGCCAGTTTACGGAGATCAGCCTTGATAATTTTGCCAGAAGGAGTTCGGTCTATTAAAAGTTATAGTCAGTCAAAGAGTCTAAATTAGATGCTTGAAATGGTCCAGTCTCACCAAAAGTTGTGTTAGATATCACAACCATAACGGGTATTGCAAACTTGGGCAGCCGACTTTTCGCTTGCGCCATCAAGCTCGCCTCTGTAACTTGCCCCTCATATGAAGGTCTGACAGAGACAATCGCAACAACCAGTTCTCCGAGGCGTTCGTCCGGGACACCAACAGCAGCGGCCTCCAAAATTCGAGGATCAGCATAGAGTGCGTTTTCCACGGTTACGGAGTCCTGATAATTGTTTCAGCGAAAATAGGTTCAGTAGGAAATGTGATTGTCGCACAATATTCTCTCCGCCTCGAATGATGATGTCTTTCACTGCATATGAAATCAAGTTGTCATTTATGTTATTTGATGTAGAAGAATTGTAGAGCTTACGCCTGTCTTTGATATAAAGAAAGCCTTCTTGGTCAAGATAGCCTAGATCCCCTGTTTTAAGCCAGCCGTCTTTCGTGATCATGTCATCTGTAGCCTCTAAGGTGGATAACGAATCAATTAAATTTATAAACTCCTGCCAATGTATATATTCATGCTCACTAGGATCTCCCCAATAACATTTCATGATATTGGGGCCTCGTCTGAAATTACATCAGTTCTTGATACTATGTCATTAAAACGAGATACACTGACAGCCAAACTTCGCCGACAGCATCTGGAGGAAGGCAGATATTTTCGTGGACAATGCGTACTTCATTTATTGGTGACGGCAGGCCCCTAATCTCAATCCATTGAGAAATGAGTAAGGATCATCGTATATGCACTTACGTGCTGTTTGGACGGGCTGTATAATCATCACCAGAAAACTTTGAATAATGTATGTATCCAATTCTCGTCAATAAGTTGCAGAATGACTTACAGATACAGCAATTGAATTTGTCTCTGTCAGGCCGTATGCTTGAAACCTAATGGAATGTATTAGCCAATAAGTCCGCTCACAAACTTGATACTAACATTGTTGCGGTGGGGAAAGCTTTGCGTGCTCTTGGGACTAATGTATCCGGAGCCGGCGATCCACCAAACATAAGACCTTCCAGAGGGTGGCCCACAAGTGAGCTAAGAGTAAGATCGGTGACCATAGACGGGACTCTGTGAAATATGAGCTGAGTTACAATTTACTAAGTTTATTGGTCGAGCACCGTACCCGCCTGCAATGGTGACATTCTCCCGTTTTATTAGCCTTCAAAAGTCGAATGAAGCCAAGTTCAAACCAGACGTAAGCAGGCATGGAGACTTACTTGACAGCTAAAATCGTATCAGTAAAAAGCATAAATGAACTCAACTAAAGCAAATCTAACCTTCTTCGACGTCCCATTTCTTTGCCATGACAATCTTCATTCCCGTCATAGTTGCCATCATCTATTTGATTATTTTAGCTGATATGTGCAGAGCTTCCGTGAGAGATCAACGAACGGAGAAACTTGTACATCCAGTCACATGGAAAAGAGGCACAGCGATAAGTGCACCCTTTTGTGGCTCAGCCTTTTGCATCGTCGGATAGTCATCCCCTTTCCTCAGTGTCGCTCGGAATCCGCCTGCCAATAGCTAAAGTTATTTAACATGACAAGTTCTAAGCAGAGAAGGTATTTAGCGTACGTTTAAGACATTTGTCAAAAATTGCCGCTGAGTACTTAGAACGCCCTTCGGTAGTCCAGTAGTACCTGAGAAGGACAGCGGAAGTCAGTGATGCGGCAACCAGTCGAACAAATCTAAGGTACTAGACCTGAAGTAAATATGATAGTAGCGTTATCTTCAGGATGGATCGCCGTGGATTGGGAAATAATATCGCGACCATCTCCAGAATAGTTATTCAGACAGTGCCTGTACAATTCCATGCCCGTCCATCGTTTATTATTGTCTAAAACATCTAGAACGAGGAATGCTTTGTTTTTCGTATCCCTGATGAGTGTGGAGATCACGGGTTGCAAGATGTCTGCCCGCTCCGAGTCGACAAAGGTGATCTTGCTCCCAGTCAATGCCAGACAGTGGCTCAGAGGTTTTAAAGGTAACCACCTTGAGAGAGCATCAATGTAAAGAAATTTTCGTTAACGGATGGCTTACGCGTTGGCTAAGACTGAGACGGCGCCGATGAGGTCTAATGTTAATCGTCAGCGGCGGTCCGATTGGCGAGAAACTCAGCATACGGCATGCCCAAAAAATGGCAAGATACTCAGGTGTGTTTCGTGAGCAAATCGCAACTCTATCACCTATAAGTGATGTAGAGAGAAGCTTTAGGTCAAACAGTCGATCAGATGAGGCTGCATGGTATTTCTACCTTTGTTGATATTGTAGACGGTGCGAAGCATCCCCGCTATCTTGGTAGCACGGGTATGTACTTGTTCATATGTCAGGCGTTGGTTTTCAAAGACGATGTATGTGTCATTAGAATACTGAGAAACTGCGGAAAGCCAAAAATCGCGTAGAGAAGGCCAAAGATTTTTGTATACACGATACAAGCGCCCGTCGATCAAAGCTGTCTCTAGTTCGTGAATACTACCTGGCGCTGTGAGCAAGGCTTCCGCTGCGAAGTCGTTGACTTAATCACCCGGGGTCGAATAAACATTCACCAGCACTCACTTTCAGCTAGTGTTCGTGCAGGTGTCCAAGGCATGATTTAGCGATGCGCTACAAGTCTGAGAAGTGGGTCGAAAAGAATCGGAACATGAGATTAGGACATTTGCTTTTATGGGCATGGGCTATGATTCATAAGGAGAATAGTGTCACCACACGGAACTCCCCATATCACGGTCAGGGATAGGAAGAAATGTAACGATCTTGAATACACATTTCTTCTCGTTTTCCGCGGAGTTCACACTGGCCGCGGTTCTGTCATCGTGATTGCCTTATAGAGTCGGATTTAGACCTATTTTGTCAGAATTTAACCGATATGTGTCTTCAAATACAAACAGTCACCACAGTTTGACCAGATATATATTGATTGACGTTGTATTACACGACATGGTCGTGGCCTTCGGCGACGCGGCAACACATGCGTGTTGTCGCTAAACCCTGCTTGTCGTGGCTTCGGTGCGATAGAACCGCTGGCTTTACCGAAGGCTGGAGATACTTGTACGATGCAAGAAGGGATGGAGAAGGCTAGGGAAGGTCATGTCCCAAGTATTAAGTACAAATCATCTTCATGCACACAAAAAGAGTCTAGGTGGAAACAAGCAGAGAAAGACAGGCTGAAGATTGACCCCAAAACGCGGCAGATTCGGACTGGTGCTAATGCATGCAGATCCCAGCTATTGGTTCCAACCGCATCCCAACAAGTCCTGATACGGTGGATGCCGAAATATCCGCGTCGTCCTCGGAGACAGAATTGGATCCTATGTTTCCCGCGCTTCATGTCAAGGCGCATCTGCAGTGAAAGATATCATGTCTTCAATCTCGTGGAGTCATCTTCTTCAACGCTTGTTTTCGCAAAATTGTCAACTGGGGAACTGAAACTATAAATAGTCCTTCACTGGATTTAAGTCAAAACATCTTTTCCGAAACCGTATGTCTTGCCACATCACAAGCTTATGCATCAGAGTGACCAAATTCCGTCAGTAACTGACAATTCATGTGTTGTTTACGGAATTGCAACACCATCGGTGAACATGTTCTTAAGAAGAGAAGTACTACTTACGCAACATTGCCCATGCACAAAAGCAAGTAGGCTGAATCCACAAGATAGCGTACCCGAGTAAGCTGCAGCTTTGGTCATTTATGACCCGTGTCAGCCATAATGTGTAGTTGAACGTCGCGCATAGGTCGGCGACGACGATCTCTTGTTGATCTTACACAGCGAAGCTCCGAGCGAACATGGTTATGTAGCAGCGGAAATCTTGATACACCGCGTTTCGAGGATTACAACTGCAGTCCCTACAATCGGTTTTATCCATATTCGTTTATATTTTCTCAGTACGTGTACGTTTACTGACATTTGCAACGGAGAGTGGACGTTACTACTGTAGACCAGTTTGCTGATGCTTTAAACTTTTCGACGCAGACTAAACGTAGACAATAGTACACGGATTTTGAAGTCGCTGCTCGTTGGTTGCTCGATCAACTTGCACTGAGGTTAAAGCGACTCAGTCACATGCTTACCTAAAGGTGGGCACGTGCAGAGCAACTGCCCCGTTAGGACTTACTTCAGCTTGCCCTCGCAAAATTGAAGCCAATAGCGAACACAGACCTGAAGTTGGCTATTAGACTGCATTATCTCTTCCCCACGGAAATATACTGCTATGCAAGGCCCCGAAGACTTGGAACCAACCGTTCGCATTCGCGAACTGAAGAAGGACAGGGTCAATTTCGTGTTGGGCAATGTCGATCTGGCGTGAGCTCAAGTGTTCGTTCGTCCGCCAAGCTAACTTACAGCGCTGAATGTGGTCTCAACCAGATTTGCAAACTCTCTACGACGTGTTATGATGGCGGATATTCCAACAATCGGTTCGTCAATTTAGATAATGCGCAATGCGCCAATCCTGAAGTCTGGGATCATAAGCTATTGACATGGTCGAAATTGCGACGAATACAACTGTTTTGCCTGATGAATTCATTGCCCACCGGCTGGGAATGGTCCCCCTTGTAAGCTCAAATTGTGACGAAGCCATGAGATACACACGAGTACGTTACTTTACACTACATGGAAACTCAGCCAACATCATGTCATAGGATTGCATTTGTCTTGCAGGGTGTTCCTTTTGTTCGATGATGCTGGAGCTGAACGTGGCTTGTGACGAAGACGAGATAACTATGGATGTGACGAGCGCTCACTTGGAAGTTATTCCATTCCCAGACGAAGAAAATAGTCATGATCCTGGAGAAGAGCTCTCAAAGCGAGGGGAATGGTTTGGCCACCCAGTGGGCAAAAGTACGCTTGTTTCACACACATAATTTAGACACTACTGATGCCACTGTCTTCCAGATGATCCCAATGTTCCACCTGTCCTAATTACAAAAATACGCAAAGGGCAGGAACTAAGGATTCGCTGTATCGCGAAAAAGGTACGACTTCCCATGACACTGGTGTTCCTCACTCACGCGCCTAAACCAAATGAAGGGAATAGCAAAGGAACATGCCAAATTCTCCCCATGCTCCGCGGTTTCCTTCGAATATGACCCATACAACAAACTCCGTCATACGACCTGGTGGTATGAAACAGACGTCAAAGCCGAATGGCCTCTGAGCGAAAACGCAAAGGAGGAAGAACCGCCACGAGATGACGAGCCCTTCGATTTCAACGCCAAACCCAATAAGTTCTATTTTGAAGTTGAAACAGATGGCAGTTTAGGCCCGCAAGAAGTCGTCATGAAGGTATGCCTTTGTCCATTCCACTGTACTGGGTGCAGCTCACCATGGTGCTTAATCCTTCTAGGGCCTAGCTGAGCTGCAGACAAAATTGGCGAATCTAATACTGGGTCTCAAGAGCGGTCCAGACCAGATGGAGTTGATGCATAGTGATATTCCTAACACTTCCCATGCTGCTCCTGAACCAACTTGGAATGGAGCGGACTCCAATGCTGGGAGCTGGGGTGGAAGTACTGTAGCTGGCGGTGGGGCCAGTACTTGGGGCGGCGCGCAAACAAGCCCCTCACGCAGAGGTGGCACATCGACATGGGTTGCTCAGGGCTCGCCTGATTCGGGATGGGGAGCAGGTGCATCTGCAGGCTGGGGCAGTCCCTCAACGCAGCAGAACGGATGGAATGTATAAAGCGCTTGGTATATACACTAGATGGGTCGAAGATAGTACAGTAGTACCGCTAAATCCATATATACACATGTACTCTACAAAATTTGGACCATACATATCTGTTCAGTTGCCAGCTCGATATAAGATCATGACCGTGATTGTCAATTACAATGAAGCACCCGTTTCAACGGGGACGCATTTCGAAGACGTCAGCTCCGTGAGGAATTGCAGGCGGTTGGGTTCTGGTAGTCGTTGCAGGACCAGCCAGCAATGCTGTTTCGCTAATGTTGGTCTTCGACATACCCCGTCTCGGGCTAGTCATGCGGAGCTGTGGATGGCGCGCTAAACTTCTATTTTACATACGAGCGAGACAATATGCATACTCACCTCTTCCGACTCTCCGAACACGGAGTCTGCGCTGTCAACTGTAACAGACAGGTCAGAGCGATCAATCCATACTTTCACAAGATGCTATAACTTATAATAAGGAATAAGACGTACGGATGGCTGCGTTTTTGTCCGTCAACGCCCAGCCGTCAGCCGGGGACGGCGGGACCTCGACTTTATGTGCCTCCTCTCGTTTCTTGTCCTCCGCGTCAATAAGCTCCCAGGGGACCTTCGCGTAGCGCGACACGGCGGGCGGGGGACTGGGATCTCCGCTGGGCCCGTAGATCTTCAGCTCTCCCAGGGCTGCTTTTAGCGCACATATCCATTTGTTTCGGCGTTTGGCTGGATATACATATACATACATACAAGACTATTAGCGCGGGCCGCATATATAATCTAGGCAAGTGACGCACCCTTCAGCGCGCCCTGCTGGAAATTGCTCTTGTACTTGATGTCTGCGGACAGCGTCATCTTCGACTGCGCAGGGAAATCTGGGAGGGAAATGTGAGCTGGTGGCACACGAGCTGGCGTGAGTTGGCTGAACACGAACCGTTGACCTTGACGTCGAATACGGGGTGGTAGTCGCGCCGCTCGGACGCCAGGAAATCAAGCATGCGCTCGCGCAATCGCTCCAGATCTTCGAAGGTCGTAGAATAAGCGACATCAAAAGTGAACGTCTCCGACATCTACGATAAAATGGTATGTATGCATAAGCCACGTCGATCCCATACCGGCCACCGCCCGAAATAACCATACGCACCTGTGGGCTTCTGCGCATGTTTTGTATAAACTGTAGTATAAATAAGCATGAGTGCGTTCTCAGCTCATCGCGACCGCGCAGACAGGCGCACGTATACGTACCAGGGTGTTCAGCTGGTTGTTCGGAGCTTGCACCACGCCGCTGTTGGAGTCCAGGAATACGGTAGACAACAGTCTGATTTCTTTGACGGTGTACGTCTGTGTGTTAATCGTGACGCGATCTCCGACATCGAAGGGATGCTTGATGAACAGAAATATAATACTCGTCAGGACTTCCTGCAGACTACCACCGATCAGCCAACTAAGACCTATTAAATTCATGAATACGAGTAATTTAATCTGCCATGCGGTGGGCGAGGTAAAGAGACACACCAAGGACGAGGGTTCCCGCACTCGTCACTAGAGTGACAAGTTGTGCTTCCTGCAGTTGTAGATAGGTGATATGCGGAGAATATAGAAAAAAGAACACCCACAAGAGCCACCGCGAGGATGAGCGCCGCGATGATGACGTATAAAGACATTAAAATGTTGTCCAGCCTGCCCACAGCGCTGTCCAGATCGCGCATTGAGTTTTCGAGGGACAGCTGTTCCCGGTGGAACTCCCTAAGGGAAAATGCGACAGAAACACAATATCAGAACCAGCACCAGAACATAAAAATTGCAACGCACAGGCATGCCATCTCCATCTCGTCGCGCGAAACATCGCCATTGCCGTCCTTGTCGAACAGCGCAAAGACCGCATCGGCGTCGTCCCTGGTGGGGAAGAAGCGCGCGATATCCTCCACAAGGAGATACTCCGCGCTATTCCGCGCGAACGAGTAGAACAAGCGGCGCGCGAGCTGTCAAGAGCAAACCCGCAACACCGCAGATCGCAATATGAGCAGGGTGCCACACACGAATGATGAGAACAGAGCAAGATGCTGACCAATCGCGACTTGTTCGCCGATTCGAGCGACGTTTTGATGATCGCCTGAGGTGAGTTGGGCTGCAGGACAGAGCTGGGATGGCACGGCATGGATTAATGCGGATGGGGGTTTGGAGCATTCGTGGGGAGCGTACCTGCCCGCGATTTCGGACGCGACATTGCCGAACACAGTGGCAGTCGTGGTCGTAGCGTAGCGCACGCCCTGCCCGAGCTTCTTCAGAAGGCGCATAGGGTCGACCACCGACTTGTTCGCAAAGTGCTTCGCGCCGAGCGTGTCTGAGCGCCCATGGATCTCCGACGAGTGGCTGTAGAGCGTCACCAGCGCCTTCACAGCGAACTTCTGTTCCGCGATGCGATCTGCGACGCATCGCCCAAAAATATGTGTGAGGTTGACAGAAGGGGGGAACGTGCGCGGGGTTACGCACCGGAATACGACCGCTCGTGGAACTTGGCTGCGATCCACTGGATGGAGAATTTTTCGAACAGGAGCAGGGCGGCGCATAGGACGATGGCGAATAGGAGCTTGGCGACGAGGGACACGGCGGACCGGCTCGACGTCGTCGCGGCATTTTCGCCTTGCTTGGGCTGCTGCTGGTCAATGAGCGCTTGGAAGGACACATACACTGCGATGGACCATCCAAAGAGCGCGACGTATCTGTGTGAGCAAGCGGTCAGTTAGTTTCTTTGTGGTTCTACAAGGCAGTTACCGGTGAAGCGCCTGAAGCCAGTCGATGTAACGCCTGCTGCTCACTGCAACCACGCCGATCGTGGAGCGGATAATAGGGGGCGCGATGCGCCTGTGGGTACAGTTAGATATTTTTGAAAGAGTATATTATAAACAGACGCCAGGCTTGACTCACGAAACCGCCAGGGCCGCCCACCAGCCTGCCTGAAATAAGCGGCATGTTCACAGCAATAAGTCACACTGCACCACTCACCGCCCCAGACGACTGAAAGCCAGATGCTCCACCAGATCAGACGCACGCCCCACACCTGCGCACACAGTCAGCCATCCGCGGGGGAGGATCAGGAGGTAGGAGTGAAAGGCGTACCCTGGCGTTGGGGAAGGTCGTGAGGCCGAGAATGCCAGGGATCCAGATGATGCCAAGCATGGGCACGACGAAGAGGATCCAGCGTGTAACGATGGACACGCTGACGAGGTACGCATACGCCTTTCCGAGCTGTACGAGCAGGAAGATTCATCAGTCACGCGCGCCGCCTCCTGTCATGCACGACAGCCCCCGCAAAAGGCAGTCAGACTGCCTTTTCAGGGTGACAGGGTGCACCGCACTCGAAGTTAATGAAAGGAAGGTGAGCTGAACGCACCCTGGTCCTGGGCTGCTCGCCGCCCTCGGGGTTGGTGACGACCGGCCCGCCGAGGTTGTATGCGCTTGCGCTCGCGCCGCCGTGGCCGCCATAGGGCTCGTGCGCGGGCCCGAGCTCCTCGTAGTGCCCCATCTCCGCGTCCTTCTTGCTCCAGCCCGCGCCGTGCTTACGCAGCTTGTTCGTCGAGCCACCCGGGCTCGGGGTACCGCTGGCGCTCGCGTCGTACGGCGCCGCGCCGCCTGGCTGGTGCTGGTGCTGGGGCGCGGGCATCTCTGGGTACGTGCCCCGCAAGAGGGGCGCATGGCCGTGCGCTGAGCTCTCGGCCGAGGCGTACGACTCGAGCGGTGGCCGCTGGGGGGGATAAGCCATGCGCGGGTGTCGGGTCGGGTGTGGGTTGATGTTGGGTGTGCTGGCAGCTAATAATACTACTACTGTTATGTCCGTGCGTAGAGGCGCTGATATCGCTGATATGCGCTTGTGTACCTGGGGAGAGCTCGAAAGCGCTTGTGTAGGCGGTTCGGGACGGGGTGGGGAGAAGGGTGAAGTTGTACGGGCTCCGTCAGAAAAGAGCGGCTGGATGCGCTGGGTGTGGGTATGATGCGAGAAAGTTCCTCGGGCAGCACGCTACGCAACGCAAAGATTGATTGGGTTCAGATAGCACGGTGATAGACGTCGCTATATGGCAGGCGGTTCCCAGATGCAACGGATGCGTGCGCACGGGGCAGTTCAGAGTAACACAGGAAGAAAGAAAAGTTGGCACTCGGAGGTCCAATCGCCGTCGCCAGGCTGCCGATGCGGCTGTGTGGCGTTGGGGCCCTCGGATGGTGGAAACGCAAAAAAATTATGATACATACTCCCGCGCCCTCTCAGTGGATCCTTGATTCCTTGGCCCACCCTCTGCAACGGCGTAGAATGCCGCCCGCTCTCTCCAGGCTCTCCGATGTGATTAGATAGAACAGCGAGTGGCTTTCAAATCAAATCACTCCGCGTCATCACACCGGACACGGAAGACCTCCAGTAGTGGACGCTTTGTGTCATTTGGATGCCGCCCATGCGGCGCACTGCTCAGCATAAGTAGCTGCTCATGATCGTCGTTGTTCCGCCGGCCTGCGCACGCGCCAGGAGCAGCGGTGCCGCAATAATGCTTTTAGGTACGCGGGAACACTAACAGAGAGTTCGCTTCCTCGACAAAGTGCAATAAAGTGAAACAGCTCTCCACTCGCCATGGAATCCTAGACGGGTTGAATCACGTCGTAATCAGATATTGCTAGTCCATCTTATTTTGCTCCCAGCACCACCTACCCACAAACATCCACCAGTCTATCTGGACCCACCTCAACAGATATAAGATGCGAAGTGCACAAAATAAATTTGCACCAGATCAAGACATATAAGGCACTCCCCTCCGCCCGCCACCGACGGAACTCTTCTCCTCGGAGACATACGCCAGAATATATGCCCGCGGGCGTCCCACCACTCGCTTGTAGCGTCCTCGGCCATGTGTGCAGAGCCCCATCGGGCATACCAGCGTGAGCGTGAGCGTGCGCGCGCGTCGCGCTGCCTGCAGGCGCCGCCCCGCCTTATCTATTCATATGCATAATAGCCTCTATGTACCTACATAATTACTTGAGATTTAATTAACCATAATCCGGTCGTGCATGGGTATAAATATGACGAAATGAAGAACCATGTACATACATACGCTGTCGAGTGTCATATCCGTGGACGTGCCGGTCTGGGGAACGCAAATTTAGGTGACGTGCGCAGAAGCGTTGCAGGCGTCTGTGATGGTACAGGCGCTGATGGCACAGAGTGTCTTCTAGGCTTGAATATGAGAACAACGATCAAGCCAAAAATGATAAGGAGAAGCAGAAAGATGCATTTCCGTCGGCCGGTGTTCTTTTGGTACCTGATAGTGACGTGAGCGGGGAAAGCATGCACACAAGTGAAAACATACACTGTGGCTACAACGAGGTCTTTGGCGGCCTCTTCCACATGGACGGCTGTTTGCTCGATGTTGTACTCGACGCTGTCGAGGAGAGTGCCCTGGTCGATGACGAGGACAGAAAGGTCCTTGAAGAGCTCGGCGAGGGCGGCAATAGAATTGGCAATGTCGGCCAGCTCCTTGTCTCTGCGGAGCAGATCCTGGGAGGGCTCGTCATGCAGTAGGGACTGTGACTGGGACATGCTCTGGGCCCTCGTGTGAGACTAGAAGGCATGATAAGGTATAGGGACAGGGAAATTAAGAAAGAGACTCACGGCTGCAAGGATGTCGTCATCGACAGCAGACATGCCATCCGAGCCCTTTAGAGAAATGGCGCCGGATGCGACCAGGAGATCCTGGTTTTTAGTCGCATGACCCTGGAGTCCTGGACACGGGGGATGTGATGCAGCGGGGCGAGGGACGCGTGACGCAATCGATAAGAGGAACGAGGCGAGGAAGGGAGCAGAAATGAGCGCGATGGGAGGGGAAAAGAAGCGAGATGGGACTAACTGTCCATATAGACGCGCTGCTTTTTGCGGAAAGAGGCGGAGAGATCTTGGACCTTGGCGGCGAGCGCGCGCTGGAGATTTTTTGGGGCCTGGGCAGCCGGGGAAGGGCTGTCTGGGCGGGCGGGAGGGAAGGCATGGGGATGGGTGTTTATGCGCTGGATGAGGGCCTGGCAGGCGCGGAAGTCCTGTGACGGGGTGGGATGGGGGTGTGCGGGGGTGAAAGGAAGGAAGGACGGACCTTTGTGATAGTGGAGGTGAGGTGCTCGATCTCGCGTTCCTCCTGGGAGCGGTCAGCAAAGCCGGGGAGAACATGCTTCGCGTGCAGCCTGTCGAGGGCCGTGACTGGAGAAGGAGCATGTGAGCGCGGAAGGGGGCTGGGGAAATGAACGGACTGTTGGCGTGGGTGGCCGCGAGGAGGCCTTCTACTTGGTCCGAGATGTCTACCCTGTTAGGAGATGAGCGGATGCAGGCTGGGGAGAGGGAGGACGGACCAGGACGGGGGGAGGGCGACGGCGGGGGGGTGGGCGATGAGGCGGATGTGCTCGTCGTCGTCGTCGTCGTCGTCGGCGGGGGCAGGGGCAGGGTCGCGGGAGTGGCGGAAGGAGAGGAAGAGGCCAGTGCGGGACCTGGTGGTGACGTTGAGCATAGAGGAGTGTGCGTGCCTTGTTTGTGCGGGGGTGATAAAAGGGGCGGATGGGGAGAGGGCCCGCACGAGTATGTGCCGTCTCCACACGTCCGTCGTCCCCTGCCTCTGCCCGTGCGCGCACTGACCATCCCCAGCGAAGGCACGCTGCACAGCTGCGGCCACTACATCATCACCAAGAAGCTGCGCAAGGACGACTGCAACGACCGCTTCTGCATCTTCTCCGTCCGCCACCCCGTCACAAACTGCTCCGCCTGCCCCCACTGCAAACGCGTACGTCCTCCTCCTCCCCGTCCCTGCCCCTGCCCTGCTCACCCCCAGCAGTATCTCGGCCCAGACGCCTCCGAGACCATCACCCTCCGCAGCCCCGACTACTGTCGCGAGTGCGAGTACTGGTACAACGGCCCGGGCGCACGCCACCAGCACACCCGTCGCTAATCTGTATTACCATCTAATGTACTCTACTCTCTAATCTACCATTTCACTGCCAGTCCCACCACCTCGCTCGCCACCGCCGCGTACGACGTTCGCAGCTGCCCGCCCACCGCCCGCACCACCGTGTCCCCCAGCGCCGCCGTCCGCGTCCCCGCCGTCCCAGCCCAGTAAGTCTCCTCCACCTGCCGTGTCCACTCCCTGTCCCCCCACTTCACCCCCGTCTCGCCCCACTCCCGCTCGTGCCCCTCCGCGTCTCGCGTGGACGCCACGGGCTTCACCTGCCCGCCCCCGTTCACGCACCCGCCCGGGCACGCCATCACCTCCACGTACTCGTACTTGTCCTCCTCCTCGCCCTCTCCACCCCCTCTCCGTCCATTCCGCCGCGCCCCCACCCGCCCGGCTAGTCGGCCCGCAGCTCCCCCCGTCGTCCGCACCCCGCGCTCCTTCCCCACCTTGCGCACGATGTTCTGCAGATTCCGGAACCCGTAGCACTTGGCCCCCTTGAATACCACCCGCCCGTCCGTCTTGTCCTCTCTAAGCGTATATTCCTCATAGTCCGCGTTCCGAATCATCTTCACAGAGAGCACCAGCGGTGTCTCAGACCTCGCCTGCAGGTGCCCGATAATTGAGTGCAAGTAAGACCCCGACGACGTCCCCGGGTGCTGCAACAGCTCCGGAAGCCGCATCTCTTCTTCATTTTCGCTCCATGCCTCCACATCAAGCTCGCCGGGTACCGGCACCGTCAGATCCCAGCCCTTCTCCCGCATTAGCAGCTCTAGTTCCCCTGTAGTAATAACGCAATCAACATCCCGCGTCGAGTACACCTCGTCGTAAAAGTCCTTCCTAGATGCCTCGAGTTTCTTATCATAACACGGCATCACCGTGACGTGGTACACCCCATCCGGTCTATAAGAATGATCATCGTTAGTTTACTAAGCCATAAAGCCAAAACCGTAAGCCACCTACGTCCGTCCCCACTTGGGGCCCATCCAAGCCTTCACCAGCGTCCCCATCACCTGCTGTGGGCTCTTCGTCCGCGCGATGAACGGCAGCATCTCTGCGTGCGCCTTCTCCGCGTAGCAGATCCACCCCGGGCACGCGCTCGCGAGCATCGGCAACGCCGTCCCCGTCCCCGCGCCCTCGCCCCCCTCCTGCGCCGCCGCGCGCCGCTCCATGAACTCTGCGATGTGCTCGCGCAGTGCTACGTCCCGCGCGAACGTCGTGTCGAACACGTGTGCGAACCCGAGCGCAGTCCGCGCGAACGCCTGTACGCGCCGCAGAATCTGCCGCAGCGTCACGCGCGCACCAGCGCCCGATGAAGACGAGGACGAGGAAGCGCGCGCGTTGAGCGCCGTGGCGAGTGAGGCGAGCGACTGCGGCGCGACGGAGAGCACGGGGATCTTGCGCTGGCCGGCGTCGGGCAGCGCGGCATTCGCTGCGAGCGCGGAGAGCACCTCCTCGTGCGACTGCATCGTGATGAGCACGGACTCCGCGGAGGTGATGCATCCGCTGTGCGTGCGCAGGTAAGTAATTGCATATGATTAGACGTACGAGCACATGTACCTGCATGCCAGGCAGTCATTCAGGCTTATCTGGGCCTGGTGGAGCTTATTACTGGGCGCGGTGGTGGTGGCAGCGGAGGATGCGGACACTTCATAGTACGCCCCGCTCGAGTCGATGTGGATTTCAGTCTACAGGTGGTCAGATATACCCATTCATCCAAATCGCACATTCAAGGTAGCTCACCGACGCCGCTCCTGCATCGCGCTCCTCTTCTTTTGCTGGCGGGCCGTTGGCCTGTTCTACCGGCTTAATGCATGCCTGTGATGGTGTGATAAAGTCGTTTAAGTCTGTGAGCGTCTGCGACCACAGAATCAGCAAATTTCGGCCTAATCAACATGGGCTAGACGGCGTAAACTTACAAGGGCACCAGAGAAGGCCATGAGATGGTGGAGGTGGAGGTGAGAGTCTGTACGTCGGGTTAATGGACGAGTCAGCAATCAAATTTAGGGGAGCCAATTACGTCTTGTCCATTTGCGGCTGTGTGATAAGATAAGATCCTAGGCGCTAAACTTCAAAAAAGACAACTCATTATTGGTATGGCTGTAGGTACTTTGTTAGGGTATAAAAGTGTAAGGTAATCAATAGGTAAATGTTAATGTTTGTATCCTGAGAATGACAATGAATTTTACACATGACTTATACAGTGTCATCGGAGGTGAGGGTATAAATAAGTCCATGATGTGGTTACAATCCCACCACTCCAAAAGAACAGGTATTATACACAATAGAAGTAAGTCGCGATAACGACAGTCAGCAAGCTAAAACATAGCGTAACTGGTGACCTGTGCGCAGGAGCACTGCTGACAAGTTGTCCTGTGAGGTTCGACGGCGACGAACTACCCCATAGCTGAATATTCCGGAAGTACGTGTGCGTAGTTACGGGCGTTGCCCAGCTCGTATCTGACCCTCCAAAGAATGTCCTAGATATAAACACAGTGAGATTGTCATGTTTCTGTATAGCCTATTTGGCGAGTGCTCACGAGAAGTAGAATCCATTGGCGACCACAGAGTTACTGGCTCGAATTTGCAGGCCGCTCTGCTGTAACGCTAGAACATCGTTAAAGCTAGAACACATGTCAGTCATTTCGTTGAGCACCAACGTCAACAATCAGACATACTAGAGGGATATTTGCCCATTGGCGACGTTAGGCGGATTATTAAGTTGCACTACTTGTGTGACGCGCATCCATCTTTAGCACACAGGCGAGGCGTGAGCTTCCGCAGCAGGCAAAAATTAGAAGAGTACCCACTGTCCGCTCACGAAGGTGAAAGAGCCCCGATCGATGGAAATACCGAAGTCTGAGTTACAGATGATGGACGACTCAGAGCACAAATTGTTAGGGGACGGGATATATGCGTAGACTAGAAAAAAGACTTGGTAAGCACTGCGACCGTAGCCAAGACATAGAAAACGTACCCTCGCCCGTCCCGCCCTTCCTCCACATAAGGCGGGAGCTGAAACAATCAAGACCATCGGCCTTGTTACCGCCAGAGCATCCAGTAGAGTTGAGGCCACCGCGCAGACCTGGGAGCTTGCCGCCCTTGACCCAATCAAACCCGGAGTCAAAGGCCAGCTCGTAAGAAACCATCATCGAGTTGAAGCTCGATCCATCCGTCGTGTTCCACAGAGAGTAGAACTGAACGCCGCCCGTGTCGTGCGAGAAACTGCCCTCGGGGTATGTGATTTGCATGACGGGGCCCGAGGTATTCGAGGGCGTAACGCCGCCGGCGGGCTTGTTAGGGAATGGGTCAGCGACGAAGGCGATGTTGTCCGGGCCGTCCTGGATGCGCGCTTTGTTCAGGCCCCATTGCGATACGAGGAGGTTCTGTGCGTCTGTGCTTGACTGGGTGGAGGTCGGGAAGGGGAGTGCCGTGCTTGTCGTCAGGCCGTACTGCGCAGCAGCAACCGCCGCCGCGAGCTGGGCGGCGCGGGCGATATGAACGAAGGACAGGGCGAGAAGGGCAGCGGGCAAGGCCGGGGAGAACATGGTGGAGGCGGAGGGGAAGGAGAAACGACAGACCAGTGTCGTAGGCTTGCAGGTAGGTACTAAACGGAGACGTGCCGAGGTCTCATTTTGAGCTCTGCCATTTCCGCATTTGTACTTGTTTTCGTAAGGTACCCAGTGGCTGTGTACATGCACTTAGCATTGCCAACAGCGCTCACCACAAGGCTCACCATCACCCCTTCCGCGGCCCTCGATGTGCCGCTCATAATTCTGCTTTAACTATGTTCAAACCATCCCTACGCGCAAACTCAGACTCCACGCACGGCTCCGATGAACACAGACAGCCCTTACTTGGCCCTGACGAGCACCCTGATCATTCCCCGCACACCCTTTTCGCGGCCGGCGACTCGGACGACGAGGATCTGGAGGGCACTAGCGCCCTCGCTACTCCGCAAACCTCCAAAAGTACCCACAGTGTCACTTTTAGTGAAGAGGTTCAAGTTAGGACTATAGCGCCCCTGCTGCGGTCAACAACTGCAAGCCGCGAGACACGTATGAAGCATCTCTGCTATGTCTTCCATTCCCCCAACTTATATTCGCACAGAATATGAACAGGATTCAGACGAGTTAGACGAAGATGATATAAGGGAATTGGAAGGCGGCAGTGTCACCCCACGGCGACAACGACGCGACAGACAAATGCCTCTTCTCGTCGGTTTGTTCGAGTCCTCCGCTTCCCGGAGGAGTCAAGAAATGCACCTTCTCAATGGGATGACTAACGGAGTCGCAGCTTTGGACGAGGGAGAGGAGCTTGACCTGGAGGAAATTGCTGCAAAAAGGACAGCGGGAGGCGGCATGCTGGATTCGATAGCGAACATGGCCAATTCAATATTGGGTGCCGGTACGTCGACTAGCTTGAAACTCTCTGCCCCTATTTATATATAATGATTTATCCAAAGGCATAATTGGTCAGTCATTTTTATGTTTCAATCCTTTTCTTCACTAAATTACCGAAAAAGGACTTCCCTATGCGATTCGTCAAGCTGGTTTCTTCACGGGTCTCTTCCTCCTCGTCGTATTATGCGGTGTTACAGACTGGACTATTCGCCTGATCGTCATCAATGCCAAATTAAGTGGTGGCCGATCTTACATCGACATCATGTCTTCATGCTACGGCTCTAGTGGACGTGCAGCAATTTCCTTCTTTCAATTCGCCTTTGCATTTGGAGGTAAGTCGTAAACCATGCGCTGCATGATTAGTTACTAAAGCTGGGCACAGGCATGTGTGCATTTGGGATAATTATTGGAGATACACTACCCCAAGTCCTTCGCTCTGTATTCCCCACGCTATATTCGATACCCGTGCTCAAGCTCTTTACAAACCGTCAGTTCGTCATTGCGTTCTGCACGGTTTGTTTTTCCTACCCACTCTCATTATACCGCGACATCCATAAGCTGGCGCGCGCATCTGGATTAGCCCTTGTCGGCATGCTTATTATCGTCTTCGCAGTTCTCATAGAAGGCCCACATGTTCCCCCGGTTTTAAAGGGAAACCCGGAAGGGAAGTTCTCAATAATTGAGCCAGGCATATTCCAGGCGATTGGCGTTATCAGTTTCGCTTTTGGTCAGTCTTTCCACTTACTGCCGCCGCTGATCGTACCAACGGGTGTTCCTCCCCATTACAGTCTGCCATCATAATTCACTTCTAATTTACGGAAGTCTACGCACACCCACACTAGACCGCTTCGCAAAAGTGACCCATGTGTCGACTTTCATCTCACTCGTTTCATGCATGACCCTTTCCATCTCAGCATACATCGTCTTCACGGACAAGACACAGGGAAACATACTTAACAACTTCCCGCCAGTAAGAGAATGCAGCCTGTTTCCACATGTTTGAGTCTAAACTAGTTCTCCATTTTAGAATGACACGCTGATCAATGTCGCGCGTTTCGCATTTGGGCTAAATATGTTTACCACACTTCCGTTGGAACTGTTTGTCTGCAGAGAAGTGAAAGAAGCATTCTTCCTACCCTTTGTGTTCTGGCTAATCGTCACTTATCAGGTGATCGAGCAGTACTTCTTTCCACACGAACCATATAATTTTCAAAGGCATCTATTTTTTACAACAACTATACTCTATGCTTCCATGTTCTGTAAGTCGCATAACTGTCGTTATCTGGTTTCTTCTTACCTGAAGTTCCCGCCTTTCGCCAGTGGCATTGGTAACATGTGACCTTGGTGTCATGCTGGAGATCACAGGAGGAGTTTCCGCCACTACGCTGGCATACATCTTCCCTGCCCTGTGCTATATCAAACTCATTGACAAAAATATTCCATGGTACAGCTCTACCAAGCTTCCTGCCGTAATCTGCGCCACATTTGGAGTAATTGTCATGGTTCTTTCTCTCCTTATCGCACTTTCAAAGTCATGGACTCCAGAAGGATCGGCCAAAATATGTCTGTAGAAGGTCGGAAGAGGTGCTGGCTGGTTGGGGGCAAGCAGCAGGCACAAAAATGGACACTCGTGGATGTATTTTATTATAGCTATTCTACATAGTTACTCAAAAAAATGGACTATGCATATAGGAGGCTTGTGTAATTATTAATCACATAGTAGAAAATTGCGGGGCTGGCTTAGGAGCGCGTGATTATGGAAACCAGTCCTGGTATGTCTTCCGCGGACTCCAGGCGGATACCCTTAGCAAGACTTTCTTTGGAGGAAAGAGGAGACACAGAAAGCTCTTTGTATTGGCTCCAGATGTTTTCGACGCGTTCCAGTGGGGATTGGTCTGGTTCGCAAGTCGGCGGATCACAAACAAGCAACCAGATAGCATCATATCCACCAGCTAAGAAGCAAGTCAGTCATTTAGATGATTAACCTTTGGGATGTTTTACTACTTACCTCCAGGAACGCCGCCTCCAATTACTCCAGGCAGTGCAATGCAGGAATCCAAAAGTCTGGTTTGCTCCTCGGGTTCAATGGGAACACCGGAGAACGTACCCATCTCCCTCATCTTGGCTCGGATTTGCTACAGTAACTTTTGATCAGTAACTGCAACGACTATCCCGGGATGGTCAATACAACCTGAGAAATTTCGTGGACCTCTGAGAGAGCCTTCACGACAGGTCGCTCTTCCGCCGGCTGTGAAGGGTTTGCACCCCACTAAGTAAATAAGTGTATGAGATTATCTGCGCTTTTAATATGGCGGGATGGCTCACCTGCACCGATCGTAAAGTTGAGAGGTACTTGAGGGCGCTCTGGTAGCTCTTGGGGTCTTGGTCGTGAAGGTACGATATGTGGAGGAGAACATGCGCAAGGGACTGGTTGAGTTCGTTCAGATGTGTCCAGAGAGCATCAGCTTAAGAAACAAGGACAAAAAATGTTAGGACAATTGTTATCTTGAAACACGTATAACAATTAGGGGATCCACCTTCTGCACTCTTTTCTTTGCGCCACTTAAGAACCTTCCCGACTAAGGATGGGGTATCACTGCCTGTGTCTACGTCTGCGAGCATGATTCGGGTGTACGGAGGAAGCTTAAAATTTCCTATGCGATAATTCCAAGCCTCATTGGACGGAGAGAGTACAGGGTATAATTCAGGCTGCACAAAAAATGAACAATTTAAGAAAGATGCAGCCGAACGAGAATACGCACAAGGGTCTCTCCCATTAACGCCTGGATGACGGAAGGATCGAATCGCGTGTATAGATGGCTCCCAAAGACTGCCGCTGATACATCAAACCCGCTGCCTACCTTGCCTTGCGCGACACAATGCACGAACTGTGCAAGGTTATGTGCGAGGCGACGTCCTTCGCCCCCATCGTCTGACAGCGATGCGTGCGAGATCACACCCAAGTGGACAAGCAGCGCGGCTGTCAGCGACGTGATGAGCGCGGCGGAGGATCCAAGTCCGGTCTTGTGCACATCCGCGAGTTGGACGCCGGTAGGGCAGAACGGGGGTATGCTGGTCAGCGAGTGTATTGTCCTGGGCAGGCCGAGTTCTTCCAGCTAGTTAAGAGTTAGACTAGGTTCATAAGTAGCACGGCAATAACATACTTTTGCTCGTTGGGAGTAGAAGTCATTATCACCGATTATGGTGATATCGAGTGCGCGAGATAGGGATTCTTGTACGGATGCAAGGCCATTGATTTCGACAGCAAGGGCTGTGGTATGTTGCAGGGCAAGATGGACAAATTTGTTTTTGCCGGTCCTTGAATGTCATAATGAACGACTGTTTTGGACGAAAACATGCGGTGGTAATACAAGACATACTCTTGTGCGGCCGCTTCGACAGTAACGGACGGTTCAAGAGACACATGGTAGGACCATGTCGCATTTATGAATTGAGGAGATCGTACTCGTATCGTTTTCTTCCCCTCCGATGGTTCATCTTGAACAGCGGTATAGAAGCGCGACGATGTGGACACCACAACGCCAGAATACGTGGGTTCAAGAACAAGATAGCCTCCAGCAACCAGAACCTTGCCTGGGGCTGAGATAACGGTAGTAGGCATTGTCGGAAATGAATGCTGGACGAGGAGAGGATGGGATCATTTAAATAAGGGGGACTAGCTTTATAGAATCTTGATATCATCTCCGAGACCAGCGCGTCTGCCATTGAGTGCGTTGTGCTGACTCAGCCGGCATCGCGGTCGCTGGTAACTTGCAAGTAATTTCTTAGGACACTGACTTAGCACCGCAACCCATGCTATTATCAACGTAATACTGTTCCATTTTTCCAGAGCTAAAGCGTCCGAGCACGTTGAACAAAATGGATCAAAAGTCTAAAAAATACATATAATCTATTGTCCACTTCCAGCAAACCAGGCTTTTTGCTGCCCACACGTTGCGTTAGTACATCCCGGACACCGAAGGCTCATTTGAATGCTTGTGGGCCCTTTTCCCGCGGAGCAGTCCCGGAGATGCTGTACCGCAATGTCGGCCAGTGCTTTGATGAATACAGGTGAGTCATTGAGAGATGCTGCACGGTGGACTTCGACACCGAGCTAGATGGAAGAATTGAGTTAGTGTGAACAAAATGAGAGAAACAGCAACACTTACCTCTTCGGCCTCTTTTGCATACTCCAGATCCAGTTCATACAGAGTCTCTATGTGATCACTAGTAAATGCGATAGGCACCAGAACGACTTGCTTTTTCCCTAAGCGAGCAAGCCCTTTCAAAGCTTCGCCTGTTTGCATACCCATCCAAGCTGACGGTCCCACCTGGGACTGCCATACCAGACGATACGGATTTGAATGGCCGAGTCTGTCCATGACGGCGTTCACCGACGCCGATACTTCAAGGATGTATGGATCTCCGCGGTTTACAACAGACATGGGCAATGAGTGAGCTGAAAAAAGTAACACAGTCTCTGAGCGCGTTTCAACCGGAAATTTGGAGAGAGCTGCTTCAATGTTTTGTGCTACAGCCTAAATTACGCGATCGTCAACTGGGCGAAGAAAGCTCTTTTTATTTTATTCTAGGTTACTCACTTCAATAAATCCTGGGTGAGTACCCCATCGGTCAATGACACTCCATTCAAAGGTGTCGAGTTGACTGGTCTTCCTCTTCCTGTACAATTCGTTTAAGCTGCTCCCAGTCGTACTGCAGCTGTACTGCGGATATTGCGTGAATGCAATCGCCCTCTTCACGCCATCTTCTTTCATTTGACGCGCAGTCACTTCTGTAAGTGGTCGAGCGTAGCGGAAAGCAACATATGCTTTATGTGGGGCAGTTTCCGGATGAAGCTCATCGAGAAGTTTGGCCATTCCATCGCCTTGCAACTGGGTATAATGAAGAATTGGAGAGCCGCCTCCAATATCAGCATATTGCTTTTCGATTTGGGGCGTTCGTCGACGGGCAATGGCCGGAGCAAGAAACCTCTGGAAGGGAAGCGGGATGAGGTCGCCGTCCATGAAGAGGTTCTTCAAGAAGTCGTGCGTCTCTTCAACCTAATTATATGGAGCAAGTTGAGATGCCTGCAAGTGTATGTAGAGACTATTGGTGTACTGACGGTAGATGGGCCGCCCATGTTGAGCATTACAATAGCTATCGCTGTCGTTAGATCTTGCAGAGTAATCGCTTCAGTACGAAGCTAACCTGTGGGACTGTAGGTTAATTAGTGAAATGTATAGACTGTGCGATGCAAAAGCATATCCACCTTTTTCCAGAGCCATGGGTCGTTGCGTAAGAGCGCTTCAGGGAACAAGAAACGAGGGAGGTACGTAGAAAAGACATTGGGGAAAGAATAGAGGAATGGATAGGAATAAATAGGCTACTAAGGTTGTCGACGCGAGATCGAGTCCGTGCTGACGACACGACTGTGATCAACCAATAGCATTACTTCAATTCACATGAATTCTCACGGAGTTCACCGGGTAATGCTTTCCATCCACTCTCCGGTGTGTACACCACCGACAACGACAACAACCTTGTAAAACGCACAGGCTGACCATTCTCCGTCCGCTTAAAAACTTGGAATAACTTAAAATACACTCTGTGTTGAAAGCCAGCCTTGTTTTGGATAAACAGCCATTTTACTATGTTTATCAAAAACCTCGCTGCCAGCATGCATACTTACTCGGTAACGCGGACTGGACACGTTTCCTGCGAATCTGGGACCGGGCCTTGAATTTACCGCCGCCGCATACTCCACGTACTCATTCAGCTCCGTTGAACCTTGCTCGCGAGGAATGCGCTGTTTCGGGCACCGTCACATCGAATGCAAGGCGATCTATACGTACATCATCATGTGCTATGGCATTTTCCCGTCCCCGACCCAGTATTCAATAATTTTGTTAATGACTTTTCTCCCGAAAACTAAGCAAGTTTGACGACTCTCAGCTAAGTCCCACCGCTCCCTATAGCCTAATAACAGGACAAAGCTACTGTCCAAGCTACTGGTAATTAAAACTTAAAACGAGACCACCAAGAAGCCGCTAGTAATATCGGGTCAAGGCATCGTTGCATCTACTATTTTGTGATTGTGAGCACTCAAATGTTGTTATACATTGACTACAGTGAGGCTTTGGTATGCTCTTTCGAATACTATCTATTATCACTATTCAATTAAGCCACCAAACTGGCCCCAAGTTTTTGACTTTGTTGAACATGCCCATAGTACAATTAGGCAGACAGATTAAGTATTAGGTCTCTATCATTTTCTTTAAATCTATCTCAGTCAGCAGCAGAGACAGCATGACCATTAAGGTAAAGCGAATTAAGTAGCAAGCTCTGGTGGTCATGTGTAGATGTCTTGTACTTAAAAAAAATAAGAACTGTAGCTATTGGCGAAGATAGAGACAATAGAGTACTCTAATTGTCCTGGAAAAAATACAGCGGTAAACGACAATCCAAAGGTATGTACACAAAGCAAGTATAGGGGTCTGTAGGGTACAAGAGGGCTCCTAGCAATACATTCAATATAAATGGAGAATGGCAATTTAGGGTGGTGAAAGAGTTTATGCTTGAGGGAGCGGGCGCCGGCGCCACTTTTTGGTCGATTTGGGCAATTCCACTGCACGTTGGCATATTGGACAGCGACCAGATACATCGATGAGCCAAGGATCGAGACAGATTTTCTGCGATTATTAATGTGAGTAATAATAATAATGGTGACAAGATATAAAATTGCTTACATGGAATACATGACCACATGCTAAAAGACGCAATGGCTGGGGCCCTTCACCCGCGTCCTCCAACTTGAGTGGTTCGCGTCTACTTTCGTCGCTAGGACTAGCGACATTTTCTGATGGTGTTGCTATATTGTTCGAACCAGAGGCAACATTATGCGCTTCAGTTTGCATATTACTTTCAGCATGGGACTCGTGGTTCTCTTGCAGAGGTCGTTTTCTTTTCGGTTCTTCGAAGTCTAGCAAGCATATTGCACATACTGCACGGTTGCCATCCAGTGCAACAAATGGATAGTCGCTACTCTCCCAGTTATCCTCCCAAGATATTGGTTCGTTGTCATCTGTGTCATCCCGTGCTGTCGCTCCGTTGTTCTTCTCATCAAGGCTTCCATCGTCCGCTTGGGGAGGCTGACTTTCACGGCGGAATCTACGTAGCAGCTTAAATCGTTTTTGTTGAGATGCTTTAGGTTCAGCTGGAACTCTGGGAGGATAGACATGAGGAGCGCCTTGTTCCTCATTTTTCTCCTCTTCTGGGGGTGGAGGTATGTACATGACTAATGGGATACGGTCCACGACAGACTTCGGTAAACCGCCAATCTCTGGCTTGATCATGTGCGGGTTCTGCAAAGGGTGGCGTCCTAGACATAATAAGAACAGATTCCAGAAAATCTGGATAGCAGACTTCAGCGTCAAGGATATTATAAAGCTGTGTAGACTTACAAAAAGAATGGGTGCAATGATGAGAACCACGATGCCTAGTACAACGACCTCTAATACCATGAGGTACATGATGGCGAGAATACCGAATACTAGCCACCAAATATGTGGGGATGTATGTCGGCATGTATTAATCGAGGAGTATTCAAGGATATGAGCGGTGAGAAACCAACTTAAAGTCAGAAGGGATGAGATGAGTGTGAGTCTGTCAAGAGGTTGGCTGATAAATTAATTGAACAAAATGAAAGGCAATGAGAACACACCGAGCATAAAGTCCAGAATACGGAAGAGTTACAGCTTCCGCTGTCTCAGCGGCGTCAAGAGGGCCGTTGTGGACACTTGATTGTCCAGGAGCTGATTCATTACGATTTCGTCTAGCATCAGTACGAGCAACTGAGGAAGCACCGTTCAGTTCGACGGTTTCTACGTCCGCGCGGTTGGATCGTCTGTACGACTCTTAGTATCTGCAAGTCAATTTGTTGATAAAATTAACACACAAACGACATCCCCTTTGGTATTCCCAGATGGACAAAACAAGGGATAATATAACTCGGACCACCCAAATAGACGCCCAAGTACCAAGTGGTCGATCACATGCTTTCCATTCACTCAGCGAAGAATTCATAGGACTCCGATAGTGGACATCAGATAGGATGAGAAAGATGGTGATAATGACGATCTAGGCAGAGATCACATTTTATTGACTGAAGTATTAGGAAATGGGAAGAGGGCATACCTGTCCGATGTACCATGCTACTGTCCAAATTGACGATACAAGAGCTTTGCGGGCCGCAGAAGCATTACGCCCCAAGCCAAGATGAAGTAGCAATTTCATGTATATGGAAGTGTTACGTGTACCCCCGCGAGCATTGTTTGGACGTTCGCGCTGGACGCTAGGCGTATGGCGGGTTGTCGTTATTGGCGGAGGTGGTACATGATTGTGTCGATCATTAACAGCTGATACAGCAACAGGTGATGGTAGGGAAGGATAAGTGGGAGTTGAAGAAGGTGCAGTGGGAGACTGATTAGAGCCAGATAGGTCAGGGCTACTGGGAGATGTACTGGATTGCCAGGCGTTGTCAGGACTAGGACTTGCTTCAGAGGCAGTTGGCAGATGAGCCTTCTCTAGTTCACGAGGGATGTCACCGGTTGAGCGGGTCTTACGGACGGTCTGTTCCGTTGCTGTGGCCATAAGGCAGGCAGGAGCAAGTCAATGGTTTCCTTTCACTGAGTCCAGGGGCCCCAAATCAGTTTAAGGGGTTTTACCAGTCCTTACAACGCATACACTGAAAGAATGACGATGTTCCGCTGTCCCCAATTCAGGGTAACAGTTTCCGTCCACTTCGAGGTGGAGTAACTGACCGCCGTTGAATGTGAAGTCGAGTGGCGATAAACTCTAGAGATATGTAAGTAGTACGCAAGTAATACGGCAATCTACCGTTGATGACGACGCCCATCACGTGTGAAAATGTATAAACTAAATAAAGATAAAAGGTTGATAACTATGTATGTAAGTAGTAGAGTAGTCCGCGAGTATGCAGTTGAGTTGAGTACATAGTCCTCGAGGTAGTTATGTAATACAGAGAACAGTTCAGTATGATACATATGCAGGACAGTGGATGGTTGCAAGAGGCTTATTATTAATTTATATGTTCCGTATGGAATATCGTTATACCTCAGAAGAGGCCTTCAAGTCCGCCCAAAGTGACCCAAGCGCTTTGCTAACTGTGCTAACGGCTACAAAGTCATTAATCTTCTACACTCGATCTGCATAGATGAGAAGACTGACCTGTTTCTATTTCATTTCGATCATTCTCCTGTACGATGGCCGAATAGAGATTTCTGCTCTTCCATCTATCAGGATGAAATCGTTGCAGACTGAGTTTTATGAGGTCGTTAAAGGCTTGTCCTCGTAGCCCGACTTTGACCGTGTTAAAAAATTGAGTGACTGTCTCCCAATCCATGTCGCGGGGTGAGCTCAAGCTCGGATGTTGCAGTGTAGGCCAAGGTATGTCGATATGCGTCAAAGGACTTTGACTACTGGAAAATTTTGCTTTATCGAAAAAGAGACTGATGGCCTTGTAGCGTTCAATTGCACGGGAAGAGTTCCACAGCCCTTGGTTCCAAGGTTGGTGGCGAGCAATCCTTTCTCGCTGGAAACTTTCTAGTAAGTGATTGCGCATGTGTCTAGCTTCTTCTTCTTTTCGTAGTCTGATCTGCTCTTGTTCGTGGCGCTTGGCTTCCTCTTTTCGTTTCTCCTCTTCAAGTTTCGCTTTTTGTCGTTGACTATAATCGGGCCCTTCACTTTTGCTCCTTGTCGAAATGAACTCTTCACCTCGTTCGCGACTCTCCCTTACTCTTTGCCTCGCACGATCGGCATTGAGTTGCTCCATTTTTCTACGGGACTCCGCTAACCTACGGTCGTGATCATCCTCTTCAGCTGGCTGGTTTTCTGTATCAGGTGGCTGGGAACCGGGACTATCTGAAGTTTCGTCTTCCTCAGGTATATCATCGAATCTGCTATCTGTTTTGGAAGAACGATGTATCTGGTTTCATTTGCTGGTATCTTCATTGACTTACTTACTTTGTGTGTTAACTTCGGCCGGAGGAACCTCTGACAAGACCTCTCTCCAAAAGTGACTTTCCCACTGTTCCCGGCGCGCTTTTATTTCATTTTCCCATTTCCCTTGTTTTGCGTTCCGTCTCGAGGACCTGGTAGCGTTAAGGGCGCGCCTCTTCGACTCAGGTGACAGGGTTCGTGCACGTTTCTGATTTTTTGGAGTATAATATCTGGTATTGCGATTTGAGCTATCCTGTTCCAGGAACTCGTTTTGATTGTCTTCCGACGGACTCAAACCTTGGAAAGATACATTCACTTAATGTACAAGGATCGTCAGTTACCTGGTCATGGTAGAGCGTAATATATAAGTGGTACCTCTTTTTCTAGGCTTTAGCTCTTCTACGCTGCTAGGCAATGGCGATGTAAAGCCGAATATATGCTGTGACATTGGATTCGGTATCGCGTGTGAGTTCATTTGAGATATATGAGGATTGAATAGAGTAGGATCGTCGTCAACTATCATGGGCTCCACTCCATCATCGTCCCCAAAACGCGATGAATTTGATGAAGTCCGGAGATGTTTTTCATCCTTGATTGATATTACTGTTAGTGCAGGTGGGTACTTAACGAAGCAATCATATTTAGGGTCGAGTTTATACATGTCCCATTGGTCCTGTGAGCAGTTAACGTAGCGCCTTGTGGGAGGTCAATAAATGCCGGTTCCGCTTTAACAATGTTGGGAGCACGCACCCACAAATATCAACAACCCTCGGGAAAACTCCCTCATCCTTCACGTCCTGCATAGTTCGAGCGCTTGGGACCCAACGCCAAAAGGAACCGTGGTCAGGAATGGTTTCGATAACGATTCTTTTTGGGCGACATGATTCTGCCTTCAAGTTGAGTTTTTGAAAGCCTAGTTCGTGTGGGGCAGCAATGTATGGATCAAAAGACGCAAAAGAAAGAGTAGAGTTAGAAGTTCTGAGTAGACGAGACGGTTGTGTATCATCCAAGAGGCCAGGTGTGGTGCCACTGATTTCGATTAGTTGAGGGCGTTGCTCTTTGCATCTTTCGTACGACGCTGTGCGAACCATGTCAGAGAGTTCAGTAAGGAAAAATGCATTTCTTACATTCGGTGCTCATATATGTCGACGCCTTATTCTTAGGCGAGCCACCTTGTATTTGCGACGTTGTTTCGAAGCAATTTCGAAGCCCAACTTTAGCACATTTCAACCTCAAGGCGCTTGTTCCGCCGCCACGTGGTGGCTCGTACAGTAATTTCTATATTTAGAGTTATTGTTATTATTGTTAACTCTCTGTCAGGGTCAAATCAGGGTTGCTAGCAGCCGTCGAGCGAATGTTGTTTTTGTTGAAATAAGCGACGGAGTGCGGAAAAGAGGATGAATTTCGTTTGTCCGAGTGAGCTCGATGGACAAACGGATGGGGGGTACGTTACGAGATACAAGCAGATATAGCTACGATTATGTAAGTGTCCAAATGCGTAATAGCTTGATTTGTACGAAGGTCCCAAAATTCCAACAGTTTTGTCGGGTCTTGTCTCCTCTGCATTGTCGACTGCTCTAACTAAATGCTCACGAAGAGCAAATAGCTGCTATATGCCATACATTTGACCGTTCATTGTGAAAGTTAATTAGTACTGCCGGTCCGGGCACCTGACTTGTGGACTAGTTTCACATGACCCCCTGACTCTGACTGCTTCAATTATAGCTAAGTACCACAAAACTTGCCATGATATTTTGTTCCCCAATAACCCTGCACTACTGCTTCTTTGTCGAGTCACTCACTCTACTCAGACTGACTCACTAAGTTCCTGCCGTCAATATAAGAGCATTTCTTCTTGTTTGCAAGATGACCACTTTACGCGACTTCCAGACGGAAATCGACGGCATTCATCATCGAGAGATGTCAAAACAACGCGCGCAAGCTCTGTCTGATAAAGACCAAAAGCATGTTAAAGGTAAGGTCAAAGAAGAAGACCAAAGGGTACCGAAAGGAAAAGTCAAGATCGAGGATGAACCCGCGAGCCAACTTACACCGACATCAATACAAGACAACTTAGGCCCAGGGAGATACCAAGAAGTTGAAGACCGTATACTAGTTCGTCGCCGTCATATGGAGAATCTTTACATACAGCTTGACTGATTCCAATAACAGGTCTCTCTTCTCTCTCCAAATCCCACGGACTTGAATCGTGGCCGCGACCTTATTGCCGACCTCCTCATGGGAAATGGGGGAGAATACGTCTTGCGGATAGGACAACAGCCATCCCATAAAGATCTGTTTGCCGGGGAGCTTAGAGACGATACAGAAGATTGGACGGGAACTCCTCAAACCGCTACAGACATCGATAACTTACGAGAGCGAATAACCAATGCAGTCGATGATATGGGTGGAAAGGTAACATGATTGAATGTCCCATTATGCTGTTAAGCTTATAATTCCAGACGTCTGTTCTACTCGAAGTGAGGACTGTCCATCCACGCATATCATTATTACTGCGCCTCCCACCTCCCAATATATCACTGACACCTGAAGTACGCGTCGCCGTGGTCGGCAATGTAGACAGTGGCAAGTCAACTACTCTAGGTGTTCTAACACGAGGTACAGAAAATTTGTTCTCAACACATTCTTTCATGTATCTTGATATGTATATGTAAGGCGCTCTGGACGACGGCCGAGGAAGGGCGCGTGTTGGACTCTTCCGGCATAAGCATGAAGTAGAGACAGGCCGCACCTCCAGTGTTGGAATGGAAGTGCGGTTAACTGCATTTCTTCATGTGTATTACCTTCACTTAATTTTGCTTTCAGATCTTAGGATTTGATCCATCCGGTGCCCCAATTTTACCCAACACTGCTAAATCCAATGACCCTGACATAGTACGACGAGAAAAGTTGGGATGGGAGGATATATCTCGCAAGGCTGCCAAAATAGTATCGTTTAGTGGTATGTATTGCTCGCTACGATTCTGAATTTCTCTGAAACTTTGTTAGATCTGGCTGGACATGAGCGATATTTGAAGACGACTCTCTATGGACTTACATCTGGGGCACCTTCTTGTGTTATGTTAATGGTGGGAGCCAACGCCGGTTTAATTGGCATGTCCAAGGAACATCTGGCTATATCATTGGCCTTGAGCGTACCACTCATCGTTTGCGTTACTAAGGTATGTTGGATTAGTGAGAAGGCACTTACATTTACTGATGGATCGGTATACAACTTAGATCGATATGACCCCGCCGAATGTTCTGGCAGAAACAATAAAACAAGTCGACAAAATACTAAGGAGTCCTGGATGCCGGTAATCAAATTTGTAAATCCAATGGCAATATACATCTCACTTGAGATATATTAAGGAAGAACCCAGTATTCGTGAAATCAATAGAAACAGCGGTGGAGGTAGCGACGTCATTCAGATCTGAGAAGTAGGGTAATATTTTCTTGTCTTCAGACCAATATGTGACAAGTTGCATAGGTTGTGTCCCATCTTTCAACTGTCAAATGTTACTGGTCAGGGCTTAGACTTTGTAAGTACTAATTATACGTACCTGTGTACTAAGCACGTCTCATTGGTTACAAAGTTGCGGACCTTCCTTAATTTGCTCCCTTCAAGTGAAGGGGACAAAGAAAAATTTGCCGTAGATCAGCCCTTAGAAGTGAGATATGCTTGTTTTAAATTTTAGTAACTGCACTCACATCAAAAAGTTCTCCATCACTGAGGTCTGGTCTGTACCATATGTGGGAACGGTCGTCAATGGTATTTTGTACTCTGGAAGTGTGAAAGTCGGGGACTCTGTTTGTCTAGGTCCTGATGCAAATGGAAATTATCAAACAACCATTATCAGAAGCATGCAACGTAAAAGGTTTGTTTCATATTCAATGACTTGTAAATCCAATCACTCATCCATTCTTAGGGCCGACGTAACTAAAGCAGAGGCAGGACAATGTGTTTCTTTGGCGTTGAAAAGAATAAGACGCGCAGAAGTTCGCAAGGGGATGGTTTTGGTGCCGAAGACAGATGTGCCGCCAAGAGGTGGATGCTTTCCAGGTTACAAGATGAATGTCGTTAGTTGACGGGCTTTATAGCTATCATGCAATTTGAAGGCCAAGTTCTTATTCTATAGTACGGTAGGATGCTAATTTTAATAGCGTTCTGTCTGACATATTTTCTAGCCATAATACGACACTGCAAAAGAACTATCAGGTGTGTTATAGGTTCAAGACATTCCATGTACAAAATAAACTTATAGGCCGACAGGCAATGTTGCATTGTGGGGTAAGCCCAAATGTGTACTGCATTAATAAATGTCACTGACAGGTTTATAGGCTGTGCGGCAAACAGTGAGGATCATTGAAATGGATCATCCGCAGGGTGTCTTGCGAACGGGAGACCGCGCCACCGTCCGGTTCGAATTTATTTCCCATCCTGAATTTATTAAAGAAGGTATGAAACTTCTTTTCAGAGAGGGGAAAACCAAGGTATGTGTTTATTCTCAGTAGACCTTGCCCGGAATGCTTATTCGTTTTAGGGACTTGGGGTTATCACTAAACTGTTGTAAAGATCTGCCTAAGTACTACATACATACTGGTTGCTAGTAACGTATTCCGTACCCAACTATTTATAGATTTTGAGAATGGAATGGGTTCCGATGCGGCTGACCGTCCATCTGAATTAACTTTGAACGTCTATCATGTTTATGGACAATAGAGAATCTACGAGGGAATCATCGATCTGGGAGCTGGTGGGATTCTTTTATTTATTCAAGTAATTTTATTTAACTCCAACTTTATCCAGCCAAGTCTTGATGCCACCCCATATCCAGTTGGTGCACGTTCCAGCCTTGTACTTACGCCCAAGGTAAGACTTGATTTTTGAATTCATGTAAGGCCCGAGCTCATTGTAATGCAGTATTCATTTTCAATTGACCCGAGGGAGTGGGGATTTTCAGTATCAACTGATCTTATCGAATCTGACGACGAGCAATATCTACCCTCTACCACTAAGCGGAAAAGGGATGTCATTAGAAGTCTATCTTCTCGTGGTGTTGCCAATACCGGCTGTCTTTGTGTCTTACTCGCCAGCCTTCTTGCCCTATTGTCAGGTTATTTTATATACGAATATGGGAAACGTTAACTAATTGTCTGCTTAATGAATAGCATAGGGTATCCTGTTCTCACTTTTTATGATCCTGACAGCCTGTTGAACCTGAACTCGGCTAGACTGAGCAGGATAAACTCTACAGGACAGCTTCCTCAGTTCACTGGGAATTATGGTTTGATTGATCAGGAGACACCAACAGCTGCTCACACTATACCATCTTGGACGGATGGTAGTAATACAGATATGCAGCTGGTGTTCTCCGATGAATTCAACGTTGATGGGCGAACATTTTATCCTGGAGACGATCCGTATTGGGAAGCTGTGGATCTTCATTACTGGGTATAATTTTGTGCAGAATTATTTGTGTCTAAGTTGACCTACAGCTTTGCTCTTAGGCGACGAATAACTTGGAATGGTATGACCCCTCTGCCATAACGACTGCGAACGGATCACTAGTTATCACACTCTCCCGGAAGCAAACACATGGATTGAACTTTGAAGGTGGTGCGTACTGACGGTTGATCAATGATTATTGCACCTCAGTAACGACCCACCTTCTAGGACTTATGTCTACGTGGTTTGTTGGCTTATTAATACAATGCATTCGAACAGCAACGACTCTTAACTATCTTCTGCAGGAATAAATTCTGTTTTACTGGAGGTTATGTAGAAACTAGTGTTCAACTGCCTGGAGCATATGACATTCTAGGATTCTGGCCCGCCATTTGGACAGTAGGCAACTTAGGCCGGGCAGGCTATGGCGCAAGTCTTGAGGGCATAGTGCGTGTAATCATTGATGCTAAATCCCATATTAAATTTATTTTCTAGTGGCCTTATTCATACGATAGTTGCGATGTGGGGACTTTAGCCAATCAGACATTAAACGGTCAACCAGCTGCAGCAACAGTGAACGGAGATCCCAAGAAGGGGGGTATTCTATCCTATTTACCTGGGCAAAGGCTTTCGCGGTGTACGTGTCCGGGCGAGGCTCATCCAGGGCCGAGACATACCGATGGGACATTTTTCGGACGAGCAGCGCCTGAGATAGACCTGTTTGAAGCTCAAGTAAGTAATCATACGGCCGAAATATTCGTATACATGTACTGATAGTTCATAGGTGAACCCAAAATTATTAATTGGACAGGTCTCACAATCGGCTCAATGGGCGGTATGTCTTGTTTAATCGAGTTGTACAACTGAAATTGACGGATTGTAGCCTTTTAATGCAGGTTACATCCCTGACTATGGGAACGATAATTCAATGTTTTACAACCCGAACGTGACTACGCTGAACGAGTTTATTGGAAGCGCGATTCAACAGGCCACTTCCGCAACAACTATTACCAATAGCCAGTGCTATGAATTAGGAGGAGGGTGTTACTCCGTCTATGGGTTTGAAGTATGTCACCTTTTACCTTTGCTTCGCTAAAAATCAACGAGGCATACTGAAGATGGAATGTTCAGTATGCGCCTGGTAGGCATGCGTCAGTGAGAACATTACGCGAGATGTACTTACAAAATTCCTTGCCCAATTACAGGCTTTGATAAAGGGGTACGTCCTCGTTTTCTATAACTTCCATACAGAGTCACTTCTATCTAAACCTAGTATATCACATGGATATCGAGTGCTCAACCTTCGTGGACACTGAGAGGCATTAGTATGGGACCTGATCCTAAAGTGCAAATCAGTGCCAGGCCAGTTTCTAGCGAACCTATGGTGAGTGTCGGCTGCGTATATATTAAAGTTACACTTAAGGTCTCCGCTATTTTGACTTTCAGTATTTAATCGTGAATTTTGGCATGTCGGAGAATTTTGGCCCCGTCGACCTCGACCATCTGTCATTTCCAGCCCATATGAAGGTGGACTATATCAGAGTATATCAGCCGAGCAATACAATCAACATAGGCTGCGACCCAAAGGCCTACCCAACAAAAGAATACATTGAGCAGTATGTTCACTGTTCCTTTACACTCTTCGGAAAAATAAAGCAGTATTTCCAGGCATATCGAAGCTTACACTAATCCGAATCTAACCACCTGGGTTAAGGACTATAATCAGAAATGGCCGAAGAACTCCTTAATCGACCCTTGCTAGATGTGGTCTTAGTAGTTTGCAAAACATACACATAAGATATGTTTAGATTGAGTAAGGCATGTACAAATGGATAGCCATTTGGCTGTTGCTGCTTTCAACACACATATTTTGAACACAAGTAATTACGGTTGCAACGGTGATCTTTCTATAATGAGTGCGTACGAATGATAGCCTAGCACAAGCAGGGCAAGTGTATAGTCTGTAGAGTACAGCTTGCACCGGCTGGAGTATCATTTCCATTTTGTAAATATAAGCTGTAGAAGTTCGGGTCGGTCGTGGCACATGCAATGAAATTCAATTGCCTGGGGTTCGTTGTGATAATTGTGTCGCCTTCTAGACCCCAGTCGGTCGTTGTTGCAGTGGTTCCAAAAGTCAATGCTTGATAGGACGCCGTTCCGCTTGTGCCTAAGTTCAGGTACAAAACAGATCCATCCGGCTGGTTCAAAGTGATCGTGTCGTTGATAGTGAATAACCCTGCGGAGGCTTCAGGTCCAAGAACTGGAACACCACCTATGAAAGCATGGGTTATTTTCAATCCGGACCCCGAATAATCAAAAGTGATAGCACCAACCGTTATCCTGGAGATAGAAATGATAAACTGGGTCCGAATCAGTACGAATTTGAGACCCTGTGGGTGTAGCACCAGTGGACGTGGTCGTTGGAGATCCAATCGAGCTTGTTGTTGATGGTACTGTTACGGTAGGTGCTGCAGTTGTGCTAGTTGTTTGGGTCGTGCTTGATTGTGAAGTCACGCTAGCCGTGCCAGGTAAGCATTGCGAATAATCTGAATTTTGTTTTGTAAGGTACGACTTTTGAAACGAATTGATGGAGAGTATTTACAGGGATTACTGTACGTGCATGTATATCCCGTGACACATGTTGTAGCGCCAGACCTAATTAATTCTCGCTCTATACTTTGAAGACGGTACGATTGTGTAATTGACTCACCATCCTTGACCTCCACATTGCCCCCACGCGGGAGACTGAGCACCGACACCATAGCAAAGCAGAGAGAAAGAGAGAAAGTAAGCGACTAGCAACTTCATATTGGCTTCAATATTCCGATTCCGGGGACAGCAAGCAAAGCAATGATGTCCTTATCCCAACCTTTTATACGCGTATGAACGGGTTTAAGCTGGACATTCTGCGCAACACAGCGGTCACAAGTGAGACAAGCCTAGCGGAGAACTTCCGAGTAGAGGAGTCGAGGAATATTGTCGGTTATTAAGAGTGTCATTATTAGAGTCGGTGTACTTAATAATATGTAAACTGGGTGCACTTTCAAAAATAAGCTGTTGAATGTGTTGCCTAGAGTTAGATCAGGAGATATAGTTGTCCATTAGGTTGCCTGAACAATTCAGTTGCATTGGATTTCAGACAAATAATGCTGGGTGAAATTTGTGTTACGACGCCATCCGAGCGTCGATTTTCAACTTCAAGTAACTTAAGGGGACAACAAGGAACTATTTGAAGGCCGCTGTTAAGTACCTGAATTATTCAGACTTGTGAATCTTGCGAGGTAATAAAGGTTAAATATGTAACACAAACATGTGTGGTAATTCCTGAACGGTGCCGACACATGATGTTTTTGTTGAACGACTCAGTGGACAGCGCGGTGACGATTTACTAGAGATGCATTGTCATCTGTCATTTGAGGCCTTCAAGCTCGGAACAAACGCGGGTTCTCATATCTGACGTGTAGCACGTCCTACATGGAAGTATAATCGAAGAGCAGTCAATGAGCGGTGTAAATGGAGTACAAGACGCATGCTCAGAGCTGCGGCAGGATTTGCCACGACCGGACCGTGGTAGATCCGAGCAGTGCGATGGGAAAAATATATGTACTATCATGCAACCATCATGCACGGATTACTATGCCGCACCCTAAATGATGAACTCGAAAACGGTCACACTGCAACTCATCCTGTTTAAATGTTCGACACTGGTATCGAATAGCTTTCTGTGCCTTACTTAAGTACACACTGTCCTGGCACAATCCTCAATCGAAACTGACTCTGTTGGTAACTTGGTATTAATCAAATGGTCATTTTCGAGGGTTTTCTCGAAAGTTGCCAAAGCAGACCCATTATATATTATTAGTTCTGCTTTGACACTGAGCGCTGAGGTTGTTCGATGCACTAAGGCGCTGTTTTCCTGCCGTGCCTTGCATTAGTTTACCGCTGCGGATCGACAATCAGACGCAGTAAGAAGTTTTTATCCTGTTCTTCTACGGCATTCCGTTTCGCAAACCTTACATGTACCGACCTCTTACCCAGAGGATGTTGCAACAAGACAAACTCTGATCTATTACCACTTGTAGTCCTGGTTTTCACACATAACGTAAAAATGTCTGGCCGTATAAGGAGAGACCGCGTGTTCGTTTGTTGCTCTGCCTGTTAGGAGGTCGAAGTATCAGCTGTTCCCCGAAAGCATACACCCGCGACGAAAGAATCATCTGTTGTGCATATGTAACATGTATTGAAGCTCTCAGTCATATGCTTCGCACAATCTTGTAAGTCACTAGGCAGTAGCTCTGATAATTGCAGTGCTGATGTATCATGTAAACCGGCGCAAAGTAGCACAAAGACCGGTATATTCAAGCCCCATGAGGCTGCAAAACCCGGGAAACATCAATCCAGGCACTTAGATGGAGGTGTATTTTTAGGCAAAATAGGCTTGACAGTCCCACAAACGCAATGCACCGCTAGCTAATCACACACGCCGAGAAATATATAATGGCGGGCGCGGGTAGTGCTTGTCGTTCAACGGTCTACTCATGCCAACACCGATACCAGTAGCCTTTGCTCATCTGTGAGTTTGCTTAAGTTTTCCCCACATATTACTCACTTGGATTACACTTGGATAGGTTGGGGAATTATGAATTCCACACATCAAATTATGTGATGCTCCTTTATGATCATTGTGAGCGATCTGCCCCTATTATCATTATGAATCGCTCAACCTCGAACAGTGTTAACTCTCGGCGAAGAGGTGCTCGATGACGACTATTTACTTGACTCGCCAACTTAAGCTTGTCAGGTCGATAAAATATGGTCACGTCCATTTACGTTGCCTACACTATTGTTCTACCTCAACCGTTACGTTACACATCTTCAATATATTGTGATTCAAGTTGGTGAGTCGGCCATGTTGCAAAATAAAGTTTGATAATTGAAAGAGGAACAAGCATTCCATGAGACCACCTGGTCAGATTCTGTGCGCACTTCTACATTTTTGATACTTCGTATAAAGCGCTCATTTACTTACTATAGATGTATGTCACTTGCTAAGATCTTAGGCGGAGTCGTGAACAGCATCTGAAGTCTCGACCCCACAATGTAAGGTGCCGTCGATATGTCAAGTTTGCTGGTGCGGCTACAACATCGCTTGTAGCAGGTTTGTCTCTTCGAGCTCAGATTTTTGCAAAAACTAAAACGCAGATTTAGTTGCTGAACGTTAGTGAAGAGTTCCAATCGCATATAAGTACAACAACGGCTTACCGATGTGCATAGTCATCCTGATACTACGGGTGTATGCTCTATATCTGGGAAACAAAAATATTCTGGCATTTTTACTGCTAGTGCTCAGTGGACAGGTTATCGTCTCAGGATGGGCAGTTCACACTGGCATGCGTGAGTAGCTCCTTGCGGTCGTTCTTTCTCTGTTCTAACTTTTTTTGTAGGCGTACCGCAACCACCCGGGTTTCCAGGTATGCATTCTCTGATATTTCCGAAGGCTTCCTTATTTTTAATAACATGTGTCTCCCATGTGAATGAACAGGTTGTGTACTCACTGGAAAAAACTCGTTTTTTGGTAAGTGAAACTTTTCCTTGCGGAGATTGATTCAACCAACATGCCTATTAAGCCGCATTATGGGGTGCACCCCTTGTTACCGACACATGTATTTTTGTTTTAACTGTTTGGAGAGCTGTGTGGTATATGCGGAGACATGGACGAATGACGTAAGTCCCTTGAATTCAGCACCGCTTTACCGATTTCTACATAGTAATGATAACTCACGTTCAGTGTCATGCAAATCATGCTAAGGGACGGCACCTTGTATTTCTTTGTTATTTTCGGTGTTAACCTGATGAATACACTGATTTACTTCGTGCGTATTACTTGTTTGTCGAATAATTCTTAAATGACGTTATTACATCTTTGTGCACATCTTCAGCTAGCTTTCAAAGACTTGAAAGCTGTGGGCGCAAGGTAAGTTATGAAGCCGATATAGTACAACTTTTTATTATTATTACTGATTTATACTTCCAGCTTCAGCCAGATTCTAACGTCGATTATGATATCTCGGCTACAACTCAACCTTCGGCCCTCTCCGCCGCGCGCTAACACTGAGTCAACAAGGACCGGCTCATTTATGGCCAAGACCAATGGAACATCGACATCAACAAGTATATTATTTACTTCTGTACACTTTACCCAGCAAACTCGGTCTGGTGTCGTTCCATTTTTCACAGTTGGAAACCTGGGCGAGCAACTCAATTCCTTTCTTGACGGGAAAGAAATGGAGGATCTCAGCCTGGAAGATTTAAGCCGAGTGGCTGTCTAGGTCGACATATGAACTTGTAAAGTAGTAAAGGGATTCTTCTAATTCACATAATCTTTCATTCCGCTTTTTTCAAACGCCAAGAGCCCGAGTAAGTACCCGAAGTGATGGCTGCACCTTGGTTGCACCTGTCCCCGGCTGTGACAAAATATTAGTTTGGTTAAACGAAACATGCATCGCGTTATTGAGCGGACTACTATGCATGTCTTACCTGATTTGAAGCATGGAGAAAGGTCTCTGCCCGGGAAGTACTCTTTGGGCGCAGCCTTGATGGGCTGTGCCACGCAGTTGCTTTGTGGCTGTCCAACTTGGTCTACTTATAAACGTTGTTACGACTCCATGACATGCCCCACACAGCTTACCAGCCTGTCCCTTCATCTGAAAACGAACACGTACCCTTAGAAAACGTTTCCCAATCAAACGTTGACCACACAGGATCACTACGATCAGGGTCACCTTTAATCACCCGTCGTCGAGCGTTCCTTGCTATCGCTTTTGTCTTCGTCGTCTTTATATTCGGGCGGTATTCAATCAAGTATCCCCTTCCCTCTGACAACAATTCCGTCGACGAAAGTAACCAGAAAAAGATTGAACTCTGTTCAGGCATGCCTTGTGACGGGAAATACAGTGTCGGATAGTGCGTGCACAAACTCTCTCCGGCGTCCGGCGTCCGCAACAGCTTGCTGACTTAGTTGACGCTAATAGTTTCGTAAACTGGTAGATATAGAGTGCCAGATAAGACCACAGTCACCTTACTTACATCGTGTTGCATTGCAGGGGAATCTATGGCCGCAAGTTTCCGCCATCCCTTATTCCTGCGAAGGATTTGACGTATGCTTACTCTTTAATTTTGTTCGACACTTTGATTGATTCTTTCAGTCACATTCTGTATGCTTTCGCAAATATCAAACCGGACACCGGTGAAGTCTATCTGTCCGATCTGTGGGCAGACCAAGATATCCATTACCCGGGTGATTCTTGGAATGACGTCGGAACCAACCTGTACGGAAACCTCAAGGCCATATATAAACTAAAGAAAGAGAACCGCCATCTCAAAATTCTGCTCAGCATCGGAGGTTGGACCTATTCTTCGTCTTTCAACCCTGTTGTAATCAACCCCGCCCTTCGCGCCAAATTTGTCGAAAGCTCGGTCAAGCTTCTTGAAGATTACGGTTTAGACGGGCTTGACGTAGATTATGAATATCCCGCCGACGACGCGCAGGCGCGTGGATATGTCTCGCTTCTGGCCGAAATGAGACAGGCGCTGGACGCGCATGCCGCCAAGAAGGGATCTGGCTGCAAGTTCCTTCTCACAGTGCGTTGGCTTGAAGTATTCAAGTATGTCGTTCTCTCCACTTACGGTATCTCAGATTGCTGCTCCGTGCGGTCCTGATAATTATAACAAGCTTCATGTGGTCGACATGGACAAGTCGTTGGACTTCTGGAATTTGATGGCTTACGACTTTTGTTAGTGTGCTTTCGACTACTCCATGTATCGAGAAGCTAACAAATATCGTACTAGCCGGTTCTTGGGACTCCATTGCTAACCACCAAGCTAATCTGTATGGTGGACCCATCAGTGCATCCGTAGCTGTCAATTGGTACATCGAGAAGGGCGTGAAACGGGAGAAGCTTATCCTCGGAATTCCATTGTACGGTCGGTCATTCCTCAACGCTGAAGGCCCTGGCTATCCCTTCTCTGGGATAGGCTCTGGTACATGGGAAGCCGGTGTATACGACTATCGTGCTCTACCTCTGCCAGGCTCCTCAGTGAAACTGGACAAGACATCAGTCGCAAGTTGGTCATACGACACTGGCAAGAAAGAAATGATCAGTTACGACAGCGAGGAGGTTGGTAAACTGAAAGGCCAGTATATCAAGCAGGAGAGCTTAGGAGGCAGCATGTTTTGGGAGCTGAGTGGGGATAAGGGATCACAAAGGGAAGGTATGGAAGCCGGAGCGGGCAAAGATCCTCAGCCAGGCAGTAGCCTGGTTGCCACTGTGAAAAACAATATGGGCAGCCTTGAGACAAGCCAGAACTGGCTAGTTTACGACGAAAGTAAGTTTGATAATATAAGGCAGGGAATGCCTTAATTGCCTACATATTGTACATCTGGACGATATACGTATGAGGCTACACAGATCATAACAGTGGACACTTCTCCTTCGACGCAATAGATATATGTACTGTAATCTCCACGGAGTAAAATGAACGATTATGCTAGGATTGCTGTATATGCACGATTTCCTGCCGCCCATCTATGTCCTGCATCGGCAGATACACCAGTCAAAATAACGGCCGTCGCGACCAGAATACTGGACACCCAAGCAACAGTGTGCAGGACATATGCGGTACCTTAAGAAAATAACAGTCAGGTTAAGCTGCGTAAGAACATTCTTAGTTACCAGGCCGGGCTCGCTCAAACGTCGGATAACTTGAAGTACGATAAAGGTCGGTGATAATCCCAAACGTCGTAATTTGTGAGGCAGCTGAAGAAGCAAGTTGTCAAACCAGCACTCGTAATATTAGAATAAAATCCTAACCCGTTAATAGAATTAGGCCGACTACAGCTCTCCATATTCTCCGTCTCCGTGAGTGGGTACTGACTCCAAACATAATAGCTACCAGAGAGACACCCGCGAATCCCAGAGCCATCTGGTCGAGATATCCAGCAGTTGTCCATGCAGCACAAAAAGCCTTGTTCTCCTTCTCGCATCTATCTGTGACGCTACCAGGGAAGCTTCGGCATTGGTACTTCCGGTATGAGATGCTGCCATCCTCAGGCGAGGAACCAGGCATTTCAGAGACGGTAAGTTCACAACGCTGCGTAAGACCATACGTAACGGTGACTTTGGTATACAAAACTTCTTCGTAACGGACTACAAGCCTGTAAATGATGTGAATGATCAGGAGCAGCAAAGCGTATTGAAGCGCAATGCGTACCAGTCTGGCCTCCTGGCGGAGATAATATTCTATGTTAAGGGGTTTACTGGGCGTTGGGCTCATGAGATAATATTTCACATACTATAGCAGCAACTACAACTAGAGCCACAAATGTTAAGTAGTATGAAGTCTTGCGCATTTCAAGAATCTGTTACGAAGAAAGGTAAGTTGAAGGTAAGCAGGAGTAAGGATTGAGGGCATGTGTCTCATTGTAGGCAGCTGCGCCGGCAGATGGTGCCGAACGGCCGCGGCAAACTTCAATCGTTCTCTAAAGGACATGACACAAAGTACAAAAGAGTCATCATTTTGGTCGACATTACAGATGAAGGGTCGCCGTCCCGTCTCCTTAAACCGCGCTGAAAGACGAATAAAAAAGGAAATCTCGCTATATGGTTATTGTTATATGACAAGTTATTTATTTACGACAAAATCTGAATATCTTGGATTGTGGGAATTACTAGTCCTCTTTTGAAATCGTACTCTAACTCTAACTCGATTTTTAGTAGGCTTCCAGGAAATTTGTCGGTTACATCCCAGAACGTTTTCTCTTCATTTCGGTCAAATGTCTGAATGCTGTTTATTTTGTAGCTTTTATTTGGTGGTATAAGTAGGTATTTAAATTCGTCTTTGATCGTCTAGTTGGCCAGGTCTTCTGGTGCGTCTAATTGCTCAGTGCACTCCCATACTGAGCAATTGCTCTTTCTTCGAATCATACAGGAACTGAACAGATTAACAAAGTGATTTTGAGAATTAATTGTAAATACGGTATGCATGTAAAATGACTCGTATATGACGCCTGACTCGGAGCGTTATCTAATTATCAAGATTTTGGGATTCATTGGTATTGTCTCAACATTGGAGCAACATCCCGGTCGCAATCGCTGCTGATATGTTTACGCATGTTGCGAAAATACCGAATTAGGAGTACTTCTGGACGTGTGGGACCTTAGCTTTCAGCACGGTGATCAGATACTGGACCTGGCTAAGATCTAAGTAGATGCATGTACGCGCTCGAGTACTGCCATTACATCTTAGCTAACAAAACACATTTGGACGCTGTCAATGCAGATTAAATCAAGAGTCCATACAGTCCGCAAACAGTCCGTGTCGTGCATTCGTAATCGTTATCAGAGCAAAATAACCAGCGTCAGTTCATTAACCAGAGATTCCTCTTGTTACATCAGGGTATGTTTGAGCGATGAGCTGAACCCAAATTAGCAGGGCAAAACAATGGCGGTTGACTGGACCTTACAGCAAACAGAGCTGGCGCGCGAATAGCCAGAACCTGCGGGTCCTCTCCAAGTCCCACAAAGCTGCTCGTCGAGGGATTTAGTAGACTTTCTATCAAAGTTAAGTGCTGTACTCACATTGTCGAAACGCCAGCCTCAATCGACGAGGTTATTGTTAGACCTGCAGCGTCATAACATATAAGTAGTGAGATTCTGATGCGAGTAAGTAGACTTACAGCAAACAAGGCCAATGAAGAACGAGAAGATTATAACGGGTGCCGTGTATTGTCCACTGACATTGTACGAAGGTGCCGTGACTTTGAGAAGTTATGAATCGGATGCATGGCGGACAAAAACAGGATGCTCACTTCTTAGGTACAAGTATCCGAAGAGCGAACAGAGCAGACCAACAAGATATGAGCCCCACGTCATAGCTAAAAGAAGAAGAAATAAGAAATAAATCAATCATATTTGGGCACTATTCTGAGCAGTGACTCACTCATGCTGACCAGTGAATCGTTCACAAGAGCATCAATACCTATAGAGTAATCGCATGTCAGGAAGTGCGTTGGATCAACTTACACTGATTCTGTATTAACCTCTGTCGCGGAAGAGCCTCCAAGTATCTTTGGCGGCCGTAATATATGGCTTCCCATACAATGCTGTTTCTAGATGTCAATACAGCAACTTCATCACGAGAGAGCCAAGGACCTATTTCAATATAAGCATATCTATATGATTTTAGTCAAACGAAGTAAGCGACGTAACATGAAAAATATACCTATTGAAGTATTCTACCAAATTTTGTAGTATGCCAACGAAACAAGATGCACAACAGGCAAGACAAGCTTCCACGGCTGGGATCACTGAAATAAATGAATGATTTAAACTTAAATAAGACGACTTACGATGCCCGTCTGCATTGGCGTTGTTTTGAGCGGCGTTAAGAATCAAGCGTAATACGTCCAGTATCGTGACAATGAGGGAGCCAAAAGCAATAGATCCAAGGGAGAGAGTAGATGCACGCCCGAACGCAGATAACGTTGGATGTTTGGGCTTTTATTAAGCAAGTGTCAACGCCACGAATGACGAGTAGAAATGCATTATTACCATCTGACCGAGTTCGCGAGGTCCGAAATAATACCACGATCCATAAGGCCCGCCGGCCAGAGTCGATAACGAAATGTTGGCGATGACTTGCGAAGTCCACAAGAAAGAAAAAGTCTCGAAGAAGATAAGACCAGCGACTTTCCCAGAAGAGCAATTGGAAGTATCGCATGCTACAAATAAGACATTACTAAAGTCCGCGGAATACAAGAGTCTTCTTGTCTTACACGGGTTACCGGGAGTCCATTTAGAATATCTGCACGGAGGGTTAGTCAAGTTAGTTAATATTACCAGGAAATTGGGAAGGACATACGTCGCTATTGTCGTGAACGTGAACCACCTGTTCAAAAAAATTATTAAAAAAAATTATCGTTAAGAAAATAGGTATGTGGGAATTGTTAAGTTTGAGCTTACACTGCAAGCGCTGCTTGTAAGAAGAGCGCTGCAAAGGCAACGGCATATACGCTAGTGTGATGCTTGGAAACATCCATCACAACCTGTAGCAGCAGGGACGCCAGAGGTATGCGAGACCGAAATCCAAAGTAAGAGACAATGGACAGTATGGCTATGATCGTAAAAACAATAGCGCCCGCTAAAATTATTTCATGAGAAAGGGTCAACCGGATGAATACAGCGCGGACTCACAGTAGTACTTTGTTATCCAATAATAGACACATATACCACTTACACACATTTGAATTAGTGGTTAAAAACGAAGCGGTGAGCGGCATGCGTACATGTTGAGCGCGATGCTTAACACCAATGTGATGTGCATGATCATAGAAGTGAATATCCTGGTAAGCATGAGATAGGCCACTGATAGTAACATTGCAGCTGCTGTGACCAGAAGCAAGAGGTAAACAGTCGACCTGCAATGTTGATGAGCACCGGCATTGAAGAGGTTGATCTGCGGAGTAAGAACCTGTTCAACGTGACAGTGGTACCCGTTTGTCCTCCACTTTTGCCCAAACCTCCTCCCAACCCTCCTTGAGAGATCCATGTATCTATTGCAAGACCGGAAACGGCGGCAAATCCTAAGAGCTACAGCTATGGGTCAGCTTTTCAAAGCCATTGCACTTGACATAGAAGGGGACATGCCTGTAAAACGAATAAAATTAAGAAGATCGGGTCGTTAATGCTTTTTTTCGGCTTGAACCTTCCTCCATCGTAAGGATTTTTGGTGTCAGAGTAGTATTGTTGGTTGTTCTGGGAAGCATCTGGGGCGGGCTGCCCATAGATTGGGGCGAAGTTCGTCGTGCCGCCGACTGGCTGATACATGAAGACCTGGTTGCTATGTAGACGAGTAGTGCCTTGCTTTGGGCCGTTAGAAAGTGTTCGAGCAGTTTTATAGGACCACGCTTGTCATGGGCGGTATTAAAGGATGTAACGACGCTCGGCAAGGATCAATGTGTACAAATATAGCCACACACAAGTGACCGACACAGAGCCTATCCTTGTGCATTGAATTCCTTTTTGGAGTTACTTTCATGGTACATAGTCGCGTCTAAAGTAAGTACGACAGCAATACGACAGAAAGATTCGTATATGACGCTGAGCTTGCTTTTAAATGCACCTACTAAGCCTAATTCAAGTTACCGTCATAACATGATATTGCAGTATGACTGCCGAATGATATGCCCAATGCACTACCAACGACATTTCGGTTCGAAGGTATATTACACGTTCTAAGTAGTTAACCTAAATGGAAGATAAGTATAGTACATGTGAAGCAGTTTCCCTAAGTGCATTTAATTGCAGGGACCCAAATTTAAGATGCTTTGCCCAGAGTGCATAAAAATGCCACTCCTACAGAGATTCTCCTCCAAGGTGCTTGAATTTAATTACAACAACTGTAACGTTATCAGTAGTGTGCTGTTCGAGTGCATAATCTAGCAACTTCTTGCTGGCTTGTTGAGCATCCTCAATTTCACGAATGAGCTCAACAGCAGCTTGGTCATTTATCACATCCCAGAGCTGTGAAAGGCAGTCGAGTTAGTAGTAAAAGATATTGTGAGATGTTGGTAATACGTACGCCATCGCATGCTAATATTAAGAACTCGTCGTCCGCACATAGTTCTGTCTCCGTTGTATACGGTGCACCAACGACAAATTCTTTCATGGAAGAATCGCCAAGGCTTCTAGTCACAGCGAGAACCCCGTTTACGCGACCGCTCATAACAAAGCCGCCAGCGTCCGTAATGCGCTTTGCTTCTTGTACATCCGTCCCCTTATGATCGTATGTCAATCGCACCGCTTTCCCTGAACGGCATAAGACTCCTCGAGCATCGCCAGCGTTCGCGGTATAAAGTACATGTCTTGACTGTACAGGAGGGATCGTTAATGTTACGGACTCTACAGTGGCTAGCGTCGAAGGAGACGATGGCGCGGAAGTGGAAGAGTGTTTGCTCGATCCTCCGCCTATACTGCGAAGTGCACGTCGAATACGGCTGGTACTGAGCGACTTGTGCTTCTTCGCCTTCTTGCCTGTATCTGTATCATCTTGAGGTTTGACGCTCTCGATGCTACCGTCAATGGGAGTGTTGATGGACGAAGCTTCATTATCAGCATTGGCGTCTCCGTTCTCTCCTGAAGTGGGTGACTCCGATGTGGGTGACCCGGGTGCACTAACGAAGGATTGGTTCCCGTCGGTGTCTTCGACGCGTAAGAACGCGGTCACGGCTGTGCAGCCAGAGTGAATCTTGCCCTCAGACTCTTCGCACATGCGAGATAGAGCTTCATCAACATTATGAAATGTGTTATTCAAGATGTCTGGGATGGGTTTATCCGGAGCAGCACGAAGGGCATCCAGAAGATACTGTAGACAAAGTCGTGAATGCTGGTGCCACTCAACAGGTATGACGCATATATACCTCATGGAAATGAGCGCCACACCACTCGGCGGCATGTTTGCCGGCATGACCGTCGAAGACGGCGAAGAAGCCCTGTCCTTTCACAGAGTCGAAATCGACAACAAAAGAATGTGCATCTTCCATGGTGCGGCGGCCGCCCATGTCCTCTGAGACGCCAACACGAAAAGTAGGGTGGTTCGTAGAATGTCTGTTTAGGACCTGTACATAAGTCAGCTTCTGTGAGTGAGATATAATGAGAGATTTAGCTTAACTCCATAGGTGTCGTTCTCTGCGATAGATATCGATTTGGAACGCGCATTGAGAGAGCTGGTACGACGGGGAGACATGATGGTAGTAGAATAAGCGGCTCCATAATTATCCAAATCGGTATTTATCACATTTCTCGGCATTGGCCGATTCGTCTCTTCATCTTCTCCCCTCCACTTGTCGACGCTAGTGCATGTCTCAGCAATCCGCCGCTGCAAGGCCTTCGCTCCAGGGCGTTAGAATAAAAGCAAGAAAAGGTGCCGTGAAAGCGCAGGCAAAGCACGAACCAGCAGGTAGGTCCCAACATCCCTTTTTATTGCCCTTGTGCCTCATATCGGCCCATCCAGTCTTCAGAGATCAACTCTACAAACACCTCGAAACAGTCCCTCCAGGCGATTTCGACGCTTACGCTACAAAGCTTGTGCAAGCAGGGTCAACTCTTGAACTTCTCAAATATGCAGACGCGCTGTTCGAGATCATCCTCGTGGGCGGCCTCCTTCAGCCAGGCGGCTCGTACGTCGATGACGGTGCACCTATATCACCCTTCACGATCTTCAACGCCAAGGAGCCCGCCGAAGTGGATGACATAAAGCAGTACATTGAAGTTATCAATAAACTCACCAGGAGGTAAATTTGACCACTCATATCCATTCGTGAGGTTCATCAATCATCACGCCTCATCAGATACAAATATCTTCAGAAACCTCTTGAAGAGTCTGCTCTCCCCACACTGCTGCAATACATCCATAAATGGAACCCAGCTCAGATGGACAAATTGTCCATCGCTATCGGACTCTTAATCTCGCAGTCCCTGGCCAATGCGTCTTGTCTCTTGAGTTTAACTAAAGACCATTTGATCAAGAATGGTCAGTCCATTGTGCAATAATTTCTGTATATACCTATCTAAATAACTATAAATATCTTCAGACGTCTCCATCAACGTTCTTACGACCATCTTCCGAACTTATTTGGTGGATCAAAGTATGGAACATCTTTCATCGACTCTGAAGAAGGCAGGCGTCAAAGATCTTTTTGCTTTCTTCCCGCCGAACAAACGTGACTCCAAGTACTTGGAAGAGCACTTCAAGAAAGCAGGAATTTCTCAAGTTGCCGATTGGTGGGCCAAAAAGCAGTATGCTGTAGTCAAAGAGGGCATCATTAAGGATCTCTCTGAAGCTCTTGAGCACGAGGAACCTGTAGAACAGGTGCGTTACTTAGATTATTGTTCAAGAACGTCAGCGAATTTATGGCACGTCAGGTTATCGCTGCCATCAAGTCTCGTCAGGAGGAATCACCTATACCCGAGTCTGAGCTAGTACAATGTTTATGGCAGGGTCTTATGAGCTCTGTGGACTGGAGTGCCCGCCCAGACCAAATTGAAGGGATTGCCCTTCGCGAAGTTACAGTAAGATCTCCTTACCAAAGACTTTCTCCATTACTTCGACTGACTTTCAACAACAGAAACTCGCACCCATCTTGGAGCCATTCTGCGAAGCCGGTAAGACACAAATTGCGCTCATCAACGCCGTCCAAGTCTACTGCTACGAAGACACCAAGATTATCAAGGCCTTCCCTCAGATCTTGAAGGTTAGTCCATGTCTTTTCTCATTTTTGAATTAGTGATTCACATCCTATTGCCAGGTGCTTTACAACAAAGACTGCCTTTCTGACCAGGCCATTGTCTACTGGCACCAGAAAGGATCGAAGCCTCAAGGCCGCCAGCACTTCCTCAAGAGTGCCGAACCGTTGGTCAAGGTAATTAATTTCTCAATTCATGTGTGTTTATTAATCATTCCTGACATCCTCAAATAGTTTTTGCAGGAACAAGAGTCCAGCGACGAAGATGACGAGTAGGTATAATTCCGTCCGCTTAGACAGAATTTAATGCGCCATCGCATGCGCTGTTATGTTGCTGGTATATCGTAACGCATCACTAACTATACGGATGTGAAACATTGTATTACTATAATACAGAGTGAGAAAGGATGACAGGTAAGAACAAACCAAATTATGGCACAGCGAGATTACCAGGCTTCTGGCATTGGCGCAAAATCGCCTGTCCAACCATTCTTCCCAGCCATTTGTAGGAAGATGCCGTCAGACCCATTAACAGGAAGCCCGAGGTCTGCCAGACTCTGCATAAGTAGATTAGTCGAGTGCCACAAGATGACGGAAGTCGTGCTAACGTACCTGTTCTTGCAACCACAATGGAATTGCAGATGAATTGAAAATTCCTCTGTCGTTTGGCCATGCAAAACCAAGTTCCTCCATAGTAAAAGGAGGAGGCATAGCTGGATCATGGAATGTCGGGGAGACGATCATACCTTCCGCAAATTGAGGCGGAGGAATCGCAGGGATGGGAGTATTGATCCCGCTGCGAATGCCGACTTTGCGGCGGAGATTCGCCAGCATGATGCGCAGAGTGAGAGCATATCTCTCCGCTGCAACATCTGATAGTAGTTGAGCAAGCTGTTCAACTTGGGCCATGATACCGGCGAGGTCGAGCTCTGCGGGGAAGAGGTTCGCCATTTTGAGAAGGAACAACCCTGAAAAGGCTGCAGTGACTAGGCTGTCATGTACGGCGTATCGTAACGCAGCTCTACGAATGTAATCAGTGTGATTCATCTCAGCGAACGATCGTCAAGCGCACCGATATTCCTGAGAATTCAAAAATATTGCCAAGCAGTTGGAAGCTGAATCTTTGGCCTGAAACGCAAGCTCGCGTTGTTCAAATGGCATCTTGTCCCAGGCAACACCACGAAGCGCGACGCAGACAAGCCAGAGTTTAGCGTAGTGCAGCTCGCCTGCCAACACTTTGCGAAGTAAAGAATCCTGGTCCATAGTGCGACCTAAAATAAGGTTAATTAGTCACTTACAGCGTGAAGACAATGAACAAGATACATACGATGCAATTCATCACAGCCTGTCCACCAGTCGTCCAAAGCTTCGTTAGCCCTCCTGATAAGAGCCAGGGCATTGGCATTCACCTGCCCGTTCAAAGGGGCCAGGAAGTCATAAATTTGTGCTGTGTATTATTGGGCGAGTTGAGGTAAATAAATAAATAAAGATTCGAAGACACAGAAAACATACTTTTGTGAGCGATCAGCTCAACCAACGAAATAAGTCGGACATCTGTTGGCGATGCCATTGGGTGAGATAGCAGCACTCGACAGTGGCGAATAGTGTTTTCATCCCTCAGCACGATGGGACGTCCAGTGCCCAAGCTCATCCTACCCAAAACTGCTGTTAACGATTTCCAAATATGGTAAGTGGTCAAGACTGACTGATGATCAAACCAATACAAGCACAGCCAGATGCGCGCGGATACAACTGGAGGGATATTAATACTGCGATCATTGGAACGGAAAAAAAAAAAAGTTTGTTACCAAGATTCCTTTCTTCTTCTTCTGTTCTGTATTTGCCATTGTCATCTGCCAGCTTTTCTAGAGCACGATGGAGGCCCAGATCCAGAGCCATTCGCATCGCATGTCCGCTCGGGAGCCAACCATTAGTGCTCCAGGCAGCCAGCAAAAGCATCCCTGCGAAGATGTCAAAATATTACCTTTATAGGTATGGAAAACAATTCACCTTGAACTGCTTCCTTCCTTACAACAGGACCAAAAAGGGAAGAGCGAGCAATTCCCTGAGCTTCTTCAAGACATTTGTAGAAAGTTGGACTGAGTGGACCATTCCCGCTACGAATCTTCCCAGCTACAGCTAGGATAGCATCGAAGGTCCAAGGAGACCTTTCCATCAAGCTTTCATACGTATCATATGAAGGATCGAAAAGCGGTATAAAGAGATGGCATCCTGCAAAAAAGCTACAAGTACAAGTGAACAAAGTGATGGCTAAGAAGGATGAGTAAATCTACATGTTGAAGAGCTCTCGAGCTTCAGAGTCCGTGACGAGACCCTAATGAAAATGAAGTTACAAGGGAACTCGCTCATCGTTGCCACGTCACTCACCTTCTCGACAACATGAGGGAAAGCGTTCCTTGGTATGGGTTCAGCCCTCTTGCGCTTCTTAACCCTGATAATCACTGATCACTGAATAAAAATAAGAAACAGATAAGCAAACGATTACACACCTCGGAGGTTCGGTAGAAGGCGCCGCTGCTGCCTCTGCAGCAGCATTGGCCAATCCTTGCAGCGCTTCAATAGGCGCATTGAGCGAAGCTCTAGGGAGCGTGTCCTCGGACTCATCGTCGGACGATGCTGCTGTACTTGGGACTATGCCGTAATTGGCATACTTGTGAGGCTACAACAGTCATCCAGTCAGGAAGTAAACCGGGAGAAGGATGGAAAGAACTTACAGGCGGGGCAAATCCTGGAAGCGGTGGGAATCGTCCTCGATCAGCGGGACCTGTGGCGGGGTCGAATCCATTTCGGTGCTGATGAGGCATACCAGTAACATCTCGATGACCCTCCAAATACATTCCAGGATGGGGTGGAGGCATGGATGGACCGCCCGCCATTTGCGGCTGAACGGCTGAGAGTATGCGATCCAAAGAGGATTGCATCCCAATCATTTGACTTTGCATGACCTGGAGCATCCGGTCAGCAGGAATAGAGCATAAGGATGGAACTGCATACCAGGTATTGGCCTTCGAGCCTGGCAAGTCGCCTAGGCGCCATGTCTGAGAAGTGAGATGGTGGGATTAGAACAACCTCTACTCACTCGATACTTGCGCCTGATAGGGCCTGTGCATTTTTCTTCTCTGGCTTTTCAAAGATGCAGGGAATGTTACTCGCTTGGCAGCGTCGACAGGGAGCCTATGGTACAGAGAGCCGGGCCGGGGACGGGGGGACGGGCCTCAGTGAGCGAGCGGATCGCGGGGACCGACGGATACAAAACTACGTACCTCGCCTTCACACCTATTTTTCCCCTTCCTGCAAGAGGTACATGCACGGGCGCCTCGCTTGGGGATGTGTGAAGAAGGCTGCTGCTGCTGCTGCTGGGGGCTTTCAGCGGACGCAGCGGCCATGATGGGGGTGGCGGATGATGAAGTCTTTCTCTTTTTCGAAGCTGATTCTGAAGTATTTGAGATAGAGGCAGAGGGACTCTGGGACATGGGGGGCTGCGTTGATATAATTTGCAGGGAGCAGTAACAACAGAGGCGGCCAAACAGTCCGAACATCCCCGGGCGGGTTTTGAACACAAAGCACGTGTCACTCCATCACTTGACGTCCTTTTCCCATGCCTACCTTAATCTTCGAATTCTGCAGCATGCGCTCTCCCATCACAAGGCCCTGCCCTCCTACTCCATATCTCTGCCACCGTCCTATGCACACCGCTTAGCTGCTGCTTTGATAACAAGTAACAAATACATCTCGTTATGGCAATCCTCCTGCCAACTTATCAGTGTCTCACAGGTGCTGTTCAGTGGGTAAAGTGTGCTTCCTTGCTGCTCAGTCTTCCCAGTGCTAACTCGTTTAGTTGTTGCACAAGTGCTCGTAACGCCACCAACTGGATGCTGCATTAAAATAGTCATACTATGTGTGCTCGCACTATTTCGAGTGTTGGACTATTCACTGTTTCCGTCTTGGATCTCATCTCCGCGTCATTCTAGATCTTCGTAGTCTTCTGGGATGCCCAAATACTGTCGAATATCCTCGGTACTGATTCCGTTCTGCCTTGTAAAGTATCCCACCAGTACTCCATAATTATCTGTGCAAATGAAGGGCATTCTTTCGTGCTGGGCTTGCACAAACACATACCAGTCCAGCGATAAACCGCTTCTTTCGCCAAGAACGCCGCGCGTTTGACTTCTTCTACTTTGGCAGGATTAGAGTCGCCATATGCGCTGAGCTCGGATTCCAGAACGCATAGATCTTTGTTCAGCTCCTCCAGCTGCTTCGTCTTGTTCTTTCGGTCATCCTGTAAACCACATCCAGTAAACCACAGAAGATCATAAAAGAACACTTTTGTTGCCTGTCAGCAAAGCTTACTGATTCTATCCTTTCTGTCTTCGCCGCCTCCGTTGCAGCTTTAAGTTCGGCTATGACAGTTCTTTGCGCGTCCCCCATTTCTTTAGCCCTGTCCAATTTTGCCTGGACCTATCTTGTGACAATGCTAGTTAAATATACTGGTTATTCTGGACAGCACTCACGAGTACCCCATGTTGTGATGGAAAACTCCAGAAAACTGTATGTGGTATTCTGATACGCATATATGCAAGTAACGTAACCGTGACGCACAATTGGATGATCCAATCTTGTCGGCCTGAACAAGACCATCTTCTATAAGAGACTGCAGTACGTCCTTCACCGATTGGGAGACTGGAATGATATCCAGGTCAATTACGCGCGACTTGCCCGGAAGCGGCATTACCTATGCCCTTCAGCTTTGGGCCTAGTTTCTCAAGCTCTTTTAGCTAGGCAACATTGTATCAGCAATAATTCGGTCTGCAGGTATACTTACCATACCTGGTAGAAATCACGCTGGCGAGATAACTCAATACAAGCAATACAAAAAGACAAAAGATGGTACGATACCGTTTCATGAAATATTTCAAGCAATTTAACGCGTTTTTCCTCAGCTGATAAACCTCTTGGAGCCTAGAATGTAAAACGATGAGCATGTGTTGTCACCTTTTCACCCGCTTACCATTTCGCGTTCGTAACTATATACTTAGATGTGGGTGCAGGAAGGGAGAATGACAGGTAGCAGAATAATTATGGGAATACGATTTGATTGCCGGATGATTACATACAAATCGCAACTAACTAGTATTTCTCCTTTTCTACCTCCTGTGTACCAATCGGTCAGTAGTCATAATGAATCAATTTATACGCAACGTTGAAGTCAGGGACTGGTAATCTATACAGGTTATGTGGCTTATCAGCCAGCTGCCAGACTCCTTCTGATTCCAAGCGAGGAATGGTTTTGGAATGGACATTTTACTTCAATCGGTGGATCCCCCATTCCCGAGTTAGCGACCATAAAACCAGGTGGCGGCCGCAAAGATAACAACCATCTATAACCCCCATCGTGAAATTCCTCCCGTCTGTCTCTGACAGCCGTCTCACGCGACGTCTCTGAGACTTCTCACTCTTTGGAAACGCGCAAACAATCATAACAATATCCCGACTATGTTGGACTTCTTTTCTCAAGCACTCCTAGTCTTCATTTTCTTCCTGGGACTTGCATATGCTCGTCTTTCTCGGAGTATCTCGTACTCAGGCGGTGTCCCGCGGATCGGAAAACCAGGCTTCCTCGGCTACATTCAGACTGCACTCAGGTGGACACTTGATACTGAAAACCTGATCATCGAGGGAAGAGCGGCGTTCTCTAAAAGGCCTTTTGTCATCCCCACCTTTGTCTGTGCTTTTCTTGGAACTTTACGATTTATTTTCGCTGACATACGATACTCAAGTCGGGACCGCTTTTCTTTCTTGGGCCAGAATATTTGGAGCGCTTAAGGGCAGCGCCAGATAGCAAAGTAGGTGCACCTTTTAAATTCAATGTATTACTGACGGAAACCTCTGGATCAGTTCAATGCATTACAAGCCATAGAGGAAGACCTTCAGCTAGGATATACTATGGACAAGCACCAGTTAGCTCCCAATTCTTATCATCCAAGGGTACTGCGAACGGATGTGCAACGTGCTATACCTTCTTATGTTCCGGATATACTGGACGAATCTATCATGGCAATGAAAGAAACCTTCAAGTCTACTGAATCAGGTTCGCGGTATTGTACCACATCATATATGCTATTGGTACTCAGGACGTTCTATCAGAAAGCACCAGTGTTCCCGTTTTTGACACGATGACATACCTAATTGCAAGAATTAGTAACCGCGTGATATTTGGGGAAGCCCTTTGCAGGAACAAGAAGTTTATACATGCAATTGTACACTTCTCTGAAGGAGTACCGACTATGGCACCATTCTTGCAATGGAGTCCCCCAGCTTTACGCCCGTGAGTTAGCTTATAGTATTGCCTTTTCAAAAAAATGACTTCCACAGGATTGTCTATTTTTTGTTTTCATTCTTGCTTGTAGGCAAGCGGGAACCGCTTAAGTATATACTACCTTTCCTTAGACAGTATATAAAGGATCGTGAAACAATGGCTGAGAAACCAGTAGGTTTAAATCACTCTTAACTGCTCCTACATAGTATTGACGATGATTATGATTTAGGCCTTAGTATCCGAGTTTCTCGTACAACACTCCCCATCTGATGAGCCTCTCGAAGGGCTTGCGGTCCGACTATTAAACATTAATTTTGCAAGCATTCATACTTCGTATGTAGAGCTTCGAGATAAGATTTATTCTTTCCATTAATACCACACTTATTTATACAGTGCTATCTTTATAACTCAAGCGCTACTTGAATTGGCCCTCTTATCGCCGGAACATTTGGATAGCATGCGGGTGGAGATCAAGGAAGCTCTGCATGCAGAGAACGGCTGGACGAAAGGCGCTCTCGACAGGATGTACAAAGTTGACTCAGCCCTTCGTGAGGTGGGGCGATACCATGGCCTTGTCCACTGTAGGTATTCTGTACCACGCAGACATCACATGAACGCTTACATCAATATAGCTACATTAAGCCGCATTGCAATGCATGGTTGTGAACTCGATGACGGTACCCATGTTCCACCGGGGTTCCGTGTTGCGGTCGACATTAGGGCTATCCACTTTGATACTGATGTTTACCAGGATCCCGATCGCTGTGATCTCTTCCGTTTCTCGAAGATGCGGTCGCAAGACGGCGCAGACTCGAAGTATGGCTTCGCCATGGTGGATGCAAATGTGCGTTCATGACGTACCGTTCCTGCTATGGGACAATCACACTGACCATATGTCCTTTGCTACCCCAAAATTTTATGCAGTATCTCCCTTTCGGTGCCGGTACGTTGCAAGATCCGATAATTCCTTCGTCGCTTCATTGACCGTCGTGCGCTCTACTCGCCTTTCGCAGGACGTCACGCTTGTGCTGGTCGGTTCTTTGCCGCTGTATGTTCTATCCGGTCCAAATCTGCTCTTTCATTCCCATGTTGCTGATTAATCCTTAGATGGAACTGAAGATAATGCTTGCTCACATTCTTCTTGAATATGACTTCGGGTATCCACCTGGAATCACTGAACGCCCGAAGAACTTGATTTTCAATGCAGCAATCATCCCAGATCCTAAGGCTCACTTGCTTTTCAAGGCTAGAACAAGTCAAGTTCTCTAAGCATGCCAGCCTATGTAATCAGGTCGCCATTAACAATCTTGTTGTGGGAGTATCATCTGGCCAACTGTGGACTAGCGTTGCCCTTACTGTACATGTATTAACAGATCGGCTGTCATCTGTTTATTTGGTCTGTGAAGGAGACTATACATGAGACGTTAAACAGTTGCATTTCCTTTTCGAGAATCATACATGTCTTCTGTTTCGGGTGTAATTATTAAAGTGAAGTTACTGAATAAATTTGCATTAGGCCCCTATAGAATCTGTCAGGATTTTATGTGTGCAAAGGTACGAACGTAGATAGCAATGTGTAGCGACGAAAAAAAGGTGAATGAAGTATGCTGTTAAATTACAATAAAGGGGGTGAATAGCAATCAACTTATGTACATGTCCTTCGGCGCTCAGATGTATACGTTGCAAAGGATGAAAACAAGAAAGTAATCCAAAGAAAAGCAAGGAAAGTCCATTATATCGGGGTACTTATAATCATCGTAGAAGATCCAGCTGCTGGTCATTGGAGGGGTATCGATAAGCGACAAATTCTGCATCTTGCTGGACGAGCTCTTCAAGCGCCTTACGGGAAGTAACAGACATCCGAGGGTTGGAGTTAGGAGCATTGGAACTAAAGGTACTATGCCGAGAAACCGATGTCGTATAACCTGTCATATCATCTTGGGCGTCATAGGAAGAGTAGGGCATAGTGGGAAATTGATGAGCAATTTTCTCTTCCGATGCCCGTTTGTCGTTCTTTTTACCGAGTAGATTAGATAATCCAAATTTGCTTTTACGCTTCATGGAAGGACGAGGAGATTCCGAGCGAGCACCATCATAGAGATTGTCCAGCCTTCCTAAGGATTGCCGGGACGCGCCAAAGTCGTCATAACGACGCGGAGAATCAAATGCAACGGGCCTGGTAGTCGGCATGGTGTGCACATTCGGTCTGGAGGAGGTACCACCGAACGACTGCCGCCTGGACTCCGTGGTCCTGAAAGGTGCTTGTGGCGGTAGGAAATCATGGGCAGGACCTGATCCCGGCGGTAATGTACGATGATCATAGTATGTCCTGGGCCTCAAATCTGAGGCGGTGATGCGAGCTGGTTGTTCGCCAGGGGGAAGAGGCGGTAGAGATTTCTCGCGAGAAAGAGGTGTGGGGCGGCTGAAATTGTTGGCAGCAGTAGAATTCATGCCATTCGAAGAAGTTGGAAGAGGTGGCGCAGGCACACTAAGTATGCTTTGTGGTCGGAGCTGTGCCTCTGATTTGGCTGAATGAATCGACTTGCGTGTCATGCTGTGGGATCTGTTGACGAGATCGTCCGCAGAATCAACGTGGCCATTGGGCTCAATGATTTCTATGTCACCGGATCGACGCAATGAGGTTGGGGAAGGTAGCAAACTCGAGGGGGCAGTAGGTGGAGACATACCAGGAGAACTGAATTTGGGAGATACCACGACGGAAGGGAGAGAAGGCGTGGAGGAGTGGCGCAATCCACCGTCTGCAGGTCCTCGGTTCACCAAATATGACAACGGAGGTGGAGGTGTCAACGGAAGATCGTCTTCATGGCCGTCCATCCGCTTCACTGGATCTTGCTGTTGGGTGTCACTTTTACCAGTGACCATGCGCCAAATCTTAGCAAGTCCCTTTTTCTTCTTCTTGCCCTTCTCTTCGTTGATACCCTTTTCATTCAGGTCATCTTGCTCTGTCGATGGCCATATTTGGCTTCGGCGAGGAGTGTTTAAATCAATAGGAGACGTCGTGTACCGTCGGGAAGATGCACCATTGTTTTCGCGTTGGAGCGCAACACTACCACAATGTTAATTAAATAGTAAAAGAAGATCACAAAAAACGTACTGCATATCCACCATACTTCCTGACATACCAGAAGGCGCAAAGCTTTCTTGACTTCTCCATCCTGAACTTAGATTCCTCATGCCAAAGAATCTTGTTCTCCGGGGTGATGCAGAACCCAAGCTGTGAACGTCTGAGAAGGAGGCTTGCGAATAAGCGCGAGGTAAGTCGGGCCGATCCAGAGGGGCCGTTAATACGCTTGTGGGCCGTGCAGAGCTCGTCTGAGAGTAGCGCGAATACGGTTTGAGACCGTTTTCTGTTGGCGGCCCGCCACTCTGAGCGGATATTATAGACCTTACATCCATCGCGGAGCCTCGAGACGATTTACGCGCTCGTCTCTCTTCTTTCTTTCTTCGCTCTTTGGCTTCCTTTTCTTCCTTGCGGACATCGACATGCTCGACGATCATGCCATTTTCCAGTAGCGTCACTTCACGCGAGTTAGACCTCTTGTGACTCTGGTTCCATGATGGAGAATGTGGGGAATTAGGGGGCCTGATGCGGACACCGCCGAGGTCATCCGCAGGCGAGGCCGAGTTGCCCATATCGTATGCAGACCGTCTCAGCTGCGAGTAAGCATCTCGCATACGATTATCTAGCTGCTTTGCCTCCTGCATAGCGCGGGCATGAGCAAGAGCTTCAGCCTCTAAGAGCGTCCGTTGCGCCTTGATGTAGTTATTCAGCGTTTGCTGACGAGAGGCAGGCTCACGAGGATTCTGATTGAGTCATGTTATGAGCAGCATAGCTTAGGAAGATGCTGTGAACTTACGATACTAAGCCATAACTTGACATTTGGCTCTGTCAAGCGTCCCCCTTTCGAGCGTGGACGCGAATGGTCGTCAACAACAACTCCTCTAGCCTCCTCCTCCAGCTCCCTTTGTTTCAATTCCTCGTATTCAACATCACTCGCACGGTCCCACACACCCGGGGACGTTACATCGACATCGGCCATGTCCTGATCACGCATCGCGCACTCAACACAGACTTCCTCCTGCGGTGGTATGATGGGGGTATATGTCTGCATGGGAGCATTGATCTGTGTAACGTATGTAGGCTGTTGGGCGTAAGCACGATGATTGGGCGCAATTGGGGGTGTGTAAGCAGGAGAAGCGGACAGGGACATCATAGGGGGGTATTGCGACGTAGTTGCTGAGTTCGTTCCGGTGGAGATCTGGGCAGCGGATGCAGCGTTGCGGAGAGACGTAGTAGGAGGGAGATTGGGGGAGGTTCGGTTTCCGGCTAGTTCCCCGCGCGAAAGTTGGCTGGAATCCTGGGGACTCCTGGGGCCTACAACGGTGTCTTGCATGGAGCTCATAGTTGCAGGTCTGCAATCCGGGGAAAGTCTCGAGGAGGAAGGCTGACTGTCAGGTGGGTTGGCATCTTCCAGACTGTATCGCTCAACGACGCGGCGTGACGGCCCCGGAGGGAGCGCATATGAAAGGGTTGTACGTATAGGCTCCTGTTGTGACTGGTTTTCTTGCAAAAAACCCTGAGGCGAGAGTCTGCCCAGACGTGAGTATTGGGGGTCTGACTGGCTCCGCTGGTCAACTGCTGTCCATGCAAGAGGCATAGATGCATTGTCAGCCGCACCTCGCGACGACAGCTTGTCTGGACCATCAGCTACTACAGGTTGCATGCGGGAGTCTGCAGGCTCCTGCGAGCGTTCTGCGGTGTTGGAAGGTTGGTATCTGGAGGTAGTCGACCTGGCGGCGTGGGTCGGGTATCTGTTGTCATCAAAGTCGAAGTCATTGATGAGAGCGCGTGTGTATTTGGGGGCATCGTTGCGCATTGTGTGGAGGGCAGCAGCCATTAGGAGAGGACCACCAAGGGGTGGTGGACGTAGCTGGGGACGCAGTCAACGTCGTGGGTGGCCAAGGACTTTAGTCCAGGGCTGTGATTCTCCATATCTTACGGAACATGCCGACTGACAATTCAAAACAGATAAATTGTAATCATAACTAATATTTCTACGTCTAACGTCTACTTACGATACCTGTCCCCGCCAGTGTTAGTCTCTGTTAATAGGGACATGTTTACTACTCACCAGAGAACACCCTTTCGGCTCCTCCTCATCTTCCTTTGTAGCTGAAGCATTCCGTATAAGAGCGCTTCCGCCGTCGGGGGACACCCAGGAACATAGATGTCAACTGGCACAATACCTGGGAAATGTCAGCGCAGATCAAACTTTCAGAGAGCATGTAAACTTACGATCACAGCCACGAACGACTGAGTAGGAGTAATGGTAGTACCCTCCTCCATTTGCACAGGAACCCATCGAAATGACCCAACCTAAATATGAGTGTATCAGAGACTAATATATATGCTGACAATAAAAGTCTTACGGGGTTCAGGCATCTGATCATAAACTTTGCGAAGAGCGGGTGCCATTTTGTTCGTAAGGGTACCAGCCACAATCATGATATCGCTCTGGCGGGGACTTGCTCGAAACACCACACCAAGTCTGTCTTGGTCATAGCGGGCTGCGGCCATGTGCATCATCTCTACCGCACAGCAGGCGAGACCTAAACAAAGTTATAAGTTTTAAAGCACTTTTGCAGCCACAAGCGCAGCACCAACCGAAAGTCATTGGCCACATAGAACCTTGTCGCGCCCAGTTAGTGACTTTGTCCATGGTAGACAAAACATATTCTTTCAACAGTTAGCACTTGAAGGCGTAAGAGAAGTTACAATGGAACTGCACCAGCTTTGTTTTGAGGGGTCTCCAAACTGAGTTGTAGTGAGCCGTGTTGGGCCTGACGAGGGACGGGTTCCGTGTAAGAAGGAGGAGCAAGAACTTGCTGCTGTTCAGCAAAGCTCAATGGCTTCGAAGTGTGTAAAGAGCGGCATGCTAGTGATTGGATACTGTCGGTGAATTCAGACGCGGCGGAAATCGTGAAATGGCTCACCCGAAAGGCCAATTTGGGACGGGAGAACTACTCTTCGTCCAACATGCTGGACTGCAGTCCAACATAGGTCAGACTCTCTACAGGGAGTCAATACTCAGTGGAAGTACACACCTGCAGACTTTAGTGCCAAAGCCATGGATGTTGTGGAGAGAGCAACGTCGATCTTGAGCTAAGTTCTAACCCGATCATCGTCATTGGCTATTTATCACGTGACAAGTCTCACTACACCACCCGGGGGCCCAGCCAAACAACTATGTAGAAGCCAACTAGAAGCAAGTATACTTACTGGCAAGCTAGACTTGGAACAACCATGGAAAATCCTTTTAAAAACCTTCTCGATGAAGTATATTAAAAGAAATCATGTTAGAGTAGGTGGAAATACAAATCAAATACATGCTATACAATACAAATAATGCGGCTAGGGTCTAGACGAAGGGGAAAAGACAAGGAAAGGATAAAATGTATGAGCGTCTAGCAAAGGAGATGCTCACGGTAACAAATCTATTTAATAGCGAACGTCCAGATATGATAGTTTGAAAAGGCATGTGTCTTCCGGAGAAGAAAAATAAAATTCTAATTGAAGATACCCACATAGATGATTGGAAGAAACAGGAAGAAACTTAAAACAGGCACGAAAAAGGAAGGTCTATAACGCGGCCTGTACTAGATTCAACCATGGATGGGCCTTGATTTCAGATATAGTCGCGCGCGTTTCGGGGTTCCGATCCAGACAACTTTTCATGAGGTCCATTGCAAGGTCCGATATTTTGCAAACCTTCTCGGAGATGAATATACGGCCATCCACTGCATCGCGAGCGGTTGGGAAGGGGGAAACGCCGGCTAACAGGTATGAGAGCAATACGCCAAGGGTCCACACTTCCGCCGGAGCGGCCTGGTAACTCTTCTTCAGAAGAATCTCGGACGAGGCGTACGCCGCTGTGCCGAAGAATAAGCTATAGTATGGACGTGGTTCGAGGGGATTGACGACCGTGGAGCTGCCAAAGTCAATTAATTTGATCTGTTTAACATTCAGTTGTCAGATATTTTCAAGGAAGGACTGCTCATTGATATCACCTTCAGATTCTGGTCGATCACCAAGTTTTCATCCTTGATGTCACGGTGAGCAATCCCGAGGCTGTCTAGGTAATGCACAGCGTCAACCACTTGAGCAAACACGTAGCGAGCCTGCGCTTCTGTGAGGCGTTTGTCTTCAGATTGTTCGATGCACTCGAATAAATCATACGACTGGCGGCGAGTTATTCCCGATTGTTGGTAGGGTGAAAGTGACGTTTGGGAACGATATAATTTTGGAACATCTTGTTCCGACATCGCCCTTTGAATGCTGTGTTCGTGTGCAATGTGTGATTGAATAGTGGCATAGACATGGGGGGGCGTGCCAGGCTCAGAATTTGGCAGCGATGACTCTGAAGAGGAAGGCGACAATGCTGGAGTGGTCATAGAAGAGTTCGATGACCTCGACTGGCCAGGCGGTTGTAGACTGCCTAGTTTGTGATGACTGTTCCACGGGGACCCATGTAATTCTTGAACCTGCGTGACATACAATCAGTGCGAAAGACCAGAAAAAAGGAAAGAAAATGTACCATATAAAAGTAAAGATTATCCTCAAATAGGTCCAAGCACTTAACAATATTTTCATGGTTTATGTAACTCAGTACTAGCACTTCAGTAGGGAGCCTCCCGTGGACTTCATCCTCCGTCCAGGCGTGCTCAGGCACCTTGTCTTTGATGATGAACTTAACAGCGACTTCGTGACCATAAATTCGGTGATACGCCGTTATAACAAAGCCATAGCCGCCAGAGCCCAGTTCGTCCTCTAGTTGGTACTTCGCGACAAATCGAGAATTCAATTTGTGACCGGCGGGAAAGTGGGTCGAATGCATTCGCGCTTCGGTATTATAATGCAGGCGAGGCGAATTGGCAATTTCGGAAGTATGGTCGAATTGAAGTAGGAGCTGGTTATCCGGCATGTCCTGAGGTCTAGTGGCTGAGGCTGACGAGACACTAGATGTCGTAGGTTTTGGTTGCCGTTCACATTCCAAGACTGTAGACAATGGCGGTAAAGCGCTGGATGCGTGACAGCCCACGGAGGTCGGTAGGTTCCTAAGACAAGGGAATACGTCAGACATGAAGCAAGTATGTACGCCCTCCGTTTGCGTTCGACGCGAGGGGAAAGTGTGTTGGTGTTGGGTGGCGGGGATGTCTAAGCCAGCGGACGACGAACGAGACCGTGCTGAAAAGGGCGACGGAGTCATTCTGAATAAAAAGAGAAGAGAGGAGACTACGGAGAGAAAGACAAGAAAAATATTCAGAAGACCATGGACGGAAGAGCTAGACGGAGCCTAGTACAGCGTTCCTTGTGAAAACACCATCAGCGGAACGGGCTCGGAGTGTCCATATTTGGATTTGTCTACCATCGATCACACACTCGGGACTCCCTCACTACGTCTACATATACTATGTATTTATTCGCTTGCATCTGCAAGCGACCACATATAATACACGCCTGTAGATAATTTTATGGCCAGGTCAGCAATGAGAGTTAGCCAGGCGAGAACTGTGTTCGCTTTACCTATGCTTCTGTAGGGTTTCCAGCATTCAGTTAACGCCTCCATCTCTGGCGGCGTTAGGAACGCACCCCTGCGTCATGTCAAACATGTTCAGCATATGCAACCAACATGATGCCAATCAAGCATAACAAGACAAGGGTCGCGAGACTCACTTGATTTTGTTCTTATTAGATAGTCTGCTCTTAAGCAGCCCAACATCCATCCCTGCTGGCAAAGGCACTGTGGCACTTGTTTTATTCAATATCTTCTTGATCGATGGCGTAAATGTCGGAGGGAGAGATGGAATGTCCCCTATATCATCTGATGTATTTCCCGGGGGGACCGACGAAACACCTGTGGCCGTAGAATTCACCGCATCCTCGGCTACGGTGGTTTCAGTCGCCTTCGCCGTATCTTTCGATATAGATTTCTTGGGCGTCGCCGTCCCTCCGACCTTTTCAGGAGACAGGGTATATGAATGTACCGGCGAGTGCAATGACAAAAACCACCGGACTAGCCCTCTCTGAACGCCCAGATCTCCTGTGTAATGAATCAATGGATATGAATCTTCATACGTCGAGAATACATACACTTACCAACAGGTAAGATATTAGGCCGCCGGAGAGAAAAAATGGCAAACATGTCTACTACATACAGAAATAGGTCAGTGAAAAAACCTGTGTGCCCAACGAGCGGTTCAGTACCAGTCCACTGTCAAAGAGACATGATCGACAACGACTCTAGTGGTTTAAAAAAAGTGATGTTACATACTCGGCCAATACCCCGAACTTCAATAAGCATCTCCGCCAATTCTTCGTCGTCAGCTTTCAGTAGTCTCTCAACAGAGAGACGGCCATCAGCAAATCTTGATGCGAGGTCCTTGACTGGCGGTGACAGTGATGTTGTTGAATATAATTCAATGCAATGACAGCCTGTACCTACCATACTCTGCCTTTCGGGCACTGAGGCCAGCCGTTCTCAAGACAGACAGTTCCGTGGAAGCAACCTGGAGTGGAGCTGGAAAAAATGTTATAGCCCTGCGCCTTTGCATGGACCGTTCAAATAGGCATATTCGTAGAAGTAACAAGAATCACATACTCTTCATCTGTAGGGTTCTCTGGTATAGTTGGGTTGTAAAGCCTGATAAATCTGTGAGTAATTGAACGCGCAGCCAGCCATGATATCTGCTGGCCACTGAAGGCGTTCCCCGGGATTTGAAAAGGTACACAAGTTCAGCATGGGTTCTACGCAGTGTTGTCAACATCTTACAGAATTGAAGTGGCAAGAGCCCTGAGTAAACGATAATGCTTCCAGGTTAACTTATACTTCTCAGACAGCAATAATCTTCAATGGGTCATACCGAAATGGATGGACCTGTTCGAGTTGTTCGAAAGGTTTGCATTTCATTTTATAAAACAAGTCTTCAAACCGAGGATCTACTTGGATTAGGTGCTCTTTGGCCTTTTCGAAGTCGAACGAGAGAACGGCTGGAAGAAAGGCATCGTCTTCTTGAAGTAGAGCATTAGTTGATCTGACCGCTGTCTGACCGCTGCTTTCATCTTGTTTCTTGACGCTCTTGGAAGTTCTTTTATCTACAACAGCGTCAGCTTTGCGCTTGCGGGAGGTGTTGGCTTTCGTTGGAGAGCTTATTTCTGCAGGGCTGCCAGTTGATTGGGTCCCCCGGCTGCTCGACAACGTTGCGACCTTGGAAGATGAACGTGTGAGAGGCATTGCCCTCACAGTGATTAAAGAAAGACGACGGAACAAAGCAATTGTTGACTGAACGGATATTTAGTTAGTGGGAATTGGGAAGCAATATACAGGGCCTGCGACCTGGTTTTATATGCATAGATTATAACGCTGACGAATGGACCTGCCGAAAGTGAATTGGTCAGCAGAATAGCGTTTTCGACCCTGCTTGTGAGGTCGGGAGGAAGATAAGATTTGTATCAGCTTACTGCGGCAACTCCGGTCAATCCGGGCCTTCAGGGGATAACAGTGGTAAGGTAGAGGACAAACATAAGCGGCCAACGTCACGTGCGTAGCGTGACAGTGTCCCAATTAGGAGATTTTTGCGAGATTACTTTCTGTTGGCTGACAGATAATGACAGATAGTAAATTTAAAGTAGATCTGGAACACTTATGGGAAATCGGCTTCCAACAATTGTTAGATATCATATGCACGGTCCTATAATAGGTATAATTCTTAGTTTAAAATATTTTGCACCAGAGTTATTTAACATTCCAAGTCCTTCAACTCGTGGTGCATGGCTAGTAGCACATGGCTAACATGAGGATTGTGTTCGTACATAGAGGGCCGAATGAAGCACAGAACATCCCTCATCATTCTTTTATAGTAACCTCCACCTTGTAGTACTTTGAGTATGGGAAGGAGGAAACAACACATCATAAACCGGATAAATAATTTGAAGAAGCGCCAAAAGACAAGCCTATCACCGCCACCTACTCAGGTATACTTATAAATAATATTAGATTTACTTGTCCAATTGAAAGATTATAATTAATAGAGTGATATGCAGTCCAAATTCCGGCTCAGTGGGTCACATTCTGTATCCAAAGAAGCACCTGCTCAATACTATCTAGAATTTCAGATTAGTCATCACGGGAAGATCACCTTGAAAGAAACACCCTCAATGTCCTCAAATCGGTCCCTCTTGCATCAATCCGGTGGTTTGCTAATCGTTCTCGTCGTTTCATGGATGCATACACACTTGGACTCAATGGGAGACAGGCGGCATGGGCAGCAAGAAGGTACCGGGGTCATCGTGTCTTTCCTGAGAGTTTGATGAGAGAGCTGGAGAAGGCGGGAATCATTCACCAAGCTCGGAATAACAAGTGTAAATCTTGAATGTTGAATAACTTGGTCAGATTTGGTTTTTACGTTGCAAATTTTTGTAGATAGGTTATATACATGTATTACAGCAGTTTGTTGGAAGCCAATTTTTCAATTTGTCCTTGGATGCCTGTAGATTTCAATTCCATTGTTTCTCCGAGCCTCAAGCGAGCCTAGCCGAGCCTCTATGACCATATTTAGACGGACATGTCACGAAAAGTAACTCCACGTGACGTTGGCCGCTTATGTCTGTCCTCTACCTTACATACCAGGCGCTGCGCAACCATTTGAGCTCCTTATCTCCTCCTCTTCCACTGTCCAGTCACACTCCCAGCTTTTGCTTTTTTGCTAGTCTGCGCCGTTGATTATGTCAAGTGAAAATGCCGAGAGTTAGTCGATTTGGCAAAGCCGCGGCGTAATTTGACGATAGCGACTTACGAGACATTTGTTTGCACTTGGTCATGATTGCGCAGAATTCATTGTTGTGTTTAAAGACGGTATAACCGAAGAACAAGTTGATGAATATGCAAGAGAGGTGCAAGAATCCGGTACGCTAAATAATCCTGCTTGACGTTGCAAAGTAACAACATCTTTAACACATTAATATTTACATACAAGGCGGAGACATCTTTAATCGCTACGAGGGCCTTATGAATGTTCGTAAAGTTTGTCTGGTACCAGAAATTATCCTTAAGTAGTCTTACATGGAAATTCTGCAGGGTTTCTCAGCAAAAGTCCCGCGACACGTCTTGTCGGCATTGCAAAGCTCTGACCTTATTGAATATATTGGTACTTCCACGAAATATACTTCGCACTGTCCAAGTGTCTTACGACGATAATGTTTAGAACGCGATAGCACTGTCACCACTCTATGAGACAAACCAGCACCAGATGTGTCAACTCTCTAGAAGCAGCACACGGACGTACTCAAATAAAATATGAGGATGGTACAAGTGATCAGAATAAACAAGGCGGAAGTTGTACAGAGAAAAAGTTTACTCACGAAAAAATTGTTCATGAGTTCCTGGTAATTGTGTTAATATTTAATTCAAGAGAACTGGAAAATCAGATGGCTATATTATGCATATAATGTATCTACAATCAATAAAGTCTCTAGGTTGGGGAGAAAGAAACTATAGACCTCAACGATTTTTTCATCGGGTCTTTAGAATGCAGCGGCATATAATAATGATGATTGTACATAAGGGTTGCAGCTCCGGTTCGTAAGTTCGTCATAAAGGCCGTGATTCATAAAATATTCCTGTCCGCAATGTATTCACTGAAGAAGATCCAGAGGTTGTGAGCCTTGTCTTGATGTTGACAAGGGAGCAGTATGCTCTGACGCATATGTTGCTGAGGGTCCTGCTGTATTCGGGATAGCGTCAGGGTGCTCGGTGAAAAGAGGTAAATCCCAGGGTCGAGGAACCTGTATGGTATCCACAGGTTAGATAAGAATGTCGACACTGGACCACCCACTCACCAGTGCAGCAGGAATTATCCTGATAATTAGAGACCCATAAGTAAGGGCAGGACAGGATAGAAAATTTGTTCGAACATACCAGGTCGCAGCACAGACAACACCATGACCTTCATCCTGGGCTTTGATAGCAGAGAATTCGAAGTCAACAAACTGCGATATGTAGCGTATGAATGGGAGAATTTCTCGGACGCCGTTATTGACCAGGGATAAAGCAGAAAGAAAGTTCATAAGAGCTCCTGAGACGGAATGTGCTTTCTACTGTGCAGTCAAACCAAAACTCCATTATAGAATAGGACTAAGCTTACCTCCAAATAAACCAAAGACGGGGGAGGCAGAAGTAGTTCGAAGCCCCACCAATCTAAGACAATTTGTTAATACGAAGGTCGCATAATAGACAAAAATATCATACAGGTTAAAACGGACATTCTATCCGTTGGTGGGTGTATACCTGTAGTTAATCAGGGACAATGGAATAAATTTTGAAAGCAAAGCTCATACCTGTATGGTCAGGAGTAATGACCTTTCCGGTGGCATAACCTAGTGCCATTAGTTCTGGAGTTATTTGTTGAAAGCCTCGAAGGACAGTCTCGGCAGTTGGGACAGCTCCAGCTAGAATACCGTTTCCATTCCCGGGTTGCCCCAAACCAAAGTCAGAAGATCCTATAAGATCGACAACATGCATTTCATTCATAAGGTCACTGATTTGGTCTATCGGTGCAGACGCAATGCTCTGGAAAGCCGCGGAGGTAGCAGAAATATCCTTGGATAGATCTTTCGGTAGAAGCTTGGTAAAATGGAGCTGATGTTCTTCCTCATCTGGATGCTCCAAACAGACTGCGTGTATTGGGCCTTTCGAATGATGTTCAGCACTACCGATGGCAGGTTCGTCGTGAGCAGGGAGCGCGTGAAGCTGGGTAATCAACTTCTTCGCAGACTTTTTCTGGGACAACTGAACTTTTACCATGTCGAGTTGCGATTTAGCGTTCGGAGCGGCCATGCGCGGAGCATTTGAGGTAGGACCGACAATGATAGAGCGAATAGCCAATGCAGACTGCTGGGCACGTTTATCCGATTTGGATATCTGGACCCTCTGGGCGCGTCTCGCAAAATCTGCAGTAGCCTGTACCCGTTTTTCTTCCTCCTTGACGGCCGAAAGGACAGGTTTGGCGTTGGCTGATTTGGAATTGTTAGAGACACCGAACAATGGAAAAGAAAATCGCCTAGATTTAATCTTCGGCTCGACAATAGCGGAGTCCTTGGGCGGGGCCGCAGACTCAGCAGCTCGACTCGATGGCGTGGTAACCGTGTCCGTAACCGAAGGCGTTGGAAGAGATTTTTTATCAGATACAGGCGTATCGCTCGATGTCCGCTTGACAGAAGTAGGGATAGGTTGTGCAGCCTTAGTGTTAGATATAAATGCAAGGACACCCATGGTTCTGACCGGTGGGAACTCTGTTGAGGAATTGTGTAGTGGAGGACGAGCTTGATGACAGTCGTAGTATTGCTTATAAGCAAAGAGACAGCTGCCAAGGCCGTTCAATGCGACATAAAGGGAGGTCTCAGACGGGCCGTATGACAGCACAACGATGTGAGGCTCGAGTTCAAAGCAGACTCTGGCTTGACTCTGGCGGTGGCACATTGATAGCCAGATATGGCTACTTCCCAGCGAATGATGTCATACCATCAAGTCACATGATGGCTAATTTTAGAATGACACAATTTCTTCCGATCTATGGACTTCGCTTGCCTCAGCTTCACCAGGTACTCGTGCTCCGGGCTACGCTCGTCCAACCTTTTCTGACAGCCGTTGGGTGGTCTTTTACTATGCTTGGAAAAGGCCACAACTTGCTCGTAAAAGCATCACACGTAGCAGTTCGGTATGTTCTGATGGATTCGCTTTGGACGACCATCGTTTTATGATTTCACAGCAGGGCGAATCCTGCATTATTCGCTATAATCATGGGTGTGCATCCTCTAGACTCTTCCATTGTTTCAAAGGCTGAGCTAAATATACAGGGACTGGAGGAATAAGCAACCTGTTTATTGCTTTTCCCTATGGTCATAACTCGACTGGGATGCTCGTCGCATCTCTCGTATTCTTCTTTATCAATCTAGTCCTCTTCATCATTTTCTCTGCCCTTGTAGCAGCAAAATACATTTGCTACCCGGATAGATGGTCTCACCTTTTCCAGAACCCTGTCATCAGCCTTTATGCCGGTACATTTCCCATGGGAGCAACTACCCTCATCAACGTTGCAGTTTCTGTTATACATGAAAAATATAGATTTGGAGGACGACCATTCTTATATTTTCTTTGGGCAACCTGGTGGGCTGATGTAGTAGTTGCGGGGCTTTGTGCATGGGTCGGTGTGCATGTTATGTACGCACCTCTCGTTGTGTTATTATCTCGTGTTGAGGCTCATTCATCCTTTTCCACCCAGGTTCACAAATCAAAAACACTCTCTGCAGTCTTTGACCGCTATGTGGCTGCTTCCAGTTGTCACACTTATTGTTGCTGCTTCGACTGGTGGCCTATTATCGATCTCCTTGCAGAAATATTCGACGTCTCATGCGCTCGAAACTGCCGCTGCTTCGACCTTCCTGGTTACAGTGGGATTCACTTTGGCCTTCATGGTTTTAACGGGCTATCTGATACGTCTAGTCATCCATGGCTTGCCTGTTGGAGGGTCAATTCTTTCGGTCTTCCTTCCGTTAGGTCCAACCGGACAGTCGGGCTATGCTATTTTACTCATAGGACAGAGTTTCTCAAACATATTCCCGGCTATATCAAACACCCCCAATTACATAACTTCCGGTCAAGGAGGCATCATTATTAGGATTTTATGCATCGCTTCCGCATTTTCACTTTGGTCACTGGCGACCATGTGGCTTGTCTATGCAGTTCTTGCATTACACAGCAGTCTACGCAACTCTATGATCTCCTTTCGGATATCTTTCTGGGGCTTAGTTTTCCCTAATGTATGTCTATATTTGTTATATAAAACATGTTGATAACCCGAGTTACTACAGTCCGTTTACGCAAACCTAACAATACTCCTGGCCCAAACGGTTAACTCTAACTTCTTACGCATATGGGGAGCGATATATTCAATCATATGTCTGCTCTTGTGGACGGCCATATCTGTCCGGTCACTAGTAGAACTGAAGACGTTTTTCTCGCGCCCACAAGACGCAGACGCTATTACAACGCCGCCCAGCGAGGAATTCGAATGAAACGCATTTTCCTTTTGAGGTGGATTATGCTCTCAATCGGTGCACCCTATATTCGGTGTCCAATAATACCAACAATATCTTTGGCAGATAATAGAGGACGACCCGTTCCCATACACCAAATATTGCCGAAGCACAGCTAAACGGATACTGGCAGAGACAGTTCCCGACGTATGCATCGGAACAGTTCTACCACACGATATTAGTATGTTGAATCACAGCTACTACCTTTTTTGTCCCATTTAGTGAATTAAGTTCATTTATGGGTCCAGCGATTCCCAGTTAGCACGTTGGTAAATAATCTGCTTTTGTAAACATATGGAAACTGGCGGCTGACAGCCTGGCGACATACCTTGGTAAACTTGACTGGCCAACACCCACCATTCATTTACCCTTCAAAGAATCTCGCACTCATTCGTGATCTTAGAACGCTGCTAATTTTAATGTTGTAGTATGCGTAATCGAAAAACCTTGAAGCAATGTATCCGGTAAGTTTACCTGTCTCATGCTTCATCGCCCAGATCATTACAACTCATGCATGCCATGCAGATTATTCTCCCCTGCCTGGTTTACGATAAACATGGGTACGGGTACAGTGTCGGTACTAGCATCTCTCTTCCATTTTGGATATGGTTCCACTGCTCTCAAAGTGATCACACTCATTTTCTTCCTCATCAATCTGTCGTCATACCTGTTGATTTGTTCAATGTCTCTTGCTCGCTATTCCATGTTTCCCCACGTAAAGATTTTATTTCTCTTTGTTCTGGAAAATCTTCATCCACTGTTTTGTTGACAGATTTGGGTCCAAATGCTGTATGACCCGGGGGAAGGTCTTTTCGTTGGAGCATTTCCCATCGGCAGTGCAACACTTATCGACGTGTCTCTCATCCTCAATCAACGCTGGCAATTTGCTGGGAATGGCTTCTTGTATTCGCTTTGGGCGTTCTGGTGGGCTACAACAGGTGTTGCATACATGAGCGCTTTTGGCATGTTCTATACACTGTGAGTGGGATGGAAAACATAAATGTGTAGCTAACTATTGGGTGCATATTAGAATGTCGGCGAGGCATCACATGGTGTCAGAAACGACATCTGTGTGGGTTTTGCCAGTTATTCCTTTAATTGTTTTGTCTGCATCTGGGGGACTCATGTCTCAGGCTTTAATACCCCATTCGAGAACTCTGGCAACCTTAACCACTGGCGTCGCGTTAGCTTCTCTGTGCATTGGAATGGGGTTTACACTCATGATCATCACCCTCTATCTCACTCGACTAATTTTGCGAGGCCCTCCATTGCCTCACATTATAATGGCCAGTTTTATCATCACTAGCCCACTTGGAACTGGTGGTTACTCCCTGTTGCTCAACGGTGAATCTCTTGCTCAGGTTTTCCCAAGTAATCTTGGACCCGTCTCTCTCACGAATATGAGGATCGGAGAACTTTTGTACATAGTTTGTTTCATGGGCACATGGATCCTTTGGAGTATGGCGTTGGGCTGGGTCATGCTGTCAATGCTGTCTATCGTGGTTGTGTGGAAGGCGGAGAAAATACCGTTCACGCTTGCGTACTGGGGTCTAGTCTTCCCCAATGGAGTTTTTGCAATATGTTCAGTCCGGTTAGGCATAGCGCTCGACTCCCCTTTTTTCCACTATTTTGGTGCTATTTGGTCTAGTGAGTAAAGAAATTGTTACTTCCATCATGCTCATTCGAAGCCATATTACAGTCATGGTTCTTATTCTGTGGTTTATCTGCACAGTTAGAACACTAGGACATCTATGGGATACCTCCATATTCGTTGATTCACCTGTCTCGGAGTCGGTGCTTCATGGCGAACTTCAGCGTACACACAGTGTTCATCAGGCTCGAGATAAATAGTCAAATAGTTGTATACTATCATACTAAACACTTATTTATTAGCCTTGCATGGGACAGAGAGTTACTGATATTGACATGATGTTGGAACCAGGATTTGACCAGGATAGTAAATTCTAAGTTTTAATAAGCTCAACGACAACTTGGCGAAAAGTACACACCACTGGGTACTCGGTTGAGCGCACCAGAGCGCACCAATGCTCAATAGAATTCACTAAAAGCACGTTTGCCGAAGTAATATGATTCAGGCACCTCGTAGCGGTGCGGCAAGAGGTTGAGCGCCGGGTTGGCGCCGGCTGCGGCCATCTGGAAGTTACCTCGTGACTGGATTACGCCTATTGACGCCGGCAGTGTTGGCAGCATACTTGACGAGGAGTGGTCACCAACACACCACCACTCTCTAGCTTCCCCTAATGTCGGCCCGCATACAACGCGCAGGCTATCAGCCTATACACACAAATGACAATGAAGCGGATACAATCTCAGAACCAAGAGCTTCTACTAGTATTTCAGATAGTGGCGCTCAACCGCAGCGTGGTGGAGTAAGACCTGGAAATATTGATCTCAACAAATTAGACAACGCGTTTAAAAGGTGCTTTCCAAGACAGGCAAACTTGCTATATTTCTGATAACTTATATAGATGGACAGAATCTATTGCTCAGAAAGTTAAACGCAAGAAGAAGACGACCTCAGACCACTCACGGAAGCAAATATGGCGAAGTGTCTTCGACCCTCCAGTCACTGGGCTCCCACCTGCCGACTTTGTACGTCTAATGGCGTGTAGCTGCAATACATTGGTCACTCATTTGGATACAGGTTAAGACACTGGATCATAAGCAGCCCATGACTCAGGCTGACTTCGATAGGTCAGTCGCATGTTCTATCTGTCTGAATATTGAAGACGTTGACAGCTTATGATCATAGACTTGTGAAAGCTGTTAAGGATGCAATAAATGAGGGCATACATCCAAAAATGATAACTAAGGGTTCATCAGGCTCTTATTTTGCTAGAGCCAAGCTTGACGGGAGGGTACAAACGGTTGCGTATGTGCAAGTTACTTTCTTTCAACTGCTCTGCCTAACAACACCCTGTTACAGAGTATTTAAACCGAAGGATGAAGAACCATACGGACGGTTAAATCCCAAAGTCATTTATTTCTCACATGGTCTAAACAACTACATTATTTACTCGTCCCTCCGCAGACTACGAAATGGCTCCATCGACAATTTAGATGGATTATACCCTTTGGTCGTGCTTGTCTCATACCCAATCTCAGTTATATATCGGAAGCAGCTGCTTCATTACTCGACGAACGACTCCAACTTCATATTGTGCCACCTACGCAATTAGTTTCACTATCCAGTCCGGTTTGTGCAAAGCATATGTTTTAGGTTCCAACTAATGCATGTATACACAGGCCTTTTTCTATGACTGGTTTGACCGAAACGCTGCCAAGAAGGGTAAACATCTCCCAGACAAGATTGGCAGTATGCAATACTTTCTCCATGGTTTCCAAGGTTGTACCTGCTGCTGAAAGGTTTATTAACTCACTACTGACATTCGGCCAGATGCTTCGGACTTTCTCCGGAAATATCCTTGGCCAGGCAGAGCTATCTCTGATACCTTCGATGACTCAACGCACCGTCAGGGCAACGTGTCTAAACGATTTATGAGTGCCATGAAAATCATTTGTGGAAAGACTGGCGATACGGACGACATATACGACGATACTGACTATGAAGATGAACGAGTTCTCTACGATGCAAGTGAAGCGTCGGATATGCAACGACCATTCTACTGGAGCCAGCAGTTGCAGCAAAGCTTCCGCGAGGAGTTGGAAAAGTTTGTCGCTAACCATTTTTCGTAATTGGTCTGACTGACTTCGATATTCCCTGCTCAGGCTGGTTATTCTAGGTATGTTGGAGTACCTTGTCATTATCATAACGTTCTAACGGACTTTGTAGACTACTTGATGCTCAACACGGACCGTGGGGCGGATAACTATATGATTAAGTACTGTGAAGGCGATCACGAAAAGACTCTTGTAGATGTTGCACCTTCACGATCCGTTCGACTTGAGATGCCAGTTATGAGTGAGCTCAGAAGGCCTGAAATGTCTTCAGGGCCTCGCATGAACCAGTCTTCTTCGTATCAACCTACATTATCTCCCGTCCCCTCAGGATCTAATACTCCTGATTCTGACTATAAACGCAAACCCCATATCCATATTGCCGCAATCGATAATTCACTCTCATTCCCCCATGAACACCCACAAGGTTGGCGGACATATACGTATGGGTGGTTGTATCTACCTGTCAGCATCATCGGCCGACCTTTCAGCGCTAAAACTCGCCATCACTTTTTACCACTGTTGACTTCGAAGGCTTGGTGGGAAGAGACGACATATCAGCTCGAAAAACTCTTTGCTGTTGATCCTGACTTTCATCCGAAAATGTTTGCGGTAAGAGCTTTTTGTCTCTTAAACAATATATTTATTCAATAATTTCATCACTAGCGCCAACTAGCCGTCATCAAAGGACAGGCATGGAACATTGTACAATCTCTGAAACATGCTGTATGTTGACTTTTGTCGTCTTCCAAAACTTTAACTAATTGAATATATAGGATGAGGGTATGCATTAAGTTAAACTACGCGACACGTCTGATTTCTGCCCATTTAGGTCCTCTTGAGCTGACAAGGCGTCAGAAAATGCTTGTTTGGAGTGAAGAAATGGAAGTTCCAGAAGAGACGATTTACGATTTACCCAATGGCCCAGCATCACCAACCTTGTCAATAAGCAGTGTCCCACTTCCCAGGCGGAGCCGAAGTCAGAGCACGGGTCCCGAGTTCCCTCCTCCAATGCGGCGTACATCAACAGATGCCTCGGGTGCACCTCGGCCTGTTCCTTTCGCGGCCAAGTTTCAGCGAGTGCACCCGGGAACAACAGGTGTAACCGTGCTGGAGCACCTGGAACGGCTCGATGCTGTGGAGGCGAGCTTACAGCGTCTCGGTGTGGACGACAAGGAGAGCATGGACGAGGAGATAGACGTTGGAGAAGTTGTGCAGAAACCATTGGCTACCCCGATTGCGCAACCACAACCATCGGCAGCGTCTTCCTCTGTTTTACCTACGCCATTCACTCCACCAGGAAGCCCTCTGCAGACTGTGAAAGAAGTTCCTTCTGCAAGAAGCTCTGTAGATGAGGAAGACTTGGTCGCGCTGTCCAAGTCGACGTCTCATGTTGAAGGTGTCAATATTTTTGGCGCACAGACTGCGACTCTCTCAAGCGCTGGAATGGACTGGATCCAAAGGGGTGAATCCCCAGCCAAGCGTACTGTAATCACTGAGGTTTGTTTCCCATTTGTATTTCAATTGCATAACATTTCATTGATTTTGCAATATAGCGGCTGGAAACCGTCAAAGGGAAACCACTATGTTCTTGTTGGTAGTCAAATTTCGAATACAAGCTCACCAGATATAGATATACATGGTATAGACCCAAGCCACATAATAAATCGAAAATTAATCCCCTTCCGTCATCAACCATTGAGCGAAGTCATCCAGTCGTTTTCTCTCTGCTTCTTCACCGTCACCCATCAAGTCGTCACCTGTTCCGGTTCGTTTGAACCGTTGTTTACCAGAATATAGTTCTGCTGAGACACGACGTCCGTCGAAGAAACGTCCATCCATTTTCTGTCTTTGGGGTTAGATAAGGCCAATAGTTAACATACACAATTAACGTACCAAAACGCACGCCTGGGCAGCAAGGGGATCTCTGAATTTAACAGTCATCACCCCTTCCTTCTCTTTCTGTAGTACGCTTAGTCGACATCATTAAAAGAACATATGCAGAAATGCTCACGTCATATAGAACGACATTGGTAACCTCACCAAGGGATGAGCATTCGTCGCGCACATCTTCCTTCAAATCCAGTAATAACGAGGCATCCTTCTCAAGATCGTCCGGGCTGAACATATGCTTTAAAACAACGACTCGAATGTTCCTGTTCGAAGCCGTGCTTTCTTCTTGAGGATCTGGCATAGGACCAAAGCCGTCATCGTCTCCCCATTCCTCCAGTTTCCTGTAATAGAGTTAGAAGTTACATTGACAGTAGATACAAGAACACTTGCTTTTGCATTTTGCCCAACCGTTTTGTGATTTTCTTCTTGTCCACTGTTTTCCGGGGTTTAATCTCGCCCCCTTCGCCATTTGGTGCCTTATGGGCGAAGTCGGCTTTCGCCACTCGCATAACGGTTGTTGGTTGGCCGAGACGCAGCTCTGCATCTTCCAGTAGCGTCAACGCCAGAGTGACGGAGTCCTCCTTGAAGTACACCACCAGTGCCTCGCCGCTAAAAGAGCCGTCCTCGCGTGCATACATTTTGACTTTCGGCTCACCGTTTTCGTCTTCTTCTATCACTCCGCATTTGGAGAAGCGCTCGACGATTTCTTCGAGCTCAGTATCCAGTGGCAGACCCGTCACGTATACGGCTGTGTTCTTTGACTTGCGCTCGCCCTGTGGTTTGTCCCTCATATCGTTCTTCCCGCGCTTGATTGATATGCTTCCCTCGACGGTTGCAGAGGTGTAATCTGCGGGGGCCTTGCGTTTCTTGTTTTCGCGCTTGAGTACGGGTGCGACTGGCGTCTGAGAGTTAAGAGACTTGAGAAAAAACTTGAGAAAAGCTTTGGATGTGTGACTCACATTCTCATCCACGCCTGCGACGGAATACGCAGCTTGCTGTCGGGAGATTGAGTCATCGTCGACCTACATAGTACAATCGTTATATTTTGGGCTTTTCGTGATGCTAAAACGAGCATACAACAGGCATCCAGACATTCTTAGCGGGGTCGAATTCGAGCTCTGAGCCGTCATCCTGCTCGAAACGCCATGTGTCGGATGTCTTTGAGAAATAGATCCTGTGCAATGGGATTACGGTTGAATATGGGCGATCATACCCAACAAAAGCGGTCTAGGCTGTGAGGAGTCACAGAAAGCAAGCATACCGTGGATCATCTGCGAAAGCTGCTGCTTGCCCTTCTGCGGATGAGCCCGCTGCTGGGGATGGTGGTGGTGCAGACATTACTACGTGTGTACGCTTGTTTATATAAGCGCGTGAACAAGTTCAGTACAAGTTCACGTCCAGCACTTACATTTTACATTTTAATTTGGTGAACAAGTCACAATAGTAACAGCACGCGAAACACCTGTCTGACTGCATCCGATAGATGTACGTGTACGACTCACTAGAAGCGCATATGTATCTGCCTCGGATCCAGTTTGTGTGCGCCCAGCCAGTACGCTTCATTTAATTTGTATAATGATGATGTAGGGAACTATCCGTTAGCTCGTCTGTGGTAAAAAGAACTTGACAAGCGATTCATAGGTTGTCGGTGTTCCGCCGACCGAGACCATTTACTTCCATTACAAAGGAGTGAAGCACACCATGAAGCACTTGAATAGTGTCTAGCCAAGTCATGCGGCTTATGTACATTGTTTTCTAAGTCTACCGGTAAAGAGCCATCGGGAAGTAGGAATGCTCGTCATGGGGGGGAACTGGCGACAATTTGGGCACCCAAGGCTTATTGGGAGTAGGAAGAGAGGGAGGCAATTGGGATTCGGAGTATACGCGGGCCTTTGAGGTGACGGTCGCGATGGCTTCGGTCAGGCTGACCTGATTCTCCGCTGCAGGAACACCGGATTTGTCGGCGGCATCAGCAGGCGCAGCAAGCCTATGGAAGGATTAGCGCGAATTTACTGTAGGTGTGGGGGACATACACCTGTGCGCCGGAGTGCTCTATGAGCAAAGTCGAGAGCTCCGACTGGGTCACCACAGAGAGCTGTGGGTAGGCGCGTCGGACATCGCGTTTCCAGTACGGGTTCTGGGCGGGATCGGACGCTGAGAAATGCAAGGATGAGCAGGGTCCTCGCGAAATTAACTGGGCACGCACCTTTAGTGGCGGGGGTGGAGTACTTCTCTGGCCTCGATGCCGGGGTTAGGTAGCGGTGAAGGGAGGCGAGGGGAAGACCCGAGGAAATTTCTGGGTTTACTACGACGGCATCACCTGTGATGAAAGTTAGCGAGCAGGCAGCAGAATAGGAGCAGACGACGCACGGAACTTCTTCCAGAAGCCCTTTGGACTGAGGTGGTAGAGAGTGGACTCTGCTGCCTTCTTGGTGGCCATGGGTATATTCGGGGTACAACGCCCACTGCACCAGTTCAGTCACACAACACCTGTGACACGGGCGTGACCGACACTCATGGCCCATTGGCAGGGTCCGGCAAAGGTCCTCTCCTGCCTTTGGTATTACTCTTGCTTACATCTCTTCTTCTTCGTGTAAGCGCATGTTAGCGCCGCCGCGCGTTCCATTACCTGCGGATGTTCCATTTATGGCGTGCCGAATGCTGTAGCCTTGAGCAACGACAAATTGCGCCATGCACAATACAGATCACCTCTCATAGTTGGCCCACTGTTATTCCATTCTCTTATAATTCCGCACTACCAATGATTCGCCATCCCGATCCCAAGCATGACCGTTGCGTTTACTCATCCGCCCCACCCAGCCAGCTCTCTCAAGCCAGCTCTCTCTCAGGAGCACTCTGCGCCCAGAGACCCGCATCATGTCCCAAACTTCGACGCGCTCACGTCTTTAGAAAAGCCCGTGCTATACTTGCCACTACTACTGTCATCTCTGCCGGAGCATATACCTGCCAGCCATGTCCCCGACTCGTCCGAGTATCCTCCACTGTCGACTGAGACGCGCCTGCCTGACATCGACCCCGCTTCGTTGTCGCTACACAAGGCCCTTCATCATTTCAAACCGACAACGCCCAAGTATGCTACTGTGCCTTACGCCGAAGCATTCAACTGGTCTGAGCTGCGACTCCCAGAGGACGAAGAGAGGGAATGGTACTGCGTTGTCTTCCGTAGCAAGCGGAAGGCCGGTAGCGATGGTATTTGTAAGTCATTACTCTCTCCAGCTTATATTTACATATTGAATGCCGTCGTTAGCGCTCTATGATGCAGATAAGCAGGCTCATGAAGAAGCCGTCCAAAATGGCGGGGTATGTCATTGATTGTTGTTCTGTCGATTTCACATACTCATCATAAGCTAAGCTCATCCTCTACTGGTACGGCATCCCCGACCCAGAAACTGGAATGAACTTGGCTACTTGCATTTGGCAAAGTCGCAAACATGCTACCGCCGCAAACTCGAGACCCCATCATATACAAGCCATGAGGTTGGCAGCGGGTGCATATGAAGTTTACCATCTCGAACGCTACGTGCTCCAAAAGTTGCATGGAGAGTTCGGCGTATCCATCCACTCCTACGAAGGAGGCGACGTTGGGTGGTGAATTTTTTTTTTTTTTTTTTTTTTTGCTTTTTTGTTACTTTTAAAATATTCGCTTTCCCACATAGATAATCGATCAGCGCTCAGCTTTCGTTATGTCATATCTACACCTACACTAGACAAGACAACTATATTTGACTTTCTACAAGTTATCTTCTCCCCATGACTGAATGCTATCCTCAGATCGATGCGATGGCTGAGAAAAATATTTTTGGTCATTGTCTTCTATTTCATCTCGTAGAAAACTGTATCTTTCTTGACGACTTTTGTCGTTTATTATCTCACTTGGTGTGCATACGTTCTGGCACTCCTGGATCGCAGGCAACGTAATTCAAGGAAAAACATTAAGCAAAACAAATGACAAACTGATGTAATCATGTTCAACTGCAGACGTCCTGGCATTGGAGATGGCGCCCTTTCTTTACTGTTATGCAATGGGGAGATCCAAATACCAGGTGCCATTGCGAAAGCACGCTTCTGTGGTGGCATATTTTCTTTGATAGGCTGTTCAGGAAACTCAGAAACAGTGCACCGACTGTCATCCTCTGGCGGAACAAAGCGAAAGGGATTCGGCGAAGTAGTAGTCGCGGGTGGCTCAGTAGCCGAACATAACAATTCTCTGTTGACAGTCTTGAAGCTCCTAAGCACATTCTCCAAATCATCTTCTCCTGCCACTGCGAGTGATTTTTTGTCTGTTGATTCATGTGCGAAAGCGATGTTGTCAGGCATCATCGGAGCTGTTAACTTTCGACGATCAAAAGGCTTCCACTTGAAGTCGACATCTTCGTATGAAATCTGATGGCCACATGACGAAGGACTAGAGGTTAAAGGGTCTTCGGTAGGATCCTCAAAATGCAAAGGAATCGGAAGGCAGACAAAATGGGCTGGCCCCGGTTCAGCATAGATGTGCTGAAAGTGGGGATTATCGCTAAGATCGTCTCGAGTCAAACCATCGTAATTTTCGGAGCTTGGGTAGCTTTCCTTGTACTGTAGGTTAGCAGATTGTTCAGTCACGTCAGATAAGTATAGCGGCATAAAGGGCTCCGAGCCCAGGTCTCCTTGGTCGTCAACCCAAGAGTCGTCAGCATATAGGGTTGGAGAAGATGCACGAGCTGATATAGAAACAGCCGTCAGCTCTGTTACGGAGCCCAAAAGGGTCCCGGGGCCTGGCGTAGAAAATGGCATGGATTGCGGCATAGCAAAGTCCACATATGCGGTGCTTTCGACGCAGGCAGGTGCAGGTGATGCAAATATAAGAGGCAACTTCCGAACAATAGCATGCCTGGCAGGAGCAGGCTCTGGAACTTGAAAAGAAAGCACACTATTAGCCGTCTCAGGAATAGTTTCAGGCTCCAGCTCAACAAGGCTTGGAGCAGCCATAGGCTTTTCTAATGTAGTGTCGGCCAGTTCTGGAGGTAACAAGAGTCGCAAGGGGTGCTTCTTCGATAAGGAAAAGAAGGTTCTTGCAAGCCAAGACGGCAAAGAGCCGCAGGTACGCAGGTTTGACGGTGACGTTCCCTGAAAGAACATGACAATAGAGCACTGGCACAAAGAAAGTATAGATCAACCTTTGAGCTCGAGCTTACGCTTGAAGAACGGGCTCCTTCGTATTCACTGGACTTATTTTTCGTCTTGATAAAAGATAGATCTTCGCTGACGTTCTTCGGAGCAGGCAGATTTTCTGGTGCGCGATTACTTGTGCGGCTGGTACGACTTTTGCGAGCGTCTTTGGGGACATGCTGACGATCGTTTGGAGGGTTGTAGTCTGGTATTATGGACATTACGTCGATCATTCTATCAAACCGTTCATTCGTGCTCCTTTTCTTTTGTCTCTTTGCATGCGACCCATAGTCTGCATACATCAACAGAGTACATGACAATGAAGTGAGGACAATGTTACCTGCATTTTCATCTGCGTAGCTACCACTTTGGGAGATCGCGATATATGCATGGGACGTAAGAAAGCATATACGCACTGTTCGCTGTAGTTCAACAGACTCGATGACCGCTTATGATTTGTACTTGAGAAAAGACGCGACATTGTTGACCACGACTGTTGAATGCAGAGCCATCGTGATCGCGTTGCATGTTTTGCATCACAAACGGATCAACAGAACGATCCGGGCCGGACTTGACCGACAGTGGGTATCAATACCCATATGTCTAAAGCTAGCCGTCGGCGCTTGCAAATACACATTCGTAACACTTGTTATTCAGCCATGGGCAGCGCTGGGCCTAAGCAGGCGTACGGGCCAGAGCATGCGATACTTCCCGTCAGCACCGCTCCTGCAAAGCAACACCATGGCTTGCGTCTAAGACGTGCTACTATCTACCACCGGCTAGCGTTATTCGTTCTTATACTTTTGTCCTTATCTATCTATCGCAACTCGACGCTGCTGTTGAACGGTGGACACGAAGGCAGCACTGCTCGAAACCCAGCATATTTGATTCGCGCGCAACATGGGGCTGTTGCGTCCGAGAACAAGAGATGCTCAGACATCGGCGTCCAGGTGCTCAAGGAGGGCGGAAATGCTGTGGATGCCGCGGTAGCTGCAACCTTCTGCACAGGTGTAGTCAATATGTTCTCGTACGTCAGACCTATTTTCTTTTCTTCCCGAGATTATTTTACCGTTGTTTGTAGGTCGGGCATTGGGGGTGGCGGTTTCATGACCGTGCGCGTACCAACAAACAATGCGTCGACGAAATCGGAGGTCTACACCGTCGATTTCAGAGAAACTGCTCCGGCGCTCTCGAATACCACTATGTACAAAACTAACCCTCTGAACGCTGCTTTCGGTGGTTTGGCCGTTGGGGTGCCTGGTGAGGTTCGTGGGCTGGATGAAGCACACCGAAGGTGGGGCTCATTGCCCTGGAAACGTTTGGTCGAACCTGCTATTTCCCTGGCTACTGGGTGGGAAGTCGACAAGGAGCTCGGGAAGAGGATACCAGTAAGCTCCCTTCACCTGAATTATTTTATGACCTGCGTTTATGTAGACTTCTGGCAGTGGTTTGCTGACCTCATGTTGAATAATCCCGATTGGAGTGCCATTTTCGCTCCTGAGGGAAGGTTCTTGAAAGAAGGAGAAATAATTCGCCGCACAAACTTGTCCCGTACGCTAAGCATAATAGCTGAAGAGGGAGCGGATGCCTTTTATAAAGTAAGTCTACTACATATCTTGTAAGGCTTTTGTTGAGGTATTCTTTTATTCACAGGGCCCAATTGCAGATTCCATCGTACGCAAAGCTCGACTTACAGGAGGTATATTGTCTCAGGAAGATCTAGAAAGCTATACGACCCATGTAGAGCGTGCTTTAGAGGGAACCTATCGCGATAAAAAGGTATACACCACCCATGCACCTACCTCAGGCCCTGGTAAGTCGCTAATTTTCTAATTTTTTACCGAAGGTAAACTACTAGTTACTGATTGCACTTAGTACTTCTCCATATGTTGAATTTAATGGAGTACTTCAACGTAAACCAGCGTGACGGTCTAACTGCACACAGGCTTGTTGAAGCTATGAAGTTCGGATTTGCGGCCAGGTAACGCACTTATTTTTTCCTTTTTAACAGACAAAGGTTCATAACCACATAAACAGGACGAAGATCTGTGATTTAGACTTCAGTGATAACACAACGCTAATCAACGAAATACCAACAAAACAGTTTGCACGTCTTATAATTGCGAACCTCACAGACGTACTCAACTAGTCGATTCTACATAAAAAAACACACTGATTCGTATTCCTGCCAGGACCATACGCATCCACCCCAATACTACAATCCCATATTCGACATTAAAACTGACCACGGAACGGTGCGTACCGTTTCATGTGCCATTTAGGCTTGCCTTACGCCCAAATTTAGAGTCATACGTCGGTAGTCGATAAAAACGGAATGGCAGTTTCTATAACATCCACTGTTAATCTCATCTTTGGGTCACAAGTTCTGGATCCAGAGACAGGGATCATTTTGAATGATGAAATGGACGACTTTTCTATCCCCGATGTTCCCAACCAGTTTGGACTTTACCCTTCACCATGTATGTCATTGATTTTTCTACGTGACATACTTTCTCACTGTTTATTTAATATAGATAACTATCCAGAAGCTGGAAAGAGACCATTGTCATCAACCGCACCAACGATCATCGAGAACACCGACGGGACATTCTACCTCGCAATTGGAGGCTCTGGTGGATCACGCATATTCCCATCAATCTTCCAAGTGCTGTTAAACCTTGAATTGGGCTTGGACGTTAGTTCAGCCATCGAATATGGCCGACTACATGATCAATTATACCCCTTTTATGTGGATGTCGATGACGTCTATCCTGTGGATATCCTCGACGACCTGAGAGAGCGCGGTCATAAAATCAAAGGTTAGTTGCATTTATTTGCCATTTTTCAATTGTTAAAATAACTAAATAGTATCTGATGTTAACCGAGTGGCTGCTGTAATCCAAGCTGTAATGAAAGAGGGCTCTATTATTACTGGTATGTATGATCTCTTGTGTGTACGGATCCCACTTGTTCATTATCATTCTGTCACTGTACTAGCCGCCAGTGATTCAAGGAAGAACGGTATAGCTTCTGGTTACTAACCGCACTCTCTAGAGGCTCCTACTACTGTGCTGTTTGTAGATCTAACTTTACATTTATGTGTTCCCGATCTAGTTAAGAATGCTGTACTTTTTCATAACGCATGGTTTACTCGTTTGTAGTATCAGTATGCAGGTTGGAGTGTTGTACATACTTACCTTTGTGTGAAGGCCCACCGTACCTGAGACACATATTCTCACAGTAGTCGCAATTTTCTAGACTAGGAAGAGGCAATGCAATGATGGGGGTGGGCACATGTCAAACAAGCTACGTTCACAGATAGAACAACTGCCCACAGAATATCAGCGGAGTCGAATAAATCATTGCGCTGAGCATCCATGGCAACGTTTTTTGAGAAATGTATATACTTGCGCCGATTACAAACATACTTCCTGTCTAGACTAGATTACACTAATTCCAAATCGTGCAAAAGAACTGTAAGGTACTGTCATACGATTTTCTTTCGGTCGTCTTAGCCTCGCAAGCCTGCTTGTCTGTATCAAGCTTCAGGCCTTCAGGTTCACTTATTCCTGAGGCACGGCTAGTATCTGCTGATACTCTGGGCAGTTGACGCTGGCTGGATTAAATATATCCCTAGTTCCGATTTTGTTCGATCAAATGTATGTGCTTGGGGGTAACCTGAACTTGTGGAGTTGTCGAAGGTTATTGATGAGCCGATAGCATGCAGTACATAGCAGGTAACAGCTAGAGTGTAACAGACAGTAAACCAGTGGCAAATGATCGCTTCCACAAAGATATACTAATATACGCTTGTGTTGACGTTTGAGATGTTTCCGTAAGGCACGTTTGTACTTTGCTGCCTAGCTCAATTTTACCGCTCCACTGTACATCAATTATAGTTGTGAGGCGTCTGTTTTACCCATCTGAAAGAGCATATATGAAGCTCGGACGTGATACGCGATGTGAATCTTGTAAAGCATTATGTTACACCCGGTTCCCCTAGTACTTAGTACGCACAAGCTACACATGATTATGGTTCTTCCTGGCAGGCGAGCATGAGTACGGACATGCAAAGTCACAAAATCTCACCCAATGCATACTCCGCTGACCTTTGTGCTTCGTCAGCTTAAATCTACTCTAATTTCCCCAGACAAACATCGTGTTGGCTCAAGATGGCACCGTGTGACCGCCCTGCCTATTTTTTGTCAATTCTACGACTAAGTGTGCCTATTACACGGGTATGTACAATCCAGGGGAAACCACATACACGCGCATAAGTATGTACTTACTAAGTAAGTACAAAGTGACCCGTTCATCTGGTATGCGTTATCCCATTGTCCAGGAACTAGTAATCCATCCGGCAGGTGGACTTGGAGGCGTTCGGCTGAGCTCGGCATGACTGTAGTAGATCCATATGTGGAAGTCGGGAGTCTAGAACTGGACAAACTAGATAACGTAAGTATGATCGTCCAATCTGCTGGTGGCGCCGTCAATCCCTCGATTTTGACAAGTTTTTGGACGATATGTATGCGTTGTGATGCTGGAAAAATAAGGGAAAACTAACGTTGCATTTAAAAAGTCTGTAATGAGCGAACTTGACTATAACTATAAAGTCCGAGTGAGATTACTACTACTACTACTACTACTACTACTACTACTACTAGGACTACACGGGATCGAGCGGCGAGGATAGTACATGCCACTATAGGCCACTATGTACCGAGCAAGTTTGACCTGCCTCGACCTTGCCTTGACCCAGCTCTCAAGTCAGTCTGAAGTGGTGCCGGGCGCCCAGTGGCCGATTGACCCGGGTGCCCAGCATATGGGCCTAAGATGCGCCTTTTGAAATCGAATTAGAGGTCCACCATTGGCTTGCGAAAGACGGTGGTGCGGGCAATCGAGATTGCGCCTCTTCGGGCTCGGAAACAGGTCTACCTACATACAGAATATAAGGCTTTAATACGTCCTGTCAAGCCCGGATACGGGTGAGCGTTAATGTACGCGTCATATATTGATACAACTCAAGGCTTTGTCACCGAGTCAGTGCACGGGGCCAATGCTGTTCTTTTCAGTGCACATGCTCAGGTGTAAAGCCTTCAGTAGAGAAAGATGCGGCCTCGGGCTGCGCAGCGCTGATATGTATGTGAGGATATGTCAGGAACATCATCAAATCATCTGAGGCTCAGCATATGAAAATCTGATTGAAATTGCAAAGAAATTCATGCAGGAGGAGCGTGCCGTTGTACCGGTCGGACGCAGTGTGCGCGCATACTGCCTACTTCGACTGGTGGATTTCGCTCCAATGTTGACGGCTTTCGATGCAGGTGCATCTAAAAATGTATACATTGTAGTATATATAGAGTATATAAAGCGTATCTATAACACCAACTGCAGGAGGCTCAACATAGATTCGAGTGCGACAACGGATGCTGAAATAATCGTTACATAGTCATGATGGACGAGAGGAGCCATATAGACCCTTCGCAGGACCGTCGCAATTTATCAATCAGCAGATGGACAGATGGGGATGATGTCTGGTGATCTGCTCCCCGTGTATTTGCCGTGTCCATTGTACGTACTACATATGTATTGTGTAGAGTAAGTACATTTGTATGTGTGCAAGTCTGCATTACAAACGTACTGCTTGCCAGCTTTGTACATACATAGAGCCGTGAGCGTTTCTACGCCGCCTCTCGCTTGGATGAAAGAAGATGCGACGGGACCGAACTGGCGCATCCATTTTGACCCAAATGTACAGTATGTATGTATACGCAATTACGGGACCGTTTGTGCTTGCCCATTTCGCCTGCCGCAAGTCGAGAAAAGTACCCAAGAATATGCTCTTTGTGACCTTTGTGCACGAGAAACAGTTGCAGAAACGACAGATAAATGCCCAAATTTGTAATGCGTCAGGAGAGCGCTGCAGACAATATGGACTGCGTTGCACGCGGGTCCGCTGGGACGCACGTATGGGTACATATGTAGATGGAGACATACCTGCAGAATTAACAGTGAAAATGAGGGGCGTGCAACATGGGGACGTCGGTGAAAGGGGAGCACAAAAGACATGGACCAAAACAGCAAGCGGTGATGCTGCGGCTGACAATTTGGTAAAACATAGGACAGCAGGAAAGACAGGTCCAACAAGTCCAAGCTCCGTCCGTGCACGCGACTAGATGAGTGCATCCGCGCAAGCTGTGTCCGAGCGGGCATGAGGTGAGCTGGGGTGAGTCTCATACATACAATATGGAAGGTGACTGCAAGTGCTCGAGAACATGGAGCGCGGCAGGGATGGGTGGGGCGGGCCCCTACGCCACACGCACGTCGCGGTGTGTATTCAGGCCCCGACTACAAAAGCGGGCGGAGATGGATCGGGCGCAGCGGGTTTGCAGCATGTGCGCATTGACACTGGGGAGCAGGAGGACAAAAAGAGAAGGTAACATGTGCACGCGCGCGCGCCGACAGAGTGCCCTGGGAGCCGTGCACACGAGACGTGGCGCCTCCTGAGAGCGGGCGCTGAGACGCCGCTGCAGGCGGTCGCCTGCGGTAGCCCTGCAGACGGCCGTCGTTTCCAATAGCCACAAGAGCAGGATATCCCGGCCATCGGCCACTAGACAGGCACCCGCCCGCCCGGCGCTTAGCATGCCGGCCAAGTCCATCACCCGCCGGCCCGCGCTATATTGAGTATGTAATCACGTGCAGAAACCAATGGGCTTGGCATGGGTTTTCCGGGAAACGCCGGCCGTGTCACTTCCGGTGGCGGTGCCTGGCGCGTTGCGAATGACTTCAGCCGGCGTGGGTCACGGTGACGTGTGGCTCGCTCGCTGTGTACGCGACTTGCACTGATACCACGGACGCACAACAACATGGAGCGACTTACGGATATGGCGAAGCGACTGGGCGAGCTCAGGTGGGAGGCATGGATAGAAGATGTGTCGGGGATGGCGAGGGGAGCGGACTGGCAGTTACTGTCGTCCTACGTGGGACTACTGGGTCTCGCAGTGGGGTCTATCTATGCGGGTGCGCATGGGTCGGTTCCGGTACGTGTGCAGACGATCGACGGGTGTTGCTAGCGCTAACCGCGGTGCAGCGGGCCAAGCGGGCCAAGCGGGAAAAAAAGACGGACAGCGACACGGAAGAGGAGGAGGAGGAGGAGGAAGATCTAGACCGCGTGTCGGCGGAGGAGGCGTGGTTGTTCCCGATAGTGGGTGCACATATTTCAAAGAGCGGAGCTCCTTGCTGACAGGGGCATAGATTGGGTCTGCAGCGCTGCTGGGGCTGTATCTTGTTGTGCAATACCTCGGAACGGTGTGGATTAACTGGCTGCTGGGGTGGTATTTCGCGCTCGCGGGGGTGGGAAGCGTGTGGAATGTAAGTGCGGCAGGTATAATGAATGCAGAGAGCTGACGAAAAACAGTCGTCAAAGTCGCTCGTGCGATGGGCGGCAGGCGAGGCACGGTGGAAGAACTTTGACAAGATAGAGATGAGCGTGAAAAAGGGTGTGCACGGTAAGGAGGTGCGGAAGGAGCCATTCCGTCGCGATCTGATACTGGATTAGGAACGAGTATCTCGCTGCGGACGCCGTCGGCCGTGCTGCTTCCGCTTGCGGTTGTGCCGTCTGGGCTGTATGCGTTCTGGGGCGGGGGCGCCAAGAGCGCGCTGCTTACGGACGTGCTGGCTCTGTCGTTCGCGCACAACGCGGTGTCGCTGCTGCGGCTGGACAGCTTCCCGACGGGGTGCATCCTGCTGGGGGGGCTGTTTGTGTACGACGTGTGGTGGGTGTTCGGGACGGACGTGGTGCGCGCATATATTTGAAATGATTTGAAATGGTACTGAGATGATGCAGATGGTCAAGGTAGCGACGTCTGTGGACGCGCCGATCAAGCTGCTGTGGCCGCGGGGGGAGGGGTACACGATGCTGGGCCTGGGCGACGTGGTGATCCCGGGCACGTTTGTTGCGCTGGCGCTGCGGTACGACCGGGCGCGGGGGCTGGGACGGTGCTACTTCTGGGGCGCGCTGGCGGGGTACGTGGCGGGGCTGGGGGCGACGATGGCGGTGATGCATATCTGGGGACACGCGCAGCCTGCGCTGCTGTACCTGAGCCCGGCGTGCGTGGGTGCGGTGGGCGCGGTGGCGGCGGTGCGGGGGGAGGTAGTCAGTAGCTGGACATGGGTCGATAAATAGTGCATAAATAGATCGGGGTCGGCCGGGACGTGGCCGGGGGCCGGCGGGGTGCCGGGGGTCGCTCGGACCGCAGATGGGCCTGTTGCTCGCTTCTCTCACTTTGTCTGCAACGATGGACGACGAGCTCCACGGGCTGTCCCAACAGGACTGGAACTCCCTCTTCGCTGCCCCGCTCAACCCCACCGTCTTCGCCGCCCTCGCCGCCAACGGCGTCCTCGGCGCCCCTGACACCCTCCACCATCGCCCCCCCGCCGCCCTCCCCCCGTCGCTCTGGATGTCCGCCGCCGCCCCGCCCCCGTCCCACCCCCCCGCCTACCAGCCCAGGCCAGAGTCCCTCACCCCGCTCTCCCCCACGTCCCCCAGCACAGAGTCCAAGTCGACCCTCTTCACCGACCTCTTCTCCGATGATCTCTTTCCCGGCCCTCCCCTCTCGCCCCAGCCCACCAGCCCCTTCACATCCCCCCGCGTCTCCGGCTCGCCCGTCCTCAACTGCTCCCCAGACCCCTCCGACATAGATCCCGAGCAGCTTGCCCGCGAGGACCCCCTCGCCACCCAGATTTGGAAGATGTACGCCCGCACAAAGGTCGGCCTCCCCCATGCGCAGCGTATGGAAAACCTCACCTGGCGCATGATGGCCCTCGCCCTCAAGAAGAAGAAGGAGGACGAGGATGCAAAGCTCGCCGCCGATCTCCCCAAGCTCAAGCTTGAGCCCCCTCCCGATCCACCCGTCGTTCCGCCGCCCCAGCCCCAGGTCCAGGCCCTGCTCCCGTCCAGTGACGAGCGCGGCCGCCGCATCGACAAGGGCAAGGCTAGGGTCAGAGTCGTCGGCTTCGAAGCCATCAACGACTCTCTCACAAACGAGTGAGCGTCTACTCTCTTCTTTCTCTTGATCCACCCATCTCATTATCTCAGACCCGTCCCTATGGACTGGCGCGCAATGAGCAGGTCTAGATCTCGCATCTCTATGGATTGGAGACCCGCAAGTCGCTCGCGATCTCGCCCTCCCGAATCCACCACCAGCGCAACCACGTTTGATCAACACGGTGTCCCCCCTTATGATGCCCATTTCGCTTTTCCCACATATGACCGCGGCCCGATCAAGCACGTCCCACCCTCCAACGGCATTCCCATCCCCGGGCCCTCTCTCCTCTCCGCCGGCCGCCGCAGCCCCCAGCAGGACAACCAGCTTGGCGTCGTGTACGAGCAGGACAATGTTCCCTACTTTGATGACATGCAGCGCTATTCTTACGACTATAGCCCAAATGTCATCCCCTCATCCCTCCCTACGCCTGGCATACATGGCTACAATAGAGTCCCTGCACCTGTCAAGCAACGAAATATCCGTCCAACTGCCAATAACAGCACAAAGCCTCGCAGAATGACTGACATGCAGGCCACCGGGGGCGTCAAGCGTCCAGCGGACGCCCTCCATACGGACAGCTTCCTGCGTGCTGATCCCGTGCAGGACATGACACCCAGTACATCCTTCCCATCGTCTTCTTTCAACTTCTCTTTCCCTCCCTATGAGGGCGTATTTGATTTGCCCAGCCATCCCCCTCAGCAATTTTATCCGCGCACCCATCATCGACTGTATCACTCCACCTCTGCCTCGCCTTCAGATGCTGGACTTTCGGCTGCTGCCGCTGCTGCCTCTGCCGCCATGGCCGAGGGATATGCTCAACTCAATGCCGTAACTGGTGCAGATGAGAACGTTCTTGACTATCGCCAACTTATGGGGCTGGCTTACCCTCATCTCGACAACACATATACACATGTCGATCCAACCCAGATTCTTTCAGTCAACACTACGGGACCATTCCCCCCTTTCCATGCTAGTCCATCCAGCGAAGACTGGAATAATATCAATTCCAGCTCCAACGCTTCTCCAGAACCCTACAACACTTCCAACGCATCAACACCGCCTTCTACAGAAGGCCACGCCTCGTCAACGCGCCCATCTGCGCCGCGGAAATACATCTCCCTTCAGCAGGGTGCCCAAGATGTCCAACAACGGAAACAGTCCGTTAATTCCCCAGTGGAACCCAAATCGTCTGCAAGCACCCCCGAGGATGGGGTAAAGACGGAGGACGATCAGACTCCAACCTTGTGTACTAACTGCCAGACCACAAATACGCCGCTCTGGAGGCGCGACCCGGAGGGTCAGCCACTTTGCAATGCCTGTGGTCTATTCTTCGTACGTTACATTAATTTGTCTTGACAACAAAGACTAACTGATAGGCAGAAACTTCATGGCGTCGTTCGTCCCCTTTCATTGAAAACTGATATTATTAAAAAGAGGTGAGAAAGACAAAAAGTACAACTTGATGTGTCGGGAGGCTAATGGCCGCGCAGAAATCGCGCTTCTGGGGCGCCGAGCAGCAATGCACGAAAGGGTGTTTCCGCTCTGCCTAAACTGGCATCGTCGACTACACGACCGCGTTCACATTCGAGTTCGCTTCTTACGCGAACAATGACACCTATGTCACGACCTACAAGTCTAGTAGCGCCTACAGCGCCTGTTGGACCAATCACGATAAAGCGCCAACGGCGGACGTCGGGCCCCGATGCATGACCTTTCCTTCATTCATTGTGATCTATATTATTTACAACCATGCTCACCTGCGATATCTGTTTGTGTAGTTACTCAGTAGATTGTATGAAAGAGATGATGCTGATGGGATGAGTACGATGTTGTGACAAAGGCGTGAATTTAATAAATGTAAATAAAGACCGGTTGGACACCTACCATCACCTCCTCCACAAACTGGCGCTCTTCTCCAGACAGCATTCTTCACAGCGCAGCACAAATGCATCCCTGCAGCCCGTAGCGTCTTCCGATAATCGTCAGGGCCTCAATCGCAGAGTCTCACGCACAGACCTCGACTTTGAGCAAGCTTTGCGCCAGGAAGGTACCTTTGTCCTCAGGGAAGGCATCGACGTCAACTCGCTAGGTGTCGACAACAGCCCTGCGCCAAGAAACATATCTACTCCTTCCTCCCGAGCTATATCTCGCGTTGCGCTCCAGCCCGCCACACCGACTGTCGTGCCGCCGACCCCCTCACCCGTCCCCGGCCCACCAGCTAATAATATGCCATTCATTGCACCCTCCCCTGCCTCCTCTTCGTACGATCTCGCGACGGACGCGGATGACGCGGAGCGTCAGCTACACCGTAGATCGTTGTACCGCTCTCCAGGGACGTCGAGCAGCCCTGACCTGGCGACGCTCCTGCGCCGCACGAGGGAGCGCGGGAGCCCCGCGGGGGTGCCCGTAGGGAAAAAAGAGAAGGGAAAAGAGAGGGAGAGGGACACTGACAGAGAGCGCAGGCGCGATGCAAAGGAGCGAGAAAGATATGATCAGCAGACGCTGCGCCAGCCTACGGGGACGTATTCGAGCACAACGCTCGCGCCCCCCTCGCCATTTGGCGAGCGGGTGAGAGAGGGGCTCGGGGAGGAATGGGTAATGCCACCCTCAGCAAGACAGAAGGAGGCGACAGCCAAAGTATGCGCTCATTGTTCTAAACTTGACTTCTCTGACACGAAAGACAGGTACCCAAGTCGTCTGTGCGCGCAAAGACGAGCGCGTTGTGGGGTAAGATGATGGGGCAGGGAACAGCTAGGGAGCGATCAGTGCGTTGGCAGACAGATGTTGATCATTTCGTTGGGGGAGACTGATAGGCTTATGTTAGAAAACCGACGCATCGATGCACCCAGCGTCACAAACGCTGATGAATGCTTTTGCACCGCCTGTGCCTGCCATCCCACCAGAGCATAGGTCGCCGGTCCATCCGTCTCCAGCCACTGACATCTTTTCGTCCCCTACTATCACGAGCAACACCAAAAAGCCCCTCCCGACACGCAAACCCCTTCCGGACATCATGACCCCGCCTAAACACAGTGATGACACTGACCGCTCAATCGTGCTCGTAGAGAAGCAGGACTCGCCATTGCCGCCACTACCGGACTCGTCTCCCGCACCTATTACCCCAAAGCGTCGAAGCAACAGTGTCAGCAATGACGCCCGTCTGCCTTCGCTATTCCCGCTTCAGCTTCCAACGTCCGCGTCACCTCCGCAAACTCCGGACAAGACGCGTGTGAGAAAGGCCTCGGATACCACGTTTGGGGGACTATTGGATGTCTTCAAAGGTGAACTTTCTATCCTGGATCCTATCTCTTTAGATCTGCGTGATCCATCTACACCCCTTCGTCCTGTCCTAAAAACTGATCTAACTCCTCGTGACGATCGAGCAGAGAGTAGTGCTGCAGCATCTGTGTCTGCACCCACCTCACCCTCAACCCTAACTGCCAGCACCCCCTCCTCACTCGACGGTGCGAGCCTGTCAGTAGTCGTGCCACCCCGCACCTCATCGCTACAGGCTCCTGCTCCCCGGTACTCATTAACGGGCCATGCTGCAGGGGCAAGGCATCCGCAGCAACAGCAGGCTACAGGAAGTACGCCTTTGCGATCGCGGAGCGGACCCACCACCCTTGCGGCGAATAGCCAAGTCAGCCGTGATGGCTCAAGGTTGCGGGTGCAACATCGATCTACGGCGTCGAGCTCGGAGCCATCCCTCATCGCAGCTGTAAACGCTGCAAATGGTGAGTCGTCGTCGTCCTCAAAATCTTTCCGGGACTCGGCGCATGATTTCGACACGCTCCTAACACGCGGAGCGGCGTCGCGCGTCGTGCCTGCGGCACTGCGCCGCGGATCAGAGCATGACTTAGCCTTGTCGCCGGATTCAGCTCAGTTTTCTGCGACATCGTTGACACCGATTATCACTGGGGAAGACCAGGGAGATGATCTAGAGACGAGAGGGAAGGAACTGGCAGCACGCTGTTGGAACGAGAATGAAGACTTCTTAGCAAAGGAAAAGATCGCTGAGTGGCTGGGCGGGCAGTGAGTAATATTCGGTTTCCTCTATTGAGTGTGACTGACGGCGGTGTAGTGGCCAAATCAATGGCATAGCGCTTCGATATTATATCGATATGTTTGATTTCTCTGGCCTGAGGTTGGATCTGGCATTCAGGCGGCTTTGTGGAAAGCTATTTCTGAAGGGCGAAACACAGCAGGTGGATCGAATACTGGAACAGTTCAGTCGCAGGTATTGGGATTGTAATCCGGCTACACTTTACGGCAGTGCGAGTGCGTTAAACCTTTATCGACCATATAGGACCAAGCTAATGAGTGTTGTAGACCTCGTTCACGCCGTCGCATATTCGCTCCTCCTTTTGAATACTGACCTTCATGTGGCTGACCTCACGACAAGAATGTCGCGCTCGCAGTTTGTGCGCAACACCATGACTGCGATACAGATGCAACTGCAGCCAAGTCCCGATCCCAATTCTCACCCGAGTCCAAATCCCTCTGCTCAGTTATCTAGCTCTGACCTTACCTACGATGACTGTAGCAGCAGTATCCGTGGACCCGCATCCGACGAGACAGATATAAGGACTGTGACGCGCACGACAAGAAGTAATAGTACTGCGAGTTGGAACAGTGTTCCGCATGATGTCGGTATTTCAATGCCGCTGTCGCCGCCATCAACAACGTCGAGCCAGCTAGGAACTGGACTTTCCAATGGCAGTACGCAGTCGGTTCACAGTCCCGATCAGTCAACACCGTCTCGCCAACCTGCAACTCACGGACGCGCTTGGGAGTTAGATATGGAGTCGTTGTTGAAGGTAAGATGACATGCTTACTGTGGCAAGCAAATGGCTTATGATTCTCTAGGATATGTATACGGCTATCAAGAGCCAGCAGATCCTACAGCCTCTTACAACGAGTGTAACTCGCTCTTCAATGTCGTCGCTCAGCCCTGGAGGTGCAGGGATGTTGCGCAACCGTAGTCTGCGCGCACAACCAGATAGACTGATGACACTAAAGCGCGGCAGTATTCGTGGGCTTCAGTCGGTTCTAGGTGTGCAGTCTGGCGTGAGCCCGTACAGCAGCAATAGCAGCATTGACGGCCGTATTAGTCCGTCGCCCAGTTTTGCGACATCCACGCATGAGGTACGGCAGGCGTATGGGATAGCGAATTGTTGCTGATTTGTCCACTTAGGCGATGTATGGGTCGAGTTCATCTTTTCTTAACCCTGCATTGGGCTTCGCCTCGAATCTGTCGCACACAATCATCCGAGAGGCGCAGGAGGATGATGACCAGAGTGTACATAGCGCTGATTCAGCGTCCACCACTATCAGTATTTCTGATGAAGAGCTCGCACTTCTAGGAGCGCCATGGGCGAAGGAGGGGATGTTGTGCCGTAAACAGTACTGGGAATCTGCAGGAAAGCGTGCTAAGGACAAGGGATGGCTAGACGTCTTCGTTGTCATTCAAAAGGGGCAGCTGAATATGTTCATTTTTGGTGACCATACCTCGGGTAAAACGGGCACATTTGGTGGAGGCAATTGGCTGGTACGTTCTTCCTGGCATGTACATTGTCGTGGAGGCTTATTGTGAATCTGTGATGCATAGGCTAATGCACAACCGGTCGGCACAATTAACCTCGCACACTCGTTGGCACACGCTTTGCCGCCGCCAGGCTATCACAAGCGACCGCATTGCATGGTGTTGACTATGGCAAGCCGCGGCGTCTATTTCTTCCAGGCTGGTACAGAAGAGCTTGTCAATGAGTGGGTGTCGACATGCAACTACTGGGCAGCACGTACAAGCAAAGAGCCTCTGGCTGGCGGGGTGTCGAATATGGAGTATGGATGGAATAGAGTCGCAGGCGTGTACGGGGATGAGGCCGGCGCATCGCAGGTCGATTTGCATCGTGACGACTTTCCGGACACTATCAGCGTGCGAAGTGGGAAGAGCTCGCGCAGCAAGTACAGCTGGCGCGACGTGAATGCCACCGTGCGCGGAAACTATTCGTCTCCACGCGGGGACAAGACATACATTAACGAATGGAAAGCGCCTCAGCCGCCCACTGTGGCAAGTACCCACGACGAGGAGACGCAATTGGATGCTTTGAAGAAACATGTAGCTTCTCTCAAGCAGGACCTTGCGACGCATAACGAACTCCGGGAGCCAATGGCGGCTCTGGTAAGCTTTCTCTGTTGATCGTTTTCTACCGTCGTTTGTGACATTTTTCTGTTCTAGTATCATGCACGAACGGCTAATGCCATGAAAGCCCAAAGCAATTGGGAGGAAAAGTCACAGTATCTGCTACGGGAGATAGTAAAATATGACTTGTATATCGACTCGCTGCAAGCGGCGATAACCTTGCGCCTGAAGAAACGAGGCGAGAAAGGTGCGTTTGATTTCGGGATCACGTATGCGGGCACCGTCTAAATACATGCCTTTCCAGCTCTTGAGCATGCACTAAGCCGCGCGCAGCCCGTCGACGACCCGACCACGGAGGCGAAAGGGTTTGGTATTCCAGAATCTATCTCTGAAGAAGCCGAACCAATAACACCAAACGCCCGCGATCATTTCCTGCAAAACGCACACGGCAAAGAAGCGGCAGAGGATGAAGACGACACTGATGACTGACCACGCTCTGTTTGTATGATATACCAGCCACTGTTCTCGGAAGGATATAGCTATGCAGTACACTCATACCTTATTTTACTTGCTTTTGTTAAAATCTCATTCATCTTTTGTCTACTTTGGGTTTATGTTCGGTTTCTTCTTTTTCTCTCTCTGTTTAGGGCGCCGTACCTTGGAAATCCTGGTGATTTGCTTAAGTAGGCGCAGACAACAGTCCTATAACCGCATTTGGATAATACTTCCATTATTGGTAACTTTAGACCCAAATGGTATTACAGGAATAGAAGGTTTGAGATTGGACTACTTGGTGTAAATCAGCACGGGCCATACTTGGCCGCAGATACATGTGCCGCGAGCCCACTTGCGCTGGTCTTTGGCGTGAAAATAGAACCGCCCTGGACGGGTAAAAATACGGGTCAGCTGGCAGCGCTTCGCAGAAGGAGAGGAAGAGTCACCTGGTTGGGGGCGTACCACACCGAGCCTACGTCGTCGTTTGCGTTTGTGCCAAAGTGGACCACTGCGGACTCTTGCGACCCGAGGAAGCCGCTGTACTTGCCCACCCGCGCGGGCCCGGCGTTGTCGAGGTAGTACTGCAGGTGCTTCGTCCATATGCCCTGTGGCGGCTATATGAGCTTTAGGTGGCTGGGAGTGGTGATGGTACGTACTTTGAATATTTGCTGGTAGGGAATGGATGGTGTTCAGATGGGTGAAGGGAGCAGAGGGAGATACGCGCGCGCACCTGGTCCTGGTTGCAGACTGGCCCGCCGGACTGGGCGTCGTCGCACGACTCTTTCAGGATGTCGGTCCCTGCGGTGAGGAGCTGGGTGGTGGCGTCGAGCGTGATCTCGGCCTGGTCGAGCAGCGAGGTGTCCCCTGTGGCGACGGAGAGTGCGGCGAGGCCCGAGGCGATGACGCCCTGATACGATATAGGTTAAGATGCTTTTAGGGTGCGAGTGTAAAACTCACTTGGTTGTACGTCCAGGTCGTCTGGTGGTAAAGGCGGTATCATTAGTGACGGCGCCGAGAAGAGGAGGATACGCTACCTGGCCGTTGTTCTGGCATGTGGTAAAGTCGAGTCCGTCGTTAAATAGGCCCTGGGCGTTGCGCATACCGGAAGCTGAGACTGCGGGAGTGTAAAAGCATGAGTATGAGTGTTAGGTAGAATAAGCTAGCGACGTACGCCACGCCCACGTCTATACGTATATTACACCGGCTCAGAGCAGTATTGGATAGAAGAAGACGCCGGCGCTCACCTTCTGCGCGTTGGCGAGGTATGTCGCGTTGTTAAAGCGGAGGAAGCCCTGGGCGGAGAGGAGGAGGAAGAGCTCGTTCGTGATCGCGTTCTTGTACGTGTGCGCGGTCGACCACCAGACGCCGCCGCCGCACGTGTCGTCCCACTGCCCTGCGATGAGGTCGTAGATCTGGCTCGCTGCGCTCTGGGGCGCATAAGCGTGAGTGGGTAGGGGTTCAGCGCGGTACGCACCAGGAACGCGGTGTTGTCGAGCCCGCGGGCGGCCTTGTAGTCCGCCATCTTCCAGAGGGAGAGCACGACCCACTGTACCGGACCGAGTCAGTTAATCAGATATGCGTTATTTGAATAGACGCGTGCGCACCCCGGAGTCGTCGTTGCTGCCGCCGAGGAGGGCGGCCCAGTCCGTGGCGGGGTTGAGCGCGGAGCGGCCGATGAACGACGCGTTCGCGACGGCGGCGAACTGGTCGGTGCCCGTCGCGAGCATGAGGTTGTGTAGGTCCTCGAGTGTGTTCTGGTGAGTGAGTTAGCTAATGTGTTGTGGGATGTTGGGTCTAACTGCTGGGAGGGCTCACAGCGTCAGTCCAGAGGCTCCCGCCGTTGTACTGGCCCGAGGAGGCGTCGAAGTATTCCGCTTGCAGCCGGTTGGCCACGCCCTGCAAGGTGGATTTGAGTGAGGATTAGGGGTGCGTCATGGAGGGAATGGACGGACCAGCGCGTTGCCGAGTGTCGCCTCGCACTGAGCGGCAGAGACGGTGGCGGCGGCGGTGAGAGAGGCGAGGAGCGCGAGCAGGGGTTTCCAAGACTTGAACATAATACGGTGGTACGAGGATACAAAGGTGCACTCCACTCTACTCCACCGCGCCCTGCGCACTTATACGGTGGCATGGGCAGGGTCACGGCGGGCTTCGCGTTTCACGCTGCACACCAGCTTCGAAACGCGCGGTTCGAAATATATATATGTAACCAATGTAATGCGCGTCATCAGCAACTGAGCAGCAGAGCACGAATGACGCAGAGCGGGAAGGCGCTGGGCGCATGGTGCGCCGGTCATATGTATGTGGGCGAAGAAGGGAAGCTGAACGTTGGAGATGGCAGGTGCTGGGATATTTCTGGGTTGTCGACAGTATTTTGGTCATACTCCGATTGAGCATGACACTGACGACGATCAGCTGCTGATCCTGAGCGTTCGCCATCTACGCATAGCCGTCTGTAATCGATAAAGGATATCGTTGAGATCTGAGCATGAACGCTGTGAGCACGCTCCTGCTGGCTTGTCTAGCTCGCTGACGGAAAGTATACAGAACGACACTGGACGCAGAGAGGGGCCACCACTAGCAATGCCCCCAGACGCGACGCACCGCCTGTGTCCTGCTTGTGCGCAGATCGACTTTGCGGCGCATATCACGGACGCGGAAAAAGGGCGCACACCGGCACGCTATGAACTCGCAGCGTACCCCGATATCGTTGCGAACGCGATGGCGGGGCGATGTGCATTCTGTCGCCTTGCGTGGGCGGGCGGGGCGGGGGAGGAGAGCGGGGGGTGGGGCAGGGGTGTCTTTGCGGAGTGGGTGCCCGAGCGCGGGTTCGTGATCGCGCAGATGCACCGGACGATCGTCGTGAAAGTGGCGGGGCACGCGCCTGGGCACCCGCATGGCGTCGCGCGGCGCATTCCGGCTGTATTCGACCCGAGGATGCTCGCGCGGTGGGTGGCGCTCTGTGCGGCGCACCACGGGGAAGGATGTGCGCCAACACCGGGCGTGCGCGGGTCTGCGCGCTTCCCCGGCGGCTTGAAGCGGCTGCGGATGATCGACGTGCACGCGGAGTGCGTTGTAGAGATCGCGGAGGGCGAGGAGTGTGTGTATGTTGCGCTGAGCTACATGTGGGGTCGGGCAGAGACGGTGAAGCTGGTGGGGAGCAACATGGGGGCACTGATGGCGGCGGGGGGACTGCGGGAGGCGCCAGTGCCGCGGACGATCCGGGACGCGATGGAGGCGGTGCGGGGGATGGGTGGGGGGATGCGGTACCTGTGGGTGGACGCGCTGTGCCTGCTGCAGGACGATGGGGCGGAGATGGGGGATGCGGTGGGGAAGATGCACCTGGTGTACCGAGGGGCAGCTGCGACGATCCTCGCTGCGCACGGGGAGGATGCGAATGCTGGGCTGCCTGGGCTGCACGCGAACTCGCGGTGGATTCCGAACCACATTGAGCGGTACAAGAACGCGATTCAGTATGGCGAGGAGGTGCGACCGGGCGTGTGGATGACAGTCGTCGAGCCACTTGCGGACGTGCTGATGCCGTCGATGCACCTGACGCGTGGCTGGACGTGCGTATTTTTCTTTTATTTATCGGCTAGCTGCTGATCTAGGTGCAGGATGCAGGAGCATGCGCTGTCGCACCGCCTGCTGATATTCACACCGAAACGGGTGTACTTCCAGTGCGCGCGCAACTGCTGGAGTGAGGATACGGTGTACGACGATTTCCCGGAGGCAGAGAACGTGCCGATTGGGCTGGACCTGCGAAAAACGGGAGTGGGGCTGATGGGGGAGGAGGAGGAGCGGCCGTACGAGAAATACGGGGAGCTGGTGCTCAAGTACTGCACGCGGCGACTGACACAGGAGACGGACACGCTGAACGCTGCGGCGGGGTTCCTGGCGGCGATGGGGCTGATGATGAAGAGCGAGATGGTGGCGGGGCTGCCTGCGGCTCTGTTTGATGCTGCGCTGCTGTTCTTTGACGCGTGGCCGGACGAGGACAAGACGGGGCTGCGGAAGGACGGGTTCCCGAGCTGGTCGTGGGCGGGCTGGCGTTCGCCGGCCGTCTTCATGATGGCGCAGAGCGGGCCGGGCGAGATCAATGCGTGGCTGAGCGACAAGACGTATATTGTCTGGTACGCCCGCGAGAGCAGGCACGCCGACGCACGGCTTGTGCGCGCAGCGGGGGACGGTGGGGGGCGGGAGACGCGGCCGAGCGCGCTTGAGGCGGGAGCGATTGGGCGGGAGCACGCGCTGCTGCAGTTCTGGGCATACACGGTGGCGGTGCACGCGTTTGAGCGGCCGGACGAGCGGGCGTACTACATGTATGAGCGGACGCGGCGGGTTCGGGGCCGGGACGGGGCGCTGTGGGGCGGGATGCGGCTCAACGACGCGTCGCTGGTCGGGGCCGGGCCGCACGAGTGCGTGGTGGTGGCGAGCGCAGACAGGTACTGCAACGAGCTCAATGACGGGGATGACAACATATTCGCTGCAATCAACAAGCCCATCTGCTGGGTCATCCTCATCGCACGTGATGGCCCACTTGCAGAGAGACGGGGGCTTGGGTTTCTGTACGAAGAGTATGCCAGAGACCGTGAGTGGAAAGAAATAGTACTGGCTTGAATGTTGGGGTGCCAAGACACAAATAACTTATCACGTGCATCTACTTGTACTACTTACCTTGCCTGCGCTCAGCGCTGCACTGCTCCTCCGCTGTCTCTCCAATCCACCCATGCCCGAATCAAACGACTTCAAGGGCCTCCACCGCCTCATCCGTCTCATCGCAAAGCTCGCCGTCTACTCCTTCTTCCACGAGCTCCGCGTCATTGGTGGCGAGAATGTCCCCGACTCCGGCCCCATCATCGTGTATGTCTTCCATCCCCCCTCTCTCGTCCCCTCCCTCACCCCCTCCCCACAGCACCGCGACACACCACAACATGATGCTCGACCCCGTCGTCCTCTGTGCGCCCCTTCTCTCTCTTTGTCTTTGCACTGCCGCTGACCACGCGCAGCCGTCGGCTTTCCATACCGCCGCATTCTCAACTACTGGAGCAAAGGTGTGTCCCCCCTTGCCTGCTCCGACACCCTCTAACGTGCCCCAGCGAGTCTCTTTGCCCACCCCATCATGCGCTACATCCTCTTTTCCTCCGGAAACATCCCCGTCGACCGCAAGAGCAAGGACCGCCAGGTCCTCTTCAAAGGCACAATAGGCGCCCTCGCCCGCGGAGATGCAGTCGCCCTTTTCCCAGAGGGCACCAGCTACACAGAGCCACGCATCATGCAGGTCAAGGACGGCGCTGCCTGGGCCGCTTTCGAGTACACAAAGTGGGCCAAGGATCACCCCGACAGCGCTCACCCCAAGGACGTCACCATCGTCCCCGTCTCTATCGTCTACACAAACAAGAGCAAGTACAGAAGCAGAGTGAGTGTTTGCACTTATTTCACTATACCCGTACTCATCTGCTCCGCAGGTCATTATGGAGTGAGTCCCATGCCTCGCCTCGTGCGCGCGCTCTGACGTCGTTTCAGGTTCGGCCAGCCCATCAAATTGGATCAATACCTCGCCGACTTTTTCTCTAATGAAGAGGGCGCGCCCCGTGCGACCGTGAAACGCGTCACACAGCGTATTGAACAGGAACTCGTTTCGACTAGCATCAACGCCCCAGACTGGTGCGTTTTTTTCTCTTCCAGGTTCCAGGGCTGCGCTGATGGGCGTGCAGGGATACGCTCTATGCAGCGCGCATGGCGCGCGAGCTGCTTTGGGAACAGGAACGCTCAATTGCCGCAGACGACTTTGTCGCGATATCCCAAACGTGCGTGGCTCGGGTCGTCTGGCTTGCTGGTGTTGACCGCTGGATGCAGGCTTGTGGATTTGTTTACTGACCAAGAGCTGACAAGCAATGCAAAGGCTGTGCGCCGAAACCTGCTGAACTACTATTCCCTGCTGCAGTCGACGCACCTGACAAATTCGGTGTTGTCTTCTCTGCCTCTGCCGCGGACATTGGCGCCAAACGAGCCAGCGACGCTTCCTGGGCGGCTATATACGGTGATGCTGCTTGTGCGGGACACGATCGCGGCGCTGGTGCCGCTTCCGTTCTTCTTGATTCCGCTGGTGGTGCACGCGCCGGTGTACATAATGGGCAGTCTTGGGGCACGACTTGTGGAACACGAGGAGGAGACGCAGGCGCAGAACAAGGTCGCGTTTGGGTTGCTGTCTCTTCTGCTCATTTACCCGAGCACGTTCTTCTTCCTCTGGGCCCTCTTTTTCTATACGGGGACAGGAGCGATTCTGGCAGGGCTGATGGTGTATCTGTTTGCGGTGTACCATATCAAGATGATTGACGGTAAGGAGCGTTCTATCTATAGAGAGTGGAGGCGTGCTGACGGCATGATGGACAGGCAACTATGAACGGTGCGTGCGTTCGTGGTGTATACTGATATTTTGTTGCTGACTGGGCGCAGGGCGAAGCGGTTCATCGCGGCGTGGCGGGTGCTGGTGGGGGTGTGGATGCCGAAGCGGCTGGACATGTCTGCGTCTGCGGTGGCGCAGTACATGCAGCCCAAGACGCCGCCGCGGAGCGCATGGATCGACCGGCCGGGGGAGGTGACGGACTTTTCTCTGCAGTCAGAGCCGCCTGTGCGTGCGCGGGGCTCGCGTCGGCCGCCGTCGCGGCAGCTGGTGCGCCATGTGCTGCGGTCGCGGGTGGAGGCGGTGAACGCGCTGGCTGCGTTCCTGGACGCGGTGGTACGGGGGCAGACGCGGGTGCGCGCGGCGGGACATCTGTCGGGGGGCGCGGGGTGGCGGGACGGGGCAGAGGTGGTGGGGTACCTGCGTGCACGGGGAGCACGGGTGCCGCAGGGGCGGGTGCTGGACGTGTGGGCGGGGAGCGAGACGGAGATGTCTGAGTAGACGTAATTAGTTAGTGTGCGAAAGATGATTAGATTATCGGCGCTCTAACTGAACTCTAACTATGGCAAGGGTCGCAGACAACGTTTTGTTCCCAACCTGCACCATGGACTCCTTCCAGGACACCCTGCGCGAGCAGGACGCCATCTTCTACGCTACCTTTCCCGCCGCCGCTGCTGCTGCTGCCGCCTACCACAAGCCCACAGACTACTCCTTCGTCCCATACGACGGCGACGGCGGCCACCTCCAGGTCCAGCACCACCCACACCACAGGCAGCTGCTCCATCATGCACCCTATCCCCCGCCCTACCAGCTCCAGCTGCCCCCAAGGCAGCAGCGACGGGACCCAGACGTTGTCCCAGTCCCCATGTCCACCGCTGCCCGCAGCCTCCCCGACTACGTTCAGCGGCCCTCGGCGCCCCCGCCCCCCGACCACCAGCCCTCCGTCTTCCGCCAGAGCCTCCCGCTGAGCCCGCCCCTCCCTCCTACTTCACCCGCTGCGCCCCCGGCCCTTCCAGCCCCACCCAAGCGGGTCCAGGAGAAAAAGCCCCCGCTCGCGTGTCTCTTCTGCCGCGGCCGCAAGATCGCGTGCGGCTCGCCCCTCCCCGGGAGCACCGACAAGACCTGCAAGTGCGTGTTCTTCTCTCAAAGGAAAAGAGAACAAACAAAAAATGCTGACTATATGCGCAGCCAGTGCCAGCGTCGCTCGCTGCCGTGCGAGTACCCCTCCGAGAGCAGGCGCGGCATGCGCAAGAAAAAGACTGTTCCTGTCTCGGACGCAGCAGCAACAGCAGCCCAGGCCCCCGATTCCCCCGCAGCATCCACCCCAGACAAGACCTAGCTGCCGCCTTTTTCTCTTCTTCTTGGGAACTTTTGCACCTCTTTTGTCGTCTTGCACATATACCACCACTGCTTGCTCTCTGTCACATTGCTTTCTTGTTCCTCTGTAAATATATGTCTGCTGTATATTCTGTTCAAAAATCGTTACACAAATCAGTTTATAATACATTTCCCACCACTGCCTTGTCCCTCCTCCCCCATGCCCCTCTCTTTCCTTTCAGTCCCGCCGTGCTGCCTTGCTGTGTCGCCCTGACCGCCGCCGCTGCGGCTTGGCGCTGTCGGCAAGCGCTTCAACGTCCTGCACAGGCGTCAGTTCCTCTCGGACACGCTTGAGACCCTTAGAGCCAGCACCTAGTCCCTCATGCCGCGCCGCATACGCTATCATCTCTGCCGGCAGTGCAGCCTCCCCGGCCTCCTGCTCCTCCAGTGCCCGTCGCTGCAGTCGTTGCGTCCGCAGTGTCCGCTCACCAGCCAGCGCCGTCGCATCCCGCTCCACCGCCATAAAGTCCTCTTCCTCGACCGGTGGTGGCGGTGGCGGGTGGTACGGGTAGTGCTGTCGCAGCCACTCGTGATCAAGCGCGTCCGTCATCGACAGCCGCTCGGTTGGCTTGAACTGGAGCAGCTCCCGCGTAAAGTGGCGCACTGCACCCACGTTAGTAGATTCCCTTGTATATAATAAAAATTCCCTTACGTTCGACACTAAACGTCCGCGGATGCTCGTCCAGCGCGCGCCAGTCCACCCTCCGCGTCAAGATGCGCGACCGGATATCAAGTGCGGTGTCTTCGACGAACGGCGCCTGGTTCGTCACCCTGCATAAACAATTATAAACTCTCTGCAGTTCTTTGTCGCCCGCACTCACATCGAGAACAGGATCACACCAACACTCCAGCTGTCCACTAGGTTATCGTACCCCTCCGGCCCGTCCGTGACCACCTCGGGCGCCAGATAGCTGGGGGTCCCGCACATCGTCTGACAAATCCAGGTTATTGTGGTTCAATACAAATGGCTGAATACAACACCCACCCGGAGCATAGTCAGGCTGTCCACCACCTTGGCAAGCCCAAAGTCGGCAATCTTGCATATCGGCGGGCGTTGTCTCGTGAGCAGCACATTCTGCGGAGTGTGTGAGTATAGATACAATTCGTGCATTTGGCCCTGCCCACCTCGGGCTTCATGTCGCGATGCGTGATCCCTTTTGAATGGATATACTAGTTCTACCGTTAGACAGATGATTGCCACAATATAAAAATGGTCCTACAGAAAGGGCGTCGCAGATCTGGTATGTGATGTCTCGAGCATCGTATTCCGCTATGCCATGTCAGTTGCAAGCCTGCGCAAATTAGAAAATACACTCACGCAGTCCGTTGTCACTCTTCAGGATATGTTCCAGCAGATCACCCCCATCTATGAGCTCCAACACGAGATCTAGGGCGCAATCAGCGTGGGCACGCACAGGCGCGCGCGCGCTCAAGTTCAACTCACTGATGCTGTGGTCCTCGTGAAAGAAGACCTCCATGAGCTTGCACACGTGCGGGTGGTCGATCTTCTCCATAATACTGATCTCGCGCGCAAACATCTCGTACCGCGGCTCGCCGTTCGTCCGCACCGTCTTCCCGCTGTGGATCATCTTCACCGCGTACCACTCCCCAGTCGCCCGGTGCATCGCCCGCTTCACAGACGCGAACGCCCCAGAGCCTAGCTCGACCCCGATATCGTAGAAGGCGTACAGTCCCGTCTTCGGGATCCCGGCCGCCAGGTGGCGGTAGACGAATCCTGCTCTGATGGGTCAGCAGCACACCCCTCACGGGGCCAGACAAAGGCACGCACTATAGTCCTCCAGCGGGGTCTGCGGCTGGGGAATCGACGTCCCGAACGCGATCTCGTTCCCGTCGCGCAGGATGCGCGTCCGGCCCTTGCCCACCTTCTCGTGGTTAATCTGCACGGGCCCGCCGCGATCAGCACATGCGCACAAGGTAAGGGTATGGTTGGTCACTCACGAACGTCCCGTTGCTCGACAGATCCTGCACCACGACGCTCGCGTCGGTGTCCTTCCCGTTCCAGGTGATGATCGCGTGCTTGCCGCCTGTGGAGAGGCCATCAGCGGGGGGCCGCGGGATGGCTCGAGCGGGGTGGGTACTCACTGACTTTGAACCCGGGCATCACGATCTGGTTCACCTCCGTGCTCCGCCCAATGTTGTACCGCGAATGGATGCGCCAGAGGTCGATCCTCGTCAGCGCGGGGTTGCATGGCTGCAGGTAGCCCCAGAGGTGACTGTCGAGTGCCGGGTCGGGCGGCTGCGAGGGCTGCGACGCCGCCTGCGTAGATTGGGTCGGCTGCGTCGACTGCGATTCCTCTTCCTCCTCTTCCTCCTGCTGCCCCTGCGCGTCGTTGGTCATCTCGTCCTCCCCGTTGTCCATGCCATAGTCGATCGAGTCCTCGGCATACATGTTGTTCAGAGTGTGGGGGCAGATGAAAGGCCTGCGTTGCCGATGCTTTATAATTGACGCGTTTTAAAGCCCGCTCAGTGGCACACTCAAGCACATTTCTGCCTCTTCTGTCGTGCGCGCTTTAAATTGTCCTCCGCAAAGCCTATCAGACACAGTATATTTCATAAAAGCGGTGGCCCGAGTGCACGTTCTCTTCGCCCCTTTTCGATATACGTATTTTGCACACTGTCCTTGCCGGCAGACCCTGTACACAGCGCGGCAATTACTAGTACAAAGTTTAATTTCTGAGAGTGCTACAATTCAAGATACTGTGGAGCTTATTGCGAACGGTCTCAAATATGATCACTCTGCTAATATTCGGTGGTCAAGATGAACAGGTTTTATCTAATTTTCCCTACCCTCCATCGCACAAGTAAACATCCATCCTATCAAATCAGGGTCTGGAAATCGATAAGACATAGTCCGCGCGCAGTTGGCTTCCTAAAGCTGTGCAAGCGTGCGACCAAGGAAAAGCGACAGTGCATTTTAGAACCGTTCCCCGTTTCCACAGCATGGGCTCGAATGCACATTTTCGCCATGTATATTTGACCGTTAACTGGAACAGAAAGAGCCCAAAAAGTGCATCACGGCTGTATGACTTTGGTGCTGACTGCCGTTGCACGAGTCAGCTTGAGTGGCCACGTTCCCGAGCTTGGTGACTTCTCAAGTCACCTGCCGAACAGAAAGTCATTGAGGGATACCAAATAAACAATCCAGGTCCACGAAGACTATTTATTCGACGGCCAGCAATGTTTCTGTTAGTTTGACCAATCCACGAGTTCTGATATCCGAAGCCACATAGCAGCTCAACGCCGCAATGTGGTTGGTGTCTGTACGACAGCAACCGCCGGTCAAGAGGTGTTCCTTGAGCCCTTCTGTTTCCACAACATTTGTGAGTTCTTGAGCCCATGCCTCGGCTCGACACTCTCGTCCTAGCCAAGCCTGCTTCTCTTCGTCATAGTCGCCACCGTTTGGATATACCACTAACCACAGAGGAGTTTCCCTGTATACATCCAATGACTTGACGTAGTCCCGGACTTTTACACAGAGAGGACGGATGTAATCCAATGAAGTGCAGTTTATTCCAAAGCCAGACGGAACAGCAAGAGGAAAGTCCAGGTTGTAGCCATTTCTGTAGGCTGCAATGAGCATATCGTCGATTTGGATTTTCTCCTTTCCGTTGCTATTTGCATTTTCGGGCGATTCACCATTTGGAAAGACACAACTGATCCACCAAGGCTTCACGGCACCATGCTCGCGGTCCTTGTTGACGACACGTTGAATGCGGCCCATAGCAATGCGAATGGCTATCACCTCTCTCCGAAGGGGAACGGTTTCAAAAGCGATGCAGTCTAAGCTAGCCCAGGTAGTGCAATCCGCAGCAAAGACGCTTAGACGTCTGAAATGGAACTCGGCCAGCGCATTGATAGCTACGAGCTCCTCATCAAGATTGTCGAACCGGTTTTCGTTCGGGCCGTCCGGGGTAAATGTGCGGGGACCGTATGGAGGAGGATAGAAACCCTGAAATTCCTGTGTAGGCTGTAGCGTAGCTCCAAAGGGACCCAATGAAAGCGCCACAAATTTTGTACGATCCACTGTTGCGGGGGCGCGATCATCTCCATATTGTGTCCGAGCTTCATCTGCAAGGCGTACGGCTTTTAGCATGAGACTTTTTGATTCCTGTTCGTCGAACCCTGCCCGGGTGAACGTCTCTACTGAGCACTGGTACCTGCACACTTAGATGAGTACCAAAGAAGCTCACAACAGGCATCCGAACAAAACAGAAACAGCCCTTACGTAGACGTTGAAATGACCGATGCACCGGCCTCAAGATAGCTCAAGTGAGCTTGCACAAGCGCCTCCGGGTTTGTAGAAACGGGGTGTGCCGACCACAGAGGGGACTGCGTAGCAGATGACCCAAGGCGGTCCTCAAGGATAGTTCCCTGCTGTCAGCATGAACAAGGCGGTGCAAAATATTGGCATTCGCCACGTACTAGGCCGCCGTCCAGAACAACAGGCGAATCGGGGAATATTGTATCAAACCCAGTTAGACTCTGCGCCATTTAAATAAGCAACAGACCAGTTGGCTTGCAGGCAGGCAAACTTGGTCTGAAGTGGTTGCTCGGCGACGCGCCCGTTCAAAGCGTGTATTGGCGACGCGTACTATGTAAGCGAGCTGATGCATAGAGTCACGTAGAGTCATGTCACTGAATAGCGAACAACCGGCGTGACAAGCAAGGTTTGTCCTGTTCTGTCCTGTTCTGTCAAGATGTTCTGTGGTACAGCTTACAGCAGCCCTGTAGCATAACTTGTAGAATTGTATAGATTTCTTAGACCTTAGTTCAGGTGCTTCAAATTTATCTGTGCAGTGGGCACTTCCGAAAGGGCACTTAGCATCTTGGTCCGAGAACTCTTTTAAAATAGTCATGCAAAATGAGAGCCTTACAGATAAGGCTGTCATTTTGTCTACACCTATATTCTAGTCCTTCCGTTGCCTTCCGCCAACCTTCCGCATTTCACCCATGACATCCCACAGCCAAGTCAAGCCAAGACAGAATGCCTGAGAATGAGAGGAGCGATCTCAATGAGAGCTAAGGCAAGAGAAGTCAATATCACCGACTTTGTGGTATCTCAAGGAAGAGCTCGAGCTTCTAATTTAGGAGGCGTTTATGTACATGGTGAATGTTGTCTGCAGCAAGTCTGTAGCAATTCAATGCCTCAGATGGAGACATCATTACCCAAAATAGCAACAACAGCGCGTATCATGAGTGTGCCACAACCATGCCGTAACGTTAACATTCGTATTGTACATACATACGATCTACTTATAGTACTTGTTGTCTTTGCTGCGCAGCGTGAGGGTTCAAATACTTGATAGAGATATACATAAACCTGAAATTGAAAAGTCGGTTAACATCACCCAATGGTACTATGTATATATTGATTGCCCCTCTACCAACTTGGTCGTCGTAATGTACATGTCAAATTTGTCCATATCTCATCCCCCGTCTACTAAAGTAATCGTTATCCAAATATAAAAGGCATCATAATGAAGTCCTATATGTCTTCCGACGATAACTAATCTGTAAGTAATTATTAGCTGCCTGCCGGTATTGGTATCTAGTCTGCGTGTCACGGTTGTTGAAGTGGTCATGTATCCTCATCGTTATAGTTTCATTACCTTGGCTCGCTCTTGTCGCAATTGTTTTGGTAAGAATAACAGCCCAATAGCATATGCGACAGGGAGAAGCTATTGGACATGGTCAATACCAAACCGCGGAAATCAACATCCTGACATACCACAACCCACACCCAAAATACAATCTTGACTGACTTGGGCAACGGATTTCTGCCAGTTGTTTTTGGCCATTCGGTTATAAAACCAGAATGAACCTGATATAGAGAAAGTGCAATGATGGCCAGCCCAAGGACAGCGTGGAGGTAATTTTGAGGCGGGCGGTGTTTACGATCCGCCTTTTTGATGAAGTGAATGAAAGCTCCAATACCACATTGAACAAAGTAAAGGATAACCAAGCCCAAACCCCATTTCTGTAAGGCGTCTTTAGGGAGCGACTGCATTTGAATATACTGTAACATACCTTATGATCGTCGTCGAAGTGAGGAGCACCGGCTGTTTTTACGGCTGCAATACCAAGTGCGAAGCCCACAACAATGACGGCGCCAGCTAGCTAACAGTCAGCATTGTTCTGAGTGACACTGTATGAGAAAAACAATACCCAATCCAAACTGAACTATCCAATGACCTGTGAACCAATTGCCTATAAACGTTCGCAGGTACCTTGCTAGAAGAACGCCGACCGGTAGGAGTAGAAGGAATCCGACAGTGCATAGGATGGCATGGGCAACGATCATCTTTTCATATGGAGCTAACGGGATAGACAGGGTACCGCCTGTGGCACCAGAAATGGTAGGTGAGGCACCTGTGCTACCGTTGCCACTAGAGATAACCTTCGCAAGGTTCAGTGTCAGAGTACCAGACTCAAGATGTTGGATAAGATTGGCTGTCGGATCTGCCGATTGAGGGTCAGTGGTGCCATACGCGTAGATGATTGCTTGACTAGTGTCTGAGTTTGACTACAACGTGTATGATGAGGATGAGAGCATGATAAAAAAGTAATCAGGAGGACTGACAGGGACGTCAAAAGCAAGGACCGGTGTTGTAGCAGAAATCTACATTAATTAAACGTGTGTTTAGTTCATTCAACTCGTTCCCATGATCGGCCGAAAGGACTCACAGTGCTCAGCGCCTGTAATGCCGACGCTGTTCGTGGAGGGTTGGGATCCGTCGTTGGCATAACCTCACTGGGAGCTTTCCGCTGAGATAGGATTATTTCGCCATTATTGATCCACATGATAACCATAGGAGAGTTCGCCATCTGTGAACCAAATCCCCTGAAGAAAAACTGTTAATTATTCTGGATGGGTAATATAAAATGACCTACATAGCCATCCAACCGAACTGGGCTTTATCAAGGCCGGATAGCACATCTGCGTTAAAAACATCAAATAAGTAATTTACTCCGCACATAACATGTAAATTTTTTTTTACAAGTAGTCTCTGATCCATTCACCGTGGCCGCCACACACATGGTCTGCAAAACATGAGTCGTGCTTCATGGTTTACTGTTGTTTATATAATACCTGGCCGCAAGCCGTATCTCCTGTTAATGAGCCTTGTGTAGCAGGGGATGCCGTTGAAGCAGAACTCGACGCTGAGGATGTAGCTGATGCAGATGTGTCATTGTCGTTGTCGTTGTCACCGCCATTATGGTCACCACCGTGTTTAGGCTGGTGAAGTGAGTGAGTGTATATAGTGGTTCCTATAAGAAGGTCTGCATACCACAGCAGCAACAAGCACAGAACTGAGGGAAAGGAGGGAAAGGAGAGAAAGGAGACGCATGACCGCTATCAAAGCAGACTCGGGAGGGGAGTGTAATTTAAAGCAATCGAAAAGCAGTGCCACGCGCTGCGCAGCGGGCTTGACGTGGATTAAAAGAGAATAGCTCAAAGTAAAAGACTTGAGGATCAACCTGCTAGATGGGGAGGAGGGAGTACGCTTGGCGACTTGTATATCTGGGAAGTTCTATTCTTAGCATCCCAACTACACAGCATGGTCGATGCGACCTTGCATGTCTTCAAAGGGCACAAACAACATTTCAAACTCCTCCGCCGTCTGTCCGATCACTCCAAATGCTCCCTGCAACGTGCGTCCTAGAAACTCGAGTTCCATTGTTACCCCCTTCATCGTCAAGGCGTATGCGAAAAATAGCAGTTGCTGAGAAATCTTGGCGTCGCGCCTTTTCACCACGTCCAGTTGGCGGATGGCCTCAACCTATGGTGCTCAATCAATGAACCGTGTATATTTGGACATGCGCAGCAGCTCGTACCAACATCAATCTTGATTTCTCTACCGGAGGTAAGTATGGGGGTAGCGGCGCCTTCAGGCGGAACGAAGCTGCTAAGATTGAGAAACTGAGCATAATGTTTCCCACCATTTCACGGCGTTCCTTGTTAACCGGGACGATAAAATTCTGCCGTACGCTCTGTGAGAAAAGATAAGCATGCCGATCACACTGAAAAGGAAGAAAAATGACGTGCCGTATACCTAAGGACGTTAATGAATAATCGCATAAACAAGTGAATGTATGTCAAACGACCTCATACCATTCTTCCCGCGTTGTAACGCATCGCATGCTGTGCAATTTGTCTAAAATAGCTTGCAAGCTCGCCAAGATTTGTCGGTAAAGGTCTACCGGGAAGGGACCTTTCAAACGAGGCTCATGCTGTGTTTGAGCAAGCAAATTTTGCAGTTCAATCAGCTTTATTTGAAGGTGCAATTCCCTACACAGAATAATCAGATGGATTCAATGGAGATCAGTGTAGGAGGTAGAGACATTGCCATGAATTCATAGATGGAGTTGGAAAGTCTGGGGGCCACTGAGAGTCTTGCGTCATCGCGCGGGGCAGACGATGCGCTGCCCGACTCTCGGTAAGAAGGCGAAAACGAATTGGACGCTACCAAACGGGTATAAAGCCATCCAATGTTCAAGCAGAACCTATGAGTAACAATCAAATGGTTACAAAATATATGGAGTTTCCAGATTGTACGTACTCGCTAAGTGACTTCATAAGCTCTCTTCGGGCTTCTGCAGGCCACCAGAATCGAGAAACAAAGGCAGCCCACAGAACCCCTGCTATTACAGCAACGGCCCGATGAAAGCCAATTGTGGTGACGGAAATATCATGCTGTCGAAGGTTGTAACTTTGGATGTGATAAATACTAGAAGAATAACAAGCACATAACGACATACCTGTATAGGCAAGTGAGATTATAGGTCAACAGAACGAATCTTGACGCAGATAAATATTTAGGTTTAGCAACTGCAAAGTAGAAACATGGAACGGAGAAAAAAAATCCAAACAGGGAGAGAACTATAGCATCTTCAGGAAACAGGGAGTATACTGAAACTGCTATCGCTGCCCCAAATCTGTACAGCACTTCGTAAGTTGGATTGCAAATTGACGAGAAAAAAAAACAGCCGCACAGTGTTCCGAGGACACGCTGAAAGCTTAGATAATTCGTCTGCCAAACCTCATGTAAATGGGTCAATCAAACTGCGTAATCTCGGTTTGGAGCTTACCGCGCCAATGGTGGGGGATATAACTACAAAGAACTAGTATTCACAGCTGCAGGTGAAAATGCTGAAATGCCGACCAGTATACTGAGCTGATACTTACCGATATTAAGGCCCAATCGCCCCAATATTGCAGGAAAATAGGACGGGTTGCTTCAATGAACGCTGGGGTAGCTAGAAGTGCAGTAGCCATGCCAGCTTTGACACCGTACTTCATATCTCTTTCCATCAACCTTGTGCCAATAGCCCAGATTGTCTGGTATACCTTGCCCGTGACTGTCAAAGTGTCGCGAGCAGGTGTCTGAATGGTGTCGGGTGCATGTGGGCGAATTTTCGGAAATGCCGGATGAATATTTCGGTGTGGCGGTATAATGTATACTAAATGGAACTCAGTGCTGCTAATAATCGCTGAAAACAATACGCACAGAAGCTTTTACGAAGGTTCAAAGTATTCCGACGCTCGCCATTATTTTTTCGAAAAGAATGATGAAGCCAGTTAAAGGAAGTGAACCAGGAAGTCCGCTGCAGCATTCGTTGCTCGTAACAGTATATCCTTTCGACTGCATCAACCAGTAAGGTTAATTCTTTCGCAAACTCTTGGAGTGTAAATATAAAGCTGTAAACGATACAATTAATCACAAATAGATATAAGTTTCTCTTGTCGAACTTACAAGTAAACCAGAAATACGTTTTCGCTGTCGCCTTCTGATGTCAAAGGATTTAAATCAGTGTAAACAGCCCGCTCTCCATTGACGGATACCGGACGAGACAAATTTACATCGCTTCGTCGGTATAATCGCAAAACAGCATGGTTCGATGTGCTCTCGAATCTCCTTAATGCGGCTTCAATACCATCTACATAGTCGGAGAATTCGTGAGGTTGTACAATATCTTGCACTCGTTTGTTTCTTTCTTGCGATTTCAGGCAAACATCCCGCAATCGGTTCAAAGTTTGCGTGCATGCTGACTTTTTTTTAAAGTTAGGGACGATTGGTGAAAAACATGGACGGAAGGAAGTCCTCACTGATAAGGCCTTCATTGGGGGACCCAATTCTTCAACTAAATCTCCAAACATTTCAACTGCAGCTCTCTGTAAACTATCAGCATCTTCGGGATCTGTTTCTACATCGCCAACAGGGCGACGGTTATTTTCACCCCGCTGATGATGTAATCCAGCCTTCGTCAAATCATACAATAAGCGTGTTCCACTTCTCAACCCATTGAGATGCTGCGCAAGGCGGTTCAGACAATCCACTGTATCTTCGTAGGCACGTTTACCCGATACGACTGGTAAACCGGTGATAGGATCAAGTTCATCGTCAAACCCTAGAGCTCCAGATAGAATCCACTCGCTTTTGGCCTCTCGGAGATTCTTTTGCAGCTGCGTAAAGCTATTCTGATGTGCTTCAACGGCCTTCTGCACCTTGTCTAGATTCATGATATGCGACTGTTTATCGTCCTCAAGGAGAAAAATACCCGTTAGCTTAGGGAGCAGTGTGGAGAACGAGTCGATAGTTTGTGTCATATTGAGTCGTAGATTTGTTTTTGCGGTTTGCGGCCACAAGGTGTAACAGAGTACATTCGAGATCAGAGAGCCAAAAAAGATGATGCCGGAAACTTGAATTAACGCCTGCAGGCCACCTTCCTTGATGATGCTAGGAGGCTTGTCAAAACAATAATAATCAACTCTCATGGTCGCTGCTTACACAGTAAACATGATGATTACGGTCATACTGCATGCTGTAAGCTGACAGTTAGACAAGTCAAAAAAAAAAATAGCAATGACGCTGACCAGTGTTGAAGGAAGGATTGCCCTGGGACAATATTAATGTGTCGAAGGACAATCATCATAACGAATGACGTACCATCCAGAGTTTGAGCCATGCCAAGATGCTCATGCTTACGCCAATCCAGGCTACCGCAATGAATTCCGCCAACCATTCCCAGCCTGGACGGACTTCAAGGAACCAGAACATAGACATCGACACCAAGCAAACAAAAGAAGCATATACGACTCCAAAAAGGCAAAAAAGATTGGCTTCAATCATGGCGCCAACTGTTTTTGCCGGGTTGTAGTAGACGACACTAATGAAAGTGGGGGTCAGTACAGGGGTCGGTCACATAACTACTGCGTTGTAAACTGACATCGTAGCCACCATATGGCCGCTCGCGGAAGGCCCAGTGGTGTCCAGATCGCTGATAAACTGGGAGAGAAGTGGCGAAAAGGTGAACAAAGCTCCAATGAAGTAGGCAATCGAGCATTTGAGAACATTGCGGGATATAGGTGAAGACAAAGCTGTTGCAATTAGCTGTGGATACCAGGGTCGGCTCTTTGCAGGTAACACAGGTGGAGCCTCGTTAATAGACGTAGAGTCATCAGAGTCGTATTCCACTGCAGACTCGTCGATTCGATTGGGGGCAGTGGATGCATCACCATTCAGCCTTGGGGAGAATGAAGAAAGTAGGTCTGTGCTTGTGTTGAAGCTAGTACGACGCGTATATGACTCAATCACGCTAGCACCATCTTCTTGGGGTGCGAAACTGGACGGTGTACCGCGGTATGATAAACGTCTGTTAGTAGAGCCAGGACTTGGCGGAAAATGGCCTTCATTTTCCATCATCTGCCCAAAAAGGGACCATTGTTGCTCGGGATGCCGACTTCGCGAGTCTTGGGGAGTACGAAAGCCAGATGTCCGAGCACTCAACGAAGGGTCCAGGGACGGTCTTCGAAGGAAAGTACTTGTCGGTGTTGTCGTTGTCGGAAGATCATGCCGTACAGCAAGTGGTGAAAGAGAGTCGGCCGTATGCTGTTGGACGTCCGATACTGGAACGGGGGAGCCTACCACAAAGGGTGGACTGTCTCCTGATTGGAAAAACGAATGTGATATATCAGCCCGGGTACTTGAAGGGATGTCGGGTGGGTCAGTCATCGTCGAAGGAAAGATGCATGAGGGTGGAGCATGTCCAATATTTTTCACCTCAGTTCTAGTGCCGCGGCCCCCGCACTGGCAACAGGTATGAACTCTTCCATTCTATTTATATCACCTCTGCATAACTCTGCTGTTTCTAAATCATTTCCTTTTGTTTTTAAAAATAAGGTGTACTACTTGGTGTATACTGATGTATTCGACTAAATGCAAATAGTAATCGGTAGTACATGAGCTAAAGATACAGTGTTAAGTTTTTAAATTTTGCAGAGCTGCATTCCAGAGCAGTATCGCAATTCCTGGGTAGAGAGTGAGTGAGCGCGAACGTCCGTTATCGTGGCACGAGAAACAGAGAAAGAAGTGAGGCCAATGTCCGTGATGGTCCATGTATGTCAGAGAAGAAAAAGTACGTCAAAGGATCCGTAAGGAATGTACTAGTACCTGGCCAGGTATGCTGAAGAGAAAGGACTGGAAGAGATATGTAAAGTGCAGAGTCCATGATCTCGCCGTAGAAAGTCAAAGGGCGCGTGTAACAACTTTGATAACTGCAAGTTTGTACGTAGCGTAATCGTCCAAGGCGAAAGTCCCAAAAAATCGAAAAGAGAATGGGTGGTCTACTATAGAGTCCAATAGTCCGCGACAAAGTTGTCCATGATCAACAGGTCGCCAAGCGGCAAGATGAAAAAAAGTGTATATCCACGGGAATTAGAAAAGCAAACGAAGGCGAATAAGATTAGGGTGTAAGTATGGATAGTGAGAGTTTGCCGGTCGAGACTAGTATGCGGCGAGGCGCTTTTGTACCTTCGAGACGGCGGGTGCTGCATATACAAAGAAGGTAAGTGATATTCACTTGATTGAATGTATACACTTGCCTACGATAGGGAAGCGAGTGCTGAGGCTCGTCATCGCATATAGCAGTACACCAAGATCGTTGCGTAATTCGTTACTGTCAGCCAATGGCCAGGACACTTCAAGAGCATCGAGATCCCGTATGATTATATCTGCAACTGACCACCAGCACGGCTACAAAACAAAAATATGTCAGAAGCACTTCGACATATATATACAATGATTCTTACCCCGATCATAGGCTCAAGAAAAGCGAAGTCTCGATCTGATAGTTGTTTGATAATGGATACACATGCCCGCGCAGCCTGGGAACTTCTCTCAAAAGAAATAGGGTCGTCAAGTGCAAAGGAGCGGTGAAGATGGATGGTTGCTGAGTGTGCTAGCATATGCGCAGCGATGATGCTATGCCTTTCTTCAGGTAAAACGGAGTCCAACTGATTAACCGGGACAAGGGTTGACAGGAAGCGGGAAATGTTGTGCTCTAATGATCGAATCTCGTCGCTCATTCTAAAGGGCATCTTCGTACCTATGACGCATAAGAACGCATAAGAATCACAACAGTCAGAAACTTACTTGAACTCCAGTTGGCTGCCAGATAGTCAGCATGAGCGAACAGCGCAGAAGCTTTAACACGAAGTGCGGCAATTGAGAAGTTGCTCTCAGAATCTGTTCTGGACAAGAAAGAGCGAATCGTTGGCGGTGCGGAGACAGTGTCAATATGGCCCTGAAACGGAAGAGCTGCATTAGTTTATCTCCGATCAGAATAAATATGCAATATTACATTTTCATAATCCTTGATATCCTTTGGCCAAGGACATGTAATGGCCCGACGTAGGTCAGATTTGTCGGGGATTATACATGGCTTCCGCAGAACAACGGACCAGCAACGGTCCAAGTTATACACCTGCCAGAAAGCAAGAATACGCTCTCCCTCACGAACATCGGAGACGGCGGGCTTAGACTCCATGTCCATTCCGTTAGACCAGCCTTCGAAAGATGTCCTTCCGTTAAGTCCAGATTGCACTGCCAGAGCCGCTGCAGCACTTGCATGGTAACTACCTTCTAAGAGCCGTCCATTTGCCAAAAAGTACAACGACAAAAGACATGATGCTTGTATCACATCAACAAGCTTGCTTGCCGTTCGAAGTCCGTCTGGGAGCAATTCAAGGGCATGTTGGAGATAATGCTCTTCATGCTGGCTCAATGGTTCCGGCCGAGAAATAAAGCACGCCCACAGATAGATGGCGTTTAAAAGCGCCGGGTGACGCTGCTCCGAGGCAGGAAGGCTCAGACTGTCACGCAGATGACCCATATGAATTTCGAGACCGCATTGGCGACTGTGAGGGGTAAAAATGTCTACGCTAATGCATAGATGAGGCGAAAATCTCTACAAGTTCCAATAAAGAACGTACAGCATCTGTGCGAGTTCCAGAGGCGGTTGGAATCTTGCATGATGATCATCAAAGTAAAGCTCCGGCAGAAACGGTGTTGGCGAAGGCGATGGTATGCCCTGCGGACGGGATTGGTCAGGCGATGCGATAACATGCTGACAAAGAGGGCTTACATTAAGTTGGGTCCAGGAGCCTGGAGGAGACGCTGTACAAATATCTTGTTAATAGTAAATTCTTTCCGCAGCAGAACTGGTTTTTTTCATTACCGGAAGGAAAGGGCGAATGCGACGCCGAGAGATATGAGCTCTCAGGAGAACCAAAAGACTCGGAGGAGGAGGAATTTGATCGTGAGTGAAGGTTGGGTTGGAAGTTGGGATCGAAGAGCTGGACGGCGGGGGAAACGTATTCGGGGTCTTCTAGCTCCCTCACTCTTTGCTCGAGTCTTACGATAGTCTCACGGAGAATCTGTGTGCGTGTTTTGCCCTTGCCATCGTCGTACTCGCAACCGTCGGCCTTCTTTGCCCGTGTGCATTGCTGGCAGGATGGTTTCTGGCCATCACAGCGCTATTGTTACGGGGAAGAGTCAGCAAGCGCCACAGAAGAGATACGAGATAAGGACCATTTTTCTCTTCCTGGAGGCGGGGCGGTGAGTACAAGAAAAGCGGGGACGGGGATATTAACTTGCCTACATCGGAGACATGCCTTGCCCCTCTGGAGGGTGGACTGAGTGGTTGGCTCTGTCAAGGATTGCTTGTTGGCCATTAGATTGAAGAATTATATAATATACAAGATAAAAGAAGTTAAAGAAAGAGAGTGCATATGAAGGGAGAAGGAGAACAGAGTGGCAGGAAGACGGCAGACCCGCGATTTATTATTATATGTGCCTCGACACAGCCATTCAAGCATGACCTTGGCGCGACATACTCGGCCATGGACCAACTGTTTCCTTGTCCAAATTACACAACTTCTGTTGGCACGGACCCCCGGCATCCACATAAAAGTTGCCATCTCACTGCGGTCTCGACATGCCGTCTCTACCCGGCCCGTCCTCGATGACGGCCACTACTGCCCTTCATGCGAATCTATCTACATAAATAGCTGCAGTCACCCCCCATGCTCATGCCCACTCGCCACAGAGTTCGAGTGCGAGCGCATGTTCGTCGTCTGGCTCTCTGCGTACTGCTGCTGGTGCTCAGCCTGGGCCTGGCGCTCCTTTGCGTGTGCTTGGCGCACATATGCATATCGTTGGAAATGATTTAGCGCTTGCAAAAACAACACTCCGACCTCCGAGGAACCCCCTGCGTAAGCGTGAAACCCGGCAAATCAGACATCCAGACTCACTGGGTAAGCTCGCAGCTGATTAAACAAATTGACAGTGTGCTCTCGCACAGCTGCCTTTTGATGGAATAGCGAAAATCCGAGGTATAATAAACCACCCCCATGCGGCAGCGAGGCTAAGAGCTAGCAGGCACTTTTAGCTGAGCGCCTGCATGGTGATTATGATCTATGCATACCTCAACGACCTGGTCGTAACCCTTGACACCTTCCGCTAGACTACGCATGATCGCCAATGCTTCAGAGTCAGACATATTCTTGGTGTACCGAAGTCTGAATAGCTGATGGAGAACATCGAAACCCTTGATTGCTGTGTTCGCTTGATGCTTCGCATAATCCTATACAGGAGACAAGTTATATGTAGCAAGATAGTGAAGACAAGCAACTTACCATTACAAGATATTTGTAACTATTCGTTTTCCTCCACGCTTCAATGCGGTGGGCATTGGCAACCAATTCTTTCAAACATGTCGCTTCATCTGAGAAAGCCATTCCACTACCTAGCTTCGGTGGTCTACCCGGAATCTCTGTAAATGGAGCACTGGGGTAGCCAAATGTTGTGGTTCCGTTGATCTCTTCCTCATACCGTGAAGCTAGCCGAACAAATCTCGTTACATATTCTGTGAATCTCATACGAACTAAGCTTTCCCCAAAATGATCTTCAATGGCAGCTCGAATCTTCAAGGTGATGGATTAAAGGATATCTACGGTGCAGGATGTTATAAAAACACATACATCGTCGATAAAGGCCTTGTCAGCATTGTCTTTTCCGATGTCTGACTTCGTCCCTTCCTTTGCAAGTTTCGCGATGTCATCCTCACTCCCTATGGAGGATTCCGCCTTCAGTGTACCGGTTCGTGTGATGAATGGGCCACCGATTCCTATGGTAGTTGCCGGGGGATATGTAGCATATATATCCTTGGAAACTGTAACGTTTCCTGTGCTAATGTCTAAGAACAAATCCCATTGTCGAGAAGTCTCGAATATTGGGTTAGTAACCCCTGCTATGAACGCTGGGCTAGAAGGAATGTCAGCGATAACGTAAATTTGAGCGGAGGAATGCATACACCGATTCCCATTCGTCTCTGTTTTTCAGGTTTGCATATGGGAAGGCTCGTTCGATGAAACCCCGCAAAACAGCGCCACAACCAGAACCGAGCGCGCATGCCGACAGCACAAAGGTTGACACTTCACCTGCAGGGCGTCTGTGGCCTAAAAATATGATCCGTTTACCTGTCACAAGTGCGTTGAATAATACAATGATGGGATGGGTTTGAGGGCCATTAGTATGGAGATGAGGATGTATGGGCCCTGAGACGACGGGATGTGCGGAAAACACTTTGATGAGGGTGATCAAGGAGTACTGCAATAGTGTTTTGAGATGGAAGGTTCGAAATGTATAAGAAAGGTACGCACATCGCCAACTTCCTCAGGGAAGGTCGCCAATGGCATCATGATAGGCAGTTGATGATCTTTGTAAGCGACGGTCACATTATAGAAATGGGTATCCTTGACTCGTCCATTACGTCTATGAAGGTCATACGCATGTTGGAACTGTTGCTGGCGTGATGCTTGGTCCTTAGGAGGGGCATGCGAGGACGATGAAGACGCAGAAGCATCTGTTGACCGCCGGTTCCGTGACGAACCCGCCAAAGTACTTGCAGCCATTAGCGACGTCACGCTGTTCGTGTCTGCTTTCTCTTTTGGGATCAAATCCAATCCACTTTCATCGCCAACCCAAACAGCACTACCTCCTAGTGAAAACGACGATTCGGAAGGAGAGTTTTGAGAGTTTGAGGATGGCGCTTGAGATGCTGAGAAGCTATCTGCGTCCATCTTGTCCTGTCGATAATAGTCCCTTTTCCGACTCCTGTTATCATCGGAATACTTCTCTTTATCCTTACTTCTTAAAAGGATACCTTCTTCGAAGCTCGAATAAGAATCATTGGAGTTTGTTGATCTGTGCTGCAACACAGATTTGGACCCTGGAACCCATGTGTTATGTGAGGAGCCATTAGCAAATTTCTCTGTAAACACGTCCTTCCTTTCCGACGAGCGTATCACGAGCTTCTCGTTTCTGGTCAGAATCGGCGCTCCTGAAAGGTCCATAGAATTGACCGCATCGAAAAGACGCGCCAAACAATCCTGGGAAGGATCTGATAGATAGTCATCCAGAGCCAGAAGTAGGAATGGCTGTCAAATAAATGCACATCAGTTGTGCACCATAACGCAGATTAAACGTGGTTTACTTTGAAAATTTGGATGAACGGATGTCTCGTGCAAATAGCAAGTGCGAGGACTTGCGCGCCTCTTGACGTAAAGTCAATGATAGAACTACTGGAAAGCAATGAGTGGCGCACCGGTCTAGCGACTTGTCATGTTTTGTGCGGACCAAGTTTAGAACACATAACAGTTCAGGTCTGTCCGAATCGTCGCGTTCTTCACCGGGTAAACCAACTGACTTGACTTCTGGAGTATCTAGGGCAAGGACAGGAGAGATCGTGTTAAATGGCGTTTGGTTCAGAAAGAAAATCGTCCAGTCGTCTAGCTGTGTTTCGGCACCGTCGGGAAGCATTGACATGGCCAGAACGCTTGAGATGTTTAGAAAAGCATGTTCAAGACATCAAAGCGATGGACATACCCCTCATCGATGCCCAATGGTTGAGGAAACTGATACTTGAGTTGTGCGCCTTCCAAGATATGAAACTCTGCCAGCAGGACGAAGGAACAGTGGTTTCCATGGCCTGCCATGTTGTTGGCGGGTCATGGGTGTGCTTTAACACCAGACGTTCAGTTGCGATATCATGTGCAGCCTGGTCATGTGACCCCTATCTAAACGGTACAACCTGTATTGAGATACTTCAAACTTAATTCAAACTACGTACCTTGCAATTGACCGCCAAATGACCGCAGGCCCGCACAGTGGACGCCATTACATATACCTATTCCTGCTTGACATCTGAGGCCTTTTCGCTATTCACTAGATAGGTTTAAACTTTCAAAACATATTGTTATCTCTCGTATATTACCTCTGCGTCATGGCCCCCGTTCCTCGTCTTCTTCTCTTTCGCCATGCAACTACTAGAGGTCTGCTTTCTCGTTTAATTTTTCTACTCGATAGTTTGACTCTCCTTCTCATCGCAAAGATTACAACTATCAATGTGGCTTATATATGTCTCGGTGGATTTGTCGTTGCCGTATGTGATTGTCAACTGCTATGTCCCATAGTATATTAGACTGCTTATTCGGTACCACACAAGTTCTCGATGTTCTCCCTGTTGGCGAAGGAAAGGGTACCTTTTTCTCTCAAATAAATTAAACGAATGTTTCTCATCAACTTCCCGTCTAGATCCTTGTGAACGAGGTCGTATTGGGCACGGCTTTCGGCATTTATATAGGGCCGTATTTTGCCAACATCTTCGATCCTCGCGGGTGGGGTAGTGACACCTTAACTCTTGAAATCATGAGGATAGTCCTTGCAACTGGACTTTTTGCCATAGGAGTGGAATTGCCGAAAGGCTACATGTGGAAGCATTGTAGAAGTCTTCTATCGATGGTAATACCCACTATGGCTATTGGGTGGATTATTGTAGCCGGCAAGCTTTTACTGAGTCGTGCAGACACCACTTTTGCTAATTATTGCGTCACAGGTCTATTACGGGTCCTCTTTCCAACATTAAGCTGGATATCCTGCCTACTGATTTCGGCATGTTTGACTCCCACAGATCCAATTATATGCGCCGCTATCGTAGGTAGGGTGCAAATTGGTCCAAGTCGTTAAAATATCCAAATAACCGGTAACTTTATTTCTGGGTCTGTAGGAGGTAAATATGCAAAGAAGAACGTGCCTGTCAACCTCAGACATCTACTTTCAGCAGAATCAGCAGCCAACGATGGCATGGCCTACCCTTTCTTGTCCCTGTCCGTCTTCTTTACGGTACACGACAACTCAAGGACTGCATTAACGTATTGGGTCCTCATAGGATGCTTGCGTATGTACTAACAGTTTATTATTACACATGCATTAACCGTCACGATTTACAGATCAGGTTGTCTTAGGAATAGTACTAGGTGCAGTGTTAGGCATGTCCTGTTATCATGATTAGTATATCGATCTTCTCATTCAAGTTGCACCGTAAAGGCTTACTATTTCGCCATCTCATGAAATTCTCGCACCGGCGGGGTTTCATTGACCGGGAATCCTACGTCGCCCAATATGTTGCTCTGGCACTATTCATTACAGGCATTGTGAGCCTCCTTGGGAGTGATGATTTATTAGCTGTGTTTGCTGCAGGTCTGTCTACTTTCTACATGATACATATGACTGCATATTCAGATGACACCACATAGGAAGTGCAATATCTTGGGATGGGGAATTTCACGAACGAACGGAAGGAGAGGCATTTGCCTCTGTTATTGACCTTCTCCTGAACTGTTGTTGCTTCGTCTATGTAGGAGCGTGGCTACCTTTCCGGTCTTTTTCACTTCCTGAGCTTGGGATAAGTCCATGGAATTTGTTGTACTTGTCATTAGGTATTCTCTGCTTACGGAGGATCCCTGCTTTGTTATTTCTTTACAGGTGGATACCGGAGATTGAATCGTGGCGGGAGGCCGTTTTCTCTGGTCATTTTGGTGTGTTATTGTCTATACACAAGCGACCGTCCTCGCTGATAACTGAAATCCTACATAGGCCCAGTACGTTCAAATGAAGCAGTCCGTTATCACTGATATTTCAACTTGCATGCAGATGGGTGTCGGCGCCATTTTCATATCAACTTTAGCCTTGCATCAATTAGGCCCTCCAAATGACCCGCCTGTAACCCAGCAGGATTATTTAACACTGAGCATTCAACCAATTGTCGCATTCATTGTTCTTACCTCCATCGTAGTCCGTAAGCACAAATTCCTGGACCTTCATGCATGAATGGAACTGATATGCGGCATTCAGATGGGTTATCTATCCCTTTCTTCAATTTTGGCCAAACCATATCAAGGAGCCGCTCACTTTCTGTAACTGCTTTACGGGCGCGTTCCGTATCGTATACGGAGTGGTTGTCGGGAGTGCAGGATACCTCCACGCTTCCAGCAGATCTAACACCGCAAACATGCTCTGCTCATACTGGGAGGTCGGAATGTAGCGAGGAGCTGTCGCCTGAACTCCAAGTAGGCCAAGAATACCGACCATCAAGCAAGGTGTGAGCAAATGCGGACCTTTCGATGTTTCACGGACAGGATTAACGAGACCTTCGTTAAGAGCACTAGTAGGAGGTTATATGTTTCTAACAAAGTAGTCGTTTCTATATTGTCAATGCTATCATCTGTAATGC